>JBBGZY010000444.1:4627500-5880000 GCA_037952925.1 Lithobates clamitans
TTACCTGTTTTGTACAAGCTTCACAGATGTAGCCCCCCTATAGTATACACTGGAGCACCTGTGTGGCCCCCCTAATAAAAATGGTGTTCTGGGGTCCCACACTAGTGCTCCAGTGTCCAGATGTGAAAACAGCTGCTCAGTGTCCTCTCCTTACACAGAATCTAGTTGGCATTTCTTTCTAGTAACAAACCCATCTACACAAACAAATATTTGGCATCCAAGTAGGCCCAAAAAAAATGTGGGAAAATGCATATGGCCTAAACAATGGTGTTTTAGAGGCCGAAAGAAAAATGTTTGATACGAACGAATAATGGGCCCATGAACATTAAAGTTGCCCTTTTAAACGTTACAATTAATAAAAGCATATGTAGCAGCACGAACACAATAAAGACAGAAAGAATAGGAACACAGCACAACTACTTACTTTTTTGCAGCACTCTCCAGATCTTTCGGTACTGCTCTGGCTCTCTTAACTTCAGGTCCGACCACCGCTTCCTGAGCTGATCTTTCGATCGTCGTACCCCGAAATTCCTGTGAAGGCTTTTGATCACTTTCGCCATGATCTTGGCCTTTCTGATGTTGGGGTTGGGGTAAGGCCCATACTTCCCGTCATAGTCGGACTTCCTCATGATGTCGACCATCTCCAACATCTCCCCAAAGGACATATTTGTGGCCTTAAAACGTCTCCTTCTGGATCGGGACGTGTTCGGATCCGGGCTTTCCTCCTCCTCCTCGTTGCTATAATTAGCACACACCTGCTCTAACTCCGCCATCATGCTCTTCACCCACTGCACCGAACGAAAAGGGGCGGGGAATAGACTAGAAAGAACGTCAGGGGCGGGCGGAGTTACACGCATGCGCAGTGTGTATAAAGCGTAACACGCGTGCGTATTATGTACGATCTGTGAGCGGAGGAAGGAGCATTGGACGCGCCGATCGTAAGAACGAAGGTAAGAGACAAACTTGTGCCTATACTGCTTCTAGATTGAGGCCTATATTGTAACAAGATTAAGAGAGTTTTGTCTGACATTAGGCTTTGTCTTGTGTTGTGTCTTGCAGTGAACATGGATATGCTACTCAAAGATAATGACTTCATGTCAGTATTCCTAGAGATGCTAAGGGAGCTGCCCTGTCTGTGGGAGATTAAACACCCCCATTTCAAGAACCAAGCAAAGAGGAAGGCAGCACTGGAGCAATTGTGTGAAATTGTGAAGCAGGTGATCCCCACGGCAGACATCACCTATTTAAAGATATTAATTGCATGAGGAGCACATATCTAAGGGAGCGCAAGAAAGTCCTGGATTCACAGAGATCCGGAGCAGCAGATGACATCTATGTCCCCAGGATGTTGTACTACGACAGGCTGCACTTTCTGGCAGGCCAGACTGAACCCAGGCCATCCCTCTCCAGTCTTCCTTCCACGCTTTCTCCCCCCCCCCCCCGGCTGAGGCTTCTGACGCCCAACCTGGGCCTTCCAGGCCACATGTGGAGGAGCCCAGATTGAGCCAGGTATAGCATTCCTCTAAATATTTCTGCTTGTCCAATCAATGATGTTAACTAGATGTTAGTTGGGAGTACTAATTTAGGATTGGGATTGATGATGCAAAAGATTACAACCATGTCCCTTTTTCATACACAGGGAAGTCTCAGCCAGGAGGTGGCCGGGCCGAGCCGGCTGGCTGATGTGCAGGTCCCTCCACCCCCACTGGAAAGAGAAAGTGGCAGTAGGAGGAGTTCCCTAGAGGAGGCTGCTATAGGATTCTTTTGGAGGGCTACAGAGGTCCTGGGAGCACCCCACACCATGGAGGAGAACATTGCTGCCTTCATTGCATATAAAATGCAGAGGATGGAGGAGGGCCAACAAGTCATGTGTGAGGCCCTCATATTGGAGGCTCTTGAGAAAGGTATGAGGGCCATATGACACCTCAGACACACCTTTGTGATGGTCCTCCTCCTCCTCCTGCAGGTCCTCCTCCTCCCTCTCCTCCAGGTCCCCCCAGTCCTCCTCCAGGTCCTCCCAGTCCTCCTCCTCCTCCAGGTCCTACTCCTTCTCCTGCCACATCTCCAACTGCACAGCCACAGCCCGAAAGGAAGCGTGGAAGGAAGACCAGACAGTGATTGCCCTGGGTTCAGTCTGGTTGGCCAAAAAATGCAGCCTCTTGTGGTACCACAGCCTGGGGACACAGATGTCATCTGCTGCTATCCGGATCTCTGCGAATTCTGGACCAGACTGCCCTGCCTTACATATGGACTCCTCAGGCCACCAATTTTGATGTTCAAGAATTGATGTCTGCCGTGGGGGTCCCAGGCTTCGCTAATTTCTCCTTTTGATCCAGTGTTGCCTTCCTCTTTGTTTGGTTCTGATCCCTTAATAAAGGATTTTTGTTTTGAATTATACTCTCCTATGTGTTTTACTTCAAAAAGGACAGTTGGTTTGTGAGGATTCAGGTACATTTCAAATATACAATGTGAAATGAACAAGGGACACCAACACCAAACAATCTCCTTCCTTGAGATTAAATAATAAAAGATATCAATGGTGTTGGGGTAACTTGACACACAAAACACACACAAAAATATTCTGGAGTAAAAATAAAAATAACATTGAACAAAGACCAGCTTTGGAAAAAATCCAAACATTAAAGAAAAAAAAAAGGCTGAAAATCCAAAAAAAAAAAAAATATATATAAAACTGTCAGATGTGACAACTAATAACAATATATTCAGGGAATCCCACTAAAAAAACAAAAATAAAACTTTGTGAGAAGTGTGTGAATATGAGCAGCAAAACTACTTAATTCTTGTCACATTATAAAGAAGAAGAGAGTGCGCTGTATTAAACCATTTTGAACATTGCAGCGTGACGAAAGTGCTGTATCCATTGCGAACGCTAAGTTTATCAGAATGAGCTGTCCCGTCTCGGAATTTCTTCTGAGTATGCGTGGCACTTTGTGCGTCGGAACAGGCCACACACGGTCGGAATTGATGCGATCGGATTTTGTTGTCAGAAAATTTTATCTCCTGCTGTCCAACTTTATGAGTCAGAAAATCCGATGGAAAATGTCCGATGGAGCCCACACACGGTCGGAATTTCCGACAACACGCTCCGATCGGACATTTTCCATCGGAAAATCCGACCGTGTGTACGGGGCATTAGTCTGTAGGGTTCAATATTGAGTTGGCCCACCCTTTGCAGCTATAACAGCTTCAACTATTCTGGGAAGGCTGTCCACAAGGTTTAGGAGTATGTCTATGGGATTGTTTGACCATTCCTCCAGAAGCACATTTGTGAGGTCAAGAACTGATGTTGACGAGAAGGCCTGGCTCGCAGTCTCCGCTCAAATTAATCCCAAAGATGTTCTATCGGGTTGAGTTAAGGACATCGCTTACCCATGTCTTTATGGACCTTGGTTTGTGAACTGGTGCGAAGTTATGTTGGAACAGGAAAGAGCCATCCCCAAACTGTTCCCACAAAGTTGGGAGCATGAAATTGTCCAAAATGTCTGGGTATGCTGACATCTCAGGTGTTCCCTTCACTGGAACTAAGGGGCTAAGCCCAACCCATGAAAAACAACCCCACACCATAATCCTCCCTCCACCAAATTATTTGGACCAGTGCACAAAGCAAGGTCCATAAAGAGATGGATGAGCAAGTTTGGGGTGGAGGAACTTGACTGGCCTGACCTCAACCCGATAGTTGTTGTAAGTAGTTTTAACCTTTGTTAAAAACTTGAACTTTTAATACTACACTGAGTTTATCCAACTCTTTCCCCTTCTTATTGAGTGCACTGCTGGACTATTTTGACTACATGGTCTTATCATCTTGGAACCCTTGCTCTTGGCATCTATCCCATAGGGATATTGGGTTTAGGTGCAGTTACACTTCCACCTTGAGTCCCAGCAGTTGATTGTGGATCATCCTGTTTGCTTGGTTTTGTCCATTTTGGAATCCTGGCTCCTGGCATACATCCATCCTATAGGGATATTGGAATAAGGCACAGCCTGACCTCCATCCTGGGGTCTTAATAGCTGGTAAGTGGCTAGTGAGTGGGGTGTGCGCTGTCTGGGTGTGCAAAATCCTTCTTCATTCACTTTTGGAGCACTGGATTTTGTTAACAAAATGAAAATGTAAATAACACTGCGGTAACCCAATAAACAATAATGAAGCTGCTACACACAAATGTGACCAATATTCAAAACGTGCTGTAATATAAATGTAGCGCTCAAACAAATGATCAGAATGTAAACAAATAATGTGGTGGTTAGAGGATGCAACCCACTGAAATATAGAAAGCAAAATAAATGTGTAAAGTTCAGTGACTCATGTGTATTGTAAACTGAGACATAAATGTTGGTGAGTGAAAAAGTCCCAAGATAGAGAGTGAATGTAAATCCAATGTGAATGGAAAATCTTTGGGTCTGTGATTCATCAGCATGAAAATCTCGAGTTGGAAATAGATGGAATACTCTTACCGGAACAGGTGGATTCGGATGCCAGCGACACCGAATCAAACAGGCTTAGAGATCCGGAAAGGAGGTTGTCATGAAGGGAGCCCCGGATCTCAAGGAACATCCCCTCTCCACTCCACCAGTCAGGGTGACGACCACCAATCCAGAGGGACCATGAAGGAAAGATGAAAATATCTAAATCTCATTGGAAATCGCAGGGATATGGGGAGGCAAAAAAATTGAAATGCGCCAATAGTGCAGATCAAAAAGGTATATTTATTGGGTCACACCAATAAACAAAACAATTAAAAGCATGATCACGTGGATTAAAATAAAGTGTAGGGAAGAGTGTAGCATGCCAACGCGTTTCGTCCAATTGGACTTCAACTGGGGCATCAAACTCATCCCCTACACTACTAAAATATATTTAAATACTACACAGATATTACAACCAATCAAAAAAATAGCAATCTAATCACATGACAATTTGGCTGATGATAGGGCGGAGAGGGGTCAGCTGGTACCAAAACTTGCAAATGGAAAATCCCCCAACCAATGAAACAAGAGCCTTTATCTCCCAACCAATGATCCACTAGTTAGTACAGAGATTGTGAAAATAGACCAAGCAGTAGCGGTAACTCCCGCATGTGAAAAGCCCGCGAAAATATGATACTGGCTCCAACTGCAGGCATGTCAGCCCAATCAAACAGCAGAGAATCTATCACGTGGACAGCGTGCTACTACGCCGTTCTAGGATGTAAACAGAGAACACATGACCACGTCCTTCGACTGTGGTCATGTGACTAGAAACATCAACACTGCGGGATTACGCACAACGTAATGACGCATCCTGCAGGGATCAAAGCAGAAGACACATGACCCCATCAATAGACAGCGGTCATGTGATCCCGCAGATGCAAATGACGCGACTCCGCAAGACGGCCTGGCCAAAACAATGCACCGGGCATGTAACATCGCGGAGTCACATGTCCACATCCCAAGTCACGATCAGGAGACACCCGGAAGGCGCCGCAGAAATAATCTGCTGCCGCCCCAGGTGTCACCCGGATAGGACTCTAGAATGAACAAAGTTTCAAAGACAGCAAATATAAAGCATGGGATGGTTGCATCCACTGACCACCACATTATTTGTTTACATTCTGATCGTTTGTTTGAGCGCTACATTTATATTACAGCACGGATTTTCTTAACGCTTTTTTTTTTTTTTGTAAACTTTTTTCGCTAATGGTAGCGCAATACAATAATTGTTTTTAGGGTGTCGAGAGGCCACATATATGCATCTATGGGGAATGAACTTTCTTTGCTGGAAGTGCGTTCACTGCACACTTTTAGCATGGTATCTCTCTCTCTCTTTCTCTCTCTCAAAAGCGGTAACCCCAAGCCACACTCGGGATTACACCTCAGTATCCATGTACATTGACTTACCTTGTACCCACGATACCGCAATGTCCTCTGGCCGATGCATCTTTGTCCTGGGTTCCAATGCGAGCATCGCAACACATGAGGGTTGCGCCCAGCAGCAAATTAAAAAAGTACAAAAAAAATAACATATACACAATACATTGTAATCTGTTATGTCACGTACACATGACCGGTTTTGCCGTCGGAATAAACTCCAAAGGTTTCTCCGACGGAATTCCATTCAAGCAGACTTGCCTACACATGGTCAAACCAAAGCCTGACCAAAGTCCGACCGTCCAGAACGCGATGACGTACAGCACGTATGATGGGACTAGAAAAAGGAAGTTCAATAGCCAGTTGCCAATAGCTTTCATCTCGTACTTGCTTCAGAGCAAGCGTCGTTTTTGGTCCATCAGAACAGCATACAGACGAGAGGAGTTCCCGATAGGAATTGGTTCCGTCAGAAATATTTACAACATGTTCTATTTCTAGGTCCGTCAGAATTTTCAAAAAAAAAAAGGCAGATGAGGCACACACGATCCGAATATACGATGAAAAGCTTCCATCTGACTTTTTCTGTCGGACATTCCGCTCGTGTGTACGTGGCTTTAGGATTACATTACTGTATCAAATCATTTAACCTCAGTTTTGTCCCTAGTGCTTTGTCCAGTGCCCTGCCTGCAGTTTTACCATTCTTTCCGCCATTCTTCCTGCCTAGAATCTTGAGGATGTCCATGGCATCCAAAAAGCGTACCTCTACGTCAAAATTGGTTTTACACCTGCTAGGAAACAGCGATAGTGAATTAGAATCACTTGCAAAATTGAGCGATAGTGATTAGTGGCGAAATTCGGCATCAGACACCGACAGTGACAACAGCGACCATTCTGCGACTGAACTCAGTGATGTGCAAACTTGGTGCTCTATTGACTGTGGTACGGATCACACAGCGCCCGCAAGATTTCCTTTTACTGGAGCATCTGGTATGAAAGTAGACGTTGAACATGACAACCCCTTGGCATACTTACAATTATTTCTGACCGATGAGGTTATTGAAAAAATAGTTACTGAGACAAACCGATACAAAGAGCAACAATCAGCTACTATGCATCAGAAGTTTCCAAGAAGCAGAAGTGGGAACCAGTGACCAAAAATGACATTTGGAAATTTCTGGGCCTAATAATACTGCAGATAGCGGTGGGGACCCCCCCCCCCCCCCCGCAGAAGTGGTATTGGACAGCTAATAATTTACTTGCCACTCCATTCTTTGGAATGATCATGCCAGAGTACAGATTTTCCCTGATCATCAAATATTTACACTTCAAAAACAACAAAGAATTTGCTGAAATTACTCATCCTGCACCAAAACTAAAGAAAATTTGGAACTTCCACGGAGCTATGTGCCAGAAAGAGATATTATCATAGATGGAAGTCTAATGGCCCATAAGGGAAGGCTCAGCTGGGTACAATATGTGGCATCAAAGAGAACATGAATTGGGGTAAAATCCTACATGCTATGTGAATCGTCAACTGGCTACATTTGGAATTCAGTCATATACACTGCAAAAGGAACAAAATTCAATCCAAAATACAGCAACTATGGAATGTCAACATCTTCCGTTCTTTCACTCATTGAGCCATTGCTAAATCAGGGCTATTGTGTAACAACCGACAACTTTTATACATTTCCTGAACTTTATAAGTTTCTTCTGCAAAACAAAACAGATGCCTATGGAACCATTAGGGCTAACGGATGATACATGCTGCCAATGTTTGGCAATAAGAAGCTGAAGACTAGAGAAATGGTTGCCTGGCAGAAAGGCAAAATGATGACACTGCGTGACAAGAAAGATGTGTGCCTAATGAGTACAGTTCATAATACCTTAACTGTTATGGTATGCACGAAAGGTGGGAAATAAATCATGAAGCCACAAGTAGTGATAGACTACAATAACACCATGGGAGGTTTCGACAGAGCTAACAAGCAATGAAATTCTACTGAGCAATGAGGAAAGAGCAAAAGAAGTACTACAAGAAGATCTTCAAGCATCTTCTTGAGCAATGCTTGTGAAATGCCTACATTCTGCTAAAAAAAAAAAAAAAAGCCTGTGATTCATTCTGACTTCATTTGGAAAGTTGCCAAACGTAACTTTGTGAACCACCAAACCCCACCAATGGCCGTGAATGGAGTTGGACGTTGTGATGTTGGCGTTGCCACCCCGGAACGCTTGACTGGTCGTCATTTCATGAACTATATCCCACCAACCGAGAAAAAGTCAGCACCTACAAGGATGTGCATGGTTTGTTGCTCACAGCGAGATGACAGTGGAAAGAAAACCTGAAAGGAAGCCAGGTTCCATTGTCCTGATTGTGACGTTGGACTTCGTGCAGTCCCATATTTCAGCTTTTTCATACCCGGAATGTTTACTAAACAAATATGCAGTGTCTAGTATTACAGTGACTAGTAATATTACACCCTTGTTTGGACAAATGTCAGTGTTTTTGATTTGATTACATTATTGAATAAAATTTATTATTATTATATTATTATTTTTTATAATTATTTATAGTTATTTATTATATTATAATTTATGATTTTGTGTTTCAAACTTTATCACACCCAGGATGTCTACTAGACTCTTGTTTGGACAGATTTAAGTGAGCTATTCCTAATGCCCCGTACACACGTTAGGAAATTCCACCAGGAAAAGTCCGATGTGAGCTTTTGGTTGGAAATTCCGACCGTGTGTATGCTCCATCGGACTTTTACTGGCGGAATTCCTGCCAGCAAAAGATTAAGAGCAGGTTCTCAATTTTTCAGTCGGAAAAAGTTCCGTCTGTACCAATTCCGACGCGCAAAATTCCTACACATGCTCGGAAACAATTCGATGCATGCTCTGAAGCATTGCACTTGATTTTCTCGGCTCATCGTAGTGTTGTACGTCACTGCGTTCTTGACGGTCGAAAGTTCAGAGAACTTTTGTGTGACCGTGTGTATGCAAGCCAAGCTTGAGCAGAATTCCATCGGAAAAAACATCCAAGTTTTTTCGGACGGAAAATTTGCTCATGTGTACAGGGCATAAGAATTACAGGCCTACAATATAAAACAGCAAATTTCCATGCAAAACAATGTACTGCTTTGACATTCAAAAATACTGACATGATCATCCCCCCCGGAGGTTAAACAAAAACTATGTTTTTTCTGCATTAATATTTTGTGTCTTTTTTCAATTTTCAATTTGTTTATACAAAGTAGTTATATTGAATTCTATAAAGCGAAAATTTATATTGGCTTTTAATATCACAACATTTTTAGGCTACCTAGAATATTCCTTTCTTCAGGCCAAATATGTATACTTGTATCAGACTTGATATATGTCCTCCATGTTTTTTTTTTCGTTTGACTTGGTATCAGCCACTGACTGACTGTCCAATCTGTAAATCAGAGTTCACAGATTTGAAGGTAGTAACAACACAATAGACATGTGTGATTCATTTGAGTCCGAATATAATTTTGGACAAATTTTTGGTTATTTGGAGATTCAGGTGTATGCCAGCTGCTGAGTCCTTAAAGCAGAACTCCGGGATCGGCAAAAAAATCCCCCATTATTACACCCCCATACACAAAAAGAAAAACTTATTACATTTGTGAAATTCCTTACCATTGAAGCTAAAAGTCTAATTGATTTTTCAGGATGTCCTCTCTGTAATTAAAAAAAATGCAGCATGTATTCTGCCAAGGAGGAGCTGTTAGAACAGGGATTACATCATATCCCGGCTCTGTTTATATCACATGATCAGTTGTAATTGGCTGACAGCTTACTCCGATCTGTGATCAGCCGCGTCTCATAGACTCGCTGATCACAGTGCTTGCCGCGCACGCCCTGCAGGGGGCATGCAGACTGCTCAAGCACGGGAGGACGTCCATGGACGCCCTCCCGGCAAATTAAGTCTGTGCTGCAGGCGTCTTTCAGCTATAGCGCGGATGGCAAGTGGTTAAGGATGTAGTTGCTGGCTTCCCAGACTGCTACTTAACAACCAGCTATTCTTCACACAGAATTCAAATTGGTCAATCATTTTTCAACTGTTCCGAATTTGAATCATTCTGAAAACGTGAAATTTGTTAGAAAATCAATAAACAAAACACAATTTAATGAAACAAAACTAAACAAATTCCAAAATGAATCAACTAACCAAAATAATAACATAACATATCTATCCGAACCTAAATACATTTTTCTGTTCTGCACATGTCTACAGCACAATGAGCCAATCAGGCGTGCTGCAGTTCAAGGAGTTCACTGACAGAAGGGGATAGCAAAGAAAAGAATAGATGAGCACGTATTTCACTTTTCAGCAACAGGGTGAGGAAGGGACCAGTTAGTGATTAAAAAAAACTGCTGCAAAGAAAGAACTGACCCTCTTCCCTGCTAAACACTTCTTTGTTGTGGGGTAGAGCTGTGTAAATCTCAGAACTGGATGGACAGAAATACAAAACCTTAGGCAGGTGCAGCTGCCTTCTATGTGTTTTCATGTGTGTATTTAGCTGTTTTTAGCTGTTTCAGCTTAGGAAAAGTCATGGCTTCAGCTTAGGAAAAAAATAAAGAAAAATTGATTTGAATGTAGAATATTTCCTAAATACGTAGCAATGTATTTTATCTGCAAGCCATAGCATTGGTCAAGAAGATTCAAACTAGTCAATAGACTGGCACTTATTAGTAGGACCTGGTAAAGCATGCCTACTGTTTTCAGTACCTTTAGTATTACTATTGTTTAAGAACATGCAATTAAAATAATGCTTCTTAAGTGCTAAAACACACAGAAGGGACAGCTGACAGAGAGGTAAACCGCAGCCGTTTCCTCTCCGCCCGCTCCGGCTGCGGTAGGGGATGGTGTTGTGCACGATTCAGCGCATCACACAGCCCCTTTGTTTCTACTTAATTTTTATTTGAAGTTTACAAAAGCACACTTAATTCATGCCACTGTACAGCAGCTCTGCGCTGCTGCACAGTAACATGTGATCCTGTATTGTGCGCTGCTATAATATGCAGCATGTCTACATTTTATCATAGGTTGCTGCAGCACAGCTCCGGACTGCATTGCAGTATAACTGGGACACACAGAAAACACAGAAAACTATTGTTTTCTGTGTGTCCCTGTAGTGATCGGCATGCAGGCAAGTGCAGTTAGCTAGTCTGCCACTAGGTGGCTCTGTTCCAGAATAGTGTTTTGTTATAGAAAGTAGTACCTTCGGGTGCTAGGCCCCATTTGGTCAAAACTTTTCCCAGGCGGAGCGGAGCAGAGGAGAACACTCAGGCTTTATAAAAGGTGAAACACTTGAGAGGATTTGGTCTGACAAGTTGGCTGCTTCTGAGGACTGCTTCTCGGTGACATCTCTGGACCAATTGGATTGTCTTACAACTTGATCTGGATCCCAGATGTGGAGGTCCTATATTTTGGTGGTTGCACCATAAGCCTTGTTGACTGAGAATATGCCCATTTGAGTCTTCTCACTCCGGTAAGCCCCCTCACTAACCAGTGGTGGTTCTATTGTCTGTCTCTTCACCTCAACTTTGATGTCGTGGAATTCCACTTCTAGCCACACAATTTGTTTTCATCGCCTATTCAAAGACTGTTGTGTTTATGTTTCAAAACAACCTTTATATGATGGCGCATGGACTTTAGTTTGGGTGTGAATTTCATATCTCTTTTTCATTAGTGTTTGCGGTCATTGCACAATGTACATTAGATTGTATATACATTAATTTTTTTTAGCGCTGCACAAAAGTTTTACTTTTCCCATTTTAGGTAGAGCCCTCCTGCAGTGATGTCATGAGTGAGTCAGTGTCCAGTTATAAGCAAGTTTTAGAGGAGCCCTGGTACACTTGAGGCTTGGGAAAACACCCCACAGCAGCACAGATGTAACCAGCATGTGGAGTCCCTGAACAGGGTAGGAGGCAGGGAAAGTGTAGACCTGCACCCAGCAGAGCTGTCTATAAACTATCTGACTTATGGAGGTGGGGGCTAGAACACATTGCAAAAGCCCTTTTAGGCTAGGCCTAGAGTTTCCTGCATTAGGCTGCATCCCTGGAGGGTCCCAGTAGAGGTGTACCTAAGGAGGAGATGACTACAGAGAGTCCAGTCCTGTGAGCTTCTTTATGGGGAAAATTCACTTTGCAAAAATACACAGCCACGTGCACGGAATATTGAAAAAACACTATTTTTGCTTGCACATGATTGGATGTTGGAAGTCAGCAGAGCTTCACTACATTCACTGTGATAACTGAAAATTCTCTGCAAAGTGAAAATTTCTTACAAACTGAACAACCTATCTGTCTAATAAATCAAGCCCTCGAAATTTAAGAACCGATCAATGTCCAGAACCAACAAAAGCAGACAGGACACTTTTTATTTTTTGTTTGTTTGTTTGTTTTTGCTGATACAGTCATGGAACATTATTTTTAATTTCAAGCATCATCCCCCAAAAATTTGTGAATATTTTCTTAATCTTAAACAGAGTTTATATGACTATAGTTACTGCAAAATTGCTACCTATTTATGTTTTGATGGAGTGTTTTTAAAAATCTTTTTCAATTCACTCACGAAATTAGATAGAATGCTAAATTTTGTTGGTCAGTTGGAGAGAGGAAGGAGATTTCTCTCATTCATTCAGTGGTGATTCCATAGGCTGCTTTGCACAGCACTGTGCATAAGCACCATTCATTACACATTCAAGGCCTCCCTTTGACTAGCTTGTGAGCCTAGAAACCTCAATACATAGTGTAGGAGCTTTATTCTGCTTCCTTTTACTATGCTGCAAAAATGTATTTTGTTGAATAGCTGTGCTCTCTCCCCCATCCCAGAGAAGATTACTTATCACTGTCATCTACAGAGATGGCTTGTTTTTAATGTAAGTATTCAATACCTGTAACATAGAACTGTTGCAATACCTGTGACATTGACAATACAGTAAAATTCAAGATAGAAAACAGAATTAGGCATCATATTTCTAGACTTCTGAATGCAGATTTCATTTCTTGAGCCTATTCTAAGATTATACCTCTTTTAAAAAGTCTACTTGCATTGTAGAATGGCTTTAAATGTTTTGAAGTTGTAGGTAATATAAATATGTATTATTTTATTATTTTCTTTTAGAAAAAAAAAAAGAGCTACACTGTATATTTATTAATCTCAGCAAAGCAACAAATGTGCATAATTAAAACAACAGAAAATTCTCCCGTAACATTTGAAGAAAGTACAGGCTTACTAGTCTTGTGAGTATTTAGTAAATTACTCTCTTTGTATTAAAATGTGCAGAATAACATGAAATAAAACTGGATGTAAAAATTATCTAGAAGCCAGCATTCTATAAACATTGCAGGAAAAAGTGTGGGGTATCCCATGGTAGCCATGATTTAGGCTTCAGTTAAGCTTAAGGCCCAACTGGAATTTCAGCTTAAATCAGTTAAATTGGGGGTCGGCAACCTGTAGATCATGATCTATCAGTAGATCGCGGCCAGATGACTGGTAGATCTCGGTCTGAACTTGTTGACCAGGCATTCCAGAGCATCAAACAGAGTGCATTGCAGAGGGACTATTTGTAAAGTTGGAGCTGTAGTAGGTAGCAAGAGCCCCATAAGGCGGTGCCTCATCTGTAGTGCTGGCTCCTGCCCCATGTGGAGTGATACCAACTGCATTCCACCTGTTATTCTGGCTAGCAGTCTTTAGAGTGATGCCAGCAGCAGGAAAGAAGAGCTCTTTAGGTCAGTGTGAAGCATTACACTGGGCATAATAGTATAGGGCTGCTTTCACACTGAACCACGACTCAACCGCGGGGATATACCACCTCCCAACTTTACGTGTGAACGAGCCCTAAGGGTGTCATTGCTGGAATGCAACTAAGGGCTCATTCACAAGTGCAGCAGGCACTGCTGCTTCTCTGAAAAGCGATCCTAATGTATTTGACAGGTGGTGAGGAGGTGATATGTTGCCTCCTCACCATCTGATTTAAACCCATGATTGCCGTGCAGGGCATGCAATTGGGACACAGTAGTACAGCAATTAGACACTTAAATCAGGTGTGAGGAAGGGCGACCCTGTGCCCGGTGTTCTTTGACTTCTCCCATGTTGTTCAGGTAGATCTCCACCTCTTTAAGTTTGCCTACCCCTGCGCTAAATCATTTCCAGAAGGATCAAAACAATAGGTGTGAAAAGTCTCACAGTTTATTTTCTTTAGAAATTTACATATACTGGTAGACTGGTGATCTTTTGCTGGATTCAATAAATGCTTACTCTCTGGAAACGAACCAAGTTGCTGTAGAAATGTATTTGGATTGGGAGAGTTTACATTCTATACCTCCTGTTTCCACAACAATACCAATAGCCACAAAAACATCACATCACCCAAAGGAACAACATTGACCTGAGGCATGTTTTTCTTTCCTCATGATAGGCGCCTAATTTGTTTAACCTAAGGGGATCCCTCTTGCCTTAGTATGCCTTTCTGACTTTGGACACCCTCCTAGGTGCAGCTCATCTATTCTTAGGCCTCCAGCCTATAGATGTTTGCTGATCTTAGACCTGCCTATACTATTTTCTTGGTACATCATTTGGCAAGATTCCCACACATCCCAGTCACTCTGAGATATATACTTGAGACTTGTCTGGGTCATATTGGCAATTTTTTTATTGAATTCCCCTCTCTTCCCTATGCAGTTTGTGCTCCCTGGGTCCCTGGGGTGATTCACTACTGGATTGGCCTAAACTTGACACTAAACTTAAACTTTTTGCAATACCGCTTGAAAAAGACAATAAACGCTGAAATGCGTCGGGGTGCATTTTCAGACTTACACTTGTGTGACTCTCTGGGGTATACATGCATCCATATATATGACTAATCTGAATGTAATCAATCGTTTTGAGGGGTTTTCATGTTTTTAATCTTTGTAACTATGCTATACAATAAACATTGTTTAAGCTATATGGTTGTTACATTCTTATGGTGCCATTAAAATCCCATCCATTATGTTCATGTACTTGTATTAATCTCAGGGATGTGGCATCATTAGAAAGGGTGCAGGTACCCACTGCCTGACATATGCATGTTGAACATTAATAACCATATGAAATTATTAGTCATCACTATATATTTATAACACTGGAATGCATTTAGCATATTTAAACTTAAATTTAGTTCACATGGGCTTTAATGCAGTTAAAAAATGACGCTTCTCAGTATCTCCTTGATATGAGGAAATGGTGTGCTATCACTTTACATAAAACAAATCAACATTAATATAAAAGTGACCAACGAAGTGGTGCAAAAAAAAAAAAACAAAACAATCTCATATACAAGCGAATAATTTTCAACAACAATAAACAAGAAATATATTCAAATTGTAAATGTAGAAATCACTCACATAAAAACAATCCCTATAGGGCAAATAATCTTGTGATCCAATCTTGTGATCCAAGTAAATTTCATGGCAACTGTGAACCACTGCAAACCAAGCTTTGCTCCACAAGTGTGCCACCTGTGTTCCAAAGCTCCTTACCAGATATTTTGATCTCAGAAAACCAAGATCAGATGCGCCTGATTGTTACACAGCTATAGAATCTTCCCATTGCCTGGCTCAGCAGCACTCCACATTATCCTTGTACAAAGCATAAAAGAAACAAAAGGGCAAATCTTACAGCGTAGTATTAAAAATAAAATTAATTTTGCTAGTAAAAATTGGCTCACATGAGCAGATGAAAAATCGGCAATACATGGCACATGCATTCAAAGAATTGGGCTGCCTGACCAGCGGTGGGAGTCAAACAATGTTTATGCCAAGAGGTCACCAACCGAAAAACAGAACAAAAGGTGGCCTGCTGGTATTTACAGTCCATAACAGGATACTCCAAACCATCATCTAAAAGATATATCATACTTTATTATACAAAAAAAATGCTAAAAACATATAGTACAGGCGATCCCCTAATTACAAACATCCAACTTACAAATGACTCCTACTTACAAATGGTGGGAGACAACAGGAAGTGAGAGGAAATCTACCCCTAGGAAGGAAAATTCAGTCCTGTATTGTGCGATCGGAGCTTGTTGTCGGAAATTCCGACCGTGTGTGGGCTCCATCTGACTTTTTCCATCGGATTTTCCAACACACAAAGTTTGAGAGCAGGCTATAAAATTTTCCGACAACAAAATCCAATCGCGTCAATTCCGACCGTGTGTGAAGAATTCCGACGCACAAAGTGCCACGCATGCTCAGAATAAATTCCGAGACGGAACTGCTGGGTCTGGTAAAATTAGCGTTCGGAATGGATATAGCACTTTCGTCACGCTGCAATGTTTTAAATAGTTTAATGCAGCGCACTCTCTTCTTCTTTATAATGCTAGAAGAATGAAGTTGTTTTGCTGCTCATATTCACACAGAGTTCTCACAAACTTATTTCTTTATTATTTATTGTGATTTCATCAATATATTTTGATTTAGTCACATCTGACTAAAAAAATTTCATTTTTTGATTTTTTTTTTGTTTGTATTTTTTTCAAGCCTGATCTTGTTTTTTTTTTTTTTTTTTTTTACTACAGAATAGTTTTGGGTGTGTTTTGTGTGTCAAGTTACCACAACACATAAGGAAAACACACATAGGCAAGTATAATTAAAACAAAAATTCCTTTATTAAGGGCTCATAACCAAACAAAGAGGAAGGCAACGCTGGATAAACAGCAGAAATTGGCAAAGCCTTTGGCCCCAGGGCAGACATCAATTATTTTACTGCAAAATTGGTGGCCTGAGGAGTCCATATGTAAGGGAGTACAATCTGGTCCAGAAGTCCAAGAGATCCTGAACAGCTGCAGATGACATCTATGTTCCCAGACTGTGGTCATACAAGAGCCTGCATCTTTTGCCAGACCAGACTGAACCCAGGCCATCACTCTCTGGTCTTCCTTACATGCTTCCTTCCCGGCTGTGGCTCAGGTGTTGGAGGTGTGGCAGGAGGAGGAGTAGGACCTAGAGGAGGAGGAGGAGGACCTGGAGGAGGAGGACCATGGGTGAGCTCACAAATGTGGCTTTCGCATGTGAGTTGGCTCCTCAACCCCTTATGCAGAGCTTCTAAAATGACAAACTCACATAAGAGGCGTTGGCCCTCTTCCATTTTCAGTCAGCAAAATCCTCTTCCACACTGTGGGGTGTTCTTAGGGCCTCAGTAGCCTTCCAAAATAGGCCAATTGCAGCCTCCTCCAGGTTACTCCTCTTCCTGCCACTTTTTCTTTGAAGGCGGAGGGGAGGGACCTGGGTATCGGAAAGCCTACTTGGCCCGGCCACCTCCTGGCTGAGACTTCCCTGTGTATGAAAAAGGGACATGGATTTAGTTTTTGGTTCATAAATCACAATCAGAAATTAGTAATCCAAACTAACATAGATTTAACATCATTAATTGACCAACAGAAATATTTAGAAGAATGCTATACCTGACTCAAGCTGGGCTCCTCCACATGTTGCTGGCTGGAAGGCCCAGGTTGGACGTCAGAAGCCTCAGCTCGGGGGGGGGAGGAAGCATGGAAGAAAGAGTGGAGAGTGCTGGCCTGGGTTCAGTCTGGCCTGCCAAAAAATGCAGCCTGTCATAGTACCACAGCCTGTGGAGATAAACGTCATCTGCTGCTCCTGATCTCTGGGAATCCTGGACCTTCTTGTGCTCCCTTAGATAAGTGCTCCTCATGCCACCAATTAGGGCCTTCAAATAGGTGATATCTGCCGTGGGGATCACCGGCTTCACAAATTCCAGCAAATTATACAGCGCTGCCTTCCTCTTTGTTTGGTTCTTATAATCAGGGTGGTTTACCTGCCACAGACAGGGCAGCTCCCTGAACATATGTATGAATATGCTGATAAACTCATGATCCTTCAAGATATCCATTTTCTTTGCAAGACACAACACAAGACAAACCCTAATGTCAGGCTAAAGTCTCCTAAACTTGTCACAATATAGGCCTCAATCTAGAAGCAGTATAGGCCCAAGTTTAACTCTTACCTTCGTTATCACGATCGGCACCTCTGATACTCCTTCCTCCGCTCACAGATAGTACGTACTACACACGCGTGTTACGCTTTATATACACTGCGCATGCGTGAAACTCCGCCCGCCCCTGACGTTCTTTCTAGTCTATTCCCCGCCCCTTCTCGTTCAGCGCAGTGGGGAAGAGCACATGGCAGGGACACAGCAGGTGCGTGCTAATTACAGCAACGAGAAGGAGGAGGAGAGGCTGGAGCGAGAAACATCCCGATCCCAGAGGAGACGATTTAAGGCCTCAAATATGTCCTTTGGGGAGATGTTGGAGATGGTCGTTATCCTGAAGAGGGCTGACTATGACTGGAAGTATGGACCTTACCCCAACTCCAATGTCAGAAAGGCCAAGATCATGACTAAAATTGTGAAAAGTCTGCACCGTAATTTTGGGGTACGGCGATCCAAGGATCAACTGAGGAAACGGTGGTCGGATCTCAAATTAAGGGAGCACGATCAGTACAGAAGGATCAGGAGAGTGCTTCAAAAAAGTAAGTAGTTGTGTTGTGTTCCTATTCTTTATTTTTATTACGTTCGTGCTGCTCCATGTGCTTTTCTTAACTGTTGTACATTTTAAAATTTCAACTTTCATGTTCATGGGCACATTATTCGTTCGTATGAAACATTGTTTGTTCGACCTAGAAAACACCATGTTTTGTCCAGATGCAGTTCAATAAATTTTTTCAGGCATACTTCTGTTAAATAAATTTTGGTCCATCAACTAGTAATTTAATCCCAAATGTCGGTTGGGAACCCAAAAAATGGTAGACCGACACGTAGGATAAATAAGAGGCGCTCAAAGACAACTAGAATGCAACCTAACAGTATACAATAGTGGTGATACCCTCTATTGATAATCTGAACACCTATGTGTAACAAACTAATTAAAGTGAACCATAAAGCATAAACTCAGTGACAGTGAATATTTATATATATATATATATATATATATATATATATATATATATATATATATACACAACAAAAATAGTGAAAAATAAATGTGTGTAAATATTTCACTCCATGCTGTAAAAATCCACACTCCACATAAAGTCCATAGACTAGAAGACAGCCTCCAACCAAGCTGTATGTGATAACAAAAAATTGGTGACGGATAGTAAATCAAGCGTCCCAAACAAATGTCTTCTCAGTGATGGATGTCCACTGATGAGTGACTCCGTGTGTCTTCCACCTCACCACCGTGTCAGTGAATCACACCCTCCAGACATACACTCACCGATTTAAAATGCCAGCATTCTCATGCAAGGCAAAAAACGCTTTCTTTACCACACTCCAGGGTAAATAAAACATACGATGTCCACGGTGATAGTATTCAATGGATCCACATAAAAGAAAATAAATGCTCCAATAGTGTAAATCAGCAAACACAATTTATTAAAATCACTGCAATCCTCACACAAAGTACTCACATTCTTTAAAAATTAAAACAGCAGAAATCGTGCAATTCACAGCAAGCTTCAACTCTGTAGATAAAACCATATAACCAGTGGTCACGGCGGACCCGATGTTGCAGTTGCTGGGTTGCAATCTCACCCCTCCCTCGGTAAACCTCCGCTCCTCCGTGGGCTCATATTCCTATCTTCCTGTGTGGCTGACAGCGTTCACGTCACAACTCACAGCCCCGCCCCCGTGCTTTTTTTACAGAAATTTTTTTTCTCATTTTTTTACATATTCTCGAAAAGCCCAATTTTGAAGATGCACACAGTGTGTCAACATGTGCTATCTGCCATCATGGGAGATCAATGTATGCGTTTTGGGGGTGCAACTCCTTCCTCAATAATAAAGTAGCTGAGAGGAAGGGGTTGCACCCCCAAAACACGTCCCTTGATCCCTCATGATGTCAACTAGCACATGTTGACATTTGGCAATTTGTGCGCATATTCAAAATTTCCTAAGGGCAAATCCACTTTGCACTACAAGTGCCATTTCAGTGCAGTCTCAAGTGCACTTGTAGTGCAAAGTGTCTTTGCCTTTAGTAAATAACACCCAACAGTGCTTTCTAATGTTACACAATCACGCCATTTTCAGGACTCCCCAAATTTCACTCAGGGTCAGCTAAAAGAAACACAAGCAGTAAATGTAAGCAAATATTTTAGTAGTTAAAATTTGTTTTTTATTTAAAAAATGTCTCAGTCATTGTCTGGCATATTGATAGCCCCTCTACCCGCAAAGTATTCCATGTATCTTAGACGGACCTTGCGGGCACTCAGGGGGGGCAAGCCAGGACGGCCAGCTTCAAGCGCCGTCAGAGTTGGTTCATTTAGATTAATTCTGGCTTCAGGCCCAACTGAGCTAGCATAGTTCACAGAATTTCTCCTTAAAAAGTTGTGGAGAACACAGCAAGCCAGGATGATATTATTGAATTTATACTCCGCCATGTGTATGGGTGTAAGAAATAGGCAGAACGGGCTGGCCAGTATTCCAAATGTGTTCTTCACCACTCTTGTGGCTCTGGCCAGCTGGTAATTAAAAACCCTCTGGTCTTGGGTGAGGGTCCTCATAGGGAATGGCCGCATTAGATGGTCCCCCAGCGCAAACTCTTCATCTGCAACAAAGACAAATGAGAGTCCTTCCACATTGTCTTCTGGAGGTGGCAAGTCCAAGCTGCCATTCTGGAGATGCCTGTAGAACTCCGTCTGGGCAATGACTCCACCATCTGACATCCGGCCATTCTTCCCCACGTCAACATACAGGAACTCGTAAGTAGCCCACACCACCGCCAACATCACAATACTATTGAACCCATTTTAGTTGTAATAGTATGACCCCGAGTTGGGTGGAGGGATGATGTGGACGTGTTTAGGAAAGTCCCGCTGGGCAAAGTGGGAGGCCACAGTCTGCCATTCCTGTGGGTTGGAAGGAAACTGTGGAGTCAAACAAGAATAAAAAGTTAATCATTTTGCACATAAACATGGAAAGCAGATTAGACACAAACATTCTTGGCCAACATCAGTATAACTTTTTTAGGGACTATTTAAAGACAAAGGTATAAGGTCCACCTATCAGATTCCTACCCCCCCTCTCATGGGCCATTTTTTAAATTTTATAGGGGGGTGATGTTTTGGCCAGGTAACCCTCTCCACTTCATTGAGAGATGAATGCCTAAATAACGTGGATTACTTTTGCCAGCCCCTCCTTACTTTACACTATTGGCAGCCCACTGGACAGGTAAGAAGTGTCATAATACAAAGAGATAAATACACACTGTACACATTTTAGCACATTTTTACATTCTGCTATTACCTATCAAGATAATAATAGGATACAAAAACTTAAAACAGTACCATTTAAAAGCATTCAGGCAGGCCCTTGCACTACATGCTTTGGGGAATTCATCCATAAATATGACCACAAAAGAGGTAGGTATAGTGTGTAGGGGTTTGGCAAAGCCAGCAAATCGAGGATTGGTATCAGCTGAGTTAGCAGTTGGGGGGAGGGAGGGTTCCAAAAGATGTTGTGACCCAAAAAAAAAGCCTCTGGCACTCTGCCTGAATTTAAAGCACACATCACATTTTTACACATTTTAAGGGGTGTTTAGGGTAAAGCACTACTATGGAGCTGACAAAATACATTGTTAAGTGATTACATGAGGTGAATATAGGCCCAGGAGAGCATGCTGGGGAGGTTAGTGAAGCCAAATATTTAAGAAGGACAAAAAAATAACATAAAAATCCAGCATGCATGAGGACAAAGGGGACATTCACAGCATATTGCAATCATGGTAATTAAGGAATGAGGAAAGAAATATAACATATTATCAAACATTAAATACAATAAAATGTGATGTTAAAGGATAAAAAATCTTACCTTAATATTCTCCTTCTGCAGGACCTGGATGATGGCAGAACAGGTCTCTGGGATAATGATCCCCAGAGCCTGGGGGGAGATGCCTGTCGAGAACTTAAGGTCCTGCAGGCTTCTCCCTGTCGCCAAGTACCACAGGGTGGCGACTAACCTCTGCTCCGGAGTGATGGCTTGCCTCATGCAGGTAACCTGCCTGCTGATATAGGGGGTCAGCAAAGCCAACAAATGGTGAAATACAGGGTCCGTCTTCCGGAGAAATTTCCTGAAATCATCAAGATTATTCTTACGGATCTCACAGAGCTAAGGCATGTGACAGAACTGGTCACGCTGGAGCAACCAATTCTTGGTCCATGAACTCCTCCTCGCCCTGTTCATGGACTGGGCTTGTGTCAAAGTAAGAACCCCAACACCAAGCCCCCACACAGCACGAACTCTACGATGAGTACGTACACGCAACATGGCTAGAAAACGGTCGGCTACTCAGAATGAAGTAACAGAACGCACTGAAGAACAGCAAGGCCTGTGAAGAGCGACCTGAAAATCAGTAACAAATGAACAAGAACACAATGATATTCACCTATTTTCCAGTGTTTATTCGTCTTTCACTTTGAGGAGACATTTCCTTTCACCATTTTTCTCTACACAGACTTTTTTTTTATTTGCTGTTCCAAATTTCACCTGAGGACATTTGTTTCTTATTTACTCATTGAATGTATGTTTATTTCACATTTACACGTTTATCATTTCACGATAGATACCTTAGCGCTGCACTTTTTGTTTGTATCTAGTATTGGACTTGGTTGTTTGTGTGTCAGCTGCTTTCATCCCTTGGTCTAGCGCAGCATTTTCACTTGTTACACTTATTTCCACAACAACCGAAAATATTCAAAATCGAATTGTCATTGGGACAGAAAGTGAGGTGAAATCTTCTGAACAGGGGCACAGACAGCAAAAGAAATATTACAAGGGTGTTAACCCTTCCCTATGCTATCCAAAAAGCTTAAAAATATTTTTTTGGGCTGGAGCTACACTTAAAAAATGTACCTGTTACGACTTACAAACAGATTCAACTTAAGAACAAACCTACAGACCCTATCTTGTTTGTAACCCGGGGACCACCTGTACATGAGTATTTGTACTCAAACATTCAATGTACTACAATAGAGAATTAGTGTCAAGTGTACAAATTCAGTGGCGCGTTTCACGGTTCATACCGCTTCTTCAGAACATTGTGTTCACTTGTGACAGTTATCCAATAAAAGATCTTTCATATCTAGGAGTGGAAAGCATACTATATGAATACATGCATAGGTATTACATTCTATAAACAAAACAAAATTAATAAGGGCCCTTTAACACTGGGGCGGTTTGCAGTCTATATTGCGCTAATAGTAGCGTCTGCAAACCGACCTGAAAGTGCCGCTGTTTTGATTGCAGTGTGAAAGCCCCGAGGGCTTTCACAGTGGAGCGGTGCGCTAGCAGGACGGGAAAAAAAGTCCTGCTAGCAGCATCTTCGGAGCCGTGAAGGAAAAGTAGTTTTGGGTTGGCCCAGGGGGAAAATGTAAAAGTGACTGCATAGCCCAAGCTGGCCACACACAAATGCACACACAACAGTAGATTGCATGCTTCCCCGCCAACCTACCATGCACGCTGTAGTTCAGCCATGTCTGTCAAAGCAAACAGATACCCAGTGACAGTCTGAACCACTGATTTAGTGTCAGAAATGGAAAATTTTCCCTGGGCCGCCTGCCAGAAGGATCACATCACTATACAAAAATATAACAATTAGAAAATTAGTTTACTTTAATAAAATGTAGTATTTTACCTGTAATTATCTGTACATTTTTCCTCTGATATGTTTGACCTAATTTACTTAAGCTAAGATGAACGTGCTGAAATTGTGCCAAGGCATATTCATGCTGCCCCATATTTATTAACCTTTTCATCAGTTGTGAGTCATTCCATAAAGCCAAGTTTCAGAACCTGATGCAGAGCATGCACAAGAGCAGTGTACGTGAACATGGAATGCAATGGCACAGCACAATTTCAAATTGATTAAGCAAATTATTTTCAGCATACAGCTCATACCTATATAAAGTGGAAGTTTAACACAAGAAAGTTTGAATGAAATGAATGTAAATGACAAAAATGTACCAGTTCTAAGACAGTCCATGGAAAGAAAGAGTGTCTGCTACCTATGTGCAAGCACAGTTCGTGTTTGTAGCTCTGTGCTAGATTTTGGCTTGCCAAAGTAACACACTGAGGTTGATATATTAAAGTGATTGTAAAGGTTTGTTTAAAAAAAAATAAAAAATAACAAACATGTTATACTTACCTGCTCTGTGTAAGGGTTTTACACAGAGCAGCCCCAATTCCCCTTTTCTGGGGTCCCCCTGTGGGGCTTCTGGCTTCTCCTCTTCATCGAGTGCCCCCCACGGCGAGCATGGGGGCACTAAGGCTTGCATGCTCCCGAGTCCTGCTGCTGCATCCATTCACACATACAGCAGGACTCGGCCCCGCCCCCGGCTCCTGTGCCACTGGATTTTAATGATAGCAGCGGGAGCCAACGTCTCCTGCTGTTATCGATCTAGCGAATGAGAACTCGAGACAGCAGTTGGAGTTGCTTTGCTCGTTTCAATGCTGGAATGATCAGGTTCAGGTAAGAAAAAGGGGGGCTCTGGGGGGCAGCTGCAGCACCAAAGGTTTTTCACCTTAATGCATAGAATGCATTAAGGTGAAAAACCATGAGGGTTTACAACTCCTTTAAAGGCAAATAAAACGTGCACTTTGCAAGTGCAGTTGCACTCATTTTCCCCAAAGCTTAGTGAATGTGGTGAAGCTCTACTGATTACCATAATCAAATCATGGGCAAGCTAAAATGCTGTGGTTTTTATTTCCCTTGCACCTGGTTGGGTATTCTTTACAAAGTGAAGCTTCACCACATTCACATTCAAAGTATTAATGTTGATGTAAATAATTTGGTTCCCAGACAGTCAGCTTCCACACCCCAGAGAATCTACATGGACTCCTTGGCTTGTACTGTAACAAAAATTAAAACGGAAGCTTTGCACCACTGCTAAGCAGTCCAAATACAATTTTATTCAAATAAAAGGCAGGGGGACAATCCCAAGATTGGGACTAGAAAAACACAAGTAAATTTCCATATCAATACCAAATTAATACAATATTCCATCTTTGCAATATGCCATTTTAGGTTTAAATGAAGGTTTATGTCTAAATTTATTTTCATTGACTTTTTAAACTACACAAAAATAATGTGTTTATTGTGTTAAGTGATTTGTACTTAGGTATGTGAATTAAATGAAGTTGGTAAATTCCAACATAGATTAAATAATGTGATACATTTGTTTCATGCACAGTGACACTGAAGTCCAACAAGTAATTAAAATCATACATTTGACAATTGACTATGCTCTACTAGATTAGCATGTCCCTAGCAAAGTCTATTAGTATGCTTAAGAAGTTTATTGGCACCAAGTTTGTGTGTTATTTTGAAAGTGAGTCTTCACTAGAAAGTTTGTGTTGGGGGGCAGGCTAGTATCGCCTCTCATGTTTTACTACTGTCCTGAGGAAGTGAGGCAAAAAAAAAGTTGACATACTGTAGGTTAGATCATTCCCCTTGTTAACTTAGAAAGGAGCTTTTTACTGGTGTCTGTATTTCAGCTGTGAAGTCTGTTACTTCCTGTCTTGTAAAAATGGCATTATTATTAGAACAGGAAGTAGTAGTGAATGGAGATGGGCTGTCTGTTCGGGTCGAACATGAGTTCGTCTTGAACATTGACTTTTCGCCCGTTCGCCGAAGAGCGAACAATTTGGGGTGTTCGCGGCAAATTCGAAAGCCGCGGAACACCTTTAAAAAGTCTATGGGAGAAATCAAAAGTGCTAATTTTAAAGGTTATTATGCAAGCTATTGTCATAAAAAGTGTTTGGGGACCCGGGTCCTGCCCCAGGGGAAAACCGAATGAAGATCAGAAGATGATGGAAGAAGAAGCGGGGAAAGAAGACATTAATAAAGGAATTGTCAAAAACCGTCTCTTGTCTTTTTAAACATTTTTGACACTTCTTTTGTGAAATGGTAGGGGCACATTTACCCCATTACCATTTCACACAGGGGGGGGCAGGATCTGGGGGTCCCCTTGTTAAAGGAGGCTTCCAGATTCCGATAAGCTCCCCGCCCGTATACCCCCACAACCACCAGGCAAGGGTTGCGGTGATGAGGCCCTTGTCCCCATCAACATGGGGACATCCTCCCCATGTTGAGGGCATGTGGCCTGGTACAGTTCAGGGGGGGCGCTCTCTCGTCCCCCCTCTTTTCCTGCGGCCTGCCAGGTTGCGTGCTCAGATAAGGGTCTGGTATGGATTTTTAGGGGGATCTCCACGCCATTTTTTTTAATTTTGGCGCGGAGTTCCCCTTAATATCCATACCAGACCTGAAGGGCCTGGTATGGAATTTGGGGGGACCCCCACGCATTTTTTTTTTCATTTTAGTTCGGGGTTCCCCTTAATATTCACACCAGACCCAAAGGGCCTGGTAATGCACTGTGGGGGAACTCCAGGCCGTTTTTTTCAGTGACTTTTATTAGTATTGCAGAGTATTGCAGAGACCTGACAATTCATTATAGCTGCCGGTGCTACCACTAGTACTTTTAGATGACTTTTTTTTGCTCTCGGGACACATGCGCCACTTTACAGGCATACTATAGACACCCCCCCAGGTATGAAATTTAAAGGAATAGTTCACTTTTATTGTTTCACTTTAAGCATTATTAAAATCACTGCTCCCAAAAAAACGGCCGTTTTTAAAACTTTTTTTTTTGCATTGATACATGTCCCCTGGTGCAGTACCCAGGTCCCCAAACACTTTTTATGACAATAACTTGCATATTAACCCTTAAAATTAGAACTTTTGATTTTTAACGTTCGTGTCCCATAGACTTTAACGGTGTTTGCGTGTTCGAACAAATTTTTTGCCTGTTCGCATGTTCTGCGAACCTAACAGGGGGGTGTTCGGCCCATCCCTAGTAGTGAATCTCTGTAATTGAGTCCAAGAATGCTTAAGAGTGTACAGGGCTTCCCCACACCATCCCCAATTAGCCAAAAGCTAACAAAACTAGAGGGGCGTGGTTTGGCCAAGCAAGAAGATGGCCGCTGAACTAGAGAGCTCCTGCCGTCACCAGTCTTTAGACTTCAATACCGGAGGTATTTACAAGACAAAACCAGCTCCTGACAATGGGGACAGCTTCCAGGAACTCTTCTGCTTCTAGATCCCGCTCCCCTAGAGAGCACACTGAGGGAATCAGCCAGAATATCCCAGAGTTGTTCCAGTCATAAAGAGGCAACATGGCGCCCTCCTGCCACAGACCGCTTCAGATCTCAGACCCACCACAACCAGGTCCCCCTCCTCTACCTCAAACAACTGCTCCGATACTCATGGATAATGTTGGCGCTCCCGCCCAGCCATACCTCAATATCCATGATCTGAGGACCATAGCCGCCGACATCAAGGACACCCTCTCAGCGGCCATTGCTGAACTGTGCATTGACATACATACGCTAACTGACAGGATTCATGAGGTAGAACAAGTGACGGCACAACATGACCATGTACGGTGCAAAGCTAATAGACGGATCGACACACACACACTATTCAATTGAGAGAAATCCAACGTCATGTCGAAGACCTTGACAACAGAGGTCATTGTCATAACCTCAGGATTAGAGGAATGCCTGAAGCTATAACTGCAGAACATCTCTCTCCAGCTGTAACTAGCCTGTTTAATGATTTACTGAACAGGCCACCTCTGATGCAGATCTCCATGGAAAGAATACACAGGGCCCTACGTCCCAAAGGCAGGGACACAGATCCCCCGGGGGATATAATTTGCTGCATTATGGATTTCAGACTCAAAGAAGAAATCCTCAGGCAAGCTAGAAGCAGACAGCAATTACTGCATGAAGGGAATGCCGTCCAGATCATTCAGGACCTATCCAGTATCACCGCAGAGATCTTAAACCAATACTGGATGTCCTACACACCAGAGGAATCCAGTACAGGTGGAAGTTCCCCTTCTGCCTCTTGGCTACACATCTAGGATGCACAGCCCTGCTAAAAGTCCCAGAAGATCTGCACTCATTTTGTGACACTCTGGATATCCCCTAGTGGATGTACCAAATTGGTACTCGGAATTCCGTCATTCGACTGCAAGGAAACACGTACCGCAGGAAGAGCTGATGGAGGCACAAGAAGCACGGATCCACAGACAAAGATCCCCTTCAAGCAATAGAAGACGCATCATGGTACACAACATGGCTCCAGCCCCTCCGATTCCCTGCAGTCTCGGAGAGCCAGGGGGGAATATTGAAGATGCCCGTTACACTGATCCCTTCCATGATCGTTAGAAGCCATGTTCCGACACAGTTCTGTTACTCCTGCTTTCAGTTAAGTTGAATTTAAATGTACCCAATTGCTTCGCTATCACTAACTAATTCAGACCAATGAGAACTGAGTGCGCTAAAACAACACGAGATAGCTACACTGTGACATTGCTGTGAAAGCTGTACTTGCTGCCTGCCCCCCCCTTCCACCACCCTGCCACAGATATCACACCAAATGATTCTCAGATGACTAACGAGGCCCGAACCTTGTCAGCTGACACTTCCAATCGTTCTCACTCTGTTCGCCATCATCACCAACTCCTGCTTCTTATGACGGGACAGTTTTGTTCCCGCATTGGCTGACATTTACTCATCCTGAATAACTCTACTCTCCCAATTAACTCTATATACCTTCGGTAGCTCACGCTACATGTCCTTGCTTTGGAATGGGTAAGGTATAACAGACATGCTTGTGAATGTGTGGAGATATATTACTCTATATGAGGTGACCAGCCTATATTAAGCACTAATAGATAGTCATGGCATTAATCCGACAAGGGCCTGCATATCCCAGTATAATGCACAACATTACACTCTAGGCACCCTGCACTTGCTGTCTGCTCATAGCACTGAGGACTTCACCATACGCTATCTGACATATAGGGAGGAACTATTTAACAATTACCTCCCCATACATATATAACTCTCTTCCACCCTTACTAGTGACGCATACAACCCTTATCATGACACGATACATGATAATTCTGACTCCAAGGTTCCAGCATCTTGCTGGGAAGGCTCAGGAGGAACTACACATCTCTCCAACACCCTGCATGTCCTCAGTACTATGATACTTGATCTCTTAGAATTGAATGCGACCCGTTGCAGACATACACCTCCACAGGGTTAGCCTGTAGGACATCAATGCCCCATAGACATGGAGTACACATTTGGAAGGATGGTAAATGCAGAGAACAGGACAGTAAGGTGCCTGGGATGGCTGGAAATCACTACACTATTCTTGTACTGTGGACTACTAAGGGGTCTGAGCTCCTTATACTACTAAGTGGCGATACCTTTCTTTACCTTCCAGGCTCTCAGATGAATTGTGTGATTCACAGGTCTTGGGAAAGGAGGTTTGCTCTTTAGAATCCCCTACCACCTATTACCCAGTTAAATGTCCCAGCAGTATATCCACAGCTCTACGGCTGTTCATTAGAGCAGATGTCATCTTGGCACACAACGGAGAATGGCAACAGCAAGGCGGGCACACTGCTGCCAAGTTTAAGAATATCGCTACTCACAGTTTCCTCTAGGGTTATGATAGGGCTGCAGGAACTTTGTAATTGCAGATCCTCCAACCTCAGCAATGTTTTTGTTACAGTTTAAGTTTACTTTTATGATTTGTTTTATTGATTTCTTAATTTGCGTATGTATTTTAAGGATCCTGACATACATAGTGAACATCAGACTGCCACTCACCCGAGATCGACACCTCCTTGTACACACACACGCACGCACGGCGTGAAACGTTTCTCATCCTTATTTGTTGTAATTGCTGTGTCAAAGCCTAGTGGCATCCTCATGTACCTGCACTCTTGATACGAAGCCTTATAGCTTCCTTAACTATCCCATGCTCTCTCACCTGCATTCCCCACTTTTAAACAATTAATAACTTACCCCTCCTAATTGATGCACTTTTTTCCTATTTTTGACAACCACTCTCCTCCTCTTGCCCTCCTCCATGACTGGTGACGGCAGACTTGCTCGCTTTTGGAACTATCTTCTGAGATAGGTACTCTCCAACCCCCACACAGTGCAGTGGAACAGTTTGGACCTAATATATATAATGGTGTTCCGCGCTTAGGACGGGCCAGTGACCGAACTGCAGCCCCCCTCAATGAGAAAGCACCAAAGGTGCGATCCGATAATTATGTAGTCTGAAGAGATAGGGGATTGGCGCTGTTCACTGATAAAGACTGATAATAAATCAATAAACTATACAAACTCCTAACAAAAGAAAAATATAACAACCCAATACTAGGTGGGTAAAACGTGTAACACAATGTAAATTATTAATAAAAATAGATATACGTGCTGAGAATGGTCAAAAAATGTGCAGAGTACCCAAAATACAAAAATTTTTTACAAAATAAAATTAGTAAATAGAACTCCAAGCATTACCAACGTAAATGACAAAAAACACAATGAATGTGTATGTGTGCAATGAAAGGTATAGGTGGGTATACCTAAAAAGGGGACAAAACACAGTGTTGCCCACTGAAAATTAATATGTGTACTAGTGGAGCTGAATAGTGTTGAAAAAAATGTGAGAATATATATAAACTAAAAAAGGGACAATCTGCATGTAGTGTGCAAACAGTCTTAGTGCACAAAAAAATCAAAAAAGTGAAAAAACCAAAAAGAAAAGAGAGTCCAAACAACCAGATAAATGGTTTCAAAAAATATATATATATAAAAAAAATATATATGAAAAAATATATATGTCCGTGAATAAAAAACAGTTCTAATGCAGCAGGCTGATGTATCTTTAAAGGTTGCGGGTAGATCTGTCCCAATGAGTATATGCTGTCCCGTGTGGAGTCCCCTCTAGTGCCCCCACTCACCAGAGTGCCCAACCCCTGCAGGGGTAATGAGCATGTAGATGATCTGATGATCCAAGCGGTTGGTGTCCCCCTCACCACCTAATTTCCACCTGTGTCACCCGATCACTTTCAAAAGGCATCCATCCGGAACAGTTACCATGTGCAGGGAGAAGAGAAGAGCCTCATAGTGTAATTCCGAATATATATTTATTAAACTCAAATAAACAACAAAGAGAATTAAATAAAATAAAAAAGTTCAAGAGTTAAAAACAAATAGCGCTCTGCCGGCTGGCTCCACGTGAGAAGCCGCAGACAGTGCAGTGTGAGCGAGTTGCGTTCCACAGCCGTCTGCCGGAACCGGAAGTGCAGGACAAAACAGAAGTAAGAAAGGACGTATGCGTACCAAGAGGCCACGTCATCAAGACATCGTCTGCGGCTTCTCACGTGGAGCCAGCCGGCAGAGCGCTATTTGTTTTTAACTCTTGAACTTTTTTATTTTATTTATTTCTCTTTGTTGTTTATTTGAGTTTAATAAATATATATTCGGAATCACACTATGAGGCTCTTCTCTTCTCCCTGCACATGGTAACTGTTCCGGATGGATGCCTTTTGAAAGTGATCGGATGACACTAGTGGAAATTAGGTGGAGAGGGGGACACCAACCGCTTGGATCATCGGATCATCTACATGCTCATTACCCCTGCAGGGGTTGGGCACTCTGGTGAGTGGGGGCACTAGAGGGGACTCCACACGGGACAGCATATAGTCATTGGGACAGATCTACCCGCAACCTTTGAAGATACATCAGCCTGCTGCATTAGAACTGTTTTTTATTCACGGACATATATATTTTTTCATATATATTTTTTTATATATATATATTTTTTGAAACCATTTATCTGGTTGTTTGGACTCTCTTTTCTTTTTGGTTTTTTCACTTTTTTGATTTTTTGTGCACTAAGATTGTTTGCACACTACATGCCGATTGTCCCTTTTTTAGTTTATATATATTCTCACATTTTTTTCAACACTATTCAGCTCCACTAGTACACATATTAATTTTCAGTGGGCAACACGGTGTTTTGTCCCCTTCTTAGGTATACCCACCTATACCTTTCATTGCACACATACACATTCATTGTGTTTTTTGTCATTTACGTTGGTAATGCTTGGAGTTCTATTTACTAATTTTATTTTGTAAAAAATTTTTGTATTTTGGGTACTCTGCACATTTTTTGACCATTCTCAGCACGTATATCTATTTTTATTAATAATTTACATTGTGTTACACGTTTTACCCACCTAGTATTAGTTTCGACCTAAGTTCAGGCCGTCTTCCACTGACGACACACTGTATACTTTTCCCCTCTACCAGTAGAGGAGGTTACTCAAGTACTCCCCCACCTCCCTCCTTCCCACTTTGCTATATCACACAGTTGGACAACTTACAACTTGCTTTAGCCAACCTCAGTTGTTAACCACTTCCATACCAACAGCTCAAAATGAGCACCTTCTTCTCTCCCTTACTAGTGGACACTCCAACCCGTGGCATGCAGGGTCACAATAGGTCACCGCCCAACTCACAAGTGAAATTTTGCTTGTTGAATATGCGCAGGCTTAACATACCCGAGAAAAGATCTCAGCTGCTACACACTGTAACATCGGGGGTTGGTTTAGCTTAAAGGTAGAGCTTACCAGTGAGCCGAGTCCACGCCAGATACGCAGTTTTAAGGGCTTGTCGGCCCACTTTTATTAAAGAAAGAAAATGTCCAATAACAGAAGTGTTGCCCACACAGGGGTTTCAGCTTTCCACAGTGAACAATGTAAGTTCAATCAGAAATACCAAGCCACCTGGCTCTCTTTAGCAGCACTGCTGCTCAAACTTATGCTTCAGCCCTCTCGGCTCTATAACAGAGTTCCTGTACACCCAGTACCTCAGCACTCTTTTTCAGCCCACAGGCTTGGACCCTCTGTCTACTCTGACAGACCTGTGCAGACATGCACACTTCTCCCTTGCTTGCCTGGACTCCTCGGGAGGGTGGAGCCCAGAACTATGGTCAGGTGTCTACAAATAGCCCAACACACACCTGACCAGTCAATCTGCTGGTGGATCTCAAAATCTGGAGAAAGCTGCAAAAGCATTTTTCTCCAGTCCACATTTATGCTCTGAAGCCTTGCCCCAAGCAAATGTGCATACCCTATGTCCACTCTAACCCCATTTTCATAGTGACAGGGACTCTCACTATTACAACACCTTAAGGCAAAACAAAACCCAGATAGCATTTATCCAAGAAACCCACTTCCGCTCAGACAACATCCCAAAACTCTCCAACCACCACTACCCTATGATCTATCATGCCTCCAATGACGAATCTAAAATGAAAAGTGTCTCGATTTTGATAGCAAAGAACTGCCCCTTACAGGTGTCGGAGGTTAAAAGAGACACTAACGGTAGATATCTTTTCCTCAAAGGGACTCTACATAACAAACCCATAACACTGGCAAATTTGTACGCACCCAACACGAAACAAGTTCTATTCTTCCGTGAAACTCTCCAGCTGCTAACTGAATTTTAGTTAGGCATCCTCATTGTTGGTGGAGATTTTAACGTGGCACTCTCCCCCTCACAAGACTCATCAACAGGGGCATCCTCCATGCCATACAGAGCCCTTAAAGCCATCAAAAAACACCTTGGGACTTGACATTACACGACGCCTGGCGAACGCTACACCTGAACGAGAGAGACTTCACGTTCTACTCTTCACCCCACAATAAATACACAAGAATTGATCACTTCTTTATATCCCAAACAGATTTACCACTTCTCTCCAAGGCTTCCATTGATCCAATGGTTCTCTCTGACCATAACCCCGTTTCTATCTCTTTAGACATACCGACAGTAAGACCCAAAAATATGATATGGCGCCTAGATAACTCAATCTTGACTGACATTGATATCACTCAAAAACTCAATACACGCCTCATGCAATACTTCGCGGAAAACGTCTCTGCGGATCCAAAACAATCCAGCATATGGGCAGCCCATAAGTGCGTTATACGAGGTGAAATTATATCTTTGACTGCCAACAGAAACAAACTCAAGTGGATTCACATTGCTGCGCTGTCCGAGAAAATCCATACTCTAAAACGGGCACATAAACTCTCGTTAGCCACTAAATCCCTTGTAGAATTAATCAAAGCTAGAGAGGAACTTCTTGAAGCACTAGGTAAATCCTTGAAGCGCAAATACGTCTTAACACAGATTGTTCTATGAGTTTGGGAACAAATCAGGCAAATTGCTAGCCGGAGCACTCCAATCTAGGAAAGCCTCAAATACCATACACACAATCAGAGACCCTTCGGGCACTTCTTTAGTCTCATCAGAAGATATTGCTACCCAATTTGTCAAATATTTTTCTGAGCTTTATAACTTACCCTCCTCCGCCGAGATGTGTATCACTCCATTAAAGACAAGCTACAATTAGAGATTTCTTAACACACTACTGCCCATCCTCTATTACGCCAGAAGATGCGGCAAGTCCAGATCGTCCCATTAGTACAGAAGTAATTACAGCCATGCTAAAACAACTTAAAACAGGTAAAAGCCCAGGCCCAGATGGTCTGACTGTAAGTTACTATAAGACTTTCCATGACATACTTACTCCCCACCTCGCTACGACATTTAATGCTCTTTCTTCTCCATTACAAGTAAATAATGACCTCCTAGAAGCCCACATTACACTCATACCCAAACCAGGCAAGGACGAGACGTTAGTATCTAACTACAGACCTATATCCCTCCTAAATGTCGACATAAAAATGTATGCCAAAATTCTCGCCAATCGTATACTCCCTTTCCTCCCCAATCTGATCTCATTAGATCAGGTCGGCTTTATCCCTGGCAGGGAGGCTAGGGATAACACTATAAAAGCTATCAACATCCATCACTGGCTTTCAACTTCCTCCAAACAAGGTTTCTTTCTGTCCTTTGACGCGCAGAATGCGTTCGACAGGGTGGCATGGGACTATATGGTAGCAGTGTTACAGGCGATGGGGTTTCCAGCACACTTCCTGCAAATGATCCTGGCATTATATGCCTCCCCCACTGCCAGAATAAGGGTCAATGGCCGCCTGTCGGACGCCTTCTCCATCTGGAACGGCACTTGACAAGGATGCCCGCTATCCCCCCTCATCTTTGTACTCTCATTGGAACCTCTACTACACAAACTTAGGACGAAACCCAAATATAACAGGCATTGATATCAGACACAAACACTACAAACTAGCGGTGTACGCCAACGACATTCTTCTTTTCCTCTCTAACCCTTTAATCACTATACCTAACCTGCTGCAGGATTTTACCCTCTTCCATAAATTGTCCAATTTGAAAAAAAAAAATTCACAAAATCTAAAGCCCTCAACATCTCCCTCCCACCAACAATAGTATCCCAATGCCAAGCTAATTTCCCCTTCTGTTGGGAGCCACAAGCCCTCACATACTTGGGTATTCAAATACCCTCCAAATTAGCTGAGCTCTATGACAGGAATTACTCTCCCATACTCCAAAATATAAAAACGGATCTCACGAAATGGTCATCAGGGCAAATCTCTTGGTTCGGGAGAATTGCCATCCTGAAAATGAACGTCTTACCCCGTATATTATATATTTTACAGACCGTCCCAATCAAACTCCCTCCAACATTTTTCAAAACTTATAAAAGACTTTGCAGAAACTTGATATTGGCCCACAAGTCTCCCGGAATCAGCTGGGATAGAATGATTCTCCCCAAACTTAGAGGTGGATTAAGGCCTACCGGATATTCACAAATACCATGCTGCCTGTCACATCACCAGACTAATGGACTGGCACATTCATGCACATTCTAAAGACTGGATTTCACTCGAGGACTCTTGTGCCCGGATTCCTTTCTCCCATGTACCATGGATTAGCACTAAGGCCACCCCTAAGGAACACTCCACACATCTGCTAACGGGACCTACACTGAACAGCTTCAGAAGCATGTGTCACTCTCTCAAAATTACCCCCTCACCGGGACCAATGACTCCTCTGAATGGCAATCCTGACTTCCCCCCGGGCCTAAGGGAAAACAATATACATTTCGCTAATACGGAACATACATTGAGAGCACATCACATTTTTCGCAATGGCTTAATCATCTCATTCTCTGATCTGCCCTTTAGACTCCCAGATAGTAACATCCCTTTTTTCACATTCCTACAAATAAGACACTTTCTGAATGGTACCAACCCCATCTCTCAATGGTGTAGAGATCAAAATCCTTTTGAAGCACTGTGTTCCACTGCAAGTCCTCAAAGTCATTTAATCTCGACTATATACTCCATACTTTTCGGTGAGACAGACCACAAGTCTAACACGGTCAACCAGAAATGGGAGAGTGAGCTTAACCTAGACCTCCCTAAGGAGGAATGGGAGAGTATACATGAGCATATACATAAAGGCTCTATCAACATCACAGCAGAGGAAAACAATTTTAAGCTGTACTCAAGATGGTACCGCACCCCTGAATGACTACATGTATTTCATCCAACTATATCACCGATGTGTTGGAGATGTAACTCTGAAATGGGCTCTCTTCTCATATCTGGTGGGACTGTGCTCACATAAAACCATTCTGGGAAAAAGTACACAACATGATCACTCACATTACCACCTACACCCTAGACTTTACCCCCGCTCAATATTTGCTACACCACACAACTCTACCACAATCCACTTACAGAAAATCTCTTATGCTCCACCTCATCAACGCAACTAAACAATGTATCCCATTGCGTTTGAAAGACACTATTCCACCCAATTTATCTGACTGGCTGAAACGAGTGGAAAAAATAGCGCTGATGGAATACTTACTAAACCAAGCTAAAGACAACCCAACAAAATATCACACTACATGGGCCTGTTGGATACATTTTCGAGACTCACAGGAGTTTAAGACATTGCTACTCGACCCACAACCCAGACTCACACCCGGAACTCACTGACACATCCATTAGATTTCTTACCCTGAGCTATGGTTGGAGTGTCCGCCATTTCCGCCATACCCTTGTCCATGCTCATTCGCTTTAGTTTCTTGCCCGCAACGCACTTATCTCAATTACATCTGGTATCCTTATATTAAGTTCTTATCCCACAGGGAACTTGCAGATTACACACCCTTCCTATCAGACATCAGATCTCCCTTCTGATTTTAAACTAACACTTACGACTTCTCTAGCCTCCCCCCTCTAATTTAAACCCCCAGATTTTTACAGATATAGGCATACAACAAGCCATATAAGGTTAAGAGGGACACTGTTCAACAGAATGGACCAACATTGACAATATCTCACATTAGGTAATTACAACCCTCCCTCCTCGCATAGTTAGCTCCCGTTGGGGGTGCGTGGGATGGGAGCGGTCATGCCTCGGTCCGCCTGCTATTTATGGATACACCCTCTATTCAACATCACCAGTTAGTTCATATTATCTCCAGGCACATTTCATTCTCATGATATGGTTTCAGTCTATTCTAGGCTACTCGATCTTCCATGTACTTAGTAATAGACATACTAATCGATTTACAAATAAACTTTTGCTTCTTTCATGGTTGCTCTAAATTCATGTTTTGAATGCCTTAACCCTGTTGCTTGAAGATCTCCTTATCAAAATTATTGCATAATGATGTACCTGTAATGCCCCGTACACACCGTCGGATTTTCCGACGGAAAATGTGTGATAGGACCTTGTTGTCGGAAATTCCGACCGTGTGTAGGCTCCATCACACATTTTCCATCGGATTTTCCGACACACAAAGTTTGAGAGCAGGATATAAAATTTTCCGACAACAAAATCCGTTGTCGGAAATTCCGATCGTGTGTACACAAATCCGACGGACAAAGTGCCACGCATGCTCAGAATAAATAAAGAGATGAAAGCTATTGGCTACTGCCCCGTTTATAGTCCCAACGTATGTGTTTTACGTCACTGCGTTCAGAATGATCGGATTTTCCGACAACTTTGTGTGACCGTGTGTATGAAAGACAAGTTTGAGCCAACATCCGTCGGAAAAAATCCTAGGATTTTGTTGTCGGAATGTCCGAACAAAGTCCGACCGTGTGTACGGGGCATAAGAATTCACTATGTATTTTTCTGTCATTTGTATAACGCATTTTTTTTCTTTAATAAAATTTATGAAACAAAAAGACAAAAAAAAAAAAAACTATACTATACAGTATATTTTACTAAAGTCAAGTGGGCTATTCATTTAGAGAGGGAATTGGCAATTTGCAAGAATTTTTTTTGCAAGAACTCTAGCTTAGGAATTGAGATGAAGCTTTGCGGACCTCCATCATCCAATTATGTGCCACCAATTTCTTTTTTCTTCCCAGCACAGGAGTATACTGTGCAAAGTTACCGTAATATTCTCTATTTTTACAAAGATAAACAGGATCTCCAATCTTTTGACACTCTACTTCAAAATAAAGTAAATATTTGCTTGTAGTTACATTTTTTAAATTTTTACATGTTCATAAAAATTTCAAGTAATTTGTAAAAACTTTGGTTTGTAGGGAAGGGGGAAAGGATTCTAACTCTTGTGTAGAAAACTCTGGAATGCAGCAACAGGGACCAATAAAAAGCAAGCAGCGAAAAAAGATTTCCTGGATTATGTTACATAAAAATTTTGTTAGTATTCTTCAAGACTCAGTCTGAAAATTTGAAAGGACCTGGGAACCGTGGGCTAGTTATATGCACGGTAAATTTGTATCTTGAGGCACTGTTGTGTACTGTAACATGGAAGTTCTCTCTAGCTTCTGTCCGGACCTGCTTTCTTTTATCTCCCTTTCTTTTTTCCCTTCTTTTTCCTACTTCTTTACAACAAGGCCTCGATTACGCACCATCTGCCTTACCTAATTAATTTACATTATTCAAGGACCTGCACAGTTTTATATGCAATCTTACCCTAGAACTCTACTATCCTATCAAATCCCTCAAAGAAACAGTATGTTCTATTTCTCCATGTTTCCACTACCAGTATGGAAGTCCTCAATCCTACGGATCTTAATCTACTGGAGGAATTGTACAACAGTACTAATACTGAGGATGATGAGGATTTGGCCCTCTTCACACAACATCCCTTCACATCCCCTTCACATCTATGCCAACAGACACACACCAGTTATTTCAATCATCCCAATCTTACCTCCAAAGAAAAAACAGCACTCAAAGAACTAACCCACAATCACGATATAGTAATCAAAACAGCCGTCAAGGGTGGTGGGATAGTGGTTCAAGACAGCAATGATTACTTGATGGAAGCCCGCTGCCTCTTTTCTGACACTGCTACATACAAAAAACTCTGTTGTGATCCCCTTCCAGGCTTCACTGCCGAATTAATCACACTGATCAATAAGGTCAAGGAAGATGGAACAATCAACAAACAAGAACTTTCTGTTTTCAATAAGAAATTTCTACTCAACACCACACATTTACCACATACCTAAAATTCAGCCCTCTGGTCAACCAATCAGGCTTGTCACACAATTTCACACCAAACACAAACAGATTAGAGGACCCACAGTTGAAACCTACCATCCCATCCAAACCTAAATTCTTGTATAGGAAAGCCAGGAATCTCATAGCTCCCAGCAAATACAAGTCCCAGCCCCTGTCCCCCAAATGGGCCCTGTGCCTTATCCCACTGGTCGGCATGTACCAGTGCCACAAGGCACTGTGTCTTACCTGTAAGCATGTGAATCATGGTCAAAAAGAATTTAGTACCAAAGATAAAACCTATCAAATTTCCAATTTTTTCAACTGCTCCACGGAGTTTGTCATTTACTGTCTTATCTGCCCATGTGGCCTTTATTATGCCGGAAGGACCATACGCACACTGAGGAAGAGGTCCGGTGAACATCGCCGCTTTGTGGAATGAGGTGATGACAAACACAGTGTGCCCCGACATTTTTTAACCACTTGAGCCCCGAACCATTATGCTGCCTAAGGACCAGAGGTCTTTTTCCAATTTGGCACTGCGTCGCTTTAACTGCTAATTGCGCGGTCATGCAATGCTGTACCCAAACGAAATTTGCGTCCTTTTCTTCCCACAAATAGAGCTTTCTTTTGATGGTATTTGATCACCTCTGCGGTTTTTATTTTTTGCGCTATAAACGGAAAAAGACCGAAAATTTTGAAAAAAAATGATATTTTCTACTTTTTGTTATAAAAAAAATCCAATAAACTAAATTTTAGTCATACATTTAGGCCAAAATGTATTCGGCCACATGTCTTTGGTAAAAAAAATGTCAATAAGCGTATATTTATTGGTTTGCGCAAAAGTTATAGCGTCTACAAACTAGGGTACATTTTCTGGAATTTACACAGCTTTTAGTTTATGACTGCCTATGTCATTTCTTGAGGTGCTAAAATGGCAGGGCAGTACAAAACCCCCCCAAATGACCCCATTTTGGAAAGTAGACACCCCAAGGAAATTGCTGAGAGGCATGTTGAACCCATTGAATATTTATTTTTTTTGTCCCAAGTGATTGAAAAATGACAAAAAAAAAAAAAATATTTACAAAAAGTCGTCACTAAATGATATATTGCTCACACAGGCCATGGGCCTATGTGGAATTGCACCCCAAAATACATTCTGCTGCTTCTCCTGAGTATGGGAATACCACATGTGTGGGACTTTTTGGGAGCCTAGCCGCGTACGGGGCCCCGAAAACCAATCACCGCCTTCAGGATTTCTAAGGGTGTAAATTTTTGCTTTCACTCTTCACTGCCTATCACAGTTTCGGAGGCCATGGAATGCCAAGATGGCACAAAACCCCCCAAAATGACCCCATTTTGGAAAGTAGACACCCCAAGCTATTTGCTGAGAGGCATATTGAGTCCATGGAATATTTTATATTTTGACACAAGTTGCGGGAAAGTGACACTTTTTTTTTTTTTTTTTTCATAAAGTTGTCACTAAATGATATATTGCTCACACAGGCCATGGGCATATGTGGAATTGCACCCCAAAATACATTTAGCTGCTTCTCCTGAGTATGGGGATACCACATGTGTGGGACTTTTTGGGAGCCTAGCCGCGTACTGGACCCCGAAAACCAATCACTGCCTTCAGGATTTCTAAGGGTGAAAATTTTTGATTTCACTCTTTACTGCCTATCACAGTTTCGGAGGCCATGGAATGCCCAGGTGGCACAAAACCCCCCCAAATGACCCCATTTTGGAAAGTAGACACCCCAAGCTATTTGCTGAAAGGCGTGGTGAGTATTTTGCAGCTCTCATTTGTTTTTGAAAATGAAGAAAGACAAGAAAAAACATTTTTTTTTTCTTTTTTCAATTTTCAAAACTTTGTGACAAAAAGTGAGGTCTGCAAAATACTCACTATACCTCTCAGCAAATAGCTTGGGGTGTCTACTTTCCAAAATGGGGTCATTTGGGGGGGTTTTGTGCCACCTGGGCATTCCATGGCCTCCGAAACTGTGATAGGCAGTGAAGAGTGAAATCAAAAATTCACGCCCTTAGAAAGCCTGAAGGCGGTGCTTGGTTTTCGGGGTCCCGTACGCGGCTAGGCTCCCAAAAAGTCTCACACATGTGGTATCCCCGTACTCAGGAGAAGCAGCAGAATGTATTTTGGGGTGTAATTTCACATATTTCCATGGCATGTTTGAGCAATATATCATTTAGTGACAACTTTGTGCAAAAAAAAAAAAAAAAAAAAAATGTGTCTCTTTCCCGCAACTTGTGTCGCAATATAAAATATTCCATGGACTCGACATGCCTCTCAGCAAATAGCTTGGGGTGTCTACTTTCCAAAATGGGGTCATTTGGGGGGGTTTTGAACTGTCCTGGCATTTTATGCACAACATTTAGAAGCTTATGTCACACATCACCCACTCTTCTAACCACTTGAAGACAAAGCCCTTTCTGACACTTATTGTTTACATGAAAAGGTTTTTTTTTTTTGCAAAAAAATTACTTTGAACCCCCAAACATTATATATTTTTTTAAAGCAAATGCCCTACAGATTAAAATGGTGGGTGTTTCATTTTTTTTTTTCACACAGTAATTGCGCAGCGATTTTTCAAACGCATTTTTTGGGGAAAAAACACACTTTTTTTAATTTTAATGCACTAAAACACGCTATATTGCCCAAATGTTTGATGAAATAAAAAAGATGATCTTAGGCCGAGTACATGGATACCAAACATGACATGCTTTAAAATTGCGCACAAACGTGCAGTGGCAACAAAATAAATACATGTTTAAAAGCCTTCAAAAGCCTTTACAGGTTACCACTTTAGATTTACAGAGGAGGTCTACTGGAAAAATTACTGCCCTCGATCTGGCCTTCGCGGTGATACCTCACATGCATGGTGCAATTGCTGTTTACGTTTGACGACAGACCGCCGCTTGCGTTTGCCTTAGCGCGAGAGCAGGGGGCGACAGGGGTGTTTTTTTTTTGTTTTTTTTTTCTTTATTATTTTTTTGCTTTTTTAATCTTACTTTTAAACTGTTCCTTTCATATTTTTTTTTTTAATCATTTTTATTGTTATCTCGGGGAATGTAAATATCCCCTATGATAGCAATAGGTAGTGACAGGTACTCTTTTTTGAAAAAATTGTGGTCTATTAGACCCTAGATCTCTCCTCTGCCCTCAAAGCATCTGACCACACCAAGATCGGTGTGATAAAATGCTTCCCCAATTTCCCAATGGCGCTATTTACATCCGGCGAAATCTAAGTCATGAAATACTCGTAGCTTCCGGTTTCTTAGGCCATAGAGATGTTTGGAGCCACTCTGGTCTCTGATCAGCTCTATAGTCAGCTGGCTGAATCACCGGCTGCATTCTCAGGTTCCCTGTTGAGACAGGAGAGCCAGAGAAAAACACGGAAGACGGTGGGGGGGGGGGCATTCCCTCCCACGGCTTGTAAAAGCAGTCTAGAGGCTAATTAGCCGCTAGGATTGCTTTTACATGAAAGCCGACCGCTGGCTGAAAAGAATGATACCAAGATGATACCTAAACCTGCAGGCATCATTCTGGTATAACCACTCAAAGTCGTGAATGGCGTACCTGAAGACAAAAAAATGGTTAACAATGGTTAACAATAAAGCACAGTAAAGTGTAAATAATTACACACCTGAAAAACAAACATGATAAAACATAATAACAATAACAATAAAACATTGCAGAATAGAATACAGTAAAAAAGAGCAGAACAATAGAGAGAGAGAATAGAGAGAGAGAGAACAATAAAACAACAACTATTTTTTTTTATTTCATATTTTTTTTTTTTTTTTACACTTTTTTTGTAACTAACTTTTATAACGGTAACCGGTTCCAGGTTCGGGTCTCTCAAAATGCGATGGCATCTTGGGAGACCCTGTGAAATGGCGCCTAGTCTGTGCAATGCTGTACCCTACGCTAATACTCAACTAGTGAATGGTAGCGTTCAAAACATTCACCAATGCAAAGACCAGGATTGTCAGGACAGGAGGGACAATAATAGTGGGCGTCACGCCTATATCCGCGCTTGCTGCAGACACGACATCTTTTTTGGGGGGTTCGTTGGGTAGGGGTACTCGGGAGGACATAAAAATGCCTCTCATGCAGCCGACTGCATTTGGTTGGGGATGTGAATGGGGGAAGTACGGGCGCTGCAGAAGCGGTGGGTTCCCAATTAGGATTGGCGAATGCAGCAGGAAGGGCACTATGGGCACGACGGGCCTGTGTTTGTCTTTTTGGTGGCAGCGGGACACTACTTGTGCTTGCCACCTCACCAGCTTCAACTGCACTTATGGGACTCGCCACGTCACCACGTGTTACTGCAGTGCTGGTTTGACTACGACCGGGGTGTACTAGGCCGCTGGCGCTTGCCAGTTCACCAAAACGCTACTAAAAAACTGTTAGCTATCGCAGGGATCAGGCCTGACTCTGCGAACGCTGCAGTTATGCGTTTAGTGTTTTGTAAGTGACAGTGATCGATCGATACTGCACTTGGGTGGGCTGGGCCGGGCCGGGCGGAGGGGCAAAACGCAGGTGCTAGCAGGTATCTGGGCTGATCCCGCTAACACTGCGTTTTTGGGAACCCTAAACTGCTGGTGACGCTAGTATAGATCTGATCGGATCAGATATTGATGCGATCAGATACTATACCACTAAGGGAGGTGTACGGTGTGTGCGTGGGTGTTAGCGGTACTGGCGCTAATCTGACGCTGCCTGGGGCTGGTGCTTGCCAGTTCACCAAAATACTACCAAAAAAACTGTTAGCGATCGCAGGGATCAGGCCTGACTCTGCGAACGCTGCAGTTATGCGTTTAGTGTTTTGTAAGTGTCAGTGATCGATCGATACTGCACTTGGGTGGGCTGGGCTGGGCCGTGCGGAGGGGCAAAACGCAGGTGCTAGCAGGTATCTGGGCTGATTCCGCTAACACTGCGTTTTTGGGAACCCTAAACTGCTGGGGACGCTAGTATAGATCTGATCGGATCAGATATTGATCCGTTCAGATACTATACCACTAAGGGAGGCGTATGCTGCGTGCGTGGGTGTTAGCGGTACTGGCGCTAATCTGACGCTGCCTGGGGCTGGTGCTTGCCAGTTCACCAAAATACTACCAAAAAAACTGTTAGCGATCGCAGGGATCAGGCCTGACTCTGCGAACGCTGCAGTTATGCGTTTAGTGTTTTGTAAGTGACAGTGATCGATCGATACTGCACTTGGTTGGGCTGGGCGGAGGCACAAAACGCAGGTGCTAGCGGGTATCTGGGCTGATCCCGCTAACACTGCGTTTTTGGGAACCCTAAACTGCTGGGGACGCTAGTATAGATCTGATCGGATCAGATATTGATGCGATCAGATACTATACCACTAAGGGAGGCGTATGCTGCGTGCGTGGGTGTTAGCGGTATTGGCGCTAACCTGACGCCTGGGGCTGGTGCTTGCCAGTTCACCAAAATACTACCAAAAAAACTGTTAGCGATCGCAGGGATCAGGCCTGACTCTGCGAACGCTGCAGTTATGCGTTTAGTGTTTTGTAAGTGACAGTGATCGATCGATACTGCACTTGGGTGGGCTGGGCGGAGGCACAAAACGCAGGTGCTAGCGGGTATCTGGGCTGATCCCGCTAACACTGCGTTTTTGGGAACCCTAAACTGCTGGGGACGCTAGTATAGATCTGATCGGATCAGATATTGATCCGATCAGATACTATACCACTAAGGGAGGCGCATGCTGCGTGCGTGGGTGTTAGCGGTACTGGCGCTAATCTGACGCTGCCTGGGGCGACGCATATCACCGCCGGGCGATCAGGGGGCTAAACCTTTATTCGGTAATAAACGGCGGGTGCCCTGACACTATAAAAAATAAACAAACTAACCAGCGTCAACCGTAACGGTTATACGGTGATCAGTGGTGAAAGGGTTAACTAGGGGGCAATCAAGGGGTTAAAACATTTATTAGGTAGTATATGGGGGTCCCTGACGCTATAAAACGCTGACGGCGAACCTAAATATTTACCTCACTAACTAGCGTCACCAGCGACACTAATACAGCGATCAGAAAAATGATCGCTTAGTGACACTGGTGACAGGGGGTGATCAAGGGGTTAAAACTTTATTAGGGGGGGTTAGGGGGGTACCCTAGACCTAAAGGGGGGTAATACTAACTGCCCTAACACACTAACTGTCACAAACTGACACTATGCAGTAATCAGAAAAAAAAAAAAAAAAAAAACTGCTGGTGTCAGTTTGTGACAGGGGGGGGGGGTGATTGGGGGGGGATCGGGGGCGATCGGGGGGGGGATCGGGGTGTTTTGTGTGCCTGGCATGTTCTACTGTGTGTGTGTGTGTTGGTGCACTCACATTGATGTCTTCTCTCCTCGGGCCGGAACGGAAATTACCGAGCCGAGGAGAGATGACATCATTTCCTTTGCTGCTGTTTAGCATACAGCAGCAAAGGAAGATTCTCATTGGCCGGCGGCGATCGCGAGGGGGGGGCCACGAACGGATGGTCTCCCCCTCATCACCGATCACCGCTGGACAAAAGACGACCGCCTCGGGCACCGGGGGGGGTCCGATCGGACCCCCCACCCGCGGAAGGCAAATCACGTACCCTGTACGTGATTTTGCCTGTCCGTGCCACTTTGCCGACGTACATCGGCGTGAGGCGGTCGTCAAGTGGTTAAAACACCATGGCTCATCCTCTGTAGGCCTCCGGGTGTGGGTCATAGAGTCCATTCCGGGTACATTCCCGCTGGCCGAGCGCTTCAGGCGTCTCTGCCAGAGGGAAACGTACTGGATATATACTTTGGCCTCCCTCATGCCCGGTGGCCTCAATAAGGAAATAGAGGTCGGTAATCTGATGTGATAAGCCCCTACAGCCCTTTCTCTACTTTTTTCCTTCCCCCTTATTTTTTTCCCTCTCCCTTCCCCTCCCCTCCTCTTCTCCCTGCTGCATCCTCCTCTCTTCTCTTCAAACACACATGCATGTGTATGTGTCTACATATATATGAACCCGGCACATTGATCTCCCTGCCGGCACAGTAAAAGAGAAGAGCATAAACACTTTTCTTATGGCAGAGCAGGTAAGAAGGAGATCTTTACCATGTTCCTGCTGCTACACAGAGCGATAACACTAATGCGCATGAGGGGATTAGGGTGTGCCTGGACACCCTGTGCGCACGCCTATGCCTATCACATACTTTTGTGAGTACAATAGATCCTGTGTTTGAATAAATTGCTTTCAATACTGCACTTAGAGTGGCGCTTTTGTGCTTCCTCTCCCTTTTCACAGACTTCTAAAGCTCTACTGAGCTGCCTTCAAATGCTTTTTTACAGACTATGGACGGCATTCAGTCATAATTCACAAAAATGCTCTTACTCCTTTTCTTTTTATACTAAGGTGTGTAATAGACAGGTGGATCCCCACCAAGGCTGATGCAAATCACCAACCTTTTTCCCTTATTGTCTTTACTTTTTCTTGTTTGCTTTTTTTGTAAACATACTGGCTTTTAAGACCGCAGAGGGTGTGAGGGCCAGCCTTTTCATTAAGACGGAGAGTATCCCCCTTTGCTGCTAATTTTGGTTCCTCTTTGATTAAGGAGGCAAGATTGCTTGCTGGGTTAGTTTGGCATTCTCACTTACACCTCACATTCTTATTACTTTATGTATGCTGTGAGTTTTGATTGTTATACTGGGCATTGAGCCCTTGTTATGTTTCTTTGTAATTATTCTGGTATTTACTCACTGCTTGCTCAATGTTTTTCTAAACAAATAAAAATTATTGAAGGTTAAAAGCACGCAAGAGTTGTTAATCTTCCACACTGAGTTGAAGATTGTTGGCAACATATTTTTTATGGGGTGCTTCAATATAATAAAGAGGAAATTTGTGGAAGATTTATTAAAGTTGTCCTAACATTGAATTAGAAATAAGAAGGAAATAGAAAGTCACTGGTCACCTAGCAGAATGAATGCTCTCTTAGCTTAGGGAAGAATCTGAAGCTATTTTCATGAAGCCTAGTCCTGAAAATCTCTAGACTTTTAATTGGTTGGGGTTATATTGAACCATTAAGTAACCACATGTCTTTTGTAGGATATCCTCAGCTGGCATGGCTTATTGGCTCCCATCAGGCACCCTGTGGCTGAATCAGAGCATCTCTACAATAAGGCCTTGCCAAGAACCCTGGCAATTGTGAAGACCACAATCAGTCTCCTCAAAGCCCAGTTTCTCTGATTGACCCAGCCTGCAAGTGACCTTCTTTTCTCTCCCCAGAAGGCTTCCAGGATTATTCTGGCTTGTTGTGTGCGCCATAACATCTGCATCGAGCAGCATGATTCCTGGGAGCTACTTATGCATGAAAGCCTGAGGTGCGCCAGCTGCCTGTCTCAACAAGCCACAGCACCAAGGCTGGGCACATGGTAAGGGATGAGCTGATTGCCAGCTTCTTCACGTGTAGATATTCATTCTCTACAGCTCAGGTTAAACATTGACAAAGATCATAAACCTTTGACCAAGCTGAGTTACTTTATATGCTAGTCTTTTTACAGCTCATTTTCTCTCTCTCTCTCTCTCTGTCTCTCTCTCGCTTTTTTTCTCTCTCTCTTTTTTCTCTCTCTTTTTCCCTCTCTCTTTCTCTCTCTATCGTAATCTTTAAGCGGGGGTCCACCTATCTATCGTTTTTTTTTTTTTTTTTGGAGTTCATTCACAAACTTTTCTTCTCATGATTATCTACTCACATGTTCTGTGTAATAAGTCCGCCTGTGTCCGATTTCGTTGTAAAGAATAACTTATAAAATTCACTGAAGGCGGTTTCCATCTTCATTGTGGGCATTTGAAGCCCACAAGCATGTATTTCCTGGATGCGGTGAATGCTGTGCTCCCAGCATTCACCGAGACGTTATGATGACGCTGTTGCACAATGCATGCTGGGAAGCCTGAGACTAGCTCCCAGGGGACTGTGGGAGGTCTGGGAGAGGCTAGAAACACGCCTACTCCCATGGGAGGAAAACCAGGAAGTGCTAAGAAGATTAGAAAAAAAAGGTAATTAAGGCGATTTAAATTTTTTTACACAGCATGTCAGCATCTAGGCAAGGAAGAGAATGCATAGAGATAATGCTCAACATTTGGGTGGAACCCCGCTTTAATATTTAATAAAACTCCCAAAAACATTATATGTTTTCTAAAAGCAGACACTCTAGAGAATGAAATAGTGGTAGTTTCAGTTTTTTATGTCACACAATATTAGTACAACGGTTTGTGAAATGCAAAATTTCAAAAACAAATAAACGAAAGCAAATTTTGGGGCATATAATTATGCAATATATTACACATTTTTTGGTAAACTATAAACGATAAGGTTGTTTTAAGAACAATAGATACTAAAAATGTAAAGACTTAAAATTGCATATGTGTGTCCCATGAAATGGTAACAAACTTTGACACCATATATTTTTCATAGGCAACACTATAAAAGCCCACTACTGGTCATCAGTTTAGCGTTAACCGTGAATAATGGGCCTAGATATTGCTGTTACTCTGGCATGCAGAGCGATATGTAACAGGTTTAGCACAGCCAATGTTTTTGTGCCTAAGCACTCCCAAAGCATGGATTTACGTTTGTATGTCCATGCATGTGGGGGTGGGGGAGCTCAAATATTTTGGGGGCAGAATTTTAAATGCTTGGGTGTAATTAAAAATGTTTACACTTTTTTACGTTATTTTTTTAAAACTTTTTTTATCACACTTTGGTGACAGAGTTTCTTCCCTGCAAAGAATCGAATGGAGTGTAAATTGCACTCCATTCAGTGTTCCCAACCATCAGTATTTTTACTGGCAGCCAGTAAAAACTGCACTTTTTCTTCTGCCAGTAAATGCAATCAGTAAAAAATGTCACTTTTTCTCCTACCAGTAAATGCCAGTGACAGGAAAATATTGAAATATGTGAGCCACCGGCGCAAAACATTTCTTTAATCTTTTTAAATTTTGTAAAAAATATTTTAAAAGATTTTGAAACATATATGTAGGCTAATAAAGATTATTATATTAGGGGGTTTTAAGTTTGAAATGTTCATTTTGATATAGGAATACGAGAATTGTAAAAGCCTCTCCAGCCGCTTCCATGGGGTGACCCCAGCGAGTTGAAGGGGATGACTATTTAATACATTAATATAATTGCATCTGGGAATGGATTAGAAAAGGTAACAGATAGAAATTAAAACTTCCAGAGACACCAAGAATGGGGTCCAATAAGGGAATAGTACAGCAGGTAAGGGCAAAAACAGTAGTTAAAATGGCGGGCCGATCGCTTCCGGTATAGCGGGGAAGCGATTGGTCTAGTGTACTGGGTTTGGGGGATAAATACATCGACGAACCAACACAATAGCAGCTTCCTGATGACACAATCTTACTTGTGAAATGCGTAGAGGCTGCTGGGAAAAATACTACATCACTTCCTGCCGGGTGAAAGCGAGGCTTGAGACGCACGCTGCCATAGGAGATACACGGTGATACTTTCACCCTTTTGAAACCGCTGGATAGGCTTGGTGCTGGCATATGGGCACAGCCAAATGTGAGTTTTATAGTCTCTCGCTTTTATAACTTTTAAATAAATAGTGCATACATACTGTGCAATGATCATGATTTATTTTCTATGAGGATGAACATCCCTTGTACCGATACTATTGGGAAAAGCATAGACAAAGACCCTGAGTGGAGTGGTTATCCCATTAATGAACCAAAGGCGTGTTGATACCTATATCTGGTGAGTGGCCAATCCATATGGTGGTGGTGCTGTCACAATATTGGTGGAATTAGCTTCACAGAAAGATGGATGGGGATAGATGCACATGGAAGTAGTTTATCCACACTGGAGAGTTGCAGTGGGACTTTATATTTTCTTACCCACTGTAGAGCTGCACTGGGACTTTATATTTCCTTACCTACTAGTAACAATCAGCTGGAAAATTTAATCCAGCAGAAACACTGGACATTTATTTTATTATATTTTATTATTTATTATTTGATTTAAAATTATTTATATTGTTGGTGGGGTGTTGTTTTGGCATATCACTTTAAGATTAATGTTGACATATTTTGATGCGACACAGGTATTGGTTATATAGTGTATAGTGGTACATTTTGTGCACACAATATATATATATATATATATATATATATATATATATATATATATATATATATATTAGGGTTTCATTACCCTACATATATATTCACTGTCATAACAGGAGTGGTGTTATTTAATTCATTTAATATAACATAGGGGTTAGCGCAGTCGACACTTTTTTTGTTTTTGACAGGAAAATATTGCCAGTAAAAAATATGGCTGTGACTGCTACAATGTGTTAAGGCAGCACTGGCAGGGGGCAGGTCTGGCATAGGCAGTGGCTAAATGTGTCGTGCAATGTCATGGTGCATAGGGAGCTGGGCAGAGCAAGCGGAGCCTCACGTGGGGGGTCTGCGGGACAGGAGCTTGGCAAGCCAGGAGCGGGACTTTCAGTGCTGTTGGACTTTCAGTGCTGTTTGGACTGGAGTGGACTGAAGGGACCACCTGGAGTGGACTGTCACTGTGACTCGGGAGAGAAGGTGTCGTTTGGTGAAGTGTCATCATCATCATCTGTGCTGCTGCACTCTTCTATCAATGTCACTGTAAGAGTCAATTTCATGTGCGTGTGCCTGCCAATTCAAATTTCTGTCCCTGAACTACTTATTTATTATATTGAAGATAAAATATGAAATATGTTTTTTTTTCCTTTATATCTACCTTAGATTGCACTGCTAATTGCATATTGTACTTGTTTTTAGCTTAAATATTGAAATTTGCACTTAAAGCTGTAATTTTGTAATTTTTGAAAATACCAATAAAAACTTGAATGTGCCAGTAAATTTTGGGTGTTGGGTCAGTAAATTTCAATCTGATAGGTTGGCAACACTGACTTTAATAGTTTCTTCCCAAGCCATAAAGCCTGGGGACAATGACACCAGAACCCAGAAGTGAAGTTTTACACATCATTTATATTCAAAAGGAAGAGATTATAGAATGGATAAATAAGTATTCTCCCTCCCCTCTACCTGACAGCACCTGCCATGCCAATCCAAGATCTGCAAACAGGTGTGTCAACCCCAGAAAACACAACAGGGGCATGCACAAAGGGGAGGGCAGTTACCAGGGTGTGAGAAAGTGATCAGGAAGCTGCATAGCCACTTCCAACTGACAGTTGATTTGTCAAATTTACACACAACTGGCTGAGGCCACAGATGTACTGCATACGTCAGTGGCAGTAAAAGGGTTAAAGAATAGGTGTGCATCAGCCAATGCAAGGAGGGCCACAGAAAAATACTTCTTATAATTGAAGTATAGAGATGCAGGCTGAAGAGACTTTTTAACCCAGATGTGCTTGCCATCATGGGCACTGATGCAATTAGGAAATTGAGACATGACCACTTCCTTCAACTTCTCTCATAGTGCCAAGCAGTTGTCTCATGTAACTTTGGCCACTGTGGAGACACCCATGAGGAAATAGTGGTGTATGGATATGTAGCCTTGTCCAGTTACCAGAAACCTAGAGTTAAACATACCCTATATTGTCAAAAGTATTGGGACACCTGCCTTTACACTCAGATGAACTTTAATGGTATCCAAGTCTTAGTCCATAGGGTTCACTATTGAGTTGGCCCACCCTTTGCAGCTATAACAGCTTCAACTCTTCTGGGAAGGCTGCACACAAGGTTTAGGAGTGTGTCTATGGGAAGGTTTGACCATTCTTCCAGAAGTGCATTTGTGAGGTCAGGCACTGATGTTGGACGAGAAGGCCTGGCTTGCAGTCTCTGCTCTAATTCATCCCAAAGGTATTCTATTAAGTTGAGGTCCGGACTCTGTGCAGGCCAGTCACACAATACTTTTAAAAGTATTTGCCCCCTTTTTTGCATATTTGTCACACTTAAATGACTCAACTCATCAAACAAATTGTATCATTACACAAAAATAACCCAAGTAAATACAAAATGCAGTTTTTAAATGATGGTTTCATTTATTAAGGCAAAAAAGCTGTCCAAACCAGCCTGACTTTATGTAAAAAAGTAATTGCCCCTAAACCTAATAACTGGCTGTCTTTCACATTGCTGTGGAGCAAATTTGGCCCACTCTTCTTTGCAGAATTGTTTTAATTCAGCTACATTGGAGGTTTTTCCGGAATGAACAGCCTGTGTAAGGTTATGATACAGCATATCAATTGGATTTAAGTCTGGCCTTTGACTAGGCCACTCCAAAACCTAAATTTTGCTTTGTTTAACCACTTGACCACTGGGCACTTAAACCCCCTTCCTAACCAGACCAATTTTCAGCTTTTGGTGCTCTCACACTTTGAATGACAATTACTCAGCCATACAACACTTTACCCATATGTAATTTTTATCCTTTTTTTCACACAAATAGAGCTTTCTTTTGGTGGTATTTAATCACCGTTGGGTTTTTTATTTTTTGCGCTATAAAAGAAAAAAGACTGAAAATTTGGTAAAAAAAAGAATTTTTCTTTGTTTCTGTTATAAAATTTAGCAAATTAGTAATTTTTCTTCGTAAATTTTGGCCAAAATTTATACCGCTACATATCTTTGGTAAAAATAAGTACAACTTGGTGTATATTATTTGGTCTTTGTGAATGTTAGAGAGTCCAAAAGCTACGGTGCCAATATCTGAAAATTGATCACACCTGAATTACTGACGGCCTATCTAATTTCTTGAGACCCTAACATGCCAGAAAAGTACAAATACCCCCCAAATGACCCCTTTTTGGAAAGAAGACATTCCAAGGTATTTAGAAAGATGCATGGTGAGTTTTTTTGAAATTGTCATCTTTTCCCACAATTCTTTGCAAAATCAAGATTTTTTTTTTCTTTTTTTTTTTTCACAAAATTGTCATATTAGAAGGTTATTTCTCACACACAGCATATGCATACCACAAATTACACCCCAAAACACATTCTGCTATTACTCCCGAGTATGGCGATACCACATATGTGAGACTTTTACACAGCATGGCCACATACAGAGGCCCAACATGCAGGGGAGCACCTCCAGGCATTCTGGAGCGCCCAGGCCAATTTTGACATTTCTCTCCTACATGTAAAAATCATAATTTATTTGACAGAAAATTACATAGAACCCCAAAACATTATATATATATATTTTTTTAGCAAAGACCCTAGAGAATACAATGGCGGTTGTTGCAACTTTTTATCTCGCACGGTATTTGTGCAGCAATTTTTCAAACGCGTTTTTTTGGGGAAAGAAACAGTTTTGTGCTTTTAAAAAAAAAAAACAGTAAAGTTAGCCCAATGTTTTTGCATAATGTGAAAGATGAAGTTACGCCGAGTAAATAGATACCCAACATGTCACCCTTCAAAATTGCACACTCTCGTGGAATGGTGCCAAACGTCGCTACTTAAAAATCTCCATAGGTGACGCTTTAAAATTTTTTCCTGGTTACATGTTTTGAGTTACAGAGGAGGTCTGGGGCCAAAATTATTGCTCTCACTCTACCGATCGCAGCGATACCTCACATGTGTGGTTTGAACACCGTTTTCATATGTGGGCGGGACTTACGTATGTGTTCGCTTCTGCATGCGAGCACACGGACATGGGCGCTTTAAATTTTTTTTTTTTTTTTTTTTTATTGTTTATTTTACTTTATTTATTTTAGTTTGACACTTTTTCCCCCCAAAAAAATGTTTTGATCACTTTTATTTCTATTACAAGGAATGTAAACATCCTTGTAATAGGAATATGGCATGACAGGTCCTCTTTACAGTGAGATATGGGGTCAATAAGACCCCACATCTCACCTCTAGGCTGGGAAGCCTGAAATAATAATAAAAAAAAAACGATCTTGGCTTCGATCGTAGCGGTGAGTCGGTAGAAGCACCGGAGGGTGGCGGGAAGGGGGGGGGCGTCCCCTCTCGCCTCCCATAAGAATGATCAAGCAGTGGAACAGCAGCTATGATCATTCCTATGGTGTAGGAAATCGCCGGCTGAAAAAGTTGATATCTGAATGATGCCTGTAGCTGCACCCATCATTCAGATATACCCGCTCAAAGTCAAGGACGTCATATGACTGTGATTGGGAACTGGTTAAAAATTGCGGAGTATTGCGGGGTATATTGCAGAGTATTGCGGGGTATATTGCAGAGTATTGCGGGGTATATTGCAGAGTATTGCGGGGTATATTGCAGAGTAGTGCCCGGGTATATTGCAGAGTAGTGCCCGGGTATATTGCAGAGTATTGCGGGGTATATTGCAGAGTATTGCGGGGTATATTGCAGAGTATTGCGGGGTATATTGCAGAGTATTGCTGGGTATATTGCAGAGTATTGCGGGGTATATTGCAGAGTATTGCGGGGTATATTGCAGAGTAGTGCCCGGGTATATTGCAGAGTAGTGCCCGGGTATATTGCAGAGTAGTGCCCGGGTATATTGCAGAGTATTGCAGGGTGTTATGCAGAGTATTGCAGGGTGTTATGCAGAGTATTGCAGGGTGTTATGCAGAGTATTGCAGGGTATAGTGCAGAGTATTGCAGGGTGTTATGCAGAGTATTGCAGGGTGTTATGCAGAGTATTGCAGGGTGTTATACAGAGTATTGCAGGGTGTTATGCAGAGTATTGCAGGGTATAGTGCAGAGTATTGCAGGGTATAGTGCAGAGTATTGCAGGGTGTTATGCAGAGTATTGCAGGGTGTTATGCAGAGTATTGCAGGGTGTTATACAGAGTATTGCAGGGTGTTATACAGAGTATTGCAGGGTGTTATGCAGAGTATTGCAGGGTGTTATGCAGAGTATTGCAGGGTGTTATGCAGAGTGTTGCAGGGTATAGTGCAGAGTATTGCAGGGTATAGTGCAGAGTATTACAGGGTGTTATGCAGAGTATTGCAGGGATGGCTGAGCATGGAGGGATGGATGGATGTGACTGCAAATGTCATTGAGCACCGCTGTGGGCACTACACATGCAGCCCACAGCGGTGCTGCCATCCGATCCCTCCCCCTCTCCCCTCGCACTGTACCGATCGGTACAGAGAGGGGAGGGAGGAACCGGCATCATCAGATGACGCCGGTCTGTTGACATGTGATCGCTCCGTCATTTGACGGAGCGATCACATGGTAAACGGCCGCGATCAGTGGCCGTTTACCGTGATCCGTGATGCGCCGGGTCCTCTGGACCCGGCGGTCACGGAAGTTCTCGGGTGCGCGCCCCAGGGGGCGCGCGAGAGCAGTATTCTGGGAGGACGTCCATGGACGTCCACCCAGAACTAGCCGACCGCGCTGTAGCCGTCTTTCGGCTATGGCCCGGTCGGCAAGTGGTTAAACCATTTGGAGGTGGACTTGCTGTTGTGTTTCAGATTCGCATTGTCCTGCTGCATAACCCAAGTGCACTTGAGCTTGAGGTAATGAACTGATGACCGGACATTCTCCTTTAGGATTTTCTGGCAGAGCTCAGAATTCATGGTTCCATCAATCATGGTAAGTCGTAAAGGTCCTGAAGCTGCAAAGCAGCCCCAGACTATCAGCTTTCCAAAAAATTGTGGTTAATTACAGTTTATTCATGATTCAGCATGGGAGGGGGCAATTACTTATTCACAAAGGGCCAGGCAGGTTTGAACAGCTTTTTTCCCTTAATAAATTAAATAATAATTTAAAAACTGCATCTTTGACTTACTTGGGTTAGCTTTGAGTAATATTAAAATTTGCTTGATGATCTGAATCATTTAAGTGTGAGAAATATGCAAAAAATAAAAAATCAGGAAGGGGGCAAATACTTTTTCACAGCACAGTAATAATATCATACTAACATACCTGATTGTAATGAGGAGATGTTCTTCAGGTACACACCATTTCCCATTTGGATGTCCCGACTTGCTAACTTTGGTCTTAGGCTCTCAAGAAGCGCTTTGAAGGAAGCAACAGACATACGGATAAAGCTGAAGAACTTATTAGGATATCTCCATAACTCTCCATACATGTTTAAAAAGTATACTGAACTGAGGCTTTTTGATAACAAAGCATGGGTCCAGAAGCAATGTCGTCTGCTTTCCTCTGTCTCTTTCTTCTCACCCTCTGTAACATGATCAGCAGCAGTCCCTCGTCAACTTTCTGCATGATAGAATCCATAGTGTATGTAGACACAAAACACAGATAGCTCCTGAAGGAATCAGTGTCCTCTTCTCTCTCTCTCAGCTCTAAAAATGGCACCAAAAAATTATTAATTTATTATTTATCAATGCATTGTGGGAACTGGGGAGTGAAAAATAGTACGGGGAGTGTTTTTTTTTGTGTGAAAATGCTGACACACATAAATGCGCATAAATGTTTTTCAAAAACACAGCTAAGAGCATGCTTTTGGCATTGCTTTTTCCTGACAGCAGCACTGGCATTCTTCGACTGTCTGGTGTGCACGAGGGCTTAATAAGCATTGCAATTTTAATTTCTGTCATTTAAAAATGACTGTTGGCAGTAGTGCTTACATGCTGTCAGGCGGGGTCACCTGGTTACGTAACGGGTGACCCCACCCCCCTCTGACGTCACGGGGAAAGCCATAGGGAAGTCCCCGTCAAGTACCTGTGCATCAGAGGGGGGCAGGGTCACTGGGTGGCCCCGCCCTCCGTTATTTAAGAAGTGTCAGAAGAAGAGAAGCGTCACACAGCAGGAGCCTCCCATGGATGCGGAGCGGCCCAAGAACGAAGCGGTTAAGAAGACGCAGCAGAGGAAGATGCCGGACCAGAACACCGGAGCAAGAAGCAGAGAATCGGAGGGAGAACCAGAGGAACAAGAAGATGGAGGAAGAAACCGAAGGAAGAAGGAAGGAAGAAGGAAGAAGATCCAAAGAAGATGGAAAGAAGAAGACTTTAAATAAAGGAATTGTCAAAAACTGTCTCTTGTCATTTTTAACATTTTTGACACTTTTTTTGTGAAATGGTAGGGGTACTTTTGTACCCCATTACCATTTCACACAGGGGGGGTGGGATCTGGGGGTTCCCTTGTTAAAGGGGGCTTCCAGATTCCGATAAGCCCCCTGCACACAGACCACCACAACCACTGGCCAAGGGTTGTGGGGATGGGGCCCTTGTCCTCATCTACATGGAGACAAGGTGCTTTGGGGGGCCGCTACCCCAAAGCACCCTCCCAATGTTGAGGGCATGTGGTCTGGTACGGTTCAGAAGGGGGGCTGCTCTCTCGTCCCCCCTTTTTTCCTGCGGCCTGCCAGGTTGCGTGCTCAGAAAAGGGTCTGGTATGGATTTTTGGGGGGGCCTCATGCCATTTTTTTGGTTTTTGGTGCGGGGTTCCCCTAAAATCTATACCAGACCTGAAGGATCTGGTATGGATTTTGAGGGGGACCCCCACACCATTTTTTTTTAAATTTTGGCCCGGGGTTCCCCTTAATATCCATACCAGACCTTAAGGGCCTGGTACGGAATTTAGGGGGACCCCACACCATTTTTTGAGAAAAATTTGGTTCAAGGGTTCCCCTGGGGGGAAATCCTATGCCGTTTTTATCAATGAACTTTTATGTGTATTGTCGGACCGACAATTCATTAATAGCCGCGAGTAGTTTTAAATGACTTTTTTTCCTTTGAAATGTCATTTTGCTGTCAGACTGTTCTAAACACAGGAAACATGCGCCCCTTTACAGGCATACTATAGACACCCCCTAGGTATGAAATTTAAAGGAATATTACACTTTTATTGTTTCACTTTAAGCATTATTAAAATCACTGCTCCCGAAAAAAGGGCCGTTTTTAAAACTTTTTTTTGCATTGATACATGTCCCCAGGTCCCCAAACACTTTTTATGACAATAACTTGCATATAAGCCTTTAAAATTAGCACTTTTGATTATTCATGTTCGAGTCCCATAGACTTTAACTGTGTTCGCGTGTTCGAACAAATTTTTTGCCTGTTCGCATGTTCTGGTGCAAACCGAACAGGGGGGTGTTCGGCTCATCCCTAGTGACCATGGAGTAACTCGTTTCTAGCAATAGAAGACCTGTGCTATGCTTGCTACCCACTTGGCATTTGAGTATTTGTGGGCAAATGGCTGTTGTTTATTGTGACTTAGCTGTTTTGTGACCATTGACAATTATGCTGTCAGTCCATGAATGGCAAGAAAGCAGTTGTATGGCTTACATACCAGAGCGATGGTATATAAATTGCCTCATCTGCTTTTAAATGAGCATACATTTCAGGCAATATACTACTGTATAGCCAGATAAGCAGAGAAAGAGCGAGAAGTGTAATCAAAGATGGCACTCCCACAGATCCATAAACGGCAAAACAAGAGGCACACTGCCAAAAACAAAAGTAGAAGTGATGGTATCAGATATTATTAATCTTTTAAAATATTATCTGGGAAAAGATCTTGAATGGTCATACGCGTTAGTACTCCTTAGATATGAAAATATAAGTGAACGGATCAATGTTTTCCTTTTTTTATACCTTTTAACATTTACTTGTAATTTGCTAATTCTGTTTTTTCCACAGGCTCAGGAGAGAAGAAGAACATGGAACAAAGACTTCCTTTCACTGCATTCCACAAGAGGTTTGCATTCCATAGCTCCTGCCATAGAAGCATTTTTTTCATGTATCTTCATATAATGACTTTCTTACAATCTACCTTTTTGTCTTTCTTTGTTTGACTCAAACATTTTCTCCAAACTTTTGTTTGTCAAACTAAAGAATGCAATTGCTAATTGATGACATTTTTATTAGAAGAACTCTGCTCTGAGTTAATTAAGTTTGGAAAAGGGGGAGTGAAAAGGTAAATAGCAAACATTTAGACAATGCTGGGGCATCAATATAAATGCCGCTCTAAAAATACTTGCAGAAAAGACTGTCATAAACCAGTTTACTCATCTTTTAAGTCTTCTAATATACAGTAAAAAAAATCCACTAACTTTCTCTGCAATCTAGGTTTGGTTTCCAGACTCAAAGCTCTGTTTTGTTGCCTACCGTCTAATAGACTGCTACTGATGGCTACTGATAGTCTGATGTTCCATTTCAGATACCATCAATAAATAACTCACTTTAAAATAGTCCACCTGATGGCTGGTTCACACCAGATGCAGTCCAGTGTATTTTTATTCTGCATCAAAAACACAGGGACAGTGTTTAACATGATTTCCAAAGGCCCCTAGTTCATTACAGTGCAGTGTATCTGTAATGTGGCAAAACACAACAAACGCATAAAAAATACACCAGAATGTAAATGTACTCAATGTAAATGAAGAAAAAAAAAGGGGGAAACGCACCAGAATGCATCTAAAATGCATCAAAACACATCCTGAATGTACAAATTTGTGGTGGATCAGCCCAAAACATTATTATCTGCACCCTTTAAAAAAGAGGTACTTGATGTTCTGTTTAAAATGCCGCCTTGACATACCACTTTTGGCCCAGTCTGTCCGTATAATATGGTTACCTGCTGACTTGGCACCATCCACAGGCAGCTTAACTCTTCAATAAAACACAGAAGTTGATTCCAATGCAATTTTACTTCACATTATTGAAGTACAAAAGATAATTTTTCTAGACTTTTGAAGTATAGGAAACAATGACTTTCCTAAGCCATGTCTCTGTGAATAAGTAACAGAGACTGAGGGGACATGGAAGAAATGAAGAGGGTCTAGCTAGGACTGAACTAACTAGCACTAAATAGGAGGAGAGGACAACGTGACAAACCAAATCAAATAGTAAATGTAAAAGTGGTAATGGCGCAAAACTGCATATACATGTCAGCATACTACTGAACAATGATAACCTCATGTAATTCATTGTAGACTCCAGTGCATTTCTCTAAATTGTGAACCATGTAAAAATGTCCTTATTTGCATTGAAATTTCAATTGTTTTACTGAATTATTTTACATTTGCTCTATAGATGAAAAAATAATCCTTTTCCCATGCTATCTTAATCTAGAAAAAAAAATTTGGCTGTAGTTATACTTTAATGCACTTTAAAGCAGCCATCTTGTGCAATGTAAGGATATTGACGTCTTGAGGAGTGTAAGGTTATCATACAGTTTTAGAGATTAATTTTGTGTGAGGCGGTAGACTAAAGGTTACCATACAAGTCTCGAATTTTAGCTGAGTGGACCCATGTCGACACCACCTGGCTCAACAAAAGTTGCTTGTTCAATTGACATTTGTCAAAGGAGTCGGATGGAAAGTTGTTGGCCAAACAGCATCTACATCCAATCAGATGTAGCTACTGTTGTATATGTTTTTCTGTTCTGTATTTTGACAGCCATTGGGTGCCAGCTGTCAGAATACAATTGCCACCAGGGGACATTCAAACACCTGTGCTGTTTAGTGTAGATGTAGGAATATGTTTCTTTTGTTAAGCCCACAGATTGAATAAAAGAAATTGAGTGAAATAAATGAATGGCCAACTTTGGAGTGTATGGCCAACTTTAGGCTAACCATACACACATAGATTTCTCCTGTTCAGCCAGCAGGCTTAATGGGAGAAATCTAATAGCTAAACAGCATTGATAGAGGATTCTTCACTAGCAGCTATTGCATTCAAGCACTTGGCTTTTAAATAACTAGACAGTGACTGCATCTGATAGTATGCAGTCATGTTCATCTGACAAATTTCTACCAGGCCTGCTCGATTTTTCAGTAGACGTTTCTTAAGCTAAGTAGTGCTAACAGGACCACCCATAGTTCAATGATAATACAGAAATCAGACTGTCAACCAGTTAAAATGGTGAAAAATGTGTTAAACTTTTCGGCTGTGTGCCACATGGATCATGGAGAAGAGAAAGAGAAGCAAATAATTGTCTGAGGATTTGAGAACATAAATTGAAGAAAAACATGGACAATCTCAAGGTTACAAGTCTATCTGCATAGATCTTAATGTTAGTGTGTCCACTGTGCGCAGCATTGTCAAGAAGTTTACAGCCCATGGCACTGTAGCTACTGTAATCTCCCTGGATGTGGATAAAAGACAAAAATTGATCAAAGATTGCAACAAAGGATTGTTCGATTGGTGAATAAAGAACCTCCATCAACTTCTAGACAGATTCAAGCTGGCCTTCAGGCACAGGTTACAACTGTGTCAGCTCGCAGCAGACGTCTGAATGAAAAGGGGCGCTATGGTGGGAGACCCATTTGGACCCCACTGCTGATACAGAAACATAAGCCAGATTGGAGTTTGCCAAAACTTACCTGAGGAAGCCAAAATCCTTTTGGGAGAATGTGCTGTGGACAGATGAAACAAAATGACAGCTTTTTGGTTAAGCCCATCAGTCTACTGTTTTCAGAAAAAGAAATGAGGCATTTAAAGAAAATAATACAGTCCCTACAGTCAAACGTGGTGGGGGTTCACTTATGTTTTTGGGGTTGCTTTGCTGCTTCAGGCACTGGATGTCTTGACTGCGTGTGTCAGGGACCAGTGCGGCCAGAAATGTGTGGACTGCGATAGAGTGATCGAAACGCAGGCAAAGTATAAATGATTAATTAAAGGTTAACTATCCAAACCAAATGTATATACAGGTGTAAGATACAATCATAATCGTAAACAAGCCAGGGTCAAACATGGGAGATCAAGCAGATAGGGCTGGGAGCAAGACAGGACAGGGAGAGGGTAACAGGAGACAGGGATAGCAGGCGGAAGGGATCAGGCTGCAGGGCAGGGGTTCAGGAATGGATACAGGGTTCAGGGATGGATACAGGGTTCAGGGTCACAGGATACAGGTACACAGGCTAGCAAACACAGGTCAGGGCACATGGAAACAATACCAAGGCAATGTGTGCAAGTCTCAGGTGATGCCTGATTGCAGGAGATGATGTTGGCTCCAGGCTGGAGACACCCGCTGGTGGACACCAGAACTGCGGCCCATAGATCTGGGAGTGACAACGTCACCAGCAGGTGAAACCTTTCCTGACAGTTTGCATGGCATTATGAGATCTGAAGACTAGCAATACAATTCTGGGGTGCAATGTAGGGCCCAGTGTCAGTAAGTTGGGTCCCTGTTAGAGGTCATGGGTCGTAGAGCAGAACATTGACCCAAAGCACACATTAAAAGGCACACAGAAATGGCTTAAGACAAAGCACTGGAGAGTACTGTATTAGCCAGCAATGAGTCCAGATTTAAATCCCATAGCACACCTTTGGAGAGACAGTAGTTGGGAAAAAATTCCAGTAGAGAGGTGTTAGAGACCCATTGATAGTTACAGGAACCAATTAATTTCAATTATTTTTTCCAAGAGGTGTGCTACCAAATATTAAATTGAAGGTGCCAATAATGTTGTCCAGGGCATTGGAGTTATGTGTGGAATGTGTCAGATTTGGCTTTTTGTTTCTTCACTTTTTTGTATCACACCAATACAAACAAAATTAACATGAGAATGCCTAAACATTTGTAATTGCAAAAATTTTCTAGGTGAGTGGTGCATTTTCCAAAAGAAAGCAGGGGTGGCAATAGTTTTAACCATGACTGTATATGTTAGGGGCAAGTTTTTAAATGATGGAGACAGGCCATAGATTAACCGCTTCCAGACCAGGCGCCGCAGTTATACTGAAAAAAGGTTGTGAATTTTTTTTTCTTTAAATTAGGATATTTTTTTATAGCAAAAAGTAAAAGATATTGTGTTTTTTTTAAAATTGTCTCTCTCCTTTTGTTTATAGCGCAAAAAATGAAAACCGCAGAGGTGATCAAATACCACCAAAAAAAAGCTTTGTGGGAAAAAAAGGACGTCAATTTTTGTTTGGGTACAGCGTCACACGACCACGCAATTGTCAGTTAAAGCAACGCAGTGCCATATCACAAAAAATGGCCTGGTCATTGAGCAGCCAAATCTTCCGGGGCTGAAGTGGTTAAGGACATGTAGCGCTATGGACTATTTTTAGAAAGCTTGGTACCTTTCAGTTTTCGGAACTTTGTTTGATTATTGGTGCAGCCAGTGGCCTCATATCTGTGTGCCAACAGAGTGAGTTATGGGGCGTGTAGTCCTCTTTGAATCTGATGCTGTTCATCCATGTATCCCAAGACTACAAATCCCAGGGACCCTTGCCGTGGCCTGAAGGTTGCTGGGAGAGATGATAAAAGGAGCTGAGAAGCCCACTCACACTCTCTTCCTTCTGGGCCTGATGCAAGATGCACTTCTTTGTATTACAGCGAGAGAGGTCGCGGCCTACCATGCGGAACGCTACTCTCACCACGAGGTCAAAGAGACCTACTCCAGTTACCCGCTGTTGGACATCCTGTTACTAGCATCACTTACAGCGCCTGCCCATCGGTGCGGACGTGTTGGGAAAGTCATTACAGAAGGAAGAGGCAGAGATCCGTTGCCGGAGTGTTGCCATCTGTGTTCCTGTCTAGAAGACCTTGGATCGATTTGGGTCGTTGGTGAGAGAGCAAGCTGCTCAATCTTTATCTATGTCTAGATTACATCTATCTAAGTGTGGTCACATATGTAGTTAACTGAAATATCCACTAGGAGGTGACTTTGGATCTGAATATAGTGTACACTTGTATATGTAGCATTATCAAACGTTTAACCATTGTTGTGTCTTTGGATGGAATCTGTTTGCTGAGTTGGTGCTGTTATCCCAGCTCAACAGATCTATTCCTTCCTTTTGTGAAATAACTTTTTTCCAATTTGGGTTAGAGTAAAATATTTCAGAGTCTTATACTACTGAGTTGTTTGATTCTTGCTTCATAGTGTTAACAGGATGTCAGAACCCAGAGTATCCAGTGGGTTGGTAGATTCACTGGGTCATGGTCGTGCAGATGAGCAGGTAATTCTCAGCAGTCCCCAAGGGGGCCGTGCTACATTTGGGGACTCGTCCGGGATGTTATCTGCAGCAGGGCTCAGTCAACTTAGACCGGAGCCACAATCTTAGTGGGAAGCTGCATCCATGGCCGCAGTCACTTGGGGTCAAAGATATGGGACTCCAATCAACAGAAGCACCGTTCTGAAGATCTCAGGGAGCGAGCATATCGAGAGGGAGTTTAGAAAGTGGCTGAGAGCTTTAGAGCAAGGATACCAGGCTTACCTGGTGGAAACTGAAGCCTCTGCGGAGATGGATCAAGTCAGGGCACTGATAGAATGGCAGGAAGAAGTGCCAGTGTGTTTTCAGGAGGAAGAAGTCAGCTTAACGGAGGAAGTGATGGCAAGGGCCCCCTCAGAAGTAAGAGAGGAAGGAATGAAATGTGCCTATGGGGACTGATTCTCAAGGGGCCAGCACCCCTCCACTCTCTTTTTTCACAGATATGAGTCATCTGGTCGATAGCCTGGTAAAGAATGAGCCTGGGAATGCTAATCAAAGTTATCAAAGACTTTGATTTTTCTCGGGACAGCTGCCGATGCCTGTGGGAGAACACAAGTTTGAAACCTGGATGAGCAAAGCTTTACAGGTTATGGAAGAGTGGAGTAAAACGACAGTGATTTAGTGAGAGCCTTCGAGGCCCAGGGGCCGACGTGATCCATAACCTAAGGATGGGCAAGAGGACTTGTGTTGCCATGGACTACATTGAGGCTTTATGTGCTGTTTTTGGAAGAGTTGAAACAATCACTGATCTGATGTACAAGTTCAACCACATACATTGACAGAGAGGGGAAAGTTTGTTCAAATACATCTTTCGGGTATTCGGGTAGACCAGATGCTACACCAAATCATCCTCAAGAAAGGTCTTGACCCCAAAGACGCTGATCAGGCATGACTGGACCGGGTGCTACATGGGGCCGGCCCAACCATCCTATTGTGTTGAAGTTGTTACTGAAAAGGACCCAGGTAATACTAACCTATCCTGAATTGATACAAGAGGAAGAGGCTCAGCTGGAAGAAAAGAGTTAATGACCAAGAGATGTGAATTCTGTTGCTGTAAACAAAGAGAAAGTGGTTGCTGAAATGGAGTTTTCCGATGACCACAGTGGAACTGAATCTGAACCCAAGGGATCAACTCCCCCTGACATCCATACACCAGTTGTAGAACTAGGGCCAATGGAACTGATGGCGCAGGTAGCACAGGCTCAGACTCAAATGTACCATGCGCTGATGTGACTAATGGAGACCCAAGCGGCTGGTCTATCGGAGTTCCAATTCAGTTTGAAATGATCACTGATCTGATGTACAAGTTCAACCACATACATCCACAGAGAGGGGAAAGTTTGTTTAAATACATAATTCGGGTATTCGGGTAGACCAGATGCTACACCAAATCATCCTCAAAAAAGGTCTTGACCCCAAAGATGCTGATCAGGCATGACTGGACCGGGTGCTACATGGGGCCTAACCCAACGATCCTATTGTGTTGAAGTTGTTACTGAAAAGGACCCAGGTAATACTAACCTATCCTGAATTTATACAAGAGGAAGAGGCTCAGCTGGAAGAAAAGAGTCAATGACCAATAGATGTGAATTCTGTTGCTGTAAACAAAGAGAAAGTGGTTGCTGAAATGGAGTTTTCCAATGACCACAGTGGAACTAAATCTGAACCCAAGGGATCAACTCCCCCTGACATCCATACACCAGTTGTAGAACTAGGGCCAATGGAACTGATGGCGCAGGTAGCACAGGCTTAGACTCAAATGTACCACGCGCTGATGTGAGTAATGGAGACCCAAGCGGCCGCTCTATCGGAGTTCCAATTCAGTTTGAAATAATTACTGATCTGATGTACAAGTTCAACCACAAACATCGACAGAGAGGGGAAGGTTTGTTCAAATACATAATTCGGGTATTCGGGTAGACCAGATGCTACACCAAATCATCCTCAAAAAAGGTCTTGACCGCAAAGATGCTGATCAGGCACGACTGGACCGGGTGTTACATGGGGCCTAACCCAACCATCCTATTGTGTTGAAGTTGTTACTGAAAAAGACCCAGGTAATACTAACCTATCCTGAATTGATACAAGAGGAAGAGGCTCAGCTGGAAGAAAAGAGTTAATGACCAAGAGATGTGAATTCTGTTGCTGTAAACAAAGAGAAAGTGGTTGCTGAAATGGAGTTTTCCGATGACCACAGTGGAACTGAATCTGAACCCAAGGGATCAACTCCCCCTGACATCCATACACCAGTTGTAGAACTAGGGCCAATGGAACTGATGGCGCAGGTAGCACAGGCTCAGACTCAAATGTACCACGCGCTGATGTGAGTAATGGAGACCCAAGCGGCCGCTCTATCGGCGTTACAATTCAGTTTGAAATATCACCCAGGAGTGGGAAATAGAGATGCTGATGCTCTTTCCCGAATACCACACTTCACCCATAATGATCAGAGAAGTTGGGTTCATTTACTCCCTGAAAGAGTTCAAGCAATGTGCAAAGGGGTGGAGTATAAGCACAGGGGGGCAATAGGGGCTGAAGCTGTGGGAATCACTCCTGGGGAAGTACCGAAACATTATTGCAAACTGACCCAAGTACGCGGCCAAGAATTGCCTCAGCTGACTTAGAATACAAAGAAGAGGGGAAATGTATATAACCAATATACTGGGACTTTAAATGAGGTGCATAAGAGGAGATGCACCTCCATCCCTAATCTGGATAGAAGCTAAAAGGTTTGGGACTTTAAATGAGATAGGTAATAACATAGAAGTAGAAGATAAAGGATAAATGACATGTTTATTCACATGGACAATGATGACCCATGGCACAAATAGGATACAAAGGATAACATCGTGGACATGCAAAACACTTTAAAATAGAAAAAAACGAATACACATAAAATGGGACCATAATTAGACAGTATGTTATAACATGTAAAAAACACATGTAAAATATGTAGATATAGTAGGGTAACCATAGTAGAAATTGTTTGTCAACAACATTGTTTGACTACCGGGACTTCCTCTATATCAGATCAGGTCAGAAGGGAAGACAGGACCATTAAAGACTTTGCACCAGAATCACCTATTGCCTATCTCAGAGGCTGTATGGGTACCTTCCACCCCTTATTCCGAGCTATTTCAGCCTCCAACATCGAGGTCTTGAAACAGAAAACCATGTACCCTCACATCTCTAGAAGAGGAAAATGATGACGAGGAAGTACCTTTGGATTGGTTGTGGGTCCACTCTATGGGAGATGATCCTCTAGACCCTGCAGCTGGGGCAGAAGACTGTTTAGAGACAGGCCCTCACATGCCTTATACTGAGGCCATAGCCTCTGGTCCACTGTTGAAAGCTGAAGAAGTCAAGCTGGAACACAGTGAAGTACTTTCTCCGGTTGACGCACCCCTTCCTCTTACTGAAAGAACTGAAGGAGAGATAACACCAGAACCTGAACCAGAATCAGAACCTGTAATTGAACCAGGACCTGAAATGGAGCCAGAGACTGAAGCAGAGTCTGAACCAGAAGCTGGATGCAGCCAATGGGGAACAGAACAGGGACCTAATTCTGTGTAAGACATACACTCTCGGCTGAGATGGGAAATATGTCCTCCAAAGTCTTTGGTGAAGGATGACGTTGATCCACCCCCTGACACTACTGCGTGGGCCACTGATCTACTTTTGGCCTGTTATAAACCTAACATGATTTCCTCCTCTGCTGATATATATAGTTTATTATCAGAGGTTCCTTTATTGAGCCAGTTGTTAGCTGTTACAACTTCTAGTTTAGTAGACGAATGATTGACTATGTCATGCAGTAAAGTGATTTGGATCATACCTGGTCTTTAGAGACTAAAGATTTTCAAGTGGGGGGAGTATGTAATGATATGGACTATTACCAGAAAGCTTCAGATCTTTCAGTGTTCTGAACTTTGTTTGTCCCCAAGAATATTTGTGCAGCCAGTGACCTCATATCTGTGTGCCAACAGAGTGAGTTATGGGGCGTATAGTCCTATTTAAATCTGCTGCTGTGCATCCATGTATCCTAAAACTACAAATCCCAGGGACCCTTGCCATGGCTCAAAGGTTGCTGGGAGAGATGATAAAAGAAGCTGAGAAGCCCTCTCACGCTTTCTTCCTCCTGGGCCTGATGCAAGACGGACCTCTCTGTATTAAAGAGAGAGAGAGAGAGGTCGCGGCCTACCAAGCGGAACGCTACTCTCACAAAGAGGCCTAAAAGGCCTACTCCTGTTACCCACTGTCGGACATCCTGTTACTAGCATCACTTACAGCAGAAGGCTGAGGCAGAGGATCCGTTGCCGGAGTGTTGCCATCTGTGTTCCTGTCTAGAAGACCTCAAATCGATTTGGGTCGTTGGTGAGAGAGCAAGCTGCTCAATCTTTATCTAGATTACATCTATCTAAGTGTGGCCACATTTGTTGTTAACTGAAACATCCACTAGGAGGTGACTTTGGATCTGAATAAAGTGTACACTTGTGTACATAGCATTATCCATCGTTTAACCATTGTTGTGTCTTCGTATGGATTCTGTTTGCTGAGTTGGTGCTGTTATCCCAGCTCAGCGGATCTATTCCTTCCTTTTGTGAAATAACTTTTTTTCCAATTTGGGTTCAAGTAAAATATTTCAGAACCTTATACTAGTTGTTTGATTCTTGCTTCATAGTGTTAACAGGATGTCTGAACCCAGAGTGTCAGGTGAGTTGGAAGATTCACTGGGTCATGGCCGTACAGATGAGCAGGTAATTCTCAGCAGTCCCAAAGGGGGCCGTGCTACAGACATTGTATAAAAATTATCCTTCGCGCTAGTGGATGTTACACGGTAAAGTGATCAAATTGATAGTGCTGTGTTAAAATAAACTAATGTGCAAAAATACTAATATTGCCGCAAAATGAGGGTGTTCACACCAAACACTATTAGAATAAATTTTAAAATTGAATTTCGCGCAATATTGGTGAAATATAAAATAAGAAACAAATATAATATCAGACACTATTGGCTGCTGGGTGGTGAATTCCCATTTAAGACATATGGTGGTCACTGCGATTAATTAGGAAGTGTGGAAAAAACAGCATAAAATATAATATTCATACCACCCTGTAACTAGCATGTACATATGACTGTGACGTATTCTGGTGATATTATATCCATACAATCTTCTATAAATAATTGTGAACTAACAATATCAGTAGTTAACACTTTGGTAATAGAAACGGTGATTCTTCCCATAAAAATTGTATAATTTAGCATGTTTGCAACACTAAACAGCAGTAATAAATCTTAATATGGAGAAATACCACCAAAAATATGGCCGCGCACATGAAAGCTTAAACCATAGAGGAAGATTTTGTCCAAAACCTACGAAAAATGGCCGCCGAACCAAAATTACTTTGACCACAAGTAAAATGGCGGCTTCGCAATTTCCGGTACCATTACATATAAGCATACACAGAACAGCCAATCCGATCCCCAGATGAAGACACGTGACCGTGTCGTAACGCGTAGGGATTGGCTGGAGCAACACACAGTTTCTGAAGCACAAGTGAGAGGGCGCTGAGAACGCCAGATCGTTTTATTCATTTACTTTGCCTGTTTTAACCATGATAAATGTAAGATTAATACCAAATAAATACTCCCCCCTTTGATTTTAAAAAAGTTAATACACTAGTGGAGCCTTCTTTCTCCTCCCCCCACCTATTTTATCTCCTCAATACTGAGTTCACTAGAGCGGAGCTGCAGGGAGAGGAACGCTGGAGGAGAAAAAATAGCACAGAAAAGAAGAGGCTGTCAGAAAACCACTTCCACATAACAAAGACATAGTACTGAATGCCTGATTATCACCTATGCAAGGTGAGAGTTCTGTGAGACCACACTGAGAGACACCAACAGCAGAAAGATTTTTTATCACAAAAAAATTTTTAATTAAAAGAACTGTTCACAGATGTTCTATAAATATTCACTCACTTTTATTTGAATCACTTTGGCACCATAAAATCTGCACGAAATTGCATTAACAAAACGGACTTTTCACAAATACTCTTATTAATTATTCATTGTTTAAGATTGCACATTTATATATTGTACATTTTTAGATTCCACTTTTGTTTTATTGCACAGCTTACTGATAGCGGAGTCTTAGAAGATTTTATTTACATACATGTATTTTTATGTGGATCACCATTTGTTAGTTCACAATTATTTATAGAAGATTGTATGGATATAATATCACCAGAATACGTCACAGTCATATGTACATGCTAGTTACAGGGTGGTATGAATATTATATTTTATGCTGTTTTTTCCACACTTCCTAATTAATCGCAGTGACCACCATATGTCTTAAAAGGGAATTCACCACCCAGCAGCCAATAGTGTCTGATATTATATTTGTTTCTTATTTTATATTTCACCAATATTGCGCGAAATTCAATTTTAAAATTCGTGCTACAGACATATTTTCTGTGTCAAAAGCTCATACCAACTTTCCTTGATGCAAATATTTGCACATGTTTTCCATGAAAAAAGGAACAACCCATGTACTTCCCTTGCTCTGCATGTAAATGATGGCTGAATATTGTAAAAAAAAGTCTCAAGTAACGTAACTAACAAAAAGTAACTACAGATTATTATTATTATACACTATTTATATAGCGCCAATAGTTTACACAGAGGTTTACAGTGTACCGGGGGACAGCACAATTACAGTACATTTCAAAACAGGTGGGCCCTGCTCGTAGAGCTTACATTCTAAAGGGAGGGGATGGTAGTTGTGGTGGAGATTTTGCAATCCATATTTATATCTTCAGGGGAACTCTCTAATAAAAGGACTATATTTTGTGATATCAGGTTGAGTCCAGCTTAGATTTTTCCTGGTTCTCAAAAGTTGTTGAATGTTTTAGGCAGGTGATAATTCACCACCTGGATGGGGGGTCTTTTGACATGCTAATTTCTGAATTGGTTATATTGAGTTCAAACAGAGCTAACTGGTTTAAGGCAGACTCAGAGGCACCAGAGAGTCTAATGTTTAAAGCAGAAGTTAAGCCAACTTAACCAATAAACTTTAGGCTTCAGGGGTAGCCAATCAGGATTCAATGCCTCTTCTGTTCTGATTGGTGGGAGTGGGTTCTAACAACATAAAACCAAAAAACCTAGAGAGGCTAGGGCTCTCCGGCTGACGATCTAGATGAAGGATGGTTACGTAAGACTTCTCCATACAATGTATCTCTATGTCTCTTTTCTTTCCTGTAACTTTTTCTACTGTAGGATTTGGCCTTAATACCTTATTAATCTCTTGATAGCATGGGTATGACAATTATAGCAATATTTATTATCATTGGTAACATTGTTGTTTTTAAGGTTGTATCATTTACCGGTATGTTATAGTTGCTAATCTCATATTAACACAAGTTTCTTTTCTGCACAATAGTAAGTTTAAATAAATTAGATTGTAACCCTTTTTGAACTGGTATCATTCGTCCTTAATTTCATGGGTTGATTCATATATGGATAAAAGGTTTTAATCACTTATGTATCATTAAGTATATAAGCGAGGTATGTATAAAGGTAGCCATGTCAGATGGTGCCCCCTGTGTGAGGAAGTTTAATTTTGGGGTGAATATGATTCTTGTATGGAAGACATAGTACAAAAGGTAATAGATGCAGGGAATGATTTGATGGGGGTGGCTCGGCTACAGTTGTTAGGTGGGTGTGGGAAAGGCTTCCCTGAATAAGTGAGTTTTCAGGGATCTCCTAAAGGTGGATAGGTTAATGGCTGATCGGACATACCGGGGCAGGGATCTTAGCAATACCCTTTTTTAGTGAAGTAAGTGCAGACCTTTACCTTTTACCTTCTATGATATGTGTCCCCTTAGATATTTAGTTCAGATAGGGTGAAGAGTCAACTAGATTCCCTTCAAGCTGCATGATATATCACAGTAAATGTACTGGTTATTAAAGCAAACTTTAATTTTAAATCTGCTACTGATCTTTTTTTTACATTTTAAGGAAAGATAGATCCACTGTACTTTGCTTGACAAGCACATTAGCAGTATTTTATATGTTTAATTAATATATTTTCTTACATTTCTATATAGTTTACATACATTGTGTCAGATTACTTATTGTTCCATTGGTCTAATGTAACAGTTCCATATCTGAGTGTGTTTCTGGTCAGTACAATATATTCACATGTTCAACAATTTATTATTGACTTACTTGTAATATTTCTTGACAGTTTTACAATTAATTTGTGAGACTGGGTAGGTTCATAGATGCATTACAGGTACCTATAAAAGTACACTGCATATTCACAGCAGTTGTGTGACTTCCATTTTTTTTCCATATACCGTATATACTCGAGTATATGCCGACCCGAATATAAGCTGATTGACTCGAGTATAAGCCTAGGGTGAGAAATGCACAACTACTGTAAGTGTCAACAATGCCCATTTGCAGCCCATTTGCAGCCTCACTGTGCCCATTTGCATGCCTCACTGTGCCCATTTGCAGCCATAGGTCCCCCGAACTTCTAACTCAATAGTTAAGGGTTCCTAGATGCCCCCTAGCTAAAGCCAAAAGGGTCCAGAAATGACATTGCTGCAGATGGACACAGTTGACTGAATTTGGGACCCCGTATCTTGGGGCCACTTAGTGCTAGGAACCCCAAATGTGATGTGCAAACCCAGTGGAACTAGCACTACAACATATCCAAAGCTAGGGTTCCTAGCACCAAGTGGCCCCGAGATACGGGGCCCCAAACTCGGTTCAGAAAATGTCAAGCACTTTTCTGCTGTAGAGAATGACATTTTCTGAACCAAATTTGGGGCCCCCATATCTCGGGGCCACTTGGTGCTAGGAACCCTAGCTTTGAATATGTTGTAGTGTTAGTTCCACTGGGTTTGTCCACCATATTTGGGGTTCCTAGCACCAAGTGGCCCTGACATACGGGGCCCCAAATTCGGTTTGGAAAATGTTATTCTCTGCTACAGAAAAGTCTTTGACTCGAGAATAAGCCGAGGGGGGCATTTTCAGCACAAAAATATGTGCTAAAAAACTCGGTTTATACTGAGTATATACAGACCATTGTTTTTCTGCTGGAAATTTTTACCTTACAGCTTTGTCCATTTTTAACTCACAATTCTGACTGCTACATTTCCTTTATTGATTTATATCACTTCAAGATTTTAATAATGGTAACTTTTATTGACTTTTTTTTAGGGTGGTACAATAGTGGTGATGTCCTTAAAGGCCAATACTAAAAGCACTAACTGTTTATTATAAGTTATACAAACTTCACAATATACACATTTGGACTGATGTTTTGTATAATTTAGCGATGATTTAGAATGGACACATTTTCTTCCAATTTCAAATTTGCCAAATGCTACAAATGAATCTTCTTTGTTCTTTCCAAGTAAACAGCTAAATACACAGTTGATGCATACTTTATTGTTTTACTTGTAATAATATATGTATAATTTGTTATTCTGGTTAGCCAGTCTTTTGATTTTTAAACCTCTTCACAGCCAGGTAGGTAACAAACCTGATTCAACAATTCAGCTTTCTATGTCATCATTCATTGCCCCAGGAAGCACTAATGCCAAGCTAAGAAGCAGCAAAGTGATCATCCTGATTGGCCATAGATATGTGTATCACAATAACTGGTAGCTATAATTATACTTTTTTTTGTCGGCTGGAACTGTAAATATGTGTATTTGAATTGCATATTAACCGTTAGCCTGAAATTCCAGTTGAAAAAAAAAAAAAGAAAATTGAAAAACATTTTTTTAAGAACATTTACATCAATGTTTAATTGAATGTGCATCAACGTTTTGATGAACAATGAAATTAAATTGCACATCACTGATGCTAGCATCCACTGTTATATATATTTGAAGGTGTTGTTTACTGAATTCTTCCATTTGCAGTGTTCATAGTGATTTTTCTCTTGCATTGTGGCTTTATAGCTTTCTAGCTTTCTAAGCTATTCAGCTTGGTTTATCACATTTAAACTGCTTCATTTCTAGATAGCCTGGTTGCAATTGCTCTGCTGCAAGGAAGCATTACAGTGTTTTAAAGTACCCATAGATATGAGTTGGAGGTCAGAAGATCCAACCGCCAAATGACAGCTCTTTGTAATCTGTTTTACAGGCTACAAAAAGAAAATGTGAGAATACCATACATAGAAGAACCTCCATAGCAGCAGTGTACTGTTTCCAAACACTTAGAAATCATTTAAAAAAAATGTTGTTTTAATGTGAACCAGAGTCTCAAGTTATTTACCAAATCAATATTTTAATTTAAGCTAGTAAGAATTGGCAAAGAAAATAAGACATTAAAAAAAAGCATTTTTCCATATTTTTTTTTCTTTTAATAATAATTCCTTCATATTTTTTACAAATAAGCCTTCCTGGCATGCCAGTTTGCATTTGGCAATGCACAAAGGATTTCCTTTGTATCTTAGTTAATAAAAAAGACAACAAACACAGACCTAGCCAGCTTTTTAGCATTTCGCACCAGGTCAATAAAACCAAGCGCATTATGCCTTTACCTGTCTCAATAAGCACTTAATGGAAATCTGTCAATAAAGAAGTGAAAAGGCTTCAGTTACTGATCACTTTATAAAAGTGCTGGTTCTCAGGCTCCATGCACACTGAAGCTCATTTTTGGGAGTTTGGGCATTTTTTTTTAAAGTCCATAAACCCCCCTCTATGTTATCCTATGTGTCCATTTATCAACAGTGGAGTTTATAGGCTGTTGTCTAAACCTCCTAAAATCGCATTCAGGAGCTGTTTTTCTGACCACAAAAACGCTTAAAAACATTTAAACACGCATAAACGCGTGTTTATGAGTGTTAGCATTTTTGTGATGTCAGAGTTAAAAAAAAAACAGGAAATCCTGTGCATACAGGAAGCAAAGTTTGACCTCCCATCCGCGCCTCTTGGGCAGACCACCTCCCCTCTTGCTGCACGCACATGTCTGCTGAGTCCTGTGCAAAATGGCAAAGGATGTTTCACAATCGCAGCTCATTGCTGCAGTTCAAATGCAAAACAATTTTTAGAGCTTTATTTTGTAAATTTTAAAAAATATTATGTAATTAACATTAACATTTTTAAAATAACAAAAACGTTGTTTTTCTTAAAACAGTTTTAGTTAGTCACAACATTTCTGTTAAATCTTTATTAGAACCATATCGAACTGGAATGCTGATACAGAGGCAGATGAGGAGGATGATCAGAGGGAAGGAAGTGTTGCACAGGCGACTGTTTCCCCAAATCTTTGCACATTGTCCCCGCCATCAGAAGTTGGGAGTATGGATCTGGCAAATGAGCAGGTATATTTCTTATTGTAATCTATCTATCTATCTATCTATCTATCTATCTATCTATCTATCTATCTATCTATCTATCTATCTATCTATCTATCTATCTATCTATCTATCTATCTATCTATCTATCTATCTATCTATCTATCTATCTATCTAACTATCTATTCCTTTTGTAAAAATCAATTATCTGCTTTTTTCTTCAAAGGAAACTCCAATTCGCACACGCTCTTCCAGTGGTGGTCGTGGACATGGTAATCAGCGGCAGCGTGATCCAGACACCAACAACAACAGCAACCAAATGGAACAACACATTGTACAGCTGATTGCTGATTTGAATAAACAGAGAACAGAAAGCTATGTGTTCCCGGACCACAGTCATCCTCGTGTGACTCTGTCACAGCCTATTCATGCTGCTTTTGAAACTTGATCATCAATGGGAGAACATGTACACATATGTGTTGGCTTGTAGGGTGCTGCAAAGGAGTGGAATGCCAGCACCACCCATTTTAGTTTCTCCATTTGTCAACATCTCAAGCACTGCTTCTCATGTTCAACCAACAAATTCTACCTATTCTGAAATAGTGCCTGGTCCCTCTTCTACTGCTCCTCCTGGGCCACCAGTGTACCCCTCCACCAACATGCCAAGCCTGTCTTCTAGCAGCCCTCACACTGGTCAAGGTTCCCCTTCTGCCTACTCATACAATATGCCAGGTCTCTCCTTCTACTTACAAAATGTGCCTCCTGTAAGCATGCCACCCCCACCTCAACACCAGGGGTTCATCGATTTGTCACTACTGATCCCTCCAATTCACCATGCCAGGAATCACAGAGTGAATATCCTGTTTATGAATGTTTCTGATTTCTTTTGAGTAAATGTGTGTTTTTTGAAGGTGTCACCCATTTTATTGACATTAGATAAAAAGTTAATGGCCAGTTGATGGTCAGTTGTTATACTGGCTAATGGGTTTGACCTCTTTTTTTTTTTTACCCACTTCAGCCACATGTCGGGTAAAAAAAAATTCAATAAGTGTATATTTATTGGTTTGTGCAAAAGTTATAGCGTCTACAAACTAGGGTACATTTTCTGGAATTTACGCAGCTTTTAGTTTATGACTGCCATGATTTCTTGAGGTGCTAAAATGGCAGGGCAGTACAACCCCCCCCCCCCCCACATGACCCAATTTTGGAAAGTAGACACCCCAAGGAATTTGCTGAGAGGCTTGTTGAGCACATGGAATATTTTATTTTTTTATCATAAGTGATTGAAAAATGACAAAAATAAATAAATTTACACAAAGTTGTCACTGAAATTATATATTTCTCAAACATGTCATGAGTATATGTGAAATTACACCCCAAAATACATTCTGCTGCTTCTCCTGAGTATGGGGATACTACATGTGTGGGACTTTTTGGGAGCCTAGCCTCGTACGGGACCCCGAAAACCAAGCACCGCCTTCAGGCTTTCTAAGGGCATAAATTTTTTATTTCACTCTTCACTGCCTATCACAGTTTCGGAGGCCATGGAATGCCCAGGTGGCACAAACCCCCCCCCCCCAAATGACCCCATTTTGGAAAGTAGACACCCCAAGCTATTTGCTGAGAGGCATGTTAAGTCCATGGAATACTTTATATTTTGCCACAAGTTTCGGGAAAAATTACAATATTTTTTTTTTTCCAAAGTTGTCACTAAATTATATACGGTATTGCTCAAACATGCCATGGGCATATGTGAAATTACACCACAAAATACATTCTGTTGCTTCTCCTGAGTATGGGTATACCACATGTGTGAGACTTTTTGGGAGCCTAGCCTCGTACGGGACCCCGAAAACCAAGCACCGCCTTTAGGCTTTCTAAGGGCATACATTTTTGATTTCACTCTTCACTGCCTATCACAGTTTCGGAGGCCATGGAATGCCCAGGTGGCACAAACCCCCCCAAATGACCCCATTTTGGAAAGTAGACACCCCAAGCTATTTGCTGAGAGGTATAGTGAGTATTTTGGAGACCTCACTTTTTGTCACAAAGTTTTAAAATTTGAAAAAAGAAAAAAAAATAGTTTTTCTTGTCTTTCTTCATTTTCAAAAACAAATGAGAGCTGCAAAATACTCACCATGCCTCTCAGCAAATAGCTTGGGGTGCATACTTTCCAAAATGGGGTCATTTGGGGGGGTTTGTGCCACCTGGGAATTCCATGGCCTCCGAAACTGTGATAGGCAGTGAAGAGTGAAATCAAAAATTTACACCCTTAGAAATCCTGTAGGCGGTGATTGGTTTTCGAGGCCCCGTACGCGGCTAGGCTCCTAAAAAGTCCCACACATGTGGTATCCCCATACTCAGGAGAAGCAGCTAAATGTATTTTGGGGTGCAATTCCACATATGCCCATGGCCTGTGTGAGCAATATATCATTTAGTGACAACTTTGTGCAGAAAAAAAATAATTGTCAGTTTCCCACAACTTGTGTCAAAATATAAAATATTCCATGGACTCAACATGCCTCAAAGCAAATAGCTTTGGGGTGTCTACTTTCCAAAATGGGGTCATTTGGGGGGGGGGTTTATACCATCTGGGCATTTTATGGCCTTCAAAACTGTGATAGGTAGTGAGGAGTAAAATCAAAAATTTACGCCCTTAGAAATCCTGAAGACAGTGATTGGTTTTCGGGGCCCCGTACGCAGCTAGGCTCCCAAAAAGTCCCACACATGTGGTATCCCCATACTCAGGAGAAGCAGCTGAATATATTTTGGGGTGCAATTCCACATATGCCCATGGCTTGTGTGAGCAATATATAATTTAGTGACAACTTTTTGTAATTTTTTTTTAGTCATTATTCAATCACTTGGGACAAAAAAAATGTATCTTCAATGGGCTCAACATGCCTCTCAGCAATTTCCTTGCGGTGTCTACTTTCCAAAATGGGGTCATTTGGGGGGTTTTGTACTGCCCTGCCATTTTAGCACCTCAAGAAATGACATAGGCAGTCATAAATTAAAGGCTGTGTAAATTCCAGAAAATGTACCCTAGCTTGTAGACGCTATAACTTTTGCACAAACCAATAAATATACACTTATTGACATTTTTTTTACCAAAGGCATGTGGCCGAATACATTTTGGCCTAAATGTATTACTAAAATTGAGTTTATTGGATATTTTTAATAACAAAAAGTAGAAAATATCATTTTTTTTTTTAAATTTTCGGTCTTTTTCCTTTTATAGCGTAAAATATAAAAACGACAGAGGTGATCAAATACCATCAAAAGAAAGCTCTATTTTTGGGAAGAAAAGGACGCAAATTTCGTTTGGGTACAGCATTGCATGACCGCGCAATTAGCAGTTAAAGCGACGCAGTGCCAAATTGTAAAAAGTGCTCTGGTCAGGAAGGGGGTAAATCCTTCCGGGGCTGAAGTGGTTAAAAAAACAACCATCTGTGACAAAAAAAGAGTAAAAAATATATGCCGAAGCATGGGGGCAATCCGCCCGCAATGTGTAGGGGCAGATCGCCCCTCTACCCCTACCCATGCTGCAGCATATATGCTTTTTTTTTTTTTAACTGTAGTGGTGAAATCACTTCCTACAGAGCTGTAGTCACTGATTTATGTATTGTGAGAGCAAACGCTGTTGCTGTCTCAGTGCTGCAGCTGAATGGTGTACCTGAAAATAAAATAATGGTTAACAATAACATACAGTAAACAAGCAAACAATAAAGTATAAAAGGATTACATACTTGAAAAGCAAACATGATAAAACATAGTAACAATAAAACATTGCAGTTAAAAAATACAGTAAAACAGAGTAGAACAATAGAGAGAGAATCGAGATAGAGTAAAACGACTATTTTTGGCATATATATATATATATATATATTTATATATATATATATATATATTTACACTTGTAACTGTAATGGTTCCAGCTTTGGGTCTCTAAAAATGCGATGGCATCTTTGGAGACCCTGTGAAAGTGTGTCCTAGTCTGTGCAGTGCTGGACCCTATGCTAATACTCCACAAGTGTGTGGTAGCTAGCGTTCGAAACATTCAACGATGCAGAGACCAGGTTGATCGGGACAGGAGGGACAACAATAGCGGGTTTCATGCCTAAATCAGCGCTTGCTACAGACACAACATTTTCTTTGGGGTGATAGCTTGGTAGGGGTACAAGGGAGAACATACAGAAAATGCCTCCCATGCAGCCGGCTCACTGCATTTGCATTGGGAAGTTGAGCCACAGCACCGTCTGGAAACAGAAGGGCTGTGATGATCTCTTCCTGGAATTTAAGGAAGGATCGAGTTCGTCCTGAAGCTTTGTATAGCACATAAGTGTTCAGCAGAGCCAATTGGAATAAGTATACAGAAACTTTTTTGTACCAGCGACTGGCCTTACCGGCAATTAAGTACGGCACCATCAAGTGGTCGTTGAGGTCCACCCCTCCCATATTAAGGTTATATTAGTGGACACAGAGGGGGTTTCTCCACAACACCAGTAGCCGTTTGAATTTGGACCGCCTCCACTTCACAGTGCACAAATTATTACATCTCAAGCAGGCTCTCTCCCCCAGCCTAAGATGGGAATTTACAAGCCGCTGGGGTAAGCCCCGGCAATTAGATCGCACGTTGCCACTTGCACCAATTCCATGATCAAACAGGTGACTAAAAAGTGGCATGCTTGTGTAATAATTGTCCACCAAGTGGGCAGTTCTCCGGCTCTAGGTAACTATCTGTTCCCTTGTAAACCATAAAACCAATTTTGATTATAAAAAAATAAATAAATAAAACCATATGTATAGGCTGTTGCCCTGTCACAGAGCTTATACATTTTGACCTCATATCTGGCACGCTTACTGGGAAGATACTGTTTGAATGACAAGTGGCCAGAAAACTTAATCAGGGACTCATCAATGCAGACAACTTGATCGGGAGTAAACAAGGCTGCAAACTGTTGGTTGAAGTGATTTATGAGGGGCCGAATTTTGTAGAGCCGATCAAATTTAGGGTCACCCCGAGGACAACAGAGTTCATTGTCATTAAAATGCATGAACCACAAAATCTACTCGTATCATGTCCTGGTCATGGAGGCAGAGAACACGGTCATATGGTGAATTTGGTTAGTGGACTAATATGACCGGAACTCACTTTTTTTAGTTATGCCCATGAGGAGTGATAGGCCCAGGATGGTCTTAAATTCGGAGACCGTAATAGGTCTCCAATCTCTGGCATGGTTCAACTGGGGATTAGCGCTGATGAATTGACCAGCATACAAATTGCTTTGGTCCACAATAGATCTATAGAGATCTTCAGTGAAAAACAGCGAATAAAAATCAAGTGACGTTAAATCAACTGTTTCCAACTGAATTCCGGGTTGGCCAGTGAGCGGGGGAAGTACGGGTGCTGCAGAAGTGGTGGGCTCCAGATTCAAATTGGCAAATGCAGCAGGAAGGGCACTATGGGCTCGAAGGGCCTGTCTTTGTCTTCTTGGTGGCTGCGGGACACTACTTGTGCTAGCCACCTCACCAGCTTGAACTGCACTTATGGGACTCGCCACATCACCAAGTGTTACTGCAGTGCTGGATGTACGACCAGGATGTACAAGGCCACTGGTGCTTGCCAGTTCACCAGAAGGATGAGCGGCACTAGTACTGGCTCTCTGCTCCATACTAGAGCCCTGTGGTTCTTGCACCTCAACAACAGCAGAAGAATGGGGTCGGGTACGCCTGACCTTGGCAATGACTACTACTCAGTCATCAGACCTATCTGTCAGAGTGCTGCTACTGTCTACAGGATCGTATTCTGAGCATCAATCTGACAGATGGGTGACTTCCTCTTCACTCTCATCTGTTATGCTCAGAATTGTGTAGGCCTCTTCACTAGTGTACCTTTGATTGGACATTTTGGCCTCTAAATTTACTGGTACAACTAGTGAGACTCATGGGAAAAAAGAGCACCTGACTGTCAGCGACTGTTTCAAATGCTACCAAAAAAACTGTTAGCGTTTGCAGGGATCAGGCCTGACTCTGCAAATGCTGCAGTTATGTGTTTTGTGTTTTGTAAGTGACAGTGATTGATTGATACTGCACTTGGGTGGGCAGGGCTTGGCTGGGCTGGACGGAGGGGCTAAACACAGGTGCTAGCAGGTATCATGGCTGATCCCACTAACACTGCATTTTTGGGAACCATAAACTACTGGGGATTCTAAGATAGTTCTGATCAGATCAAAGATATCGATCCATTCAGACACTATACTACTAAGGGAGGTGTATGGTGCATGCGTGCATGGGTGTTAGCGCTACTGGCACTAATCTGACGCTGCCTGGGGTGACGCAGACCCTAACTGATGTTAAAACCTAACTGATGTCACCCACTGGGTGATCAGGGGGTTAAACCTTCATTTAGGTAATGTACAGCGGGTACCCTGACGCTATGAAAAAATAACTAACTAACCAGAGTCACTCGTAACACTAATATGGTGGTCATTGGTGACAGGGGATGATCAAGGAGTTAAACCTTTATTAGGGGGGGTTAGGGGGGTACCCTAAAGCTACCTGGGCTTACCACTAACTGTCCTAACGCTGATTAGTGTCACAAATGACACCAGTACAGTAATCAGTGAAAATTCTGACAACTGCACTGGGTGACATAGTGACAGGGAGTGAAGGGGTTAACTGGGGGGGAGCAATCGGGGGTGATCGGGGGGGTCACAAGTGTATCTATGTGTACTGGTGTTAGTGTAGTGTTGGTGTAACTTACTGTGAGATGTCCTCTCTCTGGAACGAAAAGAATTGCACAAGTGGAGATTACATCACTTCCCCTGCCTGTGTTTAAACTTACAGGCAGGGGAAGGATTTCATTCGCCAAAACCAATCAGCAGGTCCAGGCCATAAATCATTGGCCTGGACCTGAAGATTAATTAGTTCTGGAACTAATCCGATGGTCGAGCATGGTACAGGTATGGGATTTCGCGCATCGGTGCCATTATGCCGCAGTATATGTATGCGAGCCGGTTGGGAACTGGTTAAAAAGTTCTTTAATTACACTTATCATACTGTTTGGTTGTATTATTTTCCATTACCAAATAAAAAATGTCGCCATTTTCCTGAAACAGGACCACTGACAAAATAAGGAAATGTAAAACAAAAGAAGCAAAAAGATCAGAACTTTATTGAAATCTAAATAACGTTATTTAAATATACTGAACTTTATTGAAATGAAAAAAATATGCAATATTTTTAATCTGTTAGTACATTCAAGGTAAGTGTCAAGTAAAAGGCTAGTACCAAATAAAAAATAGATAAAATAAACTAGATATATTGGTCTTGCCAGGCTAAACTACCACCAGGGGAAACAAAAAAATTGGCAAACTGATTTCCGATGTTCATAATTTTAGCAGTGCTGCGCAAGTACAAGAATTGAATATCATGTGCTGGGTTTGAGGGTGCAGGTTCTGTGGAGACTCTCTCATTGACAATTAAAAAGTTATGCAGCACATAACATGCTAGGACGACTTTTATGTATACATCACTTTGCTGTACATACTCGAAAGGCGCACTCCACAACGCATCTGGCTCGGCTTAGTTTATAGTTATAAAATCTCTGCTAGTAAGTAAGTCCATTTCCACTGTATGGGTGCATTAGATGTTCTGCTAAGCCAAAAGCTTCATCGGCTATCATCACCAGTGGTAGACTGGGCTCCTTAGTGCCCGGAAGTGGCATACAAGAAGGAATCCTTAGCCATCCTTTGTGTAGCCGAAGACGCAATGCAGACTCCCAGAATATTCGGGCATCCCCCTGACTCCTGTAGGCCCCCACATCAACAAATGTCAAGCGCAGATTTGCATCCGCCAATGCCAGAAGTACAACTGAAAAGTACTTTTTATAGTTGAAATAACATGACCCGGAGTTAGGTGTTTTTTTCACTAGGACATGCTTTCCATCCAGAGCTCCTATACAGTTTGGAAACTGTGTCTTTTCCCAAAATTCCTTAGCCACCTGTTCCCACATTTTTTTCCGTTGGCTCAGGCATCATATCATTATTTAACTCCTGCCACAGAGAAAGGCAGGTCTCCCGGGTCACGTTTGCCACCGTGCTTACACCCATCAGAAAGTAATGATGTAGTGAGACAAACGTTTATCCTGTGGCCAGGATCCTACAAAAAAATTACAAAATATTGTGAATAAAAATTTTACATGTGAAAAAAAGTACTTTAAAAACATTTTTTCTATTCAATACTTGTTATTTGAAAAAAATTATTGTTTAAAAGAATATTAAAAAAATCAACAAGCCTGCAAATTTTTTTTGATAAAACATTGTCCAATCAAAAAAAAAGTTATAAAAAAAATTGTCCATTAACCGCTTCCCGACCGGCTGCAGCAGTTATACTGTGGCAGGACAGCTCCCCTGGGTGAGCCGTCGTAGCTGTACGTCAGCTCTTATAGACGCTGTAGGAGGCGCGTGCCCACAGCGTGTCCCTGGAACCAATGTCCGTGCCCGGCGGGCGCCATGACCGCCGGGCACCCGCAATCGCTCGTGACAGAGCGAGAACCGGGATCTGTGTGTGTAAACACACAAATCCCAGTTCTGTCAGGGGAGAGGAGACCAATCGTGTGTTCCTACAACAGTGCCTTGCAAAAGTATTCACCCCCTTGGCTTTTTTCCTATTTTGTTACATTACAGCCTTTAGTTCAATGTTTTTTTAATCTGAATTATATGTGATGGATCAGAACACAATAGTCTAAGTTGGTGAAGTAAAATTTGAGAAATATATACATAAAACTATTTTTTAGAAATAAACAACTCATAATTGACATGTGCGTATGTATTCAACCCCTTTGTTATGAAGCCCATAAAAAGCTGTGGTGCAACCAATGCACCAATACCTTCAGAATTCACATAATTAGTGAAATGATGTCCACCAGTATGCAATCTAATGCCGCGTACAGACGATCGGATTTTCCGTGGGAAAAAACTTTTGGATGGTTTTTCCGACGGCATTCCGCTCAAGCTTGCCTTGCATACACACGGTCACACAAAAGTTCTTTTGACCATCAAGAACGCAGTGACGTACAACATTACGACAATCTGAGAAAATGAAGTTCAATGCTTCCGAGCATGCGTCAAATTTTTTCCAAGCATGCGTCATTTTTTGCGCGTCCGAATTACATACAGACGATCGCATTTTCGGATAGGAACTTTTCCCGACCGAAAAATAGAGAACATGCCCTCAATCTTTTGCTGGCTGGAATTCCGCCAGCAAAAGACTGATGGAGCATACACACGGACGCATTTTCCGACAAAAAGCTCTCATCGGAGTTTTGCTGGCGGCATTTCCGATCATGTGTACGTGGCATAAGTGTCACATGATCTGTCATTACATATACACACCTTTTTGGAAGGCCCCTGAGACCGCAACACCTAAGCAAGAGGCACCACTAACCAAACACTGCCATGAAGACCAAGGAACTCTCCAAACAAGTAAGGGACAATATTGATGAGAAGTACAAGTCAGGGTTAGGCTATAAAAAGCTATTCAATTCTTTGATGATCCCTAGGAGCACCATCAAATCTATCATAACCAAATGGAAAGAACATGGCACAACAGCAAACCTGCCAAGAGATGACTGTACACCAAAACTCATAGACCAGGCAAGGAGGGCATTAATCAGAGAGGCAGCACAGAGATCTAAGATAACCCTGGAGGAGCTGCAGAGTTCCACAGCAGAGACTGGAGTATCTGTACATAGGACGACAATAAGCCGTACGCTCCATAGAGTTGGGCTTTATGGCCGAGTGGCCAGAAGAAAGCCATTACTTTCAGCAAAAAATTGCACATTTTGAGTTTGCAAAAAGGCATGTGGGAGACTCCCAAAATGTATGGAGGAAGGTGCTCTGGTCTGATGAGACTAAAATTGAAATTTTTGGCCATCAAAGAAAACGCTATGTCTGGTGCAAATCGAACACATCACATCACCCAAAGAACACCATCCCCACAGTGAAAGCAGTTGGGACTGGGAAACTGGTCAGAGTTGAGGGAAAGATGGATGGTGCTAAATACATGGATATTCTTGAGCAAAACCTGTACAACTCTGTGTGTGATTTGAGGCTAGGACAGAGGTTCACCTTCCAGCAGGGTAATGACCCCAAACTCACTGCTAAAGCAACACTTGAGTGGTTATAGGGGAAACATGTAAATGTGATGGAATGGCCTAGTCAAAGCCCAGACCTCAATCCAATAGAAAATCTGTGGTCAGATTTAAAGATTGCTGTTCACAAGTGCAAACCATCCAACTTGAAGGAGCTGGAGCAGTTTTGCAAGGAGGAATGGGCAAAAATGGCAGTGCTAAGATGTGGCAAGCTCTTAGAGACTTATCCAAAGCGACTTGGAGCTGTGATAGCCGCAAAAGGTGGCTCTACAAAGTATTGCCTTTAGGGGGGTGAATATGGGGCTGTTATTTTGTCCTATTTGTTGTTTGCTTCACAATAAAAAAAAATTTCTGTAAATTTAATCATGCAAATTGTCAAACAATCCATGTTAATTCCAGGTTGTGAGGCAACAAAACACGAAAAATGCCAAGGGGGTGAATGTAGGCACTGTAAGTAGGAACACCGATCGATCTCCTCCCCTAGTCAGTCCTATCTCCCCCACAGTTAGAACACACCTAGGGAACACAGTTAACCCCTTGATCGCCCCCTAGTGTTAACCCCTTCCCTGCCAGTGACATTTATACAGTAATCAGTGCATTTTTATAGCACTGATCGCTGTATAAATGTCACTGGTCCCAAAAATGTGTCAAAAGTGTCTGATAATCGCTGATAATCGCCATTACTAGTAAAAAAAATAATAATAAAAATGCCATAAATCTATCCCCTATTTTGTAGACGCTATAACTTTTGCGCAAACCAATCAATATATGCTTATTGCAATTTTTTTACCAAAAATATGTAGAAGAATACATATCAGCCTAAACTAAGAAAAAATTATATTTAAGAAAAAAAAATTGGGATATTTATTATAGCAAAAGATATTGTGTTTTTTTCAAAATTGTCACTCTTCTTTTGTTTATAGCGCAAAAAATAACCCGCACAGGTGATCAAATTCCACCAAAAGAAAGCGCTATTTGTGGGAAAAAAAGGACGCAAATTTTGTTTGGGTTCAGCATCGCATGACCGCGCAATTGTCAGTTAAACCAACGCAGTGCTGTATCGCAAAAAATGGCCTGCTGAAGAAGGGGGCAAATTCTTCCGGGGCTGAATTGGTTAAAAAAATATTTGGCATGTAAAAAAAGGCAAACAATATTTTCCAAAAATTTTTTTTTTTAATACAATTGCGGAAAACATGACTGTTTAAAAAAAAATGATGTGTCACCAGGAGACTTTTCTCACTCATCCGGGTGTCCATTCGAGTAAGATGTGGTCGTAGCCCCTCTAGAAGATTGTCAAATGTGCCAACAGACATCCTTTTCAGGATAGTTACGCAGCTGAATGTATGGGCTGGTGAAATACCTGGAAGATATGCATTGGTCCATCAACGGATGGGTCCTCTCATGCAATTCTCTCTGTCTTCTGATCCGACGCAACAAAATCAGGAGGAGTATTTCCTGCATTGTGCTTAGGGCTAAAACCATGAAACCATAGTCCTCTCATGCAATTCTCTCTGTCTTCTGATCCGATGCAACAAAATCAGGAGGAGTATTTCCTGCATTGTCTTCAGGGCTGAAACCATAGTGAACGCAGCTAGCAACAGTGGACAGCTCCCTGCTGAAGACAGTGCTCTCTCTGCTCTCCCAAAATGGCTCCTAGGGTTAAATTCAATTTTTCCAATGTATTGTGGGAGTTTGGGAATGTCCTTGGTAAATTTTTACAAAAAACACTGATGCTAAAAAACATGCATAAACGCAATTACAAAACGCTGATAAAAGCGCGTTTTTCAAGCAGCGTTTTCCTGCCAGCAATTCGACGTCCAGAAAGAGTTTTTGAAGTGTCCAGTGTGCATGAAGCCTCAGGATGTCATTCTGACTTCACTCTGACTTCACTTGTAGCATATGGTTTAATGTTCAGTGTCAGCTTGATGGACAGGCAACTAATATGTTTAGAGGTCAGCAATAGGGACGGGCGCAACAGTTCGGTCCAAGCATAAGTTCGGGCCGAACTTTCGTTGTTCAGGCGTTGTTCAGGCATTCGGTGAACAAACGGGTTGTTCAACCATTTGTTCGCCCCCCAAACCGACCACAATGCATTGCGGTGCTGAACAGTGCATTGCAAGCCCTGATTGGCTGAAGCAGTGAAATCTTCAGCCAATCAGGACACAGAGCACTGTCAGAGTCATGACTGGGCACTGTCATCATGACTTTATCCAATCATGGCTCATTCCCGCCCCACAGTATAAAAGTAGTCTTTCAATGGCAGCCATTTTCAGTGTGATTTCGGCGTGGAGAGAGATAGAACAGGGCTCTGTTCAGTACTATTATTTAGTGTGCTATACTGTGCTATTTTGCTTCAATTGTCAGTGTAGAATATTAGTTTAGTGTCTAGGGATAGTGTGAGTGTAGTGAGGAGGACCATCATTCAGCTTTGCATGGTGTGCAGCTAGAGTAGGGACAGCTCAGATAGTTTCACTGTAGTGTAGTGAGACCGTGTCATTCATACATACATTAGTGTAGAGTAGGGACAGCTCAGATAGTTTCAATGTAGTGTAGTAAGACCGTGTCAGTAATCTTGACATTAGTGTATAGCTAGAGTAGGGACAGTTCAGATAGTGTCAGTGTAGTGATGGTTGAACACCATCTATTTGATTGCGTTACTGCCAGTTTAATGCCATTTACCGTATTTATCGGCGTATAACACGCACCGGCGTATAACACGCACCCCAATTTAGGAGGGAATTTTAAGGAAAAAAAACTTTTAGGAGGGAAGTTGAAGGGAAAAAAACTTACATTTAAATGCCCTTCATTGCAGCCTTGTCAGTGCAGCCTTGTCAGTGCAGCCTTCCCCAGTGCAGCCTTGTCAGCCTTGTCAGTCCAGCCTTCTCAGTGCAGCCTTCCCCAGTGCAGCCTTCCCCAGTGCAGCCTTCCCCAGTGCAGCCTTGTCAGTGCAGCTATCCCCAGTGCAGCCTTGTCAGCCTTGTCAGTGCAGCCTTGTCAGTGCAGCCTTCCACAGTGCAGCCTTCGTCAGTGCAGCCATCCCCAGTGCAGCCTTCCCCAGTGCAGCCTTCCCCAGTGCAGACTTGCATCTTCCGTCCCTTCTTCCAGGGCTTCAAAATCGCGGTCCGCGATTTGAAAATGGCGCCGCCGGCGCCGAAGTACACAGAGCCGGTCCTCGGCTCTTTCCGGCGGCTCTCGTTTACTTTCGGTTTCACTCGTAGTCCGGAGCGGAGCTATCCGAGTAGGTTCGGATAGCTCCGCTCGGGACTACGAGTGGAGCCGAAAGTAAACGAGAGCCGCCGGAAAGAGCCGAGGACCGGCTCTGTGTACTTCGGCTCCGGCGGCGCCATTTTCAAATCGCGAACCGCGATTTTGACATTTACAGATCGGGATCGGCGGGGATCGGCGTATAACACGCACCTGCGACTTTCCCCTGATTTTAAGGGGAAAAAAGTGCGTGTTATACGCCGATAAATACGGTATTTCTGTGTGCGTTACTGCCAGTTTAACATCATTTACTTCTGTGTGCATTACTGCCAGTTTAACGTGCAGCACTAAAATATATGAAGGAAGTTGTTGAGCACAACTTACAAAAAAAGAACTTATAAAATCGCATATGAAACAAGAAAAATGCTAAATAAATAAAAACTTGCATAAATCAAGCAAAACTGAAAAATATATACAAGGCCAAAAGATCATATATGTATGGAAAGTGCTACAATAAAAGTGCAAAAAATATGGTGAAAAAAATATATATAGTGAATATCTAAAAAAAAGTCCATAAAAGTGACTAAAAAATCTTCATATGAATATGTGACTTGATGTGATTGCTTGACCTTGTGATACCCGTCACCTCTAGTAAAAGGAAGGCTTACCGGACCCCAAGCGACCCCCCTTACTCAGAGAGGTCAAAGAGTGCAGATTGGATTGCAGATCCCCAGAATTGAACTCCAGATTTCCTGGGCTTCCTTGATCTCTCGGGCGTCAGTATCCTGGACGGTCTCTCAATCACGGTAAGTATCCCAAGTGTTCCAAAGATTGTGCAAATCTTGCAAAAAAGATATGATACTCCAAATAGTGTGATATTGTTTCATCAAGAAGATTTATTGGCGCAAATGATACAACGCTGTTTAGGAGCTTCCACAAGTCTCCAATTAGCTTAAAAACAGGTTTAAGACAATGAGTTTCTAGCAAGTAAAAAAGTCCTGTATACAGACATTTAAAAAGCGATTGCTCATGTGCAGAGCGTTTGGGCTTGACTACGGTAGGGAACCCGTGTCAGGGTAGTCACGCCCACACGCTCTGTGCATAAGCATTTATTTTATACCTCATATCTGGGTTATAGTGTTCAGCTGCTGCATGCTGTTTTTTACCAAGCGCGGATATTACCCCTTTTTTAACTGCCAGTTTAACGCCATATCGTTTTGTGTTCGTTACTGCCAGTTTAACGCCATTTACTTCTATGTGCGTTACTGCCAGTTTAACGCCATATAGTTTTGCGTGAGTTACTGCCAGTTTAATGCCATATAGTTCTGTGTGAATTACTAACAGTTTAATGCCATATAGTTCTGTGCATCACTGTATGTTTGGCGCATTATATTGCAGTATTTTATAGTGTATGCGCGCATTGTGTCTTTGTAGTGTGAGTACTCAAATGAAAGTGCACCAAACACCTCTTTACATTGATTAAAGTGCATCTACGTACAGATTTCAACTTCTTCTTTACATTTGCTTATAAGCACCGCCCCCTCCCTCCCAATAATGTCTGGGAGGACAGGAGAAAGGAGAGGCAGATGTTCCCTTGGCACTATAAGGGGGCCAGCAACAAATGTGTCCACAGACAAAGGTGGATGTGGTGTGGTGGATGTGGTGGTCAGTCCTCAGGCAGGGCATCATTTACTCTGTTTAGTGAGTTTGCCCGTGCTATCCAGTCACAGCATGCAGAGGAGGTGGTGGACTGGCTTACTAAACCTTCCTCATCCTCCTCATCCTCTGTCAGGCAAGCAGAGACAAGTGAGCAGTCCCTTTTAATTTCCAGAGTGGATAAACCTGCCTCCTTGTCCACATCAATTCCTGCCATAGCCCCAACATCAGCCATTGAGGAGTCAGCTGAGTTATTAGACCACAGAGTCAGCCACTTGCTCCTTGATGATGCCCAGCCATTACTGGATTCAGATGTTGGTTCTGAGGTTGAGGATGACAGGCACATGAGCCTAGAGAGAGGGAGGAACACTAATAGACAAATTGGCATTCATGTTCCCCAAGCTGCAGCGTATTGCCTTGTTGTCTCCAGTGGTAATGATGAAGATGGAGGAGATGAAGATGATGATGATGATGATGATGAGGTCACTGATGCAACTTGGGTGCCAGATAGAGCAGAGGAGGAAACTGAAGGTGAGGTGGCACAACACCAAGGAGGCCGACATTAAGAAAGATTAGAGAGCAGCCACCCTATTCCATCATATTCTGCAGCTGTTATCTTCCAACCCACTCCCCAAAGCTCAGCTGGCTGGCCCTTTTACAGCACATCTGCAGCAGATCGCACTGTTGCTATCTGCAAACTGTGTCTCAGGCACATAAAACGTGACAAAAAGACCAACTATTTGGGTACCACATGCTTAACAAGGCATTTAACACAAAAGGGGCACAAATCTATTACTCCTCCTTACCCATTTCAGTCTGCCCCTGCGATACCGAGTCATTACTTCTCAGCAGCCTCCACTGACAGGGATGATGGTATAGCACAGGGTGTCCCAGGTCCTAGCAGCACATCTGCCAGCAGCACACCACCAGCTGTAGACTGTAGCCAGCAAATTTCTCTGCCCCATCTGCTGCAGCGGAAAAAAAATACAGTCCCTGCCACCCACATGTCCAGCGTCTGAATGCAAGTTTGTCAAAGCTGTTGGCTCTCCAACTTCTGCCTTTCAGCCAGGTGGATTCTGTCCCCTTCTGTGAATTCGCACAATGTGCTGTACCACAATGGCAGATTCCCAGTCGCTACTACTTTTCATGTAAGGCCGTTTCATCTCTCTCCCATCACGTGGAAGGGAATATTCTGGCATTGTTGGGCAAGGCAGTCAGCCGTAAAATCCGCCTTACTGCTGACACGTGGTCCAGCAAGCATGGGCATGGACGATATATTTCATTCACAGCACACTGCACACAGCACACTGCAGCTTGTTGTGCCCCCATGTCTCCATACAGCTGGTGGTGATGATGCCAAACCTGTGAGCTCTACCCCCTCCTCCTCCTCCTCCTCCTCTGCCACCTCCATGCCCTCCTCTGCAGAATTGTCCTATGAACATCAGGTACTCAAACCTCCTGTCCGCCCTTAGACAGGGAAAGTTGACACATGTGCCATGCCTGGCACATGTCCTCAATTTGGTGGTGCAGTGTTTCCTAAGTACGTACCCAGGGTTGTAGGGTGTACTAAAGCAGGCCAGAAGAGTCTGTAGACATTTCAGGCAGTCATTTACAGCCAGTGCTAGGTTGACTTAAATTCAGCAGGAATTCCACCTGCCCGTAAACCGCTTGAATTGTGACATGCCCACCAATAGAAACTCAACTTTGGGAATGCTGCAGTGGCTAATACATGCAGCAGAGAGCCATCAATGAGTACCTGTGCCAGTACGGCATGGCGACAGGCTCAGGCCACCTCAGCTTTTTTTCTCCATGCCAATGGTTGATTATTAAGGATGCATGCATTGTATTGTCACCATTTGAGGAGGCCACAAGGATGGTGAGCAGTGACAGTGCATGCATCAGTGACACAATCTCTGTTGTGTTCCTGCTTGAGCAGACTCTACGTTGCATTATAGACAGGGCACTGGAGGCAGAGCAGCAGGAGGACTTCCTTTCCTCTCAAGGCCCACTTTATCCAGACACCAACATTCCTATGTCACAGAACACACAGAAGGAGAGAAAGGAGGTGGATGAGGATTCTGGCACTTTCATAGGCTTCGAAGAAGAGGAAGACATGTGTAAATCTGTAAGCGATGGCTTTCCAACCCCAGGACCCTTGGGAGTAGTACGTGGCTGGGAGGAGGAAGTTCCAGATGCTGTCATCCTGAGTGACCCCGAGGATTCTGCTTCTCAAGCCTCTGCAAATTTGAGGCGCATGCACAACCTCATGCTTTAAAGCCTTCGAAAGGACCCAAGAATACGTGGCATAAAGGAGAAGGATGATTACTGGTTGGCAACCCTCCTTGACCACCGTTATAAGGGGAAGGTCTCAGAACTCATCCTGTCCCCACAGAGAGTGCAGAAGATAAAATCTCTTGAGGACATGTTAAAGCGGACCTTATTGAACGTTTTTCCTGACTCCAGTAGTTTACAGTGCTGTGGAAAACCTAGTTTTGAGTCTTCTGTTGGTCAAGAGAGGAGCGTTGGAGAAGGTGTCTGCCTAAATGAGGCATTTCGGAATTTTTTTAGTCCTCGCCGCCCAGGGGTGTCAGCTTCCACATCCCATCGGCAGCATCTGCATCATATGGTGGACGATTACCTCGGGGCCAAAAAAGAGATGGAGAACTTTCCAGCTGACAATCCACTGACTTACTAGGTCATGAGAATAGACCACTGGCCAGAACTTGCCCAGTATGCTATTGAGCTGTTGGGCTGCCCTGCATCCAGCGTGCTTTCAGAACAGGCATTCAATGCTGCAGGAGGTTTCATTACTGATCATAGAACGCGTCTGTCCACAGACTCCATGGACCGTTCGACTTTTATAAAAATGAATCAGTCCTGGATTACCAGCTATGAAGCCTGATGCCGATGTCACTTATTAAGTCTTTTTGGGATGTGAAATCCACATCCCAAAAAGAAGTCCCCAAGGAAGATCACAGTGGGATAGTTGATCACGGATAACATTTCAACTAGTTTTGTGGTCTAATGCTGCTTCGTCAGGAAAATATCTGTAATATCTTTAATCATATTCACACTCCCTTTCCCACAGCCCTTTGCAGTGCATAGTTTCCCCATTCCAACTGTTTCATTCCATCTATCTAGATACCAGTCCATTGACTTGTTATCCCCCTCTAGTCGCCGCTGGGGACCTTTTGGTGACGTCCTGTGCCCTGTGCATGCCGGGTTTTGGTAAGCAGCTTTGCTCTTTCCCCATGTATATTTTGTACTGATACGATTGTATGTTTTTTTGTTATTACTTGGTCCGTTGTACTGTTATTGATCATTTGTCAATCAAATTACAGATATTCTCCTGATGAAGCAGTATTAGACCGCAAAACTAGTTGAGATGTTATCCGTGATCAACTATCCCACTGTGATCTTTGCCGTTTGGGGACCATTATTTGGTGATGCACATGGATTGTTACCATGCTTTTAATCTGTTTTTAGTTATTTGCCATGTCTTATTAAATATGTATTAATACCTTTTTTTACATTTTTATACATATTTGTTTATATTTACTCTGGCTTTACCTGTACCAATATAGTCCAATTGCCCCTGTTCTCCAAGGTAGCTTGTTTGGTGACCAAGCTCCCGATCCCTATATATATATCTATATATATAGATATATATATCTATATATATAGATATATATATAGATATATATATATATATATATATATATATATATAGATATATATCTCTCTATATATATATAGAGAGAGAGATATATCTATATATATAGGGTTATGGTGGGAAGGCACCACCAACACCCAAAGACCAATTTTTCTGCACCTGTTTGACAGGTGCATGTCATTGCAATTTTTTACAGCAAGGCCAATTCTTGCTTTCATCAATAGTACCTCTTTAGGGTTACGGTCGGAAGGTGACATGAGACCCAAAGACCAATTTTTACGCATCTGTTACTTCTATCCAAAGTCAAAGTGACACCAGAATGTATCCAAAAAACTCTAATCTTGTTTCCAGTGCACTACATTGTGGCCTCATCATACACACTGGCTCCCCAGCTGTTGCTGAGCAAAATAAAGGCAGTTTGCAGGGAAATTGTCATTTTTTTGGCTTTATAAATGCAATTATTGCTGCAGCAGATTCTAGGCATGGTACAGATCTGCCACTTTACAGGTAGACTAAGGGGACCCCCCCAGGCACTATATTGGAAGGTATTTTTCATTTTTATGCTTTCACTTTAAAAATCAAAAATCACAAACGTTTTTTTTATTGATGCATGTCCCCCAGGGCAAGACCCGAACCCCTATATCCATTGTATGCCCAATTACTTGCAAATAAGCCTTCCAAATGGGCACTATTTGATTTTTGATGTTCAAGTTCTATTGACTTTAATGGGGTTCGTAATTCGGGTCTGAATTTTCGCGGTGTTCAAAAGTTCTGGTACGAACCGAACACGGTCCGTTTGGTCCATCCCTAGTCAGCAATAGCAGTACCCATGTTTCTCTCACTTAAAATGAACTTTAAAGTGGTAGTAAATTCTCTTCAGGAAGTTAAAAAAAATGTGCCCCCCTGCACGTTTGAGGCTGGGTTCACACCATTGCGAATTGGATGTGGGTTTTCCGCATCCAATTCGCAATAGCAGGAGATTTTGAGCGGCTCCCTATGGAGCCGGTTCACATATTTCCGCCTTGTGAAACTTCAGCTGCTTGATTGGCTGGGCTGCAGTGATGTCACTCCCGCGCATGTGCACGGGAGTTACATCGCAGCGGCACGCACACTGGGCCATAAATGCAGTCTGAAGTTGAGAACAAAAAGCTGCGCTTAGGACACTAAATTAGGTGTGCTGCCTCCCTTAAAAGAGCTTCCTAAAAGGATTCTCTATGAACTAATATATGTATAAACAAGGGTTGTGGCGCTTCCTATGGGGTACTGGATGGGAGGGGTGTTAGTAATGTACACGTGTGGTTCCCTCAATGAACCCCAATACAGGTACCTGGTATCTACCAGGGACAAACTATGTTACCGTACGGGTATGTATGTCTATGATTAGACATACACACATAAATCCATATACACCCGCTTGTATCAACAAGAATAATAATAATAATAATAATATTAATAATAATAATAATACTGAAGATGGTTCATTCAGACCTAATGAAAAAGAGGTGTGGGCTGGTTCATTCAGACCTAATTACAAGGGGTGTGGGCTAGAGCCCCTGTGGCTGTGATACATATGCCACCACTAGGTAATCATGTGTGTGTAACCTTATAAGTGCTCTACTGCAAAGATAATCCAAAATAATCCAAAGTAATCCAAACACTCTGCTCCCGTGCAAAGTGAGCATACATAAATGAGCATACATAAAAAATGTGTTACCCAAACATTGCATATAATAATCAAATAAACATAAATGTGATCAAATTAAGTGCAGAGGAGACCAATAATTCGTGATAATAGTCCATAAAATAAAAAACTTGTTCATATCCAGTATTCCAAACAATTTCGTGACTTGGGTGCTCTCGGGTAATTCCTGTGACTTTAGTGCTCCCCCTTCAGATCCCCACTCACCAGATGCAACAACCCCGTAAAGGGGCAACCAGCATAAGATGTCTCTTTCATGATCTCTTTTCCACGCTGATCTGGCGGACTTTACAGGATGGTTTCCGTTGGTTATCCCAATAGATTCCCAGATCCGGGTATGCAGGTGGCTTACTAATAGGTAGAATGTTCACAATGGCTCCCTCATGGAAAGGAAAAATAGGAAGCTTCCATGGTGTAGTATGTAAAAGGCTTTATTCAAAAAACTCCATCAACAAGCAGCGGAGTAATTAGGCAAAATAAAGTACATAAACCATAAAAAATATAAAAAAAATATAAAAAACTACTCAGACCGAAGCCTGAGAACAGACCCGTAGCGAGGTGGAAAGCGCGTACCGCTGATAGGAGCTGTGTACGCTCTGCTTGAGTTCCAGCTGGAACTCAAGCAGAGCGTACACAGCTCCTATCAGCGGTACGCGCTTTCCACCTCGCTACGGGTCTGTTCTCAGGCTTCGGTCTGAGTAGTTTTTTATATTTTTTTTTTTTTTTATATATTTTTTTTTTTTTATATTTTTTATGGTTTATGTACTTTATTTTGCCTAATTACTCCGCTGCTTGTTGATGGAGTTTTTTGAATAAAGCCTTTTACATACTACACCATGGAAGCTTCCTATTTTTCCTTTCCATGAGGGAGCCATTGTGAACATTCTACCTATTAGTAAGCCACCTGCATACCCGGATCTGGGAATCTATTGGGATAACCAACGAAAACCATCCTGTAAAGTCCGCCAGATCAGCGTGGAAAAGAGATCGTGAAAGAGACATCTTATGCTGGTTGCCCCTTTACGGGGTTGTTGCATCTGGTGAGTGGGGATCTGAAGGGGGAGCACTAAAGTCACAGGAATTACCCGAGAGCACCCAAGTCACGAAATTGTTTGGAATACTGGATATGAACAAGTTTTTTATTTTATGGACTATTATCACGAATTATTGGTCTCCTCTGCACTTAATTTGATCACATTTATGTTTATTTGATTATTATATGCAATGTTTGGGTAACACATTTTTTATGTATGCTCATTTATGTATGCTCACTTTGCACGGGAGCAGAGTGTTTGGATTACTTTGGATTATTTTGGATTATCTTTGCAGTAGAGCACTTATAAGGTTACACACACATGATTACCTAGTGGTGGCATATGTATCACAGCCACAGGGGCTCTAGCCCACACCCCTTGTAATTAGGTCTGAATGAACCAGCCCACACCTCTTTTTCATTAGGTCTGAATGAACCATCTTCAGTATTATTATTATTATTAATATTATTATTATTATTATTATTCTTGTTGATACAAGCGGGTGTATATGGATTTATGTGTGTATGTCTAATCATAGACATACATACCCGTACGGTAACATAGTTTGTCCCTGGTAGATACCAGGTACCTGTATTGGGGTTCATTGAGGGAACCACACGTGTACATTACTAACACCCCTCCCATCCAGTACCCCATAGGAAGCGCCACAACCCTTGTTTATACATATATTATATCATAAATGCAGTCTGGGCTGTGCATCAACGACTCAGATCACATTAACGGCTGACAGGCAGGGGGGACATTTATGACAGAAGAGATCTCCAGTGTCTCTTATGTTATAAAAACCCTATCTCTCAGCGAGTTTTTAAATAAGAGAGTTTTCTACCACTTTAAAGTAGATGTAAAACCTAAACAAATGATAATTAGGTTACTAAAACTCTGTGCCTGTGCAGAGCAATAACTATTTACAGCTTACTGTAGTTCTCTGAATAGAGAAGTGGGTCATCATCTTCCTGTTCACAGGAAAGGAGAGTGATTCCAGTGAGATAGCTGTGACAGTTGTGGGCTGATGCCATCTTGCCCGGGTACACACAAGTATGGATAAGAGGGACTTCCTTTACTACAAGGCTGGCCCCAGTAATAGTATTTTTGCTTTTTAAATGGGGATGCTAATGTTACATGATCGCAGTACACATTATGGTTGAATTTCATTTATGGCAGCTAGAAATGCACTACAGTAGTAAAGTCTCATCTGTCAAATCACCAAAAACGAAAGGGAATCAAGAGTTCAGTATTTTGGGGTAAAATTGTTTTAGTTTAGAAAACTCAGGGTTCCAACCTAATATGTCATTATTTTCCAATATTAGGGTTTATTGATTGGTCAAAAAAATGTATACATTTCAATAACTACCTGAATGTCAAACTAAAGCAGGCGAAAAGGGTATGTCTATTTGGTGAGACATTTTCACCAAAATAGACAATATATACTACAGTGTTGATTTGAAAAACATGTAATTTAAGTTGCTACGGATTGATTTTTCTCTTCTATCCTTCATTTTTCTTCTACCATTTGAAAATTAGTAGCCAGCAATGGCCAGAATCAATGTCTGAAATACACAGAAATACAATTATGAACAATAACTTGTTTCTATCATGTTGAAATAGTAGAATAGATATTGGTCTTGAAACTGCAAAAAGGTGTATATAAAAAAGAACAGTGTTTGCTAAAGATTTTATTCTCTCTTGGACAAAATAATAACTGGAATTAAAACAGATAAAACATCTAAAACTCACTCTATAGGTGTACAGCATAGCATCTTTGAAGATTCAAAATTTCAGTGAACAATCTAGTTCAAGGAGAGACTTGACAATATTGGATAATTTCTTGATGCTTACATGGAATTCTCTCTAATATTCATGTCCTTCTTATTTAAACCTACTCTGTTCTATGTCAACAGGTTATAATAAAAGCTAGCACAAATCAAATGAATGCATAGTAAAACTAAGTTTCTTATGAATTGAATGTTTTGATTTAAACAAAATAAATGATTAATGTCCCAAATTACCGGTAACAGAAAATTATAAATTTGTGTAGCATTTCTCAAATTTTGTACATTTGTGCAAACGTCATTTATGTGCACTGGATTTGGTATTCAAAATACAAAATGCTACTCAGATGCATGCATTTAATGAAAAACACTTGCAATGTGAATGGATACAGTAGAACCTGCTACATCCAAAAAAAATGCACAGAAAAGTAGATCAGCCTCAAAAAGGTCACCTACGCTATACAATGAAAGCAAATGGAAAACTACAGACATGAAGTTAAAGTGTGCTTTAAATTAAACACAGAAAATCAACACAACTTTTTTGAGCCCTTACAGCCTTGAGTATCATGTCTACAATTAGCTAACTTTATAATTCCTACAGAAACTCTGACTATAGCTGCATTCACAGCTGAGTGTAGTGTCTTTGAACATTTTTTTGTGTTTTTGGTGCATTTTTATGTATGATTTTGTTGCGTTTTTATGCGCGACTTGCGCGGTTTTATACAGCATTTTTTTTATTAGCCAATAGAGAAAACTATTATCTGTAGCATCATTTGTTGCTAGGTATTTCCACCTTTTTTTCAATTAGCATTTATTTATTTATTTATTATTCTTTATTTATGATTATTTTTGTTTGTTGGAGTAAGGGGTTAGAGTTAAGGTTAGGTTAGGGTTAGGATCAGGAGTTGTAGTTAGGGTTAGGACTAGGGGTTAGGGTTAGGTGTTAGGATTATTATCATTTTTTTTTGTTAGGGTTAAGGTGTTAATGCTACTACTACTACTACTATTATCACTACTACTACTTCTACTACTACTACTAATAATAATAATAATAATAATAATAATAATAATAATAATAATAATAATAATAATAAATACATGTAAAATAAATACACAAAAAAAAATAATAATCATAAACAAATAATAAATAAATGTAATAAATGAATACTAATAGTAATAATACATAAATAATTAACCCTTAACCTTAACCCCTAACCCTTAAAAAATTTAAATAATAATAATAAATAATTAAACACCCTATTCCAACAAAAAATAACTAAACAAATACATTATTATTATTATTATTATTATTATTATTATTATTATTATTATTATTCATTTTCAGTTTCGTTTTTTTTGTATTATTATGTTATTGCTATTATTATTATTATTATTATTATTATTATTAATAATAATAATAATACTAATAATAATAATAAAGTATTTAACATTTTTTAAGGATAGGGGTTAATTATTATGTATTATTACATACTATGAATTTATTTTATTTATTTATGATGATTTTTAGTTATTTGTGTATTTATTTTACATTAATTTGCTCATATATTATTACTATTTTATTAATATTATTATTATTATTTTCATTTTTTCATTTGAGCAGAAAATAGCACAAAAATGCGCCTGGCGCAAAAAAAGAAATAGCGCAAATGGCACATTTGCATTAATTTCTAATGTTCAAACCTGCTTGATTCAAGCTACAAAAAAAAGCTCCAGAACTTTTTTGAGCTTCAGGCATTTGGCTCCAGGTGACTTGGAATGAAGATGTGAACCATCTCCATAGAAAATCATTGATTTTTTGAATGGGGCCTATGTTTATTACTGTCTCTATGTAAAATTCACTATTTCTGCCCTATATTCCTATACTATGGTTTGTAAGTTGAAGCCAGGTGCAGTGGTATATATTCCTAAGTACCATTCCAAATCCCCTGCAGGGGTAAATGCACCTGTAACATAACCTTTAGCTCATCTTGGAGGCCAAAATGGTATTCTGCAGGGATGTTGGTAATGTTTTACCTATTTATGGGCCCCTTCAATGCCCCTAGAAGCTTTAAACAGGCAGTGTTAACATCATCGCACCACAAATGCCTGCAGTAAAAGGTTAGTTTCAGCATAGAGGTGGAATGTCACTCTATCCAACCCCTCCTCTCTCCTCTCAGCACCTCCTCCCTCTGATCTTATTCTGCTGATGTGTGGCCTGCAGCTCCTAATTACCTAGACACTCAGGACAATTATCCGGTTGTATAAGGCATTAGCTGCACTGTCAACATTCACAAACCACCCTCAGTAATGCCCACTACCCTTCCTCCTGGCCTCCTCCTCACCTAATTCTTTTATATGGGCACACAAAGCCAGATTTCCATCAATGTAGACATCTGCACCCAAAGCAACACCTCTCTGTTATTTATGTTTTTCTTTTTTTTCCTTTTTACTGGTCTATAGACTGTAAGCTTACAAGAGGTGATGATTTTCTACTTGTGATAGGTGTGGCTGGTAGTTATGCAGAGAAAGGCCCCTGTAATTGCCTCTTTTGCCTATAGGAAAGGGCATACTCTGCCTAATAATACATTTGGCTTGGTGGACACAAACCTGTGTTATTACTATTCTGATCATTATTATTTTTATCTCTTTGTAACTGTATTATTACATACAATAGCTTTAGCAAAATCTGTTGTTTTTGTAACATGTATGCAGCATTTAATAATTCTGTAAATCGCAAGACATCCACAGGGTTGCAATGACCTATATTTCAAGGCAACTCATAGTTTAGGAATCAATATCCAAAGTGCTTTATATAAAGGTATCTATAATAGAAATCTAAATGGAAAATGTACTACAGGGGACCTTGGAGGTTTTAGCAGAAATTTAATGAAATAACACTGACAGACAATAATTAAGCTGAATCAAAATGGTGATAAGGTTTTATCAGTACATGATTTGAAATAATTAGAACATCTTGTGAGGAAAAGGGGTAAGGGATATACGATACTTGACTAAATTCAGAGGTGTAACTAAAAGTGACAGGTTCTTGGTGCATGTTCCTAACAGGGCCCATCCTAGCATATACAGCAACCTTTGAGTGCACTGTGCTAGGTTTTATTTAAATGGATTTGCTTGTTTTTTTTCTGCCTTGGAATTTCTTGTAGCTAGGGCCTACACTACAATCTACATTCAGATGCCCACAGACCATGGGAAGTGGTCTAACCTGTATGCATGATATTACTGCTCACAGGGCAGTCAATTGGCAGACTAGAGCAGAGTGTTCTTTTAACTAGGAAAGAAAACACAGGCGCTAGCACCAGCTTATCAGCTGGAGTACAGTAACGATCTAGATACGTTTTCTAACCTGTCCAAACAAAAACAGCAGGCAGATGGCTGAAAACACCATATATTATATTGTTGCTCAATGAAGATGAACATGGAAGAATCAGGTGATTGTCAACTCATGCCTGTTAGTATACTTACCTTAGGTTTATGAGATTCAAAATGATTTTGACTTCAGAAAATGAAGATTTAGTTTGTTAGTGCCATGGGACACAAACTCAGATAACTAAAAGTGGTTGTAAAGGCAGAAGTTTTTTTTTTTTATCCTAATGCATTCTATGCATTAGGATAAAAAAAACTCTTCAGCATGCAGTAGCCCCCCTCAGCCCCCCTAATACTTACCTGAGCTCCATCTCGATCCAGCAATGTTGCACGAGAGACTCCTCTGTCCGGGACTCTGCCTCCTCATTGGCTGAGAGAGCAGCAAAGCGCAATTGGCTCCCGATGCTGTCAATCAAAGACAGTGATCCAATTAGTAGAGAGAGGGGGCGTGGTCAAGCCATGGCACCATGCCTGAATGGACATAGGGAGCAGCGGCTCAACTCGGGAACCCCCATAGCAAGCTGCTTGCTGTGGGGGGGAACTTGGCAAGAAGGATGGGCCAGGAGCGCCAAAGAGGAACCTAAGAAGTGGAGGATCTGGGCTGCTCTGTGCAAAACCATTAAACAGAGCAGGTAAGTATAACATGAAACGAGACTTTAGTATCACTTTAAGTGCTGATCAAACATGTCAGTTTGTCTTGGTATGCATGCAGTACATATTTTACATACTGACTAATTGGGCCCAATTTGGACATTTTCGTTTAGGGGTGTACTCACTTTTGTTGCCAACAGTTTAGATAATAGTGGCTGTGTGTTGCGTTACTTTGAGGGGACAGCAAATTTACACTGTTATACAAGCTGTACACTCATTACTTTACATTGTAGCAAAGTGTAATTTCTTCAGTGTTGTCACATGAAAAGATATAATAAAATGTTTACAAAAATGTGAGGGGTGTACTCACTTTTGTGAGATACTGTATATTTATATATATATATATATATATATATATATATTTCCTGGGAGTTGTTTTTGGTCACAAAATCCTACCCTAATAGGCAAGGGTAAGGCAGGCACAAAGTTGGTTGAGAAGACATGTTTTGTGGCATGTGAGAGCCTGCCAAAAGTCACCAGGATTTTAACAATGGCAAAACTTTCTGCGCAAATATCTGCATCAAGTGAATCAAATCCCAGTTTACTCTAATCCATTTACTCATCTTGAGTGCTCAGTTTGCTCAGATTTATGTTTCTCAGGTCATGTGCAGCATGTTTCTTTGTAGTTTTTTAATCCAAAAGTTTGTAATCAAATAAGTTTGGAATTTCATACTATGTTAGAAATACAGTACAATAAGAACATGCCCGCAGCAAATTTATTTTGATGAACTGCGACTACAGCAAAACCAAGCTAATCCCACAGAATTATAAGATTTGGTGGATTTTTCTTCTGCATAAATAAGCATGCTAATGAAAAAAGTTAAGTGACCATGCATATGTTGAACACGCTGGACTTTATGATATTTTCAACCTTGCTGTGTAAACATATATTTATTCACATAAAAACCTTAAAATGTCATCAAATTATTTAACTCACCACTACCCAATATATGGGGCTCAAGACCTAAGCATGTGCATTTTAATGCTTTTTAAGGAACATAAGTAACATGCATTGCATGTGCATTTGAGAGGCCATCCCATTAATTTCTAATAGGCTCCAAAAACATAAACATCACAATAAACAATGTACCCGATATTTCAATGTACAACAACCCATAGATGTGAATAAACGTGTGTTGCAGTAAACTATGTTGGAAAAAAATAAGTCAGGCACATTTTTTAATGCATGTAGCCCATAGGAAAGAAATGGGCTAAAGCAGCATACATTAAACACCATGCACATAGGCCTTATGAAAGATCTCTAAATGTAAACTGGAAACACAGCATAACCAAAATGCAATTAGAGAAAAACTATCCAGCACAATGTCATTGTAAAGTGACCTAGTATCAGACTTATCATAAGTAGTGTCACTAGAGAAAAAAAAAACTGTGACATCAAGTACTCCTCGCCATTTCCTACCAATGTATACTTGCCACAGCTGCTACAACCACCATCACCAACGACAATGTTTAACTTTCGTGTTTTTGTTTCTCTGCATATTCCTCTTCTAAGGCTACATTTTAAACCAGGGTTAGACCGGGACACTACGTCCAACCAGAGAAGGTTCAATTTTGGGCCCATCTGCCCACGTCACTTTTTTCTGCATGACACAACAGCAGTGTAATCCATTTAGTTCAACCAATAGAAAAATAAAATAAAATAAATGAATAGAATAAATAGAAATCCCCCATTTATACACTCTTATATCCACAGTTGATCCAGTGAAAGGCAAAAAACCTATAAAGCATGATACAATTTGCTGCAGCAGAGGAAAAATAAATTACCTCCTGATCCCCCAGAAGACAATCAGATATTCCCAGAATCAACAAACCCTGGTCTTATTACATATAAATGTTAATATCCATCGGTGTGCATTAGGGTGTGCACCCCAACTCTCAAACACACATGAATGTTACCTGCTCTCACAGAAAGGAGGCTCTGGTGGTGGGAGACAGTTGATAGGGAGCATATTACGTTACGCCATAAATACAGGTGTACAGTGTTCCTACTGTTGAGCCTAGCCTTTAATATAATGAGGGCATTTACACTGGTCACTGGCACCCTCAACCACTCACCTGGTGCTGTCCCTGGATAATGCTAATGCACATGGGGTGATCAGGGTGTGCCCAGGCACACCAGGCACACCCTGTGCGCACGCCTATGATATCCATTTATATTTTGTGCATTTAGGAATACATTCAGCTCTTTTATAAAACAATCCACTGAGCTGGCCAGAACTTTTCTTGAGAGAGACTTTTACCTATTTTCACAGCTCTACTGTGAAGAAGCCTTTCCGTATGTGGAAGTTCAATTTTTTTCTTCCAGACTTAAATAGTGCCCCCTTGTCTTTTGTAATGATCCTAAAGTGAATAACTCTATACCAAGCTGACTATATGGACCACTTATGTATTTATACATGGTAATCACCCCCTTTCCTGCCCAGACCAATTTTCAGCTTTCAGTGCTCTCACAGTTTGAATGGCAATTACTCAGTCATGCTACACTGTACCCAAACAAAATGTTTATCTTTTTTTCACACAAATAGAGCTTTCTTTTGGTGGTATTTAATCACCACTGGGTTTTTTTATTTTTTGTGATACAAGTAAAAAAACAGTGAAAATTTTGAAAAAAAAACACTTTTTTTCAGTTTCTGTTAGAAAATTTTGCAAATAAGTAATTTTTGTTCATACATTTGGGCCAAAATTTATACTGTTACATATCTTTGGTAAAATAACCCAAATTAGTGTATATTATTTGGTCTGTGTGAAAGTTATAAAGTCTAAAAGCTATGGTGTAAATCAATAAAAATTGATCACTCCTGGGGGCGTGGCCGGGATGCTGGACTGAGCAGACGTGCCTCACTGAGCTCTGCTGGAGAAAAATCCGTCCATATATCCGTAACTGGGATAGACACATTATAATTGGTCTGACAGCCCCTGTATGCCTTCAAGAACTCCCGGGGGCCCGAATCGGGGCAAAAAGCTTAAATTCCCCCCTGACATAGTGGTGGAGAAGATTCCGGCTCCAGACCTGCGGCCTATACCAGCGCGCCTCAGCAATATGGCGTCACAGACGGAGTGCGAGGAGACTGCTCCACCGGGCATTCCTGAGGTGATGGCGGCTATTTCCCTATGCCAGACGACCCTTACGACTAAAATAGAAGCGGTACAGTTAGACGTAGGGCTGCTGAGGCAAGATTTAGATAAAATCCGCACTAGGATTACAGAGGTGGAGCAAAGGGTTGGAGATACGGAGGACGTAGTGACCGACCATGCGGCCTCCATTAGAACACTTCAAAACAAAGTGAAGGCGCTGGAGTATCGGGCAGAGGATGCCGAAAATCGCAGCAGGAGAAACAATCTTCGGATTGTTGGGCTCCCTGAAGGAGCTGAGGGGCGCAATCCCACTGCCTTCACTGAAGATCTGCTGCGATCGGTTCTCCCTGCAGCGCACCTGTCCCCGTTCTTCACGGTGGAGCGAGCCCACCGAGTCCCGCCGAGACCCGGACCAGAAGGGACACCTCCACGCACGCTAATTCTACGTCTGCTAAACTACAGAGATAGAGATGAGCTTCTGAGAGCGGCCCGAGCAGCAGGTGATATCCCCTACCGCAATGTGAGGCTAATGCTGTTCCCGGATTACACGATGGAGACACAAAGGCAGCGTCGATCCTTTGATGCGGTGAAAGCAGCTCTCAGAGCCAAGGCGATCCGATACAGTATCCTGTTTCCCACTAAGCTCCGTGTAGTGGATGGAGAAACGATACGGATCTTCACCAGCCCCAAAGATGCTAATGCCTGGCTTGAAACCCTGCCTCCCTAAACCTTCAGATGTGTGGGACTGAATCTCCCCCTGTAATTTTAGCTTGTTCCCTCTTCTGCTGACTACCTTTTGCAACAAGCATTGTCGGAACTCCTGCACAAAGAGGTACAGACGCTATCCGGTTGTATTTCTATCAGATGCTTCTGTATGCATGCATAGAGTTTTAGGCTCAGTGACCCCTGTATTTTTAAGGCCCCCTTATAAGCCGTTAATGTTATCCATGCTCTCTCATGGGATATACCCTCAAAGGACAACCTCATACAGCAACTTGCCACATGTGCCTTACCATAACTCTGATGCCGTTCTGGAACATTCAGTGTTCACCACATGTGTCAGCTCTCCAGCAACTCACTATAGTGAGGTTTTTCATTTTACACCCTTTTTTTTTTTTTTCTACTACTTTTTGGTATCTATTCTGTTGTCATTTTTCTATTTTTGGTATGCTCTAATCGGGTACATGCTCCCCGATACCAAATTCTTGATATTTGGGACTCATAGTTTGTTTGGGAATATGTGTCCCTTGAAGTTGGAGGGTACACGGGGTGGGGGGGGGGGGTTGGATGACCGTTGTCATCACCAAGTTATATGTTATGCTTAATATATGGTCTCAGATGTGCTTGGTTGGTCATGGTGCTCTCATTGTTGGGCTCCCTGTGTGGTGGTCCGGGGGGTGGAGTCCCCGCTCCCTGTTGGTTTAACGTGCCCTGGGCTCGAGTGGGAGATGGGCGGCTGCGCTCCCTCGGATGGGCCCTGCAGGTCGCAACACTCAGATATCCTTCATTTCTGGGTACACAAAAAGTATGGCTTATTTTACAGTGTTGTCCTGGAATGTTAGGGGCCTTAACTCAGCAATCAAGAGGTCCCTGGTACATAAATATATAAGGCAGTATAGCCCCAAAATATGTATCCTGCAGGAAACCCACTTAATAGGAGCCAGGGTGATGGGGTTAAAGAGAGCCTGGGTCTCTGCCCATTATCACGCCTCTTATTCCAACTATGCCAGAGGGGTGAGTGTCTTGATACACAGATCCCTCTCCTTTCAATTAGTAGATGTTAAGACTGATCCAGGGGGCAGGTATGTCCTAATACATGCATTAATAGCTGGTTCCCCATACATAATTGTAGGGGTATACCTGCCTCCTCCTGCTGATATTACCCTGCTTCACACACTGATGCACACTGTTGTCCAATATGATGTTAGTAAAGTGCTGATGGTGGGCGACTTCAATCAGGTAATGTCAGATGCTTTAGATAGACTCCGACCCTCTTCCTCCACTGGTGGAGGCCTGTCCCACTGAGCATCCTCTTTTCATATGACGGATCTCTGGCGCCATTTCCACCCCTCAGATGCTCAATTTACTTGCCTATCCACCACTTTTCGGACGCTGTCGCGTATAGATATGGCCTTTGCCTCGACAGAGATGCTTGGAGAGACGGTGTCCACGGAGATTCTCTCGCAAGGCATCTCGGACCATGCTCCATTATTAATCACGGTCCGGGCGGCCCCTCCTGGGGGCCTGAGATTGTGGAGATTGTCCAAATATTGGATAATGGACCCAGAGATCCAGGAGGAGATGCCAGAGGAGCTGTGCACCTTTTGGTTGACCAATGCTGACTCATCCGGACCACTCATACTATGGGACACATTTAAGGCGTGGTTGAGAGGTCAATATATTAAGAAAATTGCAAATAAAAAGAGGATAATGGTGCAGTCTCTTGGGCAGTTAGAAACACAGGCCCGAGAAACAGAACAAGTATATGTTACCACCCCGAACTCTACTAATTATATATCTTGGCAGCACACCCTTAGAGAACTAGCGCTACTGAGAGTGGACCTTACTAAAAAGTCCATGCTAGCCTGTGCCCAAAGAGTTTTTGAATACGGAGACAAGAATGGCCGACTTCTGGCCTGGTTGGCAAAGGGACACTTTGCAGCGACGCATGTGGGTAGACTGAGGGATACAGATGGCCCTCTACTGACCACCCCTAGGGAAATTAGTAATAGATTTTTAAAATTCTATCAGCAATTATACGCCACTAGGGTAAACTATACAACAACCGACCTCTCTGATTTTTTGGACCTCATACCGCTACCTGAACTGGACTTAGACCAAAGAAAAGCCCTTGATAAGGACATAACCCTGGAGGAGGTTCAAAGAGCCATGAGTTGCATGCAGGCAGGAAAAGCACCTGGCCCAGACGGTATCCCCATAGAGTTCTATTCACAGCAGCAGGAGCTGCTGGCCCCCAGATTGACCTCTCTCCTATCACAGTTTTATGATCTGGGTTCCCTTCCAGAGTCTATGTCAGAGGCGGTGGTGGTGTTGGTGCCAAAACCCGGTAAGGACCCTGAGGAATGCGCCTCCTTTAGGCCCATATCTCTCATCAATGCAGATGCCAAATTACTGGCCAAAATTCTGGCTCTTAGATTAGCCACGGTGATTGAAGACCTAATTCACCAAGACCAGACGGGGTTCATGCCGGGGAAGGGCACCGATATTAATATACGAAGGCTTTTTGTCAATCTTGATACAGCACATGACAACGTAGGCACTAGAGTCATTGCTTCCCTGGACGCGGAGAAAGCCTTCGACTCCGTGGAATGGGGCTTTCTATGGGAGGTATTAAAAAGATTTGGATTTGGCCCAAAATTTTTAAATTGGATTGGTTTACTATATAATTCGCCCAAGGCCAGGATCCGGGCTAACGATACCCTGTCTGACTATTTTCTCCTCCAGAGGGGCACGAGACAGGGATGCCCGCTATCGCCCGGTCTCTTTGCCCTGGCCCTTGAGCCACTAGCTGTCCTGATCCGTGAATCGGAGGCTGTGAAAGGGTTTAGGGTTGGCCCTCTGGAGGAGAAAATCTCTCTATATGCAGATGATGCATTACTGTACCTCAACGACGCTGGCCTCTCATTACAAGCAGCACTGGAGATTTTTAATAAATATGGGGGGTTCTCCGGAGTCAAAATAAACTGGTCCAAATCGGTCATTTTCCCTGTAGACCCTAAGGCCCGGGACGAGATACCATTGACTCCATTAGTGTGGGTGGAGGAATTTAAGTACCTGGGGATAGTGGTGTCCAGGGATCTCCAAGCCTGCCGTCGTCTTAACGTCCAGCCCATTATCACTAAACTTAAGGAACACTGCATCAAATGGAGGGAATTACCACTCAATTTATTAGGACGCATCAATATAATTAAAATGCTTTACCTACCCAAATTTAATTATGTATTTAGGAACTGCCCAGTGTGGCTCCCCAGCTCACTATTTAAAGACCTGGATGGATATATTGGGTCATTTTTATGGAAGGGATCTTCCCCCAGATTAGCTAGGTCAACTCTACAGCTCCCGGTCCATTGTGGGGGCCTCGCATTACCAAACCTTTTAATCTATTACTGGGCAGCTGTGCTAGTTACCATGCGATGGTGGTTTGAACAATCCAGATCTAACGCCGCCACATGCCTAGAGGCGGCTATCATAGGCTCCTTTAAGGAGCTAGGGAATTTAGCCTATAGGGGTTCCTCGGCCTACCCTCTGCTCCCAGGACCCACCAGGATGACCCTGAAGGTATGGGCAGTGGCTAGAAGGAGATTTATGCGCCCATGTCAGTACTCTCCCTTTACACCACTTTGGGGGAACCCATCCCTCCATCACTTTGGATCCATACCTGACCCACAGTTATGGGCCAGATTTGGAGTTAAGGTCCTCAGGGATGTTATTCACTCAGGGACATTGCTTTCGTTTCAGGACTTAGTTGAGAAATTTGGGCTCCCTGGTAATATGATATTCAGATATTATCAGCTGCGGCATACAGCTAGAGCTCAATTTCCCACGCCTATACATCTCAAACCAGACCCTATTGAGGAAACGCTAGCTCATGAAACCCTTAAAAAGACCCTTTCCACTCTGTACCTCGCTCTGATTGAAACTGACTCACCTAAGATGCATTCACTGTGGACCAAATGGCAGACTGATATTCCCAGTTTGGATAGGGAGACTTGGGAAGAATGTTTCGAAGAGGGGTCCAAGTTGGTAATTTCATCTAGAGACAGGTTGCTACACACCAAATTCCTACACCGGGTATATTACACCCCACAGAGACTGCACCAGATTTATCCCAATAGATCGCCAAACTGTAATAGATGTCAATCCCCAGACAGCACATATTTACATATGTTCTGGACATGTCCTCTTATAGTGAAGTTCTGGGCAGACGTTTTTGAAAGCATAAATATCCGCCTACAGTTAACGCTGCCGACATCCCCCGAGCTGGCCCTCTTGTGCATCCATGATGATGACCAGAGACCTAGGTATACGAAGATACTAATCTCCTTACTGCTGTTTTACGCAAATACGGAAAATCTTAAGAAATGGGCATCACCATCCTCCCCCAAGGTGGAGGCGTGGGACTCCGCTGTCAATGCGGTGCTGCCTCTTTATAAAATGACTTACACCAATAGAGGATGTCCGCAGAAGTTTGATCGAATATGGCTGCCCTGGACCGAACAGTTCTAGTGCCCCATGGTGTGTTTAGTGGGACATGTAGACAGACTCTAAGGTATTAACATAGAAGAATGTACTACCCCCCCCACCAGATAAGCAGCAGTTTAGACCCAGCAATCTAGATTATATGCTAGTGGATGACTATATCAGAGATGCCTGTAATGATTAGCACTGTTTTCCTTCTTATATCTGACCCAGCATTTCACGTTGCTCCACAAATGATTCTTTTGTATTTTGTTCCTTTTATTTTGTATTATACACGAGAGCTTGACTGTGAATGTTAACTGTACAATGATGCCTTCTTCAATAAAGACCAACCTTGTTGTTAAAAAAAAAAATTTATCACACCTGATATACTGACGGCCTATCTCATATCTCGAGGCCCTGAAATGTGAGGACAGTACAAATACCCCCCAAATGACCCATTTTTTTGGAAAGTAGACAGGTATTTAGTAAGAGGCATGGTGAGTTTTTGAAGTTGTAATTCTTGTACAAGTTGTACAAATCTTTAGAAAATTAAGAAATCTTTTTTTTTTTACACAAAATTGTCATAATAAGCTATTTCTTACACACAGCATAAACATACTTCCAATTACACCCTAAAATACATTCTGCTACTCCTCCTGAGTATGGCGATACCACATGTGTGAGACTTTTTCACAGCCTGGCCACCATAGAGGCCCAACATGCAGGGAGCACCATCAGGCGTTCTAGGAGCATAAATTACACATCTAATTTCATTCCTACCTATCACACTTTTAAAGGTTCTGTGGACAGTGGAATTACCCACAGAATTACCCATTTTGGAAAGCAAACACCCCAACGTATAATCTATGAGGCATTATGGATCTTTTGAACATGTTATTTTTTTCCACAAGTTTTTGGAAAATGTGGAGAGAAAATGAAAACTGATTTTTTGTTATATAAAGTTGTCAATGTATATGATTTTTGTAACACATAACATGTACATAGCAAAAATTACACCCCCAAAATACATTCTACTACTCGTCCTGAGTATAGTGATACCACATGTGTGGGACTTTTTCACAGCCTGGCCACATAAAAAGGCCCAACATGCAGGGAGCACCGCCAGGCGTTCTAGGAGCATAAATTACACATATACTTTCCTGATGACCTATCACACCTTTGAAGGTCCTGGAGCACCAGGACAGTGGAATTACCCACAAAATGACCCCTTTTTTGAAAGCAAACACCCCAAGGTATATTTTTTGAGGCATAATGAGTCTTTTGAACATGTCATTTTTTCCAGAAACGTGGAAAGAAAATGAAAACGTATTTTTTTTTACACAAAAGTTGTCAATTTATAAGGTTTTTCTGATAACACATAGCATGTACATAGCAAAAATTCCCCCCAAAATATATTCTGCTACTCGTCCTGAGTATGGTGATACCACATGTGTGAGACTTTTACACAGCCAGGCCACATAGAAAGGCCCAACATACAGGGAGCATCATCAGGTGTTCTAGGAGCATAAATTACACATTTAGTTTCCTGACAACCTATCACACTTTTGAAGTTCCTGGAGCACCAGGACATTGGAAACACCCACAAAATTACCCCATTTTGAAAAGCAAACACCCCAACATATTATCTATGAGGCATGGGCTGGTGACAGGTACTCGGGTACTCAGATGGGCTGGTGACAGGTACCTGTGTACTCTGATGGGTTGGTGATAGGTACTGGTTACTCTAATGGGCTGGTGACAGGTACTCGGTACGCTGATGAGCTGGAGATAGATACTTGGGTACTCTGATGGGCTGGTGACAGGTACTTAGGTACTCTGATGGGTTGGTGACAGGTACTAGGGTACTCTAATGGGCTGGTGACAGGTGCTCGGGTACACTGATGAGCTGGAGATAGATACTTGGGTACTCTGATGGGCTGGTGAGAGGTTTTTGGGTACTCTGATGGGCTGGTGACAGGTACTCGGGTACTCTGATGGCCCGATGACAGGTACTAGGGTACTCTGATGGGCTGGTGACAGGTACTCGGGTACTCTGATGGGCTGGCGACAAGTACTCTGATGCTGGTGACAGGTACTCTGATGCTAGTGACAGGTACTCTGGGGCTGGTGACAGGTACTCAGATGTTTGTTGACATGTGTGACTGGCTGTGATTGGACACAGCCACCCACATGTTAAAGAGCCAATTTCCTGATTCACTCTATTCTATATGAATGACCTGGGAAAAAAGCCTAATAACATTCGATCATGCAGTTTCTCATTTTTTTAATACACCCCTTTAAGTAAAGAAAAGTAAGCCAACTTTATTTTAACCACTTTAGCCCCGGAAGATTTGGCTGCTCAATGACCAGGCCATTTTTTGCGATGCAGCACTGCGTCGCTTTAACTGACAATTGCGCAGTCTTGCAATGCTGTACCCAAACAAAATACTTATTTTAATATTTTTTTCCCACAAATAGAGCTTTCTTTTGGTGGTATTTGATTTTTTGTTTTGTTTTTTGCTCTATAAACAAAAGAAGAGTGAAAATTTTGAAAAAAACACATCTTTTACTTTTTGCTATAATAAATATCCCACATTTTTTATCAAAAAAAATTTTTTTTCCTCAGTTTAGGCTGATATGTATTCTTCTACATATCTTTGGTAAAAAAATCGCAATAAGCGTATATTGATTGGTTTGAGCAAAAGTTATACCATCTACAAAATAGGGGGTATTATATTATAGGGGAATTATGGCATTTTTTATTATTATTCTTTTTTACTAGTAATGGCGGCCATCTGCGATTTATATCGAGACTGCGATATCGTGGCAGACAAATTGGACACTTTTGACACATTTTTGGGACCATTGACAATTATACAGCGATCAGTGCTATAAAAATGCACTGATTACTGTATAAATGTCACTGGCAGGGAAGGGGTTAACACTAGGGGGCGATCAAGGGGTTAATTGTGTTCCCTAGGTGTGTTCTAACTGTAGGTGGGATGGGACTGTCTAAGAGGAGAGAGAGATCGGTGTTCATACTTAGTATGAACACACGGTCTGTCTACTCCCCTGAAAGAACCGGGATTTGTGCGGTCATCATGCCCGCTGGGCACTCGCATCGGCTCTGGGCACACGCTGCGTGCGCGCCCCTAGAGGCCTTAAGTTGAAGCGGCGTAAGGTAACATCATTTCGCCCAGCCGCGCTATTTTGCCGCAGTAAAACTGTGGCGGCTGGTTGGCAAGCAGTTAAACATTACAATAATTTACACTCGGTGGTGTAATATGCAATCAACTGTCTACTGCATCACGGTTCTGGATGAATGCACCGTGTTTAGCACAAGGAGTTTTGCTTCAAAAAGACTTCCTGCTTCATTTAAACAAGTTAAAAGTAAAATGCATAGTAATATAAAATGTATACATATTGTTACATGTATAAAACATCAAATATTTGCATCTTGCAGTTGTTTGTTGCATGGTTCACCCTATGATAACTCTACTAGCAAAAAGCTATCAGCTGCATTATTAACAGAATGTTACAGAATGGCACTGCTTCTGTTTATGGCAAATGATTGCATCAATGTAGTTAGGTGTGAAAATGTATCCCTGAGCTTCAGAATTTCATCTTTTGACAGTATGCACCATTCGCAATACTTGAAAACAGTCTAAGTTACTAATTTACTTGTTTATACACACAACATTTGAGACATGACATCCATATAGCACTCATAATAATCTAATAAATATTCAAGCCAATATCATATCCATTCATAGGAAAAAAATCTCCAAAAATATGTAATAAAAGATTCTCCAACTGGGTGGGGGTCTTGTTTTTCTAATTATACATAATATATGTGTTTGCAGATACTCTGAAACTGGGCTAGCAATATCAAGATTTGCATAAACAAATATCATGCACAAGTATGAAGCAGATTTTGTCCACAGTCACAGCTTTATTGTGAAGTCTAGTAGATTCAGCAATGTTTTTCAAGTAGTTCAGTAGAATGGTAAACAGTTCATTTGACTGTTTAACATTGTAACCAGATGTGGTATGCTCTTGGCTTGCTCCATCATCTAGTATCACCCATTTTCCTAAGTCTAGAAAGTCAAGATGTCCTTGATCCTAAGAGCAGGCCTGTTCAGTTTTTACAGAAGAACATTTGTAAGCTAAATCTGGCTGTGGACAGATCAAAACTTGGCAGTAATCAGTAATCACTAAGGTATGAATGTGAGCATGGCACAATACGTTCAAAACTGCACAGCATTGTTTTGATGTGGGCCTGTACTCCATTATAGCTCCCACTAAGGTTTTTAGCACCATCATATGAACATAACAGAATACAGGCATACCCCACTTTTAATTACACAATGGGGTTTATTTACTAAAGCTGGAAAGTGCAAAATCAGGCTCACTTCTGCATAGAAACCAATGAGCTTCTAACCCCAGCTTGTTCAATTAAGCTTTGGTAATAAAACCTGGAAGCTCACTGGTTTCTGTGCAGATCCTGATTTTGCACTTTCCAGCTTTAGTAAATAAACCCCATTGTGTACTTAAAAGTGGGGTATGCCTGTATTGTTAAAATCTCTCAAGAAGAACTGTTCCAACAGCTTTTTCAGAATACAAAACAGGCTTTCTGTGTTTGTGATACTAACAATAATTAAAGACAAATTCCTCCTCTATACTAACATATCACAGAATTATGCTGCATTGTTTTTTCACTGCAACACCCTGTGCACTGCCTATTCCCAAACTAAATTTACCAGCTTCTCTAACATCCTGACCTTTTTGTTGTTTACCATGGTCCCAATGATGGAGATTAAATGATTAAAGTTTTGCTTAACAAAGTTATCAGACTACGTCTTCTTTTACTACTGGGATGATGTGCCTTTCTTTTACTGCTCAGGGCCCAAACCTCTTCTATATGCTTTTGAAGCTTGATATCAAATTTTCTAAGAAACAAAACAAGCTTAAGAAAACTACTATGATATAGATCAGTACTGGGACAGGTCTGTTTAACACCCTCTCACTCACTCTTTACTCTCTCACCCACTCCTAGTGCATGCCGTAGAATGGGTGTATCACCTTGTACCTATTCACTCCCCCCTTGCACCAGCTGTCCATGGTTGCCATTAAGTGTGCACTGCACATTCGTGGCCGTTTTCTTGATTTTTACAGCAGTATCTGTCAAAGCAGACATGAAGCTACAGCCTGGCCCTGTTTATGAGCCACTGTGCCTGGGTGCAGAAAGGACTCCCCCCTACTGCTTCCCCTACTGCCCACCTCTTGTCCTGGCCCTGATCTAGGTACATATGAACAGGTTCATCCTTCCCTCTGTAAGCAAAGCCTAGTTAGGCAAGGCACAAAATTATATCAATTAGTCTCTGAACAATCTCACGAGTTGAAAGTACTCATTTTACTTAATTAGCTGGTTAACATTAATTAAAGTTTCAATACCTACCCTGTTTTCTGCAAACAGATATGTATTTGTCAATACTTTTTTTAAAGGTGTTTCATTTTTAAACAACAAAAGGAAAACAAAACAAAAAAGTACAGACTGTCCTTACATATATGTATAGTGCAATCAGCAGCTTAATTCAGACAGTGAATTAATGAACGATTAAGTAGTCTGGAGAAAACATAAACACCCCAAAAACAGAAACTAACACCATTCACACACACACTCATTCAAACTCACAGCGCACACGACCCCACAACAGCAGTATATTTCCAGAAACTCACAGGCAGTAGGTTTTTAAACCTTTACAAAAAAAAATCTCTATCCATTTGTGTAGGTGTATATCAAGTATTGATCACTCGATCACAGTAGCATAACACTCACTGAGAGAGCTGTGAAGAGAGGACATCCTCCCAGAAGTCCTCCGAGACGTCTAGGCACAGTTGCCATATTTTGGTGAACTTCTTAGGGCATGCCCTGCTTTTATATATCAATTTGAATTTGGGGAGGATCCCACAAACAATGCGGAAAAAAGCGTGGGCTGAAAGGGGGCCCGTTTCCTTCCAATGTAGTAAAATTGTTTTACGTGCATAAATTAACACTATACGTATCAAAGTCCTGGCATAAGTGCGAGGAACATGGTCATTCAAAACCCCCAAAAGTCCAACCTCCGGGGTATGAGGTATCGGTAAGTGTAGTTTGTGATTGAAAAAAGAATAGTTCAGTCAGTGTGAGTGTAGTGAGTGACCATTCATTTTTACTTTAGTGTCACTTTAGTGTGAATCTAGTGATAGTTCAGTCAGTGTGAGTGTGGTGACCGTTTAACACAGTATATATTTTAGTGTGTTACTGCAAGTTTAACGCAGTATATTTCAGTGCGTTATGTGCCCTTTAACACAGTATATTTCAGCACGTTACTACAAGTTTACTGCCATATATATCAGTGTGTTATGTGCCATTTAATGCAGTATATTTCAGTGCATTACTGCAAGTTTAACACTGTACATTTCAGTGCGTTACTGCAAGTTTAACGCCATATATTTCAGTGTGTTGCTTCAAGTTTTACGCAGTGTATTTCAGTGCGTTACTGCAAGTTTAACACCGTATATATCAGTGCATTACGTGCCATTTAACGTAGTATATTTCTGTGCGTTAGTGCACGTTTAATGTGGTATATTTCAGTGTGTTACTGCAAGTTTAACGGCATATATTTCAGTGCGTTACTGCAAGTTCAACTCTGTATATTTCAGTGCATTACGTGCCATTTAACACAGTATATTTTTGTGCATTAGTGCATGTTTAATGCAGTATAGTTCAGTGCTGTACTTTAAGTTTAACGCCGTATATGTCAGTACATCACCTGCATTTTACCCAGTATATTTCAGTGCATTACTAAAAATGTAACGCTGTATATTTCAGTGCGTTATGTGCCGTTTAAAGCAGTATATCTCGGTGCATTAGTGCAAGTTTAACACAGTATATTTCAGTGTGTTACTGCACGTCTACCACCCTTATATTTTAGTGCATTACGTGCCGCTTAATGCCGTATTTTTCTGTGCATTAGTGCATGTTTAATGCTGTATATATCAGTGCGTTGCTGCAAGCTTCAGTGTGTTATGTGCTGTTTAACGCAGTATATCTCTGTATGTTAGTGCGCGTTTAACACAGTGTATTTCAGTGCACTAAAGCACAGAAATATAGTGTTAGTGCACATTTAACACAGCATATTGCAGTGCATTACTGTAAGTTTAACACTGTATTTTTCAGTGTGTTACCTTCCATTTAACGCAGTATAGTTCAGTGCATTACTGCAAGTTTAACGCTGTATATTTTAGTGCGTTATGTGCCGTTTAGCGCAGTACATTTCTGTACGTTAGTGTCAGAGCTGGGCTCAGCCCTTCCTTCTCAAAGCTGGCCTCTCAGCTGTCGGCTAATTGCCAGCACCTTTCTCTCCACAGTGACTCACCTGTTGATGATATCCTACTCTTCAGTCCTGCCTACTTAAGTCGTTCAGGCCAGATGATCTCTGCCTTCGCCTTGGTCACATCTCTAGAGACGCTCTCCTGTGTTCCTGTTAAAGACTTGCTTGGCTAACAGTTCTTCAGGCTCCCAATCCTGATTGTTGTTCTACTATGCTCATCTCTGGCTCCCTGATGTTTTGGCTTGTCTGACTATCCATTCCGGTTCCTGAACTCTGTTTACCTTTTTATTTTTGTTATTAAACAAGTGTGATTTAACTGTACTTCTGCCTTAGTCTGATTCATGGTTTCTGACAGTTAGTGCACATTTAACGCAGTATATTTCAGTGTGTTACTGCAAGTTCAACGCCGTATATTTCAATGCGTTACATGCTACTTTAATGCAGTATATTTCTATGCATTAGTGCATGCTGAACACAGTATAATTCAGTGCATTTCTGCAAGTTTACCACCGCAAATTTCAGTGCGTTACGTGTTATTTAACGCAGTATATTTCTATGCATTAGTGTGCGTTTAACGCAGTATATTTCAGTGCGTTACATGCCGTTTAATGCAGTATATTTCAGTGCATTAGTGCACGTTTAACGCAATATATTTCAGTTTATTACTGCAAGTTTAACGCCGTATATTTCAGTGCATCACCTTCCTTTTAACGCCAAATATTTCAGTGTGTTACCTTCCGTTTAACGCAGTATACTTCAGTGCATTATGTGCTGTTTAACCACTTCAGCCCTCAGAAGGATTTACCCTCTTCCTGACCAGAGAACTTTTTACAATTTGGCACTGCGTCGCTTTAACTGCTAATTGCGCGGTCATGCAATGCTGCACCCAAACGAAATTTGTGTCCTTTTCTTCCCACAAATCTTCTTTTGATGGTATTTGATCACCTCTGCGGTTTTTATTTTTTGCGCTATAAACGGAAAAAGACCGAAAATTTAAAAAAAAAATTATATTTTCTACTTTTTGTTATAAAAAAAATCCAATAAACTCAATTTTAGCCATACATTTAGGCCAAAATGTATTCGGCCACATGTCTTTGGTAAAAAAAATGTCAATAAGCGTATATTTATTGGTTTTCGCAAAAGTTATAGTGTCTACAAACTAGGGTAAATTTTCTGGAATTTACACAGCTTTTAGTTTATGACTGCCTATGTCATTTCTTGAGGTGCTAAAATGGCAGGGCAGTACAAAACCCCCCAAATGACACCATTTTGGAAAGTAGACACCCCAAGGAAATTGCTGAGAGGCATGTTGAGCCCATTGAATATTAATTTTTTTTCCCAAGTGATTAAATAATGACAAAAAAAAATTTACAAAAAGTTGTCACTAAATGATATATTGCTCACACAGGCCATGTGCATATGTGGAATTGCACCCCAAAATACATTTAGCTGCTTCTCCTGAGTATGGGGATACCACATGTGTGGGACTTTTTGGGAGCCTAGTCGCGTACGGGGCCCAAAAACCAGTCACCGCCTTCAGGATTTCTAAGGGCGCAAATTTTTGAATTCACTCCTCACTACCTATCACAGTTTTGAAGGCCATAAAATGCCCAGATGGCACAAACCCCCCCAAATGACCCCATTTTGGAAAGTAGACACCCCAAGCTATTTGCTGAGAGGCATGTTGACTCCATGGAATATTTTGTATTTTGACAAAAGTTGCGGGAAAGTGACAATTTTTTTTTTTTACACAAAGTTGTCACTAAATGATATATTGCTCACACAGGCCATGGGCATATGTGGAATTGCACCCCAAAATACATTTAGCTGCTTCTCCTGAATATGAGGATACCACATGTGTGGGACTTTTTGGGAGCCTAGCTGCGTACGGGGCCCCCAAAACCAATCTCCGCCTTCAGGATTTCTAAGGGCGTAAATTTTTGATTCACTCCTCACTACCTATCACAGTTTCGAAGGCCATAAAATGCCAAGATGGTCCACCCCCCCCCAATGACCCCATTTTGGAAAGTAGACACCCCCAGCTATTTGCTGAGAGGCATGGTGAGTATTTTGCAGCTCTGTTTTTGAAAATGAAGAAAGACAAGAAAAAAAATATTTTTTTTCTTTTTTCAATTTTCTATTTGCTGAGAGGTATAGTGAGTATTTTGCAGACCTCACTTTTTGTCACAAAGTTTTGAAAATTGAAAAAAGAAAAAAAATATTTTTTTTCTTGTCTTTCTTCATTTTCAAAAACAGAGCTGCAAAATACTCACCATGCCTCTCAGCAAATAGCTTGGGGTGTCTACTTTCCGAAATAGGGTAATTTGGGGGGGTTTTGAACTGTCCTGGCATTTTATGCACAACATTTAGACACTTATGTCACACATCGCCCACTCTTCTAACCACTTGAAGACAAAGCCCTTTCTGACACTTTTTGTTTACATGAAAGATTTTTTTTTTTTGCAAGAAAATTACTTTGAACCCCCAAACATTATATATTTTTTTTAAAGCAAATGCCCTACAGATTAAAATGGTGGGCGTTTCAATTTTTTTTTTCACACAGTATTTGCGCATCGATTTTTCAAACACATTTTTTGGGGAAAAAACACACTTTTTTAAGTTTTAATGCACTAAAACACACTATATTGCCCAAATGTTTGATGATATAAAAAAGATGATCTTAGGCAGAGTACATGGATACCAAACATGACATGCTTTAAAATTGCGCACAAACGTGCAGTGGCGACAAACTAAATACATTTTTAAAAGCCTTTACAGGTTACCACTTTAGATTTACAGAGGAGGGCTACTGCTAAAATTACTGCCCTCGATCTGCCCTTCGAGGTGATACCTCACATGCATGCTGCAATTGCTGTTTACATTTGACGCCAGACCGACGCTTGCGTTCGCCTTTGCGCGAGAGCAGGGGGGGACAGGGGTGCTTTTTTTTTTTTTTTGCTTTTTTATCTTATTTTTAAACTGTTCCTTTCATTTTTTTTAAAATCATTTTTATTGTTATCTAATCTAAGTCATGAAATTCTCGTAGCTTCCGGTTTCTTAGGCCATAGAGATGTTTGGAGCCACTCTGGTCTCTGATCAGCTCTATGGTCAGCTGGCTGAATCACCGGCTGCATTCTCAGGTTCCCTGTTGGGACAGGAGAGCCAGAGAAAAACATGGAAGACGGTGGGGGGGGCATTCCCTCCCACTGCTTGTAAAAGCAGTCTAGAGGCTAATTAGCTGCTAGGATTGCTTTTACATGAAAGCCGACCGCTGGCTGAAAAGAATGATACCAAGATGATACCTAAACCTGCAGGCATCATTCTGGTATAATGTAATTAAAAAAAAGTTGCGCTAAAAAAATTATTTGAGAATAGCAACAATCTAGTGCCTAAAGTGATAAAAAGTAAATTTAAATAAAAAATATATATGAAACAATACCCAATGTATATAAACTCCACGATGAGATGGAATAAATGATATACAAAAAGGATTATTTTCTATGTGAAAAATAAATAGTGAAATAAATTGACATGGTTGAATGTGAACGACAAAAATTAATTTCCAGAACACTATTACCACGTGCAACAATGTAAAGAAATATTGTGAAGACACTGAACATATACCCTGTGAAAAGCAAAAAATAAAACAATAAAAGTTGTAACCAAACTAAAAAAAGTCCATAAAAAATCCAAGTCCAGAAGAACAGTAATTATTGAAGTTCTTGCATATTGTGGAAAACAGGCAAGTAGATATCCCCCAGTGCTAGGTGAAGTGCAGAGACAGACTTGCTGAAGTGACACAGGTGCATGGGCAGACCTCCACCGTTTAAAACAACTGCCTCTTACCAAATAGAGTTGGTCTCTAGATTATAGGAGACCTATGGAACGGATGGCTGCAACCCCAGCCAGGGATCTAGAACAGCAGACACTTGTTGTCATCCGGGACCCGGAACTCGCTCCGTCACACACAGCAAATAGAGTAAGATGGCTCCCCATAAAAGAAATAAAAGCTCCACATAGCATAAAAACCACGACTTTATTTAATAAAGAGTAAGATTGCACTTACACAATGGTTGTAAAAAACAAGCATCAAAACGCCGGCCGGCTGATAGACTCCCCGTGTCTTCCGGGTGTACAGAACGCGGTGTCGTCGGGACGTAGCTCCTCCTCCCTACGTCGTTTCGTCACAACAGGACGTGGTCACGGAATACGAGCAACGTCCCGACGCACCGCTTATATAGACATAACAACAGCATCTAATTACACAGGAAGCGATTGAAGCGCCATCTTGTCTAAGGGAAACACTAAGGGCAAATGCAAATAGACACAACAACAGCATCTCCCTATACAGGAAGCGATTAAAGCGCCATCCTGTCTAAGGGAGACACTGAGGGCAAATATAAAACATTGTCCATATAAAAAGAATAACATACTGAGAAGTATAGAAAGAATCTCATATGGGAGGGAAAAAAAGTTTTTTTATATATATCACATAGTGGGTTGTTATCGCTTATGAGACTAGTGGATATGTGAAATATTCTTTTTAGTTAATATAGCACACGCACATAACTCTGTTAAAGTCTTCAGTGTGCATCCCATTCGGTCACAATAGACATGATCCAGGGACTCGAATAATCCATACAACAACCAAAGTGTCGGAAGCCACCAGGGCAAACCGGCCACACCAAAGGATAAATAAGGGCAATTAGTAATAAAAATTGAATAAAGACAAAATAAAAAATATAATAAAAAACACATGAAAAACAGTTTCCCTGAAGCAAGAGGGCACTTACAATACAAAAAAACTCTGGAACGCCTTTCTAAATGAAAAGACATCATATCCTACATGCAATATATAGATCTAAAAGAAATAATAAAAATGAGTAAAAAATGTGAAATTGTGTGAATGAGCAAAAAAGAACCAATGGTAACTAATTAACCTCCACCCTCTAGGAGTTGTCTATGAAGGAATTAACATCAACATCGATGTTAAGGCCGAAGGGGGTATAGGTCTTTAATTTGTGGACCCAGGCCATCTCTAATCTAGAGATGGTTCGTACCAAAACACTTCCCCTCCAGTGGGACTTGAATTTGTCTATCCCCAAAAAAATTGTACCTGTGGGGTCCCTGCTATGAGCTGTCAGGTAATGTTTTGATACAGAGTGTTTGGTAAATCCTCTCCTGATGTTGTTAATATGTTCGTTTAGTCTTACCTGCAGGGGTCTTTTAGTCCGGCCTACATACTGCAGGCCACAAGGGCACTGCAGTAAGTAGACGACTCCCGTGGTAGAACAAGTAATGAAAGGCTCAATGGTGAAGGATTTACGTGTGCTAGTAGAAGTAAAATTTACCGACCTTCTATTCCTACAGCCGTTTAGCGAACATACCTGACACCTCCTACATTGGAAGTATCCTGTTAGTTCAGAGAAGAAACTAGGTCTCAACATAGGAGGGTCGAAAATGTTGGGTGCTACTTTGTCTCTGAGGAAAGGTGCCCCCCTAAAAACTACCTGGGGTTTAACTGGCAAGATGGATGTCAGTACCCTATCGTTTTTTAAAATGTGCCAATATTTATTTATAATACGCTTAACTTTGGCATGTTGACAAGTGAAGTCGGTGACAAATGGACAACGAAATGAAGCGTTAATCGGATCTTTGGCCCGCTCAACAAGCAGATCCTTTCGGTCCACTTTCTCGACTTGATCTAATGTATTGGCCAAAAAATCTGAAGAATAGCCCTTCGCGACAAACCTTTGGGTCAGAATGAGTGCCTGGTTCTTAAATGTAGCAACATCCGTACAGTTCCGTTTTAACCGAAGAAACTGGCTTTTAGGTACGGATTTAATCCATGAAGCGTGATGACAGCTATCATGGGGGATAAAGGAGTTCCTATCGGTTGGTTTAAAATATGTAGACGTGACAAATTGATTGTTATGGATGGAAATAGTGAGATCCAAAAAGTTAATCTGTTCCGGACTAGCCTCATAATTGAGTTGAATGCCCCTGTCGTTGTTATTAAGAAAGCACATGTACTCAGATAGGTCTGAAGTAGTGCCGTCCCACAGGAGGAGGATGTCGTCTATATAACGAACCCACAAGACCACCTGAGGTCTTGGCTGGGCATAGACGACATCCTCCTCCCACCTGGCCATAAATAAATTGGCCAGGCTGGGGGCATATTTTGCCCCCATTGCAACTCCCCTATCCTGACGGTAATAATTTCCATCGAACCAAAAAAAATTATGCGTCGCAGCAAACTCCAACAGAAACATAATAAACAAAATTTGCTGCTCTGGGAGGTTAGAGAGTCGATGTAAATGGTCAGACACAGCCTCCAAACCCAATTGATGGGGGATGACCGTATATAACGAAGTGACATCAGCTGTCACCAATAACATCCCTTCGCTCGGTGTATGGTTCGAGAGGAGGTTAATAACGTCCCGAGTGTCCTTAACATAGGATCTCATGGTACGTACCAAAGGTTGCAAATAGAAGTCTATATATTTGCCCACCCGGGACGTGATAGAATCGATCCCACTAACTATGGGACGTCCCGGGGGGCAAACTAGACTCTTATGTATCTTTGGTAAATAGTAGATTATCGGTACCCTGGGGGCCCTAGGAACCAAGAAGGACTTCTCTTTTTTGTTCAAGATACCAGAGCTCTGTCCCCTGGTAACCAAAAGCTCTAATTCAGTTTTGTAAGCGGCATTAGGGTTAGATTGCAACCGGGTGTAGGTAGTGTCATCTCCTAAAATGCGATACATTTCATGCATATAATCGCTTTTATTCAGAATGACAATCCCACCGCCTTTATCCGCAGGGTGGACGACAAGCTGTTTGTTATTACACAAAGAATCTATACCTAACTGGATATCTTTCTTACTCTTCACATATTTCACATTCATTTCATCTAACTCTTTCAAGGCCAAATCCCTAAACACCTTAAGTGAGGGAGGGAGATGGCCTGGGGGATTAAACAAAGATGCATTGGAAAAACCAGAGTGAGAAAAGCCATCACTCGAAATTCTGGGTGGATTGGCAGTATTTGAAGCTAAATATCTTTGGATGTTGAGTTTTCTAACATATTTGTGGATGTCCATGTAAGTTTGGAACTTATTGATGTTCCGGGGTGGGGCAAATTTTAGACCTTTGTCCAGGACTCTGATCTCTGAGTCAGTCAATGTCTGAGAGCTGAGATTAAATATCCCATTCCCATCTATGTCCTTGGTCTTTTGGGACTTAATGCGCCTCCCCCCTCTAGTTCCTCTTTTAGTTCTACTAGTCTTTTTGTGCCCTGATTGGGCCTGGGAAAATCCCAATTTTGATGTCCTGAGTTGTATGTGATGTCAGTTCCAGCACCGTCAGCGTGATTGAAAGCATATTGGTTACTGGAACTAGCATCACCCTCTCTTATTCCAAGAGATGGTTGATATGGGTCTTGTTCAGGGTACCGAATGTCCCCCAAAGGTGAAAAATTGTTCTGTACTGGTACATTATAAACGGTATTGTGGTCTCCCTCGTAATGTACTACGGGTTGCCCACCATAGTTACTCGGGCGAGCATACCCAGGGCCCCGGAGGTGAGGTGGGATAAACGTACGTTGATCTGAATGGCCTCCTTGTGGGTGACCACTATTGCCATAATTGGTGTCATTGTACCCATTATTATGTCTAAATGCAGTACCTCGTCCCCGTCCTGGGGGTGGGCCCCGTGTTGGACCTTTTCCACGGCCACGCTGAGAACCGCGATTGGGGGAATCATACCTATATGGCTGATGGGAAAAAGGTACTCCCTGTGGGCGTTGTGCCCCTAGCCCAGCTGGACCTGGATAAGGGTACGGCGCAGGAGGACGTTTATTGTCCACCCTCTGGGGGAGTGGCTGAATTCTGCCAGGATATGTATGAGCTCCCTGAGGGGGTGCCGCAACATGACCAATGTTGTTAGGAGGACCTCCCTGAGAGGTAGTCATAACTTGACTGTCCATGTATGGAATAGTGTCCATCACTTGGGTGGCCTCATTATTTTGTTCGGCAAGTAGTTTCTTTTGCCATTCAAAAACTGTGTGGGACTCATAGTCTGCTATATCTCTATTGAATTTTTTCTTTTTCTTTAATTTCTGTTCTTTTTCTTCCTTTTCTAGAAATTTGAGCAAACCCTTGGATCTATCTAAATACTCTTCTCCCGTTTGAAAGGGAGTAAGTTTATCTTTGATCAGCTTAATTTCCTCATCCAGTCTGGCCAATTTACTGGCCTTCCTTTCAAGTAGGAACCTCAGGAGGCTGATACCAGCCTCATTGAAATGTTTGTACCAACCCTCTAGGTCATTCTCTCCTTTCTGTGGGCCCACATCCCACCTAAGGCTGCGGGGTACCATATGTTTTTTGACATATGTTTCCAGAAATGCAATATCCCATTGCGTATGGATCTCTGAAACTACCAGATTTTTTAATCGTGTGAACAATCCATCAATGTCATTATCTCCATTTTTAAAGGGCTCAAAGACACCGTCCGTGTTCACCACCCTTGTGGCCCTAAATTCAAAAATGTCCATATCGCTAGTTGGATATTTAAAGCCAACTGGATAAAGACCAACTAAATAAATGTAAGCAGCAATAAAAAGGTCTATCAGCCGGCCGGCGTTTTGATGCTTGTTTTTTACAACCATTGTGTAAGTGCAATCTTACTCTTTATTAAATAAAGTCGTGGTTTTTATGCTATGTGGAGCTTTTATTTCTTTTATGGGGAGCCATCTTACTCTATTTGCTGTGTGTGACGGAGCGAGTTCCGGGTCCCGGATGACAACAAGTGTCTGCTGTTCTAGATCCCTGGCTGGGGTTGCAGCCATCCGTTCCATAGGTCTCCTATAATCTAGAGACCAACTCTATTTGGTAAGAGGCAGTTGTTTTAAACGGTGGAGGTCTGCCCATGCACCTGTGTCACTTCAGCAAGTCTGTCTCTGCACTTCACCTAGCACTGGGGGATATCTACTTGCCTGTTTTCCACAATATGCAAGAACTTCAATAATTACTGTTCTTCTGGACTTGGATTTTTTATGGACTTTTTTTAGTTTGGTTACAACTTTTATTGTTTTATTTTTTGCTTTTCACAGGGTATATGTTCAGTGTCTTCACAATATTTCTTTACATTGTTGCACGTGGTAATAGTGTTCTGGAAATTAATTTTTGTCGTTCACATTCAACCATGTCAATTTATTTCACTATTTATTTTTCACATAGAAAATAATCCTTTTTGTATATCATTTATTCCATCTCATCGTGGAGTTTATATACATTGGGTATTGTTTCATATATATTTTTTATTTAAATTTACTTTTTATCACTTTAGGCACTAGATTGTTGCTATTCTCAAATAATTTTTTTAGCGCGACTTTTTTTTAATTACATTAGATTCACGGTTTACTACCTTTAGTCGCAGCTTTTCTTATTGTGTTAGCGCAGTATTTTTTTAACTTTATCATTCTGGTATAGCCACTCAAAGTCCAGCAACATACCAGTACATTGCTGGTCCTTGTTGGGCATATATTGTAATCTTTTTTTTCGTGCAGCCTGTGGTCTGAACGAAAAAAAGAGATTGATCGGTGGATATACCCACCATTAGAATACCTCCCTTCATCCACCCACTTCTAATGATGGGCATACATGCACCATTTATATATGCCGAAGCATGGAGCATCTGCCCCAAAAGTTAGGAGCAAATCGCTCCTCCGCCCCTGCTGCCCCCATGCTTCAGCATATATAACTTCCGCTGGAGTCACGGCTTTATATATCGTGGGAGCAAACGCTGTTGCTGTCAAGATAAATAAATCTGCTCTGCAGCCGAATGGCGTACCTGAAGACAAAAAAATGGTTAACAATAAAACACAGTAAACAGTAAAGTATAAAAAATTGCATACCTGAAAAGCAAACATGATAAAACATAATAGAAATAAAATATTGCAGAACAGAATACAGTAAAAAAGAGCAGAACAATAGAGAGAGAATAGAGAGAGAGAGAACAATAAAACGACAACTATTTTTTTTTATTTAATATTTTTTTTGTGTTTTTCTTTTACACTTTTTCTTGTAACTGTAACTTTTATAACTGTAACTGGTTCCAGGTTCAGGTCTCTCAAAATGCAATGGCATCTTGGGAGACTCTGTGAAAGTGTGGCTAGTCTGTGCAATGCTGTAACCTACACTAATACTCAACTAGTGTATGGTAGCGTTCAAAGCATTCACCAATGCAAAGACCAGGATTGTCAGGAAGGAGGGACAATAATAGCTGGTGTCATGCCTATATCTGCGCTTGATGCAGATACAACATCTTTTTTGGGGGGGTTTATTGGGTAGGGGTACTCAGGAGGACATAAAGAAAATGCCTCTCATTCAGCCGACTGCATTTGGTTGGGGATGTGAATGGGGGAAGTACGGGTGCTGCAATTAGGATTGGCGAATGCAGAAGGAAGGGCATTATGGGCACGACAGGCCTGTGTTTATCTTCTTCTTGGTGGCAGCGGGACACTACTTGTGCTTGCCACCTCACCAGCTTGAACTGCACTTATGGGACTCGCCACATCACCAAGTGTTACTGCAGTGCTGGTTTGACTACGACCGGGGTATACTATGCTGCTGGTGCTTGCCAGTTCACCAAATCGCTACCAAAAAAACTGTTGGCGATCGCAGGGATCAGGCCTGACTCTGCAAACGCTGCAGTTATGTGTTTAGTGTTTTGTAAGTGACAGTGATAGATCGATACTTCTCTTGGGTGGGCTGGGCTGGGCTGGGCGGAGGGGCAAAACGCAGGTGCTAGCAGGTATCTGGGCTGATCCCGCTAACACTGCGTTTTTGGGAACCCTAAACTGTTGGGGACGCTAGTATAGATCTGATCGGATCAGATATTGATCCATTCAGATACTATACCACTAAGGGAGGTGTATGGTGCGTGCGTGGGTGTTAGCGCTACTGGCACTAACCTGACGCTGCCTGTGGCTGGTGCTTGCCAGTTCACCAAAACACTACCAAAAAAACTGTTATCGATCACAGGTATCAGGCCTGACTCTGCAAACGCTGCAGTTATGCGTTTAGTGTTTTGTAAGTGACAGTGATCGATCGATACTGCACTTGGGTGGGCTGGGCTGGGCTGGGCCGGGCAGAGGGGCAAAACGCAGGTGCTAGCAGGTATCTGGGCTGATCCCGCTAACACTGCATTTTTGGGAACCCTAAACTGCTGGGGACGCTAGTATAGATCTGCTCGGATCAGATATTGATCCGTTCATATACTATACCACTAAGGTAGGTGTATGCTGCGTGCGTGGGTGTTAGCGGTACTGGCACTAACCTGACGCTGCCTGGGGCGACGCAGACCCTATCTGACCCTAAAACCTAACTTATATCACCCACCGGGCGATTAGGGGGTTAAATCTTTATTAGGTAATAAACGGTGGGTGCCCTGACACTATAAAAAATAAACTAACTAACCAGCATCACCCGTAACAGTTATACGATGATCACTGGTGAAAGGGTTAACTAGGGGGAAATCAAGGGGTTAAAACCTTTATTAGGTAGTATATGGGGGTCCCTGACGCTATAAAACAGTGATGGCAAACCTATATATTTACCTCCCTAACTAGCGTCACCAGTGACACTAATACAGCGATCAGAAAAACTATCGCTTAGTGACACTGGCGACGGGGAGTGATCAAGGGGTTAAAACTTTCTTAGGGAGGTTGGGGGTATCCTAGACCTAAAGGGGGCTACCACTAACTTCCCTACCACACTAACTGTCACAAACTGACACGAATGCAGTAATCAGAAAAAAAAACTGCTTGGTGTCACTGTGACGGGTGGGTGATTAGGGGGTGATTAGGGGGTGATCAGGGGGTGATCGGGGGAATGATGGGGGTGTAAAGTGTGCCTGTTTTGTTTTACTGTGTGTGTAGTGTTTGTGCACTCACATCGATTTCTTCTCTCCTCTGCGCCGGAACGGAAAATACCGAGCTGAGGAGCGATGACATCACTTCCTGTTACTATACAGCAGCAGAGGAAGAATCTCATTGGCTGGGAGCGATCGCGAGGGGGTGGCCACGAATGGATGGCCTCCCCCTCACCTCTGAACGCTCCGGGACAGAAGCCGACCACCTCGGGCACCGGGGGGGGTTACCCATACGTTACTTTGCCTGCTCGTGCCATTCTGCCGCAGTATATCTGTGTGAGGCGGTCGGCAAGTGGTTAACACAGTACATTTCTGTGTGTTACTGCAAGTTTAACGGTGTATATTTCAGTGCGTGCGTTACTGCAAGTTTAACACCATATGTTTCAGTGCGTTGGTGCACATTTAACGCAGCATATTTCAGTGTATTAGTGCATGTTTAAAGCAGTATATTTCAGTGTGTTGCTGCAAGTTTAACGCTGTATATTTCAGTGTGTTACTGCAAGTTTAACTCCATATATGTCAGTATGTTTAGTGCACGCAGTATATTTCAGTGCATTAGCAAATTTATCAGTGCGTTACCTTCCGTTTAACACAGTATAGTTCAGTGCATTACTGCAAGTTTAACGCTGTATATTTAAGTGTGTTACGTGCCTTTTAACACAGTGTATTTCTGTGCGTTAGTGCACGTTTAACACAGTATATTTCAGTGCGTTACTGCAAGTTTAACGCCGTATATTTCAGTGCGTTACTGCAAGTTTAACGCTGTATATTTTAGTGCATTAGTGCAGTTTAACGCAGTATATTTCTGTGTGTTACTGCACGTTTGACACAGTATATTGCAGTGCGTCAGTGAAGTTTTACTACAGTATATTATAGTGTCAGTGTCCAATATCAGTGGAGTTTGTCTGTGTAGTGAGTACTCAAGTTAAAGTGCACCAAACACCACTTTCCATTGATTAAAGTGCATCCACATACACATTTCCACATCTTTGTTATATTTTGTTAATAAGCACCCCCCCCCCCCATCATGTTTGGGAGGACAACAAGGAAAGGTAGACGTTCCCATGGCACAGTGAGGGGGCAAGCAGTAAATGTGTCCACAGGCAAAGGTGGACGTGGTCAGTCATCAGGCAGAGCATCATTTCCTCTGTTTAGTGATTTTGCCCGTGCTATCCAGCCACAGCATGCAGAAGAGGTGGTGGACTTGCTTACTAAACCGTCCCCATCCTCCTCATTTTCTGTCACCCAAGCAGAGACTAGTGCGCAGTCCACTGCAACTGCCAGAGTGGCTAAACCTGCCTCCTTGTCCACAGCTATTCCTGCCATAGCCCCAGCATCAGGCATGGAGGAGCTATTTGAACACAGCCTCAGCCACTTTCTCCTTGATGATGCACAGGCATTACTTTATTCACATGTTGGTTCTGAGGTTGAGGAAGGCAGGAACATGAGCCTACAGAGAGGGGAGATCACTGGTACACAAATTGGCAGTCATGTTCCCCCAGCCACAGTGTATTACCAAGTTGTCTCCAGTGGTAATGAGGGTGTAGGGGATGATAATGATGAGGTCACTGACGTAGCCTGGGTGCCAGATAGAGCAGAGGAGGAAAGTGAGGGTGAGGCCCAACCCCAATGAGGCAGCCATCATGGAAGAGTAGAGAGCAGCCACCCTGTTCCATTACATTGTGCAGCTGTTTTCTTCCGGCCCACTTCCCACAGCTCAGCTGTCTGACCCTTTTTAGCACATGTGCAGCTGATCGCACTGTTGCAATTTGCAAACATTGTCTCTAGCACATCAAGCGCGGCAAAAACACCAGCCATTTGGTTACCACATGCTTGACAAGGCATTTAACCTTCCACCACTCAACCCATTGGCAAGAGCACCTGAAAGGGGCGCAATTCTGTTCCTCCTCCTTACTCACCTCAGTCTGCCCCTGCTATACCTAATGACCTCTCAGCAGCCTCCACTGACAGGGATGATGGTATAGCGCAGGGTGTCCCAGGTCCCTGCAGCACATCTGCCAGTAGCACACCACCAGTTGTAGACTATAGATGGCAAATTTCTCTACCCCATTTGCTGCAGCAAAAAAAAAAAATACAGTCCCTGCCACCCACATGCCCAGCATCTAAATGCAAGCTTGTGAAAGCTGCTAGCTCTACAACTTTTGCCTTTCCATCTGAAGGATTTTGCCCCCCTTCTGTGAGTTTGCAGAACATGCTGTACGACAATGGCAGGTTCCCAGTCGCTATTTATTTTCACGTAAGACCATTCCAGCTCTGTACCATCACATGGAAGGCAATGTTGTGGCAAGTCAGTGAGCCGAAAAGTCAACTTCTGACATGTGGTCCAGCAAGCACGGTCAGGGATGATATATATTTCTGTCACAGCACACTGGGTAACTCTGCTTGCAACTCAGAAGGATGCAGGACAGGGCTCAGTGCTGCAGATTGTTGTGCCCCCACGTTTCCATACAGCTAGTGGTGATGATGCAAGATTTGTCAGGTCTACCCCTTCCTCCATGCCCTCCTCTGCTGAATTGTCCTATGAACCACAAGTACCCCCTAAGCCAGTGATGGCGAACCTATGGCATGCGTGCCACAGCTGGCACGTAGAGCCATCTCTGTGGGCGCGCAAGAGGGTCCAGGTTCTCAGCGGGGAGAACACGGCAGCAAGCAGCGGCGAGGTGCAGGAAATTATATGCACGAGTGAGTGAGTGGGTGGCTCCGCAGCCTCCATGTGGAATGCTACAGGCCTAACAGCTGGGGGGAGGGATAGACACAAGCAGCGGTGAGGTGCAGGAAACTGTCTGCACAAGTGAGTGGGCGGCCCCACATCCTCAGCGTGGTAGGCTACAAGCATGACAGTGCGGGAGGGAGTGAAGATAAGAGCTTCACTGCTTAATTTTATGGCTGAAGAGGGGCATCCCTGGTGCCTTCCGGAGCCTGGACTCCTCAAAGCTCCAACAGTGAGGCCCGGAGAACAGACTGACTGTGGGCCCGGAAGACGAGGACAGGCAGAGAGGCGCAGGCTATGAGGGAGCCACTGGATGGAACAGAGCAGAGGGCTCTCCCGGATCAAGTATGGAGACAGGTACCGGGCACAATTATACACTGAATACCTGCATACAAAGACTGGGGCATGGAGGCAGAGCAGGGATTGCAGATAGGGACAGAGGTAGAGGTCTCCCTTTCTCTCAGCTACCCTCTTTTTCAGTCCCCCCGAGTCCCCCTCTTTCTGCTCCCCTCTGTGTGTGTGTGTGTCCCCTCTCTGTGTGTCTGTCCCCTTCTCTGTGTGTGTGTGTCCCCTCTGTGTGTGTGTGTCCGTGTGTGTGTCCCCTTCTGTGTGTGTGTGTGTCCCCTCTCTCTGTGTGTGTGTCCCCCTTCTCTGTGTGTGTGTCCCCTTCTCTGTGTGTGTGTCCCCTCTGTGTGTGTGTGTGTGTGTACCCCCTCTCTGTGTGTGTGTCCCCTCTCTGTGTGTGTGTGCCCCCCCTCTGTGTGTGTGTCCCCTTCTGTGTGTGTGTGTGTGTCCCCTCTCTGTGTGTGTGTGTCCCCCTGTGTGTGTGTGTCCCCTCTCTGTGTGTGTGTGTCCCCTCTGTGTGTGTGTGTTCCCCCTCTGTGTGTGTGTGTCCCCCCTCTCTCTCTCTGTGTCCCCTCTGTATGTGTGTGTCCCCCCTCTGTGTGTGTGTCCCCTCTCTCTGTGTGTGTCCCCTCTCTCTGTGTGTGCCCCCTCTCTGTGTGTATGTCCCCCCTCTCTCTCTCTGTCCCCCCTCTCTCTCTCTGTCCCCCCTCTCTCTCTCTGTCCCCCTCTCTCTCTCTGCCCCCCCTCTATCTCTGTGTCCCCCCTCTCTCTCTGTGTCCCCCTCTCTCTCTCTCTGTTCCCTCTCTCTCTCTCTGTCCCCTCTCTCTGTGTCCCCCCTCTCTCTCTCTCTGTGTCCCCCCTCTCTCTCTCTGTCCCCCCTCTCTGTGTCCCCTCTCTCTCTGTCCCCCCTCTCTCTCTGTCCCCCCTCTCTCTCACACACTCCCTCTCTTTCGCTCAGCACCCCTCTCTCGCGAATTGCCGTGTTGGCACTTTGCAACACAAAACCAACTTATTTATTTCAGTTTGGGCACTCGGGCTCAAAAAGGTTCCCCATCACTGCATTCAAGGGGCTATTCAATGAGTCAAGCTAAAAGGTGCCTTGCAGTGTTTCAGCTGGTGTGTCTAGGGGACAGGAACCACACCGAAGCAGAGATTCTTGCAGCTCTGCAGGGGCAGGCCCAGAGGTGGTTCATGCCACACCAGCTGAAGCCAGGAATGGTGGTGTGCGATAATGGCACAAAGCTCCACAAGGAAAGTTGACACATGTGTCATGCCTGGCACATGTCCTCAATTTGGTGGTGCAGAATTTCCTAAATAGATACCTATGTTTGGAAGATCTGCTAAAGCAGGCCAGAAGAGTCTGTAACCATTTCAGGTGGTCATACACAGACAGTGCTCGGTTGGCTGAAATTCAGTGGGAATTCCACATACCTATAAACCGCTTGATTTCTGACATGCCCACCAGGTGGAACTCGACTTTGGCAATGCTGCAGTGGCTGCACATGCAGCAGAGGGCCATCAACGAGTACCTGTGTGAGTATGGCACAACGACAGGCCCAGGCCAGCTCAGCTTATTTCCCCATGCCAATGGCTGCTCATAAAGGATGCATGCACTGTACTGTCACCATTTCAGGAGGCCACAAGGATGGTGAGCCGTGACAATGCATGCATCAGTGACACAATCCCTGTTGTGTTCCTGCTGGAGCAGACTCTGCATGGCATTATGGACAGGGCACTTGACGCAGAGCAGCGGGAGGAAGATGAAGACTTCCTTTGCTCTCAAGACCCACTTTATGCAGACACCATTGTTCCTACGCCACAGAACACACAAGAGGAGAGGGAAGAGGAGGAGGGGGAGGATTCTGGCAGTTTCGGAGGCATTTAAGGAGAGGAAGACATACATCAAACAGTAAGAGAGTTTCCATCCCCAGGACACTTGGGAGTAGTATGTGGTGGAGAGAAGGCAGTTCCAGATACTATAATCCTCAGTGACCCCAAGGAGTCTGCTTCCAATGCCTTTGAAAATTTGAGGTTCATGGGCTCCCTCATGCTTCAAAGCCTGCTGTGAAAGGACCCAAGTATAAGTTGCGTAAAAGAGAAGGATCACTAGTGGTTTGTAACCCTCCTTGACCACCGTTACAAGGGGAAAGTCTTAGAACTGATCCCGTCCCCTCAGAGAGTGCAGAAGATGAAATCTCTTGAGGACACCTTAAAGAGGAGTTTATCTAATGCTTTTCCCGACTGGTAGGTTACAGTATCAAGGAAAACATAGTTTTGAGGCTTCTGTTGGTCAAGAGAGAAGCGGTGGAGAAGGCGGCCGCCTAAGTGATGCATTTCTGAATGTATTTAGTCCTCGCCGCCCAGGGCTGTCTGCTTCCACATCCCATTGGCAGCATCTGCATCACATAGTGAATGATTATCTAGGGTCGAAAACAGAGATGGAGAGCTTTCCAGTCGACGATCCACTGGCTTACTGGGTCATGAGAATAGACCACTGGCTAGAACTTGCAGTTTGCAATTGGCTGCTAGGCTGCCCTACATCCAGCGTGCTTTCCGAATGGGCATTCAGTGTTGCTGGAGGTTTTGTTACTGATAATAGATTTAATTATTTTTATTAAGATATTTTTCACAACATTCCATATTATTTCATTACAAAACCTTATAGGTAAACATGCTTTAACATACATATATATAAAAAACATAACACTTAGTCACACAATCAACATAGTTCATGGATCGATCTCATAATACCCTCCCCACAGAAAGAAAATGTTATGGATATTCTATAGTCTCCCCCTCTCCTATAGGAAAAGAAGAGAAAAAAAAAGACCTCCATACTTTATAATAATTTTGTGTCCCTATACCCTTTCCCCTAAACTTTAGTGACCCTCCCTCCCTTGTTACTTATTCCCAATTATTTTTACCCTTTATCCCATACTGTATTCCTAATATTCTTCCCAACCTATTGTTTATTTTGAAGGGGAGAGAGTCACAACTCTCTACCAACATTGTATCACTCCTTAGTAAAAAAAAAAAAAAAAAAACTACCATACTTTATAGCTTATTTGTATCCCTTAAGCCTTTCCCCTTAACTTTGGTGACCCCCCTCCCTTATTACTTATTCCCAATCATTTTTACCCTTTATCTCTAATATTCTTTCCCAAACCTATATTTTTTTTTGAATAGGAGAGAGTCACAACTCTCTCCAACATTGTACTACACCTTAGTGAGAAAGAGAGAAAAAAAAGGAAGGAAAATGTAGAAAAGGAAAATAAGGGGAGGGAGGGGGAGGAGACAAAGACCAACACAACTCCTAATTACCACCCATATAGTTCACATAAACCTGAGTTTGCTTAAAGTCTAGCCAACTCTTCCAAGTATTGGCATATTTTATTTCCGGGTTATTTTGCATATGTATTACTTCTTCCATACACCTAATTTTATCTATCTCCCTAAACCATTCCTTTATCGTCTGGGTATTTTTTAACTTCCAGTATTTCGGGATTAATGCCTTAGCTGCATTGTGCAAGAATGGTGTAATTGCTTCTCGATATTTCTTCCTTGGTATCGCAGTTACATGAAACAGGCATTGATCGAGTTCAGTTTCACTCCCACTAATCTTCTTTATCCACTCTCCTACTTCCCTCCAATATGGTTGAATTAGGGGACACTGCCACTATATATGTGCACGAGTTCCCTCCTCCCCACAATCCCTCCAACAAAGAGAAGATAAGTCAGGGTTAATTTTATGCAGTTTTAATGGGACATAATACCACTTCATTAATAATTTATAGTTCATTTCTTTCATCCTTGTGTCCATTGAAGATGAGTGAACATAATCATAAACTTTACTTCTCATTATTTCAGGCAGTGAGTGATTTAGTTCTAATTCCCATCTTTCCAGTAGACATAAGGAATCCACATCTGGGGGAATCATCAACAACCTATATATGTTGGAGATCCCTTGTCTATTTTTTCCCCCTTGATCGACTAGCCTTTCCCATGGATCCTTTGCTGAACAAAGAGGTTTTGGGAGAGAGTCAACAAAATGTTGAAGTTGCCTATATCTCCATGCATGCCAAGGATGAACAAGGGGGATTAGTTGAGGGGGAGAGTGGGACTTTATATGAAGCATGTGACAGCAAGAACGTAGTAGGATGAACGTAGAGGAATTTATTTACATAATACTAGAGCATACATGTTACAATCACAAAATGCATGCAATCAAACAAATAATGCATAAATAAATATAATATAACATACATTGTAGTTAGGGAATTTTGTCAAGGTGGTATCTTGAGCCATCATTACTTAAGCTTTTATCCTTGTTACCAATCCATCATTTGTATGAACATTACAATGTATGTTATATTATATTTATTTATGCATTATTTGTTTGATTGTATGCATTTTGTGATTGTAACATGAATGCTCTAGTATTATGTAAAAAAATTCCTCTACGTTCATTCTACTACCTTCTTGCTGTCACATGCTTCATATAAAGTCCCACTCTCCCCTTCAACTAATCCCCCTTGTTGATGATATAGATTGGGATGGAAATGCATGACCTTACCAGGTCATGATTTCATTTAAAATTCCTAGGGATGGAAATGGGTGACCTCACCAGGTCATGATTTCCTTAAATTCCCTAAAAACCTCTCCTTTCTTTTTTGTATACATCCCAAGGAGTTCCAACATATTTTTCTCGTAATTCCGATAAGGAACAGAGGATATTTCCCTTCAGAACAGCCTTTAATCTCAAATGATCAGAGGAGGTCCATTTTAGATATAGTTTATTATCCTTACCTGGAGGGAAATAGTTGTTACTTGTAAGGGACATCAGGGGGCTATTATATTGCCAAGATCTACTTTTGGAGAACTTACCCAAATTCTAAGTGTCTCTACAGTAATTGGAGCTATATCTCTAGGAAGACCTCTATATTGGCTTGGTATCCAAAAAATCTGACTCAGAGTTAAATTACTCAGCTCTGACTCAAGTGTTACCCATTTTTTATACAGAAATCCACGGACCCAGTCCATAATTTTCTGTAATACTGACGCCTCATGATATTTTTCAAAGTCTGGCAGAGAAAGTCCCCCCTCTCCCTTGGTCTATGTCAGGAAAGGTCTCCCCTGCTGGTAATATCGATCATTTGGCATGCAGTACTGAGGTCCACCAGCAGGTGTCTCCTGGCAGTTTGGAGCTGTCAGAAGAGCTTTTTCCTGCTGGTACTCTGTCACCTTTGGGCCGCAGTACTGGCGTCCACCAGCGGAGGAATCCTGGCAGTATGGAGCAGGTATTCCCTTCTGCAGACAGGTGTCACCTGACCTTAATTAGCAGCTGCAGTATAAATACCCGGCAAGTGCACACTCATGTTGCCCTGGTATTGTCTTTGAGCCCTGACCTGCAGCCTGTTACTCTGATCCTGAAACCTGATACCTGATTCCTGAACCTGAAGCCTGATTCCTGGAACCTGTTGATCCTGTTTTCTGTCTGTTACCGGAACCCTGGACCTTGAGCCTTGTACCTGACCCATCCCTCCTGTGATCCATCCATCCTCTCTTGTCCTGTTTGTTTCCCTTCCCAGCTACTGATCTCCTGTTTATGACCCTGGCCTGGCTTGACTACAATTCTGGTACTCCCTTTTGCTACATATGCTGGTTGTGCATTATCACTGTTTGGTTGTTTGGTTTGTTCACTCTGTATTGGTAGTGTGTTCACATGTATATGCATTTACCTTAATAAACTTACTTTCACCTACTTATGTCTGGTTCACTCTGTTGCAGTCCACACAGTTCTGGTCCTATCTGGTATATGACAGTCTACTCAATACTCTATAAGCAATACGAATACCTCTGTTATTCCATATAAATTTTTGTGGTATCAATCTAAAAGTTTTAAAGTACGCCGCAGGAATTTTTATCGGAAGACACTGAAAGAAATACAAAGCTTTCGGAAGGGTCATCATTTTAATCACGCTTATCCTGCCAAACCAAGATAATCTATAGGCATAATAACCTTTCAAATCTTGTTTAATTCTATTCAATAAGGGCAGGTAATTATCCTGATATAAATCCATTATTGATGTTGACAAAAACACTCCCAGATATTTCAATCCTCTATTCCTCCACTTAAAGGGGTATAGGGTTCTAAGAACCCTACCTTCGTCTGAGGGGACCTCAGTCTTCTCCGTATTTATCTTAAGGTTTGAGATATCACCATCATTATTTAGTTCTTCCAAAACATCTGCCAGTGTTTTTGTGGGATACGTTATATATAACATAACATCATCCGCAAACACGGCTATCTTATGTTCCTGTCCCACGGCTTCTATACCCGTTATTTTATGATTAGCTCTTATAGAGGCTAAGAGGGGTTCCAGGGAAAATATATATAGTAATGGCGAAAGAGGGCAGCCCTTTTGTGTACCATTAAACAATCATAAAGTCTCATATAGGGTTCCATTGATCTGAATTTTCGCCGTAGGATTCGAGTACAACGCCTTTATCCACCTCAGCATTCGCAGGCCGAAACCAAATCTATGTAATGTCCGTAACATAAAGTCCCAATCTAACCTATCAAAGGTCTTTTCGGCATCTATTGATAGAAAGAGAGCAGGTTTCTTCCCTTTTTTTGCAACATCCATCAATAAAGTTGTTCTTAGTATATTATCTCTTGCCTCCCTCCAAGGAACAAACCCTGCTTGATCATTGTCAATACAATCAGGCATAAGTGGTCCCAATCTTTTGGCCAAAATCCAAGCGTATATTTTAACATCCTCAATAATCAAGGATATTGGCCTAAAGCTCGAACACAATGTTGAATCCTTTCCTTCCTTACATAGAAGTAATTTGTAGGTCCCCAAAGCTTCTTGACAAATTTGCAGGCCTTCCCCAATGGAATTCATGTATAAATGGTAGAAGGGTGTCAAAATACCTGTAAACCTTTTCAAGTATACGGCTGTATATTCGTCCGAACATGGACTTTTACCAGCCTTACTTTTCCTAATGGCCTGCTCAATTTCTTCCCTGGAGATATCTTTTTCTAATAATCTTGAGTCCTCCTCTGATAATACCGGCAACTCAATCTTCCGTAAATACTGATCTATTTTATTGCTTTTATTTTGTCTGTCTCTAGAGTTTTGAGTAGCATTTACTTTATATAATGATTGATAGTATTGCAGAAAAATTTTACGTATATCCCTAGTAGAGTATTTCATCTCTCCCTTTTTGTTTTTAATTTTTGCAATATAATTTAAGTTCTTTCTAGGTTTAATCACCCCAGACAATATTTTCCCCGGTCTATTACCAAATTCATATTTACTTTTTGCTGTTCTGAGGAATGCGCCTTTCGTTTCTTGCTCCAACAGTTCCCTCAATGCCTAACATTTTCCTAGCAGTTCCTTCTTTACTTTATTATCATTAAAAGTTTTATGTAACTGCTCCAGATCCTAAATCTCTTGTAAAAGAAATTGTTTACGGGCTGTCATAATTTTTTCCTCTTAGCTCCTTCTGCTATTAATCTCCCTTTCATAAATACCTTATGTGTTTCCCATAAAATAGTTGGGTCGATATTCTCTACATTATTCTCTTCAAAAAACAAAATCATATCCCTTTCCATTTCTTCCACTATACCCTGATCATATAAAAGTGATTCATCCAACCTCCAGGTTCTCTGCCTGTCTGGTATATTTTTCAAGTCCAAGTTGACAACAACTGAGGCATGATCTGAGAGGGTAATTGATTTTACCTCTGCCTTTAATAACCCCTCTAATAGTTGATGATCTAAAAACACATAGTCGATTCTTGAATATGAGGAATGTATCTGAGAATAATAGGTATAATCCCTCCCCTTAGGATGCATAATTCTCCAGGCCTCCACAAGTTGCTGTTGGTGTAACTTATGTTTTACTGCCTTAAGATGTTTGCCCTCTGATCGTAAGGCTAAGGGTTGGGTATCCAGGGTTGGATCAAGCACAAAATCGAAGTCTCCTGCCATAATTACCTTCCCTTTTTTAAATTTATCTAGCTTATTCATTACTTTCCTCAAGAAGGAGCATGGGTGGAATATTAGGGCAGTATAAGTTCACCAACGTATAATCAATATTAAACATAGAACCCTTGATGAACAGATACCTTCCTTCAGAATCAAATTCTATAGCTTTTAAATTAAACAATATATTTTTGTCAAAACCTATTGCTATTCCTTTAGATCTCTTCTTAGGGGAATATCCATGAAACCAGACTGGGAAATTTTTAGAGTTCAGTCCAACCCTGGATGACCATTTAAAGTGGGTCTCTTATAAAAAGACAATATTAGATGACCAGCTTTTTAATTCCTCAATATTTGATGTTGTTTAAATTATATCTCACTATCTTTAATGCCGCCATTTCTTACATAGGTGGAAGATGAAATCCCTTACATTTTTACTATAGGGTGGAGATATATATACTTCTAATTTACCAGAAAAGATCCATTTAACTAACACACATTTAACCACTTAAGCCCCGGACCATTTGGCTGCCCAAAGATCAGAGCCCTTTTTGCAATTCGGCACTGCGTTGCTTTAACTGACAATTTCGCGGTCGTGCGACGTGGCTCCCAAACAAAATTGACATCCTTTTTTCCCCACAAATAGAGCTTTCTTTTGGTGGTATTTGATCATCTTTGCGGTATTTATTTTTTGCTCTATAAACAAAAAAAAGCGACGATTTAAAAAAAAACGCATTATCTTTTACTTTTTGCTATAATAAATATCCCCAAAGAATATCTAAATTTTTTTTTTCCGCAGTTTAGGCCAATACGTATTCTTCTACATATTTTTGTAAAAAAATCGCAATAAGCGTTTATTGATTGGTTTGCGCAAAAGTTATAACGTCTACAAAATAGGGGATAGTTTTATGGCATTTTTATTAATAATTTTTTTTACTAGTAATGGCGGCAATCAGCGATTTTTATCATGACTGCGACATTATGGCGAACGGATCGGACACTTTTGGTGCGATTTTGGGACCATTCACATACAGCGATCAGTGCAATTGAAAATGCATTGTTTACTGTGTAAATGTGACTGGCAGTGAAGGGCTTAACCACTAGGGGGCAGTGAAGGGGTTAAGTGTGTCCTAGAGAGTGATTCTAACTGTGGGGGGCGTGGCTATGTGTCACATGACAGTGATCAACTTTCCTGATTACAGGGAGCTGTGATCAGTGTCCTGTCACTAGGCAGAACGGGGAAATGCTCGTTTACATCAGCATTTCCCCGTTCTTCCTCTCCGTTAGATGATCGCAGCGGGCGAGCACGCCTGCAAACCGCTTCTTAAAGGGCAACGTACAGGTACATTAATCTGCCTGTACGTGCCCTTCTGCCCTACCTCCCCAATAGGGTTCTTCTTGTGAACCCTCCCTCCCTCCTCCCTTCCTCCTATCCAAATATTATGGCCTGCCTGGCTGTCACCTATATAATGGGTGCCTAGCCAAGCAGGGCTTGCCTTGGGGGTTGTATTATGTCTGCCTGAACCCCCAGATCTCATCCCAAATTCAGGAATGGTGCAGGGGGGGCAGACAGTCATCGCCAGGTCCCCATGTGCCCTCGAGCGGATTTCCCCTTTTATTAAGCCATTATACCGTTAACCTTTAACCCCCTGCACTGCTCGTTTGGCCAACCCCAAAATTTGACCTATTTAAAGGACACTTATGCCGCGTACACACGAGCGGAATTTCCGTCGGAAAAATCTTGGATGGTTTTCCGGGTGGAATTCTGCTCAAGCTTGTCTTGCATACACGGTCAAACTAAATTCCGACCGTCAAGAACGCGGTGACGTACAACACATACGACGGGACTAGAAAACGGAAGTTCAATAGTCAGTGCGCCACCCTTTGGGCTCCTTCTGCTAATCTTGTGTTTATCTCGTGTTAGTAGAAGTTGGTGAGAGACGATTCACGCTTTTCAGACTCGTGCTTTTCCGTCCGTTGCTGCTCTTCAGTTTGTGCTTGTGGGTTTGTATCTGGTTTTCAGTGCGTGTAGACAGTTCGTATCTGTTTTTCAGTGCGTTCTTGTCCGCTGGTTTCTGGGTTTCAGCTTGCTCTTCACAGGCCTGAAAAGCAAATAAAAACCTCAGATTGGGATTTTAAAGGCAATGTAACAAAGAATTAAATAAAAAATAATTTATTGATACACAAATAATTTCATGACATACAAAAATAGACTTCAATAATCGTGTGAATTTAAAAGATCATAATGCATGATGATGTAAAGAGAAACAGTAATATTCATAGACCATGATACATCCTACTACGAGATACAATCACCACCAATGCAGTACGGTGGCGTCAAGTAGCAGTATTCCAACGCGTTTCAACATATAGCATCAAGAAGTCTTCCTCAGGGAAAATTGTATCACATTCTAAGAAAATTCAAAACAACAATGTTATGAGCTGCATAAATATATCACATGGGTGATAAAGTACACAAAATTTCCACCAAAGCAACTTACATTTTTCATGCATTTGTAAAAAAAAGAATAAAGTGCATTCCCAGTGCCAAGGTGAGAGGGTCTCTACCATCCGTTGCCCACGCTGCCCTGCATCCTCTACAGGAGGCCGGGATAAATTTTGAAAAAATCCAAAGACATTGCGACCAAAAAGCAGAACTTGATGGCTATATAAAAATAAGGATGGAAGATGTAAGAAAAAGAGAGGGAGAGACCCCCCATGGGGTGTGTATTCCCAAAGATATTTCCCATCTATAAAGTCCAGTCCTATCCTAGCCATCTAGGGCTTACCTTATGAGAAAGAGTAACAGGATGCGTCCAAGCTGCAGATGGGCCTGCAAGGAGAAGCCTTCAATTCAGGGCTCCCTTTGATTGAACACCGAGGGAGGGAATGACGCCATTTGCCGTCCCTGGCGTCCTTATATAGGGTGTGAGCATGATAACCAGATGGAGGGTGTGGATCTAGCGTCCCGCACCGCCATAACCCGTGGGGTGTGGGCATGGTTGCTAGTAGGAGGGAGGCATTGTGTTGCCATAGCGACACCACACACCTCATCTAAGTGTGGATCTGACGTCCAACACCACCGTCACATGACCAGGCGTGATGGAACGTGATGCCTCCAGGGATGGTAAACATCCCCTCGGATGATATAGCCGCCATCTTAGAGAAGGACGGATTGCCAGAGCTACCAGGAGGGGGGACGGATATCCCACCGATGTCGGAGGGGCAATGGGATGATGCATCATCACTGGGCGGAGGGCTGCAGAACGATGCATCACGATGCTCTCAGAGGGGAAGGAGGAGTTAAGGACCAAAGATGTCAAGGCCTGGAAAGGAGTGATGGCATTCATGGCAGCAGGCCGGTCCAGGCATAGGCGGCAGCACTAGGATGTAACCTAGGTGCCTTGAAGCTGCCTTGCACCCCTGGGGGTCAACACCTCCCCTTATTCCAAGATCTTGAAACAGGAGAGATGAGAGCCAGAAAGGATTAAAAACCACCAACACAGTGAATCTCCTGGTCTGACAGGTCAGAACCAGGGGGTATGGAGGCCGCAGTGTAGGTCACCATGGCCCCCCTGTGCCGGGTAGGGATGAGGGAACAGAGGGGGCAGAATCCTCTAATTGGAGAACCGGAGGCATGAGGAGACTCAAAACTTTTGGCACTGGGGAACAGATACAATAAATTGAAGTTGATTTTCTATTGTAATCATATACTGTACATTTATCGTGAAAGCAAACATATAGTTTGCAATAAAGACATATAAATAAGTAAACCCTCCTAGAATTCAGTCTTTAGTATATCAGTATAAGTTTAGTATATCCCTGACAGTTCAGGGGTCCACGCGGGACCATCTTGGAGGGGACCCTATACGAGGAAAGAGGTCCCATCCACACACATCAAAGATTTCAATTAGTGGTGGAGAGGTGCTTTGAATGGATACCTCAGCAAAAGAACCAGCAGTGAAGACGTAGGTATAAATTTTGATTTAGTCTGTCTTCCCAGAGCTGTAGCCCTCCAAAAAGGGTCTAAAGCTCTCAACTTGATTCAGACCGGGGGGGGGGGTGTCTGATCCAGCGCATTTCACGCTGGAGCAGAACCTTGTTCCAGTCACCCCCCCTAATAGGTATATGAAGCCTGTCTAAAACTGTGAAATTAACAGAAGGTAATCTATATTTGTGCTGTCTGGCGACATGTCTTCCCAATGGTAGATATAAATTACCAATGCGCATACTGTGCATGTGTTTCTCCACCCGTTTTCCAAATTCTTGTCGGGTCTTCCCAACATAGAAGGCACCACACTGGCATTGCATGAGGTAGACAACGCCCTTCATCTTGCAGTTGGCCAAGTGGCGCAGGGAGAAAGTCTCCCCATTAGGCAAGGCCAGCGTGGTCCTTTTACCTATAACATTGCACTGTGCACAGCATCCACAGGGGTAGGTACCCCAGGTTTTACAAGGATCCTTTCTGGCATTCCCCTTGTACTCACTCTGTGTTAATAGATTCCCTATGGAGCCTGATTTTCTATAGGTGATCTGCAGTTTTGAAGTCACCATTCCTTTCAGAATGGGGTCCTCTGTGAGGATTGACCAATGTTTGGAAATTATTTTTCTTATTCCATTGTGTTCATTAGAGAATCTCATAATGATCCTAGTGATGGTATCTTCTTTGCTATGTTTTTTGTTCTAAAGATCAGATCCCGTCTATTAGTTTGTTTGACAAGATTAAAGGCCTTTTTAAGGGACAATTTTGTATAGCCCCTATTCATTAGCCTAATAGTAAGTAGATCTGCCTCTCATTGGAAATCCTCATTCATGCTACAATTCCTTCAGAGCCGAAGGAATTGGCTGAATGGGATCGATTTTTTGAGAGGGTCAGGATGAAAGATATCCGCGTGCAACAGCGTATTGCCAGCGGTTTCTTTCCTGTAGAGCCAACTGGAGAGTCCACCAGCGTGGTCCTTGGAGATGGTGACATCCAAAAAATTGACCTCTTGGAGGTCAAAGGTCATTGTAAAGCAATGGTTGAAATTGTTTTGATTCATGAGGTTCAGGCAATCTTTCAATTTCTCCTTTGGGCCATCCTAGAATCTAATAACACAAAGCGAGTACAAGGGAAATGCCAGAAAGGATCATTGTAAAACCTGGGGTACCTACCCCTGTGGATCCTGTGCACAGTGCAATGTTATAGGTAGAAGGACCATGCTGGCCTTGCTTAATGGGGAGTCTTTCTCTCTGCGCCACTTTGCCAACTGCAAGACGCAGGACGTTGTCTACCTCATGCAATGCCAGTGTGGTGCCTTCTATGTCAGGAAGACCCAACAAGAATTTAAAAAATGGGTGGAGAAACACATGCACAGTATGCACATTGGTAATTTATATCTACCATTGGGAAGACATGTCGCCAGACAGCACAAATATAGATTACCTTCTGTTAATTTCACAGTTTTAGACAGGCTTCATATACCTTTTAGGGGGGGGGGGTGACTGGAACAAGGTTCTGCTCCAGCGTGAAATACGCTGGATCAGACACCACCCCCCTGGTCTGAATGAAGTTGATAGCTTTAGACCCTTTTTGGAGGGCTACAGCTCTGGGAAGACGGACTAAATCAAAATTTGGACCTACATCTTCACTACTGGTTCTTATTTGCTGAGGTATCCATTCAAAGCATATGACCCTCTCCACCCCAATTGAAATCTTTGATTTGTGTGGATGGGACCTCTTTCCTCGCATAGGGTCCCCTCCAAGAGAGTCCCGCGTGGACCCATGAACTGTCAGGGATATACTAAACTTGAGACTGAATTCTAGGAGGGTTTACTTATTTATATGTCTTTATTGCAACTATATGTTTGTTTTCACGATAAATGTATATGGTTACCCTCTAAAGGAGGGTTTATTCATTATTATTCATCTATATGTCTTGATTGCAACAATATGTTTGCTTTCACCATAAATGTATATGATTATAATAGAAAATCAACTCCAATTTATTGTATCTGTTCCCCAGTGCCAAACGTTTTGAGTCTCCTCATGCCTCTGGTTCTCCAATTGGAGGATTCTGCCCCCTCTGTTCCCTCATCCCTACCCGGCACAGGGGGACCTCGGTGACCCACACTGCGGCCTCCATACCTCCTGGTTCTGACCTGTCAGACCAGGGGATTCACTGTGTTGGTGGTTTTTAGTCCTTTCTGGCTCTCATCTCCCCTGTTTTAAGATCTTGGAATAAGTGGAGGTGTTGACTCTCAGGGGTGCAAGGCAGCTTCAAGGCATTCAGGTGACATCCTAGTGCTGCCGCCTATGCCTGGACCGGCCTGCTGCCATGAATGCCATCACTCCTTTCCAGGCCTTGTCATCTTTGGTCCTTAACTCCTCCTTCACCTCTGAGACCATCAAGATGCATCGCGCTGCAGCCCTCTGCCCAGGGATGATGCATCATCCCATTGCCCCTCCCACATGCGTCCCCCCTCCTGGTGGCTCTGGCAATCCGCCCTTCTCCAAGATGGCGGCTATATCATCCGAGGGGATGTTTACCATCCCTAGAGGCATCACGATCCATCACGCCTGGTTATGTGGTTACGCCTGGTGGTGTTGGACGTCAGATCCACACTTAGTTGAAGTATGTGGTGTCGCTATGGCAACGCCTCCCTCCTTTTAGCAACCACACCTCACAGGTTACGGCCGTGCGGGATGCTAGATCCACACCCAGATGAGAGGCACGGCGTCGCCGTGGATACGCGATGCCTCACTCCATCTAGTTATCATGCCCTATATAAGGACGCCAGGGATGGCAAATGGCGTCATTCCCTCCCTCGGTGTTCAATCAAAGGGAGCCCTGAAGTGAAGGCTTCTCCTTGCAGGCCCATCTGCAGCTTGGACGCATCATGTTACTCTTTCTCATAAGGTAAGCCCTAGATGGCTAGGATAGGACTGGACTTTATAGATGGGAAATATCTTCGGGAATACACACCCCATGGGGGGTCTCTCCCTCTCTTTTTCTTACATCTTCCACTCTTATTTTTATATAGCCATCAAGTTCTGCTTTTTGGTCGCCATGTCTTTGGTTTTCTTATAAATTTATCCCGTCGTCCTGTAGAGGATGCAGGGCAGCATGGGCAACGGATGGTAGAGACCCTCTCACCTTGGCACTGGGAATGCACTTTATAATTTTTTAACAAATGCATGAAAAATGTAAGTTGCTTTGGTGGATATTTTGTGTACTTTATCACCCATGTGATATACTTATGCAGCTCATAACATTGTTATTTTGATTTTTCTTAGAATGTGATACAATTTTCCCTGAGGAAGACTTTTTGATGCTATATGTTGAAACGCGTTGGAATACTGCTACTTGACACCACCGTACTGCATTGGTGGTGATTGTATCTCGTAGTAGGATGTATCACGGTCTATGAATATTACTGTTTCTCTCTACATCATTATGCATTATAATCTTTTAAATTCACACGATTATTGAAGTCTATTTTTGTATGTCATTAAATTATTTGTGTATCAATGAATTATTTTTTATTCAATTCTTCAATTTCAATTCAATTCAATTTTATTCAATTCTTTGTTACATTGCCTTTAAAATCCCAATCTGAGGTTTTTATTTGCTTTTCAAACCATTCACGGGATGATTGCAATGACACATCCAACCCTCTGAGTCAACATTTTTTTCCTGCTCTTCACAGGCCTTTCTGTTCTTCAGTGCATTTTGTTCATTCTGACCAGCCAACCGTTTTGAAGCCATGTTGCAGGTACGTACTCATCGTAGAGTTCGTGCTATGTGGGGGCTTGGTGTTTGGGTTCTTGCTTCAACCCAAGCCCAGTCGATGAACAGGTTGGGGAGGAGTTCATGGACCAAGAATTGGTTGCTCCAGCGTGACCAATTCTCTCATATGCCTTTGCTGCATGAGATCCAGGAGAATAACCCTGATGATTTCAGGAATTTTCTCCAGATGACGGACCCCCTTTTTCACCATCTGTTGGCTTTGCTGTTCCCTTATATTACAAAGCAGGACACCTGCATGCGGCAAGCCATCACTCCAGAGCAGAGGCTAGTCACCACATTGCGGTACTTGGCGACGGGAAGTCTACAAGACTTCAAGTTCTCTACAGACATCTCCCATCAGGCTCTGGCGATCATTATTCCAGGGACCTGTTCTGCCATTATACACGTCCTGCAGAAGGACTATATTAGCGTAAGTTTTCTCCTTTAACATCACATTCTATGTATTTAATGTATGCTAATGTTTTGTATTTCTTTCATTATTCCCTAATTACCATGATTGTAATATGCTGTGAATGTCCCATTTGTGCCCATGCATGCTGTAAGCTTTTAATGTTCCTTTTTTGTCCTTCATGCATATTTGCCTTCACTAACCTCCCTAGCATGCTATCCTAGGTCCATATACACCTAGCCTAGTCACTTAGCATTGTATTTTGTCAGCTCCATTGTAGTGCTTTACCCTAAACACCCCCTAAAATGTGTCCAAATGTTATTGTTGTCCTTAAATTCAGGGAGAGTGCCAGAGGTTTTTTTGGGGGGGTCCAAAACTCATTTATAACCCTCCCCCCTAAAATGTTTCCAATGGGCCATCAGAGGGGGTGAGGAATCTGATAAGTGGACTTTATATTTTTGTCTTTAAATACTCCTTAAAATAAATGTTATACTGATGTTGGCCAAGAATGTTTGTGTCTAATCCCCCCTGGGGGGGGCTGTAGAGAATCTGGATGTCTCTGGTGGGTGCCAAGCTGTAGGTACTGGAAAACCCTGTCAACTGGCCATGTGGGCCTGAACAGCAAGCTGCTGTGACCTATGTCTGAGAGCGAGTCTGAATAGCAAATTGTCTGGGAGACCAAAACAAGCAGAGTGACTTCCAGGCCTAGGCAAATAATGCCATACATCCCAGGAGTCTTCAGGAGGGGAGGAGCAGGTTTTCTCACCTAAGCACACTCTCATGCATGCATGCATGCTTGAGCTCAAAAGCAAGCTAATTTTCTCTGGAGCTGAACTGAAGCAAAAACACTGTGACTTATTGAACAAGGTCTATGAAGCTTCACCTGCTCTCACTTCCTACAGTATGAACTGGATTTGAAGAGTGAGGATGACCCAACAGATGCAAAATCTACAACTTACCCAGTCCAAAAAAATCACTGTGCCCTCTTCACCCAATTCCTCCAAGCGCCTCTATCAAAACCTCTCTGAAAAACTGAGGGCACCCACTCGTTATTTGATGAGGCTTATTTCAAGGCAAGAGCAGACCATTTCCGCAAGCCCTCTGTAAGCAAAATAGAGATGAGAAGTGTCCAGTGAACAGTGATCATCCATTTGATTGATAAGCGTGCAAATCAGCATGGTCTGATAATTGAATAACCTACAGGGCTGTGGCACAAGTGGTGTGGTGAAGGAGACCTGGGATTGTTGCTAATATTTTCCTCCACGATCGTCTAGTTTATACTCACGTGCCTTTTCTTAATGGACTTTCACTGAGTGGATCACCATTTGATACTTTGTCTAAGCGAACTCTTAAGCAAATCCATTGAAATTTTTAAATATTTGCTATTTTTGCACTAGCGCTGCTAATGTTTTAGAGATTTCTCTTTGACATATATTTGGTGTAATTTTGTTGTTATTTAGATTCTTCCTAGTACATCAATCATGTTCTTCAGTTTTTGTTCTATGTCATTTGTTTTTTGCTGATGTCTAAATCCTGACTACAAAACATTATGTCCTGGATTAGCCTTTGTGCACTGTCACTCGTGAAATGAGGAGATTGTTCTTCCACAACATGCACATCACCTAAAAGAAAAAATACACACCATGTATTAAAAATATGCAGGCATACATCTATTACCTGAACCTGTGGTCTCAGACACTCACTTGTTGTGGTGACAATTTGAACCACCTCTCCCTCCTCCACATCCTCTGGTTGTGGTGTCCTCTGTTCCCCTTCTTCAGGATTAGGAGGGTTCCTGGTGTCCTCAGACGTCCGCAGTCTTTCTTCCCCTATGAGAATGAAACAAAAGGTATACTTAGCACACCGATATTTTAGGCCAGAAATAGGAATATGAAACATTGTTTGGAAGTGGGGTACAATTGTCTGTTTTGGCAAAGTTCCAAGCTGAAGACATGATTTTTTCCCTTACCAAAGCTGGAATACTTACCTTTTTTTGGACAAGTTTTACACATGGAGACACCCCAAGTATCCACTGGAGTACCTGTGTGGGACACCCTAAAAAGTTTGTTTATGTGTCCCACACTAGTGCTCCTGAGTAAAGATGTGTAAACAGCTGCTGAGTGTCCTCTCCTTACATTACACTGAATAAAGTTTTCAATTCTTTCTAGGCCAACCTGGGCCTTCCAACCTGGAAGAAGTTGAAGAGCCCAGCTGGAGCCAGGTATAGTATTTTTGAACATATTTGTTGTCCAAAAATTATTGTTGTTAACTAGATGTTATCATTGATAACAAACGAAGTGTTTGACATATCAATAGACAGTAGGGGCCAAAAATGATTGGGACAAGAATGAAAAATGCTGGGCTCAGAATGATAGTCTTTTCTATTTATTAACATTCAATTTGCAACAGTCAGGAGCTGAAAATTGTGTGTGACTGATGAACCAAAAACTAAAACTATGTCCCTTTTTCATACACAGGAAGACCTCAGCCAGGACGAGGCTCTGTAATGTGTCAGACAGGAGGAGGCGGGGGTAAGTGTCAGCCAGGAGGTGGCCAGGCCCAGTAACCTCACCCAATCCCATGTGCCTCCCCTCCGCTTACAACAAAAAGGGCCAGGAAGAGGAGTAACATGGAGGAGGCAGCACTGGGCCTCATTAAGGATGCTAATGCAGCCCTGAAAACACCCCCCAACGCTGAAGAGGCCTATGGCTGCTATGTAGCTGCAAAATTGCAGCGAAAAGAGGAGGGCCAACGCCTCATGTGTGAGAATATTATTTTTCAGGCCCTTCAGAAGGGGTTGAGGGGCCAAAGTGAGAACATGCACTTATGTGCACTCGCCCATCCTCCTCCTGCCACAAGTCCACCTCCAGAACCACAGCTTCCAAGGAAGGCTGCAGGGAAAGCTACAGGGAAGGCTGCAGGGAAGCATGGAGGGAAGGCTGCAGTGAAGAGAAGAAAGTGATGGCCTGGGTTCAGTCTGGTCTGACAGAAGACGCAGGTTGTGGTAAAACCACAGCCTGGGGACAAATATGTCATCTGCTGCTGTTCCTGATCTCTGGGAGTCCTGGACCAGATTGTGCTCCCTATTATATGGACTTCTCAGGCTACCAATTTTTAGTTACAAAGAGTTGATGTATGCCCTGGGGTACAAAGGCTTCGTAAATTCAAGCAGTTTCTCCAGCGTTGCCTTCCTTTTTATTTTGTTATGAGCCAGAATAAATGGAGATTTTTTTATATGAAAATACTTGCCTATGTGTTTTTCTTCAGAAAGGACAGTTTGTTTGTGAGTAGGCAGGTACATTTCAAAAATACAATGTCAAATTAACAAGGGACAACAACCAACCTCCTTGAGCTTTAAAAATACAAGATAATAATGTTCTTGTCTAAACTTGACACACAAAAAAAAAATTATGGAGATCACTAGAAAATAATTTAAAAATAATAAAAAAAAAAAACAGGAGATCTTGATTCAAAAAAAAAAAGATGACTATAAAAAATAATTCTAAACATTATTATGGAGCTCTGGCTTTAAAAACAAAAATGATTATTCAGGACATCACAAGAAATAATAAAGAAATACATTTGTCAGAACTCTGTGTGAATATCAGCAGCAAAACAAATTCATTCTTCTAGCATTATAAAGAACAAAAGAATGCGCTGCATTAAAAGATCCAAAAATTTACAGTGTGACAAAGGTGCTATCCCCATTACGAACGCTAGTTTTACCAGACCGAGTGCTTCCGTCTCTTACTTGATTCTGAGCATGCGTGATTTTTTGCTTCCGTCCCATGTGCACACATCACTTCCTGCATTTGTTCTGATGTAAATCAGTAAGGACTATGCAAGTATAAATGAGAGCTCCTTTTATTAAAATATATATGACTTGTTTCACAGCTGGGCGAATTTTCCAGCAAATTTGGACCTCTGAGTTGCATGACAAGTTGTACCCCATGATTCTCAATGATAACCATTCTTATCTGTGCTACTTTAAGTCGCACCAACTTCAAAGTAGTCCCTGTACTACTTTGGTGTGACTTGAGGTATATCGGGTACAATATTACACAGGCATTCCCAGAAGTTGGGGCCAAGTTGCAGCGGCAAAGTGGCAGCAAAATAGTGTGACTTTCAGGTCGCAGCAGTGTGAATGAGATTGAAGGATAACACCTTTGAATTTGGCCCTATTGTCACTTGTGCATCCTAAAGGGTAGCAAATTCGTCCCTGCACTACCTTGGTTTTACTTTGATGCAATTTGAGGTCCATACACCACAAGATTACACAGACATTGCTTCAAGTCATGACAAAGCTGTGCAATTTTAAGGTCGCACAAGTGCAAATGGGGCCTTATTCAAAGGTGTTATCAATTAATCGCATTAGGTTACTTTCACACTTGGGTGACTTTTCATGGAGCTTTGGACCTCAGAGTCACATGAAAAGTTGTCCCCCTTGATTTCCATGCATATTTATTAGAGCTGCACGATTAATCGTCGTCGTGATTTTTTTCCCCTTTATGATCTTGAAAAAAGCTTTTCACAATTCTTGCTATGCAAAGAACTCTCTCTGCTCTTCTGAAGCCACAGCCGAAAAACCAGGAAGTCTGCCAAGGATTAGAACATTCTTTATCAGTGAACTTAACTAGAAACCTTGTAACAATTTGTAAATTAAATAGAATTCTGTGTAAGTGAGGAAAGTTTAACCACTTAAACACTAAACATTTTTCTGACATTTGTTGGTTTCAGGTTAAAATAATTTTTTTTTTTGCTAGAAAATTACTTAAAACCCCCCAACATTATATATATTTTTTTAGTAGAGACCCTAGAGAATAAAATGGTGGCTGTTACAATATTTTATGTCACACTGTATTTGCGCCTTTCAAATGTAATTTTTTTTGGAAAAAATTACTTTAATGAATTAAAAAAAAAAAGAAAGGTTAGCCCAATTTCTTGTGGGATAATGTGAAAGATTTTACGTCACGAGAATCGTGATCTTTTTATTCCAAGCAAAAAAATTGTGATTCTCATTTTGGCCAGAACCGTGCAGCTCTAATATCTATGCAACTTCACCCATGTTCACATAGGTCTAAATTGACATGTCAAAATGTAGGCCAAATCGGCGCCTATTGATGGCAATGGAACTGTCCGAATTGGTGCCACAACGATTCCCAAAAGTAGTTCCTGCACTACTTTGGGCGACTTCAGGGAGCGATTTCTTACCTCCCAACTTTTTGAGATGGGTATAAGGGACACCTATTAGCAAAAGTAGGTAGGCATAGGACACCTTCTTAACCGGTTCAATACAGGGCCTTTTCACCCCCTTCCTTCCCAGGCCAATTTTTAGTTTTCAGCACTGTCGCACTTTAAACGACAATTGCGCGGTCATGCAATGTTGTACCCAAAAAAAAATTTGACGTCCTTTTTTCCCCACAAATAGAGCTTTCTTTTGGTGGTATTTGATCGCCTCTGCGGTTTTTATTTTTTGCGCTATAAACAAAAGAAGAGCGACAATTTTGAAAAAAACACAATATTTTTTACTTTTTGCTATAATAAATATCCCAATTTTTTTTAAAAAAAACTAATTTTTTCCTCAGTTTCGGCCGATACATATTCTTCCACATATTTTTAGTTAAAAAAATCGCAATAAGCATATATTGATTGGTTTGCGCAAAAGTTATAGCGTCTACAAAATACGGTATAGATTTATGGCATTTAAAAAAATATATATTTATTTATTTTTTTAGCGGCGATCACGATTTTTTTTCATGACTGCGACATTATGGCGGACACATCGGACACTTTTGACACATTTTTGGGACCATTCACATTTATACATCGATCAATGCTATAAAATTGCATTGATTACTGTGTAAATGTGACAGGCAGTGAAGGGGTTAACCACTAGGGGGCGGGGAGGGGTTAATATGTTTCCTAGGGAATGCTTCTAACTGTAGGGGGAGGGGACGCACAAGGGGAGGAGACCGATCAGTGTTCCTCCGTTCTGGAAACACAGATCGCTCTCCTCTGAGCTGACAGGACGTGGATTTCTGTGTTTACACACAGAGATCCACGGTCCGGCCCGGTTAACGGGCAATCGCGGGTGCCCGGCGGACATCGCGCACCGGGTCCCGAGCAGCGCAGCGGGCGCGCGAGCGCGCCCCCTAGATAGAGTTGCCACCTCATCCCTTTAAACCCGAACACCTTTGAATTACACAGGTTCTGAGGCTAATTAAATGCAGATAAGGCACCAAGTGAGTTTAATTATCACCTTAATCGGCCACAAAACCTGTGTAATTAATATGTGTTCGGGTTTAAAGGGATGAGGTGGCAACCCTACCCCTAGACGGCCGGGAATCTCAGGACGTCATATGACATCCACCCAGCATGGGAGATCCCATCTGTGGACGTCATATGTCTATGGCTGGGTAGGGAAGTGGCTAAAGGAGAACAGTTGGGACCTATGTGATTTCACTAGACATCTGTGCAGGAAAGTGCACTGATGTCTCTGAAATCGCTGACAAAGTCGGGCTGAGTCACACTTGTGCAACTTTGGACATCAGAGTCGTATGACAAGTCATACCCCATGATTTTCAATGTGTACCATTCATATCTGTGCGAGTTAAAAAAAATCAAGTAACACTGACTTCAACGTAGTCCCTGTACTACTTTGGTCTGACTTTGATGCGAGTTGAGGTCCATAGACCTCAAGTTTACACAGGCATTCCCTGGAATTGCGGCAAAATTGCTGATGCAAAATCGTGGGAAAGTTGCGTGTCTTTCCCTGCGATTCCTGCGTCCATAGACCTCAATATTACGCAGGCATTGCTTAAAGTCGCATTAAAATCTTGCAACTTTCAGGTCGCACAAGTGTGAAAGGTGCCTAACTGTGCCTCACTGTGCTGAGTACTATTTTATACCTAGAATATAAAGTAGTCCCACCATCAAACATTAGTAAACATATGTTCTCAATATAATTGTGCTCAAATGGCTGAAAATCACACAGATGGTATCACCTACTGAAAGCTTGCATTGTACTCAGCAGCATATGCTGAAAAGAGGCAAATGCCTATTAGCCAATGCCACATTGGCATGAGCATGGTTGTTACTATAATATTAATGCCTGAAATGCAAAACATTATTGTATTGAATCAAACATTAGTAAATGTATTTTCTCTGTAGGTAAGTGCTCAGCTCTGTAGCATAGTAGTATTCTCTGCTGCCCCCAAAAGTTCAAGCCATGAATTCAAATCCCACTGACAGCATCACCTCCTGGAAGTGTGCATTGTACTCAGAAGCATAATTAGCCAAAGCACATCAGCTTGCTTTATTCCATATTTTAACTCTTCAAATGCATGCAATGGTATGTACTTATTCAATAATATTATGGTATGGAATTCCAAAATTCAAGGAAAAAAATGTCGTAGGGTCCCCCAGTACATACCAGGCCCTTCAGTATGGACTTTAAGGGGAGCCCCACACCAAAATGTAAAATAAATTTGATGTGGGGCCTCCCAAAATCCATACCAGACCCTTATCCAAGCATGCAGCCTGGAGGTCAGGATAGGGGGGGACCAGTGAGCACCCTCCCCTTCTGAACCTTACCAGGCCACATGCCCCAAAGCACGTTTTCCCCATGTTGATGGGGACAAGGGCCTCTTCCCGACAACCCTGGTCGGTGGTTGTCGGTCTGCAGGCAGGGGGTTTATCAGAATCTGGAAGCCCCCTTTAAAAAGGGGGCTCCCAGATCCGCCCCCTATGTGAATAGGTATGGGGTACATTTTACCCCTACCCATTCACCAAAAAAAGCAGTGAAATGTAAAAAAATCAATAGCCGGTTTTTGACAAGTCCTTTATTGTAAAATAGCTCCGAGCTGTCTTCTTCCCTGAGCCATCTTCTCCAGACGCTGTCTCTCCCTCCTCCATCTTCTCCCCAAGCTGTATTCTCCCAGAGTTGTCTCTCCTGCCGCCGCCATCTTCTCCATCTGCTCTGTTCTTCCGCACCACTGGTTACCCGCTAATAAAAAAAAGCTGCTCTTCTTCCATGGTGGTCTTCCTCCGCTGTGTTGTCACCCGCTGTGTGGCGTCTCTTACATAGCCATGGAGCGGACTCTCCGGGTGACATTATCGGATGGCCACAGAAGACTGCCACAAGAAGAGCTGCTTTTTTTTTTTATTAGTGGGTAACCGGCTGCGCTGAAGAACACATCAGCGGGAGAAGATGGTGGCAGCAGGAGAGACAGCTCGGGGAGAAGAAACATCAAACACTAGTGAATGTATTTTCTATGTATGACTGTGCTACACCCAATAGGCTAGCGGTCATCACTTCTACCTTGAAGAACTCATGGGTTTAAATCCCACAGAGAAATACTAAAAGATTGAATTGCAAAAAAAGCAAATGACTATTAGCCAATTAGCCAAAGCAGCATATGCTGAAAATAGGTGAATGCCAATTAGCCAATGCACTTTAAATTTGGCTGATTCTATTATATTAACTCTTCAAATGCATGCAATGATATGTAAGTATTCAATACTATTATGGTGTGAAATTCCAAACACCACACACTAACTAATGGGCAGATTACATTTTTTTGTTTGTTCATTTGAATTCGCTTGTGCACTGAAAAAATAGACACAGCTGGGGGATGGTAGGTTGGCTGGTATTTGAACTTGTACCGTGAGTGCTGTGGAGACATCTGAGCAGACTACTAAGCCATTGTGCTAAGTATGAGACCTGCATAATAGTGTAGTATAATTAAAGAATGAATATAAATAATTACCGCTTTATAGTCACCTAAATTAAAAAATAAAAAACAACATACAACAAATAGGTATCCTAAATGTTTAATACATGTAACTTTACAGAATAGCAGACATTACTATGTAATAATCATTCATAACTGCATTAGTTAGCAAAAGAAGGAAAAAACTAGGAATACTAATTGCAACATACATCAATAGATGCACACGAGGTAGAGCACATCTCACATAAAAATGTTTCTTTCACATACATGGATCATGGTTACAGTGCAGTACTATATAACAACTTGGTAGGAATTGGCATTTGCATATACGTGGAAGCGCTAATTAACGCCAGCTTAGAATTTACTAACATATGTTTCTCACTAATAGCGCTAATTTTTCATTCGCACATTCGCCTGTTTTATTTTATTGTTTATTTTATTTGGCTAAAATGGGAGCTATTATTTGCCATAGTGCCCAGTACTTCCCGGAACTATAGTAAATGATCCCCATAGACTTTAGCGGTGTTCGCATGCTCGAACAAACTTTTTTCCAGTTCACATGTTCTGGTGCGAACCGAACAGGGGGGGGAGGGGGGTCGGCTCATCCCTACCTAGCAGTAAAAAGGGTCGCTGGTTCGTATTCCCGACCACACCACAAGACTACCTGCCTGGAGTTTGCATGTTCTCCCTGTGCCTGCGTGGGTTTCCTCCGGGTACTCCGGTTTCCTTCCACACTCCAAAGACATGCTGGTAGGTTAATTGGCTTCTGTCTAAATTGGCCCTAGTATATGAATGTGAGTTAGGGACCTTAGATTGTAAGCTCCTTGAGGGTAGGGGCCCATGTGAGTGTATAATGTATATGTAAAGCACTGCGTAAATTGACGGCACTATAGAAGTACCTTAAATAAAAATAAATAAGTCTTCTCTAATATTATGGTGTGAATCTCCAAAGCACCCTACACTAGCTAACAAGCAGTTTACATTTGATAAACTTTATTGTATGGTATATAAACCATCAAACACTAGTAAAAGTATTTTGTATATATAATTGTGCTCAGCCCAATAGGCTAGCAGTTAGCACCTCTACCTTCAAAAATTCAGGTATTGAAAGACTCATGGGTTGAAATCCCACAGAAGAATCCTAAAAGATTACTATTGGTGGAGAAAAGGAGAATTACTGTTAGCCAATTAGCCAAAGCAGCATACAGTGAATGCCAAGTAGCCAATACATTTTAATGTGGTAGATATTATTGTATTAACTCTTCAAATGCTTGCAATGGTATGTAAGTATTCACTAATATTATGGTGTGAATCTCCAAACACCACATACTAGCTAACAAGCAGTTTACATTTGATAAACTTTATTGTATAGTATATAACACATCAAACACTAGTAAAAGTATTTTGTATGCATAATTGTGCTCAGCCCAATAGGCTAGCAGTTAGTACCTCTACCTTCAAACATTCAGTTATTGAAAAACTCATGGGTTCAAATCCCACAGAAAAATCCTAAAAGATTGCATTGGTGGGAAAAGGAGAATGCCAGTTAGCCAATTAGCCAAAGCAACACAATTATACGTATAAATATATATATATTTATATAATGAAAATAGGTGATTGCCAAGTAGCCAATGCACTTTAATGTGAAAGCTTTTATTGTATTAACTCTTTAAATGCATGCAATGGTATGTAAGTATTCAATTATAATATGATGTGACATTCCAAACACCACACATTAGCTAAAGGGCAGTTTACATTTCTTTGTTTATTTTAATTCACTTGTGCACTGAAAAAATAAACACAGCTGGTGGATGGTAGGTTGGCTGTTGTTTGAACTCATACCACAAGTGGTGTGAAGATATCCAAGCAGACCACTAAGCCATTGTGCTAAGTACAAGACCTGCATAATAGTGTAGTATTATTAAAGAATGAACATAAATAATTACTGCTTTATAGTCAACTAAATTAATAAATAATAAATCAAAAACATTAAAAAAACAACATACAACAAATAGGTAACCTAAATGATTAATACATGTAACTTTACAGAATAGCAGACATTACTATGTAATAATCATTCAGAACTGCAATTCTTAGCAAAAGAAGGAAAAAATAACTAGGAATACTAATTGCAATATAAATCAATAGATGCACGGGAACTAGAGCACATCTCTGATAAAAAAGTTTCTTTAACATACATGGATCATGGCTACAGTACAGTGCTATATAACAACTTGATAAGAACTGGCATTTGTATATACGCGAAAGCGCTAATTAGCGGCAATTTAGAATGTACAAACGTTTCTTCCCCGCTTATATCGTTAATTTCCATGCGCAAATTCGCCGTTTTGTTTCCATTTGGCTAAAATGGGCTCTATTATTTGCCATAGTTCCCAGTACTTCCTGGAGTTATAGTAAATGACCCCCACAGTGTCTGTAATAGTCCCATGCGTTTTTCACTGCAACAGGTCAGAAGGTTCCCCAGGGTGACTTGTGTGTATACAATGTTGTCAGGTGACTCCGTGCTCCCCCTTCAAATTGCCTACTCACCAGCTCCTGGAACCCCTGCAGGGGTATTGGGCATGTAGTGTTGAAATGGACTTCACTCCTCCTTGTTGCTTGTCCCGGGTGCCTCAGGTATATCCAGGTATATAAGGATGCAGCAACACCCTCATGCATCAACAAATATAAAAAGGGGGGCTTCCATAGTGTGATAACGTACAAACCACTTTTATTAAAAAACAGCAATAAAAACAAAAACAAAAAATCCGAAAATTCCAGAAAAAAGAGAGATAAGTCCTCCCACCCAGAAGAGCACTGGGATAGGGTGACAAACAGGTTCCAGCATTAATACAAACAAAGTCACTAGATCTGATGCATGTAGCAAGATGGGGGATGTGACAGCTGTGCGCTGCACCTGCGTTCCACCCACTCGTCTGCCGGGAAGTGACGTAGTATGCATAGTTCCGTCGTGCGCGCTTCGTCGCTAGATGTCCTCAGCGACGGTACTACGCTACTGCACACTCAGAGTTTTATGAGGGGAGCGTCCAGGTCTGTCCCGCCCCACGGGATATGGGCACCAACAACCGCCATACTTCCCAAGGGGGCGGATAAAGATAAATGTCAGATGTCAGAAATAGGGAATTCCTCCACCCGGGCCGGATTAAAGTTACTGTGTGGGTAGGCATTACAGACCTCCAAGTGACGCTCTCCCCTGCATTCTCATAAAATATACATGTGTATTGTATATACTGTGTAATTGGCAATCCGATCTCTCATACCTCAGCATACAATGCAGCCAGCACAACAGACCTTACTACCAGGATAAAGACCAGATTCATAGGAATGTAGGGTAGAAAATGACTGGATATATTGCGAACATCAGCATATAGATATCCAGAATATATACAGATTATTAATTAAGAAATATAAAATAATAAAGTAAATTACAATAAAAATTAATAAAAATAAATAATAAGTAAATGATAAACTCATATATATATTAAGAGACATATATGATGAAAAGAATGTAAAAATATTAATTTAAAATGAAGCAAATATACCATTGCCCATATATACAGGAATATACCAGATACGACCCCAGTGATTAACATTTACGGGGGATCCCTGGAGTTCCAAAGAAGGAAAAGGACTGAGGGAATTCATCAGTGTAAATGTTAAACAATGTATTTACCCATGTGTTATATCTATCCCCAAACACTATCTGTCAGAACTAAGGTAATTTGTAACCTGTATGTTTACGTGCATGTACCATACCACCCAGGCTCTCCACCACTCCCAAAGGTCCCCATACAGTTGGCAACATTAGGGGGGTAGAGGGTAGAGGTCCGGCCTATATGGATAGCTACAGCTCTGGCTGTCTACTTGGTTAGTTTTTGCCCCCTTTCTCCCCATATTTTCTTTTCCCGGATTATTATTCCTTCTATTCATTCACTATCTCAAGAAATAAGCTTTATTATCAAATCGTATAAGATATATATGGGAGATCTAAGGGGATCATCAGGTGGCTGTATTAATAAGACAGACACTAACAATTGTAGCGGTACTAATAAGGGATGTTCTACCTATAATACCCAACCTTATTAATTTATAGTATTCTTAAAAATACCTATACCACTCCCTCAAACGTACAGTTCACCATACAGTTCACCTTACATGCACTAATCTGATTAATAGATAGTTTACGGGAAACATTCAACAATTAAGGGAGTGAGGATTGGTATCTAATATAAACTCTATAGAAAGAAAAATCATATGCAAGCAATAACCAATGAGTTAGCAGAATTTGCTCTGACAAAGCACAATAAAGCAGGATAAAACAATACAGCGATAGCTATATATAAAAGAAAACTGATGGTATATATTAAAAAAAAAAAAAAAAAAAAAAATGGAAAAGGGGAAAAAATGCTCCTTAATATTCAAATAATAATATAAATGGTGAAAAATAAATATATAAATAACGATGCAGCCTGATGTTATAGATTGATTTACACCTGCTATTTAAGCGATTATTCAAACAATTATTCAAGCAATTATTCGAACAATTACACAGGCTGTTGTTTACTTCTTCAGATTCATTTTTTTGGAATTACCACCTCCAATACACCTTCCTGTCTCAATAGTACTTGACCATTTGTTTCAAGAGTATAAAGATGAATATAATAAATATTTGATTGGCATAAGCAGAGTAAGATAAGCAATAAACAAAAAACAAAAAAAGGGAAAACAAAAAACTGTCGGACAAGAAGAGGTTAGTCTGAATAGCAAGAGTATGCAGGCATGTGCAAATAAATGCTCCGATTTCTGTCAGAATAAGTTCTTAATCTATCATTCTGAAATTTTTGGAAAATAGTCCATGATGCGTCTTTTTTGCAGGCAGTCTTTGTGTAAATGTACAGCAAGGCAAAACAGAGCAAATAGGAAAATAATGATGAATCCGCGCAATGGGGGTAGGTAAAAATGTGGTTCAGAACTGCTGCCTCCACAAATGCAATCACCAACGAAGTGGAAAAAGCTGAACTGAGAAGAAATTAGGTGTGGGTGCGGCGCTGTTCTGATTTTATGGCAAAATGTTATGACACTGTGATAACATATTAAAGTCACCTCTGATAGGTGAGTGAAAGTATAAAAATGTTGGTTGATAAAAATTCTTGAAAAACTTTATCCCAAAAAAGGAGTAACAATCAAAAGTGATTTTGCATAAAAATAGAAAATGATGTGTATGTAATTTGCTTCAGACAGTGGCTGATCCTATGCAACTCACTGTTTACCACGTGGTGCTGTTATATCAAAATATGCCCATGTATTCATACCGTACATTGATTTGAAGTGCTAAGGTGAGTGGGAAGGATAAAGAAAGGGTACCATTGACTGGATTCCCCCCCCCTTTCCCTTCCATTTCCTCTCCCCCCCCTTCCTTTATCCTTCCCACTCACCTTAGCACTTCAAATCAATGTACGGTATGAATAAATGGGCATATTTTGATATAACAGCACCACATGGTAAACAGTGAGTTGCATAGGATCAGCCACTGTCTGAAGCAAATTACATACACATCATTTTCTATTTTTATGCAAAATCACTTTTGATTGTTACTCCTTTTTTGGGATAAAGTTTTTCAAGAATTTTTATCAACCAACATTTTCATACTTTCACTCACCTATCAGAGGTGACTTTAACATGTTATCACAGTGTCATTACACTTTGCCATAAAACCAGAACAGCGCCACACCCATACCTAATTTCTTCTCAAAACAGAGCAAAGCAGGACACAGCAGAGCAATGCAAAAAAAAGCGCTATCTTTAAACTAAAGAGTCTAAATTGTCATCCCTCTGTTACACCTCCATACATGTTCATACAAAATCCTTCAGTGTTCTCAGAACATTTTAACACCATTGAACTCAACAGTAAAAGGTATACTCTAAAGTTGCTTTTTTTTTAACCAGTTATTTTAGCCGATCCTACCCAATTTGCACGACTCCTCTTATTGGTACCTCTGATGGGCCCCCACTATGAGAATATCTTCTTCCCTGGACTCCCCCCAACATCCGCAGTGGAACTTTCAGTCCTCAGGGGCTTCTGCAGACACCATACTGGCAAACACTGTTGCAAACACCGCTGCTACTTTAACTTTAGCTTTAGCTCACAACACTCTCCGCTGGTGAAAACAGGCTCAGAAATAGACTCACTCACCTCCTTGGCTTCTCTCACAAGCAGGATAGGATCACAAGCAAAATAGAGGGATAAAATTAATAGGACTGAGTCGTCCACCAACATGCACTGGCTCCCTCGGGCGTTGTAGTGGCTTCCGTGTGCTGGTTAGGACTAGCTCTGTACTCAGAGCGACCATCCACGCTCAGGCACGTCCCCTCCCGGACCTCTCACGCAGGCTGGGAATCAGAACTGTTGCCCTTGTTACTTGAGGGTTTCTGGCTTATCTCCAGCATTCTAACTCCTTCTAAAGTCCTTCTAAAGTCAGTCAAGCATACACCCTGCGGCGTCAGGAACTCATCCAGAGTGGGGGGAGATACGCGCCAGGAACCAGGACCAGGAGAAGCAGGCAAGTATCGAGTAGAAGGTTGTAACAAATTATGGAAGTTGTAGCAAATTGTAGATGAAGCAAGTGGCAGTACGGCAGGTATTATAACGCAGTCTCTTGATGTTGATGTTGAAACATCAGATGCAGGCATCCAAACAGCATGGTTTAACTTCCTCTAGTTTTCCAACAAACATCATGAGAAGCGGCAAACACAGCAGCACGTGGGTCAGTTAATGCGGCCGCATAAGCCTCCTTAAATAAGGCATAATGAAGCTTAATGGCTTCCTCGCTCACAGGGACGCATAGAGCCTCAATGCAGGTTTGAAGTTGGTGCCATCTTGTGGCTCCTCACCCTGTAACTGATAATAAAACGTGTCTGTCCACAGACTCCGTGGACAACCTCACATTTATCAAAATGAATCAGTCCTGGATTACCAGCAGCTATTAAACCCCTGATGCCGATGTTGCTGATTATGTGTTTTTGGGATGTGGAATCTCTGCAGGACTTCTAGGCTGCCTAGCATTGTGGGTGTTGATTTCATCTGGAAGATTTTTTTTTGGTGTGGGTTTCATAGGCACAATTAACACCCAAAGACCAATTTTTACACACCTGTTTGACAGGTGCATATCATTTCAATTTTTGACAGCAAGGCCAATTCTTTCTTTCATCAAGAGTACCTCTATAGGGTTATGGTGTGAAGGCGCCACCGACACCCAAAGGCCAATATTTCCACACCTGTTTGACAGGTGCATACCATTGCAATTTTTGACAGCAAAATCAATTCTTGCTTTCATCAAAAGTACCTTAATAGGGTTACGATGTGAAGGCGCCACTGACACCCAAAGACCAATTTTTCTGTACCTGTTTTACAGGTGCATATCATTTAAATTTTTGACAGCAAGGCCAATTCTTGCTTTCATCAAGAGTACTTCAATAGGGTTATTGTGTTGGTGTGCCACTGATACCCAAAGACCAATTTTTCTGCACCTGTTTGACAGGTGCATATCATTGCAATTTTTGACAGCAAGGCCAATTCTTGCTTTCATCAAGAGTACCTCTATAAGGTTACAGTGCGAAGGCGCCACCGACACCCAAAGACTAATTTATTTAGTACCTGTTACTTTTATTGAGAGTCTGTGGAAGAGACACCAGAATTTATCCAAATTCCCAGTGCACTACATTGTGGCCTCATCATACAGACTGGCTCTCCAAGCTGTTGCTTATTTTTTGACTTTATAAATGCAATTATTGCTGCAGCAGCTTCTATACACAGTATAGATGTGCCACTTTACAGGTAGACTAAGGGGACCCCTCAGTCACTATATTAAAATTAATTTTTCATTTTTATGCTTTCACTTTAAGCATCAATTAATTATTATTATTATTATTATTATTATTATTATTATTATTATTATTATTATTCAGGATTTACAGTTGTGTGCATAGGTTTACATACCCTGGCAAAATTTATGATTTCTTGGCCATTTTTCAGAGAACATGAATAACACAAAAACTTTTCTTTCACTCATGGTTAGTGTTTGGCTGAAGCCATTTATTTTCAATCAACTGTGTTTTGTCTTTTTAAATCATAATGACAACATAAACTACCCAAATTACCCTGATCAAAAGTTTACATAACCCAGTTCTTAATACCGTGAATTGCCCCCTTTTACATCAATGACAGCTTGAAGTCTTTTGTGGTATTTGTGGATGAGGCTCTTTATCTTCTCAGAAGGTAAAGCTGCCCATTCCTCTTGGCAAAAATCCTCCAGTTCCTGTAAATTCTTGGGCTGTCTTGCATGAACTGCACGTTTGAGATCTCCCTAGAGTGGCTCAATGATATTGGGGTCAGGAGACTGAGATGGCCACTCCAGAACCTTCACTTTATTCTGCTGTAGCCAATGACAAGTCGACTTGGCCTTGTGTTTTGGATCATTGTCATGTTGGAATGTCCAAGTACGTTCCATGCACAGCTTCCTGGCTGATGAATGCAAATGTTCCTCCAGTATTTTTTGATAACATTCTGCATTCATCTTGCCAACAATTCTCACACATCCCCAAAACATCAGCGATCCACCTCTACACCTTTCATCATAGGCCTTGTTGACCCCTCCCCAAATGTAGTGTTTATTGTTGTCGCCAAAAAGCTCAATTTTGGTCTCATCCTTCCAAATGACTTTGTGCCAGAAGATTTGAGGCTAGTCTCTGTGCTGTTTGGCGTATTGTGGCATTTGCCTAGTATTGGCTTTCTTCTGACGACTCGACCATGCAGCCCATCTTTCTACGAGTGCCTTCTTTTTGTGCATCTTGAAACAGCCACACCACATGTTCTCAGAGAGTCCTGTATTTCACCTGAAGTTATTTGTGGGTTTTTCTTTGTATCCCGAACAATTTTCCTGGCAGTTGTGTCTGAAATTGTAGTTGGTCTACCTGCAACACCAGCAACAAAATGATCACTGCAGAGACATTTGTCTCCTCCTCTACTGCCCAGTGCCCCCACAACACTGTCCAAAAGATAGCAGTGTGCTCCTATTGCATCAACTCCCCAAGCACAGCTGAGGAGGAAACTACTTATAGCGGTTGCAGATACCATACTGCTGAAAAGAAGTGGGTGTGAGACGGTGGATGATGTAAGGATGTTCTGATTTGATGCAGACATACTGGTGAATGTGAGTAGGTTATGTAGCACTGGCTGCTCTCTGATGACAGGGAGGGGGTGGGTCTAATAGCACACATGTCAAATCATTTTATGGCATTGGACCCTAGGGGTGTGGGACAGTATGATCTAGCAGACAAGTTGTTTGAATTTGTTGGCATATATGAGTATGATAGCCTAGAGTGCTGTCAGCTAAAGCATGTTTCATGGCTTATCAGCAGGCACACCAGAGGATTCTCTTGTTCCCTGGTGGGCCGGTCTGAACCTGCTCTCAACTGTACCTAGCTTATATTGGTGTAAAGCCTTGGACTTGATGATCAGTGTTGCACTACTTACAGAAGAAGCACCACAATGAGGAAGACAAAGGTTCATTTATTATTCTGATATGACTATTAGGCATGTGTTTTGGGTTTGAGTCAGCTATGAGTTTGACCCAAACCTAAGCTGTGCACAGTTCACCAAAGTTTCTGGCTGCCTGCCTGCTTGTTTCAAATTGTAAACAAACTGGCAGACACCCTCGGTGACATCATTGATCAAGCATGAGAAAAAGGAGAACAGTTGTGACTTTATATGAGGCAGGGACCTGGTAAGGTCAATTGCTTCCATGTCAAAAAACAAGAGGAAAAGGGATTGGGACTTTGAATGAAGCATGTAGGTATAAAGAATTCAGTTTATTATATAAATTAACATACAAATGCATAATCATGAGTAAGTGTATATTCAATACTGTTATAATAACTGGTATAATTCAATAAAATGTATATCTATACATACAATGTAGACGGGTTGCCACATGATTATAAGCAAATAATATCAAAAATTATACATACTGACAGATATCAATTGAATCATAGGGAGACAGCATATAATAGCTCTATGCATTTCGTAGATTGATTCCCCTCTTTAGGAGCATGCGCGTGAGTTCAATAAAATATAATAGAAGGAGTTGCTGTATGGTCTGATCCTACCCAAGGAGAAAAGAAAAATCATAACAAATAAAATAAAATAAAACCAAGTATAAAAACCCACTCTCTACCATACTTACAAGGTTGACAATATAATAAAAGTGTGGCATTGTAGATCAGGGACCCCCAAAGGGGGGGGGGTGCATCTCCAACGGTAGCTGAGGTGAAGTGAGTGGCCTGCTGTCCAGCAAGAAAATCATCCAGGGGAGACAGATTTAAAGAAATTAAAATAGTCATAGTGACTATAAGTGCTGAGACCATCAATGAAGGACTTCTGAAAAAATATATGTACATATATTTTATATAGTTATAGTATGACACGTGCAAGGTGTCCTGTGCTCAGTAAAGAACAGGGAGATTGAAATACCAGAAAGTATTGATCAAGCATGGCCATAGGAGCAGCCAGGTTTCCTGGTCCTGTTATTTAAATTTGATTTGTGCTAGAGATCTGTCTGTTGTGGTGAGTCCAGCAGGAATGGATCGCCATGTGCAGGTTACTATGATTAACAATGAATCTACATTGCTGAAAGATGAGATAGATAGGAGGACATTTGTTTGCAAAATATTTTTTCTACTGTGTGTGTGTGTACTTATTTTTTTACTTATGCAATTTTTTAGTCAATATGTAACAACGGATACTATGCACCCTTTACTCATTTATGTAAGGGGTGCTGAATATTTGGGGAACCTCCTTATATTAAAGTTGACCTTCAGATTCTGATAAGTCTCCCATCGCAGTCCCCCACATCCACTAAGCTAGGGATAGGGTCATGTTGATGGGGACAAGGGGCCTAGATGGGGAGCCCACCTAGCAAAATACCCCTCGCATGTTGAGGATGTTTAGCCTGGTATGGTTCAAAATGGGGAAGGTGTATGCGCACTGCTCCACCCTCTTTTCTGCACAGCTAGGCTTCATGCTCAAATGAAAGTCTGGTATGGATTTGGGATGCCATGGAGTTTTGGCGGGGGGGGGGGTTTGCACACCGTATTTTTGCTTTTTGTTTCTTCTTCTGCAGGGCATGTCACCTGGTACGCTATATAGGGGGGGACGTGGGGGGGACGGGGGGAGGTAAGGCAGGCTGCCCTCTCCTTTCTCACCTAGATAATGTTCTGGTGTGTATTTTAAGGGGGACCCCACACAAAACATTAACTAAAATGATGTGGGAATCCCCCTAAAATCTATACCAGAAACTTATCCTAGATAGGGGTCTAGCATGAATTTTGAAAGGGCCTGTCACTAAAAAAAAAAAATGCAGTTTATTTAACCAAAGTCCCTCCATTTTTTATTCGAGAAATTAAGCAATCCATAAAGTTGATAATGTCAGACTGTTGCTAGGGGTGAAATGAGAGGACACACAATTTGGAACGAATGGATGGTCAAATTGGTTCAAGTTGTATAATGAAGATGGCAGAATGGTTGCTTGCTGGACTTCCACTCCCTGTAAGGTATTATGCTTTATAAGTGAGTAGTATACTTTCGTTTTAATAAAATATGCATAACAACAGATCTTTGGGCCTTGTAAGCAAGGCTTTATCAGGGTGGGCTTTGATTAATTCATTGATTATCACCTAAAGTCTGTATCCTTCATCATAAATAAAACATTACTATACCACATTTATTGTCATGGATAAATAGAGCGTAAAAGGGAAACTGATTTTTCCATGATAAGGGAAACTTGAGCTGGAGCCACAATCATCTTAAAATGTCAGGCTCAGTAAAGACCATATGGGCAGCCAACAAGACCATTCTTGTCCTCCATAAAAAGGCATGAACCTAATATTTAAAAAATGGTTTCTACTTGTAAAAATCAAGTCACAGCCTGCTTAGTATGTGAACTCAGTAATAACTTTATGAAACCATCTGTCTTTTAAAAACATTTTGAAAAAAATCACCCAGAGATGAGATATATAACCCTTTTTAAAGGCATAAATAAATGTTATATAAAAAAAGACCAAAAATAACATTGACTGCAAACAAAATAATAATTAGGGATGAGCCAGTGGTTCGAGTCAAATATAAGTTCGACTTGAACATCGGGTGTTTGTTTGTTCTAAAATGAACCGAACATATGGGGCGTTTGCGGGAAATTATAGCGCGGCGGAACGTCCCATATTGCACTGTGAGATCGCAGTGCATTGCTGTATCATGATTGGCCAAAGCATGCACTTGACCTGCATGCTTTGGCCAGTCACAGCGCGCTCTGCTGAGAGAGCCATAATTGGCCAAAGGCACAGTGCCTTTGGTCAATCATGGCTCAGGGGCACTAATCGGGCACTAATCGCGATCGTGTGTACACAAATCCGACGCACAAAGTGCCACGCATGCTCAGAATAAATAAAAAGATGAAAGCTATTGGCTACTGCCCCGTTTATAGTCCCGACGTACGTGTTTTACGTCATCGCGTGCAGAATGATCGGATTTTCCGACAACTTTGTGTGACCGTGTGTATGCAAGACAAGTTTGAGCCAACATTCGTCGGAAAAAATCCTAGGATTTTGTTGTCGGAATGTCCGATCAATGTCCGACCGTGTGTACGGGGCAAAACTGTGAGGGCTTACAGTGTTCTGGTACCACCAAAACCAAAGGCCCAATTTTTCTGCCCCTGTTGAGCAGGGCCATGTAATTACAATTTTTGATATAATATTTAACAGCAGGGCCTGTTCCTGCACCCAACAAGAGTAACTGTGAGGGGTTACAGTGCTGTGGCACCACCACCACCACCCTAGGTCCAATTTTTCTGCCTCTGTTTAACAGGGGCATGTAATTATAATTTTTGATATATTAATATTTCAACGCAGGGCCTGTTCCTGCACCCAACAAGAGTAACTGTGAGGGCTTACAGTGTTTTGGCACCACCAAAACCAAAGGCCACATTTTTCTGCCCATGTTTAACAGGGGCATGTAATTACAATTTTTGAAATAATATTTCAATGCAGGGCCCGTTCCTGCGCCCAACAAGAGTAACTGTGAGGGCTTACAGTGTTGTGGCACCACCACCCAAGGCCCAATTTTTCTGCCCCTGTTTAACAGGGGCATGTAATTACAATTGTTGATATAATATTTCAAGGCAGGGCCCATTCCTGCACCCAACAAGAGTAACTGTGAGGGCTTACAGTGTTCTGGTATCACCAAAACCAAAGGCCCAATTTTTCTGCCCCTGTTTAACAGGGGCATGTAATTACAATTGTTGATATAATATATCAAGGCAGGGCCCATTCCTGCACCCAACAAGAGTAACTGTGAGGGCTTACAGTGCTCTGGTATCACCAATACCAAAGGCCCAATTTTTCTGCCCCTGTTGAGCAGGGCCATGTAATTACAATTTTTGATAAAATATTTAACAGCAGGGCCTGCTCCTGCACCCAACAAGAGTAATTGTGAGGGGTTACATTGTTCTGGCGCCACGAAAACCAAAGGCCCAATTTTTCTGCAGAGTATATAGGGTAGGCCGTATAGTATATATACTGTTGTTCAGAGTATATAGTACCTAAAGGGCCTGGTATGGATTTTGGGGGGATCATCCACGCCATTTTTTGGTATTTTTGGCACATGGTTCCCCTTAATGTTCATACTAGACCCAAGGGGCTTGGCAACGGACTGGGGGGGGCCATGCCGTTTTTTTCAATGATTTTTATCTGTATTGCCGGGATCCGACAATACATTACAGTTTTAAATGACATTTTTTCATTTAGAAATGTGCTTTTGCTGTGGTACTGTTATAAACATGGGGAAGATGCGCCACTTCACAGGCAGACTATGGAGACCCCCCAGGCATGATATTTAAAGGAATATTTCATTTTTATTGTTTCACTTTAAGCACTAACAGCCACTTTTTATGGCAATATCTTGCATATAAACCTTTAAAATGAGCACTTTTGATTTTTCACGTTCGCATCCCATACAATTTAACGGTGTTCGCATGTTCGCACAAATGTTTTGCCTGTTCACATGTTCTGCTGCGAACCGAACCAGGGGGTGTTCGGCTCATCCCTAAGAATAATATAGGCCTAAGTATTTTACCATAAATAGCTAGGGAAGGACACAATTGTTGAACCTTTTATTAAAAGCCAGCAGCTGCAGTATGTGTAGCTGCTGTTTTTTTTTTTTTTGGGGGGGGGGCGGACCTCCGCTTGAAATCTTTTATTGTTGATCTGTTTGAAATTATGTTTGGATCTAAAGAAGTAGCAAAACATAAAGATGTGCTATTTTCTACTGCTACTGTAAAAAGGGCAATATAAATCAATTCACTTGTAGACCCAATAGCTCTTCTCATTCAGCATTACAGTTTGGTGACCACACTAATGTGAGTTGTCTAGTTTTGTTGTTAGTTTTTATGAGATGCTTGCATAGTAGTGTAATGTCTAACCATGCATGTCTAAGTACTAGTAAAAAATATCCTAAGATGAACTTCTGCGCTACTAAAGTGACTGTTGTGTGAAGTGCTGCAAAATCAAAAAAGTGAACACCACTCACTAACTGAAATCTAAAAATACCACAATCAATAATTGTGCCTGTGATTTTGCGCAAACCAAAATGAACAATAAATATTCAAATAAATAAGCATAAGTATTAAATCATAAATAAATAAATCAGATAGTCCATAAAGTGAAAATCCGTGACTGTAGTGCAAATCAATCAAGTGGATCAGATACGTGAATAATCTATACAGTGATAAATCGAAAGTGTAAAATGCGTTGATAGTAGATCTCGTGACTTTCGTGGTGTTGGATACCCACTAGGGGCTCCCAGAACTCTCACCTTACTGACATTAAAATAATGCCTTTATGTATCCATTCAGGACTGTGCTTGTTCCAATCCCAACGGTGTAGTCGTTCTGGTGCGTCTATGGGGAGATGGCGTTCCTTCCGGTGAATGGACTCCACATATGGGGGATAATCAAAAAGGAGGATACTCCAATAGGGTGATATTGTTAAAGCCGAAGATTTTATTTAAAATTATCTGCTTACATAGAGGTAGTGTTGAAACAGCAATTAAAACAGTGTGTTTACAATCCCCGCCACGTCACTTCCGGTCCGCGCTGTTGTGTATCCGGTTATGTCCTACGCTTTACGTCATATCACATGACTTCCTCAGGGTGCCCTGAGGAAGTCATGTGATATGACGTAACGCGTAGGACGTAACCAGATACACAACAGCGCGGACCGGAAGTGACGTAGCGGGGATTGTAAACACACTGTTTGAATTGCTGTTTCAACGCTACCTCTATGTAAGCAGATAATTTTAAATAAAATCTTCGGCTTTAACGATATCACCCTATTGGAGTATCCTCCTTTTTGATTATCCCCCATATGTGGAGTCCATTCACCGGAAGGAACGCCATCTCCCCATAGACGCACCAGAACGACTACACCGTTGGGATTGGAACAAGCACAGTCCTGAATGGATACATAAAGGCATTATTTTAATGTCAGTAAGGTGAGAGTTCTGGGAGCCCCTAGTGGGTATCCAACACCACGAAAGTCACGAGATCTACTATCAACGCATTTTACACTTTCGATTTATCACTGTATAGATTATTCACGTATCTGATCCACTTGATTGATTTGCACTACAGTCACGGATTTTCACTTTATGGACTATCTGATTTATTTATTTATGATTTAATACTTATGCTTATTTATTTGAATATTTATTGTTCATTTTGGTTTGCGCAAAATCACAGGCACAATTATTGATTGTGGTATTTTTAGATTTCATGTCTAAGTACTGCTCAAGTATCTTTAGCTGTCTATGCCAGCCACAGGTACTTTACTTGCAGACATCTGTCTCCTCCTTTCTCTCTGCACATTAAAAAAATAGCAAATTGCTAGAAAAAGCATTACAATTTAAAAGGAAAATGCTGATAGTAATTCCTGCCATGGCATGTGTATTTCCCTATTAAAGGTAATGCTAAATCTGATACCAAGAATGTGGCTTGCTATTTTCCTATTATGGTGAAACATCTGAAAGCATCTTCATCTGTGACAGTCTGAAAACAACTACCGAAGCAGATATCGCTAAAAAAATTAACAGATTTTTCTGCACTGGATCTGCACTGGAAGCACTGCACTGATATCTTTGACTAATGGCGTAAAAGCATTGCAATGTCCAATTCTTCTAGTTATTTTACGAATTAAGTATTTTGCCACCCTTCTTGTAAAACCATTCAAAATTAAAAATATAAATATTATTTGGAAAAAGAGAGCTACTAGCAGGTGAGTTTGAAAGTTTTGAAGAGGGGGCACATTTGCGGAGTCTGACAGAGCGGAAATGCGCTGCTAGAGCTCCGGTCCGTGACAGAGGAAAAGCAGCGGTAAAGTATAAACCCGCAGGTAAAAAAAAACACCCTCTTCTCCCGCTTACTCCTGTGACCCCGGAGCTCTGTTTGAGACACATCAAATGGTGTTGGGAGGTAACCGCACCAAGTTAAAAACTCCTCCATCAAGGAGACACAGACGTGGGCCAAAGCTAAAATGGTGTCGGCACCTGCCTCACACAGCACCTCAGAGCACTCTCACAAGCAGAAACAAAAACTTATCCAACCAAACTCTCCAGGTGAGTCGGACACAGAACTATATCCCTCACAAGACTCTCCTCTGGAAATCTCTGCTCCCCTAACACCTTATAAACAATTTGAACATATGCTGCAAAAAGCATTGAAACAAACACAATACAAATAGTATTAGATAGGAAATAAGTGAACTGGGTAACCATACAGCAGGAAAATCTTAAAGAAGAAAATTTAATACTGCAATCCAGACTGGAAGATTATGAAAAGCCAGACATTCCAACCTCCGCATTAGAGGAATCCCAGAAACAGTAATAGATTTGCAATCAATCATAAGGGCTCTATTCCAAGAACTCCAACTGGCTTTACCAATAGAACGCTTTGGAGTTCATTGGGCCCTCACGCCCAAAAACTCAGATGGCCCTCCACGCGATATAATCGCAAAATTTAATTACTATCGCACGAAAGAGCAACTATTGGCAGCCATTTGGGGGAAAAAAACACCTTAACATTCCAGGGTTATAATTATCAACTATTTACTGAATTATCCCAACTGATCATTAAAAAACGGCGTTCAATGAATCCTCAACTTACAGTGTTGCAAAATCATCGTATCACTTACCAATGGGGAGTCCCGTTTGCCATACATTTTACATACCAGGGCTCTAAATATACCTGTAAATCCTCAGAGGAATTACAGCAGTCACTTCAAGACCTTCATCTAGTGGAAGACTCGTATGTTACCAACCCTTCTCGCAGAAGGTCAACCTCATCTTCCTTACTCAATCCTTTCCAATCCTCAGAGAAAAATGGGAGCCAACATGCCCATAAAAGAAGTAGTTTAGCCTCCCCTCCTTTGAAACAAGAAGATTCAATGGACTGACCTTGTATACTACCACCGGTTACTCCTGATTTTTTCACTTCGTCACCCACTCATTTAGGGTTCAGACAATGAAGGACTGTTACATAGTTACACAAAGCTCAATCCTGGATCATTCCCTATGATCTAATTTTGAAACTCATTCTGGAAAACTTCCCAGTAATATTACTTGATTACTTTGCAATCTTGCAAGTATTTTTTGCCCTTTTACTTTATAGCCTAAACATGACACTAAATAGAACATTTTCTTTCAATACAACATGTAGAGTCACACCTGATAGTCTAATAGTTCTTAGTCTACAGGTTACTAATGACTTACCTCTCTATCTAATCTATCCCTCTATCTAATCTATCCTTATATGATCAAGCGGAGCTATTAGCCCAATATCTATTTATGGCCATGCAGGCTATGTATCACACAATGGTTCAGTGTACCCCACTTTGCTTCCCTCGATTGCCCACTATTAATATGTGGAAGATTGATGGTGGCCCTTTTTCCCCCAATAGAGAATTTTTTCTCTTATCACTGGCAATTCTTGGATTTCTTCAAAAATGAATTCTTGCAATATTATATCTTACCTCATATGTTACATGTTTTTTTTCTTTCTCTACACCATTCTTGGTCCATCTCCGCTCCTCCCCTCCTTCTTGTTCACTTGGATTGAACCATCCAGCCAGGAAAATGCGAGAAGTGGTGAGAATTATCTCCCTTATCACCTATCATGGCACCCTTAAACATTATGCCCCTGAACGTTCAGGGTATTAACATACCGAAGAAATGCACTAAAGCGTTCCATTTTTTTCAATCACAGAAAGCACATATAGTATGCTTACAGGAAACTCACTTTGCAGTGAGCTCTACGCCCACATTTATGAGCTCATTTTATCCGCAAATTTATACGGCCTCAGCTACCACCAAAGGGCGCGGAACCCTTATAGCTTTTCACCGCTCTAGTCCATTCATTCCTAAATCAGAAATTAAAGACCCCGAAGGGAGATATCTTATCCTTATGGGACACATTATGGACACAGCAGTCACAATTGTCTCCTATTATGCTCCAAATAAACAACCAACACCTTTTCTATCACACCTTCTACAAGTAGTATCCACACCCAAGATGGGAACAATTATCACGTGTGGTGATTCAAACCAAGTCCTCCTCCCATTTTTAGACAAGTCCCCATTTATCCCACCAAAAAGCCCACTCAGGCAATCCTTTTCAGTACTTCTCTTGAAACACAATTTAGGTGGCTCATGGAGAGAAAATAATCTGGCAAAAAGAAAATATACTCATTATTCGCACCAACACCAAACCTTCTCTCGTATTGACCATATATTTCTAACTATTGGTATGATATCTGAGATTCTCTCATCAAACATAATCCCAATCCCTTGGTCAGATCATAGCGCAGTCTATACTACAATAGCCTCCACTATACCTAAAGCACATGACACATCTTGGTACCTCCCCAACATCTTACTTAAAAACCCATCTCATCGCATAATATTCGAACAAGACCTAAAAGAGTATCTGATACACAACACCTGCCATCAAATCTCTCCACTAAGGCTTAATGTACACGGGACGCTGAGGCAACCTCCTCTGAACAAATTTTTTTACAGCTTCAAACCGACGTTTAAAAACGCCCATTTTGCCGTGTTTGCATGCCACGGTTTTACGCATTTTTCCGCGTTTTGCCGGGTTTGCGTCTAGAAGCGTTTATTTAAGATAACATCATAGGACCCTCCCAAAACCCAAAAAAACAGTATTATTTAACTATTTCAGCCATTCTGTGAGACCAGAGTGAGCAGCAGCAGCTGAGAGAGCAGCAGTGTACTTGTATCTGATTCAATTTCAGTGCTTTTACTATGGATCCCATAATGAGCATATGTGAGGAAAAAATGCAAGTTTTTTAATATATTTAATTTTTAAATTGCAATTGATTAGTATTTTTTTTGTTTATTTTTTTATAAGCTGTATATGTAGTTTCATTTTTTTAAATTTATTTATTTATTTTGTCTTTTTATGCAAAATTTGATTGCAATTTTTTAGCTTTCAAAAGTTTTTATTAGTTTTACAAAATAAAGAAAACAAAAGCAATACAGAATAATACGAATATCATCAGACTATTACATGTCATACCCCTGAGGGGGACGTATATACTGACAACACCAGGTGTAAAAGTCAATCAAATCACCACAACCATGTACAGGACCTACGGAGCTGCTGCATAACCTCAAAGAATGTGTAGACTGCCAAGTTTAAATACCGTTGCGTAGAGAGGCCCAAAGAGATTTCGCCGGCACCCCAAAAGGGATCAAGCTGTGCACGGGAGGATCTCCACAAGCCACCCCTAACTTATGTATACCATGGAGCCTCGGGGTCAAAGAAAACACTTTGAAGAAGCTGCAGCCTGGTTAGCTAACTTTCTAGAAAAATAAACTAAAAACTCCTTTCGGGGTATGTTTTACACCCAAGTCGGGAGGACTTTTCCTAGTCCCCCTAAAGTGGATAGCAGAAGAGTAGTGACAGTAAAGAAAAGAAGAGGAGAAGACAGGGGGAAGAGAGGAAAGGGAGAGAGAAGCTAGCCTATCATCGGGAAGGGCCCCCGCCCCCTATTTAAAATGCTCGTAATTTTAAGGTTGGACACCAGGTATGAGGGAAATACCAATAAACTGCGCCCATGGTTCCCAGACAGCTTCGAATTGCGCTTTGGTGTTGTCTAGAATGCTCAAGAGTTTCTCTTGGGACATAATCCAGGAAACTTTACGAATAGCTGCCTTAAAGGAAACCTTGGGTTGTTTCCAAGCTTTGGCAATGGTGAGTTTGGCACCTAGGAGGATGAAGTGTATTAGTTTATGTGACTGTTTTGGAGTCTTAGGTAAGTTATCATTGAGTAGAGCTATGGCTGGGGTTTTCGGGATTTGGATCTTCGTTATTTTTCGAATCAGGGAGAATATCTTGCCCCAGAAGGGCCTCAGTCTGGGGCATTCCCACCATACGTGGGCCATTGAACCCAAGGGCTGACACCCTCGGAAGCACTTGGGGTCCGCCGTTGGAAACATTTTGAATAATTTGGATGGGGTGAGATACCATCTGGTAATGACCTTGATACTTGATTCAATCAGGGAGATATTCTTAATGCCCTTAAAGGCTCTGTTAAAGGAGCTTCTCCATTTATCAACTTCCCAGTTAAGGGAAAGATCACTCTCCCACGCAAAGCATGTAAGGAGTCTTTTGGGATTGAAGGGCTAGTGACTGATAGATGACAGAGATCCCTCCCCTCTGTTCTATGGATCGCCCACACCATAATTCGTATGGTGTAAATGTGTGAGGCGGGGATTTTCCTCCTCCGCAGAGGTGGCGGAGAAAGTGTCTTATTTGGTGAAATCTATAACGCTCAGAATTTGGTATTTCAAGATGATTGAGACAGAACTCAAGAGAAATAGGGCCCTCATTAGTGAAGAAGTGTCTGATTCGGTACAGTCCCTTGTCCAGCCACCATCTGAAGGCTTTGATGTCCAACCCTGGGGCAAAGTCTGGATTATTGAAGATGTGCGCTAGCGGGTGGCATCTCGAGATTAGAGTGGGGTTGTTTCTTAGGTTATCCCATAGTTTGAATGCTTGAGATAGAGACGGAGAAAGTATTGGGGGTCTCTGTCTTGGGGGAACCCAGAGCAGAAAATCCAGGGTATAGGATGGGGCAGCCCCTCTCTCTATCTGAATCCAATCTGGTTTCTCTGCCTTAGAGTAGACCGTGGAGAGTTGGGCTTACCTGGCAGCTTGGTAATACCAGAAAAGCTGAGGAACCCCTAAACCCCCTGTGTTCTGGGTAGGAAAGGGGTTCTTTGCTGGATTCTGTGACCTCTACCCCACCCCCCCAAATAAATTTGGTTACTTTTCTTTGGAATTTGGTCAAGTGATCCTTATTAATGTTTTTCGGAAGGGCCCTGAAAAGATAGAGAAGTCTAGGTAATAATGTCATCTTCACTGCGTGGATTCTCCCTAGCCAGGATACCTCCCCCTTCGACCAATTTCCTAAGTCGGCTTCTAACTTGCGGTAAGTTTGGGGGAAGTTCATAGAATATAATTGCTCCATTTTAGCTGTGAGTTTAATTCCTAAGTAGTCGATGTAAAGGTTGTTCCATTTGAAGTCAAAGGAACTTTGAAGTGCGGATACAGTGTCTGTCTTGAGAGAGATATTTAAAGCCGATGAACCAGAAATATTGGAGAACTCCTTCAAAAGTTTGCACAAGTTTGGAAGGGAGGTGGTTGGGGACGTGATGAAGAGGAGCATATCGCCCGCAAATAGCCCGCATTTGTGGACTTGGTTCCCACAGGATACTCCAAGGATGTTGGGATTCGATCTAATTGCTATCGCCAGTGTTTCGATCGCCATGGCGAAAATCAGAGGGGAGAGAGGGCAGCCCTGTCTTGTACCTCTTGCTATTTGGAGGGGTTTGGAGTATTGGCCTTGTAATCGGATTACCGCTTTCGGGTTGGAGTAGAGGGATCTTAGGATCCCTAAGAAGCTAGTCCCAAAACCCCACCTTTCCAGAAGAGAGAATAGATATGGCAATTCGATCGAATCGAAGGCTTTATGTAAATCTAATGATAATAGCATTCCTGCCTGCTTGGGGCCCTCTTCCCAATTTGATTGGAGAATGGAGACAATGTCTACCGCTCTCCTAATTTGGTCTGGGCCCTGCCTCCCTGGGATAAAACCAACCTGGTCTTTGTGGACATACAGCTTAATAAAAGAGGCAAGACGGTTGGCGAGAATTTTGGTTAGAATTTTAAGGTCGTTATTAATTAGGGAAATGGGCCTATAATTCTCTACTTCTTCATGGTTTTTATTGGGTTTGGGGATGACAGATATAAAAGCCGTGTTCAGATGTGGATCTATTGGGGAACCTGATTTTTTAAAAAGTTAAAGTTAAAAAATTAAAAAAAAATAAGTTAAAAAAAAGTTAGAGTTAAAAAATTTCGCCTTATGGGGGGCCAATATGTCTCCGAATGTCTTATAATAGGGGACCGATAAGCCGTCCGGACCCGGAGCTGAGCCAGTCTTAAGGTTTTTGATGACCTCCCTTATCACCTCTGTGGAGAAGGGTTCATCCATTAAGTCTTTATGGTCCTTGGAAATAGAGGGCAGTTGAAGGTTCCTGAAAAATGAGTCGTTCGAAGTATCTCTCGCCGCTTGGGTGGGTTTATACAGGTCGGAGTAAAAGTCGTGGAAGGCAGTCATGATTTTAGTTGGGTTGGCTGTTGGTGGTTGGCCTGCTATACGTAGTTTGGGGAAAGTGAGGGAGCGAAATTTGGGGGAGAGTTTAGTGCCTAACATCGTACCAATTTTGTCCCTTTGGCAATAAAATTTAGCACCGCTCCATCTAATATGTTTTTCGGCTTTTGCCGTTAACGCCAGATTGAGTTCAAGTCTTATCGCGTCTAGTTTATCAGTAAGCACCTTAGATGGATTTTTTTTTTGTTCTCGACTTTCAGGGCAACAAAGGTTTGTTCCAATTTATGAATGTCTATCAGTCTTTCCTTTTTAACCTGAGTCGCTAGCCTGATGAGCTCGCCACGAACTGTAGCCTTGTGGGCAGCCCAAAGGGTTTCGGGAGAGATGTTTTCTACGTCGTTTAGTCAGAAATATTCTTTAATACCGTCTGCTATCATCTTGGCGTGAACTGGGTCACCTAGGAGAGACTCGTTCAGTCTCCAGTAAGAGCCCCTGTTCCCTGTCAGGACGTTTCTCAATGAAAGGAGGACCAGTGAGTGGTCCGACCAAGTTATGTCTATAATAGAAGCCCTGTTGGCCAGGGGGATAAGGTTAGTAGGAATGAGAATGTGATCAATCCTTGAGTAGGACTGGTGGGGAGAGGAAAAGTGAGTAAAGTCCCTACATTTGGGGTTCAGTTCCCTCCAAATGTCTACTAAACCTTGGGAATGTATTGTTTTGGCTATTCTGGTACTCAGTTTTGTGGGACGCGTTAGCCGATCTTTAAGGGGTTTGGTTTTGTCCAGACCCTGGTCAAACGCCACATTGGAGTCTCCCCGCCGCTGAAGACGTTAGAGAACGAAGCACGCACGACGGACCAGCGCCTACACATCACTTCCTGGCAGCACAGTGGGAGGAATACATCTCCAGCTGATCGCTACTTCCCCCACTTGTACCTGCTTGGGTTTCAGTGACTGAACAGTGACTGAACAACCAAACACCAACAAAACCCACTTTTGAGTGATATCCCTCCCCAGTGGCCAAGGGGGGGTGAACGAACAGGACCTGTTGGATGTTTGCAACTTTTTTTATTTTTATTTTTGTTTTATTTTATATTTTTTTGTCTTTTATACTACTTTTTAAATAAATACTTTTTGGGACTATATTATACTATGGAAGCCTTTTTCTTTCCTTGATATGAGGGCTAATTGCAACATGATCATTGGAGCCATCTGAAGCATCGCAGCAGTAGCAGTCTTCCGTGCAGCATTACAGGCCTGATACCCCTGTAGGGGTTCCGACATCTGGTGAGTGAGCAATCTGAGGGGGATCACAGAAGTCACCATCCTACCCTGTACACACCAAGTCACTTTGGGGATAATATCAAGTCTGATTGCCGCATGAAATACATGAGACTATCACACATTTGTGCAATTGCTACAACATATGAACTATATGTGCACTGAGACATAGAGATACTGTTGCGATATTGTATATGGAATCCTTTTCCCCATAGGAACCAACATAAGTGGATCCACGCATGTTTCATGCATTTTTGTCGCTATAAACTAGATGTCTTTATTTTGTACTAAGTGCTGAATGTGTGTTGTGATGGGTAAAACTACACTGTCCTATGAAAAGCATATGATATTGTAGCACATACAGAGTCTTTTCTGATTATCTCTGTATGCGATTATATACTGACCCACACATATGTACTTTAGCCAATTGAGTGTGACTCTGCAACATTTTCCGTTTTCCATTTAATTACAGCACCCTTTCACCCATATTGGTTTGAAATCTTGTGATATATATATAAAATTACGTTTATACAACGTTCCCTGTATAGGCTGAGCCAAACAGGTCTCTCGGGTAGCGCCGTTTTTCCCTATTTATCCCCTAATATTTCTTATTTCTGCAGGACATTCCTAGGGAGTGTCTCTGTTTAAGGGAGGCAGCAACCTATAAACACTTGGCCTATATACTTGGTTCATCCATAGGAACCAACATAAGTGGATCCACGCATGTTTCATGCATTTTTGTCGCTATAAACAAGATGTCTTTTTTTTTTTTTTTCTTTTTTTTTCTTTTTTTTGTACTAAGTGCTGAATGTGTGTTGTGATGGGTAAAACTACACTGTCCTATGAAAAGCATATGATATTTTAGCACATACAGAGTCTTTTCTGATTATCTCTGTATGCGATTATATACTGACCCACACATATGTACTTTAGCCAATGGAGTGTGACTCTGCAACATTTTTCGTTTTCCATTTAATTATAGCACCCTTTCACCCATATTGGTTTGAAATCTTGTGATATATATAAAATTACGTTTATACAACGTTCCCTGTATAGGCTGAGCCAAACAGGTCTTTCGGGTAGCGCCGTTTTTCCCTATTTATCCCCTAATATTTCTTATTTCTGCAGGACATTCCTAGGGAGTGTCTCTGTTTAAGGGAGGCAGCAACCTGTAAACACTTGGCCTATATAGTTGTCCTAAGCACGATTTTTTTCAACTTTACTCTCCCCCCCCATATGACCTTGCCCTCCAGAAGGGGGTTGAGAGTTGCAAAGAGGTTCTGGAAAAAAGTGGCTTGTCCCTTATTAGGGGCGTAGTATGAGATTGTGGAGTATAGGACTCCCTCCCGAGTGCCCTTTACAAGAGTAAACCTACCCTCTGGGTCTTTGAAATCCGAGATGTGGGTAAATTAGCTGTTTTTAGAGAGAAGTATTGCTACCCCTTTTGTTTTGTTTGGAGCATTGGCGAGGAAAAAAGATGGATAGTAGGGGTATAGGAACTTGGGACTGTACCGAATCGGAAAGTGCGTCTCCTGCAGAAGCACTATATCAAGTTTGAGGGATTTATAATGGTCAAAAGTTAATCTCCTTTTCCTAGGAGAATTAAGCCCTTGAGCGTTATGAGAAGCCACCTTGAGATCTACTCCCTTCAATATCAAATCAGCCATTGGAACACAGGGAGGGATGATCACCAACCCAGCAGCCACCTACCTTGTGATGAGTTATATTTGCAGTGAGGGTGATGGAGGAAAGGATACGTCCTAATTCTGTAAGGGAGAGGACCGGGGACGACTCCCGACGACAGGCTAGAAGAGAAAAAGAGAGTGAATGGGAAGAGATGGAAGGTAGAGATTCAACTAAACACAAAATCAAAGACAGTAACAAGGGTCTTCTAACGAGACCCATGGAGGGTGGTGGTACGACTGTCCGCCAAGTCTCCACTCTTAACCTTCGCCCGCCCTGGAGGGGCGAGCGAAGTCTCACTCGAATAGAACACATTAGTTTCCCTAGGAATGAGAGGAGGCGCAAGGGTACCACCCCGGACCCTTGCAGTTACAAATGACTGACTCATAAACTGTGCACAACTAAGTCTTAGATAACTGAAATGTCAATTACAAACCCGTATCAAAACCTTGAACACATGTAAAAATAAACGGTCTGTAAAAATAAATATCCTCAAATGTTCAAGTCCCAGGAGCATAGATCTGGCTAGGAGGGGATTGCTGGTTCCTATGTAGAGCAAGATTTTTAGGAATCGAGTCCCCAGGGAGGAGGTGTGAGTAACCGTAATCTTGCTTCTGGAAAGTATAGGGAGCAGGAGGGCTGTCTGCTGCAGACGTCTCTCCTCTCTGGGCTGTGATGACTTGTGGCATAGAGGCCTTTGGATTGAATGTCCTGGATCAGGGGACCCAACTGGGCCAGGAAATAGGGGGATTGAGCACTAGCTCAGTCAACAGAGGGAACTACTTCCCAAACGGAGAAGTCCATGGTAGAACTGGGAGAAGATGAGGTCTTGATGGGCTGTTACGGTGGCCTTCCATCCTTGCTCTTCTTAGAGGGACCCTTGTTCCAGAGGGGGGAGACAAGACTGGCCGGAGGTGGGCGTTTGGTCGATCCCGATGATGATGAGGAGAAAACCATAGGAGCTTCCTGGGAAATTAGTTTTAGGCACAGGAACAGTCTCTCACCTTCTGGTAGGTTGGAAAAAGCATAAGTCTTGCCCTGTAATGAGAACTTCACGGCGAAGGGGAAAGACCAACGGTATTTGATGTCCCGTTCCATTAGGACCCATAGAAGAGGCTTAAGGGCACGTCGTCTTTGTATGGTGGACTGAGCCAAGTCTGCAAACACCTGAATTTGGTGGCCCCGATGTAGTAGCTTAGGCTTCAAACGCGATTGTCGCATTACCTCCTCTTTGACCGCGTAGAAATGCGGTTTCACTATTAAGTCTCTGGGTGTACCGTCTTTTCTTGGGGGTCCTAGAGCCCTGTGTGCCCTGTCTAGTTCTAGCCTATGTGGCGGAATATTAGGGATAAGTTCTGAGATAAAGTCCTGCACCGTAAGGGGGATATCCGTGAAGGATTCCTGGAGGTCTCTTAGTCTAAAATCCTACCTCCTGGACCTGTTCTCAAGTTCATCGATTCTGGAGAGGGCTGTATCCAGTTGTTCTTGAACGGTCTGATTGTGCGCAGCATCCTGGTTGGTTCTGGAGACCGTGTGTTCAATTTTGTCTTCCATAGCTTCAATTCTGGAGCCCAGGCTAGATAGGTCTGATTTGATGGTATTGGTGATCTGGATTGCTGTGTTGGCCAATCCCTTTTCTAATAGGGCCGAGAATTTAGTAAAAAGGTCTTCTTGGAGTGCAGAGATGTCACTGACTGAGTATCCGGGGGATGTGTCTGCTGTAGAGGGAAGTTGGGAGGGCATGGATGAGGAAAGGGCACAGTCCTCCATCTGCCTGCTGTTCTGTAGCTCTTTATGGGCCACATAGGGGGCTTGGTGCTGGTGAGGGCCCTGATGGCTAGTCTGGTTCGTGCAGGAGCCTCCCTGTGTCGCTTGGGCATAAGTCAGGGTCGGGGGGTCAGTATTGGCCTGTGTTCCGGCGCCTTAGGCTGTGTGGCTGCATGAGGCCTAGTGGATTCATTGCCGGCGGCCATCTTGGTACACCCGTCCGTTGCCGCCGCATCAAATTGCGGGCCTAGGTCGCGGCGAACCTGGGGACCGGACATCTCACCGTGGTCCCCTGCTGTTCCTGGTACTGGGAGTGAGAGCGGGAAGGTCCTCCTGCGGCTGTAACGTGAGTTGTGCCGCTCGTTTGTCCAGGGTGGTGCAGAGCTCCAGGCCTAAGCGGCCATGTCGGAGCTCTCACGCATGCGCACCCCTGATTGCAATTTTTTAATATATTTCATTTTTAAATTGCTGATTAGTATATTTTTTGTTTGTTTTTTTTATTATAAGCTATATATGTAATTTCATTTTTTTTATTTATTTATTTTGTCTTTTTTATGCAAAATGTAATTGCAATTTTTTAATCTATTTAATTTTTAAATTGCAATTGATTATTATATTTTTTTGTTAAATTTTTTTAAAAGCTGTATGTGTAATTTCATTTTTTTATTAATTTATTCTGTCGTTTTTATGCAAATTTTAATTGCAATTTTTAAAATATTTTTAATTAACCCTAACCTTGACCCTAACCGGAAACCCTAACCCTAACTTGTTCTTCAAGGGAAAAACCCTAACCCCCTAACCCTAACTCTAACTTTTTCTTCAAGGGGAAAACCCTAACCATAACCCCCTAACCCTAATGGGAAACCCTAACCGGAAACCCTAACCCCTAACCCTAACTTATTCTTCAAGGGGAAAACCCTAACCATAACCATAACCCCCTAACCCTAATGGGAAACCATAACACTTACCATAACCCTAAACTTGTTGTTCAAGGGGAAAACCATAACCCTAACCATAACCCCCTAACCCTAATGGGAAACTCTAACCCTATCCCTACCCAGAAACCCTAACCCTAAGGGGAAACCATAACACTTACCATAACCCTAAACTTGTTCTTCAAGGCGAAAACCCTAACCATAACCCACTAACCCTAAAGGGAAACCCCAACCCTAACCCTAACTGGAAACCCTAACCCTTAATTTCATGCAACTATGTCTGACTAAGTCGGCGGTGAAGCTCAATAGTGGAGTCATCTGGTTGAAATCTAACAACATATAGGTCAAATTCCAATTATACTTTGGCTTACAGCAATGCTAGTGGTGTATTGGATTGGATCATGCTCATTAGGAGTATATAAATGGTCTATGAAGCATAGCAAGCAATTACAAGTTTTACATTTTTTTTAGTGTTTTTTCATCATTTGCTATCATTTTTAAGTTTTGTAATGTTAAAAAATAGGGCACCTGTAAAAACCCTTATAAATGAGCGGCATTTTGCGTCTGAAACGTCGGAAACTTCAGCGCCTGAACTCATTTTTTTGTTTGTCTGGAATATGATCTATTCCTCACAGAAAATGTAGATAAATCCGTGTGCCATTCTAGACATGCCTTCTATATGAAGGCTAATAAACCTGACACTTACTTGGCACGTGCTCTGAACTCTCTAAATAAACAAACCAAACCAATCCGACTCAAATTGTCAAAGGATAATTACACCTATAATCCCGTTAAAATAGTCCATAAATTCTAGAGCACAAGTTCCCATACATCTGGAAAAGAGAAGGCATCAAATATTTAGGTATAACTTTAACTTCTAAAACAGAGGACCTTACCCCAACTACTCTATCTTTATAGAACATTGGAAATTCCAATCCCCAACTCCTTTTTTAACCGCTTCAGCCCCGGAAGATTTTACCCCATTCCTGACCAGAGCACTTTTTGCGATTCGGCACTGCGTCGCTTTAACTGACAATTGCGCGGTCATGCGGCATTGCACCCAAAAAAAATTGACGTCCTTTTTTTCCCACAAATAGAGCTGTCTTCTGGTGGTATTTGATCACCTCTGCGGTTTTTATTTTTTGCACTATAAACAAAAAAAGAGTGACAATTTTGAAAAAAACACAATATTTTTTACTTTTTGCTATAATAAATACCCCCCAAAAATATATAAAAAAACATTTTTTTCCTCAGTTTATGTATTCTTCTACATATTTTTGGTAAAAAAAATCACAATAAACGTATATTGATTGGTTTGCGCAAAAGTTATAGCGTCTACAATATAGGGCATAGTTTTATAGCATCTTTATTATAATTTTTTTTTTTACTAGTAATGGCAGCGATCTGCGATTTTAATCGGGACTATGGCGGACACGGCGGACAATTTTAACACATTTTTGGGACCATAAAATCGGTGCTATAAAAATGCATTGATTACTGTAAAAATGTCACTGGCAGTGAAGGAGTTAACCACTAGGGGGGCAATCAAGGGGTTAATGTGTTCCCTAGTGTGTGTTCTAACTGAAGGGGGGAGGGGACTGTGTAGGGGAAGAGATAGATTGTTGTTCATACTCTATTTACACGCACAGATCCCAATTCTCTGTGTGCCCCGATCGATCGCGGGAGCCTGACAGTGATCGTGATGGCCAGCACTCGCATCGGCTCCGTGGGCGAGCAGGGGGCATGCACGCTCCCCCTAGTGGCCACAGGGCAAAGTGACATTACATAACGTCATTTCGCCCAGCTGTGCCATTACAACTTTGGCGGCTGGTCGGCAAGTGGTTAAGTCACTTCAATCAATATTAAACAAATACCTCTTGCAGGGGAAAAGTGCTATGTGTGCCTTTAGCAGGCTGATCAAACACAGGAAGGCAGGGGGAATAGGCTATGTACATCTGCAAGATTACTACTTTGCTACAATCTTAGCACAACTTCATCACTGGCTATTAAAAGACTCCAATACATTATGGAAGGAAATAGAACAATCTCAAATCTCTAGAGGGACTTTGCATGAGTTCCTATTGACAGCACACCTCAACAAATCACTAGATAAAACCTAGCACCACCTATTTTAGCATCGGTCAGAGCGTGGATTCACCTCCACAGCTTTTCAAAATGGAGTGGCAAGGTATCTAATTGGATAGCAAAAGGGATAAAAAATCTAAATTAGGTCATGGAAGGCTCCTCACTAAAATCATTCACAACACTACAGCATTTAGTAAGGAAGCACCCCCAACTAGTTACAAAATTACCTAAAAAAATAACCCAATTCTATCAAACAACCCCAAGTATACACAAAGGTATCACTTATATATTCAGGCCTACAAGAAAAGAACATCTGCTTGAAATCTCCATCTATGTTGGTATGGGAACAGGAATTGGGGATAGAGTACACTTCTCAACATTGGGAAAAAACACTGCGCCTTATACATACCTCCACAAAAAGCACCAACTTATGGGAAATGCAACAAAAGATATCTCTTAGATGGTACCTGACACCGCACCGCATAGCTAAAATTTACCGAAATGCTACCTCAAGCTGTTGGAGAATGTGTGGAGAAGTGGGCACTTTAATCCACATCCTATGGAACTGCCCCAATATAAGATCATTGTGGTTTCAGGTTGAAGAAATTATAGCGAGTATTACAGGCACTCACCAGCCATTATCTCCAGGAATGGCGATACTATCCCTAGATATACATTCCATACCTCCACCATACAGAACTGTAATATCACATGTTTTACTAGCCACTAGGTTGTCTATTCTCCGACATTGGAGGGAAATGGCGGTCCCTCCAGTCTCGGAGGTAGTACAAACTACCCACACCCATGGCACCTATGAGGTTTTACACTCATCATCCACAGGGAACTATGAAATAGTTTACAAAAAATGGAGTCCTTGGAGAGATTGGTATAATCAGAGGGAAGGAAGTGTCACCAGCACACCAGGATCTCTAAAATTGGGTCCAAATTGTAATCACATAGTATCAAAAAAATAAATAGAAGCGACGTTTCAGGACCACGCAGGACCCTTCACCATCACATGCCTGATGAAGGGGTCCTGCGTGGCTCCAAAACATTGCTTCTATTTATTTTTTTGATACTATGTGATTACAATTTTGGACCCAATTTTGGAGATCCTGGTGTGCTGTTGACACTTCTTTCTTATAATTGCAGTCAGTTCCAGTCATTGGTCATTTCAGCATCCAATTTAAGATACAGCCATTTGTGCAGGTACGTGTGCGTTGGGAGTATTTCATTGGTGGTATAATCAAAGAGCACAAGATAGGTGAAGGGTTGGAAAGTAATAACTAGCAGAGTTAACAAAAGGAAAGAATAGACATTGACGTGACTGTTTTTATGTTTTTTTATGTTTATGTTTTTTTAATTTTTCTACTTTTTCCTTTTTATGGTTTTCTGTTTATGTTTTATATTTTATATTATATACTCTCAGTTGCTTACCAAAATGGGTAAAAGTGGTCGTTATACTCAAGATATCAGTTAGGATGATAGATAATTAATACAGGAGTTATCAATCACAATAAAGTGGAATGTCCATGGCGACGATTAATGCCCTGTACACACGGTCGAATTTTCCGACAGAAAAAGTTTGATGGGAGCCTTTTGTCGGAAATTTCCACCGTGTGTAGGCTCAATCGGACAGTTTCCATCAGGATTTCCGTCGCACAAAATTTGAGATCTGGTTCTCAAATTTTCCGACAACAATATCCGTTCATGTAAATTCCGATCGTGTGTACACAATTCCGACGCACAAAGTGCCACGCATGCTCGGAATCAAGTAGAAGAGCAGCACTGTCTATTGAACTTCATTTTTCTTGGCTCGTCGTACGTCACCGCATTCTTGACGTTCAGAATTTCCGACCAACTTTGTGTGATCGTGTGTATGCAAGACAAGTTTGAGCGAACATCCGTTGGAAAAAAAAGATTGTGTGTACAAGGCATTAGAGTGATCGCAGGTTGATGTTCACAGAACCTTTGTGATAAACACAAGGCCTTAGAATTACCTCCAAGTATAGAGCTGTAATGTTGATACTATTATGACAATGGATGCACATTACTTAGAGTATACATAGGGTACAAGCGACTGAAGAATGTTAATAATTACAGACATATTGTTATTTACTGTTTGTTGATTTTTTTTCGTTGTCTGACAACTAAACTAAATAAAAATTATTGAAACAAACTAGTCCATAAATTCCGATCCCATTTAGCCTCTTTATACTCTGCAAAAAATGAATTTAACCCTGCAGATGCAGACGCCTTTTATTTCCAATTAAATCTTCCTCAATTATTCCAGAACCAAAGATCCCATCTTGAAGAGCCCGTCACAGCGGAGGATGTAGCGAAAACAATTAAAGAACTAAAATTAAACAAAAGACTAGGTGTTTTTTTAGCCATATATTATCATATATTACCATACATTTACAGAAACATTATTTCCACTCCTAGCCAAAGCTTATAATATAATATTAGAAGGATATTGCTAATGGCAATTATTTGTATGATATCTAAGCCTACATCTTGCATGAATTATCGCCCCATTTCCCTTTTAAACCTTGACATAAAAATCTTAGCAAAAATCCTGGCAAATCGCTCAACAAAATCATAGGCATTTTTGTTCAAGTAGGTTTTATGCCTACACACCAAGCGGGTGACAATGTGCGCCGATCAGTTCTTTTGACGCACATTGCCAAAACTCGCCACATCCCCTCTTGCTTCCTTTCCCTTGACATCAGGAAAGCCTTTGATTCTGTTTCCTATTTCCTACACACCCTCCAGAAATGGGGTTTTGGCCCCCACTTCACTAAATGGATAGCCACACTATACGACCTCAAGCATACATAAAATATACAAGTTACAAATCATACTCCTTTAAAATAGAAAGAGGCATGTGTCAGGGATGTCCACTCTCCCCCCTCCTATTTGCTCTTTTAATAGAACCCCGTGCTCAATACATCAGATCAAACCCAACAATAACTGGAATAGAACTAGGAGGCTATCACCACAAACTTTGCTTATTCACAGGTGACATTTTATTATTTTTTTCATCTCCTCAGGTCTCAAGCCCCAACCTCTTACCTATCCTCAGTAGGTTTGCCTACATCTCAGGACTAACAATCAATCCTAAAAAGTGCCTAGCACTGAATATATTCCTATCTGAGAGAGAAATAGACACAGTGAAAACTGCACTTCCCTTTACCTGGGCAGAGAAAACAATCCCATACCTAGGAATTTACAGCTTCCGTTTCGGATCTCTTTTCAGCCAACTACCCATCTACCCTAAAACATGTAACAAACTTAATAAAACAATGGTCACACCTTCCAATATCTTGGCTAGGTAGAATTAATACTATAAAAATGTCAATCCTACCCAAACTACTATATTTGTTCAGAGTCCTACCGTTCCCAATTCCTGCCTTCTTTACACGACTAATCCAAAAAAGGGTGATGACATTTGTATGGAGATCCTCCAACACTCTATATCTTCCCAAATCTAAAAGGTGGCCTCGGCTTTCCAAACTTTGCATCATACTACAAAGTAGCTCATATTGCAAGCCTACCCAAATATCATGCAACACAAGGAGATCCTCTATGGGTGATGATAGAAGCAGCTGACTGCGATCCTTTATCGGTCTCAAATCTACTATGGCTTAGCCCTAAAGACCGTCCTGGTTTGCGTAACCCTATTACTAAACACTTTATATCTCTTTGGGATAGGCTTAAATTTAAACACCACTTCCCCACACAACCCTCTCCTCTCCTTCCTTAAAAACCCTGCTTTTTACCTAGCATGGGTCTCCCCTAAGTCATTAAAAGTATGGGCTTCACTGGAAGTTCTGAGATTACACAAATTTCAAACATTATACCTTTCTAAGATATGCGCAAGACTTTCGGATTACCTCAATCGTAAATATTCTGATACCTCCAAATCAAAAACTTCTTCACACCTTATACTAATACGGACACACCTCTGAATCAAGTTACAAGCTTTGAAGTCACATGTAAAAAAGATCCACACGCCAAAGGACTAATCTCTTCCCTTTATTTTCAGGTTCTTATTAAACCCAACTCAGACAAAACATCCTACACTCAGAAATGGGAGGAGGACCTTGGATGAACTTTTATGCCACGTACACACGATCAGACTTTCTGCCAACAAAACCATGGATTTTTTTCCGAAGGATGTTGGCTCAAACTTGTCTTGTATACACACAGGCACAGAAATGTTGGCCCAAAATTCCGAACGTGAGAATGCGGTGATGTACAAGACGTAAGATGAGCCGAGAAAAAGGAAGTTCAATAACCTGTTCGGCTCCTTCTGCTTGATTCCGAGCATGCATGAACTTTTGTGCGACACGATCGGAATTTCCGACAACAAAGTGAAGTTGGTGTAAAATTTGAGAACCTGCTCTCAAATATTTGTGGCCAGAAATTCCGACAGCAAATGTTCGATGGAGCATACACATGGTCGGACTTTCCGACAACAAGCTCACACCGAACATTTCCCATCGGAAATTTCGACCGTGTGTATGCGGCAATACTGATATAGAATGGTATTTGGCTGCCAACTAAAACATCATCTTCTAACATTTTAGCAATTGAAACCAATTATAAAGTTTTGACCCATTGGTACCTTTTACCCTCTAGAATAGCTAAATACATTCCAACTTACTCAGCTCTTTGCTTCCGAGGCTCTCCAGACCTGGGCACGCAAATGTATGTTTGGTGGGCCTGCCCTATAGCCCAAACCTTCTGGAAATAAATATTTAGAACTGTCTCCAGAATGTTCAAGATATCAATACAACCTGACCCTACTATGGCACTACTTAACTTAAAACCTGTATATTTGACTCATATACAGTTTAGTCTCTTTGTTCAACTCCTTACAGCTGCTTAATGAAATAATTGTCAAATGGATGATAATAAATACATATTATTTGGGTACCTTCATCCTTTATAAGTATTAATATAGAGGAAAATGGGGAGAGGAGGAAGAACAGCTGCTAAACAAACTCTGGCAAAAGCATGGAAATCCCCTTCTTTGGTGGTAGCTGAGACAAAGCATAGAATTAATAAGTTCATTATTCATGCAAAAATGGCAGCTATAGAACATAACCAAATCCCCAAATTCAAAAACATGTGGCACCCATGGGTTCAATTTTTCTTGCCATCATCCTTATGCCCTGTACACACGATAGGATTTTCCGACAACAAATGTTCGATGGGAGCTTGTTGTCGGAAATTCCGACCACGTGTAGGCTTCATCGGACATTTTTAGTCGGAATTTCCAACAAACAAAATTTGAGATCTGGATCTCAAATTTTCCGACAACAAAATCCGTTGTCGGAAATTCCGATCGTGTGTACACAATTTCGACACACAAAATTCCACGCATGCTCGGAATCAAGCAGAAGAGCCGCACTGGCTATTGAACTTAATTTTTCTCAGCTCATCGTACGGGTTTGGTTGTCAGAAAATCGTATCGTGTGTACAGGGTAATGAGCTTCATTCCATCTGTTGTCACTTTTTCATTAACATGTATGTAATGCCTATTAATGTGAACTAAATAAAATCTTTTGACAAGGGGAAAGTTTTGAAGAAACTTTTGAGGCCACATTCAGTACATGTAAAAAAAAATGTATTTCCATAAACTCAGACATGCTATACAGAGAGCAGTATAAAAAAAGCACCTCATATATCACCTAATATAAAAATTGAACACTTTTGACACCAAAAAATGTTAAGTACACATGTATATTAACAGACAAAGAAAAAAGGTGATTTCAACTTTAAACTTTTAAATACATCTTAAGCTTATAAACCTTTAAGGAATACTTTTGCTCAGGGTTAAACCTCAAGGGGGTATGTTGGCCACAAAAAGGTTGCTTTAAGACAAAGGAAACAAAAACTTCTCCAATAAAGGTTGACATTTATATATAGGCAGGATCCATAATGTAATGCAATGACAATATTTACAATTGGACTGGGGGGGGGCATGGCCGACTGAGCATGTGAGAGGACTCACATCATGGAGCTCCCATCTTTGATCCTCTAAGTAATATCCAGCCATAAGCCCACGTCTTTAGAACCCCATTTCAAATTTTTATGAATTGCTAACTTCTGACAGAACGACTCGTCATAATAGAACCAAGCTAAACCTGAAACATTATTAAAAGCTTGGAGAATGATATCCACGTGTTGAAACATTCCACAGCACAATTCAGGGTGTTTCTCGCCCATGATGCTAGCATATATGCAGAATGCTTGAAGCCAGTTGTTGAAAGAACGGGGCACAGACTTGCGTTTTTTATCATCAAATTTATCAGAGTCCTTTTTATCTAAACGATTCTCTTTAAAAGAAGGAAGGAGAGAAAGAAGGTCAATGTAATTGCCTCTCCAAATTCTTTCTTTAATAGAGGCTGATAAGTGAAAACCAAGAGGTGAGACTTCGCAAACCAACGCCTCTTTGAAACAACTCTTAGGGACCGAAGGAATAGAGACACGATCGGTTACTGAAAAGGAAGGCACAATAGGCAATAAAGTATGTGTTTTTTCCGTAACATGTGAAGCAGATGTGTCAACATCTATCCAAGCCTGCAACAATGAATTTTCAGAACTAGCAGGCAAGTTACTAATACAACGTTTAAAATATTCAGTAAAGGTATTAAAAGACAACAATGATGAACGTAATTGGTCGGACTCAACAGTATTTTTAACTTGCACATTATCAGATGAGGACGCAGCCTGAGCAGCAGACTCCAGAGAAATTTCAGCCTCAGGTGATGAATTCGATACAGGATCTGGCAAATGGACAAAAGGCAAAGAAACCGCAGTCGAAGCATTTGTAAAAGACAGAGAAGAAGATGGACACGACTCAGATAAACATGAAAAATTATTGCCAGCAGAAGAATTGACAGCATTAACAAAAGAATCATTTTTCTGCAAGGAATGATCAATAAATTGCAGAGGTTGCTGACATTGAGACACATTGATAATACTAGAAGATGTACTATTTATTAAATTTTCTTTTGACAATGGCACAGAAGTGGAAGAATGAGAGCGCAAAGAATTCACGTTTTTACCATCAATTTTGGTCTTCTTAGTTGAAGGCTGGCCCCTGTATTCGATCCAGTGGACCGGCTTCTGTTTCAATCTTCCCAGGCATCCAGTCGGAACTGCGCATGCTCCAGCATCGCCTTCAGTGATAAGCTTGTTGTCGGATGATGTAGGAGGGCAGGAAAGAAGCGATCCGGTTGGAACCAAAAAGCGGCCACTTGGAGAAATAGGGGAGGATTGAATAAGCGGCTGCACAGGAGGAGGAGCCGGAGTATTAGAAAAGAAAGAGGAAGAAGGAATAGACTGGGCCAGAGGAATAGCGGGAAGCAAAAGGGATGGCACTGGAGAGACAGGAGGCAAGACAGGCAAAGAAGAAGGAAAACCAGGAACAACAGCTGGGAAAGGAGGGGGGAGAGGAGGCGGTGAAGCCATGGAAGGGCCGGAAGATAAACAGGACCTCATCCAGGCATCGCCATCTGGAGAAAAGGCCCTCTCCATCAGCTGATGCAGCAAAGAATTCATGGCAAGTGAGAGAACAACACAGGGGTGCCTTTTTCTTCTGCTGCAGCCGTTGTTCTGAGTAAAATTGTTGGTTTGAATGCTTTTATAACCATTTCTTTGTTTTTATCGGTTCGTTGGATCACCTGATCAACTGTAGAATTTTTTAGAAGTTTAAAAGTCAGCTGACAGGTAAGTGACCAATAAAATAACTGAAATTTAAATTATTTAGCAAACTGTTATTGATTTGTCCCTATTCCCATAGGTAGGGGGCACTATTGCGTTCCCCCTACCTTCATTCTTTCCCCAGCCACATTGCCCCTTGTGCCTGGTACTGATCGAGTCAGCAGACTGTCAGAATCCTGATGGTGCCTACAGGATCACGATGCATAGAACTACCACCCACAAGAATAAAGAGGAAGCAGCAGGCCCTTGATCTCCAATATGGCACCGCTACACCAACGTGCTTCAGAACAACACAAGGAAGTGACAAGCCTAAGAACACAGGTAATAAGAACAAGTCTGGTCATCCTGTAGGCAAGGATAATTCTGGGGACATACTGTTCTATGCAAGGAAATTGTCAGAGGTACAGGGGCAGCTTAGAGCTGCAGAAGACACTGATCCACTTTGGATACAACGGGACTCTGGGTCAGACCTGGGGGCTGAAGCAGACCCCATTCCCTTGCCAAATTCAGACCAATTGCCTGATACTGAGGATATAGCTGGGGGAGATGTCAAATCTTACAAGCTGTTCATAAATTCACAGCTTCAGTAAATATAGTTAAAGATCATTTGGGGGGACTGATGGAGGAAATCTCGCTGCTTTGGCAGGATTTGCATAGAATTATTAAATTCACGGGGGCTGAAAGTCGCATTAGTGACTTAGAAGATAAGCTCCCTTCTTTCATTGCTGAAACCCACTCCACTACGTGTTTGGCCCGAGGTAACAGAGATAATACAGACAATATTGTGACGTTATAATTTTCACATTGTGGAACTGCTGGGAGAAGGTGGAAGGCAGGGATCCCACCTACTTTGTTGGTTGCTGGATACATTTGGCAAAGATGCGTTCACACCCCTGTTTGCGGTGAAGAGGGCTCATCGGGTCCCCACCAGAGCTTTGCTGGGCAATACACCCAGACCAGTTTTCGCTCATCTTCTACAGTACTGTGACAGAGAAAAAGTGTTCCGTCTGGCAAGAAAAAGGCCTAACATGCAATATAATGGGGCGAAGGTCTCCTTCTATCCTGACTTCTCTGCAGAGATACAAAATAAGAGAGCCAAGTTTATGGCTGTCAAGCGAAGGCTACAGCACCTGGGGCTGTCACATGCTATGTTATACCCGGCCCACTTGAGAGTTACTGCATGGGGGCAGGCTCATTTTTTTAAAACAGCACCAGAGATGGCAGATTGGCTGAACATAAATAAGCCTGCGCTGAGGATGCTCCAACCTGATGAAAAAGATACCTGACAACTAACACCTTCCTGTGTCATGAAGTTCTGCACCAGGCTACAGCTTGGAACCTGTGAGTTTACACTGGCCAGGGACTGACTTTACCTGTTATTCCTGAAGTTTTGCTCCCATGTTCACCAATAATTATACATTTGAGCTAGTGCGCACTGCTAATGTTCCTCCACTGTGTCAAAAACATCAAAGAATACTTGAAAGATGGACTGCAAGTGTTGGCTGTTGCATCCCTGTTCAGGAGTTTTGCAGGATGTTCCGTTTCTCCGGTTATCTGCTTTTTTATGGCCTGACCTTAACCCAATAGAACACCTTTGGGATGAATTAGAGCAGAGACTGAAAGACAGGCCTTCTCATACAACATCAGTGATTGACCTCACAAATGCGCTTCTGGAAGAATGGTCAAACATTCCCATAGACACACTCCTAAACCTTGTGGACAGCCTCCCCAGAAGAGTTGAAGCTGTTATAGCTGCAAAGGGTGGGCCAAGTCAATATTGAACCCTGCAGACTAAGATTGGGATGCCATTAAGGTCATGTGCATGTAAAGGTAGGTGTCCCAATATTTTTGACAATATAGTGCATGCATTCCTGCTTACATATGGTGGATACACCAATCGTAACTTGAAATGTGTGGGTACATAATAGTCCTTTATAAAGAGCAATGGTTGCCTCCACTCTGTAAATTTCATCCAGCCATTATTGGATTACAGGAAACACATCTTACCAGAGACACCTTGAGTTCTTTGAGATACTCCTGGGCAAGCTGTGTGTACCATTCCACCCATACATTATACTCTAGGGGTGTGAGTGTTGTTGTGCACAAGTCCTTGGCAAACCAAGAACCTGAGTCGATAGTAGATTCCAAAGGCTGATATGTTTTTCCTTATTGCAGATTGTACTTATTTACCCGTAGTATACTTGCTATGCTTTATATCCCTCCAACATTTTCAACGGGAGTGCTACAAGAATTAATGTCTTTTACTCTGACAAAGCCTGATGTTCCCATATTTATCATGGGAGACTTTAATGGCATTTTAAATCCGAGCATGGATAAACACCCTCCAACACACATTCTCTCCTTCAGTGACACTACTTTGTCCCATTTTGTTGCAAAACTTGGGTGGATAAACCTGTGGCGGTTGAAATATCCCAATGCCATTCAATTCTACTGTTTTTCTAAAATGCACACCACACTTTTCCGTACTGATCTGTGTTTGGGCACAACTTCTACTCTCCCCTTGATGTCTGTAATATGGTATGAACCGAGGGGGGTATGTGATCATCCCTCACTGGTAATGTGGCTATTGGTTCAACCATGCAGCAGCTTGCCACGGTCCCCACGGCGTCTTAATGCACTCTGGTTTAAGCTATTTCTGCCTGATAATACTATTGCACAGAACATTGAGAGATTCTTTCTTGATCATGACCGGTATGCAGATGGGCTTGTCAGATGGGATGCTTTCAATTGTTATCTTAGAGGTATCTTTATTTGTACCATAAATGCCATTAAATTGGGTACTAAGGAGCATGAAATGCAGTTAACTCAACATGTTAAGCAGCTAGATTGGGAACATATTACTAATTCTACAGAGCAAGCTAAAGCATCCTGGCTATCTGCACAGGATGCGTTGACCCGCTTTGTCAATTCAAAGGTGGAGAAAATTTTTTTTTTCCCAAGTTACTTTTTCATGCGAAGGGGGAGCAGACTAGCGTCTCCTAGCTAAGATTCTGAAGATAAAGATAACAAGATAACTGCGCCTGTTATTGGGACTCTAAAACTACCTGATGGTCCGATGGCCAATATTCCACCGACAGTAATGAAGGAACTGGCTTGTTTTTACTCAGACCTTTATGCCTCTAGGCATATACACAGGAGAAAATGATGGAGTTCCTGCACAACATTCCCCTACCACACTTATCGGAATTGCAGCAGATCCGTTTAGATGCTCCATTCACATTAAAAGAGCTACAGGAGGCAACAGCATGGTTCCCTTCCTCTAAGGTCCTGGGGACTATGGGCTACCAATAGAAGTATAGCAAACATACTCAGAGTTATTGTTACCAAAACTGCTGGTCTTTACAAGTCTTTATTGAAGCTTGCGCTAGCCAATAGCTGCTAAATTCCACAAGTTTAGCAAGTCTAGCACAAGTATCATATTAATTGTAAAACCCGACAAAAATGCCATAGAACCCAACTCTTACAGAACCATATGTCTCCTCCAGACAGATATTAAAATATTAGCTAAAGTACTCACCAGGAGGTTTAATACTGTGGTTTCTAACATTGTTCATCCAGATCAGGCAGGCTTTATGCCTAACAAATCTATGGCTGTCAACCTTAGACATCTGTTTGTTAACATGTAAACCCCAGCTGATAATGAAGGTGCTAGGGCCTTACTGTCACTGGATGCAAATAAGGCCTTTGACTGTGTGGAGTGAGGGTATCTGTGGGCTGTACTGGCAAAATTAGGGTTTGGAGATACCTTTATTTCTTGGATACATCCTCTGTACTACCATCTTCAGGCACTCAAATGGGAGGAGGGCAGAACTTCTAACCCATTTTCCCTGGGGAGAGGTACAAGACAGGAATGCCCCCTGTCTCCCCTGTTGTTTGCTCTTAAAATAGAACCTCTGGCACCGATTTGGGCACATACAACAATTGAAGGGTTCCGGTTTGGTAACATAAACAAAAATTTTGCTGTACGCGGACGAAATGCTCCTGTTATTAGGGGACACCGAGTCCTCCTTGAGAGCAGTTATGTCCACTATCTCTGACTATGGCGGGTATTCAGGGCTGATGATTAATTGGACAAAATCTGCTTTACTGCAACTCGATCAAAAGATCCTCACCTAGCATCATTCTGTCAAGTGCTGGAGAGACATTAGAAATGGTAAATATCTCACCCCTCATACGTGCAGCTAGCAGCAGCAAAAATGGCCCCTGAAGGCACCCATGTGTCATGCAGGGTGATGGGATGGAAGAATAGCACATCCAACCGGGAGGTGCCATAAAAAAAAGAATCCCCCGCCAGACACCAACGGAGACCCTAACACTGCAGTGCGTCTGTCACAAGCGCCACAACAAAGCACTGGCAGCAGGCCAAGACACCAGACATCAGCCCGGTGCACAATGTACAAAGCAACGCCAGGGTGATTCCATCCTCTGCGGCGCCATTGTAATTGGTAATGCACTAGATGTGCGCGCCTTCCATTTTGTCTTTATTGTATATTGGGTGTCCTAGAGGAAGTAATACCAGATGTGTGCATTAAAGAAATGGTGTATTGGGCCTTATTTCAGGCCCGTAGGCTATTATTACTCCAATGTACCTCCCAGAATTCTTCTACACCACAGATGTTGCTTGCACCTATGGGTACAATGCTATGATATGAGAAATGAATATATCAACATAGGGGTAACACACATAAATATGAGAAACTATGGGGAGGCTGGTTGGCTACTATAGGCCTGGCTCCAGTAGATCTGGTAATGGATAGAATATTAATTTCATAATGACTTGGATTTATAGGAGCAGGGAAGGGGGTAACCCCTGTATTTCTTTTGTATCTCATACTATATTGTACTGATGCAAATGCGAGTATGATTTCAGGTTTATATTCTTTACATGTATGATATATTCTGTGTATGAATTTGTCTAAAAAAGTGTAGTACCTATTACTTGGCAGGTGGGAACTCTCTGCAGTTGTATTAGTATTGGATTGCATGATCTATTGTTATATCAATAAAGAATCATTCAGATTTTTTTTTATAAAATTAGACTGAAGGTTTTAGCTTGATTCATAATAGTAATTTAAAAAAAAAAAAACAATTATTTATTAAGAAATAAATTAAGAAAAGAAAGCCAGTGTAGTAGATGATAATGGATAGAGGACTATTTTTTAATTTTCTTTTATATTCTTCTTTTTGCTTTTTTTATTAATCTTTCTACTTTTCACTGTTATTGTCACGTAAATCTGGCATCCAACTTTTTATTTTGAACTTTTATAAACTGAAAAATAAATATGGCAAGACAGGAAATAAAAATTAATTTTCACTGATCTGAATACACACAAAAGCCCCATACACACTATCAGATTTTCTGCTGAGTTTCTCCTTCAGATTTACCAAAACCATGTAGTGCAAGGGCCTGCCTGATTGCATACACATTGAAACTCCTAAGGTTTGACCTCATAGTATATGGTTTTGGTAAATCTGAAGGAAAAACTCAGCAGAAAATCTGATAGTGTGTATGGGGCTTTATCCTCATATCTCCTGTGTCCTTATAGCATAAGTTATCACATATTACCTTGTTTTTCACCATTGTTTTAAATGCCCTACACAAAGTCACTATAAATAGTGCACCGCTGAGAGTTATTCTTCTCCAGGTTCTGTGTTCATTATAGCATGAAGATTAAAATTACAATTTTAACACTCCCTTTAATATATTTTGACTGCAGTCTGACTAGAATTACAGTGTGTAAAAGATAGCAAATGTGTCTCATAAAAGTATAGGATTATTCACACTGGAGAGAAAAAAAATGAAAGTCTATATTTTTATTTCAAAATCCTGAATGGTTTATTGAAAAATATATATTTTACAGCTTCTGTACATAAAACTATTTTACTTCTGTAAATCATGCTATTTTAGTTTAAAGTCAGTTAGACTATTTTGCCCTAAAGTAATAAAATAGATCAAAGCTATAAACCTACCCAAACTATTTGAACAAAAATTTACACGTTTTAAAGAATATATATAACAGGGATATTAAATATCAGACAGACCAGGCAACCAGTGAATAGGGATGGGCCGAATGACCCCCTGTTCAGTTCGCACCAGAACTTTTGAACATCGGGAAAGTTCAGACCCGAATAACGAACAAACCCCATTGAAGTCTATGGGATCTGAACGTAAAAAAAAAATCAAAAGTGCCCATTTTGAAGGCTTATATGCAAGTAATTGGTTATGAGGGTCCAGGAACTGCCCTGGGGGACATGTATCAATGAAAAAAAAGTTTGTAAAAAATGTAATTTTTAAATGAGCAGTGATTTATTGATGCTTAAAGTGAAAGAATAAAAATGAAAAATTCCTTTCAATATAGTGCCTGGGGGGTCCCCTTAGTCCACCTGTAAAGTGGCACATCTGTACTGTGTATAGAAGCTGCTGCAGCAATAATTGTATTTATAAAGCCCAAAAAATGAAATTTTCCCTGCAACCTTACTTTATTTTGTAAGGAATGGCTTGAGGAGCCCGTCTGTATGATGAGGCCACAATGTAGTGCATGGACAACAAGATTAGAGTTGTTTTTGATAAATTCTAGTGCCTCTACCACAGACTTTGGATTTCTACTTTTGTAACGGGTGCGGAAAAATTGTTCTTAGGGTGTCGGTGGTGTCAGTACTAGGATCCCTTTAGGACCCAGCACAACTCAGCTGACACAGCCTTTACCTGGGAAACAACAATGATTGGCCAGCTCACCTTTAAATAACTTGCATCAGCATTCAATCATTGCTCGTGTTAGAGTTTACCTTGTGTTTGATCCAGTTGATATCTGCTCTGTGTATTTCGTGTATGACTAGGCTCGTTTGACTCTGTTTGCTTGCTTCTGATTCGGTACCGTTTGGACTCTGATCTTCCTGTGTATGACCCAGCTTGCCTAGACTATGTTTTTACTAGCACCTTCATCTGCAGCGGTGAACTACAAGCACCAGACATCTATCCTCACCTGCAGCGGTAAACTACAAGGTCCAGCAATCATCTGCCTACATCTACAGCGGTGAACTACAAGTCCCAGCTGACCTGCTCTACTCAGACCTGCTCATGGTATGTGCTCTTGTTCTTTGAACTCTTTGAATAATCAGAACACCTGAACTGTTACCTGTTATATGCTCTAGCCTGACATTAACACGAGCCATACATAATAAAGGAAACCTACCATGGATCCTGAGCAGGCTCAGTTGTTTGCACAGGAACTTTGCCGCTTATCCCATCAAGTTCAGGAAATGGCCACAGAGCTCACCAAGGTGCAATCTCCTTCTATTACCACTGCTACAAAAACTCCATCTGAACCAAAAATTCCTTTGCCTGACCGGTTTTCTGGTGACCGTAAAGGGTTTTGCAACTTTAAAAACAGCTGCAAATTATATTTCAAGTTAAGGCCATCCTCGTCTGGCCCTGAAACTCAGAGGGTTCAAATCATTATCTCTCTACTACAGGGTGACCCCCAGGCTTGGGCCTTTAACCTGGAACCAAACCATCCAGCCTTGCTAACAGTAGATGCCTTCTTTGAAGCCCTAGGGTTGCTTTATGATGATCCAGATCGTGCTGCTACTGCAGAATAAACCCTGCGTAACTTAAAGCAAGGAACTACCACAGCTGAAATGTATTGCTCAGAGTTTCGCAGGTGGGCCCCGGAATCTGGCTGGAATGATGCAGCACTCCGCAGCCAGTTTAGAATGGGCCTTTCAGATGCAATTAAGGATGCTCTGGTCAACTTCTCCTACCCAGCCTCACTGGAGGAGGCTATGAGTCTAGCCATTAGAATTGACCGCCGCCAGCGAGAGAGGAGACGAGAACAAACTACAGCTGTGGCAAACTATATACCTCCCTTGCCGCCTGACTATTCCACCTCCAGTGCCAAATCTGAGGAAGAGCCTATGCAGTTAGGCTCCACCCGGTTATCTGCCCAGGAACACACGCGCCGGCGTAACATGGGACTCTGCTTGTATTGTGGCCTCAAGGGTCATATGCTCCGTTTGTGCCCTACACGTCCAGGAAACTCCAGGACCTAGGTAATTGCGGGGGTGTTACCTGAGGTCTGCTCTCATCTCTCCAGCAGGACAATCGTATTCTTTTACCCGCTGTCATTCACTTTGGGACAGGGGCTCATGAACTGCTGGCCTTGGTAGATTCTGGAGTCGCTGAGAATTTTATTGATAAGACTCTGATTACCTCTTTGTCCCTGGAAACTCATGCTCTAGATTGCCCAGTCCGCCTGATTTCCGTGGATAATCGTCCTCTCTCACAAGATCTAGTGCTCCAAGCCACCAACCTTTTCCAGTTACAATTGGGGGCTTTGCATTGGGAGAAGATTTCATGTCTTGTCATTGACTCTCCATCCACTCCTTTGAGTGGGTCGCTTCATGCTTGTATATTTAGACGACATTTTGATATATTCTCCCAATCTTGAAACACATCAGAAACATGTCTGCTCAGTATTGGCCCGATTAAAGACTCACTCCCTTTTTGTAAAGCCTGAGAAATGTTCATTCCATGTTAAACAAGTACCTTTCCTAGGCTATCTAATTTCTGACACAGGCCTCACCATGGATCCAGCCAAGATTCAAGCCATTTTAGACTGGGCACCACCTTCAGACCTGAAGGCAGTTCAGCGCTTCCTGGGCTTTGCAAATTTCTATCGAAAATTCATTAAGAACTTTGCCACCATTGCACATCCCATCACCTCTCTCACCAGGAAGACTCCGACTACCTTTAAATGGACTACTGAAGCCCAGGCAGCCTTCACTCAGTTAAAGAAAGCCTTTACCTCTGCACCAATCCTACGCCATCCTGTTCCTGAGCTACCTTTTATTGTGGAGGTAGATGCATCTGAAGTAGGGGTGGGGGCGCTTTTGTCACAAAAGGATCCTGTAAATGCTGCCATCCACCCCTGTGCCTTCTTGTCTCAGAAATATTCCCCAGCAGAGCGCAATTATGATATAGGCAACAGAGAACTTCTAGCCATAAAGCTCGCTTTGGAGGAATGGAGACATTGGCTGGAGGGAGCTCGCTATCCATTCATAGTTCTGACTGACCACAAAAACCTTGAATACATCCGTTCTGCTAAAAGACTGAACTCACGTCAAGCCAGGTGGTCATTGTTCTTCTCCAGATTTGACTTCACAATTTTATATTTACCAGGACCAAGAAACATTAAGGCTGACGCCTTGTCTCGCAGCTTTCTTTCAGAGTCTCCTCCTCCGCTTCCTCCACAACCCATTATCTCTGAGGATAGGATTTTGGCTTTCACCCAGACTGACATCTCTGAGGCCTTGTTACCTGCACAGGCTGAAGCCCCTCCCTCCACTCCCTCCGGTATGCTTTTTGTGCCCCTGGCTCTTCGTTTGCAGGTATTGCAGCAGGTACATGCATCAAAACCTGCAGCACATCCAGGGTTTAGACAAACTTTTGAGATTATCTCTCGCAACCTCTGGTGGCCATCGATTAGGCAGGATGTGTTAGCCTTCGTCCAGGCCTGTGAAGTTTGTGCCAGAAGCAAGAGCAGTACCTCTAAGCCGCCCGGTCTCCTACGTCCTCTACCAATACCTACCTGTCCCTGGACCCTTTTATCTATGGACTTTATCACTGACTTGCCTCCGTCCCAGGGATGTTCCACGATCTGGGTGGTGGTAGACAGGTTCAGTAAAATGGCCCACTTTGTTCCGCTTCCGAAACTTCCATCTGCTAAAGAACTGGCATCTTTATTCATTAAACATGTTTTCAGGCTCCATGGGGCACCAATCAACATTGTCTCAGACCGTGGCTCTCAGTTTATAGCCCAGTTTTGGAAGGCCCTTTGCTCTCAGCTGGGGATTAAGTTATCATATTCTTCAGCATATCATCCTGAGACAAACGGCCAAACAGAAAGGACTAATCAGACTCTAGAGAAGATGGTACGTTGTCTGATGGCCAATGATGAGGTGGAGTGGGTCAACGTCCTGCCATGGGCAGAGTTTGCCTTTAACAATTGTGCCAGCACATCTACAGGGACCTCTCCTTTCTTCTGTGTTTACGGGTTGCATCCTCGTGTGTGCTCCTTTGATCTTCCACCCTCTGATGTGCCAGATGCCAACACCACAATTGAAAATTTCTTCAAAATCTGGTCCGATGTTAATCATGCTATTTCTCGCTCTGTGCTCGCTTTTAAGAAAATGGCAGACAAGAGGCGCTCAAAGGCACCAGGATATAAAGTTGGTGACAAAGTGTGGCTATCATCTAGGAATCTGTCCCTGCATGTTCCATTTAAAAAACTTGGCCCAAAATTCATCGGGCCCTATGAAATTTCGGAGATTGTTAATCCTGTATCCTATAGATTAAAACTCCCCCCATCCATGCGCATTCCAAATGTCTTTCATGTTTCATTGTTGAAGCCTGTTCATTCCAGCCTCCAAGTAAATGAACCAGAACCTGTGGATGTGTTGGACAGTCAGGAATATGAAGTGGCATTTATTCTTGATTCCAGACGAGTGCGCAATTCCTTACAATATCTCGTTCATTGGAAAGGTTTCGGCCCAGAGGATCGATCTTGGGTCCCAGCTTGTGATCTTCATGCTGACCGACTTAAGAAGAAGTTTCATCTTCGTTACCCAAGTAAGCCTGGGGGTGCAGGAGCAACCCCTAGAGAAAGGGGGGGTACTGTCAGTACTAGGATCCCTTTAGGACCCAGCACAACTCAGCTGACACAGCCTTTACCTGGGAAACAACAATGATTGGCCAGCTCACCTTTAAATAACTTGCATCAGCATTCAATCATTGCTCGTGTTAGAGTTTACCTTGTGTTTGATCCAGTTGATATCTGCTCTGTGTATTTTGTGTATGACCCGGCTCGTTTGACTCTGTTTGCTTGCTTCTGATTCGGTACCGTTTAGACTCTGATCTTCCTGTGTATGACCCAGCTTGCCTAGACTACGTTTTTACTAGCACCTTCATCTGCAGCGGTGAACTACAAGCACCAGACATCTATCCTCACCCGCAGCGGTGAACTACAAGGTCCAGCAAACATCTGCCTACATCTACAGTGGTGAACTACAAGTCCCAGCTGACCTGCTCTACTCAGACCTGCTCATGGTATGTGCTCTTGTTCTTTGAACTCTTTGCATAATCAGAACACCTGAACTGTTACCTGTTATATGCTCTAGCCTGACAGGTGGCACTTTCACACCATAACCCTATAGAGGTACTCTTGATGAAAGCAAGATTTGGCCTTGCTGTCAAAAATTGTAATGATATGCACCTGTCATACAGGTGCGGAACAATTGTTTGCCCAGCGTCTAAATGCAAGATTCTCAAAGCTGCTGGCTCTACAACTTCTGCCTTTCCGCCTGGTGGATTCTGCCCCCTTCTGTGAGCTTGGAGAATGTGCTGTACCACTATGGCAGGTTCCCAGTCGCTATTTCTTTTCACGTAAGGCCATTACAGCTCTCTACCAGCACATGGAAGGCAATGTTGTGGCATCGTTGGGCAAGCAGTCAGCCGCAAAGTCCACATTACTGCTGACACATGGTCCAGCAAGCATTGGCAGGGACGATATATTTTGTTGCCAGCACACTGGGTAACTATGCTTGCAACTCGGAAGGATGCAGGACAGGGATCAGTGCTGCAGCTTTTTGTGCCCCCACATCTTCATACAGCTGGTGATGATGCGAGATTTGTCAGCTCTACCCCCTCCTCCTCCATGCCCTCCACTGCTGAATTGTCTTATGAACCTCAAGTACCCCCTAAGCCTTCAAAGGGCTATTCAATGAGTCAGGCTAAAAGGTGCAATGCAGTGCTTCAGCTGGTGTGTCTAGGGAACAGGAAGCACACCGGAGCAGATATTCTTGCAGCTCTGCAGGAACAGGCCCAGAGGTGGCTTAAGCCCTGTCAGCTGGAGCCAGGAATGGTGGTGTGTAATAATGGCATATCTCTTGTCTGCCCTTAGACAGGGAAAGTTGACATATGTGCCATGCCTGGCACATGTCCTCAATTTGGTGGTGCTGCACTTCCTAAATAGGTACCCAGGGTTGGAAGATCTACTAAAGCAGGCCAGAAGAGTCTGTAGCCATTTTAGGCGATCATACAAGCCAGTGCTCGGTTGGCTGAAATTCAGGGGGAATTCCACCTGCCCCTAAACCACCTGATTTGTGACATGCCCACCAGGTGGAACTCGACTTTGGCAATGCTGCAATGGCTGCACATGCAGCAGAGAGCCGTCAACTAGTACCTGTGTGAGTATGGCACAACGACAGGCTCAGGCTGGCTTGGCTTTTTTTATGCATGTCAATGGCTGCTCATAAAGGATGCATGCACTGTACTGTCACCATTTGAGGAGGCCACACGGACGGTGAGCCATGACAAAGCATGCATCAGTGACACAATCCCTGTTATGTTCCTGCTGGAGCAGACTCTGCGTGGCATTATGGACAGGGCACTCGAGGCAGATTAGCGGGATGAAGAGGAGGACTTCCTTTCCTCTCAAGGCCCACTTTATGCAGACACTATTGTTCCTATGCCACAGAACACACAAGAGTAGAGAGAGGAGGAGGAGGATTCTGGTAGTTTCTGGCAGTTTCTGAGCCATTGAAGCAGAGGAAGACATACAGTCAAACAGTAAGAGATGGTTTTCCATCCCCAGAACCCTTGGTGGCTGGGAGGAGGCAGTTCCAGATACTGTAATCCTCAGTGACCCCAAGGAGTCTGATTCTCATGCCTTCACAAATTCCTGGTGCATGGGCTCCCTCATGTTTCAAAGCCTGCAAAAGGACCCAAGAATATGTGGCGTAAAGAGAAAGGATCACTATTAATTGGCAACCCTCCTTGACCACTGTTGTAAGGGGAAAGTCTCAGAACTCATCCCGTCCCCACAGAGAGTGCAGAAGATGAAATCTCTGGAGGACGCCTTAAAGAGGAGTTTATCTAACGCTTTTCTTAACTCTAGTAGGTTACAGTGTCATGTAAAACGAAGTTTTGAGGCATCTGTTGGTCAAGAGAGGAGAGGTGGAGAAGGCGGCCGCCTAAGTAATGCATTTCTGAATTTATTTAGTCTTCGTTGCCCAGGGCTGTCAGCTTTCACATCCCATCAGCAGCGTCTGCATCACATGGTGGGTGATTATCTAGGGGCGAAAACAGAGATTTCCAGTCGACGATCCACTGGCTGACTGTGTCATGAGAATAGACCAGTGGCCAGAACTTGCCCAGTATTCTATCGAGCTGCTGGGCTGCCCTACATCCTGCGGGATTTCCAAATGGGCATTCAATGCTGCTGGAGGTTTTGTTACTGATCATAGAATGCGTCTGTCCACAGACTCCCTGGACTGTCTGACTTTTATCAAAGTGAATCAGTCCTGGATTACCAGCAGCCAAGAAGCCCCTGATGCCGATGTCGCCGATTAAGTGTTTTTGGGATGTGGAATCTTTGCAGGACTTCTAGGCTGCCTAGTGTTGTGGGTGTTGATTTCATCTGGAAGAATGTTTTTGGTGTAGGTATCATCGGCACAATTAACACCCAAAGAACAATTTTTCTGCACCTGTTTGACAGGGACTGTTTTTTTTTTCTGCTGCAGCAGATGGGGCAGAGAAATTTGCTGGCTATAGTCTACAGCTGGTGGTGTGCTGCTGGCAGACGTGCTGCAAGGACCTGGGACACCCTGCCCTATACCATCATCCCTGTCAATGGAGGCTGCTGAGAGGTCATGAGTAGGGATGAGCTTCGAGTTCGAGTCAAACTCATGTTTGACTCAAACATCGGCTGTTCGCCAGTTCGCCGAACAGCGAACAATTTGGGGTGTTCGTGGCAAATTCGAATGCCACGGAACACCCTTTAAAAGTCTATGGGAGAAATCAAAAGTGCTAATTTTAAAGGCTTATATGCATGGTATTGTCATAAAAAGTGTTTGGGGACCTGGGTTCTGCCCCAGGGGACATGGATCAATGCAAAAAAAGTTTTAAAAACGGCAGTTTTTTCGGGAGCAGTGATTTTAATAATGCTTAAAGTGAAACAATAAAAGTGTAATATCCCTTTAAATTTGGTACCTGGGGGGTGTCTATAGTATGCCTGTAAAGGGGCGCATGTTTCCCGTGTTTAGAACAGTCTGACATCAAAACGACATTTCAAAGGAAAAAAAGTCATTTAAAACTACTCGCGGCTATTAATGAATTGCCGGTCTGACAATACACATAAAAGTTCATTGATAAAAACGGCATAGGAATTCCCCACAGGGGAACCCCGAACCAAAATTTAAAAAAAAATGACGTGGGGGTCCCCCTAAATTCCATACCAGGCCCTTCAGGTCTGGTATGGATATTAAGGGGAACCCCGGCTAAAATTTAAAAAAGAAATGGCGTGGGGTCCCCCTCAAAATCTATACCAGACCCTTCAGGTCTGGTATGGATTTTAAGGGGAACCCCGCGCCAACATTTTAAAAAAAACGCCGTGGGGTCCCCCCAAATATCCATACCAGACCCTTATCTGAGCACACAACCTGGCAGGCCGCAGGAAAAGAGGGGGGGACAAGAGAGTGCCCCCCTCCTGAACCATACCAGGCCACATGCCCTCAACGTTGGGAGGGTGCTTTGGGGTAGCCCCCCAAAACACCTTGTTCCCATGTTGATGGGGACAAGGGCCTCATCCCCACAACCCTTGCCCGGTGGTTGTGGGGGTCTGTGGGCGGGGGGTTTATTGGAATCTGGAAGCCCCCTTTAACAAGGGGACCCCCAGATCCCGGCCCTCCCCCCTGTGTGTAATGGTAAGGGGGTACAAAAGTACCCCTATCATTTCACAAAAAAACTGTCAAAAACGTTAAAAATGACAAGAGACAGTTTTTGACAATTCCTTTATTTAAATGCTTCTTCTTTCTTCTATCTTCTATCTTCTTTCTTCTATCTTCTATCTTCCTTCGGTTTCTTCCTCCATCTTTTTCTTCTTCTGGTTCTTCTGGTTCTTCCTCCGGTGTTCTCGTCCGGCATCTTCCTCCGCGGCGTCTTCTTATCTTCTTCTCCTAGAGCCACTCCGCATCCATGATGGCATGGAGGGAGGCTCCCGCTGTGTGACGCTTCTCTCTCCATCTTTTTCTCTTCATTTTTTTCTCTTCATCTTCTTCTCTTCATCTTCTTTTTGGGCCGTTCCGCATCCATGATGGCATGGAGGGAGGCTCCCACTGTGTGACGCTTGTCCTCTTCTGATGGTTCTTAAATAATGGGGGGCGAGGCCACCCAGTGACTCCGCCCCCCTCTGATGCACGGGGACTTGACGGGGACCTGAAGGGCCTGGTATGGAATTTAGGGGACCCCCCACATATTTTTTTTTTTAAATTTTGGTTCGGGGTTCCCCTGTGGGGAATTCCCATGCTGTTTTTATCAATGAACTTTTATGTGTATTGTCGGACCGGCAATTCATTAATAGCTGCGAGTAGTTTTAAATGACTTTTTTTCCTTTGAAATGTCATTTTGCTGTCAGACTTTTCTAAACATGGGAAACATGCGCCCCTTTACAGGTATACTATAGACACCCCCCAGGTATGAAATTTAAAGGGATATTACACTTTTATTGTTTCACTTTAAGCATCACTGCTCCCGAAAAAGTCCCCAAAACCCAGTCCCCAAACACTTTTTATGACAATAACTTGCATATAAACCTTTAAAATTAGCACTTTTGATTATTCATGTTCGTGTCCCATAGACTTTAACGGTGTTCGCGTGTTCGAACAAATTTTTTGCCTGTTCGCAAGTTCTGGTGCGAACCGAACAGGGGGGTGTTCGGCTCATTCCTAGTCATGAGGTATAGCAGGGACAGAATGAGGTGAGTAAGGAGGAGGGACAGATTTGTGCCCCTTTTGTGTGGCTTCTAGTTGCTTTTGCCAACGAGCTGAGTGGTGGGAGGTTAAATACCTTGTCAAGCATGTGGTACTCAAATGGTTGGTGTTTTTGCCACGCTTGATGCACTTTAGACAAAGTATGCAAATAGCAACAGTACGATCAGCTGCACATGTACTAAAAAAGGCCCAGACAGCTGAGCTGTGGTAAGTGATAACAGCTCAGCAATGTGATAGAATAGGGTGGCTGCTCTCTACTCTTCCATGATGGCTGCCTCATTGGGGTTGTGCCTCACCCTCACTTTCCTCCTCTGCTCTATCCGGCACCCAAGTCAAGTCAGTGACCTCATCATCATCTCCTCCATCTTCATTACCACTGGAGACAACTTGGCAATACGCTGCGGCTGGGGGAACATGACTGCCAATATGTGTACCAGTGTTCTCCCCTCTCCGTAGGCTCATGTTCCTGCCTTCCACAACCTCAGATTCAGAACCAACATCTGAATCGAGTAATGGCTGTGCATCATCAAGGTGCAAGTGGCTGATGCTGTGTTCAAATCACTCCCCTGACTCCTCCATGCCTGATGCTGGGGCTATGGTAGGAATAGCTGTGGACAAGGAGGCAGGTTTTGCCACTCTTACAGCTGCAGGGGACTGTGCACTAGTCTCTGCTTGGGTGATTGAGGATGAGGAGGATGAGAATGGTTTAGTAAGCCAGTCTACCACCTCCTCTGCGTGCTGTGGCTGGATAGCACGGGCACCATCACTAAACAGAGAAAATTATGCCCTGCCTGAGGACTGACCATGTGCACCTTTGCCTGTGGACATATACACTGCTGCCCCCCTTACAGTGCAGTGGGAATGTCTGCCTCTCCTTGCTGTCCTCCCAGACATGATGAGGGGAGTGGGGATGCTTATTAAAAAAATGTAATAAAGATGTGTAAATGTATACTTGGATGCACTTTAATCAGTGGAAAGTGGTATTTGGTGCACTTTCATTTGAGTATTCACAACACAGACACACTCCACGAATACACTAGAATATATTGCAATATACTGCGTCAAACATGCAGTAACACACAGAACTATATGGTGTTAAACTTGCAGTAACGCAATGAAATATACAGCTTCAAACCTGCAGTAATGCACAGAACTATATCGCGTTAAACTTGCAGTAACGCACAGAACTATATGGTGTTAAACTTGCAGTAACGCGATGAAATATACAATGTTAAACTTGCAGTGACGAACATAACTATATGGCGTTAAACGTGTGTTAATGCACAGAACTATATGGCGTTAAACTTGCAGTAATGCACAGAACTATATGGTGTTAAACTTACAGTAACCCACAGAACTATATGCGTTAAACTTGCAGTAAGGCAATAAAATATATGGCTTTAAACTTGCAGTAACGCAATGAAATATACTACTTTAAACTTGCAGTAATGTAATTCAATATACAGGGTTAAACTTACATAGTTACATAGTAGGTGAGGTTGAAAAAAGACACAAGTTCATCAAGTCCAACCTATGTGTGTGATTATATGTCAGTATTACACTGTATATCCCTGTATGTTGTGGTCGTTCAGGTGCTTATCTAATAGTTTTTTGAAACTATCGATGCTCCCCACTGAGACCACCACCTGTGGAAGGGAATTCCACATCCTTGCCTCTCTTACAGTAAAGAACCCTCTATGTAGTTTAAAGTTAAACCTCTTTTCTTCTAATTTTAATGAGTGGCCATGTGTCTTGTTTAACTCCCTTCCACAAAAAAGTTTTATCCCTATTGTGGGGTCACCAGTACGGTATTTATGAATTGAAATCATATCCGCTCTCAAGCGTTTCTTCTAAATAGAGAATAAGTTCAGTGCTCGCAACCTTTCCTCATAACTAATATCCTCCAGACCCTTTATTAGCTTTGTTGCCCTTCTTTGTACTCGCTCCAGTTCTAGTACATCCTTCCTGAGAAACTTGCAGTAACGTACAGAACTATACGGTTTTAAACTTGCAGTAACGCACGGAACTATATGGCGTTAAACTTGTAGTAATGCACAGAACTATATGGCGTTAAACTCGCAGTAACACACAGAACTATATGGCGTTAAACTCGCAGTAACGCACAGAAAAAAAACTGTGTTATACAGTCACTACACTCACACTGACTGAACTATCCCTACATTCAAACTAATGTAAAGATGAATGGCCGCACTAAACTCACAATGACTGAACTGTGCCTACATTCACACTAAAGTAAAGATAGTTACATAGTTAGTCAGATTGAAAAAAGACACAAGTCCATCTACAGTCAGGTCCATAAATATTGTGACATCAACACAATTCTAATCTTTTTGGCTCTATACACCACCACAATGGATTTGAAATGAAACAAACAAGATTTGCTTTAACTGCAGACTTTAAGCTTTAATTTGAGGGTATTTACATCCAAATCAGGTGCACGGTGTAGGAATTACAACAGTTTGTATATATGCCTCCCACTTTTTAAGGGACCAAAAATAATGGGACAGATTAACAATCATACATCAAACTTTCACTTTTTAATAATTGGTTGCAAATCCTTTGCAGTCAATTACAGCCTGAAGTCTGGAATGCATAGACATAACCAGACGCTGGGTTTCATCCCTGGTGATGCTCTGCCAGGCCTCTAATGCAACAGTCTTCAGTTTCTGCTTGTTCTTGGGCCATTTTCCCTTCAGTTTTGTCTTCAGCAAGTGAAATGCATGCTCAATCGGATTCAGGTCAGGTGATTGACTTGGCCATTGCATAATATTCCACTTCTTTCCCTTAAAAAACTCTTTGGTTGCTTTCGCAGTATGCTTCGGTTCATTGTCCATCTGCACTGTGAAGCGCCGTCAAATGAGTTCTGAAGCATTTTGCTGAATATGAGCAGATAATATTGTCCAAAACACTTCAGAATTCATCCTGCTGCTTTTGTCAGCAGTCACATCATCAAAAAATACAAGAGAACCAGTTCCATTGGCAGCCATACATGTCCACGCCATGACACTATCACCACCATGCTTCACTGATGAGGTGGTATGCTTTAGATCATGAGCAGTTCCTTTCCTTCTTCATACTCCTCTCTTCCCATCACTCTGGTACAGGTTGACCTTGGTCTCATATGTCCATAGGATGTTGTTCCAGAACTGTGAAGGCTTTTTTAGATGTTGTTTGGCAACCTGGCCTTCCTGTTTTTGAGGTTCACCAATAGTTTACATCTTGTAGTGAACCCTCTGTATTCACTCTGGTGAAGTCTTCTCTTGATTGTTGACTTTGACACACATACACCTACCTCCTGGAGAGTATTCTTGATCTGGCCAACTGTTGTGAAGGGTGTTTTCTACACCAGGGAAAGAATTCTTCGGTCATCCACCAGAGTTGTTTTCCGTGGTCTTCCGGGTCTTTTGGTGTTGCTGAGCTCACCAGTGTGTTCTTTCTTTTTAAGGATGTTCCAAACAGTTGATTTGGCCACACCTAATGTTTCTGCCATCTCTCTGATGGGTTTGTTTTGTTTTTTCAGCCTAATGATGGCTTGCTTCACTGATAGTGACAGCTCTTTGGATCTCATATTGATGCCCCGTACACACGGTCGGACTTTGTTCGGACATTCCGACAACAAAATCCTCTGATTTTTTCCGACGGATGTTGGCTCAAACTTGTCTTGCATACACACGGTCACACAAAGTTGTCTGAAAATCCGATCGTTCTAAACGCGGTGACGTAACACACGTACATCGGGACTATAAACGGGGCAGTGGCCAATAGCTTTCATCTCATTATTTATTCTGAGCATGCGTGGCACTTTGTCCATCAGATTTGTGTACACACGATCGGAATTTCCGACAACGGATTTTGTTGTCGGAAAACCTTATCTCCTGCTGTCCAACTTTGTGTGTCGGAAAATCCGATGGAAAATGTCCGATGGCGCCCTCACACGGTCGGAATTTCTGACAACACGCTCCGATCGGACATTGTCCATCGGAAAATCCGACCGTGTGTACGGGGCATCAGAGTTGACAGCAACAGATTCCAAATGCAAATAGCACACTTGAAAAGAACGCTGGACCCTTTTTCTGCTCCTTGTAAATGGGATAATGAGTTAATAGCACACACCTGGCCATGGAACAGCTGATCAGTCAATTGTCCCATTACTTTTGGTCCCTTAAAAAGTGGGAGGCACATATACAAACTGTTGTAATTCCTACACCGTTCACCTGATTTGGATGTAAATGCCCTCAAATTAAAGCTGAAAGTCTGCAGTTAAGGCACATTTTGTTCGTTTCATTTCAAATCCATTGTGGTGGTGTATAGAGCCAAAAAGATTAGAATTTTGTTGATGTCCCAATATTTATGGACTTGGCTGTAGTTCAACCAAAATAATAATAATAATAATACAATCCTTCATCCACAGTTGATCCAGAGGAAGCGAAAAAAACCCAGCAAAGCATTCTCTAATTTGCTACAGCAGGAGAAAAAATTCCTTCCTGATCCCCGGAGAGGCAATCGGATTTTCCCTGAATCAACTTTACCTATAAATGTTAGTACCCAGTTATATTCTGTACATTTAGGAAAGAATCCAGGGCTTTTTTAAAGCAATCTACTGAACTTGCCAGAACCACCTTTGGAGGGAGCCTATTCCACATTTTTACAACTCTTATGCCCTGTACACACGGACAGATTTTCCGATGGAGAAAGTGCGATCGAATTTTGTTGTCAGAAATTCCGATCGTGTGTGGGCTCCATCTGACTTTTTCCATCAGAATTTCCGACACACAAAGTTTGAGAGGCTAGCAGGCTATAAAATTTTCCGACAACAAAATCCGATCCTTTAAATTCCGATCGTGTGTAGACAAATCCGATGCACAAAGTCCCATGCATGCTCAGAATAAATTAAGAAACGAACGCTATTGGCTATTGCCCCATTTATAGACCCGACGTACGTGTTTTACGTCACCGCGGTCAGAATGATCGGATTTTCCAACAACTTTGTCCAACCGTGTGTATGCAAGACAAGTTTGAGCCAACATCTGTCAGAAAAAATGCGATGGATTTTGTTGTCGGAATGTCCGATCAATGTCCGATCGTGTGTACAGGGCATTACTGTGAAGAAACCTTTCTGAATTTGGAGATTAAATCTTTTTTCCTCTAGACGTAAAGAGTGCCTCCTTGTCCTCTGTGATGACCTTAAATTGTTCATACATACTGCACCTAGATTGGCGCACCTTGTCTCTTCTCCATTCAGCTTCCCTTTGAGCCTGCACTGTCCACAAATAGTTGATCAGTGGATTTGGGAGGACCCAAGAAAATGTTTTCCCGGGGTTCAATCAATATTGACGATGGCCCTGCTGATGGCTGCGAGAAAGCACTAACGTTTTGATTCAAGAAGCCCACGGTGGATGTGTCTGGAAATACATCATAATGAAAACATAATGGGATAATTAGCAATGCTGTAAGTTTTTAATTGTGCATTTTTAATTTAAAAATAGAACTTTTGTTGTTGTTGATTCCTGGTATACCATCCCCAATGTAAATATCCCCAACTTACCCTAAAAAAATATTATAAACACTGAAATTGGTAACCTTATCATAGCCTGCATACACAGCTTCTTTAATTGCATAGAAAAATACATTTTATATAGCAGAGGTTTATGACAGCCCACATGCCAATAAGTCTACACAGTAGCACTGTGTATGTGGACTTCACAGTCTTCACTATTACCCTCATTGCATTAAAGAAACTGCTCATCTAATCGTAATGGCAAATGTTTTCCAGCCTTCAAAGACCTGACATTCTGGGAAAAAAACCCTGAAAGGTATACATTCCATATATATATATGAGACACTATACTGCAAAATACTCCCATAAAAGTACGCCAATGATTGCAACCAAGATTTGCTTATTTGCACACACAAAAATAAATACACCCCAGTGAAAGTCTTAGGAGCAAAGCTAAATTTTAGACAACACAAGCCTAATTAACAGGAATTCAACTACAGGTGAGTCTAATTATTTATTAAACAGGCGTCCAGCAGACAGTTGATTATAGAAGGGCATTACTTAACAAAGAAAACCCCTTCCCATTTAATGCTGACAGCAATGGCACCACATGGAAGAAAAATGTCACAAGGCCTGAAAAAGAAAATAATTTCTTTACTCAAGAAAGTTGAAGGCTACAGGAAGATCAGCAAAGCTTTACTTATCAGTCAGAATACTGTAGCAAAAGTGATACAAAGATTTAACAAAGATGGAACTGCAACCATCTCACAGAGAAGTTAAGACCTCGATAGGAGTATCTTCTGATGAGAAGGGTTGAAGAAAATAGTCCAGAAAGGAAGCCTCTCCTAAAGCCCATGCACAAAAAAGCCTGCCTAGGATTTGCCAGGGCCCATGCTGAAAAAGAAGAAGACTACGGGACTCTGTACTCTGGAGTTATGAGACCAAGATACAGTAAATGTTTTTGAAACTGATGGCTTCAAAACCGAAAAGCGTTGCAAAGGTGAGGAGTACAAAGAACAATGCATGGTGCCTACAGTGAAACATGGTGATGGCAGTGTCCTTCGGTGAGGCTTCATCAGTGCTGCTGCTGTCAGGGAGCTGCATTTCATTGATGGTATCATGAATTCACAGATGTACTGCTCTATATTGAAAGAAAAGATGCTACCATCACTCTGTGCCCTTGGTTGTTGTGCACTTTTCCAACTTGACAATGATCCAAAACACACATCTAGGGCAACTGTTTTATTTCTGAAGAAGAACAGGGTAAAAGTGATTCAGTGGCCAAGTATGTCTCCTGATCTGAATCCAATCGAACACCTATGGGAAATTCTGAAGAGACAAGTTGAGCATCACTCTCCATCCAGCTTCTAGGCTCTAAAAGAGGTAATTCTTAAAGAATGGTAAAAGATAGATGTTGCAATATGTCACCAACTTGTTCAGTCCATGCCTAGAAGACTTGGTGCTGTCCTTACAAATCATGGAGGTCATACAAAATACCAGATGTAGTAGTTTTTGTTGTGGGTGTATTCATTTTTGCATCAACTAATTTGAGTAAAACTGAAGATTTTATCTTATTAACCTTACTTTCATGTAATGTGCTAAACAAATGTTATATAAAATTCAGCTTTGTGAAAATTGTGAAAATTGGGGGCGTGGCGACCTGGCTCCAAGGTGTACGCTTAACCCAGGAGCTCTGCTCGCCCACAGGTGATAATCCACAGCTATCAGAGCCCACCGGTGGCAGTCAAGGCTCATAAACCTGCCATCCCAACGGTGAGATCCCGCTGCACAGATCAAGGATGCCTAGACATCGTAAAAACCCGCAGCAGCCGCAGAAAATGATGAGCTATTACACCGCTCGGGGACTACAACAAAATGGCGGCAGAGCGATAGATAGCAAGCCGGAGCACAGGCACGATCCGAGCAGCAGCAAAAAGTACTACCATCCGCCTCTATTCGATCCTCCAATCCACCCAGTGAGTCCTCCTCAGGCCCATCCAGCCCCCCTACAAGAAGTCCGGCCAAATCTAAGCCAAGGAGGGACCCTCCAGTCAGACAGTAGACCGATCCGGACATGGAGGTAAGCGGGCCTCACAGCAATCCTACACTCCAGAGCAGTAGTGATGGGGACCCCATTAAGGAATTTCCCACTGCAGACCGGCCCGTTTCAGACACCCTACTAAAGGATATGTTACTATCCTTACGCTCCTCATTGCAAGCAGACATGGTCAGAGGGATAAACAAGTGTCAGAAGGAAGTACAAGCTATAGGCCACAGAGTTCATCAGGTGGAAAATAAAATGGAAGAATACACCTCAGCATACAATGTGATGGTGGAGGCTCATACAGCTCAGGGGGAGGACATCACATGGATAAAGGACAAAATGGCCGACCTAGAGGACAGGTCTAAGAGGAACAACCTCAAACTGAGGGGTATTCCAGAAGATGTTCCCCCTAACCAGCTCCTGCAATTTGCCCAGACCCTATTCTCCACAATGGTACCAGAAGCTTCAGCACATGATCTTCTGGTGGACAGAATACATAGGGTCCCTAAATTGTCTTTTCTCCCTTCCGACATTCCCAGAGATGTCTTACTGAGGATGCATTTTTACCACATAAAAGACCGTGTACTCCAGGCCTCACGCAAGCCAGAAAACATCCCTCAGCAGTATGCCAATGTCAGACTGCTCCCGGATCTTTCCAGACACACCTTACAATGCCGCCGTAACCTGTTAACAATAACAAAAGCCTCGAGGAACCATAAAATCCTCCATAAATGGAAATACCCTGCCACACTATCTATCACCCACAACAGGGTCACTGTCTCAGTATCTACCCTAGAAGAAGGGCTCACTGCTTTAAGGCGATGGAATATCTTCCCTGACCAGCCCACTTCACAACCTCCTCCAGCAGGGCCCACATTCATCCAAAATGAATGGCAAGTTGAAACCCATTGTCACATGAGTTTATCTCCAGGATCGAGTTTCTTGATTCGAATCTCTCCCTCTCCCCTATAACATCAATAGCAGTTACATCTGCACGAGGATCAATTTTAGGATCCATTTTTTATGTTACACATGTTGACTTTTCTTTTTGTTTTTAGTTTCTCTTCATCTCATGTTTCAAGTGATATACGCAGCTTAATACGAATCAACCTCACCTCATCCACGGAAAACGATTCGCCACAGTCATCATTCTCCGATGGCAAGACTAGACTACGAATTGAGGACTTCGGTCACAGTGAGTACCCCTACGGCACAGCTACACGATCTACCCCACATTTATTACAATGACTATTACATGCCTTTCAATTAATGCTAGAGGTTTAAATCACCCGGCTAAACGGTTTTCTTTATGGAAAGAAGCTCACAAACAAAAGGCGGACATCCTGTGTATCCAAGAAACGCATTTTCAACTCGATAACACTCCATACTGTGCACACAAGGACTACCCACACCTCTATATGGCCTGCACACCACACCACAAAAAAGGGGGTGTCCTCCTGGCCTTTAAAAATTCTCTATCCTTTGCACCTAAAGATATTGCTATTGACGAAGAGGGTAGATACATCATTGCCACAGGAGACATTCATTCCAAACCATATACAATCGTCACTTTGTACGCACCAAATACGCACAAAGTCAGATGCCTTAAAAAAGTGCTCTACAAAACGAACGCCATGAAATACGGCAATCTCCTGATTTGTGGAGACTTCAACGCAACTTCAGACCCATCTCTGGATACTTCCTCCGGTAAAGAAACATTATCCCTTCAATCATTACTACACAAAGAGGAGTTATTTGATACGTGTCCACACGACAGTGAAAGGGACTACACCTTTTTCTCTAGCAGACATTGTTCATACTCCCATATAGATCTATTCTTAACGGATAAATGGCTCTTACAAAATGTGGAGACAACGATAATACATGATATTACGTGGTCAGATCACTCTGCTATATGTATGTCCATTGCGGACCCCCCATCTGGCGCTGCAACACTCGCATTGCTACAACACAAAACAAAAAGGCTCCTACTATACCATTAACTCATAAATTAAACTCCCTTAGGGAAAAACTTAGAAACATACTATCAGAACAATATGACACACACCTCAGGCGCCTTCAAAGATATAGTTAGACAGTTATGTCTTTGATGACGCCCTGGAGGAGGGGCAAAACGCGTCAACGCAATATCGGCTCACGTTCAACCAGTGACGCTTCTTCCTGTTCCCGTGGAACGCGCGCTTCTAGTGGCGATCGCGGAAGTTTTTCTGATATGCCTGATTGCAACCCTGTATCTTGTGAGTAGCGCTGTGATGCGCAAGTGATCTCTTTCTCTACAGTACTTCACCATATTGTTTTTCCTTGTCTTTTGGGTTTGAATTGATGATCCACATCTCCAAGCTTTTATCCCACCTACCATGATTTAGAGTCATCCTTTTTGCCTTCTGAACTGCATTACATCAGAGCCATCTAACCACAGTATTTCAGGTGACTGATTATCAGCATAGGCTGAGGAGATGCCATTATCCAGTGGGGTTGCTACGAAGAATTTTGCACAGTAGTCCAGCTTATGGCACTTATCCGGGACCAATCACTGTCACTTTATTAGAATTGTATATATATTTTCTTATATATTTTTCATCTGCACATATTTTTATATATCAAATTTATATGTTCAGCACATATTCTATAAGTGTATGTATTTATGATCATAGGATCACCGCACAGTTGACTTTGCACTTAGTGTTACATATACGGTTGTAGTACTTGTTTTATTGGCCAGCGCTGTATGTATTTGGTTTTTATTATTGAAAAAGCACTAGAACCAACAAAAGACCTGACCTTACTACTGCTAAGTGATGAATGGTCTCCATGGAACATAAAATCATTAACTCCCCCAATGCAAATCTCACTAAGAGCATGGAGGTTCATACTTGAATAAAAACATAAAGACATTCAAGAAATACACTACAACCTACCCCTGACACTGCTAGAGACAAAAATTCCATTATTGACAGTCAAGAATCTGACCAACAAAGGTATCACACACATATTAGATCTCTACAACAGAACACAACTCAAACCTATCGACCAAATTATGACACAATACAACCTCCCGAGTAACAAGAAGTTCACATGTCTGGGGATCACACACTTCCTTAAATCTCACACAAGACCAATCATATCCCTTCCAGACAAACTGTGGCGATTCTGACAGTAACACAGAAGGTATATCCTTTTTCTACAACTACATAAGGGATAAACTCACATTTATAAAAACTACAGCAATGGGAAAATGGGAGGTTGAAATGGGCATTACCTTCTCAACAGAACAATGGCGACAATCATTCAAGGAAATACACAAAGCCTCTCACTGTGTTAAGCACTGGGAACTAACAATTAAAATGGCTAACAGATGGTACTACACCCCATATAGATTAGCAACCTACTTCCCGGATCTTCACCACTTTTCTGGAGAGCATGTGGACACACTGGATCCCTTCTACACATGCTTTGGCACTGCCCTACAGTGAAAAGTATATGGTACCAAGTATTTAGACTAATATCCTCTATAACCAGAATGCTAACACCCCCAGACCCGACTATGGCAATCTTACACTTACACATGGAGAAATTTCACACAGACTTCAGACCTGTAGTAACACATATACTGCTAGAGACAGGATTACTGATCCTACGCAACTGGAAATCAATACAGTAACTGCCATAAACATAACAGACATCATCAAAGCAGTTAACAGGAATTATACTTTTGAACGTCTCCTAGCGATAAACTCATCAAAATGTGCGACATTCGACAAATGTTAGTCTATATGGCCCTATCAATTCTGATTTTGATGACACAAAAGGTGATTTCATAGTATTAATATTATCTGTAGGTTTAGATTACATATTGTAAACTATATTCATAAACACCACTTCTGAATATGTTTTACACCAAGATGTATATCACTATGACCTTCTTTTATGTTCTGTAACTTGTTTATTTCTTGAAATGTTAAAATTTATTGAGAAAAAAAAATGGTGGTGGTGTGCTCATTTATGCTGAGCACTGTATATATATATATATATATATATATATATATATATATATATATCTTTATTCTATTCAACTGATCTAGTTGCTCATGAACGAAACTGAAGTAAGCGGACAGTGTGGTAAAAGTACTCTGGAATCACATACATTCTCTTTCCACAAAACCAAAATTCTTATGTGTGACCTGCAGTGGGAACTATCCATAGCTAGCTTAATGTGGAGATGCTGGGTGGCAATGGGGTTGATTTACTAAAGGAGTAAAGCATGTTCACTTTGCAGAGGAATTTTTACTTAGTTTAGTGTATATAGTAAAAAATACACTTTGCAAAGAACACCCAATCACATGCAAAGTTAAAACACCTCTGCAAAGTGAACACGTTGTTCTTCTTTAGTAAATCGACCCCAGTGCCACTACAAAATTAACGATGTGTCTTTCAAACGACTGATCAGTATGTAAAGCTGGCTTTGCCTCTCTTTACCTTCTGTTTGTTAGCAATGGCAAACGACTGGATGTGTGTGACACAGATATACTATTTGACTGTTAGGCTGGGTTCACACCTATGTGAATTGGATGTGGGTTTCACCGCATCCAATTCGCATAGCAGGAGAATGTGACCGTCTCTCTATGGAGCCGGTTCACATATCTCCGGGCGGCTGAGGAGCGCACTACACAGAAACGCTGTGCGTCTTTGGCTCCATTTCAGGGTCAGATTCAGGCAAAGATTCGGCCCTGATTCATCCCTGAAATGGAGAACAGGGACGCACAGCGTTCCTGTGCGATCCACGGCCAGTTTAGGTGTGAACCGAGCCTTACTGTCTGAACAGCTAATCAGTGCCTTACACAGGTTCTATGCCATAGCTGTCAAGAGGAAAAGGACTCGAAGGGATCCAAGTCTAGGATAGCAGTGAGTATTTGGGATTGGGTGTTTTTTTGCTTTTTATGACTTTAAGTCCAGCATAAGTTAGTCTTTATTCTGTTTATACACTACAATTAAATTAATATTTTCTAGCTACCAAACACTTTATCAAGCTGAGATATATTTTCCTTTTTAGTTGCTGACTGGGTGCATTTTAACAGAAATAAAAGCTATAGTATGCTACATTAAAATTTTTAATAAACTTGCATAATGTTATATTTCTGCTATGCCTGCGATTTCTGCTAATCTAAAAATCTATTATGACTGACAAGTATGTTAACAGCTTCATCACATACTGTTGATTTGTGATAATAGTACTATTATTAATCCCTCCAAAATTAAGTGTAGTATGATTTCATGTAGAAATGTATTTGAACTGGGCATACAGACAGGAAGAATTTGTTTTTTTGTTACAAGAGAATCTACGCCTAATATGATTTTCATCTCAAAAGTATATGTATTACTTCTCACTTATTATTTGTGATATAGATGTGTTTTGATAATATGAAAATCTGTAGGGAGACCTCATCAAAAAATGAAAATTAATTGTACATTTATTTCTTGCTAAATAAGCATCCCTTCGTGGATTTATTTCTGTTGTTTTTAAAACTAATCATAAAACTTTGGATTCAAAGTGAACATCAGTTAAAATAAAAATCATTATCAAGGTCCTGTTCACAACATTGCTCTGTGGTATTGCACCCATTCTTGCAATGCACAATAACTTTGCGTCTTGGTGCAATGCAGGGAATTCTTTCTTAATGGTACCCCAATACACATTTTCAGCATACCTGCACTGCTGTATTTTCAGCAAACCACAACAAATATGTAGGCTATACTGTATATATTAATATCTACACTACTGTGCGAAAGTTTTAGGCAAGTGTGAAAAAATGAAACTGATATTGGTAAACCTGTGCATTGCTAATTTCCAACACAGGGCAGCTGCGCTCTTTCAATGTAAACACATTGACTGAGACACTGATATAATGGAAGAACGCTATTCCCTTATTACATCTGTATAAGATGGATTACCTGAAAACAATAAATAAGTAAACATCCTGTGTTAGTTACACATAAAGTGAAATAAATTAATCAACCATTGAAATTTAAATAGATCATTAACAAAGTGCCAGTGCTTATTTAAAGTGCAATAAGTGATTCCATTAGAAGATATGTATAACAAAAAATCAATAATCAAACAAAGTCTATTACATTAAAAATCTGTGCAAAAAAATTAAAAAAATGATGACTTAAATCTTCTATTACACAATGTCAGTGCTTAAAAGTGATAGTGCAGTGCCAATTTCCTACCCCAATGGGTCCAGACTCATCAGATGTAGTCGCTCTCTCTGTGCACAACATCAGAGGCACCTGATGATGTCTGATTGTTATACGAAACCCGCACGAGTAAAGGCGAGCGGTCCTCTCGGGTCTCCGAGATTGTGCACAGAGAGTATCGGCTCCTGCATTCAGAGCGGCGTGCAGTGGTATTATAAATTACTGGCGGATGATTCCTGGGTGCCAGGGATGCATACTAAAATGTGAGTGTTTTTTAAATGTTTTGAATCAGTTTTTAATAAAGACATTATGCACGATCAATTCCTCTCTGTTTTATATGCATGCAAGCTCCAAATCTGGTCTGTGAAAAAGGACACAGCAGTAAGGACAGCTAGCCATGCACAGCGAAGCTGTGGAAAACCTTTGTTTGATAGTTTTTGGCATAGGCTAAAAGAGATCACTTTAATTAAAGCACTGGCACTTTGTTAATTATTTACTCGATTGTCAATGGTTGATTCATTTATTTCACTTATGTGTAGCTAACACAGGATGTTTACTTATTTATCGTTTTCGGGTAATCCATCTTATAAGGGAATAGCATGCTTCCATTATATCAGGTGTGAAAAAATGCTTTCAGAAATAGAAATGTTAATAGTTTATTTTTATCAGTTAAGGTGGAAGTAAACTCCCTCAGTGTTTTGTACCTACAGGTAAGCCTATAAAAAGTCTAACCTGTATATACAGTAAATATCTCCTAAACGTGCACCGTTTAGGAGATATTTACATGCGTGGCAGCCAGTGACATCACCGCCACATGTGCACTGTGCTGTGTGCAGCTCAGTGAATGAATGGCATGCCGTCCATTGAGAAAGCTGTGCCGCATCTGTGACTCCTGCGGGCATGCTCAGGATTGAGGTCACCGTGGCTTGGCCATTCAAATGGCCGGAGCCCACGAACCCAGAAGGAAGACCGGATGAAGATGGATTCCCTTTCATCTAGGACAGGGCGCCGCTGGAGGGATCTATCCTTTAGGTAAGTCTGTCATAATGTACTAGTATGTAATGCATACTAACACACTATGACATTACCCTGTGGTGGGACCAGTTTCTTTTTTTTATAAACATGGTTAACTACTGCATTAACAAAATGGAAAGTAAATGAACAGAAGAGAAATCCAAATCAAATGCAGCATCAATTCTTATAGGTACACTGGAACTAGCCACTAGGAACTCGTCAGGTAGGTTGTTTCAAACATCGTAGAGAAATAACCACAGATCTTCTGTGGATGTAGGCTGCCTCAAATACTTCTGTTTCTTCATGTAATCCCAGACAGTTTGGATGATGTTGAATGGGCCCTGTGGAGGCCAAACCATCACTTCCAGGACTCCTTGTTCTTCTTTATGCTGAAGGTAGTTCTTAATGACATCCAAACTCCAACTCCATTTGAAGAAACACAGCTCCAAACTTGCAGGGAACCTCCACCATACATCACTGTTGCCTGCAGACACTCATTATTGTACCACCCTTCAGCCCTTCCACAAACAAACTGCCTCCTGCTACAGCCAAATATTTAAATTTTGACTCCCCAGTTTAGAGCACCTACTGACATATTTTTGCACCCCAGTTAGTATGTTTTTGTGCATAGTTGAACCGCTTAGCCTTGTTTCCACGTCAGAAGTATGGCCTTTTGGCCGCAATTCTTCCATGAAGACCACTTCTGGCCAGTCTTCTCTGCACAGTACTGTAGATGGGTGTACCTGGCTCTCACTGGTTTTCACCAGTTCTGTACTGATGGCACCGCCGGACATCTTCCAATGTTGAAGGAAAGTAAGCATGATGTGTCTTTAATCTGCTGCATAAAGTTTCCTTGGCTGACCACTGCGTCTATGGTCCTTAACGTTGACCCTTTCTTTGTGCTTCTTCAAAAGAGCTTAAACAGCGCATCTTGAAACCCCGTCTGCTTTGAAATCTTTGCATAAGAGAGACTTTGCTGATGTAGTAAAACTACCTTGTGTCATGTTTCTGTGTTCAGTCTTGCCATGGTGTATGACCTGTGACATGAAACTGTTGCTTTATGAGTTTATGTGAAAGCTCCATTAATAGCTGTAAAATATTATAATTATGAATATATTTCATATAGCTTGCATCTATGTAGGGCGTATAACATAGCTTCACAGAAGTGTCTGTTAAACAGACAATTCGGTGCCAACGCTGGTGTATCTAAACAATGGGACTCAAACCTCATTGTTCTACACTTATTCACTTGAAAGGATCCCATGTTTAAATATGCAATAAAGGGAGGCCAACCCATAGTCAATACCTAACTTCCCGGGAAAAGGTCAAGTTAATCTCCTGCTCAGAATAGTCACAAGGATTTGCATTCAAGGGGCTGACTTATGCAAAGTATAGAGATTGGAGATGTAGTCAGTCCTTAACCAGGAATAGGGAAGCCCGCCAATCAGAGCCACGCCATGCCAACCAATGAGGCATCAGCCTGTAATGATATACACAGACTAGATGGGAGGGAAACATACACTTTATGGTAGAGCAGCCATCAGAATGGAACCTTAGTGGAAATGGTAACTATTGGAAAGGTCTGCCTTTTACTTGTAATTAAATATGTTTGTCTTATGTCTTTTATGTCCTACTGTTTGTAGATTAATGTTTTAAGGAATATACTCTGTATTCCTTCATATAATCCATAATTTTTTACCCTTTCCCTGTACAAATATATAGATTATGTGTATTAGTCTAGGCCACTTTACTATATACCAATACATTTTTGTTATTGTGTTAAAGCTTTCACTCATGGTCAAAGAACTCTCATTTAACCCAAATCATATTTGAGAGATATTAAATCTCAAATATAGTAAATGGTAACAAAACTCTCTTCCTCAACCTCACCTTAGTGGCAGAGTTTGGCTGTTCCTCACCCAAGCCTCCTACACAGCTGTTTCTGTTTTAGTTAATAACTGTGTTTCAACCTACATATGTGTAGCAATAACTCTCGGTGGAGCTGCTGGTTTAAAGCGGGCCTGTCCTCTTATCTCTTTACCCCTCTTAATTGTTCAATCCCCTTGGCACAGCTGTAGTGCAGTGTTGTTATGATATGAGTATTGACTTTAACCCACAATATACACTTATGTTTATATTTACCTCTACCTGGGTGTCTGTAGCTCCACCTGCAGGAGAAATAACAACACTGCACACAAACTTCAATAACAACCAGAAATAACTTCTTTCTTTGAGTAAGTAGTATATTTATATAAAGGGTTATTACAATGACTACACTATCACACCAACGTAGTGCAATAGTGTAGTAAATAGTTATGACAATTGGTAACACACACAAATATACCTAATTGTATATATCTATACCAGGGAGCTCCCCCTGCTCTAAACTGTAAAGTCACTATCCTTGATAACTAAATGCAGGGCCCTACAATGAAAAAGATAGTCTTGATGTCTTCAGTCTTCGCTAGCTAAGAACTTGTAATTGTAATCCACAAGGGGTTCCTCTTGGGTGTTGCGCAGTGTAAGGTAATACACTAAAGCAGTTATAATCCGGCAGACTGACTAAGTGTTCTTATATGAAGAAGACAAACATCTAGCATCCGCTCTTGAATACTGAAGTCTTTGCAGATGTACTGTTTTCCAACTTAACTTGTTCTGTGGGACTAACAGTCCCAGTAACACTCTGTAACAGATCTAAGTGTGTGTGTAGTATTAAACAAACTTCCGGGTGTTAACCCTCTCACCACATGGGATCCAGGCAGATGGATGTCTCAGTTTCAGCAGTTCTCAGTCCGTATGGAGGCACCACCACGCCATCACACTGTTCCGTTCACTAATGACCAGGAGTCCTTGGTTACCTCCCCACGGGTCTCCGGAACAATCACTTCTGCTGCTCCAGCACACTGTGATACGACGGCAGGATCCTTGCAGCTGCTCCGCTCCTTCACAATGTAGGCCGCAACCCTGTGGGACACACACACCCACTGAGTTCTGCTGGCAGGCCACGCGTCCCAGGAACAAGAGCCCTAAGATGGCTGCTCCTTACCCTTTTATATCCTCCCACAATGCAGTTCAGTTCACCTCTTGTCCAGGAGCATTGTGGGTGGGTCACAGCTAAAGTTCTGAAGTAAACAATCAATCACTTCCATGTCACTTCAATTAATCATGAAACGTAAAAGTATTGTACCTTTTTCAATTGTCCACAAGATGGCACTATAAAAACGTATGTACTGTATAACCCACATATGGCTAAAAACAAAAGTTGTCAGCGCTACATATGAAATTGATGATCATTAGCTTCTGCCTGGTATAATTGATAAATCATGCATCTGTCTCTAACCCTAAAAAATTCCTTTGTGCAAGTGTTCCAAGTGTGCAAGTGTAAGAATTGATGCTGCTTTGAAGCCAAAGGGTAGTCACACCAAATATTGATTTGATTCTGTGGGTGTTTCCCTCACTACATTCAAAGTTACCTGCCCTTGCAATCTGCAGTGGGTGTCAGTGCAATCTTAGCAACACCCCAGACGTAGATTGCAAACACAGTGTATTTGCCCGCACTGGTTTGCATGCTACAAAGTTCCATGTGACATGGTTGCAGTGTGTTTCTAAAAGTGCATGCACTATTTTTAGTGAACTGCAATTTTAGCCCATTCAAAATAAATGGGATGAAATCGCACTGTACAGAACCACACCATGTTCCTCTGTGATGCCTAGTGTGAACCAGCCCTCAATAATAGGTAGTGTAGACCTGTTTTTTTTTCTGATTGCAAACAACTTTATGATAAATGTTGTTGATCCTTTTACAGTACATTAGAGCAATTTCCTCTAATGAAAGAAAGCATTTGGACAGGATTTAGCATAGAATAAACCTGAATGCAGCTATCAGCTACTAATTTGTCTAGAACCCCCAGAAGCTGTAAGCTATGTGTGTCCATGTTTAGTTCTTCTTACATGTCATTACAGCTTATAATTGATAGGTAATTTATTTATAGTATGCTTTGCTTTTTTTTCAGATAAAATTGATATGTTTATCTTATATTTATTGGAAACATTGTACTTTTTTGTAATTGCTCCATGAAGTCATGTGTCATATGATCACTTATTTGGAATGATTGTTTCTTTTTTGACAACTTTCTCTACTATTTTTGTTTGTTAGGTGTTTTGATGGATTTGAAGCTGACAGAGTCAGCTTTTCTGTTATGTGTACAGTTTGATGGCTTAAGAGAGGATAGGGTTGTCTAAAAGTGTTCATTACCTTCTGTGTGTTACCGCTTGGTGGTCTTTCTTCATACTGGATAAGTGCTGGAGTTTATTATTTTATTCTGTATGTCATTACTCTTCTTTTCCAGCAAGGGCTGTTTACCTAGTATGCAAATAAAAATGTTATCAATACTGTATTTCAACATTGTTTGAAACTTAACCCGCAGACTGAAACAACAAGGACAGATTCATCTTCTTCCACACAACACAACACATTTTTAGTGAATAAAAAAAATGGAAGGAAAACATCTATTCTAACTGGTTGTCTAGTTGTTTTTTTAGAGGACATCTCCTCCTTTCATCTTGTTATACCTGCTCTTTGAAATATTTTTATCTGAGAACTGAGGAACACTCGGTGGAAAATGAAAACGAGGACAAAGACAAGAAATGACAGGTTACTTCATATCTTGCAAGGATTAGCTTTGCAGCAATGTGAATAAAACCTTGGGGAAAATAGTAAAAACAGAAATCTATCTATCTAATCTATCTATCTTTTTAATTTAAGGAAAACTATATTGGAAGAAGGAAAGTATTTTAAATATATTTTCCTACTGTTTCTTTGTTGTGTATTGTTGGATTTGTTGGATTTGCTTTCTTACCAGGTGTCAAAGCATATTTATTTATTTCCATCAAAATAAAGATTACACTCTGTGCATATTTTTTCATGATCAATACTTATCCTGCATGTTTAGATTAACTACACATAATTTTTTAAACTGCTTAAGAATATCCACTTGCCAGGTAGTTTGAGGAAAATCTGTCATGATAAAAAAACAGAAAATTGAATTCAAATACTTACCGTAATTTTCCTTTCCTGACGAGCTCCATTGCAGCACAGCTGGGTATAGGCTCACCCCCCCCCCCATGCCTCCAGGACTTAACTCATATAAATTTGAGCCCACCTACAGCCTCTGCGTTCTGTAACTAGTCCTACCAAGCTGGGTGGGATACTGTGCTGCCATGGAGCTCGTCAGGAAAGGAAAATTACGGTAAGTATTTGAATTCAATTTTCCGTTTTCCTGACGGCTCCATGTCAGCACAGCTGGGAGCTAACTAGCCCAAACAGGGGAGGGATTATGCTACACACTCCTCAATTCTGACTAAAAAAACAAAAAACAGAAGCCAGGATGCCTCTGCCTAACTCAAATGTCATTAAGCCATTGATATGAATATTTTGGTGCCCACGTAGCTGCCTTGCAAATAGTTTTGGACACTCGGCCTGCTGCCACTCTCAAGGTCGAGACCCTTCCAGTGAAGAGTGCCGTGATTCTCCTGGCACAGCCAACCCTTTCAACTTGTAGGCCAAGGAGATGACAACCAACCAAGAGGCAATAATCTTGCTGGAAGCCTTAAAATCATTATGTGTTCCACCTAGGACGACAAACAGATGCTCCGACTTCCTGATGGCAGGAGTCGCCTTGATTAAACATTTTAAAGCTTGGCCTACATCCGATGGGCTAACTTCTTGAGTACTCCCCAAAAGGAACATAGGATGACAACCTCTTGTGTAATATGGACTCTGAAGGTCAGTTCAGGCAAAAATTCGAGCATTGGCATGAGTACCACCCTGTCTGGGAATTACGCGAGTATGGGTTCCTTAAAACCCAAGGCCACCAATGCTGACTCTCTTCTGGGTGAAGTAATTGCCACCAGTAAAGCATTTTCAGTGAGAGGTACCACAGGGTGATTAAAGGCATCTGAAGCAATAACGTCCAACAGCAATGGGAGATCTCATTTCGGAAACAATTCGAGGTTTCAACCTAATTGCATCTTGAAAAACAGTATAATTAAGTGTTGGATGCCCACTGTATGCCGGTGAAAGCAGAGATAGCCAAAATGTGTGCCTATAGCATACTTACACAGACTTCTGAAGAGTCCAGTGTAAAATCTTGATCAGCAATAATACTGGGAATTTATGCCATATTCTACTATAGGCAGGGTTATCGCTGTCCTTTCTTGTTTTTTCGTAAGAATATTCACAATCTCCAGAGGGCATTCAAAATTCATTAGCCCCTGCCTCTCCAGACCCAGGCCATCAGCTGGATGAATGGGACTTTGGAGAAGATTTGATCTTACAGGTAGAGGAATTCAATCCTTGACACTCATAAGGATGAGCAAAAGGTACCAAGGCCCCTTTGTCCATTCTGTCATCTTCCCCCACCACAGCCTCTGCTGGAAGCTGAGAATCAGAGGGAGCAGCAGAAAGGCATAAGCTGTCTTGGACATCCATTATGTGGTTAGCACCTCCACCCTGATTACTTGCGGATTCTGGGCCCTGGAATGGAACTTCAGCAACTTGGTATTGTCTGAAGATGTGAGCGGTCTACCTCTGGAAGAAAAATACCAAGCTCTGTTAGTCAGGGCCGGTGCTACCACTAGGCAAACTAGGCAACCGCCTAGGGCGCACTGCTGCCTAGGGGCGCCCGGCCACTGGTTTCCCGCCACGTCTGCATGCTTTGCAGGCTGCAGCATGTAACTAACTCAGTCTCAGGCAGCTGCTCTGTCCGGCCGCTAGTGTAATTAGAGGCGCAGTGCAGCATGAGCCAGCGCTAGAAGAATCAGAGCCGATGCTTCCTGTATAGTGCCACCTCCTGTCACACTGGCAGGGCAATGGGGGCGGCAAAATGAGGTTCCGCCTAGGGTGTCAAAAATTCTTGCACCAGCCCTGCTGTTAGTTCTCGAAAGACTTGCAGTAGTCTGGACCATTCATTGTCATTCAGACTTGTCCTGGACAAATAGTTTGCCTGAAGATTCTTCTGACCAGGCACATAGGCCACAGATAGCTGCAGAAGATTGACTTGGGCAGATTCCAGAGTTAGAGAAACCTCCTTCAGAAGGGAGAGACTAAGCCTTGTTTACAGATGTAGGCCACAACCGTTGCGCTGTCCAACTATACCAGGACAGGCTTTCCCTGAACTGAAGGCTAAGAGCCTGAAATTCTGCTCTCAACTCCAGGACATTGGACACCATCTTGGACCCTTGAAAAAGACCATTGGCCCTGAGCCCATTGCTCTTGAAGTAGGGCTCCCCTACTACTTTGCTGGTGTCTGACTGCACCACCAGCCACTAGGTCGTCAGAAGGGAATGACATCGCAGACGATTTAGTTTCTTTAACCACAAGTTTAGGCCACTGGTCCAGAAACCTGACTTGAATGGGAGCAAGGGTTAAACTGAGCCTACCCAAGCTGCTGGAGCAAAGCGATTTCTATGGCTCAATCTGAGATGTGAAGGATGAAAGACCTCCAAATATCACATAAAATGCTTGCCTTAAGGGACCACATGTCAATCACCAAAGTCATACCTATGTCCACAGAGGAGCCACAAAGTGCCCCTAAGGCATGTATGGATGGCACAATCCCAAAATACCAGAAAGCATCCTGACATGGAACTCTTTACTGACTTCTTGGTTTATGCGTTGGCTTCCCAGTTTTTCCTGGACTCCCAGCCAGAAATTCAGAGGCTAACCTCTCTGGAGTGAGAGTGAGCGTGGAAACAAACTGGTGTGAACCAGGGCTTAGTGTTAAGGTTGTTAGTGTTACCTTGATTACATTATATATATATATATATATATATATATATATATATATATATACCAGGGCTAACATTTACATTTATATGTAACATAAAAAACACAGTGATTGTGCTTTACTCCCTTAGTTATGTCAGTGCAAATCTTTAGACAAACCTCTGTCAGTGAAAGGTCACTGAAACCAAGCAGGTCATTTAGCTCAGGCAGCACATTCTGGAAAATAATACACTCTGTAAGCAGATCACCTTGTAGTTGACACAGCAGCTCTTCAACTTGAATGCTTATTGTGGCAAAAGCAAACAGACACAAGAGGTAACCCACAATCTACCACAAAAGGCAACATTGCCTATATACTTGACTATACGATTGCCTATAATAACTATATAAACAGGTGAACATAAATAAAAAATAAATAAACAAGGGACTGTCCTATATCTTAACAGTAATGACTTACTGTAAATTAGTACTTTAAATAATTTAAATATTTGGAGGTGGTTAAATAACCAGGAATTAATTCTACCAACAATGTATCAATACTGCTTCCATGATCTGCTTTGCATGGCTAATATTTTTTGTTTACAAACGGTTTTATTCTTTAAAGAAGGTAAAATTAAAGAATTAAAAAAAACATATAATCATGTAACATTATACATCATAAAATTGACATCCAAAGCATACCATGAAAAATTGAAATAAGAAATAATTCCAAAGCATACAGAAAAAGAGATATGGAAAAGGTACATACAAAGGTATCAATCAGTTAAGACATAACAACCATGAACTGCTTTTAGCCTTGTGCTAACAAAATGTGCCTATGGGTTTTCCAGGCTTCCCATCTGCGATTGAATAGGTGCATCTTATCCTGTAGGGTATACAAAATCCTTTCCATTATAATCACCATATAAATTCTGTCTAGGATGGAGGATAGAGGTACTGCAGGGGACTTCCAGTGAAGAGCAATGACCCACAGAGTAGATACACAAATAGTATGTATGAGACATTCCTCCCTGCGGAGGATCCCTGGGATTGTTGCTCCAAGTAAACACATTGGGATTGTGAGCTTCAACGGAGTTCCAGATATTGCAGAAGCGATCGCAGTCACTCTTCTCCATACGGGGGCTAGTAGCCCAAATCCCAAATTATGTGTTTGAAGGTGCCTGGCAGTTGGCAGCCTCTAAAACACAGTCCTGACATTCCTAGGAACATTACTTGGAGCCTGAAAGGAGTGTAATACCATCTGGTCATTACCTTATAGGCTGTTTCCCTAACCGCCAGTGATTTAGTGGCCTTCCGTAGGTTTGCCAGCATGGAATCCCAATCCTCCGGAGCAAACTGTTCATTACAATCAGACTCCCATTTAATTCTATATAGAGGTTCACCTGAAAAATACGAAGCCAATGCTGTTTTGTAGAGAGTTGAAATGAGGCCCTTGCCTCTGGGGGCATTGCGGCAGATCTGTTTGAAGGACGTGGGGGGGGGGGTAAGGTTATAATGGGAGATATAAAAATATCTTATTTGTATAAAATGTAAGTGTTCCCAAAGTGGGATTTGTTTCTGTGCGTGGAGGAGATCGAATGTAGCGAATGTATCTCCAAGCTGAAGGTCCGCTAAGGTGATCAAGGAATTGGATTTCCCCCATGCAAAACATTCAGGGTGATTAAACGCTGTGGCAAATAATTGCTCCCCAAGAAAGGATGAGCCTGGAGGGATAGGTGACATTAGTCTAAGCTTGCTTTTATAACGGTGCCAGAGGGGGTGAGAGAATGGGAAACAATTGAAGTGAGTGGAGTAAGCTTATGTGTAAAGTTGGAGGGTGACCATAGTATGGACAGGAGGCAATAGGGTCTAACGGAGTTGGCTTCAAATATGACCCAGGGTACTTTTGATTCCGGGATGTTCCATTGTGCTTTCTGGGAAAAACATGCAGCCAAGAAGTAGAACCAAAGGTTAGGAAGACCCAGACCTCTGGTGGATTGGGATCTATAAAGAATGTGTTTGGAAAATCTGGGGCGTTTATTCTGCCAAATAAATCTATTAATATCCAGTTGTAGCTTGTCAATAAAGGATTTTGGGGTATTGATAGGGAGGGATCAGAATAGGAATAAGAGTTTCGGTAACAGGGTCATTTTAACTGCCATGACTCTCCAAAAAAATGCTATGCGGTAAGAACTCCAAATTTTAAGTAGGATCCGCAGTCAGGACACATATGCTGGGTAGTTAGCCGCAAAAATGGATGAGAATTGTGGTGTGATATAGATGCCAAGATAAGGAATTTTGTCATACGACCATTGGAATGGGATCCTTGGAGTGTCTCACACTGGATAGAGGGTAGATTAATGGGAAGAGTTGTGGATTTAGTTATGTTTACTGTAAATCCGGAAATAGAGGCAAATTTAGTCAATATTGTAAACAAGTTGGGAAGGGAGATTTAGGGTTGGGTCAAAAAGATCATGATTGTCATGGTTATGCAATAGAGTTTTGTCTGTCAGCTTACCTGTCTCCACGTGTTCATCTCTAGAGACCAGCTGACTCTCACCTGACGGCTTTTATAATCTCTCCTCTAGCATGGCTCCACCCCAGCTCCTATCAGAGAACTCTATATTAACCACTTGAGGCCGGGACCATTATGCTGCCTAAGGACCAGAGGTCTTTTTCCAATTTGGCACTGCGTCGCTTTAACTGCTAATTGCGTGGTCATGCAATGCTATACCCAAACGAAATTTGCGTCCTTTTCTTCCCACAAATAGAGCTTTCTTTTGATGGTATTTGATCACCTCTGCGGTTTTTATTTTTTGCGCTATAAAGGGAAAAAGACCGAAAATTTTGAAAAAAAATGATATTTTCTACTTTTTGTTATAAAAAAAATCCAATAAACTCAATTTTAGTCATACATTTAGGCCAAAATGTATTCGGCCACATGTCTTTGGTTAAAAAAAATGTCAATAAGCGTATATTTATTGGTTTGCGCAAAAGTTATAGCGTCTACAAACTAGGGTACATTTTCTGTAATTTACACAGCTTTTAGTTTATGACTGCCTATGTCATTTCTTGAGGTGCTAAAATGGAAGGGCAGTACAAACCCCCCCCAAAGGACCCCATTTTGGAAAGTAGACACCCCAAGGAAATTGCTGAGAGGCATGTTGAACCCATTGAATATTTATTTTTTTTGTCCCAAGTGATTGAATAATGACAAAAAATAAATAAATAAATATTTACAAAAAGTTGTCACTAAATGATATATTGCTCACACAGGCCATGGGCATATGTGGAATTGCACCACAAAATACATTTAGCTGCTTCTACTGAGTATGGGGATACCACATGTGTGGGACTTTTTGGGAGCCTAGCCGCGTACGGGGCCCCGAAAACCAATCACCGCCTTCAGGATTTCTAAGGGTGTAAATTTATGATTTCACTCTTCACTGCCTATCACAGTTTCGGAGGCCATGGAATGCCCAGGTGGAACAACCCCCCCCCCAAATGACCCCATTTTGGAAAGTAGACACCCCAAGCTATTTGCTGAGAGGCATATTGAGTCCATGGAATATTTTATATTGCGGGAAAGTGACACATTTTTTTTTTTGCACAAAGTTGTCACTAAATGATATATTGCTCACACAGACCATGGGCATATGTAGAATTGCACCCCAAAATACATTTAGCTGCTTCTCCTGAGTATGGGGATACCACATGTGTGGGACTTTATGGGAGCCTAGCTGTGCACGGGACCCCGAAAACCTATTACCGCCTTAAGGATTTCTAAGGGTGAAAATTTTTGATTTCACTCTTCACTGCCTATCACAGTTTCGGAGGCCATGGAATGCCCAGGTGGCGCAAACCCCCCCCCCCCCCCCACATGACCCCATTTTGGAAAGTAGACACCCCAAGCTATTTGCTGAGAGGCATGGTGAGTATTTTGCAGCTCTCATTTGTTTTTGAAAATGAAGAAAGACAAGAAAAAACATTTTTTTTTCTTTTTTCAATTTTCAAAACTTCGTAACAAAAAGTGAGGTCTGCAAAATACTCACTATACCGCTCAGCAAATAGCTTGGGGTGTCTACTTTCCAAAATGGGGTCATTTGGGGGGGTTTTGTGCCACCTGGGCATTCCATGGTCTCCGAAACTGTGATAGGCAGTGAAGAGTGAAATCAAAAATTCACGCCTTTAGAAAGCCTGAAGGCGGTGCTTGGTTTTCGGGGTCCCGTGCGCGGCTAGGCTCCCAAAAAGTCTCACACATGTGGTATCCCCATACTCAGGAGAAGCAGCAGAATGTATTTTGGGGTGTAATTTCACATATTCCCATGGCATGTTTGAGCAATATATCATTTAGTGACAATTTTGTGCAAAAAAAAAAAATTGTCTCTTTCCCGCAACTTGTGTCGCAATATAAAATATTCCATGGACTCGACATGACTCTCAGCAAATAGCGTGGGGTGTCTACTTTCCAAAATGGGGTCATTTGGGGGGGTTTTGAACTGTCCTGGCATTTTATGCACAACATTTAGAAGCTTATGTCACACATCACCCACTCTTCTAACCACTTGAAGACAAAGCCCTTTCTGACACTTATTGTTTACATGAAAAAGTTATTTTTTTTTTGCAAGAAAATTACTTTGAACCCCCAAACATTATATATTTTTTTTAAAGCAAATGCCCTACAGATTAAAATGGTGGGTGTTTCATTTTTTTTTTTCCACACAGTATTTGCGCAGCGATTTTTCAAACGCATTTTTTGGGGAAAAAACACACTTTTTTAAATTTTAATGCACTAAAACACACTATATTGCCCAAATGTTTGATGAAATAAAAAAGATGATCTTAGGCCGAGTACATGGATACCAAACATGACATGCTTTACAATTGCGCACAAACGTGCAGTGGCAACAAAATAAATACATTTTTAAAAGCCTTTAAAAGCCTTTACAGGTTACCACTTTAGATTTACAGAGGAGGTCTACTGCAAAAATTACTGCCCTTGATCTGACGTTCGCGGTGACACCTCACATGCATGGTGCAATTGCTGTTTACGTTTGACGACAGACCGCCGCTTGCGTTCGCCTTAGCGCGAGAGCAGGGGGCGACAGGGGTGCTTTTTTTTTTTTTTTCTTTATTATTTTTTTGCTTTTTTATCTTATTTTTAAACTGTTCCTTTCATTTTTTTTTAATCATTTTTATTGTTATCTCGGGGAATGTAAATATCCCCTATGATAGCAATAGGTAGTGACAGGTACTCTTTTTTGAAAAAATTGGAGTCTATTAGACCCTAGATCTCTCCTCTGCCCTCAAAGCATCTGACCACACCAAGATCGGTGTGATTAATGCTCCCCCAATTTCCCAATGGCGCTATTTACATCTGGCGAAATCTAAGTCATAAAATGCTCGTAGCTTCCGGTTTCTTAGGCCATAGAGATGTTTGGAACCACTCTGGTCTCTGATCAGCTCTATGGTCAGCTGGCTGAATCACCGTCTGCATTTTCAGGTTCCCTGTTGAGACAGGAGAGCCAGAGAAAAACACGGAAGACGGTGTGGGGGGGGCATTCCCTCCCACGGCTTGTAAAAGCAGTCTAGAGGCTAATTAGCCACTAGGATTGCTTTTACATGAAAGCCGAGTGCTGGCTGAAAAGAATGATACCAAGATGATACCTAAACCTGCAGGCATCATTCTGGTATAACCACTCAAAGTTGTGAATGGCGTACCTGAAGACAAAAAAATGGTTAACAATAAAGCACAGTAAACGGTAAAGTATAAAAAATTGCATACCTGAAAAGCAAATTTGATAAAACATAACAACAATAAAACATTGCAGAATAGAATACAGTAAAAAAGAGCAGAACAATAGAGAGAATAGAGAGAGAGGGAACAATAAAAACGACAACTATTTTTTTTTTATTTTATATATTTTTTTTTTTACACTTTTTTTGTAACTGTAACTTTTATAACTGTAACCGGTTCCAGGTTCGGGTCTCTCAAAATGCATCTTGGGAGACCCTATGAAAGTGTGCCTAGTCTGTGCAATGCTGTACCCTACGCTAATACTCAACTAGTAATAGTAGCGTTCAAAACATTCACCAATGCAAAGACCATGATTGTCAGGACAGGAGGGACAATAATAAGGGGTGTCACGCCTATATCCGCGCTAGCTGCAGACACAACATCTTTTTTGGGGGGGTTCGTTGGGTAGGGGTACTCGGGAGGACATAAAGAAAATGCCTCTCATGCAGCCGACTGCATTTGGTTGGGGATGTGAATGGGGGAAGTACGGGCGCTGCAGAAGCGGTGGGTTCCCAATTAGGATTGGCGAATGCAGCAGGAAGGGCATTATGGGCACAACGGCCTGTGTTTGTCTTCTTGGTGGCAGCGGGACACTACTTGTGCTTGCCACCTCACCAGCTTGAACTGCACTTATGGGACTCGCAACGTCACCAAGTGTTACTGCAGTGCTGGTTTGACTACGACCGGGGTGTACTAGGCCCCTGGTGCTTGCCAGTTCCCCAAAACGCTACCAAAAAAACTGTTAGCGATCACAGGAATCAGGCCTGACTCTGCGAACACTGCAGTTATGCGTTTAGTCTTTTGTAAGTGACAGTGATCGATCGATACTGCACTTGGGTGGGTTGGGCCGGGCGGAGGGGCAAAACGCAGGTGCTAGCAGGTATCTGTGCTGATCCCGCTAACACTGCGTTTTTGGGAACCCTAAACTGCTGGGGACGCTAGTATAGATCTGATCGGATCAGATATTGATCCGATCAGATACTATACCACTAAGGGAGGTGTACGGTGCGTGCGTGGGTGTTAGAGGTACTGGCGCTAACCTGACGCTGCCTGGGGCTGGTGCTTGCTTGCCAGTTCTCCAAAACGCTACCAAAAAAACTGTTAGCGATCGCAGGGATCAGGCCTGACTCTGCGAACGCTGCAGTTATGCATTTAGTGTTTTGTAAGTGTCAGTGATCGATCGATACTGCATTTGGGTGGGCTGGGCTGGGCCGGGCGGAGGGGCAAAACGCAGGTGCTTAGCAGGTATCTGGGCTGATCCCGCTAACACTGCGTTTTTGGGAACCCTAAACTGCTGGGGACGCTAGTATAGATCTGATCGGATCAGATATTGATCCGATCAGATACTATACCACTAAGGGAGGTGTACGGTGCGTGCGTGGGTGTTAGCGGTACTGGCGCTAACCTGACACTGCCTGGGGCTGGTGCTTGCCAGTTCACCAAAATACTACCAAAAAAACTGTTAGCGATCGCAGGGATCAGGCCTGACTCTGCGAACGCTGCAGTTATGCGTTTAGTGTTTTGTAAGTGACAGTGATCGATCGATACTATACCAATAAGGGAGGCGTATGCTGCGTGCGTGGGTGTTAGCGGTACTGGCGCTAATCTGACGCTGCCTGGGGCGACGCATATCACCGCCGGGCGATCAGGGGGCTAAACCTTTATTCGGTAATAAACGGCGGGTGCCCTGACACTATAAAAAATAAACTAACTAACCAGCGTCACCCGTAACAGTTATTCGGTGATCAGTGGTGAAAGGGTTAACTAGGGGGCCATCAAGGGGTTAAAACATTTAATAGGTAGTATATGGGGGTCCCTGTCACTATAAAACACTGACGGCGAACCTCAATATTTACGTCCCTAACTAGCGTCACCAGCGACACTAATACAGCGATCAGAAAAATGATCGCTTAGCGACACTGGCGACAGGGGGTGATCAAGGGGTTAAAACTTTATTAGGGGGGTTAGGGGGGTATCCTAGACCTAAAGGGGGGTAATACTAACTGTCCTAACACTGTAACTGTCACAAACTGACACCAATGCAGTAATCAGAAAAAAAAAAAAAAAACTGCTGGTGTCAGTTTGTGACGGGGGGGGGGGGGGTGATCGGGGGGGATCGGGGGGCGATCGGGGGGCGATCGGGGGGGGATCGGGGTGTTTAGTGTGCCTGACATGTTCTACTGTGTGTGTGTGTGTTGTGCACTAGGGATGAGCCGAACACCCCCCGGTTCGGTTCGCACCAGAACCCGCGAACGGACCGCAAGTTCGCACGAACGTTAGAACCCCATTGACGTCTATGGGACTCGAACGTTCGAAATCAAAAGTGCTCATTTTAAAGGCTAATTTGCATGGTATTGTCCTAAAAAGGGTTTGGGGACCCGGGTCCTACCCCAGGGGACATGTATCAATGCAAAAAAAACTTTTAAAAACGGCCGTTTTTTCGGGAGCAGTGATTTTAATGATGCTTAAAGTAAAAAAAAAAAAGTGAAATATTCCTTTAAATATCGTACCTGGGGGGTGTCTATAGTATGCCTGTAAAGTGACGCGTGTTTCCCATGTTTAGAACAGTCCCTGCACCAAATGTCATTTTTAAAGGAAAAAATCTCATTTAAAACTGCTTGCGGGTTTAATGTCATGTCGGGTCATGGCAATATGGATGAAAATCAGTGAGACAAACGGCATGGGTACCCCCCAGTCCATTACCAGGCCCTTTGGGTCTTGTATGGATATTAAGGGGAACCCCGCACCCAAATTAAAATAAGGAAAGGTCCCTATATACTCTGAACAGCAGTATTCAGGCGGTGCAAACAAGACAGGGACTGTAGGTTTGTTGTTAAGTAGAATCTGTTTGTAATTTTGAACATTTTTAATGTGTTTAGCTCAGGCCAAAAAATCTTTTCTAAGCTTTTTGGAAAACATAGGGAAGGGTTATCACCCCTGTGACATTTGTTTTGCGTCTTTCCTCCTCTTCAGAAGATTTCACCTCACTTTTTTGTCCCAATGAAAAATGTTTTTGGAAAATTTGGGTTTTTTTGTGGAACAAGGATTGGAAAGCATCAGTGGAAAGGAGAAATTGTTTTCCCATATTAACTCTTACAGGAGAGAATTTCCCTTCCTTAGGGGTAGATTTCATCTCACTTCCTGTTGTCTCCTTCCGTTTGCAAGTAGGAGTCGTTTGTAAGTTAGATGTTTGAAAGTAGGGTCCTGCCCTATATACTCAGCAGAAATTTGGGCCTTAGGTGTTGCTGTGGCCAAAACACTGTAAGCCCTCACAGGGCCCTGCTGTGAAATATTAGATCAAGAATTGTAATTACATGCCCCTGTTGAACAGGAGCTGAAAAATTAGGCCTTAGGCACTGGTGCTGGTGCCACAACACTGCAACCCCTCACAGACACTCTAGTTGGAACGCAGGAACGAGCCCTGCTGCAAAGTATTGCATCAAAAATTGTAATTACACGCCCCTGTTAGACAGGGGCAGAAAAATTGGGTCTTAGGCACTGGTGCTGGTGCCACAACACTGCAACCCCTCACAGACACTCTGGCAGTATGCTGCAGCAGGGGGAGCATGACTGCCAGATTGCTGTCCTTCTTGGGCACCCCCTCTGTCCGTGCTCATGTTACTGCCTTCATTGAGCTCAGTATCATCATCAGAGCCTTCCAAACGCTGGGCATCCTCCTGGAGCATGTACCCAACACTGTGGTCAAACAGTTCGAGGGAATCCTCATGAGGACATGGTGGAGCTAGGGAAGGAGTCACTGATGACATTGAGCTGAGGGAAGAGGCCGCTGCTTTGCCAGACAAAGCACCCTGGGCATGGGTGAGAGAGGATGAGGAGGATGAGGACGGCTTGGTCATCCACTCGACCAAGTCTTCCGCATGTTGCGGCTCAACACGGCCAGCTGCCGAAAAAAAGGCCAAGCGTGTCCCATGGCCACGTGCTGATGAGGATGCACCGTCTCCACGACCAGCACTAGACACAGAGCCTGCTTGCCCTCTCTTATTGGCTTGTGACTGTCTGCCTCTCCTTCTTGGCCTTCCAGACATACTAATGGCCTGTAGCTGCACTAAGCTGGGATAGAACACCTGTAATTTTCTTCAGGTAGCTTTATATACTGTAACCAGACAAGCCTGCCTGTCAGTAGGAAGATAACAGGAACGGATCTAGCTGAACACTGTGAGCAGGACGTACTGCACTAAATGTATATAGCAGGAACGGATCTAGCTGAACACTGTGAGCAGGACGCACTGCACTGAATGTAAATACCAGGAACGGATCTAGCTGAACACTGTGAGCAGGACGCACTGCACTGAATGTAAATAGTCTAGCTGCCTGACCGTGGTACTAATAGGATCAAAAAGAACACCTGTAATTTTCTTAAGGTAGCTTTATATACTGTAACCAGACAAGCCTGCCTGTCAGTAGGAAGATAACAGGAACGGATCTAGCTGAACACTGTGAGCAGGACACACTGTACTAAATGTAAATAGTCTAGCTGCCTGACCGTGTTACTAATAGGATCAAAAAGAACACCTGTAATTTTCTTAAGGTAGCTTTATATACTGTAACCAGACAAGCCTGCCTGTCAGTAGGAAGATAACAGGAACGGATCTAGCTGAACACTGTGAGCAGGACACACTGTACTAAATGTAAATAGTCTAGCTGCCTGACCGTGGTACTAATAGGATCAAAAAGAACACCTGTAATTTTCTTCAGGTAGCTTTATATACTGTAACCAGACAAGCCTGCCTGTCAGTAGGAAGATAACAGGAACGGATCTAGCTGAACACTGTGAGCAGGACGTACTGCACTAAATGTATATAGCAGGAACGGATCTAGCTGAACACTGTGAGCAGGACGCACTGCACTGAATGTAAATAGCAGGAACGGATCTAGCTGAACACTGTGAGCAGGACGCACTGCACTGAATGTAAATAGCAGGAACGGATCTAGCTGAACACTGTGAGCAGGACGCACTGCACTGAATGTAAATAGCAGGAACGGATCTAGCTGAACACTGTGAGCAGGACGCACTGCACTGAATGTAAATAGCAGGAATGGATCTAGCTGAACACTGTGAGCAGGACGCACTGCACTGAATGTAAACAGCAGGAACGGATGTAGCTGAACACTGTGAGCAGGACGCACTGCACTGAATGTAAATAGCAGGAACGGATCTAGCTGAACACTGTGAGCAGGACGCACTGCACTGAATGTAAATAGCAGGAACGGATCTAGCTGAACACTGTGAGCAGGACGCACTGCACTGAATGTAAATAGCAGGAACGGATCTAGCTGAACACTGTGAGCAGGACGCACTGCACTGAATGTAAATAGCAGGAATGGATCTAGCTGAACACTGTGAGCAGGACGCACTGCACTGAATGTAAACAGCAGGAACGGATGTAGCTGAACACTGTGAGCAGGACGCACTGCACTGAATGTAAATAGCAGGAACGGATCTAGCTGAACACTGTGAGCAGGACGCACTGCACTGAATGTAAATAGCAGGAACGGATGTAGCTGAACACTGTGAGCAGGACGCACTGCACTAAATGTAAATACCAGGAACGGATCTAGCTGAACACTGTGAGCAGGACGCACTGCACTGAATGTAAATAGCAGGAACGGATCTAGCTGAACACTGTGAGCAGGACGCACTGCACTAAATGTAAATACCAGGAACGGATCTAGCTGAACACTGTGAGCAGGACGCACTGCACTGAATGTAAATAGCAGGAACGGATCTAGCTGAACACTGTGAGCAGGACGCACTGCACTGAATGTAAATAGCAGGAACGGATCTAGCTGAACACTGTGAGCAGGACGCACTGCACTAAATGTAAATACCAGGAACGGATCTAGCTGAACACTGTGAGCAGGACGCACTGCACTGAATGTAAATAGCAGGAACGGATCTAGCTGAACACTGTGAGCAGGACGCACTGCACTGAATGTAAATAGCAGGAACGGATCTAGCTGAACACTGTGAGCAGGACGCACTGCACTGAATGTAAATAGCAGGAACGGATCTAGCTGAACACTGTGAGCAGGACGCACTGCACTGAATGTAAATAGCAGGAACGGATCTAGCTGAACACTGTGAGCAGGACGCACTGCACTGAATGTAAATAGCAGGAACGGATCTAGCTGAACACTGTGAGCAGGACGCACTGCACTGAATGTAAATAGCAGGAACGGATCTAGCTGAACACTGTGAGCAGGACGCACTGCACTGAATGTAAATAGCAGGAACGGATCTAGCTGAACACTGTGAGCAGGACGCACTGCACTGAATGTAAATAGCAGGAACGGATCTAGCTGAACACTGTGAGCAGGACACACTGCACTGAATGTAAATAGCAGGAACGGATCTAGCTGAACACTGTGAGCAGGACGCACTGCACTGAATGTAAATAGCAGGAACGGATCTAGCTGAACACTGTGAGCAGGACGCACTGCACTGAATGTAAATAGCAGGAACGGATCTAGCTGAACACTGTGAGCAGGACACACTGCACTAAATGTAAATAGTCTAGATAGAAGATAACAGGAACGGATCTAGCTAAACTGAATACAGTGTATATATATATATGCAACACCTGGGATGCATATATATACACAATACACTGTAAGTGCAGCTAACTGACTGACTGTTCTGCCTAATCTATCTAACTCAAATCAAATGACACTGTCTCTCTCTCTCTCTATCTCTCAGCACACCGGAACACACACTACACAGGGCCGCCGTGCAGGCGGCCTTATATAGTGTGGGGTGTGTACTAAATCCCCTGAGCCATAATTGGCCAAAGCCACCCTGGCTTTGGCCAATTACAGCTCTCTCTACTGACGGCGCTGTGATTGGCCAAGCATGCGGGTCATAGTGCATGCTTGGCCAATCATCAGCCAGCAATGCACTGCGATGCCGCAGTGAATTATGGGCCGTGACGCGCCACACGAATTTGGCACGAACGGCCCATATCGTTCGCAATTCGGCGAACGACCGAACAGCCGATGTTCGAGTCGAACGTGGGTTCGACTCGAACACGAAGCTCATCCCTATTGTGCACTCACATACCTGTCATCTCTCCTCGGGCCGGAACGGAAATTACCGAGCCGAGGAGAGATGACATCATTTCCTTTGCTGCTGTTTAGCATACAGCAGCAAAGGAATGATGTGATTGGCCGGCGGCGATCGCGAGGGGGGGGCCACGAACGGATGGCCTCCCCCTCACCTCCGATCGCCGTGGGACAAAAGACGACCACCTCGGGCACCGGGGGGGGTCCGATCGGACCCCCCACCCGCGGAAGGCAAATCACGTACATGTACGTGATTTTGCTTGTCCATGCCACCTTGCCGACGTACATCGGCGTGAGGCGGTCGTCAAGTGGTTAAGCTCTGCACTGCAGGTCAGCCCTGCTGATCAACCTTTGTGTGTTTTGGCTTCCTGTTTCCTGCCTACAGTGTGCTCTACGTTTGTTTCTCTTACGACCTTGGAGTGTTCTCAACTATTCCTGTCTGCTCGTGACCCGGACCTTTGGTGTGTCCCCGACTATCCCTGTTTGCCTGTGACCCTGAACCCTGAACCTTGGCGTGAACTCTGTTGTCCTTGTCTGCTTGTGGCCCCAACCTTGGCTTATTCCCTTACTATCCCTATCCTCCTGTTGCCTACTGTGGGTGTGAGCTGGGGGACCCTGGGGGTTGCGACCTGGAGCCAGTTGCAGCCCAGTCCATCCTCACCACTAGAGGCTCTGGTGAACACCTTCTGGCTCTTCGACTCCGCACCCCAGGGAATCTTACGCTCTAACCTGGTGGGATCCGTGTTGGTGTTCCAGTGGCCCTGTCTTCCTTACCACCCTGACCCCCATCCGCAGCAGTCAACCGTAGGGTTCACTACCTTGCGGTGCACTCCTGATCCCAACAGTGTGCATCTGTCACCTAGCCTCTAGGTGACCTGACAATGATATCATTAACATACATGCAGAGTTTAAAGTGGGAAGATTCAAGGGGATAACCAGATATGTCTGGGTGTTGTTTGATGGAAATTGCAAGGGGTTCTAGTGCTAGGGCAAATAATAAGGGAGACAGAGGGCATCCCTGACGGGTGCCTCTGCCCAGTGTGAAAAAACCCGAGTTGCATCCTGGTAATTTAATTCTTGTTTTGGGCTGATAGTAGAGGACCTCGTAAAAATTCGTCCCTAAAGCCCATCTGTTGTAGGACTGAAAACAAGTAAGGCCAGAGTACGCTATCAAAGGCCTTAATGATGTCAAGGCTCAGTAGAAGGACCTGCTTTTTGTGTAGGTTAGCATCTTAAAGAACATTCAGGGCTAGTCTGTGATAAGTCTATTTGGGATGAAGCCTGATTGATCAGAAGAGGTCAGAGTCTCAATAATTTTGGCTAATCTATCTGCCAGGACGCGACTAAAAATTTTAAGGTCGGGGTGCATGCGCGGAGCAGACAGCGATGGACATGTCCCGCTGAGGCTCTGTTATTCCCGGGACTTCGCGGCTACCACAGACGCCCGAATGACAGGGTAACTAAACAAAAAGCATAATAATATCCTCCTTAGTACCCTGTGAACCAAATAGAATGGTTTTGGGTGCTGTCCGAGGCAAAACAAAAGTGAAAAATCCAAAAGGAAAAAACGCTCAGAGGCTCCTGTAATATGGCTCAGTCAATTTCTCCTCACACAGCTAAGGCACGCGCTGACAAGAAACAGCTGCATTTACCTCAGGAACTGTATGACACAGATAGTGAATACAGTGCCAGCTCCCAGCCACAACAAGCAGATACATTACACCCAAATATATTAAAACAAAATAGAGAAAATGCTACAGAAAGCTTTAAAGCAGACCTCTGACCAAATTACAGAGAAACTGACAAAAGAAATACGTGATTTAGGCCAACGCACAGCTGAATTGGAAAACAGAATGGATGACATTGAAACTAATGTACTATCACATAACAATGAATTGGAGTCTCTGAACCACTTTAGCCCCGGACCATTATGCTGCCTAAGGACCAGAGGTCTTTTTCCAATTTGGCACTGCGTCGCTTTAACTGCTAATTGCGCAGTCATGCAATGCTGTACTCAAACGAAATTTGCGTCCTTTTCTTCCCACAAATAGAGCTTTCTTTTGATGGTATTTGATCACCTCTGCGGTTTTTATTTTTTGCGCTATAAACGGAAAAAGACCGAAAATTTTGGAAAAAAATGATATTTTCTACTTTTTGTTATAAAAAAAATCCAATAAACTCAATTTTAGTCATACATTTAGGCCAAAATGTATTCAGCCACATGTCTTTGGTAAAAAAAAATGTCAATAAGCGTATATTTGTTGGTTTGCGCAAAAGTTATAGCGTCTACAAACTAGGGTACGTTTTCTGGAATTTACACAGCTTTTAGTTTATGACTGCCTATGTCATTTCTTGAGGTGCTAAAATGGCAGGGCAGTACAAACCCCCCCCCCAAATGACCCCATTATGGAAAGTAGACACCCCAAGGAAATTGCTGAGAGGCATGTTGAACCCATTGAATATTTATTTTTTTTTGTCCCAAGTGATTGAATAATGACAAAAAAAAATATTTACAAAAAGTTGTCACTAAATTATATAATGCTCACACAGGCCATGGGCCTATGTGGAATTGCACCCCAAAATACATTCTGCTGCTTCTCCTGAGTACGGGAATACCACATGTGTGGGACTTTTTGGGAGCCTAGCCACGTACGGGGCCCCGAAAACCAATCACTGCCTTCAGGATTTCTAAGGGCATAAATTTTTGATTTCACTCCTCACTACTTATCACAGTTTTGAAGGCCATGAAATGCCCAGATGGCACAACCCCCCCCCCCCCAAATGACCCCATTTTGGAAAGTAGACACCCCAGGCTATTTGCTGAGAGGCATGTTGAGTCCATGGGATATTTTATTTTTTGACACAAGTTGCGGGAAAGTGACAATTTTTTTTTTTTTTGCACAAAGTTGTCACTAAATGATATTTTGCTCACACAGGCCATGGGCATATGTGGAATTGCACCCCAAAATACATTTAGCTGCTTCTACTGAGTATGGGGATACCACATGTGTGGGACTTTTTGGGAGCCTAGCCGCGTACGAGGCCCCGAAAACCAAGCACCTCCTTCATGATTTCTAAGGGTGTAAATTTTTTATTTCACTCCTCACTACCTATCACAGTTTTGAAGGCCATAAAATGCCAAGGTGGCACACCCCCCCCCCCCCAAATGACCCCATTTTGGAAAGTAGACACCCCAAGCTATTTGCTGAGAAGCATGTTGAGTCCATGGAATATTTTAAATTTTGACACAAATTGCGGGAAAGTAACACTTTTTTTTTTTTCGCACAAAGTTGTCACTAAATGATATATTGCTCAAACATGCCATGGGCATATGTGGAATTACACCCCAAAATACATTCTGCTGCTTCTCCTGAGTACAGGGATACCACATGTTTAGCACTTTTTGGGAGCCTAGCCGCATATGGGGCCCCAAAAACCAAGCACCGCCTTCAGGATTTCTAAGGGCGTAAAGTTGTGATTTCACTCCTCACTACCTATCACAGTTTTGAAGGCCATAAAATGCCCAGATGGAACAAACCCCCCCCAAATGACCCCATTTTTTAAAGTAGACACCCCAAGCTATTTGCTGAGAGGCATGTTGAGTCCATGGAATATTTTATATTTTGACACAAGTTGCGGGAAAGTTAAAGTACTCAGGAGAAGCAACAGAATTTATTTTGGGGTATAATTTCACATATCCCCATGGCATGTTTGAGCAATATATCATTTAGTGACAACTTTGTGCATAAAAAAAAAATGTGTCTTTTTCCCGCAACTTGTGTCACAATATAAAATATTCCATGGACTCGACATGCCTCTCAGCAAATAGCTTGGGGTTTCTACTTTCCAAAATGGGGTCATTTGGGGGGGGTTTGAACTGTTCTGGCATTTTATGCACAACATCTAGAAGCTTATGTCACACATCACCCACTCTTCTAACCACTTGAAGACAAAGCCCTTTCTGACACTTTTTGTTTACATGAAAAAATTTTTTTTTGCAAGAAAATTACTTTGAACCCCCAAACATTATATATCTTTTTAAAGCAAATGCCCTACAGATTAAAATGGTGGGTGTTTCATTTTTTTTTTCACACAGTAATTGCGCAGCCATTTTTCAAACGCATTTTTTTGGGAAAAAACACACTTTTTTAAATTTTAATGCACTAAAACACACTATATTGCCCAAATGTTTGATGAAATAAAAAAGATGATCTTAGGCCGAGTACATGGATACCAAACATGACATGCTTTAAAATTGCGCACAAACGTGCAGTGGCGACAAACTAAATACATTTTTAAAAGCCTTTACAGGTTACCACTTTAGATTTACAGAGGAGGTCTACTGCTAAAATTACTTCCCTCGATCTGACCTTCGCGGTGATACCTCACATGCATGGTGCAATTGCTGTTTACATTTGACGCCAGACCGACGCTTGCGGTCGCCTTTGCGCGAGAGCAGAGGGGGACAGGAGTGCTTTTTTTTTTTTTTTTTTCTTTATTATTTTTTTGATTTTTTATCTTATTTTTAAACTGTTCCTTTCATTTTTTATGTATTTTAGTCATTTTTATTGTTATCTCAGGGAATGTAAATATCCCCTATGATAGCAATAGGTAGTGACAGGTACTCTTTTTTAAAAAAATTGGGGTCTATTAGACCCTAGATCTCTCCTCTGCCCTCAAAGCATCTGACCACACCAAGATCGGTGTAATAAAATGCTTTCCCAATTTCCCAATGGCGCTGTTTACATCCGACGAAATCTAAGTCATGAAATGCTCGTAGCTTCCGGTTTCTTAGGCCATAGAGATGTTTGGAGCCATTCTGATCTCTGATCAGCTCTATGGTCAGCTGGCTGAATCACTGGCTGCATTTTCAGGTTCCCTGTTGGGACAGGAGAGCCAGAGAAAAACATGGAAGACGGTGGGGGGGCATTCCCTCCCACTGCTTGCAAAAGCAGTCTAGAGGCTAATTAGCAGCTAGGATTGCTTTTACATGAAAGCCGACTGCTGGCTGAAAAGAATGATACCAAGATGATACCTAAACCTGCAGGCATCATTCTGGTATAACCACTCAAAGTCCAGCAACATACCAGTACGTTGCTGGTCCTTGTTGGGCATATATTGTAAACTTTTTTTCATGCAGCCTGTGGGCTGAACGAAAAAAGATATTGATCAGTGGGTATGCCCACCATTAGAATACCTCCCTTCATCCACCCACTTCTAATGATGGGCATACATGCACCATTTATATATGCCGAAGCATGGGGGCATCCTCCCGCAAAAGGCAGGAGCAAATCGCTCCTCCACCCACTGCTGCCCCCACGCTTTGGCATATATGCTGAAGTATGTAACTGTGGGGGTGAAATCACCTCCGACAGCGCTGGAGTCGCGGCTTTATATATCGTGGGAGCAAACGCTGTTGCTGTCAAGATATATAACTCTGCGCTGCAACTGAATGGCATACCTGCTAAGCAAATGATGGTTAACAATAAAAAAAAGTAACATTACAGTATAACAGTAAGACTTACCATACCTGCAAAGCAAATACAAAAAAAAACATAGTAAAAAATAAAACATTTAAGGCAACCTGTGCCTAAAATATATATATGCCGAAGCATGGAGGCTTCCTCCCACAAAAGGCAGGAGCAAATCGCTCCTCCCCCCACTGCTGCCCCCACGCTTCGGCATATATGCTGAAGTATGTAACTGTGGTGGTGAAATCACCTCCGACAGCGCTGGAGTCACGGCTTTATGTATCATGGGAGCAAACGCTGTTGCTGTCAAGATAAATAAATCTGCGCTGCAACTGAATGGCGTACCTGCTAAGCAAATGATGGTTAACAATAAAACAAAGTAACATTACAGTATAACAGTAAGACTTACCATACCTGCAAAGCAAATACAAAAAAAAACATAGTAAAAAATAAAACATTTAACGCAACCTGTGCCTAAAATATATATATGCCGAAGCATGGGGGCATCCTCCCACAAAGGGCAGGAGCAATTCGCTCCTCCACCCACTGCTGCCCCCACGCTTCGGCATATATGCTGAAGTATGTAACTGTGGTGGTGAAATCACCTCCGACAGCGCTGGAGTCACGGCTTTATGTATCGTGGGAGCAAGCGCTGTTGCTGTCAAGATAAATAAATCTGCTCTGCAGCTGAATGGTGTACCTGAAAACAATAAAATGGTTACCAACAAAACACAGTAAACAGTAAAGTATAAAAAAATTGCATATCTGAAAAGCAAACATGGTAAAACATAATAACAATAAAACATTGCAGAATAGAATAGATAGAGAGAGAACAATAAAACAACAACTGTTTTTGGTTTTTCATTTTATATTTTTTTTGTGTTTTTATTTTTTTTTATTTTTTTTTTTTACACTTTTTTTAGTAACTTTTAACTTTTGTAACTGGTACCAGGTTTGGGTCTCTCAAAATGCAATGGCATCTTGGGAGACCCTGTGAAAGTGTGTCCTAGTCTGTGCAGTGCTGTACCCTACGCTAATACTCAACTAATGTATGGTAGCGTTCAAAACATTCACCCATGCAAAGACCAGGATTGCCAGGACAGGAGGGACAATAACACCGGGTGTCACGCCTAAATCCGCGCTTGCTGCAGACAGGACATCTTTTTTGGGGGGCTTTTTGGGTAGGGGTACTCGGGAGGGCATAAGGAAAATGCCTCTCATGCAGCCGGCTTACTGCATTTGGTTGGGGATGGTGAGGTGGAGCACCGTCTGGATACAGAATGGCTCTGACGATCTCTTCCTGGAATGTAAGGAAGGATCCAGTCCGTCCTGAAGCTCTGTATAGCACATGAGCGTTCAGCAAAGCCAATTGAAATAAACAGACACTTTTTTGTACCAGCGTCTGGCCTTACGAGCAACTAGGTACGGCGCCAACAACTGGTCGTTGAGGTCCACCCCTCCCGTATTAAGGTTATATTCGTGGACACAGAGGGGTTTCTCCACAACACCAGTCACCGTAGTAATTTGGGTCGTCGTGTCTGCATGAAGGGAGGTGAGAACGAAAACATTCTTCTTATCCCTCCACTTCATAGCGAGCAAGTTATTACACTTCAAGCAGGCTCTCTCCCCCAGCCTAAGACGGGAATCTACAAGCCGCTGGGGAAAGCCCCGGCGATTAGGTCGCACGGTGCCACATGCTCCAATCTGCTGATCAAACAAGTGACTAAAAAGTGGCACGCTCGTGTAATAATTGTCCACGTACAAGTGGTACCCCTTTCTGAATAAGGGTGACACCAAGTCCCACACTATCTTGCCAGCGCTTCCTATGTAGTCAGGGCAGTTTGTCGGCTCTACATGACTATCTTTGCCCTAGTAAACCATAAAACTACATGTATAGCCTGTGGCCCTGTCACAGAGCTTATACATCTTGACCCCGTATCTGGCACGCTTGCTGGGAAGGTACTGTTTGAATGACAAGCGGCCAGAAAATTTCATCAGGGACTCATCAACGCAGACAACTTGATGGGGAGTAAACAAGTCTGCAAAACGTTGGTTGAAGTGGTTTACGAGGGGCCAAATTTTGTAGAGCCGATCGTATCCAGGGTCTCCACGAGGACGACAGAGTTCATTGTCGTTGAAGTGCATGAACCGCAAAATCTGCTCGTATTGTGCCCTGGCCATGGAGGCAGAGAACACAGGCGCATGGTAAATTGGGTCAGTGGACCAATATGACTGCAACTTACTCTTTTTATTCAAGGCCATGTTGAGGGAAAGGCCCAGAAAGAGCTTAAATTCGGAGACCGTAATTGGTCTCCAATCTCTGGCAAGGGAGGACTGGGGATTAGCGGCGATGTGTTGACCAGCGTATAAATTGCTTTGGTCCACAATAGATCTATAGAGATCTTCGGTGAAAAACAGCGAAGAAAAATCCAGTGGCGTAAAATCAACTGTTTCCACCTAAACTCCGGGTTGGCCAGTGAATGGGGGAAGTACGGGTGCTGCAGAAGTGGTGGGTTCCCAATTCGGTTTGGCGAATGCAGCAGGAAGGGCACTATGGGCACGACGGGCCTGTCTTTGTCTTCTTGGTGGCAGCGGGACATTACTTGTGCTTGCCACCTCGCCAGCTTGAACTGCACTTATGGGACTTGCCACGTCACCACGTGATACTACAGTGCTGGATGTACGACCAGGGTGTACTAGGCCGCTGGTGCTTGCCAGTTCACCAGAAGGAATAGCGACACTAGTACTTCTTTGCTCCATACGAGAGCCCTGCGGTTCTTGCACTTCAAGGACAGAAGAAGAAGATTGGGGTCTGGTACGCCTGACCTTGGCAGGGACCACAACTCCATTGTCAGAGCTATCTGTCATGGAGCCGCTGTCCTCTACAGGATCGTATTCTGAGCCTGAATCTGACAGATGAGTGACTTCCTCTTCACTATCTGTCATGCTCAGAAACGTGTAGGCCTCTTCAATAGTGTACCTTCGATTTACCATTTTGGGCTCTAAATTTAGGGGTACACTAGTGAGACTCACAGGCAGAAAAGCTCCTGACTGTCAGCGACTGTATTAAAATGCTACCAAAAAACTGTTAGCGATCGCAGGGATCAGGCCTGACTCTGCGAACGCTGCAGTTATGTGTGCTCAGTGTTTTGTAAGTGTCAGTGATCGATCGATACTGCACTTGGGTGGGCTGGGCAGGGCTGGGCCGAGGGGCAAAACGCAGGTGCTAGCAGGTATCTGGGCTGATCCCGCTAACACTGTGTTTATGGGAACCCTAAACTGCTGGGGAGTATAGATCTGATCGGATCAGATATCGATCCGCTCAGATACTATAGCACTAAAGGAGGTGTATGCTGCGTGCGTGGGTTTTAGCGGTACTGGCGCTAACCTGATGCTGCCTGGGGCGACGCAGACCTTATCTGACCCTAAAAACGTAACTTATATCACTGCCGGGCAATTAGGGGGTTAAACCTTTATAAGGTTATAAACGGCGGGTGCCCTAAAACTATTATAAACTATAATAAACTACAAAAAACAAACTAACTAACCAGCGTCACCCGTAACACTTATATCGCTGGTGAAAGGGTTAACTAGGGGGCAATCAGGGGGTTAAAACCTTTATTAGGTAGTATATGGGGGTCCCTGTCGCTATAAAACACTGACAGCAAACCTATATACTTACCTCCCTAACTAGCGTCACCTGTGTCACTAATACAGCTATCAGAAAAATGATCACTTAGCGACACTGGCAACGGGGGGTGATCAAGGGGTTAACCTTTATTAGGGGGGGTTAGGGGGGTACCCTGGCCTTAAAGGGGGGTACCCTAGACCTAAAGGGGTCTAACCTAACTGCCCTAACACTTATAACTGTCACAAACTGACACCAATGCAAAAAAAAAAAACTGCTATTGGTGTCAGTGTGACAGGGGGTACAGGGGGGTGATCGGGGGGTGATCAGGGGGTGAAGGGGGGTGACAAGTGTGCCTGGTGTGTTCTACTGTTAGTGTAGTGTTGTGCAGACTTACTTGATGTCTTCTCTCCTCGGCGCCGGATCGAAAAGACCAGTTTGAGGAGGGATGACATCACTTCCTCTCCCTCTGTTTACATTACAGAGGGAAAGGAAGCGTTTTCATTCGCCGGGAGCGATCGGGAGGGGGTGACCATGAATGGATGGCCTCCCCCTCACCTCTCATTGCCCGGGAAGACATGGCGACCGCCTCGGGCACCGGGGGGTCCGATCGGACACCCCACCCTCGGAAGGCAGATCACGTATATCTACGTGATTTTGCCTGTCCGTGCCACTTTGCCGACGTATATCGGCGTGAGGTGGTTGTCAAGTGGTTAAAGATAAAAATTTAACGCTGCAAGCGCGTTTAGAAGATTTTAAGAATAGGGCGCGTCGTTCAAGCCTCCGCATACAAGGTATGCCTGAGTCAATCATTGACCTTCAATCGACTATGACTGCTCTTTTTCAGGAATTAACACCACCAATCCCAATTGAAAGACTGGAAATGGACAGAATCCATAGAGCTTTGGCGCCACGCAAAGCTGAAGGTCCCCCTCGTGACATAATTGTAAAGTTCCACTTCTTTCGAACAAAAGAGCAACTTATGACAGCTGCCAGGAACAAAGAATCTCTTACTTTTCAAGGTCATTCATACCAGATTTTTGCTGACCTATCACCAATAACAGTTGGTAAACGGCGCGCGATGAAACCTTTGCTCCAAAATCTCCAACACCACCATATCCCTTATCAATGGGGATTCCCATTTTCTATTCGTTTTACATTTCAAATACCAAATATTCAAGCAGATCCTTCGATCAATTACAGAACACTTCATCTATACAATGGGCCCTCTACTAGCCCTCGTCGACGTACAACATCTAATTCTCCACAAAGTGCATCTAAGCCTGGAACTGACAGAAGCAGGCAAAGTGCATCAAAAAGGGGTCAATTCAATTCCCCAGACCTAGACCCACCAGACACAATGGACTGAACGCATTTTGCATTTCTCTCTGAAGCTCATTCAACTTAACGATTCACCTACCTTATCTTTAAAGTGGATGTAAACCGGAATTTTTTTTTTAAATCATACTGTAGAGTATAAGATTTCCTATCATTTGAGCCCAGTCTTGCCACACAGAGTTAATCAATCTCTGAGCAATCCTCATTTATTGTTCAGTGAGAAAAATCTTGACAAACTGAGAAAAACTTTGTCAAATACTCCCCCTTGCTGTGAGTGACAGCCTAAAACACAGGCATGATTTTTTAATTCCCTCCCCCACTCCTTTCTTCAGCAGCTCTGCAAGGATTGACTGTTCCACACCTCAGCATGATTTGGCATGCTGAAGTCATGTGGTTACTTTCCTGTCTTTTCACTGGATGTTAGAGATCATAGCAGAAGTTCAGTTAGAAATACACGAGAAAATGCATATTGACAAGGGGAGTGTAGAGGTGGGCGGGGAGTCTACTGACATCACGACTCCACCCACATGAGCTCCAGACAACAGACCCACCCACAGAATCTGCAGTTTTTCAGCTCTCATAACAGACAGAGGGGAGACATTTGACAGGTAAAGATACGTGCAGGAGGCATGTATATCCTTATAGATAACCCCTATGGCAGTAGTTTAGAAAGGATTTAAATATTTCAAGTTCTTTTATAATTTAAAGTATATAACTTTACATTCAAATATTCATATATAATTAAGGATTTGGTAAAAGGAATACTATTTAATCTGACTCTTATGTTTGCTTATTTTTTAAGGAATATAGCCAAAATCGGATGTCTGAATTGAATTTTTTTATTTTTTCATAAAATTTGGCCGCGGGGGACCCAAGAATTGGTCACTGCTGCCCCCATTTTTCTGTCCTAGGACTCTCCTCCACTTGGGTTACAGTGTGAGGGGCCTCCTCGGATAGACTTTGTGCCTCTGAGCTAGCAGATTTGCGTGCTCAGTACGTCATCGTTTTATTTTTATACATATATTAATAATTATAACTTATTTTAAATATATGACTCTTATTATTTCTTTTTTCTCTCATAATCTAGTTCTCCTTTTGTCTTTTATCCAACCTTTCCCTGGAGTTTCTTTGATTCCACACCTGATAACAGAAATATATCGATATATCTTATGTAAAAATTATATATCGCTCCTTTAAATGTCCTAACCTTAAATATCAAAGGTCTAAACATTCCTCATAAGCGAACTAAAGTATTTAGATCTTTATCCTCCTCAAAAGCACATATAGTGTGCCTCCAAGAGACGCATTTTACTGAAACTTTAACCCCTAAATATTTTGGGACATGCTACCCCCAAGTTTATACTGCTACAGCTAAATCAAAACGCAGAGGAGTACTAATAGCATTTCACTAAACTACACCTTTTTCCCTCATAACAGAGATCAAAGATCCAGAAGGCCGCTATCTCATACTTTTGGGACACCTATGTGATATCCCACTCACAATTGTTTCCTATTATGCACCTAATAAAAGACCAACATCATTCCTCTCTCACTTGCTACAAGTAATAGATTTGCATAAAATGGGCACACTTTTGATATGCGGTGATTCAAATCAAGTTCTATACCCCTATCTAGATAAATCCCCTACTCTAACCGTATCCAGCTCTCAATCTCGTATGTTTCAAAGTCTTCTTCAACAACATTCACTGCTAGATTTCTGCGTGAAATAAATTCTTCAAAACGTCAATTCTCTTTTTACTCCCACCCACATAAGTCTTTTTCCTGTATTGACCATATTCTAATATCTATAAGTATGTCACCAGAATTGCTCAACTCTTATATATAACCTTATACTTGGACAGATCATTATGCGATAATTTCAACCTTTACTTCTTTAATCCCAAAAGCTCGAGACCCCACATGGCACATAAACGATTCAATTCTCACACACCCATCACATTCATCTGACTTAGAATCAGCAATAAAAGAATATCTGGGAAACAATGATACTCCTGATATATGCCCACTGACATTGTGGGAAGCCCATAAACCTGTTCTTAGAGGGTCTGTTTACGACAAGCATCATACCTTAAAAAAGAAAAACGACAACTACAACAAAAACTAGAAAAAGAATTTAATGACTGCCACACAAATTTCCAATCAAACCCTACTCCAGTGTCAAAAGCACAAATTAAATCTAAGTTTAAATCTTGACCTATTCCTATCAGAATCGGTGGACAAAACGATACGTAAATCTAAAAATAAATTCTACTTTAAAGCTAATAAACCTGGCACCCTTCTTGCACGTGCGCTTCAAAAAATAAATAAACCCTTTAAGCCAATTCGCCTAAAAATACCCCATGATAAATACACTAGTAACCCAGTAAAGATATTACACATCTTTCATAAACCTCTTACTTCTTTATACAAAAAAGAAGGATCCTTCGACCAATCCTCAGCAGAATAATTTTTTTCACAAGTTAAACTTCCAGCCATTTCTCAAGTTCAATACGATAACCTTGAAAGTCCTATTGAACCTATAGAAATCGAAATAGCAATTAAATGCCTTAAGTTAAATAAACGACCAGATGGATTCTCAGCCCTCTACTATAAAACATTTTCTCATATTCTTACTCCCATCCTGACAAAAGCATTTAACTCCCTACTTAACAAACAATCCTTCCAATCGGAAACTTTAACAGCAATAATTTCAATGATCCCTAAATCTCAGTCTGATGACTCATCTTGTACTAACTTTAGACCTATATCCTTCTTAAACCTAGATATAAAACTACTAGCAAAAGTAATGGCGTCTCATTTTAATATATAATTGGTTCATTATTAAGCAAAGATCAAGTAGGTTTCATCCCTTTATGACAAGCAGCAGATAATGTTCGTAGAGCATCATTATTGATTCAAGCAGCTAAAACAAGGCGAATACCTCTGTGTCTCCTGTCATTAGATATCAAAAAAGCATTTGATACAGTGACGTGGCCCTACTTAAATTTCACTCTACAAAAATGGGGCTTTGGCCTCATTTTCTAAGCTGGGTCACTTCACTTTATAATAATCCCAAGGCATATGTTAAATATGCAGGATACAATCAGACATGTTTGACATAAATAGAGGAACACGTCAGGGTTGTCCTCTCTCCCCACTTTTATTTGCCTTACTCATTGAACCTCTTGCCCAGGCTATCTGTACAGACCCCTCAATCAAGGGCATAGATTTAGCAGACCATCAACATAAATTATGTCTATTTGCTGCCGATATATTAATTTTTATGTCTTCCCCTCATATTTCTGCTCCCAATCTTATAAGCAAACTAGATCACTTTGCCCAAATTTCTGGACTAATTATAAACTCACAAAAATCAACAGCTTTAAATGTCTCTTTACCCCCGCAAACACTACAACAAGATCAAACATCTCTCCCTTTTACATGGTCAATGTCTCACCTCACATATCTAGGTATTACTCTTACCCCCAATCTATCTGATATCTTCTCTGCTAACTATCCTCCACTACTACGAAAAATTACTAATTTTCTTAAACAATGGTCCTCTTTGCCAATATCATGGATTGGTAAAATAAATGTAATAAAAATGACTATATTACCTAAAATGTTATATCTCTTTCGTGTATTACCCATTTCTACTTCCTTAGGAACCTACAACGTAAAACACAAGCATTCATATGGAGCTCCTTAAAATCTCGCTTACCTATCCACACTCTTTATCGTTCTAAACTTAAAGGAGGATTAGGTTTCCCTAATTTTACTGATTATTTCCATGCAGCACAAATAGCACATATTTCTAAATATCACACAAAACACGATATCCCCCTCTGGGTAGCGATTGAATCAATCGACTGTGACCCGATCTCCATACCAAATCTAATATGGTCTACCTCTTCTGACCACAAAATAATAAAAAATAGGATTACTAAACATACAATTGCTATATGGGATAGATTTAAAGTAATCAAAAGACTACAATCTCCGCATATACCTCTTGTATCATTTATTAGAAATCCACTTTTCTACCCGACTCATACATCTCCTAAAACTTTTAAAAAATGGATTTCTGCTGATTTAACACAACTCTATGACCTGATAACGACCACTTCACTTAAAACATTTTCTGAAATATGTGAAACCCATCAATTTCCAGAACTCTTTCGTTATCTGCAGATCAAAACATTTTTTATGCCATTTATACAAGGTAGAGATAATCTATGTGACATAACGCATTTTGAACGTATTTGTAAAAATGACCCCCACTCAAAGGGGCTTGTGTCAATGTTATATAGTCACCTGAATGCTTTGCCTGAAACAAAAACACCCTCCTATGTGGAAAAATGGGAGAATGATCTTGGTTTTCACACGGACTCATCCAAATGGGATAAAGTCTGGGCCAATACCAAAATATCTTCTCATAATGTAGTAGCCTTAGAGGCGAACTATAAAGTACTTATGTGTTGGTATCTGGTCCCTCCAGATATTCTCCACTTTGCTTTCGCGGGTGTGGTGATCTAGGAACGCATTTTCATATCTTTTGGGATTGCCATATAGCAAAAAATTATTGGAAAAAAAATATTCCTAATATTCCTTTAATTACCTTAAGTAGTTCCTCCTCCGTAAAAGGTGCATTCAAGGATTCTACTTGAGAGGGCGTTAAGGAGGGTATATGGCTAATATTTTAATATTCTCCTTTCTTTTTTAATTTCTTTTTATCCTATATTTAAGCCTTTGGGATCAGGTGAGTAGATCCAAATGAAGCTCAACTGTCTAAACACCATCTAATAAGGAGAGCCCCACTCCCATACAATCGACCCAAAAGAAGCCTGATTCTCAGAACTCCAGCTCAAAACAAGCCCCACTTTCAAGTCACCAAACCAAAGCAGACCACTGGTCATAAGCAGGCTTCACTATCAAAACACTAGCCCAAAGGAAGCCCAGCTTTCAAATCATCAACCCAAATCAGCTCCCACTTCCAAACCGCCAATCCAAAGGAGAAATTACATTTTAAACATTAGCTCGAATGAGGCACCCCTCTCAGCACACCAACCTAAAAAATGGGCCCACTCTCAAAGCACCAGTCCAAAGGAGGCCTCACTCTAAAAACCACCAACCTTGAGGTGGTCCCAATCTCAAATAGCTTGTTTCTTAGTGAATAATTAATTTAAGATGGCAGACATTAATAAATAATCTCCGATTCATTTTGACACTTAGGTATTTTTTTTATTAATAGTGTGAACCTCCTGCGCTATCAGTGAATGATGAAACATCACAATAATCCTAAATTACTGTACCTAAACAGAAAAATAATAAAGTTGTGATTTCACAGCTGCTGCTAAAACAGCAGTCTGTGTTCCCACAAACAAAAGCAAATAATTATCATAAAAGGGTGTAGCGTTCCTGAGTGTGACTATTATAAACTTCAATGCCGTGTTTTAAATACTGACATAATAAACAATAACAGTAAGCAGTGGAGGACACTGGAGCGCAGCGGAAGGGGGGACCCCTCTCCCGCCGCCGATAAAAGTGATCTTGTTGTGATTCTGCCGCAGAGGCCACTTTTATCTGAAAGCGGACCGCCCGCTGAAAAAGAGGATACTGGGGTTATGGCAGCTAGCTGCTGCCATAACAACGATATCCCTCTTCAAAGTAGCGACGTAAAATGACCGCAGACGGTCTGTAAGTGGTTAAAACTTAACAACAATTAGAATAAAGTTCATGAATCAGTTTTCCAGAAATATCTTTCACTTATGCAGTACTTGCAAATATCTGAGACTTCTGTATCCCACACCATTGTGGATCAAACAATAATGCTTCTACTGTGCCTGATTGCGTCCTCCAGTCGTGAAAACCTGTCAGGAGCGCTCCCTGTGTGTAACCACAGTCACACGCTTCCTGGTTCCTCGGTTGGTGGAGCACATGCGTCACTTCCTGTGCGACACGTCCCTAACGTTTCATCACTTCCTGGACTTCTTCTGAGGGCGCCCTCACAGTGCACAGTGCACTTTGTTATCTTTGCTCAATGTTTATTAAATTTTGGTACGCATGGTTTTAAGGGGATGTTTGGATGGTTCAAATAAAGATGTTTAGCAGTATCACGCTATGTGAGCATTTTTGTTTCTTCTACATATCCTATTGGAACTACTGGGAATAATACTGACATCTGGTGGTCGCTTTGGATATTGATGCAGATTTACTACTATTAATCAAGGCTTTTATTGATCTGATTTCTGGTGAGTGAGTTTTCATTGGGGACCCCAGCACGTGGTGTATCGCTTGGTGAAAGGATTACTACCCTCACAGAATACATCTTGATTATTTATTGGTGGGACTCTGGCTATCAGATCCGTGTTTGAACTTTCTGAAATAGATTAAGAAAGAGACCCTGTTTAATTGGGGTGCACAGCGTTGCTGCAATACTGAAGAGACACTTTATATATTTATATATTTATAATTGTGTATTTATATATTTATCTAATTTAATTGATTCATTATTGCCTATATACATTAGCTTTCATTGCCTATGATCCTTTTGTTACCTGAGATTATTGTGCCACTCACATTGGAAAGATTGTAATAATGGGAACAATTACCCTGAAACTGTTGTCAGTGTGTCTAACAGAGGGTCCCCTAGCTATTAACCTGTAAATTATTTATCTTGATTTACCCTAATGCCGCGTACACATGGTCGGAATTTCAGACAGAAAGAGTCCGATTGGAGTTTTTCATCGTATTTTTCATTCGAAAATTCAGACGGACTTAGATAGAGAACATGTTCTATATTTTTCCGTCGGAAAAAATTACTATCGGAAAAACCGTTTGTCTGTATGCTGTTCCGACGCACCAAAAACAACGCATGCTCTAAAGCAAGTACGAGACGGAATTGCTCGGTCTGGTAAAACTAATGGAGATAGAGATTCCTCACACTGCAAATTCTGTGATCTTTTAATGCAGCACATTCTTTTGTGCTTTATAATGCTAGATAATGAAGTTGTTTTGCTGCTGATATTCACACAGAGTTCTGACAAACGTATTTCTTTATTATTTCTCGTGGTCTCATGAAAACTCTTTTATTTTTTAAAGCTAGATCTCCATAATAATGTTTAGAATTATTTTTTATAGTCATTTTTTTTATTTCATCAAGATCTCCTTTTTTGGATTATTAAAATTGTATTTTCTAGTGATCTCCATAATTTATTTTTTATTTGTGTGTCAAGTTACCACAATAACATTATTATCTTGTATTTTTTAACCTCAAGGAGGTTGGTGTTGGTGTCCCTTGTTAATTAGACATTGTCTTTTTTAAATGTACCTGCCTACTCACAAACAAACTGTCCTTTTTGTAGAAAAACACATAGGCAAGTATTTGTGAAAAATAAAATCTCCATTTATTTTGGGTAACAAAATAAAGAGAAAGGCAGTGCTGAAGAAACATTTGAAATTTGTGAATCCTTTTGGCCCCCAGAGCAGACATCAAGTCTGTGGAAAATAAAATTGTTAGTTTGAGGAGTCCATATAATTTGGAGCCCAATCTGGTCCAGGACTCCCAGAGATCAGGACCAGCAGCAGATGACATATATGTCCCCAGGCTGTGGTAATACAAGAGCCTGCATCTTCTGTCAGACCAGACTGAACCCAGACCATCACTTTCTTCTCTTCACTGCAGCCTTACCTCCATGCTTCCCTGAAGCCTTCCCTGCAGCTTTCCCTGCAGCCTTCCCTGCGGCCTTCCTTGGAGGCTGTGGCTCTGGAGGTGGACTTGTGGCAGGAGGAGGAGGATGGGCGAGCTCACATACATGGCTGTTCTCAGTCAGCTAGCCCCTCAACCCCTTCTGAAGGTCCTGAGCAATAATTCCCTCACAGAGGAGGCATTAGCCCTCCTCCAATTTCTGCAATCTAGTGGCTAGATAGCAGCCATGGGCCTCTTCAGCGTTGGCTGGGCTTCTGAGGACATCACTTGCTTCCCTAATGAGGCCCAGTGCTGCCTCCTCCGTGATCATCCCCTTCCTGGGCCTTTTTGTTGTAAGGCACCTGTGATTGGGTGAGGCCACTGGGCCCGCCCACCTCCTGGCTGACACTGGGCCCGACCACCTCCTGACTGACACTGGGCACGGCCACTTCCTGGCTGACACTTGGCACAGCCACCTCCTGCCTGCCACTTTCCAGACCCTCCTTCTGGATGAGCTCATCCTGTGTATAAAAAAGGGACATAGTTTTAGTTTTTGGTTCATCAATCACACACAATTTTCAGCTCATGACTTGCAGATTGAATGTTAATAAATAGAAAAGGCTATCATTCTGACCCCAGCATTTTTCATTCTTGTCCCAAACATTTTTGGCCACTACTGTCAATTGATATGTAAATCACTTTTTTTAAATCATTAATTTGTTATCAATTATAACATCTAGTTAACATCATTAATATTAGGCCAATAATTATGCATTAAATTAATATAGCTGGCTCCAGCTGGGCACATCCACTTCTTCCAGGATGGAAGGCCCAGGTTGTTCCTCGTCAGCCTCTGCTGGGGTTGAGGGAAGGGTGGAGGGAAGGCTGCAGGGAAGGTTAAAAAATGATTCCCTGGCTTCAGTCTGGTCATCCAGAAACCACAGTTTGTTGAAGTACCACAGCCTGGGTACATACACTTGCGCTGCTGCTGCTCCTGATCTGAGTGGTTTCTGGATCTTATTATGCTCCTACTTATACATGTTCCTCAAGATCCCAATTTTCTTTTCCAAGAACATGATGGTTGCATTGGGGACCTGAGTCTTCACAAATTCCAGAAGTTTCTCCAGTGGTGACCTCCTAGCTTGTTTATTATAATATAAGCTGTGTTTCACCTCCCACAAATTCCTCATCTCCCTGTACCTGTCTATGAAACTGACCATGAATTCTGCGTCCTTAAAGTGATTCATATTTGCTGTAAGACAATACACAAGACAAAAACACTAATGTTAGTCTAAACTCTCAGAATCTTATCCCAATATAGAACTCAATCTTGAAGCAGTATAGGCCACTGATGGCCCAAGTTAAAATGTTACCTTTGTTTAGGACGCTCGCCACTTCCATTCCTCCTTCCTCTGCACACAGAACGTAGGTACGACACATGTGTGTTAGCTTGACATACACTGCGCATGCATGAAACTCTGCCTGCGTCGCCGCCCCTGACGTTCTTTCTAGTCTATTTACCGCCCCTTCTCTTTCGGCTCGCAGTAGGAGCGACATGGCGGAGACAGAGCAGGTGTGTGTTATTTTCAGTAATGAGGAGGAGGAAAGCCCGGAGCCAGAAATGCCCCGATCCCAGAGGAGAATATTTAAGGCCTCAAATATGGCCTTTGTAGAGATGGTGGAGATGGAGGACATCTTGAGGATAAATGACTATGATGGGAAGCATGGACCGTACCTAAACCCAAATGTGGGAAAGGCCAAGATCATGACTAAAGTTGTGAAGAGTCTGCACAGGAATTTTGAGGTACGACGATCCAAGGAGCAATTGAGGAAATGCTGGTCAGACTGGAAACTGAGGGAGCAGGATCAGTATAGAAGGATAAAGAAAGTGCTTCAAAAAAGTAAGTAGTTGTCCTGTGTTCCTATTATTATTACTTGCATGCTGCTCCATGTGCTTTTCTTTACTGTTGTACAGTTTAAAATGGTGACTTTCATGTTTGTTGGCACAGTAATCGGTCGTAGTAAACATTGTTCGCTTATTAAATATGATGTTTTGGGCAGATACAGGTTAAATACATTTGGTCATGCCTATTTGTATAAAAATAAGTTTTGTACATTGCTGTCTAGATGTGTTTGTAACTAGAATGATATGCAAGTTTGATTCCATGTAATGTAAGGAGAGGACACTCAGCAGCTGTTTACACATCTGAACTAGTGTGGGACACAAGAACAAACTTTTTAGGGTGTCCCAGACAGGTACTCCAGTGGATACTTGGGGTATCTCCATGTGTGAAACTTGTCACAAAAAGGTAAGTATTCCAGCTTTGGTAAGGTAAAAAATCATGTCTTCAGCTTGGAACTCTGCCAAAACAGACAATTGTACCCCACTTCCAAGCAATGAAAGAAAGACTGGGGGAGTGTTGAGGGGATTTTTACGGTGCCAACGAAGGTACAACAAAGATTTCTTTAATTAAGGTAAAAAGAGATTTTTATTTTCAACATAGTTAAAAGAATATACAAAATATGAGTTTATTAAATTGACAAACGTTTGGTGGTTGTGTTGAACAATCAATACAAGATCAGTGAAGAATACATTGCACACTAGCCCAACATGTTTCGCTATTAGCTTCTTCAGGGGATGTGCAAGGCTATTCGGAAACACTATACAAAGGAAATACAAAAATATTATAACAAACATACAGTGGGGCAAAAAAGTATTTAGTCAGCCACCAATTGTGCAAGTTCTCCCACTTAAAACGATGAGAGAGGCCTGTAATTGTCATCATAGGTATACCTCAACTATGAGAGACAAAATGTGGAAACAAATCCAGACAATCACATTGTCTGATTTTTGAAATAATTTATTTGCAAATTATGGTGGAAAAAAAGTATTTGGTCAATATTAAAAGTTCATCTCTGAAGAATATTAAATAATATCTCATATTCTTGTATCTCAGAGGCATTTCCGGAAAAATAGCATTGATAGTCAAACTGACTTAAAACAAAGTGTGAGTTTATTGTCACACAATTGGCATCATAAATACAATGTAAAAAATATAATAGTTCAGTTCAGTGTGGGTAAAAATATATGAAATAGAATAAAAAGTTATAAAGCTGTAATAAGCTTATGAAAGCATGTGTGCTTCATGGCTGCTGTCTGTCTCCATGCTGTCTTGTGTGTCGTCCAAGAAGAAGCAGGAAATGACGTTCTTAGTCTTCTGGCAGAATTGACAGCTGTCCCAACTTATCAAAGTGTCTTGTGAACATGTCAGTGTCATCTATCCTAGTGACTGTGTGTGTGTGTCTGTGTGTGTGTCTGTCTGTGTGCCCTTCAATATGGAAGCATTGGCTTTATATGTTACATGTGAACGTGTGAACGTCATAAACTCACACCAACTTAGAACCTTGTATGGCACATATTCATTTCTGCTAGCTTCAGCAATATGCTATCCAAATGAAGATTCTAACTCAGAGTCATATATGGAATACGATTGACAAGCCCACATGTAACACTCCATACTTGAAGTAATGGGCTGATCATGTAATGTCATATAACCAAACATCTACATAATATAAACACATTTTATCAACTTTACATTAAGTTACTATATACTAGTACTTATTAATATGACTGGAACTACAAACTAACTTAACTTAACAGGATATAATCCACAATGTATATTCCTTTAGCTACGTGGACACGTGTCTATTTTTTTCTTCTCATGACATTCTATACCAAGATACCTTATATGTCATACTCAAATTGGCTACACCAGAAAAATCCAGCAATGCTCAGCTTTAGATGAAGAATCATGTCAAATCAATTGATCAGGGTCATTCACACATACTCTATTTATTATGATTAATCATAAAACCAAATATATTTTGCAAGCTTGCCATGAATATAATATAACACCTATAAGTGCCGAATTATGAATTTGGAATAATATTCTAACAATCCCCCCTGAATTATGATTAATCATATCAAATTATTCTAATACATTCAAAACATCATTCATGTCACATTTACACATCCTTGTATCAAATGATCGAACATAATATTCCTCAGAACTGAAGCAGCTAGAAATAACTCTCCTTCTTTTCGCTTTTCTCTTTAATTTAACTTCTCTTAGATCTATCTATGCAAAATCTTAAAATAATGATATAGAATTTAAAAATGTATAACATAATGATGACTCATATCTATAATTACTATTAATAATAATAAAAATTATTATTATTATTATCATTAAAATAAATGATGTAATAATATATTTCCATATTTGTGCTCAAATAATATTTTAGTTCTTTGGAAATATACTTTACACTCTAAACCTTGTCATAACTTTCCATATTTCTATTAAGAGTGATATGTTTCTTAAGTTATGAACAAAAGATGTTCTATAAACTAGAATGAGTGTGCAGTTGTTACCTAAAAATATTCAATATATGAATAATGAAAAATAAATAAAAATAATAATGATAATCCTAACTTAATATGAACATTAATATCAGAACAATGGAATTATCAAAAAATGTATATGGACAAATGTTATATATATATAATATATATATATATATGAGTCCCAAATTGTTTATCTATAGTAGATAGATAAAGTTTCTTCTGATTAATTTTTTCTTCATGAAATGTCTTTAAAGTTTCTTCTTCAAGTTCTGTTAGGTTAGAAAAACCTTGTTGAATAAGATAAAACAGTCATAAATATGAAGTATAAATCTTTTGTCCAATATTCTTCCCTAGAGGATTCCTTCTTTAACTTTGAATGTTAATGATATTCTCTTTGCTCTTCATATGAGCTTGTTATCCTCCATATTTATTTGATTTTAGATGTCATTTCTGTAAAAGAAATGCAGTATCATTAATTAGGCAAAAAATATTTACATTCAATTCTTGTAACTTTTTCTTTTTTTTTCTCAACAAATGTTAAAACATTATGAGACAATAACTTTGTGAATTTGTTAAACTATATGTAAAACAACACTATCTTATATTTTCCTTCAAAGAGAACTTCTGTATGACAATGTACTGTCCTTATCCTGTCTAAGATGGCCTAAACTATAAATCATATGTACTGTGAAGTTTAGGTATGACAGGACGCAACACCTCCTTTGGTCATGATACAAATCTCTGTTTTCACAAACAAAAGAACAGTTTTGTATCACCCAGAGATGACAATGGACTATGCCTTTGTTCTCACCTCTAAAAGATTAGAAATGTGCGTAACTGTATTCTGTGTTGAAGCTCTTATTCTAGTGTTAGACTGTTCTGCAGTAACAAATACTGGCTCTCTGTCCTTCTCTGTTCTTATGCTGGAAACCTGAGATAAAGACTTCTCAGATACAGCTGTATAAACATGTGCTGGTGTACATCCCTGAAGATTTCTTCCTTTTACATCTATCTGAATGTGTTTGGATGATAAAGCTCTGAACCATAGAGGATATGTTTTACGACATTCTTTTAAACTATCTTCCTCAAAAATACCTTTTAGTGAGCAGTCAGGTGTCTGTACAATGATTTTGTTTAATTTCACATGCTCTCTGTAGCTTTAATTGCATAGTAAACACTTAGCAGTTGCTTTACACCTGACTCAAAAGTTTTTTCCAAAAATGATAAAACTCTGGAGAAATAGGCAATAATTTTCTCCTTACCTTCTTGTAATTGAGACAACGTTACTGAGATGGCATTCTCAGATACATGAGTTTTCAAAACAAAAGATGCTTCAGAACAAACCTCTATTGTACTTAATGCTTGAGCATTCTGCAAATCTTTTTTTAACATTTCAAAAGCATTTTTCTCATTTGGACCCCATTGATCTACTATATTACCTTTATTTCTCAAAAGATTATATAGTGGATTAACTTTTTCTGCGAAACAGTGTACAAACTCTTTGCAAAGATTTATTTTATGCAAAAATTGATGCAATGCCTTATGAGTTGATGGAGTTGGGATTGCAGTGATCTCTCTAACTGTTTCTTGCAACAATTGTCTCTTTCCTTGACTAATTTGCATGTGAAGGTATTTCACTTGACTTTTCATCAGCTGAACTTTTGTCGTGTTTAATTTTAAACCTTCAGCTTGTAACATCATAAACAACTCAGACAAAAGAGCCATATGTTCATAGATTTTCTGAGTACTCAGCCAAATCGTATCCACATGCTGACAAATGCAGTCTGGCCTGGAAAATTTTGAAAGTATTTTTGCTATAGATTCATGAACTATACCATCACTAATACCTAGGCCAGGTATTAATCGAGTGAACATATAAGTCTCTTTTCTGAATGTGAATGCGAGTTTGTACTGGCTGCTAGTAGTTAAAGGAAGGGAAAAATGGCTATTCATGATTTCTAATACAGAGAACACTTTGTCCTCAGCATTCAAATTTAACTTTAAGTTAGATTTATCAGGAAGAACTGGGTTATTTGTGATATGTTTATTCAGTGTCCTTAAGTCAACTGATAAAGAATATCAATTATCAGTATTTTTGATAGGCCAAATACAGTTATTTACCACTGATTTAGCTTTCTTTACAATTCCAAGTTGTACAAACTCTTGAATAATGGCAGAAAGTGGACCAATTGATTCTAGTGGTAACTCATACTGATTAAGGGGTTCTGGATCTTTTCCCTCAATATTCAATTCAGTATTTTTCAAAGTTCCAATGTCATTTTTGAACTTTGACCACAAACTTGGAAAACGTTGTACCACTTCTTTTAAAGCACAATTACCATCAACATCAGGCCATTTTTGTTCTATAGACATATTGGTAATGGAACCAACTTTACTGTATACAGAGGGATACGATAAGCACTGATTTGGGCCTAGATGGATCTTTCCAAATACTTTTATTAGCCAAATCGATCACCCATTTTTGTTCATTGATTACATCAATGCCGAGTATATTCTCTGCTTTGTGACATACCCAAATGTTAATGTTAGTTTTTACTAATCCAGGTACTTCAAATGTTACATTAGATACCTGTCTAGCAGTGGAATTACCTGTATTATTAAAATCCACTATATTACACATAGGAGAATTGGGTTTCACAGGTATGTTTTCTTTGGTAAGGCTAATCTCAGATCCACTGTCAATGAGACAATTAATATTTTTACCATTCAGCAAACATTGTATATATGGCCTACCGTTCTTGTCCTAAATAATTGGTGCTACATTCACTACTCTCTTTATCTTGAAGGGACCAATAAATTTTGGACCTAATTTGCGTGAAGGACAAGAAAGTTTGAGGTTTGTTGCAGATAGCCAGACTTCATCCCCAATCTTAAAAATTGGGTTGCTCCTCCTCCCCCTGTCATAGTATTTCTTGTAGCTGTCCTGAGCCTTCTTCATAGTTTCCTGAATTATTTGAAAATTGGCTTGAATGGAATTTATTCGGTCTTGCACCGCAGGAACTGATACTTCTGAAAAAGAATTAGGCAAAAAAGAGGGGTGAAATCCATAATTAGCCCAGAAAGGAGTTTGATTGGTTGTTGTATGTATGGAATTATTGTAGGCAAATTCTGCACAGGGGAGGAGTGAAACCCAGTTGTCTTGAGAGCATGAGCAGAAACAGCGCAGATATTGTTCCAGCGTTTGGTTCGTCCTCTCTGTTTGGCCATTACTTTGAGGATGATATGCTGAGGATAGGCACACCTTGATTTCCAGGGATTTACAAAGGTCTCTCCAAAATCTTGAGGTGAACTGGACTCCTCTGTCAGACACAATGCTAACGGGTACTCCATGTAGCCTAACCACTTCCTTGATGAATATATCCGCGGTATCTGAGGCAGAGGGTGTGCCCTTCATGGGTAAGAAGTGGGCCATTTTTGAAAGGCGGTCGACTACTACCAGAATGGTGGAGAATCCCTCAGCAGGTGGTAGGTCAACGATAAAGTCCATAGCCACTTCCTTCCAGGGTTGCTCTGGAATGGGTAATGGTCTTAATAGACCCCAGGCTTTTGCATTGGATCCCTTGCTGCGTTGGCAAATAATACAAGAGTTTACGTAGTTCTTACAGTCCTGACTCCACCCTGGCCACCAGAAGGAACAATGTATTAGTTCCGAGGTCTTTTGTACCCCGAAATGTCCTGCAAATTTGTTATCATGAAATGTTTTTAGTACCAAGGGTCTTACTTGCGCTGGAACAAATATTTTGTTTTGGGCCCATAGTAAACCATCCTGTTTCCTCAGTGTGGGTACTTCAGGGTTTAAGCATTGGCTGGAGGCCTGTTCAATGGCAGTTCTTAGATCTGGCTGGATAGAACAAAGAAAATTCTGTGAGGATAGAATAGTACCAGGTTCTGCTGTTTGAGAGGTTTCTGGGAACATCCGAGATAGGGCGTCCGCTTTCCCATTCTTGGAACCAGGCCGATAGGAAATGTGAAAGTTGAACCTGGAGAAGAACAAAGCCCAGCGGGCTTGCCGGGGTCTGAGGCGTTTTGCTGTTCTAAGGTACTCCAGGTTCTTGTGATCTGTGAAGATCATAATGGGGTGAGAAGCGCCCTCCAAAAGATATCTCCACTCCTCAAGAGCAAATTTGATGGCCAGTAGTTCACGCTCCCCCACGTCATAGTTCCTTTCTGGCGGGGACAGTTTCCGGGAGGCAAATGCCACAGGATGAAGAAGGGCCTTCTGGCCTCGTCTTTGGGATAGAATTGCTCCTAAAGCGGATTCTGAGGCGTCTACTTCCAACACATAAGGAAAAGCGGGGTCTGGATGCAGTAGTACCGGGGCAGAAGTAAATAGATTCTTCAGTTTATCAAATGCTTCCTGAGTTTCTGAGGACCACTGGAATCGGCTTTGCTGGTGAGTCAGTTGGGTTATGGGAGAAATGATCGATGAAAATCCTTTTATGAACCTGCGATAAAAGTTGGCAAAGCCCACAAATCGTTGGACCCCCTTTTTGTCTGTAGGGGCTGGCCATTCTTGGATAGACTTCACTTTCTGAGGATCCATTGAGACCCCTTCAGTGGAGATAATGAACCCTAAGAATTGGACTACTGTTTTTTCAAATTCGCATTTCTCTCCCTTTAGGTAAAGTCCGTGCTTCCTGAGGATCGTGAGTACCTTCTTCACATGGACTTGGTGCTGCTCAATGGTTGTAGAGAAAATCAGAATATCGTCAAGGTAAACAATCACAAAGTCATCTAAGTATTCACGAAAAATATCATTTACTAGGTGTTGGAATGTAGCTGGGGCATTGCACAGACCGAATGGCATCACTAGATATTCAAAATGTCCGAACCTAGACCTAAAAGCCGTTTTCCACTCATCCCCTGGGCGTATCCGCACCAAGTTGTAGGCGCCCCTTAGGTCAAGTTTAGAGAAAACTCGTGCGGTTCGAAACCGTTGGAACAGTTCTGGGATGAGGGGAAGCGGATAACGGTTCTTGATGGTGATCTTGTTGATTTCCCTGTAGTCCACACAAGGTCTTAAAGTACCATCTTTTTTTTCAACGAAGAAAATCCCTGCTCCAGCCGGAGAAGAGGAAGGACGAATGAATCCCTTTTCAAGGTTTTCGTTGATGTAGGACCGAAGAGCCCCCAACTCCTTTTCTGATAGAGGGAATATACGACCAAAAGGAATCTCGGAGCCAGGTAAGAGATCAATGGGACAGTCGTATGGTCGGTGAGGAGGCAAACTGTCAGCTCTCCTTTTGTCAAAAATGTCCATGAATTCACGGTAGGCTGCAGGGACGTGCTGAAGGTGATCAGGAACTGGCTGGACAGTTAGACAGGAAGCTGTGCAGACAGGACCAGAGGTGAAGCAGTGCTGGGAGCAGTAAGCCGAAGAGAAGGAGATCTTCTTCTCACTCCAATTGATATGGGGGTCGTGAGCTTGCAGCCATGGAAGTCCCAGGATGATAGGGAACATGGGGGAGCAGATGATGTCAAAGCACAGAAATTCTTGATGTCCTGAATCTGTGATGGTGAGAATGGGTTTAGTTTCTTGGGTAACAGGCCCGGAACAGGGGGATGATCCATCGGCCAGGTGGATTTGGAGCCTTTGTCTTTTATTTTGCATAGGGATGCGTAAGCTTCGAGCTAGGGATGTATCCAGGAAGCAGCTGCAGGCGCCAGAATCAATAATGGCTGGTAGCCGGATCTCCTCGCCTGCCACCTGTAGGGAGACAGGAAGGACAAGATGAGTTGAACTTGAGCCATTGACTTGAAAGTTCATAGCTGTTTGTAATTGGGACTTACTGGGTCTTATAGGACAGTTGCGCAAAAAGTGGCCTGACCCTCCACAGTATAGGCAGAGATTGGCCTCCGGCGTTGTTTCTCATCAGGTGTAAGTGGAGCCCGGATCAGTCCCAGTTGCATTGGCTCGCTCTCCAAGGTAGAGGAGGAAGGGACTGCAGGAAGAGGATGACCTGTGGGGACCCTGGGTAGCATCCATGTAGGCCGAGGAGATTGAAGACGTTCAGAACGTCGTTCCCGTAGACGTCGGTCTAGTTTTATGGCTAGCTGGATCAACTCCTCCAGGGTGGAAGGAGAATCAACACGTGCTAATTCATCTTTGAGAGTCTCTGAGAGTCCCTGGCGGTACTGGTATTTGAGGGCCGCCTCATTCCATCCAGTGTCCCCTGACCATTTCCGAAATTCGACCGTATAGTCCTCCACCGATCTTTTTCCCTGGACTAAGGTATGTAAGATGGACTCGGCCGTGGCTATGCGTTGGGGATCATCATATAATCTTCCCATGGATTCAAAGAAGGTTTCCACTGAGTTTAGTAAAGGACTTTTCTGCTCCAGGAGGTTGTGAGCCCAAGCTTGGGGTTCTTCGGACAACAAGGAAATAATGAACCCTACTTTTACTGTCTCAGAGCTGAAAGTCTTAGGTTGGAGAGCCAGGTATAACAAGCAGGCGTTTTTAAATGCTCTAAACCTCTTCCGATTTCCGGAAAATCGTTCGGGTGTGGGCACCCTAGGTTCTGGGAGAGTCATAACAACTGCAGGAGCTGCGCTGGAGTGATCCTGTGAAGAGCTGGCCCCACTGGGGGATGTGGAAGTTGCATCCCCGGGAGATAAGATTAGGTGCTGGAGACGACCTTCTAGTTGGAAATAGCCATCTTGTAGCCTCTGGACTGCTTGCGTAAGGGTCGTTACCTGCTGGCATAGAGCTTCGAGAGGGGAACCCACTCTGTCGGCCTCAGACATCTGGCTGGTTTGTACTATCACAGGTACTCACCGAGGCCGAGATGCTGGGAGTGGCTTCCCTTGCGGCTAAGCGCACCACACCCCTGGTAGTGGTACAGAGGGTGTAGGGCACAGAGAGGCACGGGTCGCCTGCAGGCAGGAAGCTCTTGAGAGGAGGACTTCAGTCACGCAGAGATGAGAGCAACGGTGGTTCTGACCCGGAGCTGGAGAAGAAGACCCGGCCGGGGTTCTAACCCGCAAACACAATGGGAGCTGGGAGAAGTGCAGGAGATCAGGCACAGAGAACCCAGTAGTGGAGAGTCTATGATGCAGACCGATAATAAATACTGGAGACTGGTAGATGAGGAAGTCCTTGAAACAGGCCGAGGGTCAAACACAGCAGATGGTAAGTAGAGGAATCCTGAAGGCAAGCCAGAGGTAGGGGATTGGAGAAGTCAGCAGAGAAGTCCGTTTAAACAAGCCGGGGTCATACACGAGAAGGCAGGAGAATCCGGAGACAGGCAGAGGGTCAAACACTGGAAGCAGATCGTGGGGAAATCCTTTAAACAAGCCGAGGTCAAAATGCTGGAGAGAGACAAGGTAGGTCAGGCAAATCCGGGTCAAACAGGTACACACAAGAAGCAGGAATCAGGAACGGAACACTGGAAGCTGAAAGACAAACCAGCAATTAAACAGGGCACAAGTCAGTCCTTATATAGGCCAGAAAGGGGGCGTGACGCTGACGAGCGAACGTTCGTACGCCATTACGCCGTTACGCCGTTACGCCGTGTAGTGAACCCGTGTGTGCCGCTACTTTGCTAACGTGCATGCGCCGAAGCGCGGCTCCGCCGCGCAAACGCACAGGAACCTTCCGATGTTGACAGGCTCTTTTCTGACACACAAGCAATAGAACTAAAGGTCCCAGCATTCGCACACACATACACCAATATCTCTCTAAAATTGCTTACATTTTTCCCATTTGTACACAACACATGCATATCTTTCTCTCACTTTCTTTAAACTCTCATTAATATTTTCCTGCCTAAATTCTGCATTCCTTATTTTGTTCAGATATCTTTTTTATCTAGCTTCTATGATCAGACGGGGAGCCAGAGTACTCATCCCATCTTCCCTCTCTGACAACATATAAAGTATTCTGTTTTACCTCTCATTTCTCTGTTTCTGATTCTAATAGTTGTAGTGCCTGACCCCAAATTCATCCCACAACTTAACATGAAAATGTCCCTTTCTGTCTAGTGTTAATGTCACTCTTGATCCATCCTGCTCACAGAGATAGCTGTTTCTCTAGCTATTTACTCTGCATGATTCTTAGTCCCTATGGACTTTGGTAACCCAGTTACCCATTGTGGATCCCTGTCCACTTTAACCTTTAATCTAGGGGCTCAGTATAGGCGGAACCGCACCTTTGGTTCATATATAGCGCTCCTCTTGCGCTGGGCATTTTTGAGGGTCTCTTACCCTTCATTCCCTTACTTAATTCAATGCCCATAATGATTGGCCAGTCTTCTCTCTTCTCTACGTGTGCCTATACCCTCTTGCCTCTAAACCACTTTATCTAGCAGATTTACTACATATACCTGTGAACAGCACTATTCTTCTTGGGATTACGACACAAGACTTCCGTGTTCGGGGGGGAGTGGTCTAAGCATGGCAGCGTGAGAGCGATGGAGACCGGAGCATAGCGGTATCACAGCGCACCCTCCAGCAGACCGGCTATCATTCACCAGACCCAGTACATGTCAAGGCGGGGTAGGAGTGCAGGAGTGCCGTACACTCCCAAACACTCGTACATTACCCGCTACCTGACGGTGAAGAGAGATCTGGAACAGCCAGCGGACGCCAGTGTCAGTATGGCTCTGATAAAAGAGCCGTTGTCGGAGGTATCACTACAGGCACCAGCTGCTTCTTTGCTACAGAGGGGTGGATCGTCTACACCGATGGGAGCAGTAGATGCGGAGCCCTCTTCAGCAACTCATACAGCTATAAATGAAGAGGTTCAGGTATGCTCGTATACTGCATATAATACACAGACACAGGAGCAGGGGATAGAGCCGGACATCAGACAGCTTATTCAAGCTCTCCCTACTAAAGATGACATCCAAAAACTCCTGGTCAGTATAACGGGGGCACTAAGGGAGGAGATGGAGGAGGTGTGTGCCAAAGTAGTGGCGGTAGATGACAGAGTGCACAATCTTGAAAAGCTGCAAGGTACATCAGATACACGGTTAGAGATGATTGAAGAAAAATTGCAAAAGCAACACCAGCGATTGGTTATGCTACAACTACAGTCTGAGGAATCAGAAAATAGAAGTAGGAGGAATAATATTCGGATTAAGGGGGTCCCGGAGGATATCGAGGGACCCGCTCTAAGAGATACAGTGATGGCCATTTTAAATCAAGTGTTGAAGAACTCCCCGAATACTCCTATTGAGCTTGATCGCGTACATAAGATTCCCACGACTCGTAATCCGGCACAGACTAATCCACGGGATGTCCTGTGTAGAGTACACTTTTTCAGGATAAAAGAGAACATACTCAGAGCTGCATGGCAAGAGGGAACAGTGAAGTATGAGGGGGCTGAAATACAAATATATCCAGACCTGTGTAGACAAACCAAAATCAGGAGGCGCATTTTAAAGCCCCTTCTGGACTATCTACTCTGTAAAGGAGCCACATACAGATGGGGCTACCCACTTGCAGTAATAGTTAAAAAAGGGGGGCGAAGCTTCAATTTAAGAGACCCTGCACAACTACCAGACCTTTTTCATTTTTTGGGTGTAGAGGCCATTGAGGTCCCTAATTGGACAGAATTACCAACACTAATAGAGCAACCCATCCAACAACTGCAATGGCAGCGGGAGAGAAACAGACGGGACTAAGGGAAAACGCAGCATGCATGGGGTCGTAACCCACCACAGGAATAAGAAATGAACAGATAGAGAATTAGATGATCCCACGAAGGGAAAACATTTTTTTTTTTTTTTGGAGGAGGGTGGGGGAGGGTTGACGTATGGTGAAGGAAGTATGCTTTGTATACATGGTATGGGGATTTTTCCCCCCCTTTTTTTTATTTTTTTTATTTATTTATTTATTTTCTCTTCCTCCCACATCCCCCACTCACATATATTTTTCAGTATGGCGAGGGGATTCCTTTTTTTTTTTTTCTCTCCCCTCTTTTTCTTCTCCTCCTCCCTTCCCCCTCGTTGGTTTACCAGAGGTTTATGGAACTTGTGAGAGGGTCATAGTTTAGTTGATAAAATCATGTATGGGGATTTATCTATGTATATACTTATGAGTTATATGAACTTTTGTGGGGATGGGGGGTACGTTTTTGTTTTTGGGTAAAAAGGGAGGAGAGGAGAGAGGAAGAGGAGAGGGGGGAGAGAGGAGGGAGGGAGGAGAAGGGGAAGATTGTTGTTTTTTTTTTTTTTTTTTTCTCCCCCCCTTGAAGGGGAGTAGAAATTTAATGGGTCCTTTGCGATAGGATGGGCAACAGAGAACCAGGGTGTAGCCTCGGATGGGGAAGATGGGGGAGGGGTACATGTAGAACTTAGAAGGTACTGGTAGGAGGGGAATGTAAGAATGGTAGGGTGGGGGAGGGGATATAGGGGGAGGGGTTAGAATGTCATTTTTTTTTTTTTGGGGGGGGGGTTTACGTATTGGTTTGTTGTAGTCTCGGTAATGGTAGCCCGAATGGAGTAGAAGACTAATAATAAATAACACATATCACATATCATATATCACAACTCACGATTGATAAGCAAGAACTTTTGCTACGTCTGTCAGCATAGGAATATGTGAGTAGTGACGGACGTCTTATATAAGGTAGTGGTTGCACACGATAGAGAGTAGTGTTTTTTCTTGTTTTGTGTGGCTTTTTATCTTTTTTTCTTTTTTTTTATGTTTGCTGTGAGTTAGTTTCACGATGGGTAGAATACGAGAGTATAGCACTTGATACACCGCCACAGGGGTCAAGGGGTAAAATAGGGGGGAGGGTGTATCCTCCTAGGAAGGTATTCAGTACCCTTGCTCCCCCATTGGTAGAATAGTATGTTTTAATATCCTGGTATGGGAAGAAAATCCCACATTTAAGAAAACCTGTATGAACTGGAAGAAGTAGGGGTCTAGATAATTTGAATATTTGCCGTCTCGCCAATGTCTAATAATAGAGGTTTTTTTTTGTTTTTTTTTTGTTTTTTTGTTTTTTTGTTGTTTTTTCCTTGTGGGCCTGGGAAATCACCTTAATATGTATTATTAGGAGATAAAGAAAGGGAAAAGAGAAGGGAAAAAGAAAAGAAAAAAAAAATGTGTGATAGGATTTTCAGTAAAGTGTGAATATATAATGGGGGGATGATGGAATCCATCTGTTGGTTATGAGCAAACAATGGGTAAGGGGGCCAACCGGCAAGGGGCCTAAATGGATAAGTGAAGGAATGTAATATTTACACGGGGTTGCAAGCAGATATAGGGTGCATGTGGACAGATACTCTTGCTCTGATCTCTGCCGGGCTTATTCACTCTCCCCAAATTTATACGCCTCTCCTCCAAGTGTAGGGAAGTCAGAGGCGTTTAACTTTCTAATTTATTTTACTAAGCAAATAGCAGGCAGCCTTGCAGTTGCATAAAGCCAGCTATAGCTTAGATTATACATTACTCAGGGGCTTGGACAACTTGCCAGACCCTGAGAAACAGCTTTTCTTTTTTTTTTTTTTTGTTTGGGTAGGGTTGCTTTATTGTACTGTCCCCCGTATTCCCCTTACACTGGTGACTTGCTAGAATTAAGGGGTAAAATGACTAGGATAACTCTGACCTCCTATAATGTGAAGGGGCTAAATAGTCCAGAGAAACGCACCAGATTGTTAACGGAACTGAGGAGGATGAAATCCCAAATCATTTTTTTACAAGAGACACATTTTAGAAAGATAAAACTCCAAAATTGGGGAACCGCAGGTTTCCTACAGTGTACCATGGTGCCTCCCAGACCGCAAAGGCGAATGGGGTTTCAATTTTGATTTCGAATCAGATACCATGGAAAGAATCCAAGATAATTACGGACGAGGCAGGTCGTCTTCTTATTGTAAAAGGATTTCTATGTGAACAAAAGGTTACGTTAGTAAACCTGTATCTACCAAATGAGGATCAAGTCTCAGCTCTTGAGACGTATCTGAATTTGGGTACATCAAAATAAAGAAGGGATCCTGATGGTGGGAGGGGATCTGAACATGGCATTGGATCCTGCTTTGGATGTCTCAAAGGGAGTGTCTCACTTATCTTATATAAAACTGCGCAGAGCAAAGAGATTGCTACAAGATTTGCAATTAATGGACACTTGGAGGACCCTCCATGCACACGACAGAGATTATACTTTTTTTTCAGCTAAACACAAGACATATACTAGAATTGACTATGTTTTTCTATCGCAAAATGCACTGTCGTGTATATTGGAGGCTTCCATAGGCTCATTTACATTGTCGGACCACGCACCAACCAATTGTGTTTTAGAATGGGGTGATATAAGCCCCCGGGAATGGAACTGGAAGATGAATGAGACACTCCTGAAGGAACCAGAGTATGAGAATCAGATAGCTCAGGAAGTGGAATCCTTCTTTATAAACAATAAATCAGGGGAAACAACCCCATTTTGCAGATGGGAAGCGCATAAATGTTACATTAGGGGAATCCTCATATCTTTAGGAGCTCATAGGAAACGCTCTCTCGGCGCTAAGCTGGACACCCTGCTTGGAGAAATCCGTATACTCGAACAAGCTCACAAGAAATCTCATGCACAACAGACGGAGGAGAAACTTTCAGGTTTACGAGATGAATTAAATCTATTATTAATAGATAAAGCAAAAGCTAAGCTGGCCCGGTGTAGACGTGTATACTATGAATACGGAAAAAAGCCTAGCAAGGTGCTAGTCAATGCGCTCAGAGAGACAAGAGCTCGGAATCATATTGAGCGTATTAAAACCCAGGGAGATACGTTAGTCAGCTCCTCACAGGCAATTGCGAAGGCATTTAGGGATTATTATGCCAACCTATATCAGATAGAGGGCCAAATGCCTACGTCAAGAACATCTAATAGATGGGAGTCGGCAAAAGAATGCATATTGGCTTCAGGAATGCCTAAGATACCTGAAGAAGGAGCAGGAGACATAGATGGCCCAATTACATTAGAAGAATTTTCAGAAGACCTGAAATCGCTGAAGCCAGGTAAGGCCCCAGGTCCCGATGGGTACACCTTGCTGTATTATAAGACCTTCTCGGAAAAACTGGCACCTAAATTTCTAGCTGCTTTTAACTCAATACGTGATGGGCAAACGATGCCCATGGAAACATTAATGGCCCACATAACAGTAATTCCGAAGGAGGGAAAAGACCCTGCCCTATGTGCTAGCTATCGTCCAATCTCGTTGCTAAATGTAGACCTCAAGATCTTTACAAAAATACTCGCTAATAGATTAGTGACATACATCCCCGCTCTAGTGCATCAGGATCAAGTAGGGTTTACCCCTAATAGAGAGGGTAAAGAAAACACGCAAAGGGTTCTAAATGCCATATACATATCTCAATATTATCAAAAACCCCTAGTGCTTATATCTACTGACGCAGAAAAAGCATTTGATAGGGTAGACTGGACATTCCTGAGAGCCACATTACAGCATATAGGATTGAAAAGTGGGATGCAGAACTGGATTTCTAGTCTGTACTCATATCCTAAAGCAAGGGTGAAGATTAATGATACAATGTCTGAATCATTCGCTATAAATAATGGAACGCGGCAGGGATGTCCACTCTCTCCTATCATATTTATTCTCACACTTGAACCCTTTTTGAGAACAATACGGGCCAACCCAGATATTAGGGGCATTTCAATAAAAGGGGAAGAACATAAATTGGCCGCATATGCGGATGACTTGCTATTCTTCATAACCTCTCCAGTTGTATCCCTACCATCTTTATTGTCGGAGTTACGCATATATGGAGGGGTATCCAATTTCAAGGTAAACTATAGTAAGCCTGAAGCGATGGGTGTGGAAGTGAATACTGCGTTACAACATCACTTTGCTTTTAAATGGACGAATTCACATATATGCTATCTAGGGACTAAAATACCGAATAAGCTTAAAAGAGTGTTTGAACTCAACTTTGCCCCATTGGTACGACAGATTAAACTGGATTTTCAGCGGTGGGACAAAGAAGTCTTCACGTGGTTTGGTAGGATTAACATCATCAAAATGAATGTAATGCCGAGATTACTATACTTATTCCAGACCCTACCTATAAAGCTCCCCTCAGGGTTTCTGAGGGACCTGAGATCAAGATTTGTGAGGTTCATATGGGCGGGCAAAACAGCGAGATTACGTAGAGATATTCTGTCATTACCAAAGGAGAGAGGAGGGGTGGGATTTCCGGACCCGGTGGGTTATTATGAAGCATCACATCTAGCACGGGTAGCGGATTGGTGTGTACTACATAAGGAAAAGCCTTGGATACATATGGAGCAAGCAACGATCGATATACCCCTGGAGGGATTAGCATGGCTTTGGGAGGTAGAGATACCACAGGCGGCGAGAAGACACCCCATTGTGGGTGCTACACTCCAATCCATCAAAAAGATATTTAAGAAAACTAAGATGTCGACTCATCCAAGTCCCATGATACCAATCCTGGGCACTTCGGCTTTTAAGCCAGGTCTTTTTTAGACCAAGGTTTCAGGGATTTGAGGAGAAGAGGCATTAGCAGGATCATACATTTTTCAATTGACAATCATGTGATGACTAAGGGGGAGATTGAACGGGTGTTCTCATCTGACCTAGATCCATTTAGGCAAATACAGCTTAATGCCTTCCTTCGATTAATTAAGCAACGAGTGCCGATGGTACGTAATCCATCTAGGTTTGAACAGATATGCCTAAAGGGTGAAACATTGAGACATTCACTCTCTTTTATGTATGCATTGTTGACGGAGTTAGAAGCCCCACAAGAGTTGGCCTTTATACAAGCATGGGAGAGGGACCTCGGGGTTAGGTTCTCCGAGACACAGAAAAATAAGATCTTTATGTTTACGCACAAGGCGTCAATGGCAACCAGATATCAAGAAGGGGGGTATAAAATCTTGACCAGGTGGTATAGAACCCCGGAAGTACTGAATCGGATATTCCCACAAATATCCAATTTATGTTGGCGCTGCCAGGGTGCGGAGGGCACCATGTTACACATATTCTGGGAATGTAGTGGACTGAAAGAATTTTGGAAAATGGTCTCTGAAACAGTTAAAGAAATTACAGGTGTGTCTCTTGGTGAAAACCCTGCAGCTTTTTTGCTGCATGATATTCCGTTATCTATTGATAAATATAACAAATCTCTCTTAAGGCACCTGCTTACAGCAGCAAAAGCTTGTATCCCGGCACTCTGGAAAAGCACGGTAGCTCCGACCAAAATACAATGGATTAGCAGAATAACAGAGATCCAACAAATGGAAAATCTTACTATGACGCTGAGAGAGCAAGAAGACAAGTATTGGGAAATCTGGACTCCCTATATTACATACAGGGAGCAGAATCCTTAAATAAAGTTTCTAGCGGGGGGGAGGGGTGGACGGTATGATGAGGCATAATATTAATATTATTTTTAATTTTTTTATTTTTTTTTTCTCAATTTATTTATTTATTTATTTTTGTTGTGGTTCCCTTTTTTTCTTCTTCTGTGTCTCTTTTTTTTTTATTTTTATTTTTTTTTTGGGTGTTTTGTTCTTTGGCTTTGGAGGATAATCAGGGCTATCCCTGGTTAAGGAAAATGTAATAAGAGTAGGAATTATTACGGGTATGTATTAGAACAATAAGAAGGCAAGATGAAATGATACGTTTTTTTGCCTAAAGACAACATAATTTCGTCATAAAGGTGATAGTAATTGGCGATTTTCAAGAAGATATTTGTAAAATAGAATATGTAGGTGATGATGTACTCATATGTAATATTGTACTATTATTATTGTGGAAAAAACGAAAATAAAGAATTTATAAAAAAAAAAAAAAAAACAGCACTATTCTTCCCTTTCTTATCTATAACACTCCGATGGACAGTAGACAGTGACAACATAACATATAACCACCAATCAATACAGTTCGATTAAGGGGAGTAAAATAGGTACCCTTTGTCCCGAAAATGCCTTACCGATCAAGGAAGTCTGATAACTCAAATGTAAGCAAAAAGCTTACCTCAGCCGGCTGATTATCAGAAATTCTCGGATCGTCTCAAGCTCCTCGTTTCGGATACTCAGGGTCACCTGGAATCCCTTCCTGGCTGGCTCGCCATGCTGACTCGGTTAAATTGATGATAGGCAACTCCTATCCTCATATTGATTAGTGGTTCCAAATTAATAATAACTACTGCAGTAGGGAACAGACACAAAAGATACGCTCAGCATCTTTCCAAATAACTGTTCTGCTTTATTATGACGCAATTGAAGGTTTTTATGCACATGATTACGTAGGTATCACATTAATATTACAATTGTACATTTATGGTAACAAGGGGCGTTACATAGGCAGGCTAATTCTAATCAGGACTCAAAAGAATGTAAACATTTACTGAAAACATTATTAGTGCTGTGTGCACAGTGAGGGCAGTGTGCAATACATACAAAATACAATACAATTATATACAGAACTTACACATTTCCATTACAGATAGCTATGTTTACTGTAAAAGTGGTAAGCCAATATTAACCACTTAGCAACCGGCCCATAGCCGAATGACGGCTGCAGGGCGGTTGGATAACTCTGGGAGGGCGTACTATGACATCCTCCCAGAATTCCCCTCTCGCGCGCCCCCTGGGGCGCGCACCCGAACACATCCGTGACCGCATCACGGATCCCGGTAAATGGCCGCTGATCGCGGCCGTTTACCATGTGATCGCGCCGTCAAATGACGGCGCGATCACATGTAAACAGACCGGCGTCATCTGATGACGCCGGTTCCTCTCCTCCCCTCCCGTGTACCGATCGGTACACTGTGAGCGGGGAGAGGGATGGATGGATGTCTGCAGCGCTGTGGGCTGTATGTGTAGTGCCCACAGCGCTGCACAGAGACATCCAGGCATCCATCCATCCATGCTCAGCCATCCCCACTACACTGCAATGCTGTGCAATACTCTGCAATGCTGTGCAATACTCTGCAATACCCCCACAATACTCTGCAATGCTGTGCAATACTCTGCAATGCCCCCACAATACTCTGCAATGCTGTGCAATACTCTGCAATGCCCCCACAATACTCTGCAATGCTGTGCAATACTCTGCAATGCCCCCACAATACTCTGCAATGCTGTGCAATCCGCATCACGGATCCCGGTAAATGGCCGCTGATCGCGGCCGTTTACCATGTGATCGCGCCGTCAAATGACGGCGCGATCACATGTAAACAGACCGGCGTCATCTGATGACGCCGGTTCCTCTCCTCCCCTCCCGTGTACCGATCGGTACACTGTGAGTGGGGAGGGGGATGGATGGATGTCTGCAGCGCTGTGGGCTGTATGTGTAGTGCCCACAGCGCTGCACAGAGACATCCAGGCATCCATCCATCCATGCTCAGCCATCCCCACTACACTGCAATGCTGTGCAATACTCTGCAATGCTGTGCAATACTCTGCAATACCCCCACAATACTCTGCAATGCTGTGCAATACTCTGCAATGCCCCCACAATACTCTGCAATGCTGTGCAATACTCTGCAATGCCCCCACAATACTCTGCAATGCTGTGCAATACTCTGCAATGCCCCTACAATACTCTGCAATGCTGTGCAATACTCTGCAATGCCCCCACAATACTCTGCAATGCTGTGCAATACTCTGCCAAACCCCCACAATACTCTGCAATGCTGTGCAATATCTGCAATACCCCCACAATACTCTGCAATGCTGTGCAATACTCTGCAATACCCCCACAATACTCTGCAATGCTGTGCAATACTCTGCAATACCCCCACAATACTCTGCAATGCTGTGCAATATTCTGCAATGCTGTGCAATACTCTGCAATGCCCCCACAATACTCTGCAATGCTGTGCAATACTCTGCAATGCCCCCACAATACTCTGCAATGCTGTGCAATACTCTGCAATGCCCCCACAATACTCTGCAATGCTGTGCAATACTCTGCAATACCCCCACAATACTCTGCAATGCTGTGCAATACTCTGCAATACCCCCACAATACTCTGCAATGCTGTGCAATACTCTGCAATGCTGTGCAATACTCTGCAATACCCCCACAATACAGTACACTGTGAGTGGGGAGGGGGATGGATGGATGTCTGCAGCGCTGTGGGCTGTATGTGTAGTGCCCACAGCGCTGCACAGAGACATCCAGGCATCCATCCATCCATGCTCAGCCATCCCCACTACACTGCAATGCTGTGCAATACTCTGCAATGCTGTGCAATACTCTGCAATACCCCCACAATACTCTGCAATGCTGTGCAATACTCTGCAATGCCCCCACAATACTCTGCAATGCTGTGCAATACTCTGCAATGCCCCCACAATACTCTGCAGTGCTGTGCAATACTCTGCAATGCCCCTACAATACTCTGCAATGCTGTGCAATACTCTGCAATGCCCCCACAATACTCTGCAATGCTGTGCAATACTCTGCCAAACCCCCACAATACTCTGCAATGCTGTGCAATATCTGCAATACCCCCACAATACTCTGCAATGCTGTGCAATACTCTGCAATACCCCCACAATACTCTGCAATGCTGTGCAATACTCTGCAATACCCCCACAATACTCTGCAATGCTGTGCAATACTCTGCAATGCTGTGCAATACTCTGCAATGCCCCCACAATACTCTGCAATGCTGTGCAATACTCTGCAATGCCCCCACAATACTCTGCAATGCTGTGCAATACTCTGCAATGCCCCCACAATACTCTGCAATGCTGTGCAATACTCTGCAATACCCCCACAATACTCTGCAATACCCCCACAATACTCTGCAATGCTGTGCAATACTCTGCAATGCTGTGCAATACTCTGCAATACCCCCACAATACTCTGCAATGCTGTGCAATACTCTGCAATGCCCCCACAATACTCTGCAATGCTGTGCAATACTCTGCAATGCCCCCGCCATACTCTGCAATGCCCCTGCCATACTCTGCAATGCCCCCGCCATACTCTGCAATGCCCCCGCCATACTCTGCAATGCCCCCGCCATACTCTGCCATGCCCCCGCCATACTCTGCCATGCCCCCGCCATACTCTGCCATGCCCCCGCCATACTCCGCCATGCCCCGCCATACTCCGCAATACCCCGCCATACTCTGCCATACTCCGCAATACTCCGCAATACCCCGCCATACTCCGCAATACCCCACCATACTCCGCAATACCCCGCCATACCCTGCCATGCTGAGCCATGCTCGGCTGTACTCGCCCTCTGTATGTGGCCAGGCTGTGGAAGTCTCACACATGTGGTATCGCCGTACTCAGGAGGAGCAGGGGAATCTATTTTGGGGTGTCATTTTTGATATGTACATGTTATGTGGTAGAAATATTGTATAAATAGACAACTTTGTGTTAAAAAAAAAAAAAGCGTTTTAACCACTTCCCGCCCGCCGGCGGTCATACAACGTCCTTGACTTTGTGCGGAGATATCTGAATGATGGTTGCAGCTACAGGCATCATTCAGATATCAGCTTTTTCAGCCGGCGATTCCCTACACCATGAGAATGATCATAGCAGCTGTTCCACTGCTTGATCGTTCTTACGGGAGGCGAGAGGAGATGACCCCTCCCTCCCGCGCTTCTACCGACTCACCGCTACGATCGAAGCCAGGGTCGTTTTTTTTTTTTTTTAATTTCAGGCTTCCCAGCATAGAGGTGAGATGTGGGGTCTTATTGACCTCATATCTCACTGTAAAGAGGACCTGTCATGCCATATTCCTATTACAAGGATGTTTATATTCCTTGTAATAGGAATAAAAGTGGTCAAAAATTTTTTTTTTTTGGAAAAAAGCATCAAACTAAAATAAATAAAGTAAAATGAGCAATAAAAAAAATAAAAAATTTTTAAAGCGCCCCTGTCCCTGCGTGCTCGCATGCAGAAGCGAACGCATACGTAAGTCCCACCCACATATGAAAACGGTGTTCAAACCACACATGTGAGGTATCGCTGCGATCGGTAGAGCGAGAGTAATAATTTTGGCCCTAGACCTCCTCTGTAACTCAAAACATGTAACCAGTAAAAAATTTTAAAGCGTCGCCTATAGGGATTTTTGAGTAGCAAAGTTTGGCGCCATTCCACAAGCGCGTGCAATTTTGAAAGGTGACACGTTGGGTATCTATTTACTCGGCGTATCTTCATCTTTCACATTATGCAAAAACATTGGGCTAACTTTACTGTTTTGGTTTTTGTAAAGCACAAAACATTTTTTTTTCCAAAACAAACGCGTTAAAAAAATTGCTGCGCAAATACGAGATAAAAAGTTGCAATGACCGCTATTGTATTCTCTAGGGTCTTTGCTAAAAAAACATATATAATGTTTTGGGGTTCTATGTAATTTTCTAGCTAATAAATGATGATTTTTACATGTAGGAGAGAAATGTCAGAATTGGCCTGGGTGCTCCAGAACACCTGAAGGTGCTCCCCTGCATGTTGGGCCTCTGTATGTGGCCACGCTGTGTAAAAGTCTCACACATGTGGTATCGCCTTACTCGGGAGTAATAACAGAATGTGTTTTGGGTTGTAATTTGTGGTATGCATATGCGGTGTGTGAGAAATAACCTGCTAATATGACAATTTTGTGGGAAAAAAAAAGTAAAAAAAAAACCTTGATTTTGCAAAGAATTGTGGGAAAAAATGACAACTTCAAAAAACTCACCATGCATCTTTCTAAATACCTTGGAATGTCTTCTTTCCAAAAAGGGGTCATTTGGGGGGTATTTGTACTTTTCTGGAATGTTAGGGTCTCAAGAAATTAGATAGGCCGTCAGTACTTCAGGTGTGATCAATTTTCAGATATTCGCACCATAGCTTTTGGACTCTATAACTTTCACAAAGACCAAATAATATCCACCGATTTGGGTTAATTTTACCAAAGATATGTAGCGGTATAAATTTTGGCCAAAATATATGAAGAAAAATTACTAATTTGCAAAATATTATAACAGAAATGAAGAAAAATGTATTTTTTTACAGATTTTTCGGTCTTTTTTCTTTTACGGCGCAAAAAAATAAAGAACCCAGCGGTGATTAAATACCACCAAAAGAAAGCTCCATTTGTGTGAAAAAAAGGACAAAAATTTCATATAGATACAGTGTTGCATGACTGAGTAATTGTCATTCAAAATGTGAGAGCACCAAAAGCTGAAAATTGGTCTGGTTAGGAAGGGGGTTTAAGTGCCCAGTTGTCAAGTGGTTAATCGGAAATTGAAAAAATATAATTTGCTGTATGGGGTCCTCACAGTCTATAACATTCCAGCCATATAATTGCTGGGGTTGGGATGCCAGATAATACAATCTGGCATTAGGAACTGCCAAACCTCCTTCATCCTTAGGCAACTGCAGAATTTCCAATCTAATCCAGGGGTGTTTATATCTCCAAATAAGATCTCTAAACAAGGTATCTATTTGTTTAAAAAATGTCTGGAGAAGCCATACAGGGCAATTATGTAGAAAATATAATAATTGTGGCATCCATATCATCTTTATTAAATTTGCTCTACCTATTATTATTAAAGGCAGCTTACTCCAAATTTTCCCCACTTGTTTAAACAGCTTTAATAAATTCCTCTCCACATATGCACTCACTTTTGATGTAACTTGTACGCCTAGATATTTAAATGTAGAAACTACAGCTATTTGAGAAGCAGAGGTTGGCAGATTGGTCACCAGGGGTCTACAGGTAAAAGAACTGATTTATCCCAATTTATTGTAAAACCTGAGAAAGAGCCATATTTATTAATCAAAGACATCACTGCCTTTAACCACTTCCCGCCCGGCCTATAGCAAAGTGACAACCAAGCGGTGGTTCAGTTATCCTGACTGGGTGTCATATGTCATCCAGCAGGATAACTGCTGGCGCGTGCCGGGGGGGCACGCAGCGTGGCGATTGGTGGTGCGGCGTGTCAGTCTGACACACCGATACACCGATCTCAGTAAGGAGCCTCTGACGGAGGCTCTTTACCATGTGATCAGCCCTGTCCAATTATGGCTGATCACGATGTAAGCAGGAAGAGCCGTTTATCGTCTTTTCCTCACTAGCATATGACAGACGCAAATAGAGGAGAGCAGATCAGTGGCTCTCCTGATGGGGGGGGTCTGTGCTGATTGTTTTTTTCAGTGCAGCCCCCCGCAGATGCCCACACTGGACCACCAGGGATGCCACCAGGACCACCAGGGATAACAGTCACACGTTGATGAGCAGGTATGCCCCCCATGGCCACCAGGGATGCCAGTCAGTGCCCTAAAAGATGCTAATCAGTGGCCACAAATGGTGCCAGTCAGTGCCCACTGTGAATGCCTGCCAGACGTCTCCCTGTCAGTGATGCCCAGCAGTGCCACCCATCAGATTCCATCAGTGCCGCCTGTCGGTGCCCATCTGTGCCCATCAGTACCCACCTAACAGTGCCCACCAGTGCCCATCTATGCCACCTATCAGTGCCACCCATAAAAAATCATCAGTGCAGCCTTTCAGTGCCCATCAGTGCCGCCTATGAGTGCCCATCAGTGCCGCCTATCAGTGCCCATCAGTGCCACCTATGAGTGCCCATCAGTGCCGCCTATCTGTGCTCATCAATGCTGCATACCAGTGCCAGCTATCAGTGCCCATAAGTGCCGCCTTATAGGGTGCCCATCATCAGTGCCCATCAGTGCCACCTCATCAGTGCCACCTCATCAGTGCTCATCAGTGCCGCCTTATCAGTGCCCATCAGTGCAGCCTCATCAGTGCCCATCAGTGAAGGAGAAAACTTACTTGCTATTCTTCATAACCTCTCCAGTTGTATCCCTACCATCTTTATTATCGGAGTTACGCATATATGGAGGGGTATCCAATTTCAAGGTAAACTATAGTAAGTCTGAAGCGATGGGTGTGGAAGTGAATACTGCGTTACAACATCAGCTTTCGGATCACTTTGCTTTTAGATGGACTAATTCACATATATGCTATCTAGGGACTAAAATACCGAATAAGCTTAAAAGAGTGTTTGAACTCAACTTTGCCCCATTGGTACGACAGATTAAACTGGATTTTCAGCGGTGGGACAAAGAAGTCTTCACGTGGTTTGGTAGGATTAACATCATCAAAATGAATGTAATGCCGAGATTACTATACTTATTCCAGACCCTACCTATAAAGCTCCCCTCAGGGTTTCTGAGGGACCTGAGATCAAGATTTGTGAGGTTCATATGGGCGGGCAAAACAGCGAGATTACGTAGAGATATTCTGTCATTACCAAAGGAGAGAGGAGGGGTGGGATTTCCGGACCCGGTGGGTTATTATGAAGCATCACATCTAGCACGGGTAGCGGATTGGTGTGTACTACATAAGGAAAAGCCTTGGATACATATGGAGCAAGCAACGATCGATATACCCCTGGAGGGATTAGCATGGCTTTGGGAGGTAGAGATACCACAGGCGGCGAGAAGACACCCCATTGTGGGTGCTACACTCCAATCCATCAAAAAGATATTTAAGAAAACTAAGATGTCGACTCATCCAAGTCCCATGATACCAATCCTGGGCACTTCGGCTTTTAAGCCAGGTCTTTTTTAGACCAAGGTTTCAGGGATTTGAGGAGAAGAGGCATTAGCAGGATCATACATTTTTCAATTGACAATCATGTGATGACTAAGGGGGAGATTGAACGGGTGTTCTCATCTGACCTAGATCCATTTAGGCAAATACAGCTTAATGCCTTCCTTCGATTAATTAAGCAACGAGTGCCGATGGTACGTAATCCATCTAGGTTTGAACAGATATGCCTAAAGGGTGAAACATTGAGACATTCACTCTCTTTTATGTATGCATTGTTGACGGAGTTAGAAGCCCCACAAGAGTTGGCCTTTATACAAGCATGGGAGAGGGACCTCGGGGTTAGGTTCTCCGAGACACAGAAAAATAAGATCTTTATGTTTACGCACAAGGCGTCAATGGCAACCAGATATCAAGAAGGGGGGTATAAAATCTTGACCAGGTGGTATAGAACCCCGGAAGTACTGAATCGGATATTCCCACAAATATCCAATTTATGTTGGCGCTGCCAGGGTGCGGAGGGCACCATGATACACATATTCTGGGAATGTAGTGGACTGAAAGAATTTTGGAAAATGGTCTCTGAAACAGTTAAAGAAATTACAGGTGTGTCTCTTGGTGAAAACCCTGCAGCTTTTTTGCTGCATGATATTCCGTTATCTATTGATAAATATAACAAATCTCTCTTAAGGCACCTGCTTACAGCAGCAAAAGCTTGTATCCCGGCACTCTGGAAAAGCACGGTAGCTCCGACCAAAATACAATGGATTAGCAGAATAACAGAGATCCAACAAATGGAAAATCTTACTATGACGCTGAGAGAGCAAGAAGACAAGTATTGGGAAATTTGGACTCCCTATATTACATACAGGGAGCAGAATCCTTAAATAAAGTTTCTAGCGGGGGGGAGGGGTGGACGGTATGATGAGGCATAATATTAATATTAATTTTTAATTTTTTTATTTTTTTTTTCTCAATTTATTTATTTATTTATTTTTGTTGTAGTTCCCTTTTTTCTTCTTATGTGTCTCTTTTTTTTTTATTTTTTTATTTTTTTTGGTGTTTTGTTCTTTGGCTTTGGAGGATAATCAGGGCTATCCCTGGTTAAGGAAAATGTAATAAGAGTAGGAATTATTACGGGTATGTATTAGAACAATAAGAAGGCAAGATAAAATGATACGTTTTTTTGCCTAAAGACAACATAATTTCGTCATAAAGGTGATAGTAATTGGCGATTTTCAAGAAGATATTTGTAAAATAGAATATGTAGGTGGTGATGTACTCATATGTAATATTGTACTATTATTATTGTAGAAAAAACGAAAATAAAGAATTTATAAAAAAAAAAAAAACAGCACTATTCTTCCCTTTCTTATCTATAACACTCCGATGGACAGTAGACAGTGACAACATAACATATAACCACCAATCAATACAGTTCGATTAAGGGGAGTAAAATAGGTACCCTTTGTCCTGAAAATGCCTTACCGATCAAGGAAGTCTGATAACTCAAATGTAAGCAAAAAGCTTACCTCAGCCGGCTGATTATCAGAAATTCTCGGATCGTCTCAAGCTCCTCGTTTCGGATACTCAGGGTCACCTGGAATCCCTTCCTGGCTGGCTCGCCATGCTGACTCGGTTAAATTGATGATAGGCAACTCCTATCCTCATATTGATTAGTGGTTCCAAATTAATAATAACTACTGCAGTAGGGAACAGACACAAAAGATACGCTCAGCATCTTTCCAAATAACTGTTCTGCTTTATTATGACGCAATTGAAGGTTTTTATGCACATGATTACGTAGGTATCACATTAATATTACAATTGTACATTTATGGTAACAAGGGGCGTTACATAGGTAGGCTAATTCTAATCAGGACTCAAAAGAATGTAAACATTTACTGAAAACATTATTAGTGCTGTGTGCACAGTGAGGGCAGTGTGCAATACATACAAAATACAATACAATTATATACAGAACTTACACATTTCCATTACAGATAGCTATGTTTACTGTAAAAGTGGTAAGCCAATATTAATCGGAAATTGAAAAAATATAATTTGCTGTATGGTGTCCTCACAGTCTATAACATTCCAGCCATATAATTGCTGGAGTTGGGATGCCAGATAATACAATCTGGCATTAGGAACTGCCAAACCTCCTTCATCCTTAGGCAACTGCAGAATTTCCAATCTAATCCAGGGGTGTTTATATCTCCAAATAAGATCTCTAAACAAGGTATCTATGTGTTTAAAAAATGTCTGGAGAAGCCATACAGGGCAATTATGTAGAAAATATAATTATTGTGGCATCCATATCATCTTTATTAAATTTGCTCTACCTATTATTATTAAAGGCAGCTTACTCCAAATTTTCCCCACTTGTTTAAACAGCTTTAATAATGGGGCTAAATTCCTCTCCACATATGCACTCACTTTTGATGTAACTTGTACGCCTAGATATTTAAATGTAGAAACTACAGCTATTTGAGAAGCAGAGGTTGGCAGATTGGTCACCAGGGGTCTACAGGTAAAAGAACTGATTTATCCCAATTTATTGTAAAACCTGAGAAAGAGCCATATTTATTAATCAAAGACATCACTGCCTTTAACCACTTCCCGCCCGGCCTATAGCAAAGTGACAACCAAGCGGTGGTTCAGTTATCCTGACTGGGTGTCATATGTCATCCAGCAGGATAACTGCTGGCGCGCGCCGGGGGGGCATGCAGCGTGGCGATTGGTGGTGCGGCGTGTCAGTCTGACACACCGATACACCGATCTCAGTAAGGGGCCTCTGACGGAGGCTCTTTTTTTTTTTTTTTTTTTTTTTTTTACTATGAATGTCTCCTTTAATTAGAAATACACCTTAAAACTACAAGATTGTCCAAAATCACAGAAAGGTGAATACAACAACCTGCAAATGTTACTCTCTCTGTAATTCATACTAAAGTTACATCAATAAAAGAAGCATTCTGGTTTTATAAACACCCAAAAAATGATTTTATTTTACCAGGAGTCAGGAAAAGAAGAGCTGGGATCTGATTGGCTGCCATGGAGACGCTTCCACTGATATAGATTTTGTAACTAAACCTGGCCATATACAAATAGATTTTTGACGGACCGTTGGTAGGAATATTTGTATGAAAATTTCCATCGGTACATTCAATGACTTAAAGTGGAACTTTGCCCAGAACAACAAAAAAAATAAAAAAAAATAAAAAAAATGTTCTTTAGCAAGGATTCCACATGATTCTACCAGTCACTATGCGCTGTAAATTGCCTCCAGCATTGCTCCAGTTCCTTCTTGCTGGAGGCTGCCATTTTGTTGAAGCCCAGAGCCCCCTGAGCAGCAGTAAATCATAAAGCGGAACTAAACCCATCAATTTAATGGTTTACAAAAAAAAAAAAAAACAGTTACATTCCTGGAATTGTTAACTTTAACATTTGTTTGTGTCCTCAACCAAACCGTCAAACCATCCAATGGCTGGTGTCATAACTGATCACATGTGCAGGAATATGGCAGTTGCAGATCAAACAGAAGCAGCTTCCTTGGCTATAAAGGAGGGCTTAATTCTGCTTTGAGGCTGTCAGCAGATCGGACTCTACCAACTCAGCAGCGCCTAAAAATAGAGAGCAACTGAGCATGTGCAGAGGAGGGAGAGGCCGTGTATTACTGGATTTTAAACAATACAGGCACCTTTCTTGGTTGAAAACGGGCATCAATTGGGTCCAAACATTGATTAGAAAATGCAACGAAAACTTTCAGGCCGGGTTCACATCTATGTGAATTAGATGCGGATTTCCCCGCATCCAATTCGCATAGCAGGAGAATGTGACTGGCTGTCTATGGATGCTATGTTGTGGCTGCGGAGCGCATTGCACAGGAACGCTGTGCGTCCTTGGCCCCGCCTCAGGGCAGAACTCAGGCATTGATTCGGCCCCGATTCGTCCCCGGAACGGGGAACAGAGACGCACAGCGCTCCCGCGCGATTCGCAGCCGGCTCCAGTGTGAACCCCGCCTCAAACAAATTTCTACTAGTTGATGGCAGAGCTTTAGTTCTACCTTTCATGATAGCACCGTGGGGGCCCTGTTACTGATCTTCTGAGAATGCTGGTTGCCTGGCTGTGATTTCTTCTACTGTTGCTTTCTTCATGGAAGGTTAATTGGCGAGTTGGCCAATTGGTGTGGGGGGAGGGGGGAGGGATGTTGATGCGGCAACAATACTTTTGGGAGCCCCACCACCACAGAACTATAAGCCAGTTGCTTTACAACCCCTTTAATACCAACAATGGGGCACTAATCCTCCCACTGACACCAACGATGGGGCACCACTCCCCCCACCGACACCAACGACGGAGCACCACCCATCCCGCCGACACCAACAATGGGGCACAACCCCTCCCACCGACACCAACGACGGGGCACCACCCCTCCCACCGACACCAACGATGGAGCTCCACCCCCCCACCGACACCAACGACGGGGCACCACCCCTCCCACCGACACCAACGACGGAGCCCCACTCATCCCGCCGACACCAACGATGGGGCACAACTCCCCACACCGACACCGACAATTTGTTAAATAAAAGCAGAAGCCAATCAGATGTGCTGCAGTGTTCTTGTGCTAACAAGCAGCATGCGGAGGGGGGGGTAGAAAGCAGAGTGACAGAAAGTTGCGCTTATTGGTCTGCTGCTTCTCTTTTCACTGTCCAGTCACAGGCTGGGAGGGAGGGACAAGATCTGGAAGTATTACAGAATTGCAGCAGAGATAAATCAGGTCTTCTGTCCTGCCAGATAGGGCTGTGCTGTGTGGCTGAGCTGTGTAAATCTCAGGACTGGCTGGACAGAAATAGAAATCCTTTGGCAGGTAAACCGGCTACAATCTGTGTATTTTCCCTTGAAGTCAGCTTTAAAATAAATAAAAAAAGTGCTTAATTGACTTTTACACTGGGTCATGGTTTATTGCTGGTGACCTTCCTGTTGATGTGACTCTCAGCACACCAAGAACAGCCATGCCTGCAGTAGAGGTTGGGTTCCGTTCACACGATTAGAGCGGAGGAACCCGCCTTTACACACAATTGTGTTGCAGGAAAACACCCAGCAATGTAATAACATTCACTGCCGAAAATGCCACATGCGGCTGTAAATCCCTTCATTTTTATTTGTAATTCTTGGATGGAGTGACTCTTCCATCACAGGTTTTGCTGTCTGTAAGACGCGATACGATCGGCTAAAAGAGCCCAAAACACACAATTAGTGCAACTTTGTGAATAAGAATTACTACAGTGCTATGCGAGCCACTGAACGCCCCCTAGAGTTTGGGAAGGGAGCCGGGGGGGGGGGGGGGGGGGCCATCAAAATTCCAAACAAGTAGAAAAGTCCAACAAACAAGTTGAGTTTGGCGGTTTTCTGGGGGATCCCAGTGAAGTTCTGGCTCCTGAACTGGCGCTCCAAGGAGAATGCCAGCGGGATGGTGAGAAGCGGCAGGGCCATGCTGATGGTGTAACGGGTGGCCAGGATGCAGAAGATGACATACGGGCAGAAGACCAGCAGGTTGTAGAGTACGTAGGAAAGGGTTGGTCCGATGAGGATGGCCATGGTGACAATACCAGCCTGCCTGTCTGACTCCACGTCCCGGGTGTTGTTGCTGTGAAGGATGGCTTCCGTGTTCAATGCCAAGGGCACGGCGTACAGCAAGGGGGTGACCGAGAGATACCCGACCCGGACTGCGTGGGCGAACATGACCGCCAAGGGGTCGAAGGTGATGAGGATCACCAAGTCTCCTAGAGCCACGTACTTGAATCCGATTCCTCCGGTATAGAGGAAAGACCCGGAGAGGCCCCCGAAATATATCAGGGCCATGTGCTCCAACCTGAGCGTGGACAGGAAGTAGAGACACGCGGCGCTCACGCAGCCCAGCATGTACAGCACCATGCCGAACCGCACCACATCCTGTGGCTCCAGAATCTGGTCCACTAAAGTCCGGTCGTCGCTCTTCTTGTGGTCGATGCCTTTACTGAAGTCGTAGTAAGTGTTGACCAAATTCCCAGCCCCATGGACGGCCAGGACCGCCACAGCGCAGGCCAGGAGCACGAAGAAGTCCAGCGAGCCTTCGGCCCGGTACGCCAAGGCGCTGCCCAGGGCCACGGGGGTGAGGGAGGCGCTGAAGCTCCAGGGGCGGAGGGCGAGGACGTAGCTTGCGCATTTCTTCTTCCAGCCAGCGGCTTTGATCGGAGGTCTGTCCGCCGCCGGTGGCTGAGCGGGAGCGTTGGGCAGCGGCGCCGAGTCCTTGGAGAGGTCGGCGAACCCCACGCCGTTAAACAGCTCTGTGCTGATGCTGATGTTATTCGAGAAGTCTTCGGATTTCATGGTTGTGGGGAACAAATAGGAGATGTGGCTTCAGAATCTGATGTTCAAGGATCGACCCCCCGACTCTCCCCTCTTCTACCTATGGCTGATCACGATGTAAGCAGGAAGAGCCGTTTATCGTCTTTTCCTCACTAGCATCTGACAGACGCAAGTAGAGGAGAGCAGATCAGTGGCTCTCCTGATGGGGGGGTCTGTGCTGATTGTTTTTTTCAGTGCAGCTCCCCCGCAGATGCCCACACTGGACCACCAGGGATGCCACCAGGACCACCAGGGATAACAGTCACACATTGATGAGCAGGTATGCCCCCCATGGCCACCAGGGATGCCAGTCAGTGCCCTAAAAGATGCTAATCAGTGGTCACAAATGGTGCCAGTCAGTGCCCACTGTGAATGCCTGCCAGACGTCTCCCTGTCAGTGATGCCCAGCAGTGCCACCCATCAGATTCCATCAGTGCCGCCTGTCGGTGCCCATCTGTGCCCATCAGTACCCACCTAACAGTGCCCACCAGTGCCCATCCATGCCACCTATCAGTGCCACCCATAAGTAATCATCAGTGCAGCCTTTCAGTGCCCATCAGTGCCGCCTATGAGTGCCCATCAGTGCCGCCTATCAGTGCCCATCAGTGCCACCTATGAGTGCCCATCAGTGCCGCCTATCTGTGCTCATCAATGCTGCATACCAGTGCCAGCTATCAGTGCCCATAAGTGCCGCCTTATCAGTGCCCATCATCAGTGCCCATCAGTGCCACATCATCAGTGCCACCTCATCAGTGCTCATCAGTGCCGCCTTATCAGTGCCTATCAGTGCAGCCTCATCAGTGCCCATCAGTGAAGGAGAAAACATACTTATTTTCAAATTTTTTTAACAGAAACGAAGAAAAACCTTTTTTATAAATTTTCGGTCTTTTTTTATTTATTGCGCAAAAAATAAAAACCCCAGCAGTGATCAATTACTACCAAAAAAAAAGCTCTATTTGTGGTAACAAAATAATAAAAAAAATGTGTTTGGGTACAGTGTAGCATGGCTGCGCAATTGTCATTTAAAGTGCTTGGTATTGAAGTGGTTAAAGAGGATGAAGTATCTCCCAAAAATAAAAGTGTATCATTAGAATATAAAGCAATCTTATCCTCTCCCAGAGGTCTACGAAACACAATAATATTCAATGATTGATGAACAGAAGCGGCCAGAGATTCAAGGGACAGAGCAAAAAGTAAAGGTGACAATGGACATCCCTTGTTACTCATTGCAGTGAAAAAGGCTCTGATACATGTCCATTTACCTGTACCCATGCCACCGGGACAACGTAAAGGAGTTGTACCCAGCCTATAAACTGTGGTCCACAACCAAACTTTTCCAGACGCAAAAATCACATTCTATGCTATCAAAAGCTTTTGCCGCATTAAGCGACAATATAGCTCTATTGCCCACATTTTCAGACGGAACCGCAGTAGATCTATTTGGGATGAAACCAGTTTGATGTATATGCACTATCTTAGATATTACTATAAAGGTGTGCTTTCAATCTCCAGCGGTCCAAACAATCTGCCTATTTGATCCATGAAGACACTTGGTAATGTTCTCCCCCCTCTCTCCTGCTGTTAGGGGCTCTATGTGTATTTCTTGCTCCTGCTGGTGTGTCTCCGGTGTTTAGTAATTAGGATAAAAAGAAGTGGACAAATAAAGTTTTGTAGCCTATACGGTTTAATTAAAACTATGCTAAAAACATTCCATTCCATTTCCAAAGACACCATAGCTGATATGTTTCATCTGGAATAGGTCTGGAGTTGGTGACTCCACTACTCCCATCTCGCCAACACTTTTTCTTCCAACTAAAAGCCATGCATGTTCTTTTTAAGATTTTCTTTGCCGTACTTTTACTTCCATTTCAGTCTCTAAAAGCAGGTGCTGTCTTCTGTACTGTATCATTGACTAACTAATGGTGCTGTGGGACATACTATCAGAGAGTATTACCAGCAATCAAATTATCAGAGGATGAAATCAAGCAAACATCACCCGTTAAAGTGTAAATAAATGTTATTGTTTAATACAGTTCAGCAAAACAAAGCAAAAAATATAATGAATTATATTACTGTCCATTGTTGATAAATAAAGAAGTCATATACCGGTAATTGCCAGGTAATTTTAATGACACAGCAAATAAATAGTAACATTGGGAACCAACCACCCATTTTTTTTAAACTAATACTAATTTTTTTTTGTAAAATAATTGCATTATACAGTATGTGTAGCCAAGAGCTGGCTAAATTGCCTGCATTATCAGGGGACACTTTATGGCACCTGTCACGGGGAGGCTGTTCCCTCCAGCACTCAGGCTGGACTCTGCCCTGTCATATCCTGAATGCAGAGTGAGTGAGAACTTACAGAAGAGCGAAGGATCTTGGGACCTGTAGTCTAAAGAGTCCAGATTCACACTAGGAATGTTCGTCATGGACTACAATATCCAGCTGGCTGAAGAGGCTGAACAGAATGCTGGGAGAGGTGATAAAGCCTGTGTTGGGCAGGAAGGCCTTTGGAAGGAAGCAGTGACCCGTACGGTCAGAGGAGAGCGAGTCAGAGCTGTGGCCTAGGCAGCAGGGGAGGCCTCCGAGGAGAGTGTGCGGGCGTGTCCGTCATCAACACCAGCCAGCCTGGTGACTATTGGGAGGCCACTTTCGTCGTCCACAGTACAGATCTGGCTGAATCATTGTGCTGCAGGGTGCGCGGTCGAGCACCCCCTTCCCTGATCCCTGTATCTGCAGAAGCCTGCTTCAGAACCTTCCTGACATTTTTTTCAAGCCTCGTATCATCTGGATTGGTAATTAGGCAGAAGCACACCCTTTCTGCACCCAAGAGACACTGCATGCAGACACCTTTACTTTGCTTCCCTCACTAAAGCTTCATTAAAGAGACACTTTACATTTGCTGATAGAACCTTGGATTTTATTGTCCAGGAACTGCGTCGGGCCCTTTTTTTGACCTAGCTGAAGACACATAACACCTGCAATCACAAGGACTCCTTTTTTTGCTCTATCCCCCACCAAAAGGGACATTGGGTATCTCATTTGCCCATATCTTTAAGGAACTCTTTTCAGAGACCAGGGTCTTATATTTTGTATAAAGTCTGTTGAAACATTCTTGAGAATCTGTGTTCATTGTAGGGTTGTGGAGTCAGGAGGCAAGTAGTCTGGCACAGAGCTGGTCATTCTCCTTCTATTTTCTTACCTGTGGTCATAGGCCTTATTCAGGTTACAAGTTGCTGCACTTTTTACTCAGTAAAACTCCATGTTCATGATTATCCTGTTTATTTATGCTAAGGATTAACCACATGCCGACCAGGCCATAGCCGAAAGACGGCTACAGTGTGGTCGGCTTATTCTGGGAGGGCGTCCATGGACGTCCTCCTAGAATCTTGCTCGCACGCGCCCCCTGGGGCCTGCACCCGGAAATATCCCTGACCGCCGGGTCCGGAAGACCCGGCGCATCACGGTAAATGGCATATGCTGTGTGTGAGAAATAACCTGATAATATGACAATTTTGTGAAAAAAAAGAAAATAACTTGATTTTGCAAAGAATTGTGGAAAAAATTTTACAACTTCAAAAACCTCACCATGCCTCTTTCTAAATACCTTGGAATGTCTACTTTCCAAAAAGGGGTCATTTGGGGGGTATTTGTACTTTCCTGGCATGTTAGGGTCTCAAGAAATGAGATAGGCCGTGAGTACTTCAGGTGTGATCAATTTTCAGAGATTGGCACCATAGCTTGTGGACTCTATAACTTTCTCACTGACCAAATAATATACACCAATTTTGATTATTTTTACCAGAGATATGTGTCAGAATAAATTTTGGCCAAAAATTATGAAGAAAAATTACTAGTTTGCTAAATTTTAACAGAAACAAAGAATTTTTTTTTTTTTACAGAGTTTTCAGTATTCAGTAATTTTTTGATTTATAGCGCAAAAAAATTAAAAAATCGATGATTAAATACCACCAAAAGAAAGATCTATTTGTGTGAAAAAAAGGACAAACATTTCATATGGGTACAGTGTGGCACGACTGAGTAATTGTCATTCAAAGTGTGAGAGCACCGAAAGCTTAAGATTGGTCTGGTTAGGGAGGGGGTTTAAGTGCCCAGTGGTCAAGTGTTTAATAACCTCATATTTGCCTACATCATCCCTTTTCTTCACTTGTTTAACTGCAAAACCCTGAGTAAAGAATTACTGGTTTACTGTGTCATAGTTTGGTGTCTTCTTAATTACATTCAGAAATGTCCGAACCCAGAGTGTCAGAGGTGTCGGGAGACTTGCAAGGTCAAGGCAACCATTGGGGCAGATATCTTTAAGTGGCTCCCATGGGGGTAGCCCTACATATGCAATAAAAGTAATATTTAAAACTTAACTAGCCCAAACTTTATTTTATATTTAGAAGTCATTATTCCCACTGAAATGTCCCTTTGCTTCTTGAAACTTGTGACAGTGGGTCAGATCAGAGGGACAAGAAATGAAGTGAAATCTATCCAAGACTTTTAAACAAAGTAACAGTCATTTTTAGTAGTCGTAAAAATTGTTATAACCTTGTGTCAGTTGTACAGGGTTTAGGCAGGAAACACATACTGTGTGTATATATATATATATATATATATATATATATATATATATATATATATATATATATATATATATATATATATATATATATATATATGAAATTGTTATATTTGTTACACTGTGCACTTAACACTTATTTCATTTGCACTTTCTAGTGCATAAATAGTTTGGATTTAGAACTTTTAATAATTACTGCATTATTCTCAATATACACTCAATAGTTTTTTTCTTTTGCATTTTGCTATAAGGTTTTTTTTAGCCTTACACTGACTTTAACTATTATTTTAACATATAACAAATTCACATATACACATAAAATAAATATTGTCAACAGCAAATGCCACAGAAATAATATAAATGTTTATTTATGGCTTGCTACCATTGCATTAGAGAAAATACATGCTTTCAAAAATTGTGTTTACAAACCATAAATGATCATTAATATAGCAACAATAAAAATCTCAGTAAAAACGGAATTGTGTCAGCAATTATTTATTTAAAATAAATAATGTAATTATAAAGGTTTGGTGAAAGAATTTAGTGTAGACAAGGGACAGCTTGTCAAAGGTATCTAAAGAATTAAGCCATGGCTGCCAGATTTTGAAATATTTAGTGCCAAAGTTTCTGTACTTAAATAATTCTTTTAAATTTTAATAGACTATTTACTACACAAATCTAGTCCTGTTGACAAGGAGTGATGGGGTAAAGTTAGTGCTAACCAATTAGCTTCTGGCAATACATAAAACAATAGAAAAAAAATCTTTTCAGGAATTTTGTAATAAATACCGTATATACTCGAGTATAGGTCGTTCCGAATATAAGCCGAGGCCCCTAATTTACCACAAAAAAACTGGGAAAAACGTTTTGATCCGAATATAAGCCGAGGGTGAGAAATGCAGCAGCTACTGTAATGTCCCGTACACACGGTCGGACATTGATCGGACATTCCGACAACAAAATCCTAGGATTTTTTCCGACGGATGTTGGCTCAAACTTTTTTTGCGTACACACGGTCGCACAAAGTTGTCGGAATTTCCGATCGCCAAGAACCCGGTGACGTCAACCATGTACGACGAGACTAGAAAAGGCCATTTCAGAACCAAGCGCGGCACCCTTTGGGCTCCTTTTGCTAATCTCGTGTTAGTAAAAGTTTGGTGAGAGACGATTCGCGCTTTTTCAGACTCGTGGCTTTCAGATCGTTTTCTGCGGTTCAGTTTGTGCTTGTGGGTTTGTATCTGCTCTTCAGTGCGTGCAAGCAAGCTACGCATGACTTTAATTAGTCATTGTGTTCTTGTTCGTTTGTTGCTGTTTTTCAGGTCGCTCTTCACAGGCCTTGCTGTTTTTCAGCGCGTTCTGTTACTTCGTTCTGAGCAGCCGACCGTTTTCTAGCCATGTTGCATATACGTACTCCTCGTAGAGTTCGTGCTGTGCGGGGGATTGGTGTTGGGGTCCTGACCTTGACACAAGTCCAGTCCATGAACAGGGTGGGGAGGAGTTCATGGACTAAGAATTGGTTGCTCCAGCGTGACCAGTTCTGTCATATGCCTTTGCTCCGCGAGATCCGTGAGAATAATCCTGATGATTTCAGGAACTTTCTCCGGATGACGGATCCCATATTTCACTGTTTGTTGGCTTTGCTGACCCCCTATATTAGCAGGCAGGATACCTGCATGAGGCAAGCCATCACTCTGGAGCAGAGGCTCGTCGCCACCCTGCGGTACTTGGCGACGGGGAGAAGCCTGCAGGACTTGAAGTATCGAGCGGTGTACTGCAGCGATTCTGCTCCTGTCTGAGGCGGCTGACTGCTATATAGAAACCTGCATATGCCTTTTTACTATTAGGCGCACTTGAGTGGATTCAATACAAGTTTGCTTGTGTACCTGGTATGAAGAGCATTGCGCAATGATCTCTTTTTTCTTATCTGCTTTATTTGTGAGGTCTGATGGTGATCGTCACAGCTGATGTGAACAAAGCAAAGAAACATTGTTGTTGAAAAACTACCAATGAGCACCCCAATTAAGCAAGTGTGTGCTATTTAAGAACTTTGCTAGTGGGACTAAAGCGAGGTTCTATGTCATTTTGACTGTCTGATGCTTTTATTTACAGATTTAACTTAACTTTAAACACATTATTATTTATTTATTGACGTGTATTATATTTACACACCTGGTGTCACTAATTTATATATTTTTATATATTGCATTTTTTTCACTGCCGGATTAATTTGAGTATTTTACCATTGCATTTTTTTCACTGCTGGATTAATTTTAGTATTTTACTATTAGTGGTTTAAAGTAAATTTTTCATCTATTTTATCACATTGTGAAGCGCTTCAAACACCATTTTATTATCTGCTGACTTTGCCAAACCCATACACACTATACCCATCTCTTTTGTGGTCAGATGTATGGATGAATTCCCCAAAGCATGTAGTGCAAGGGCCTGCCTGTATACTTTCAAATGGTACTGTTTAAAGTTTTTGTATCCTATTATTATCTTGATAGATAATAGCAGAGTGTCCAAATGTGCTAAAATGTGTACAGTGTGTATTTATATCTTTGTATTATGACACTTCTTACCTGTCCAGTGGGCTGCCAATCGTGTAACTAAGGAGGGGCTGTTCCAAGTAATACCCATTATTTAGGCATTCATCTCTCAATGAAGTGGAGAGGGTTACCTGTCCAAGAGTCCCCCCCCTATAATGTTAGAAATGGCCCATGAGGGGAGGGAGGGGGAATATGATAGGTGTACCTTATACTTTGGTGTTGTAAAATTCCCCATAATAAATGTTATCTGGATGTTGGCCAATAATGTTTGTGTCTAATCTGCTTTCCATGTTTTAATGTGCAAAAAGACTAATTTTTATTTTTTTTTCCTCAACAGTTTCCTTCCACGCCACAGGAATGGCAGACTGTGGCCTCCCACTTTGCCCAGCGGTGGGACTTTCCTAACTGCGGAGGGGCAATTGATGGAAAACACGTCCACATCGTCCCACTACCCAACTTGGGGTCATACTATTATAATTACAAGGGCTTCAATAGTATTGTGATGTTGGCAGTGGTGTCGGCTAATTATGAGTTCCTGTATGTGGACGTGGGGAAGAATGGCCAGATGTCTGATGGTGGAGTCATCGCCCAGACGGAGTTTTACAGGCGTCTCCAGAATGGCAGCTTGGACTTGCCACCTCCAGAAGACAATGTGGAAGGACTCCCATTCGTCTTTGTTGCGGATGAAGCCTTTGCGCTGGGGGACCACCTTATGCGGCCATTCCCGATGAGGACCCTCACCCCGAACAAGAGGGTTTTTAATTACCAGATGGCCAGAGCCAGAAGAGTGGTGGAGAACACATTTGGAATCATTTTGGAATCTATTTCTTACACCCATGCATATGGCGGAGTATAACCTGAATCATATAATCCTGGCGTGCTGTGTTCTACACAACTTTTTACGGCAACGTTCGGCCAACTATGCTGGCTCAGTTGGGCCTGAGGCCGGAATTATAAATGAAACAACCCTGACGGCGCTTAAAAGTGGCTGTCCTGGCTTGCCCTCCCTAAGTGCCCGTGATGTCCGGTTAAGATACCTTGAGTTCTTTGCGGGTAGGGGGGCCATCAATATGCCAGACAATTTGTGAAACCTTGATCAAATAAAAAAAAATTACGCAAATCTTTGGTGACATTTACTGCTTGTGTTTGTTTTAGCTGACCCTGACAGAAATGTGGTGAGTCCAGAAAATGGCGTGATTGTGTAACCTTACAAAGCACTGTTGGGTGCTATTTACTAAAGGCAAAGACATTTTGCACTACAAGTGCACTTGAAACTGCACTGAAACTGCACTTGTAGTGCAAAGTTGATTTGCCCTCAGGAAATAACCCCCATTGTCACAGAAAGCAGCAATTAGAGCACCACAAAAGTGTTGTAGCGTTGAGACAATAATCCACACATTCTTGATTAACAATCTTTTTAATACCTGCACAATCACATGTACATTTAGAAAAGGTTTTTAAAACAAACCAACATGTTTGTTGTATAACAATTTTTGGGGTGGCATTATCAAAAATAGAAATGTCCATTTAAGATAAAATAGACATGTTTCAAACCAACAAGAAAGACACAAATTTAGAACTTACAAAGTTCACATTTGTTAGAACTTGAAGGCAATCTCAGACATGAGTATTTACAATCTGTGTTTGATATTGCATTCAGATGGGGTGAAGTCACTCCTGGAAAAGCCGAATTTTGAAGATGCACACCAATTTACGAATGTCAACATGTGCTAGCTGCCATCACGGGGGATCAAGGGACGTGTTTTGGGGGAGCAACCCCTTCCTCTCAGCTACTTTATTAATAAGGAAGGGGTTGCACTCCCATGATGGCAGATAGCACATATTGACACACTGTGTGCATCTTCAAAATTTGGCTTTTCAAAAAATCGCTAAATCATTTTTAACATTGTAGCACACAAAAAAACAAAGGGATTTGGAGGGGTTTTAAACCTCCCCAAAACATCAATGATGTTCTTATATTTTTGAATCACATCATTGATGTTTTTCTTGAGGTTTTCCAATGCAACATTACACCCCATGATCTCCCCAATCAGGATCTGGGCACTTTCCGAGGTGAAAGAATCTGAAACCACAACATCACGGTCACCTAAAAAGAAAGAAACCAAAAAAAAACAGGTATTATAAATATGCCGGCATCCATCCCTTACCTGAGCCTGTGGTCGCAGACACTCACCTGTTGTGGTGACTAGTTCCACCACGTCTTCTTCCTCCTGCTCTTCTTGTGTTTGGGGTATTTCACCTTCTTCCAGAGGTGGGGGATCTCTGGTCTCCTCGGATGAGGGGTGTCCTCTGAGTCTTTTCTCCCCTATGTAAAACAAAAATGGTATACTTAGCACACAGATATTTGATGGCAGAACTATAAAGATGAAACATTGCTTGGAAGTGGGGTACAATTGTCTATTTTGGCAGAGTTCCAAGATGTAGAATTTTGAGTGTCCTTTGTCAAGCTTCAATACTTTACCTGTTTGGTACAAGCTTCACAGATGGAGACACCCCTATAGTATATACTGGAGCACCTGTGTGGGCCCCCTAAAAAAAATGGTGTTCTTGTGTCCCACACTAGAGCTCCAGTGTCTAGATGTGTAAACTGCTGCTGAGTGTCCTCTCCTTACACAGAATCTAGTTTGCTATTCATTCTAGTGACAAACCCATCTACAGAACCAAATTAGTTTCATACAAGTAGGCCCTAAAAAATGTGGGCAAATGCATATGGCCAAAACAATGGTGTTTTATAGGCCGAAAGATAAATGTTTGATACGAACAAATAATGTGCCCATGAACATGAAAGTTGCCATTTGAAACTGTACAACACTTATTAAGAAAAGCACATGGAGCAGCACGAACGTAATAAAGACAAAAAGGATAGGAACACAGGACAACTACTTACCGTATTTATCGGCGTATAACACGAGCCGGCGTTTAACACGCACCCTAAGTTTAGGAGGGAATTATAAGGAAAAAAATATTTTAAGGAAAAAAACTTACATTTAAATGCCCATCAATGCAGCCTTGCACAGCATCCATCTGCATGCTTGTACAGTGTCATTTACAGCCTTGCAGTCATTTGCAGCCTTGCAGTCAGCATCCTTGGTGTCATTTGCAGCCTTGCAGTCAGCAGCCTTGGTGTCATTTGCAGCCTTATCAGTGTCCATGTGATGCCTTTCAGATTTTACAGTGATGATCTGCAGCTTTCTGTGTCCATTTGCAGCCGGCGGCGCCATTTTCAAATCGCGGTCAGCGATTTTGTAGACCAGTCAGCAGGGGATCACAGGGGATCGGCGTATAACACGCACCCCTGATTTTAAGGGGAAAAAAGTGCGTGTTATACGCCGATAAATACGGTACTTTTTTGCAGCACTCTCCAGATCTTTCTGTACTGCTCGTGTTCTCTTAATTTGAGGTCCAACCACCGCTTCCTGAGCTGATCTTTCGATCGTCATACCCCGAAATTCTGGTGCAGACTTTTGACCACTTTCGCCATGATCTTGGCCTTTCGGACATTGGGGTTGGGGTAAGGTCCATACTTTCCGTCATAGTCGGCCTTCTTCAGAATGTCCACCATCTCCAACATCTCCCCAAAGGACATATTTGAGGCCCTAAATCGTCTCCTTCTGGATCGTGACGTTTCCGGATCCGGGTTTTCCTCCTCCTCCTCCTCGTTGCTATAATTAGCACGCACCTGCTGTGTCTCCGCCATGTCCTCTTCCCCCACTGCGCCGAACAAAAAAGGGGCGGGGAATAGACTAGAAAGAACGTCAGGGGCGGGCGGAGTTACACGCATGCGCAGTGTGTATAAAGCGTCACAGGCGTGCGTAGTACGTACGATCTGTGAGCGAAGGAAGGAGTATCGGAGGCGTCGATCGTGATAACGAAGGTAAGAGACAAACTTGGGCCTATACTGCTTCTAGATTAAGGCCTATATTGTAAAAAGATTAGGAGAGTTTTGCCTGACATTAGGGTTTGTCTTGTGTTGTGTCTTGCAGTGAAAATGGATATCTTGAAAGATACCGACTTTATGGCAATCTTCATTGACATGTTCAGGGAGCTGCCTTGTCTGTGGGAGATAAACCACCCACATTATAAGAACCAAACAAAGAGGAAGGCAGCGCTGGATCAATTGCTGGAAATTGTGATGCCGGTGATCCCCACGGCAGACATCACCTATTTGAAGATCCTAATTGGTGGCCTGAGGAGCACTTATCTAAGTTAGCGCAAGAAGGTCCAGGATTCCCAGAGATCCGGAGCAGCTGGTACTATGACAGACTGCATTTTCTGGTAGGCCAGACTGAACCCAGGTCATCACTCTCCAGTCTTCCTTCCACGCTTCCTTCCCCCCCAGCTGAGGCTTCTGACGCCCAACCTGGGCCTTCCAGGCAGCAACGTGTGGATGAGCCCAGATTGAGCCAGGTATAGCATTCTTCTAAATATTTCAGGTTGTCCAATCAATGATGTTAACTAGATGTTAGTTTGAAATACTAATGTATATGTGATTGATGATGCAAAAACTAAAACTATGTCCTTTTTTCATACACAGGGAAGTCTCAGCCAGGAGGTGGCCAGGCCGAGCAGGCTGCCTGATATGCAGGTCCCTCCCCTAAAAAAACAAAGTGGCAGGAAGAGGAGTACCCTGGAGGAGGCTGCCATAGGCCTCTTTTGGAAGGCTACAGAGGCCCTGACAGCCCAGCACACTGGGGAGGAGGACTTTGCTGGCATAATTGCCTGTAAAATGCAGCGGATGGAGGAGGGCCAACGATTCATGTGTGAGTCCTTAATTTTGGAAGCTCTCAATAAGGGGTTGAGGGGCCAAATAACATCTGCTACCCACATTTGTGACCTCACGCATGGTCCTCCTCCTCCTCCAGGTCCTACTACTCCTCCTCCTCCTCCTCCAGGTCCTACTACTTCTCCTCCTCCAGGTCCTACTCCTCCTCCTGCTACATCTCCAACAGCAGAGCCACAGCCAGGAAGAAAGCGTGGAAGGAACACCAGAAAGTGATGACCCTGGATCCAGTCTGGTCTTGCAAAAGATGCAGCCTCTTGTGGTACCACAGCCTGGGGACACAGATGTCATCTGCTGCTTTCCGGATCTCTGGGACTTCTGGACCAGACTGCACTCCCTTAGATAAGGACTCCTCAGGCCACCAATTTTGATGTTAGTTAAAGAATTGATGTCTGCCTCGCTAATTTCAGCTGTTTCTCCAGCGTTGCCTCCCTCTTTGTTTGGTTCTGAGTTCTTAATAAAGGATTTTTTGTTTCAATTATACTTGCCTATGTGTTTTTTCCTTCAAAAAGGACAGTTTGTGAGGATTCAGGTGCATTTCTAAAGTACAATGTGAAATTAACAAGGGACACCAACACCAAACAATCTTCTTGAGAATAAATAATACAAGATATCAATGGTGTTGTGGTAACTTGACACACAAAACACACACAAAAATATTCTGCTATAAAACTAAAAATAAAATAAAACAAAAAAAAATACAAACCTAAAAAAAAAAAAATCTGCCTTTAAAAAAAATAAAATAAAACAGCCCAAAAATATTTTTGTCAGATGTGACAAATCAAAATATATTGAGGGAATCCTGATAAATAATGAAGAAAGAAGTTTGTGAGAAGTCTGTGTGAATATGAGCAGCAAAAATACTTCATTCTTCTCACATTATAAAGAAGAAGAGAGTGCGCTGTATTAAACCATTTTTAACATTGCACCGTGAAGAAAGTGTTGTATCCATTGCGAACGCTAAGTTTACCAGACCGAGCTGTTCCGTCTCGGAATTTCTTCTGAGCATGCATGGCACTTTGTGCGTCAGAACTGGCCACACACGGTCGGAATTGACGCGATCAGATTTTGTTGTCGGAAAATTTTATAGCCTGCTCTCAAACTTTGTGTGTCGGAAAATCCGATGAAAAATATCCGATGGAGCCCACACATGGTCGGAATTTCCGACAACACGCTCCGATCGGACATTTTCTTTTGGAAAATCCGACCGTGTGTATGGGGCATAAGTGGAAAAAGAGACAGAGACATTCTAAAAAAAAGACAGAGTATTGGTCCCCTCATTCCAAACAGATCTCAGTTTATCTACCGTGGGGCATCTAATCTGAAAAACAAATTGGTCAGACATGTAATTATTCCCCTGTGGAGAAAAGCAGGCTTAATTGTTGACATTAAGGATTTTTTCCCCTTTAAAAAGTGCATTATGTGTAAAATTACCAGGAATGTTACAAGAAGGACAAGTGGCTTTCAATCAAGTGTAACAAAGACGACATATCAAATTAGAAAGTTTATTGCATGCAATACATCTTTCGTCACCCACCTACTGGTGTTCCCTTTTGGCCTCCAGTATGTACAATGCACCACCAGGAAAAGTTGACAGTTGACCAAGCACGTCCAAAATATGAAAAAGAGTCTCAAAAGTCACAGCCTTTCCAAACACTTTTGAAATGTTCATAACTGAGACCCATCCTAATTAAAGACTTGTGGAATTGATGCAATATTTGAAAACAGGAGAGGGTCTAATACTACCAGAGACATTTCCAGAAATTAAACATATTGGATATATGTTTAAATTGTTTATACCCAAATTGACTGAAAATAGAATTGGATTTAAACTGTTTCATAGCAAATATTTAGGTCTTGAAATGGTTAGGGTTTTTATATTATTTGTATAAGTATTTGAGATTTTATATTATTTATTAATTATTCTTATGAATTAGCTATGAACCGTGAAATTAGAAGATATAGGGGCTGTATTTTCAATTTTTACTACAAGATGGGGCTAGTATAGGAATAAAGGGTTAGATGGAATGATTGTAATTACATTTTTATTGTAATTTTAAATTAATCTTGTTTAATTTTAAATAATCTTTTTGTGTTTTAATTTACTGTTACTCACTTTATCTTGTGGGATGTGGAGAGTATTTTAGATTAAGGTAAAGTTTGTATTGAATCATTCCGGTTCCATAGATAATAGGAAGTGCCAGGAGTTGTAATGGCTTCGCTTAGTTGGATAGTGAATGCGAAAGTCAGCTATATAAAGCACTTCCATGGTCTGATGCCACATCCTTAGAAAAAGTTGGAACAACGAAACATGTCAGTAAGTGATGTCAGTTGCACGTCGGAAATGGAAATACACTTTCCTCCATCTTGGATAAAGGTCTCCTTTACATATGCAAAGGAGCACCTTTTTATGCAATAAAGAGTTTGTGGATGAATCTGCTTCCCGGCATTTAGCATGTTCTATTCTCCATATATCCCCGTCCTCTGTGCACTGGACATACTGTCGTACCCTGGTACCATACAGAAGTTAAAATCTCCACCCAGAATGGCTCCTCCTCTTTTAAATTTCATAAATTTTTTTATAATAGCTATTAAATATTTTATAGTATTAGTGTTTGGGCAATAGATATTTGCCAAGGAGTACTCCACCTCATTTATTCTACCCCGCAGAAATTAACATCGCCCTTCCGGGTCTGTCATTCTGTCTTCCAGGGTGAACCTTACCCCACTGGCAAATCCTATAGCTATTTCCTTAGCTCTTTTTGTTGGGGAATACCCATAGAACCAAACTGGGTAGTCTTTTGAGATTATTTTAAGGTTGGAATCGTGTGACAGATGTGTCTCCTGTAATAGAACTATGTCTGTTTTATAAGTTTTAATCTCCCTTAATATATTGAATCTTTTATTTGGAGCATTTAAACCACGTACGTTATATGACATGAGTTTAAGGGTAGTCATCTTTGTTACTGTGCTCCAGGACCCCACTTCCCATCGTCTCCACAGCCCCCCTCATTTCCTTTCCCTGGAGCACAGTGAGCACAAACATTTGATCTACTTCTGTTTTTCTTGAACCCTGCCAGAGAGGTACCCCTATTTTCCCCATCCCCATTGTGCCTCCCACCCCCTTGCCCCCCTCCCTTCCCCACCTTTACCACCCTAGTTGGGGGTTATTTAGCCTCCCCATGGCCATTATATCCATGCCCCTCCATCTCCTCCTGGCCCACGGTTCTCCCCCCAGAGGTTGAACTCTGCCTGTGTTCCCCTAACACACCCGCTACTCCACCCGGCTAGGGATACCCCTTGCCTGCTCCCCCCAATCACATCACAACATCTATTGTCCCTTATTCCCACCCTCCCCCCCACTCCAACCCCCCGAACCCAACGTTCTCTTCACTTCTCAATTTTTCTTCTTTGCAACTGCCAGTTTCTTTTTTGAAATCGGGTGCCATCTCGATTCCTCTGTGTGTGGGGTGCTATCTTGTGCTTCCCTCCAGTCTGGTATCTCAACCAATCTGTATATCCAGTCTGTTACAGAAGAAAACCGTATCTTCTGGATATATCAGAGTTGTCGACCGTCCTTCTTTTCTCCCAAATAGATAGGCTGGGAAGCCCCGGGAATATTGAATATTATTCATTTTTAGATGCTCCAATAAGGGTTTGAGTGTTCTTCTCCTAGCCAGGGTCTCAGATGCTAGGTCTGGGAAAATCTGCAGAGTGGACTCTTCATACTTGATCGGCTGTTTATTTTTTAAACTCACCCAGATCTGTTCTTTATCCTGAAAGTTATGAAATCTTGCAATTATGTCTCTCGGTATTTCTGCTGCTAGCCCCACTGGCTTTCTAATCCGATGGACCCTTTCAAACTTTATTTTCTCTGTCCCTGTTAAACCCAGCCTATTCCCAAAAATTTGGTCCATTTTTTTTGTAGATCTTCCTCCTGCTGGTCCAGTACTCCCCTTATTCTGAGATTTTTCCTTCGATTATGGTTTTCCTGGTCTTCCAGTTTATACATTGTATGTCTATGTTCTCTCTGTAATTCTGACATCTGGTCTTGTAACTCTTTTATTTCGGTTGTTTGTGATTCCAACTGCTCTTCTGTTTCCTCCACCCTTCTTAGTATCTGATTTAGATCATTGTGAAGTGTGGCCACTTCTCCTTTGATGAATGATTCTAGTCTAACAAACATCTCCGCCATTTCTCCTTTAGTGGGCAACTGTTGTTTTTTTTGTCTGGGTTCAGCTACCGAATTTTCTTCTATTTCCGCATTTGTATCTGTAGATATATCTGTTGTATCTAAGTCCCTAGGTAATTTCCTCTGACCATTTTTTTGTGAGCTCTCAGGTAGCTTACTCTTGGCCCCTGTCTGTTTCCCAGGGCTCTTTGAGCCACCATCTTGTGTCATATAATTCTTTATAGAACCAGGGCTCGCACTCACTTTCGGAGGGTTCGCCGCTGCCCCCCTTACCGGTTTCCACCTCATTCTGTTGTATTATTGAATCTGTTTGTTAGATGCAGGTCAGGGAAAACAATTCTCGGGGGTATATGTTGTTCACCTATTTCTGGTTTGTACTCTTGGGCTTGAAAGAACCTAGTATCGTTAAGGGGAGGGAGTGGCTTTGTAGATTGATATGTGTCCTTCTCTTATATCTCCCGCCTTGTTATTTCTAGATAATTAGCAATCTCTGTTCGGTACTTCGCCAGCATACCTTAACAGTACATAAGTGGGTCTACCTACCCCCCTCCACTAAAAATGCCCTCGCTAGGTATGTCCCATTTTCCAGTCAATTTCCCGGGTACTTGTTATGTTAGTTCAACATTCAGTTCTTAATTAACATATCCTGAAGCCCTTCCTGTGAGCAAGGGGTCTCACCATACCTTCTCTTAGTCAAAAAGGCATTTCAATTTTAGACTTTCATGTGCGTTAATATTACCTCAATATTACATCGACATTCTTATGCATACAGTTTTTCAGTATTGCCCCCAATATGCAGTCAATCTAGTTTATTCTATTTTCTTTAGTTAGATACAGGTCCAGAGCGGCAATTCTCAGAGATATTCTCCTTTTCACGTAAATTATTCTGGGCAAAAAATAGGCCCAGTGGCGTAGGGGGAGAGTGGCTGGTTTGTTTTTGGTATGTGTCCTTGCCTGCCGTCGGTCTGCCTTCCTTCCCTCTGATCAGTATGTCCCATCTTACAGGCACTTTGTATGTTGATCCTGCATTCGGTTGTAAGGTGTCATTTTTCTGCAATTCTTTCCTAGTGGCGGGGGGCCTCACCATCCCTTCTCTTTAACCACACAACCTCTCAGTTTACACATTGCATGCACATTTCATGAATGTTCGTCAATATTGCGTCAAAATTACATCAATGCTCTATATCGCACAGTTCTCCAGTACACACCCTAGGCATACAGTCTGACTATTAGTCAAACTGGCGGTCTGCTGCAAACTTTAAGAGGTATGCCCAAGATGTTCAAAAGGAATATGTCCATGTGTCACATTGCTCTGTTCAGTCCGGCAGTAGTGTAAGGGAATAACAAAGCCACTCACCCCCTGTTGGTTCCGCTCCTCTTGGGCTCCAGGCAGTTCCTCTCAGTTGCTGCTTTGTAGAGACTTTTCTGCTGTATCTCTGGCCCCTGGACTAAATAGATCCAGTAAAATGGGGATGGGGGAGGACCGTGGGGAGCGTCTCCCGTCCTTCGATCCGGGCAGCTGACTATCCTCACAGCGCTTCTCCTCTCTCCTCCCAAACCGAGACCAGCGCTGATTTTGGCCGCTCTCCTCCTGCTGCTTTAGACGCTCTGACACTAGGTAAGGCCCTGGGAGTGCAGCCTTTCTGTGGGGTCACTGCAGTCTCTCACAGGCGCTCCAGTAAACTTTCACCTGTACGCTTGCGGTAAAACAGGGCACACGGGGGGGGGGGAATCCTTTCCTCACTCTCTCACGCTCTCATCTTGGGAAGAATTTGCGGGCTTCACCGGGACAGCAGCTGCGTCTGTCTAGTCCCACATCAGGCTCCTCCCTCCGAGTCCTAAATGTTGACCAGTTCTAACAGCTAGGGTTTCTACCACAAGTTTGAACAGCAGATGGGACATTTCACTCTAGTGTGATGGGACCACGTTAGAGTGAAAAGCTCTAAAAAGCTAGGTTTAATAAGACTCACAAATCCATATTATCTATAAGCTGAAGGGCATGTAAGTTCTCACCACACACACACATACAGATATATTTTTGTATTTCATGGGAATTATTATAAAATTGCCCCATATTTATTTCTGCATGGCAATAAAAAAGAGTGGTGGGTAGGATAATAGGATCCTGGTATTTGACTAATTATAGAAGGTGTTAGACATTGCATGATCAGCGGGGTCTGATACTAGTCTGCTACGCTCACCTATTTTCCTGGTCCTAACTAAGTTTAAAATGTATACATTTATTTATATAAGATAAAGTATTTCAACATATTATGCACAAAAATGTGTGGCCCATGTCTACTGTGCCTAGTGGTAAATTCAGCCCTGGTGTTAAATATATTATATCTACCATGTAAAAATTAGAACAGTCATATACAGTATATTTAGCGATAACTGCTATAGCTTTTCCTTATATGAAAAATAGCCTCATTTGAAAATAATAAAAAAACTGAGATAAACATCTATTGTTTTATGTTTTTGTTTATGTCGTTCTTTGAGCATCAAAGCTGTTCGACGAGAGGAAATAAAATAGTGCTTTTTTAGCCGGTATGGTTGTCACAAGAGGTTTAATTGTATAAAATGTTAGGTTTGTGTATTATATTGGGTTTATTATATTGTATTGAAATATGTTTCTTTTTTATCACTAACAACATTTACTTTTTTTTTTCCTTGGGCCAAATGTCTAGGTTGTAAGTAGATGTAGACTTCTTTTCATTGTTTTCTATGACAACAAAAAGTCCTTTGTAGTTCTATTAAAACTGGTAACAATGATCTACTTGACAAATGTCAGAGTTCATGCCTTCTTTCCCACAGGTGCACAGCTACAGATCTGGATTATATTGTTTGAGTGCGTTGTGTTTTTCAGCTGTTTTTGCTGTTAGTGCCTCCCAGAATCCTTGAATTAAACAATACTCTTTGGAGAGATTGCACAAAAGAACAACAAACAGAAAGACTGATAGTTGTATCAGTATTTTAATGTAAAATGCTGCAAGTGGTGGACACTTAATCACACTATGATTATATCATATGACTAGGTTATTCTCAGGACACACATATAAACATCTATACATGCTATGAATGTATTTGCGAAGTGCCTGCACAAGACAAAATTACAAGTGGAATGTTCAGTATTTATGCACTGTGGGGAGTCATTCCTGGGCAGAGCTAAAAGGTGGTTAATCTCAGAGGACAAATACTTCCTCATACAGCCCTGCTTGTTAACTTCTTGCTGCCCATGTATGTGTAGTGGCAAAGACGATGGGCTTTAACATCCACACACCACACATCTGTATCCATGGGCAGCTTAGATTCCTGTCCTGAGAGCATGCCCGGTGCGAGCTCCCATCACAGTGACCAAACTGTCAAAGACAGCTCCCAGTCTCTAGTAATGAATGGGAGCCATTGGAACTGGCTCCTGATCATGTGACTACAGTAACAGCCAATTAGAGCAGTCATATGATAGAGCAGTGAGGCAGAGGTTGTGTACAGAGGAGAGTTGTTTTAATAGCCTGCACTCCAGGGAAAAACTGGTTTACTGGGCTTTCTGAAAAACATGCGTATTTGTCTTCTGGTTGGTGAATTCTCCATACTATGCTTTGAACCTGGACTGAAGCAAAACTGATATACTTTCCTGTGTTTTGAACACTGTTCAAAACTAAAAAAAGTTGTTTCCTCTTTTGGTTGCAGTGGCAGAAGAAAGAGTTGTTTTTTATATCATGAGAAATCCCATGCTACGGTGTGACTATCTAGTTGGGTAGTGATAAACGGACTGCTGCTTGGGTATTAGGTGGAATGTCCCTTCAAGATGTGCTTTGTGTCAAACCCAGCGCTGTCTCAACGATGTGATTCCCTATACAAGGGCAATACAACACTTCAATTGAAACCTTAGATGTTAAACCTCCTAAATTGGACTAAAAACTAGAAAAATGTAAATAATCAGTTCAAAAGTAAAGTTCATAGATGAAAGTGCTAATGCTCCATGCATCCAGCCAAGACAATCTCTCGGTTGTATTAGCATGTAAGAAGAATAATCAGGAGATATCCATAGTGTAACCCCGTTTATTTAAAATAATAATAAAATACAAATTGCAAACTCACAAGTAAACTCTTGTTCAAAGCATAAAATCCCGACTTGGAACACAACTCCACAGAGTGCGCTCCAAGGACTGGACATGACATCACCGGCCAACCTCTGAAGACGCTCCAGGGGAGGAGCGAAATGCATTAGGCGGGAACTTACGGTAACGTCACACCCGTTCTTTAGAGCCCACACTGCAGCTGGATGCACGGAGAACTGCTGGGGATCCATCACAGCATTCTGAGGATTCCATTGGATTGCTTTACACAGACAGGTGCAATACATATTGAGAGTTGGTGAGTGAGGGCACATGAGGAGGGGAGCACTGCACCTAATTGCCGTTATCTGCACTTTATATGGAGCATGGATTGCACTTTAAAAGATTTGATTTTGCACTGTGAAGACTGCACAAATTAGCACTTTCATCTATGAACTTTACTTCGGAACTCATTATTTTCATTTTTTTCTAGTTTTTAGTCCAATTAAGGAGGTTTAAGATTTAAAGTTTCAATTGAAGTGCTGTATTGCCCTTGTATAGGGAATCACATTGTTGAGATAACGCTGGGTTTGACACATAGCACAGAAGAAAGAGTTTTATTGTGTTTGCTGACATAATTGACTTTATAGTGGTATTAAACCCAAAAGAAAACATTTATTATATTGCAGCTAACCAATTCTTAGATGTGACGGCTGCATCAGTTTTCCTTTTTTTAGGCTTTATTTCCTTTATTTTTACCTGGTGTTTCAGTCAGTAAGTCTGTTGTTTTTCAAAAGAAAAAGCTGTTCTGAAAATGTATCAGTTAACTTCTTTAGACAAACCCTGGCAAAGGTGATAAAAATAATCAGCTTTAATTTATTCATGTAAAACCTTTATCCCAAAAGAAAAAAAAAATTGTTTGCTGTAACTGCTTATACGGTGTTAGCTAGAGTTTGGCTACAATTTGTTAGTGTATTTAAATCTGCTAGTACATATAACAATCCCCTCCTCCAGACTGACAATGCTGCAGTCCAAAGGTGCCCCTGTGCTTCTTCATCCAGAGCAAGGGCACTCTAATACAGGAGGTGTGTTACTGGCTAGATCGCCAAGTAAATACAGAGGAAAAAAGCCTAAAAAGAGTTATGCAGCCACCACATCTAATGAGTGATAAGCTGAAATAAATAAATTTTTTTGTTGTGGGTTTAATACCACATAAAGTTTTAATGTTGTACGCATCTGTTTTCCCAATCTGATCTTGACAGCACTTATATGAGTTGAGTATTATTTGAATTTCGATTCTCCTACAATATCCACAATCATTTTAGTGCATTTAAAAAATAGGAATATAAAAAAGTGTTTTTTAAATATTAATACAGAGTTTTAAACCTAAGTTGTGTGTATATGGTGATTCACTTTGCCATTGCCTAATGTGTCAAATGCATCCTGCTGTAAATGTGTTGCAGTTGATGTCTCCTGCTGAGAAAAGGGATAATCGTTTTGCTTATCTCGTGGGTGTTCATAATACCACCCCCTGCTGGTGGATTATAAATATAAGGGGAAGCTATCTCTTAGAGCAGTGGTTCTCAACTCCTGTCCTCAGGACCCACTAACAGGCCAGATTTTAAGTATTACCTTGGGAGATGCAGACTAGAATACTGCATTTACTGAGCAGCAAATTATATCACCTGTGATGTATTTCAGTTATCTTGTAAACCTGGCCTGTTAGTGGGTCCTGAGGACAGGAGTTGAGAACCTCTGTCTTAGAGAGTCACACTGTGTATGGGAAAGAACTTTGTGTTTTCTTTTACCCCTGGATGGGAAACCTTTGGGGTTCCAGGAGATAGACTTTGTGTTCTGACAAAGTAGGCATTCTAACTGTTAACAAGGCATTGGAGACAATTCACTAAGCTTTACCGAATGCGGTAAGGGTATCATGTTACTAATTTGCATAAATTATCGCATGCAGTAAATAAAGTCCAATTCATTTTAAAAAAGATAACGATTTTGCAGTAAACAAAGGAAAAAAAAAACATTGTAAATATCGCTAAAAATTGCGTGGTAATCTGTTAAGTCTGATTCCCGAACGAAACAGGAACTAAAGAAAGGCGTGAAATTTAACACAACCCCTTTTGGTGGCAGTAACCAGTGCGGTACCATAAAGAGGTAACCCTCAGAAAGGGGCATTCCACCCACAGAGAGCCTAAATCAACCCACAGAAGACCCATAGGAAGGGGTACTATTCCACCCACAAAAAGGGGTGCAATGCTACCATCAGAGAGGAGTCTAATTCCACCCACAGAGGACCCACAGAAAGTTGACACTTACATACCACGTACCATATAACAAGCAGGTGCTGGAGGGAAGAAAAAAGATAATCCACCCGGGCAGAGTCACTCAGTCCCCTGGATGGTGGAGTAACCAGTTGTAGTAAAAGTAATGCTGTGAAACACCTGTTGGTAAACCGATCCTGGAGACCAGAGGTACCATTATCGGTAGCCGAATGTCCTGTCAGCACAGCCGAATTGATGTCAGCTGTGCAGCGGCGCTAGAATTCCACTCATCAGTACAGGACTAGAGGCAAAAGACACAAGCTGGATGTGTATAGCCAGGGCTTCCGCGCGGCGCACCGGATATGACATCAGGGGCTGCGGTAGTCACTGGATCATGGGGCTGTCACCATGATGACGCATTTTTCAGGTGTGGCCCATCCTCAAGTCATGTGAGATTGACAGCCTACAGTGATTTAAATAGGAATATGCACGGAGAGCTTATTATCTCTTAAAGGCAAAGTACTCTCCTTTCTCCTCCTCCAGCATAACAATAGAAACCAATGACATTTAACAAACACAAGCATAATTGCCAAAGTAATAAGTTGATTAACAAAAATTATTAATAGAAATAATAAAAAATTTAATTATTATAAAAAAAGTTGTAAAAAAAAAAAAAGCGATAAATTAAAAAAAAAAAAATATATATATATATATATATATATACACAGTGCAAATTATTATTTCATTTATTAAGGGAAAAAAGCTGTTCAAACCTGCCTGGCCCTATGTGAAAAAGTAATTGCCCCCTCCCATGCTGAATCATAAATGAACTGTGATTAACCACAATTTTTTGGAAAGCTGAGTTAAATTTTACTTGCCACACCCAGGCCTGATTACTGTCAGACCTGTTGAATCAAGAAATCACATAAATAGAAGCTGTCTGACAAAGTGAAGCAACAGATCACAAAAAGCCACACATCATACCACAATCTAAAAAAAATAGGAACAGATTAGAAACAAAGTAATTTACATGTATTGGTCTAGGAAGCGTTCCAAAGACATTTCTAAGTCTTTGGAACTCCAGTAAACCACGGGGAGAACCATTATCCACAAATGGAGATAACTTTGAACAGTGGTGAACCTTCCCAGGAGTGTCCGGCCTACAAAAATTACTCCAAGATTATGACGACGACTCATCCAGGAGGTCATAAAAGAACCCAGAACAACATCTAAAGAACTGCAGGCCTCACTTGACTCAGGTAAGATCAGGGTTAATGATTCAACAATAAGAAAGAGACTGGGCAAAAATGCATCCATGGGAGAGTTCCAAGGCCAAAGCCACTGCTGACCAAAAAGAACACAAAATGTCAAGATGTCCCCTTACATCTGGTATAAAACTAATGCAGCATTTCACTAACTACGTAGTTTTAAAAAATATATAAATGTATTATTTACAAAAACATGTATGAAACAATATTAAAATCATTGACTATTCACAATGTTGTCTTGAAACATATAACACACCACCTATGAATCAAAGGTAATAGAATACTTAGTAATGAGAAACCATGAGGCAATCTCCAAAGGTTACTATAGTATCGTGGAATATGAAAGGCGGTGTGTCGTGATTCAGCTCAGCTCTACATGTTACGTGTACTCAAAGATGCTTCTTCAGGAGCTTGGGGCATATTCTATGAATAGAAAATGAACAATAAAAATTGTACGAAGAACCCCCTAACGGGGCTTTAGAACAGCCAATAAATACAAAGTAAATAATCAAAATGTAATTTTATTGGTATAAAGGGTAGTATAAAACAAATAGATTCTGACCTATAGAGTCAGGACATGAACTGGATTACAATATAGGATAAGGAAGATAAAAAACACAGCGGACAGTGCCCGTAATTGGAAAAAATGTGCAATACAATGTATTTTTGACAAGAGGATCATAAATATTGAAAACTGACGCGTTTCGACCCTAACTGGGTCTTCTTCAGAGGATAATTGTCAACTGTAGGGATATAAGCATATATCAAACAAAATGTAAAACTCAACAGTAACAGACTTATGTATGTAACACAGCATATCTACATAAATTGCATAATTACCAGTCACAAAGTTCCCTATAGTTCTAAGTGTTCATGATGAAAAGGATATAGTCTCTCCTGTGTCTTTGGCCTCCCCAGTGATAGTTCAACTCCTCAAAGAGCGGGTGATAGACCAGACCTGCCTTGCGAGGGATCACGCATATATTACCCCCCACATGGGGGAAAATGGAAAAGCGGACAGCAAAAGGCACACACTGCACCCAAAATGGAGTGACGGTGATGCTGGAATCAGATTGAAAGCAAGAAATAGTTAGTTCTCCTAGATAGATGATGGTTCCCCTAATTCAGAACAGTTTGTTGGTATTAGAATGTAGGTGCAAGGGCATGTGGGGGGCAGAAGTACAACAAAAACATAGGGGGAAAAAAAAGGAAAGAAAGGGGAAGGGAGGAAGAGGGGGAAGGGGAAAGACAACAGGGGAGGGATGGGGGGGGGGGGGCAGACCAGGAAAAATCAATGAAAGCCAAGAAGTGAAAAAGATGAGTGAAATAAGTGAATTAGTGACATAGTGAGACAAACAAACAACAAGTCCCCTGCTGTCCTTGCGGAACCATACAGCGATGGAGGTATTAGAAATAATAGTACTAGCCGTGCACCAGTGCAAGGAACCAATGTATAAAGTGAAGGAGACCAGCCGAAGCTGGAGAGGAAAAAAAAAAGATGAGGATAGTGCAGTGATAAAGATGAGGGAGAAAGGTGGCTGAAAATAGAGTGAGGAGTGGAAAGACACAGTGGTGTAGATAGGACCCTACAACAAGACAACAACCCACAAAAAAGTATAAAACAAAAACAAACAGTGCATGATGCATGGACACCAAAATGATGAAATAGAGGGGTGCATGAGGTGACAGCAGTGCTTGTTACCTAGTACTGAGGACCAGAAGAGCTTAGATCAATTAGCCCAAGGTTCTGAAAGGTATAATGTCAACCTAAGACATCATTAAATAAAAGAGGGGTATTACAAGGAAGTACTCTAACAGCAGTGGTCTGAACCACACATGAGGAAGGGCAATTCCAAACATTTTGAAAGTACTTACCACTCAATAAGAACGGTGGTTGCATACATGCATTTGCCAAAGTGAGGAGAGGATCAATGAGCCTCCCCTGAAACTATATACCTTAAAAGGAACTGCTAATTAGTTAAACCTCATCAGGTGCAGGTGCTCATCTACTCCCCTCCTCCCTCCCCCTCCACTAAGGGGAAGAGCGACACGTAAGTGCGCTCGCTGCGTGACCCCCCCCGGCGTTCCGGAGGAGAATGAACTCTTGGGTCCCCCGTCACTTCCTCCGCAACGGCGCAGGCGCTGTGACGTCACATGCGTGCGCACAAGGTCGTGTGCGCGTGCGCACAGAGTCCGGAAGGGATCCGGTACGCCGCTGGCAGACAAGAAGCGCCCAATCCAAGGTGCTGTCACCTAGGGGGCGCATTCAGGAGACGCAGGGCCCAAGCGTCTCCTCTCTTGTCCTGCCAGGAAGGCATGTGTGGCGTAACCCCGCCCCCTATTAGAAGAGCACAGCCAATCAAGGGGAGACAAATACATAGACAGAGGTGGAAAAAACGGGATGGTTATAAATAAACAAATGACATTCAAAGAGTCCACACTTGCCATCATCAAACACTAACTGGGCATATTGTGTGGAATATGCTGGATCCTTTGTTGGCCATAATGATATACACCGTGCTGTACAATAACACTGTCGCATTCAAGATAATTGTGTAACTGCAATAACATAATTCATTTTAATGTTAAATAGGGAATAGAAAGTACAAAATGAAAGTACAAAATGAAAAGTACTTAAAGTGGGGTTCCACCCAAAAAAACAAAAATACCTGAAAAATTCTAAAAAAACAAAAACAAAAACATTTGGACATTTTTTTTTTTCACTTACCTCTAAATGCCTGTTGCTAGGTTGAAATGCCGGCGACGACGAGCGGAGGGGGGGGACGAGCGGGGCTTCAATCCCCCGCATCGCTGGACCCAGGGACAGGTAAGTGTCCAATTAAAAGTCAGCAGCTGCAGTATTTGTAGCTGCTGACTTTTAATTTTTTTTTTTTTGACGGCCCCCCTGGGTGGTGACATGGACATTCATTGTACTGTTCATTTAAGCACAAGAGACTCCATTTTGTTCTCACTGTTGAAATGTGTTCTGTAACCTTCACCTAACACACAGACACTTCTCCTACTAAACGCTCTCTACTCCCCCCTCCCTTTCCAAGGTTTTACTTTTGCAATTGTTCTATTCGCTAGTTTTTAATAATATATTTCTATTTGTTAGCTTTTAATAACATATTTCTATTTGTTAGCTTTTAATAACATCTCACACCACCCCTTTCTTATCTATGTATAAAATAACATGTAATAATAAATTTTTCACCGAACGGACATTTTAAACACAGTGATTGAGTCCTGTGAATCTGTTCCTGCAGCTGCAGTATTAACTTTGTTTTAGAGTCCCAATCAGAAATCAGTCATATCAGTCTTGGCGAGCCATAACAGGAGTTTGGCAGAGTCTCCAGAAGGAACCGCGCTTCGATCGGGATCATCGGGAAACGCAGACCTCAAATGCCGGCTAGGTAAGCTGCCCTTAAGCTTGCTATATTTCTGCCTTTTCCTATGTATCCTATCTGTCGGTTCTCAAGGAAACCAGACCACTCTCGGACAGTTCTGGTTGGGTAACGTGTGTGTGTGAATGTGTTTGTGTCCCCCTTCACGGGTTGGACTGTGTGTGGATAGGGAAAATCCTCTGCAGTTCCCTGCGTTGACTCCTTGTGGGCGACCTGGGTCAGAGGCGCATGGTAGGGTCAGATAAAACTCACAGAGAAGAGAAGAGACGAGGAGGGTCTCTTAATGAGTGTTTTGTCTATTGTCATAAACCCCTTCTATCCACATAGATAAGTGGAGACTATTCTTGTAAATCTGCAGATTTGCTGTACTATTTGTTGTATAGGCACAAGTAGAGAAGAGAGAAGACTGGCCAGTCATTATGGGCATTAAATTAATTAAGGGAATGAAGGGAGAGAGGCCTTCAGAAAATGCCCAGCGCAAGATGAGCGCTAGAGAATATATGAACCGAAGGTACGGTTCTGCCTATACTGAGCCCCTAGATAAATGGGTAGAATGGACAAAGGGAACAGCTAAACCTTTAAAATCTGAAGGGACTTTTGATTTAAAAGTATGGCAAACTTTTCTGCACGATTATGGCCCACTACTGTGCAGTGAAGGAACGTGGAGAATAGCTTGCACATAGGAGACAGAAGCTAAAGTAGCAAATCAAACTGACTTGACGGAGATATTTAATAAAAGTACTGCCCAAATTTACTACGTTTGGCCAGAAGACTCTGTAGAGGAGGACCCCCACCTTATGTGGCTGCCAGTTTGGCTTTAAGGGGTCCACGCACAAAAGCAAAAGAATTAGATTACATGGAACACACAAAAGATGAGCTATGCAATATAGTAGAGAGCAGAGGTTTAACAGCCCCATATCAACCTACAAAGAGGGATTTGGCTCGTATCCTAGAAACAGATGATTGGCATAAATCAAAAGGCACATATGCAAACCTAGATCTCTCTGAACTTAAGGCTTTGGCCAGAGAAAGAGAGATAGAGTCTGAACTTCCAGAGCAAACCATAATTTCCAAATTGTGGCAGCAAGATGAAGTGAGAAGGAAGGGAGATGCCAGCCCTTCTGCCCCTGGCATAGAGAAATCTGTTGCAGTTTATCCTGTCAGAACCCAATTAGTTTTTGAAGGTGATGCTGTTGACAGTAAGTCTCAAATTAAATGGCATGTACCTTTTAGTCCCCAAGATATGAGAGCCATATTAGAGGGATTGGGAGATCCTAGAAAGAATCCAATTGGGTTTGCAAACAAACTTAGTGCTGCACAGGAAGCATATGAGGCTTCTGCTACTGACATTCATCAGCTTCTTATTAAAGCAGTGGGAAGCAACATGTCTGGCTATATACTTAAAGAATGTGGTGTAGACGTCAAAAATCTAGGTAAGATGGTTAGTGGACGGGAGGTTTGTGAGAAATTGAAGGAAAAATTGCCCCAAATATATGGACAAACCAGACATGCTGAATTTATGAATGCTAAGCAAGGGAAAGAGGAAGCAGCAGGGGCTTATTGGAGGCGGTTAAGTGATATGGCTGAGGAAGCAGGCATTAAAATAGAGGAAGAGAAGGCGGGAGAAACTGCAAGTCCATCTACACAACTGGTGAAACAAAGGTTTCTTGATGGTTTAATACCCCAGTTGAAAGAAAAGTTGTTCACAGCAAGGCCTGAGGCAGGCAATATGTCTATTCGAGACGTCCTGCCTATCCTGTTGTCCATAGAAAACAGGATTAACCAAAAAGACAGCAAACCCAAGGTAATGTACATGGGGAAGCAGAGAGGAAAAGGAAGAGGAAGAGGCAAAGGCAATTTCAGAAATCATGGCAATCGGGGACCAATTATATGCTACAATTGTGATGGGGAAGGACACATAGCCAAATTCTGCCATCTTCCTGACCGTAGACTAGGAAAGAGCTTAGAGGCCCCTCATGCTGATCCCAGTTCTCTGCCAAAAGCAGTGGATCAGGCATAGGAAAATGGCATGCCAGTATCAATCATGTTAAATAGGGGAGACAATGGTCCCGAGGCCAGAGTAAAAGTATTTTTACAAGAACTCCCCTATCCTGTAGGAGAAACAGAATTAACCTGTTTAATTGATACTGGTGCAAGCCGAAGTGTTTTTAATATAGAGGACTTACCTCCAGGATTATTATCTACAAATGTTATCTCTGGTGTTGGCCTAACCGGGACCTCTACTGATTTGGTTGAGTCCAAGCCACTTAAACTCAGGCTAGGACAGCAAACAGAAATTGTCACTAAAGTGTTAGTTTCAGACACAGTTCCTACCAATCTTTTGGGAGCTGACATTTTGAACCAAATTTTAGCAAACATAGACTACACTCCTACAGGAGTCCAAGTGGTCAGTAGTCTATCAGGAGAAGTTTTAAATTCTGCCTGTGGAGTATTTTTAATCCAAGACTCCACTCTGCCACTTCCACCAGAATTGAAAGTGATTCCCACTGAATTATGGGCCACCAGTAAATATGATGTAGGTCTGCTGGATTGCACCCCAGTCATGATAAAAATTAAACCAGGAGCCCATCTCCCACAGATTAAACAGTACCCACTGAGTATTGCTCAGACTGAGGGGATAAAGGATCAAATCACTCAACTGAAAGCAGCAGGGGTTGTTGTACCAATTAAGTCCCAGGTCAATACACCCCTGTTCCCAATTGCAAAGAAGCCAGACAAGAAGGGTGGGCAGGTGACATATCGCATGGTGCATGATTTGAGAGCCATTAACAATATAATTGAGGCAGATACCCCGATCGTGCCCAACCCCCGCACTTTACTAAGTGGAATACCTGCCTCCAGCACCTGCTTTACAGTGATTGATCTTGCAAATGCTTTCTTTTCGGTGCCCCTGCACCCAGATTGCTGGCACCTTTTTTCATTTACCCATGATGCCCAAAAGTTAGCATGGACAAGATTGCCCCAAGGCTGTGTGAGTAGCCCCTCTGAATATAATACTGCGTTAAAGCAAGTATTGGACCAATGGTCCCCCTCACACCCAAACACAGTTTTGCTTCAGTACATAGACGATTTGCTTATTTGTTCTGATACAAAGGACATTTGTAGCGGAGAAACAGTAAGCCTTCTCCTGTTTCTCTATAACAGTAACAACAAAGTTAGCAAAGATAAGCTACAATACTGCTAAGAGAAAGTGATCTTCCTGGGTCACTGCATTTCACATGGAATCCGTCACCTAACCCCAGATCGAGTTAAAACTCTACAAAACTTTGAAAAGCCAAGAAATGTACGGCAACTACGTGCCTTCCTGGGGTTAGTGGGATATTGTAGGGACTGGATTCCAAATGCATCAGAACTTATGGCTCCTCTATATGAGGCTACCACTAGAAACCCTTTCAAACTCACATGGGACAATGAATTGCAGATGAAGGAGCTTATTAAAATTTTGTCTGAAGCTCCCGCCATTGGACTTCCTGACTATACTAAGACTTTCTCGTTGTTCTGTCATGAAGTCAATGGATTTGCTGCAGGTGTACTCACCCAGCTACATGGAGACAAACAGAGGCCTGTGATGTATGTATCAGCCTCATTAGACCCTGTCATCAAAGGCTCCCCCAGTTGTATGCGAGCCATAGCAGCCTGCATTTTGCTGCTAGACAAAGTAACGGAGCTTGTACTAGATTCTGCTCTGATCCTGTATGTGCCACATGCAGTACAGGAAATCATGAATCAAGTAAATACTAGACATGTGTCTGCCAGTAGATTTGACAAGTACCAGTCTGCTCTTTTTGCTCCATCGAATTTAACAATCAAACGACGTGTTACTTTAAATCCGGCTACTCTTCTTCCTATAATTGATGAGGAAGATGCAACAAATGGTACTGATGTAGAACCTGAGAGTTTTTCTCACGATTGTATGGCTCTTATGGAGGTAGAAAGGGCCTCTGTCACACCAGCAAAAAATGAGCCCTTATCAGATTGTGACACACACTTATTCGTAGATGGTTCCAGATTTTACACTGATGATGGTCAGCCACACACAGGGTTTGCTGTAACCAGTACAGACACCATTTTACATCAGGAAGCATTGAAACCCCAGATGTCAGCACAGGAAGCGGAGTTGTATGCTGTAGTCAAAGCATGTCATCTCCTAGAGAATCAAAGGGGAAATGTTTACACTGACAGCAGATATGCATTTGGAATAGCCCACGATTTTGGGCCTATCTGGAAAGCACGGCACTTTCTGACTAGTGCAGGGAAGCCAGTGAGACATGCAAAACTCATAGAGCGGCTATTTGAGGCCTTTCAGAAACCAGCAGAAGTTGCCATCTTGAAGGTAAAAGGGCATGCAAGGGGAAGTGACATGACAGCCAGAGGAAATGCTTTAGCGGACCAAGCGGCAAAGGATGCTGCCCTTATGGCATTTGGAGTCACACCCACTGTAGGGGTCGCCCAGGTAGCGGGGACAGATTCCCCTCATCAAGAGCAGTGGGATGTAGAAACTCTAATTCAGTTGCAGAACCAGGCCCCTGATGAAGAGAAGGATAAGTGGATCAAATGTAATGCTACCCAAAATCAGCAGGGTCTGTGGAGCGCTGACAACAGGTGGTGTCTACCCAGGAGTTTGTACTCAGTTTTAGCACAGCTGGCACATGGCGTCAGTCATCTTGCTAAGGGCGAGATGGTGGCACTTACTGACTGCTATTGGATAGCACCTGGATTTAGTGCATTTGCAGCCAGGTTTTGTGCTTCATGTCTCACTTGTGCTCTGTACAATGCAGGGAGGCCTGTTCATGTTCCCCAAAGGCATTCTCCAAAGCCAGTTTTCCCTTTCCAAAGAATTCAAATAGACTACATTCAGATGCCCAGAATAGGCACCTATGAGTTTGCTTTAGTGTGTGTTGACATGTTTTCAGGTTGGCCCGAGAGCTGGCCAGTAGCCAAAGCAAATGCAAAAACAACAGCAAAGAAAATTTTGAATGAAATAGTTTGTAGATATGGAGTTCCTGAAACTATTGAGAGTGACAGAGGAACCCATTTTACTGGGGAAGTAATGAAAGAGGTAATGGAAGCACTTCACATACAGCAAGCTTTCCATACACCTTATCATCCACAAAGTAGTGGTAAAGTTGAGAGACTTAATGGAATTTTGAAAAACAGATGTGCAAAAATTAAAGCAGATACAGGAAAAGGATGGGTGGAAGCTTTGCCATTAGCCCTATATTCTGTACGAACTACCCCTAAACAACCACATGGGCTGTCCCCCTATGAGATTTTATTTGGAGGGCCACCCAAAACAGGGCTATATTTTCCCCAACAGTTGCAGGCTTCTCACTCTAATCTGTTAGAATATGTTCAGATTTTGCAAAGAACATTGAATAAAATACATGAAGGTGTTTATAAATCTATCCCCGACCCAGATTCTGTTTCAGGTATTCACAGAATCCAACCAGGTGACTGGGTGGTGGTCAAGCGACACGTCAGAAAGAAACTAGAACCAAAATTTGACGGACCACATTTGGTGCTTTTGACAACCGGTTCTGCTGTCAAGTTGGAAGGAAAGACCACCTGGATTCACGCCAGTCACTGCAAGAAAATCCTGAAGTGATGATATCCTTTGAAAAAAAGATGATAATGTTTCTTTTCTTTTTGTTATTTGTGAGAACTGAGACATGGAAAAATAACCCTTTCATCCAAATGTTAAAATTGCATGCAACCCATAGCAACGCTAGTAACTGCTGGGTGTGTTCTCATTTACATCCCCAAATAGGAACAATACCCATGATAGCAATGCCTCTCAATTTCACTGATCTAAACAGGACCAGAATAAATGGCTCATACATAGTCTCCACAGCTAATGAGCACAGATCAGTAACTTTGATGCTTTCGAAACAGATAAACACTCCACAGATTTGTTTGAACATCACATGCCCGTTTAACACTAAATGTAGACGGTTGGGCAATTCAGATTGCAGCGGAGCAAAAATTACAGTTTATGGAGGAAACTATGGTCAATATTATTATATCCCAGATTCAGAACTAAATAGAACCCTTTATAGTACAAATTGCTCACAGTTTCCAATATGTGAAAATATCGGTTTCCTGAGATTCCATGTTATTGCTTCCAGTTTTTTAGGAGCAGGCATACCGTCCATACGTAGAGGGTTATATTATATATGTGGAAATAAAGCTTACGCCTGGCTTCCTACTAATGTTACAGGTACATGTTACATTGGGAAGTTAGTACCTGCTTTGGCTGTTCGCAAAGATACAGTGCGACCAGATCAAAGTCCAGAATACCCTTTAGTGTTCAAAAGAGAGCTGTTCACTGAAGGTGACATGGCATGGTCATGGTTCCCTTCCTGGACAGGATGGGGAATTGAAGCAATGAAAAGACTAAATAATTACACTAGAATTGTAGATGAGATTATTAACCTTACTACCACTGATATAGGTTTATTAAATGAAGAAATGGCTCAGCTTAAAAAAGTAGTATTAGAGCACAGATTAACGCTAAATTATCTCACTGCAGCTCAAGGTGGGATGTGTAAGATATTTCACACTGACTGTTGTATATACATTTCTGATAATGAGGACATTATTAAAGGGCATCTTGCTAAGATAAGAGAACTACAGAATAAGGCCAGAGATATTGCTAAAGATGGATGGAACCCCTTTCAGGGTTTAGGAGGTTTTGGTGATTTTTTATATGGCATAGCAACATGGTTACAGAAACTAGGCGCTTACATTGTGATGTTCCTATTTCTCATGTTTGTTATTTACTTCCTCATCAGGCTATGCCTCTGTGTGACTACCCGCTGTACCAACAAATGTACCACCAGCCCTGATGAACCCATTATTGTGAGAAAGCTAGGAGAGAGCTGAACAGGACGCCGTCTCTCTGCGCCAATGTAACAGGAGTTACCAGCAATCGGCTGAACGTAACGCGGAGAAGAATGGTGTCAAATAAACAAAAGGGGGGAAATGACATGGACATTCATTGTACTGTTCATTTAAGCACAAGAGACTCCATTTTGTTCTCACTGTTGAAATGTGTTCTGTAACCTTCACCTAACACACAGACACTTCTCCTACTAAACGCTCTCTACTCCCCCCTCCCTTTCCAAGGTTTTACTTTTGCAATTGTTCTATTCGCTAGTTTTTAATAATATATTTCTATTTGTTAGCTTTTAATAACATATTTCTATTTGTTAGCTTTTAATAACATCTCACACCACCCCTTTCTTATCTATGTATAAAATAACATGTAATAATACATTTTTCACCGAACGGACATTTTAAACACAGTGATTGAGTCCTGTGAATCTGTTCCTGCAGCTGCAGTATTAACTTTGTTTTAGAGTCCCAATCAGAAATCAGTCATATCAGTGGAACTCCTCTTTAATGAAGGAATATACATACTAAGACAAAATGAGACAAAATGAGAAAAACTGTGAGCTGTTTTTCCAAGGCTGTATCATATTGGGAGTGGGAGGATTAGAAAAAGACAAATACCTGCTTCTATACATTATGCTTCAAACGGGAGAGTGCATCACACTATCATGAATGTTGCGAATGCTCATAGTCAGTTTACTGGTCATACAGTAGCCCAGACAGGAATAGACCATGAGCTGGAAAACATGGTTTCCCTTATTGGGGAATTATTTCCAGTCCTGTGCGCGCGCTTGACATCACGGCGCCTGCACGGTTGCGGCGGAAGTGACAGGGGACCCGAGAGTTCATTCTCCTCTGGAAAGCCGGGGGGGGGTCACGCAGCGAGCGCACTTACGTGTCGCTCTTCCCCTTAGTTTAGGGGGAGGGAGGAGGGGAGTAGATGAGCACCCGCACCTGATGAGGTTTAACTAATTAGCACTTCCTTTTAAGGTATCTAGTTTCAGGGGAGGCTCACTGATCCTCTCCTCACTTTGGCAAATGCATGTATGCAACCACCGTTCTTATTGAGTGGTAAGTACTTTCAAAATGTTTGGAATTGCCCTTCCTCATGTGTGGTTCAGACCACTGCTATTAGAGTACTTCCTTGTAATACCCCTCTTTTATTTAATGATGTCTGATGTTGACATTATACCTTTCAGAACCTTGGGCTAATTGATCTAAGCTCTTCTGGTCCTCAGTACTAGGTAACAAGCACTGCTGTCACCTCATGCACCCCTCTATTTCATCATTTTGGTGTCCATGCATCATGCACTGTTTGGTTTTGTTTTGTTTTATACTCTTTTGTGGGTTGTTGTGTTGTTGTTGGGTCCTATCTACACCACTGTGTCTTTTCACTCCTCACTCTATTTTCAGCCACCTTTCTCCCTCATCTTTATCACTGCACTATCCTCATCTTTTTTTTTTTTTTACTCTCCAGCTTCGGCTGGTCTCCTTCACTTTATACATTGGTTCCTTGCACTGGTGCACAGCTAGTACTTTTATTTCTAATACCTCCATCGCTGTATGGTTCCGCAAGGGCAGCAGGGGACTTGTCGTTTGTTTGTCTCACTATGTCACTAATTCACTTATTTCACTCACCTTTTTCACTTCTTGGCTTTCATTGATTTTTCCTGGTCTGCCCCCCCCCCCCCCCATTCCTCCCCTGTTCTCTTTCCCCTTCCCCCTCTTCCTCCCTTCCCCTTTCTTTCCTTTTTTTTTTTTTTCCCCTATGTTTTTGTTGTACTTCTGCCCCCCACATGCCCTTGCACCTACATTCTAATGCCAACAAACTGTTCTGAATTAGGGGAACCATCATCTATCTAGGAGAACTAACTATTTCTTGCTTTCAATCTGATTCCAGCATCACCGTCACTCCATCTTGGGTGCAGTGTGTGCCTTTTGTTGTCCGTTTTTCCTTTTTCCCCCCATGTGGGGGGTAATATATGCGTGATCCCTCGCAAGGCAGGTCTGGTCTATCACCCTCTCTTTGAGGAGTTGACCTATCACTGGGGAGGCCAAAGACACAGGAGAGACTATATCCTTTTCATCATGAACACTTAGAACTATCGGGAACTTTGTGACTGGTAATTATGCAATTTATGTAGATATGCTGTGTTGCATACATAAGTCTGTTACTGTTGAGTTTTACATTTTGTTTGATATATGCTTATATCCCTACAGTTGACAATTATCCTCTGAAGAAGACCCAGTTAGGGTCAAAACACGTCAGATTTCAATATTTATGATCCTCTTGTCAAAAATACATTGTATTGCACATTGTTCCCAATTACGGGCACTGTCCGCTGTGTTTTTTATCTTCCTTATCCTATATTGTAATCCAGTTCATGTCCTGACTCTATAGGTCAGAATCTATTTGTTTTATACTACCCTTTATACCAATAAAATTACATTTTGATTATTTACTTTGTATTCATTGGCTGCTCTAAAGCCCCGTTAGGGGGTTCTTCGTACAATTTTTATGTATCTTTATGGGGTGCGCAGCCCATTTGTCTGTACTCATGTGAGTGTCTCTTGTTGATTATTCTTAGAACATTAACAATACATTTCTACATATAATCATAAGACAAAACAATATTAATACAACAGTACATTATTAATATGCGTTTGCTTTTCAACTTCCCCAAACCACAGTATATGAGACATCGTGGGTCCAGGCACAGAGAAAGAGACAGACATTGGGACTATAGGAACAGGCATAACATTGGTGTAAATAAAAGGTTAATAAGTGGGTGTGGCGCTGTCCTGGGTATTGAGACTAATGAATACCATGTAAATCGCATATATAAACCAAATGACCATATGAAAGGTGATCCACTATGAGTCAGGGTGGGAAGGGGGGGGAGGGGAAGCGAGGACAGGAATAGGGAGAGTGTCCGGTTAGTGACGTCCAAAGTGACTGTGCTATATATAAAATTTCAAAACATATAATACGTGTCTTAATCTTAGTGCAAATAAGTTTTTAGTCATAAAAATTTTTATCAAACATGAATAATATACTAGATAAAATAAATTGGATAGTGACTGGTGCTCAGTGTAACATAAGTGATATTGAACGTTCTTAGTAAAATTCTTGGTGTTTCTGTAGACCTAGGCAGGTGTTTCCATACATGCATCCACTGCCTGTATTAGTATTGGTGACCGGGTGCTCGTGTCTTGTCTTGTGATCATGCAGACACTCACCAGCTTCTTTCATCCCTGCGGGGGTAACACGCGGTCACAGTGTATGCCACTGTGCGGCAGTCCACAGGCAGTTTATATGCTGGATGCTGGAGTGAACGGTCAAGTTCAATAGGGTCTTTTTCCTCATTTCGTTTTTCCCACTTCGGCGGGAATTACGTCTGTGGAGGCAGCAGTCCAGTACTTTATGCGATTTTAATCCTTTCCATTTCAATCTCTTGTTCCGTTGAGCGGATACACCACCCAAATTCTATTACCATAACATTGGTGTGTTATTATTATGTCTTAGTGAGATTTAGTGTTGTCAGAGCAGAGCAGACGTGCAGACGTGCGTGCTAGAAGTACCGGCCATCCAGGATTCATCCTGGGCTCCCCAGCGGACTCCCAGCAAAACTGAACTGGGTCCCCCCAGCAGCCCCCTAGCAACATTTCTAGGAATAGGAGCAGGAACACCTCGGCCCCCAGTTCCCCTTTGCGCCGTCCGCTGCCTCCGGACGCCGAGTTCCAGCCCGCCAGCCCCATAGGACAGCCTCCCAGGACACACCACAGCTCCGGCCTATCACTCCGGCGTAGCTCCGGCCTGCTGCCTCTCCTCCCCCAGCCTCCCCCAGCCCGATCGGCAGACCCATGCACCCCCTCCTCCCGCACCCTACCTACCAGCTACAGCGATCGTTGGCGCACCAGGGATCCTTAGCATCTGGACAGGTCGCGGCTCGGGCCTAGCCCGGCAGCCATCTTGGGACACCCAGATGCAGCTGCATCACTCCCCCAGCCACCTGGAGCGCATCCTCGGACTCCACAGTAGGACCTACCGGGACCCCGGCCCCCGCCCAGACCCCTGCCCACCAGTGCACCCTCACAGCATCTGAACAGAACATGGCTCGGGCCTAGCCCGCCGGCCATCTTGGTACTCCCAAACGCGGCCGTAGCTCTCTGCCGGCTGCCCGGAGCTCATTCCCGGACTCCAGAGCAATATTTCACAAGGACCCACCCGCCCCCTGCTCAGCCCCCTGCTCACCAGTGCACCTTCCACAGCCGCCGTCTGGTCACCTCGTCCCTAGCTGCTAGACTCGGGGGACAGACCGCAGCTGCGGCCTAGCTTCGGCCCACCTCCTCAGCTCACCTCTCTCTGTCTCTAGCGGGCAGTGTGCCCTTCCTACCCCTGAATACTACCTCCTTCGTTACCGGACCTCACTGCAAGGGTGACAACGAGAGCAGGACAATCCTCGGCTCAGGCCTTGCACCGGTGTTCATCTCGATCCTTCCAGGCGCGGCTCAGTACCAGTAAGTAATGGCCTAGGTCAACCCTAGTGCCCTCTCCTCGGTCCAACAGCCCCCCCGACCACCCCTCTCCCTTCTCTATTTGTCACTGACCAACCTGGGTTAGGTAAGTACACGGGGCCCACCTACAAGCAGTTGATCCAGGGACCTTGGGTCTGATCGCCTCCGGGGGTCAGGAAGGAATTTTTTCCTCTGCTGCAGCAGTTGGCTAGTTCAGCTAGGGGTTTTTCGCCTTCCTCTGGATCAACGTGGCCCCCCTCCACCACCACCAACAGTTCCATTCGTACTATCATCAACACCACCCCTGAAGCAACGGCATCCCTCAGACCTTCATCTTCTCAGCAACAGAAGCAACGGCACCCTTCAGGACCACCATCTTCTCAGCAACCTCACTATCGCCACATCAGTATCATCACCGCATCATTCTACCTTCAGCAATTTTCTCGTCATGTGCAACTTCAAATACTCAGCGGACACTCTCCACAGGCTAAGAAATACCACCTCAACATTACCAACTTCCATTCAAAAAATACTACAGAAAGAACAATTACTAAGGACCAACCTACAATCAACCATCAAATATAGGAAGACAACAATTCAACCACAACAATTAGCATGCGCTCTGATCAACACCAGATCTGCAGTCAAGCACAGACTGGAAGTACACGAGTTCATCACCCAAAACAACATAGATTGCCTCTTCATCACGGAAAGCTGGCTAACACCCGACTGCAACGCCATCCTAACCGAATTAGTGCCTGAGAACTACAGGATCCTAACTGAGCACAGAATAGGAAAAAAAGGAGAAGGCCTAGCAGTGATCTTCAAATCTCACCTCGCGCTCATCAAACCAACTGTACAGAACTCAGTGCCTTTCATGGAGACACTCACCCTACAACTTCAAACAACACCCCAAGACACCTTTCACATACTACAGACCACCAGGACCTAAGACCTATCTCCTTACACCCTTCACGGAATTCATGTCAACTCACACCCTGAAAACCAAAAACTTTTTGGCACTTGAAGATTTCAACCTCTGGCAAACTCCACAAGACCCTATCGCCACCGCCTACATTAACCAGCTGGAAGAATTAGGTCTTCAGCAACTGATAAATGCTCCTACACATAGTTCAGGACACATTCTGGACCTCATCTTCAAACAAAATATGGATGTCAACATATTCGACAACCTACCGCTACCATGGACGGATCACCACGCTATCAAATTTTAAATCGCTACCAACACCACCCTCCAAAAACGGAAACACGCAATAACTACACGCTGGACAAGATCTCAGAAGAAACTACACTCCGAACTCTTCAAAACCACATTATCAAACAAAATAGCAATGCTAAACTTAAATCACTCAACGGAACAAACACTCAACTCCTTAAACAAGGCATTACTACAAACAGCGGACTCAGTGGCTCCAAAACGTAGAACACACATCCCCAAAATAAACTCTGGATGGTTTAATGGCACTCTTACTTTACTAAAGCAGGAACGCAGAAGAGCTGAAAGAGCCTAGAGAAGAAATTCCACAAAGGAAAACCACACAAACTACAAAGCACTCACGGAGAAATATCACAAAGCAATCTTCAAAACAAAAAAGGAACATTTCTCAAACACCATCTCAACAGTCTTAAACCGCCCTCGGGAACTCTTCAAAATAGTCGCAAGACTATGAACCCTACCTGCCTAGAGCCCCCAGGAAACGAAACATAAGAATTCTGCAATGAGTTATCAGATTTTTTTATCGACAAAATCAACAACATCCGGAAAACTATTCAACAGAAAAAAACAACCAACCTCATTCAACTAAAGCAAAAAAAAAAATTTGATACGAACGTCACACAATCACCGAATTTTCCACTGATCCCAATCACCACTGACACCACCAAAAACATCATCAGAAGCCTCAGAGACAGCACATCACCAAACGACATCATTCCCACAAAACTCCTGAAAGAATGTTCCGACATCTTGGCTCCTACTATAACACACCTCATAAACCAGTCGTTCAAAGAAGGGACTGTTCCAATCGCCCTCAAGCATGGCATCGTCAAACCCCTGCTACTCTTGGACCCTCTGCAATCAGGCTTCCATCCAGGCCATGGCACAGAAACGGCACTTCTCAAAATATGGGACGATGCCCTCGAAGCAGCTGATGACGGAGAATCATGTCTCCTGGTACTGTTGGACCTCAGTGCAGCGTTCAATACAGTGGACCACAATACTCTACTAACCTGCCTCACAGAAGTAGCAGGAGTCACAGATTCAGATCTACAATGGTTCGCATCCTTCTTTGGAAATTGTTCTCAGACAGTGAAACTAGGAGCATTCACCTCTGAAACCCGCGCAATCTCTTGTGGAGTCCTTCAAGGTTCACCCCTTTCACCAGTGGTCTTCAACATCTACATCCGCCCACTCCTCAAAATCATCAGAAAATCGGACCTCTGCTTCCACTGATACGCTAATGACACTCAACTCTACTTTTGCATCACCGGACAAAAAGACCATCATCAGCGACTAGAAAAATGCCTCACTTTGATAGACGACTGGATGACCACTAGCTCCCTCAAACTCAACAAATCAAAAACAGAGCTTCTTCTCCTACACGCAAACCAAAGTTCCAAAACTAAGGCCCCATGGACACCTCCCACCATCTTTGGACAGACCATCTCTCCAAGCACCAAAGCCAAGTGTCTCCGAGTCATTTTTGACTCAGAAATGTCAATGGATGCACAAATAGGATCAGTAGTCAGCGGATCTCACCATCTCCTCCATCTGCTATGTAGACTCATCCCCTTCGTTCCAGAAGAGGACAAAGCAGCAGTAGTTGGAACAATCATTAATTCCAGACTTGACTACGCAAATTCCCTCTAAACAGGACTACCCCAATATCAGCTTGCGCGCTTACAACTCATCCAAAACACGGCGGCAAGACTGCTAACAGGAAAAAAACCCTGTGAATCCATCTCCCCTTCCCTGAGGAGCCTACATTGGCTAACCGTAAAGAATCCAATCACTTTCAAGACCCTCTGCCTCACCCACAAATGCATACAAGGAAACGCTCCTCGATACCTATGCGAGAAAATAAAACCCTACACACCCAATCGCAGTCTTCGATCTTCTAACCAAAAGCTCCTCCTTATTCCCAAACCCCGCTACAAAACAAACGGAGAACGAAGATTCGCAGTCCAAGGACCACGGCTATGGAACGCTCTACCGACTTACATCCGCATGGAAGAAAACCATCAGGCCTACAGAAAAAAACTCAAGACCTACCTCTTCTAAGAAGCTGGACAACACAGGACGGATCTAGCGCATTGAAGCAATTCAGTTTGCATTTGCAGCGCTATACAAATCATTCATTCATTCATTCATTCATTCATTCATTTACACCAGATAGTATATATGGTTAAAAGTATATGTAAGAAAATTAACTTACATTACTATACTCAAGAAATAAATATGGGACAAAGTCCACGGCACAGCCAGAGATGCAGGGATATCTCATCAGCAAGATTCCAAACTAGTCTGTATATAAAAGATTTTATAGGGATATGTAATAGGAATTTATTGAAAGCAACAATGTCTGCAAAGTTGATCCTATCATTAAAATAAACTGTATCTCTAGGTTGTATATGTAGAGGCAAGTACTGGCGTACCTGTAAGGTAATGATCAGGCAAGACTTGTGGTGATTAAGGGTTAATTCCATAGACAACAAAGGAAAAAAGGGACGCTTGTTTTGCCTCTCATACAGCCACCATTTACCATGCTGTGTGGGTTAGACACAGTGGAGCTCTGAAGTGGAGGATCACCTTGATGGTATGTGTTACCCTGAGAAGGGACTTTTTAAGGGGAATTTGTTTTTTGACTCAAGGCATTTTTGATTAATTGCTTCAATATCCGCTTGATACCTGTTCAAATAGGTGTCTGCATGTGAATAAAAATTGATGACCGTCACACCGTCTTTCATATTCCACGATACTATAGCAACCTTTGGAGATTGCCTCATGGTTTCTCATCATTACTAAGTATTCTATTACCTGTGATTTATAGGTGGTGTGTTATATGTTTCAAGGCAACATTGTGAATAGTCAATGATTTTAATATTGTTTCATACGTGTTTTTGTAAATAATGCATTTATATATTTTTAAAAACAACGTAGTTAGTGTTGTGCCTATAAAGTCCATCATCCAAATTTATTTTCCAATACAAAAATATATCGGGACGTTGCATATATGTACCTATTCCTTGTATTCACAGTGCCACTCTGTAATGATGCAAATTAAATTTGTCTAATACAGCATACCAACAGTAAGGAATTAGTCTGGTTGAAGGTACAACACCCCTAGGCTAGACACCTCATCCCAACATAGGTAGATACAGCATGAGAAGATAAGGGGATTTTTGCGGTGCCAAATACAAGGAGACAGGATTTACTTTCATCAGTTAAAATGAAACAAAGTTTTATTACATAACATAATTAAAAGAACATGCCGTTTTAAAGCTGTAGAATTACAGGTATTTGGTGGTCATAAATAAAGAAATAAATTGCAGATCACAAATGGAGATATTGCACACTAGCCCGACATGTTTCGCAGTTAGCTTCCTCAGGGGATGTGCAAGACTTAATTGAGACCACTAAACAGATGAGAAAAGAGGGTTATATAACATAAATGTTGAAGCATACAATCAAAATGTAGGTACAAAGTATTTAGGTCAAGTATGAGCTTGGTTGCCAAAAAAAAGAACGTGGGTATAAACACTTACCCAAATAACTGATGGCACCCGCAAACCACCAGGCTGGACCCCACACAAAACCCCAAAGGACCCGATCTGAAGGAATCAGTCAGGCGCGGCCATAGAGGGCTGATAGGGGGACACTGGAGGACAGTGAGAGTTCATAAAATTAGACTAATAGAGAGGTAACTAAATGAATTTGAAAGAAAGGGAAAGGACAATCATCTCTTAGAGTAAATACTCACAAACAATATTTGTTTATCTAGTAGTCCATGAGGGAGATGCACTTAATTGAGTCTGAGATGGGGCTCTGTAGACTAGGCTGCAGAAGGCAGACTGGGAAAATAGATAATAAGAATCTGTATAAAACTATGCTTGGAATCTGGGGAGCATAAGCAAAAATAGAGGAATGTGTAAAGATATTTTGGTGAGAGTAAGCCAGAAAAAATGACCGGAAAAGAGAAATTGCTGAAAAATCAATAATGGAACAAAAAAATACATGAAGGGAGGGAAAACACCCCACAGTAAGTGCCCTTATAATGAAGGGAGAAAGCATCAGTGATGGAGGGAGTCAATACGAGTGGGAAGCCAGTGAACGAATAAGTGATAAAAAGAGAGGTAGGAGGCAAAGGCTAAAGAAGAGAGCTTACAGTTTTAGGTGTCCCAATCAAACTAAATAGTAGCTTACCAGTCAAAAAATCGCCACTGTGTAGATATGTCTCCCTCCGGCTCTGGCTGAAATGACAGTCAGATAAGCCGGTTTAAATCAGCCCTCCGACGAGCCGGTGTGTGACGTCGCCGGCTCGAGGCGGAGGTAAAAACGCCAGTGCGCATGCGCACGGGCAGCCTGCATCCTCAGACTACACTACCCAGGAGGCTGCGCGAGGAGGGAGGGGCCAGGCACGTCCAGGGGAAGGACGTACATGGAAAAACCCCAGCCTCGCCGCCGCACTCCCGGGTGTGCAGAGATAGTAAAGAGGGAATGAGATCCAAGGTGGCTGAAGCCAACCTGGGATCAGAGGGGTACCCTTGGTTGCCAAAAAAAAGAACGTGGGTATAAACACTCACCCAAATAACTGATGGCACCCGCAAACCACCAGGCTGGACCCCACACAAAACCCCAAAGGACCCGATCTGAAGGAATCAGTCAGGCGCGGCCATAGAGGGCTGATAGGGGGACACTGGAGGACAGTGAGAGTTCATAAAATTAGACTAATAGAGAGGTAACTAAATGAATTTGAAAGAAAGGGGAGGACAATCGTCTCTTAGAGTAAATACTCACAAACAATATTTGTTTATCTAGTAGTCCATGAGGGAGATGCACTTAATTGAGTCTGAGATGAGGCTCTGTAGACTAGGCTGCAGAAGGCAGACTGGGAAAATAGATAATAAGAATCTGTATAAAACTATGCTTGGAGTCTGGGGAGCATAAGCAAAAATAGAGGAATGTGTAAAGATATTTTGGTGAGAGTAAGCCAGAAAAAATGACCGGAAAAGAGAAATTGCTGAAAAATCAATAATGGAACAAAAAAATACATGAAGGGAGGGAAAGCACCCCACAGTAAGTGCCCTTATAATGAAGGGAGAAAGCGTCAGTGATGGAGGGAGTCAATATGAGTGGGAAGCCAGTGAACAAATAAGTGATAAAAAGAGAGGTAGGAGGCAAAGGCTAAGGAAGAGAGCTTACAGTTCAGGGGCCAGGGGAAGGACGTACATGGAAAAACCCCAGCCTCGCCGCCGCACTCCTGGGTGTGCAGAGGTAGTAAAGAGGGAATGAGATCCAAGATGACCGTTTTATAGATGATGTCCTTATTTTCTGGTCCGGAACTCAAATCGAACTGAATGAATTCTTACAAATTATTTCAATCAATAACTTCAATCTAAAATTCACTATGCACTGTAGTCAGAACAGCATTAGTTTCCTGGACTTGGCTATCTCCATCAATGCAGAAGGCAACCTTGACTCGTCTCTCTATAGAAAGCCCTCAGCGGGAAACACTATTCTCTATGCCCAAAGCTCGCACCCCACTTCCCTAATCAGAAGTATCCCCTATAGTCAGTATCTAAGGCTTAAACGTAACTGCAGTAAGGACTCTAGAAGTGCAGCTAGGGACCTTTAAAGTGGATTGAAAGTTAGGGGTTATAGCCATGCTTGTCTTAAAAAAGCCTTTAACCGAGCAAATTCTGAAATTAGAAACTCATTGATTTTTTCCAGTAAACGGGCTAAAAAATCTGAAACTGTAATGCCCCGTACACACGGACTTTGTTCGGACATTCCGACAACAAAATCCTAGGATTTTTTCCGACGGATGTTGGCTCAAACTTGTCTTGCATACACACGGTCACACAAAGTTGTTGGAAAATCCGATCGTTCTGAACGCGGTAACGTAAAATACGTACGTCGGGACTATAAACGGGGCAGTGGCCAATAGCTTTCATCTCTTTATTTATTCTGAGCATGTGTGGCACTTTGTCCGTCAGATTTGTGTACACACAATCCTCTATTTTTGCTTATGCTCCCCAGACTCCAACCATCTCAGACTCAATTAAGTGCATCTCCCTCTTGGACTACTAGATAAACAAATATTGTTTGTGAGTATTTACTCTAAGAGACGATTGTCCTCCCCTTTCTTTCAAATTCATTTAGTTACCTCTCTATTAGTCTAATTTTATGAACGCTCACTGTCCTCCAATGTCCCCCTATCAGCCCTCTATGGCCGCGCCTGACTGATTCCTTCGGATCGGGCCCTTTGGGGTTTTGTCTGGGGTCCAGCCTGGTGGTTTGCGGGTGCCATCAGTTATTTGGGTAAGTGTTCATACCCACGTTCTTTTTTTTGTTCTTTTTTTTAGCAACCAAGCTCATACTTGACCAAAATACTTTGTACCTACATTTTGACTGTATGCTTCTAGATTTATGTTATAACCCTCTTTTCTCATCTGTTTAGTGGTCTCAATTAAGTCTTGCACATCCCCTGAGGAAGCTAACAGCGAAACATGTCGGGCTAGTGTGCAATATCTCCATTTGTGATTCGCAATTTATTTCTTTATTTATGACCACCAAATGCCTGTAATTCTACATTGCTTTAAAACGGCATGTTCTTTTAATTATGTTATGTAATAAAATTTTGTTTCATTTTAACTGATGAAAGTAAATCCTGTCTCCTTGTATTTGGCACCGCAAAAATCCCCTTATCTTATCATACCAACAGTCAGACATTGTGATGGTAGCGTGATGGTCTTGGGCTGCTTTGCAGCTTCAGGACCTGGACGACTTATGATAATTGATGGAACCATGAATTCTGAGCTCTACCAGAAAATCCTTAAGGAGAATGTCGGGCCATCAGTTTGTGACCTCATTTTCAAGTGCACTTGGGTTATGCAGCAGAACAATGATCCCAAACACAACAGTAAGTCCAACTCCAAATGGTTCAAACAAAACAAAATTTAGGTTTTGGAGTGGCCTAGTCAAAGCCCGGACTTAAATCCAATTGCGATGCTGTATCATGACCTTACACAGGCCGTTCATGCTGGAAAACCCTCCAATGTTGCTGAATTAAAAATTCTGCAAAGGAGAGTGGGCCAAAATTGGGTGGGTGGGTACCGCGCACTGGAAATGACACAGACCATCATGGGTGGTCTGGTTAAATACCCTCCGGGCTCCTCCCATAATTTCAGGCCAGTATACAGGCCTTCCTATTTATGGTTGGGGCCCTCCATCCTGAGAGATATGAAGCACATAAACACATCACAAGACTAACAACATAAAATAGACCTGAAGTGTGCCCTGGCCTGCTGTATGGTAAACCCAGAACTGCTGGGCGGTATGCCAGAGAAGGGCGCAAAAAGACTTGGTTAGGGAGGTAATGATTTATTTAAGTTTACTGACATACTACAGAGCAAGCTTGCTAAAGGCTCGTGACATTTCTGCTTGTGGATTAGGAATGTATCGAGTGAAGCAGGTGGATTTCCACCTACTCATTTTCCTGATCACGTGGTCCGGGACCCCATTTCATGAGGCGGCTGATGCTGCTCCAATGCGGAAAGAATGTCCAGAAAAACGGTTGGGGTCAAGGCTTAAGTTGTGCAGAAGGATCCTGACGTGAGTAGTGAACTGGTTGGTACTTAGAGGGCTGATCGGGAATGGTAGCAATAGGCTGTCCTGCGAGGGATAAGACAGATGGGCTAATAGCTGATCTAGGATGGCTACGGGGCACCAGGTGTTGTATGTTCTGAAGAGCTTGATGTCAACCCCTGGACCGGACTGTTGCGTTTTAGACACCGCGAGGTGCAATGTGAAGTAACTGTGGTGACGCATGAGGTATCGTCTACGTAACATCCTATGACTGGGGTCGGTGACTGTGAATTCGCTGGGCCGTAGAAAGCCGTAAAATTCCAGGTAGATGGCTGCTTGGATAACCAAGCTGGGCAATAGGCCGAAAAGGGAACGTGAAAGGATAGTGGACATATCTTGAAACATGACACTGGTGACCGGTAAGCGTTTACCGCTGACTTGGGGCTGTTGCTTGTGGATACCTTGCAGGATGGCCTTGACCGCATGGGCAGCGAACAAAGATGGTTTGGTAGGATCTTGTATGGAGGTGAAATGCTGGATGCCAGCTAGGTAGAGTCTAATGGTATTGTAGGATATTGCCAGCTGAGTGTGGCAGTACGATATGAAGGCCAGGATGTGATGGAGACCTTCTGGTATTGCCCCGGGGTTAGCGGCTAGAAACCTGTGATAAATCTTCCAGGCAGTATGGTAGGCTTTCAGGGTATTGTGAGATAGTGACTGGTTAATTAGACTAGTGGCGTCGTGAAGATGTCGCTTCAATCCAGGGTTAGTTGCAACCAATGTGGGATAGCAGACATGGTCGGGTCGGCTCCAGGTTCCTGCGAAAAGAACGTTGCGAAGTTAAGACGAAATAGAGCGTCGGCCGAGGTGTTGCATTTGCCTGGGATGTGAACACAGAGGACGTTAAATTGGTGCTGTAGTGAGAGTGGCACCAGCCTGCGCAGGAAGGACATGATGGCCAAGGACTTGGACCGACCTTTATTTATAATACTGGCTGTGGCTTGATTATCTGTATAAAATGTCACTGTTTGTCCTACCCAGTTGTTGCCCCAGACTTGGGCTGCTGCAACAATGGGGTAGATCTCAAACAATGAGTAGGATTGACTGAACTCAGGGATCGAGAGTATTTCTGGCGGCCATGGTGCTGCAAACCAGTGATGGCCAAAAATAGCCGCAAAGCCTGTGGAGGCTTCGGTGTCCGTGATTATCTGAGGTGAAGTGGGAGATGCTGACAGAATAAACAGCGCAATGCCGTTCCAATTTGTTAGAAAATCGTCCCACATGGCCAGGTCAGCTACAGCTGCCTCGTCTAGTTTAAATATTTAGTCAGGGTCTTGTACCTGGGAGAGGAACACCAGGAGGCGTGAGACAAAGGATCGCCCTTGAGAGATGATCCTTATGGCAAAGTTAAGCATGCCATGGAGGGATTGTAGTTGCTTTTTAGTGCAGCCTTGAGTATTAGTAAACGTGTGGATGAATGTTCTGATGCCGGTCAACTTGTCAACTTGTCGGGAGGCAGGCTAGCCTGCATGGTGCGAGTGTTGAGTATGATACCCAAGAAAGTGACAATCTGTGCTGGGCCTTCCACTTTCTTTTCTGCTAAAGGCACGTTAAGATTGTGGAAGATTTCCCTTAGGCTGTTTAGATCAACTGGGCGCTCGCTAGGTTTCTCTATGAGTAGGAAGTCGTCTAAGTAGTGAATCACTTTTTGACAGGATGCATGTTGTGACAGAATCCAGGAAAGGGACTGAGCAAAAGTGTCAAATAGCCACGGGCTGCTTTTGGAGCCGAAAGTTAATTTGGTGGTGAAATAATACAAGCCTTTCCATTTGATTCCGTGCCATCGCCATAGGTACGGCTCAATTGGATACTTAAATACGTCCGAGATGTCTGCTTTAGACAGCCAAGCGCCTACTCCTGCATAAATGATAGATTGAATAGCTGAGTCTACGGATGAATATTTAAGTGAAAACTCTTCTGAATGTATAAGGGAATTTAAACTGGGTATGTGGGAACAATGAGGCGTGGACAAATCATAGACTAAACAAAGTTTATTTGAAAACTTGCCCTTCACAAGCCCGATAGGGCTGACTCTCCATACAGAGAAAGGTGATTGTGTAAAGGGACCGATCATGTATCCCTGGTCTAGTTCTGTTTGCAGCAGGGTGGTGATGGCTTCCTCGTCAGTAGCGGCTGAAAGCAGGTTTTTGCACTCGTGAGTTGTGTTGGGGAGTGTGATAAATCCGGTGTGAAAGCCTGTCGTGAATCCCTGGATGAGGAAGGCTGCCAGTGAAGGTGTTGGGTGTGAGGAGAGGTAAAACCCGAGCCATCTGACGTGCACTCGGCTTAGTCATGCGGATTTAAGCAGTTTGATACCGCAGGTGTCCCTGGGGTGAGCTTTGTGGCATGTGAGGCAGATATGAAGGAGTTTGCAGTGAGAGAAGTTACAAATCCCGAAGTTGAAATTATTGCATATGGCTGCTCCCCCTAGTGCACGGACGGGTCATCCTAATCTGTCTGCCTGGGCCGGCTGAGTAAATGCCGTTGGGTTTTGAGAGCGGCACTGGAGATGGAGGGAAAGTTGGGGGGGGGGCGTCTGCCACCTGACTCGGAGCACCAGTTAGCCATATGGGTAGACGACTGGCAGTTAGTACAGAGTGGGGAACGTAGGACAGCGAAATGGCGACAGAACAGCTCTGTATCGATGGTGCTCCAGTTGGTAGTTGCCTGGAATTGGAAGAGTCTGGCTGAAAATGACCTGTGATAGTCATAAAATGAGCATCCTCCATATTTATAACCTAGATCCACTACTGCATGTAAGTATAGATCCAGCTCTTCCCTCCTGTTGGGGTTGACCATGCATAGTACGTCTCTGAACATCCCAAAGGCCAGCACAAACTCTGCAATGTTGAGTTTGCGGGTAAGCCTATGGTTTTTAGCCTTCAGGACGACGGAAACGTCCCCCCATTAATAGGACTTGTTTTCAGCCAAGTCATGTAATGCGATGAGGAGGGATGCTAAGTTAACGTCCTTCCCATCCATGATGTCTTTCCTGATGCCTGCTGGGACGAGATGTGCGGGGAAGACGTAGGTACAGATGTCGGGTGTACCTGTAAGGAGAGGCATGGGGGTGACGGTGGTTACTGTAGATGGTGGAGGTGCAGCTTGATGTACCTCCAGGGTTCCCACTCTTGTCTGGACGTCGGTGACTGCTGCCAACAGTTTGGTCACCAAGGAGTGCAGCTTAGTAATCGCTGAGGAGATTGAGTGCAGTGACGCCTGGGTGCCTGGTTGGGCTGCCACTGGCGGAGGAAACAGCAACCTAAAGAGCTCAGCTTTCCTAGCAGTTGCAGGGTAGGGAATACTCCTGTGCCGTAGTTCTGCTGTAAGCTTGGGGATGGTCCAAGCTCTGAGAGACTGTAAGCCGTCGTTTGCTGAGCCTGCCCCGGGTGATGGCGGGGTGGAGGCGAAGTCCTCGCTGTCGGCCTGCGACATGGCATCAGCTAAGATAGGGGGAAATGCATATGTTTTAGATAAGTGTATAAAGGTAGGAGGGGATAGATTTTTGGGTAGATGAGATGGAAGGTAGAAGTTTGTCTTCAACTTCCTGTGAAATCTCTTCTTCCTGTTGTTGTTACCCGGTTTTGACCCGGATTGACCTCGATTACTCTACTTGTCTCCTGAACCTGAATCTTCATAGCCTCTCACCTTTGTACATCTTTTGATGCGATGAGTGATGTTGTAATTGGAAGATTCCCACTCACCATGGTTGGTAATGTTTACTGTGATCTATATCTGGTAAGTTTGATACACCTCATGCTATTTGTTGCCTCTGCATTCTGTGTGCACAGCACGCCACGATCCACTACCTATTATCTATATATTTTTTGTACACCAATTGGAGTTTTGCCCGTATGATTAGAGGGCATAGGAGTCAGGGATCTTCTAAGGGGGAGGAGCCCCGTATCCCATTCTTGTTTCACTGACACTCAAAGCACTTATAAGTGGGGACTGCTGAGGGAGGGTGAACTGCATAGCTCTGATGAAGAAGGGATCCTCCCTTCGAAACGCGTTAGCTGATTGTGATGCCTGTGCGTTCCTCCACGACCCTTGGAAGGTTTCGCTCATCCTAAGTCGCAGGCTGTCTGTCGGTGCAATTTTATGTTGTGCCTCCTCCACCAATTGCTTGTGAGTTGTTTCCTTTTACTATTTTTATTCAATAAATGTTTTAAAAGTTAATGCACAAGGCTGGTGCGCCCCTGTCTCCTTTTTATTTCGGTTTCTCCTGAACCTGACCCTTGGCTTGTTATATGGATTGCCGCTCTTCTCCAGTGTTTGACCCTCTGCCTGTGACCCGGATTTGCCTGCTGTCTTCTTGCCCTTGAACCTCTGCCTGCTTCCTGGACTGTCCTTGTGTCTTCCGACTACATTACCTGCCTATTGTGAATATACTGATCCTGTGTGTGTTTGACCCTCAGCCTGGTTCTGGACTTTCTCTTGTACCCGCTCCAGTTAATCATCCACCTGCCAGTCTCTGCACAGCTACCTGCCTCTACTAAGGACTTCATGCCAGCAGCCTTCTGCTTTCTGAGGTAGCCTGTGGCTCTTCGTGCATCCACTCCCTGTCTCACCTTCAGGGGGCGGACTGCGCTTAGTCGAAAGGGTGAACTGCTCTCGGCATTTTGGCCTCGGTAAGTACTTCCCTGATAGTAGGAATAACCATGCGCAGCATTGGTACAAAATAGATGGTGTGAGTTGTGTCTGTTTATGGTATTGTTTGTGAGGGATCTGAATCGTTGAGCCGGTGATACAACTGGACTCGGATTGGTTGGTGGGGTTGTAATGCTGAGGATCTGAATCATTGAGCCGGTTTGCGACTGGACTCGGATCGGTCGGTGAAAATTGTACTGATACGGATCCGAATCGTTGAGCCGGTGCTACGACTGGACTCGGATTGGTTGGTGGGGTTGTAATGCCGAGGATATAAATCATTGAGCCGGTTTGCGACTGGATTCGGATCGGTCAGTGAAAGTTGTATTGACAAGGATCTGAATCGTTGAGCCGGTGCTATGACTGGACTCGTATTGGTTGGTGGGTTGTAATGCCGACAATCCAAATTATTGAGCCGGTATGCGACTGGACTGGATCGGTCGGTGAAAATTGTACTGGTAAGGATCCGAATCGTTGAGCCGGTGCTACGACTGGACTCGGATTGGTTGGTGGGGTTGTAATGCCGAGGATCTGAATCATTGAGCTTGTTAGCGACTGGACTCGGATCGGTCAGTGAAAGTTGTATTGGCAAGGATCCGAATCGTTGAGCCGGTGCTACGACTGGACTCGGATAGGTTAATGGGGTTGAAATGCCGGGGATCCTGAATCATTGAGCTGGTATGCTACTGGACTCGGATCAGTCGGATGAAAGTAGCACTGATGTGAGGTGACGATGTGGTTTGTGTGTCGGATTCGAATTGATATGACTGGACTCGGATCGACTGATGGTGATGGTGGTTGAAGGTGCTTGCGTTTTGCAGAGGATCCGAAGCGTAGTGCCGAAGCTGCGACTAGATTCAGATCGGCTGTTGGTGAGTGTTTGTGCGGTAAGAGGTGTAGAGAGTCCGTTTTAGATGAAAGTGGGGGTGTTATGTGTGGAACAAAGGTTTCGGGATTGTGCGCCGCTAATGCGACTTGATCCGAAAGTGACTCCGTACGGATAACATAACGATTTGATTCTATAAACGGTAACAATAGCTCCTACCTGCGACAGCGAGTGTAACGGTCGGGAACTGCGAACGGAACTGAGGACACGCTGGATCTCGAAAGTAGGAACTCACAAACGTGCGGTGAGTTTCGGAAAGTCGGCCTGGTGACATGATACCGCGCACTTACCACTGGAACCGACACAGACCATCGTTGGTGGTCTGGTTAAATACCCTCCGGGCTCCTCCCATAATTTCAGGCCAGTATACAGGCCTTCCTATATATATATATATATATATATATATATATACACATACAAATATGTGCGCGTGTGAACATAACCCTCAAAATAAATGATAATGTCATAATTGCAATGGAGATCAATTACTACCCTGGAAAGATGAAGAACCTGCGAAGACTCATAGGATGGTATGTACATCCAGTACTTCATTTAACCCATTGGGTGACATGGTACACAATTTAAAAGTCCAAAAGGTTTCCCTCTTGCACAATAGAGAAAAACCTCTCATTGGCAGTCAGACTCCCCTTTGGTATGCACTCAATGGCTCAAACAGACAAATCTTTGATGTGTTGTTTGTGGTAGGTCTTAAAGTGTCGGGGCACACTGTGTAAGTCACAACCACTAGAAATAAAATGATGGTGATCACCTATCCATTTTCTAAGGGTGCGCTTTGTGCGCTCAACATATGGGAGGTTGCAAGGACATGTGAAAAATGTTGCCAGTTCTATCCGTAAACAATAATTGCCCATGCCTAATGAACTGGCAAGTTAGACAGCCTCTCTTTTTACATTGAAAGGACCCTGTCCTGTTATCAAAGTAGGACCGTATATCCATAGGTCTCTTATTATGTATGCTTTTGATCTTACTAGGTGCAATATTGTTTTTAACTGTACGTGCTCTTCTGAAAGTGACCTGGGGTGCAGATGAAATATTTGAGCCTAACTTAGGATCTATTTGGAGGATGTGCCAGTGCTTTTTCATTATTTTAGTGATGGACTTATATTCACTATTGAAACCAGTTATAAACCTTACACTGTTTTTTCCTTGATGAGCACCCTTTCCACCTCGATTGTTGGTCTGGGAGGGAGAGGGAACTGCAAGGAATGTATCAAAAGTATTTTGAATTAGATCGCTCGGATGACCTTTTTGTTTAAATTTGTCCATTAATTCCATACCCTGCTGCGCGTAGTCACCCTCTCTTGTACAATTCCTGCCCAACCTTTAGAATTACTAAGTTAGTTATTTATTTTCTAATTTTTATTTATTGTTTTCTTTTTGTTTGTTTTTGTTTTTTTTATTTCTAATTTTTATTTATCTCTTTTTTATTTTTTTTATTTTTTACAAGAATTTTATTTTTTATAATAATTTAATATATTTTTATTATTTTTAATAATAATTCTTGCTAATTAATCAACTTATAACTTTGGCAATTATGCTTGTGTCTGCTAAATGTCATTTGTTTATATGGTTATGCTGGAGGAGGAGAAAGGAGAGTACTTTGCCTTTAAGAGATAATCAGCTCCCTGTGCATATTCCTATTTAAATCCCTGTAGGCTGTCAATGTCACATGACCTGAGGATGGGCCACGCCCAAAACGTGTCATCATGATGACAGCCTCATTAGAAACTGCCTAACTTAACAGCTGCCATCCCTTAGCTAAACACTATACAGTGGATCCAGTGAGTACCGCAGACCCCAACGTCATATCCGGTGCACCGCCCGGAAGCCCTGGCTATACACATCCAGCTTGTGTCTTTTGCCTCTAGTCCCAGGTTGATGAGTGGGCTCGCAGGGCCACTGCATGGCTGACGTCACTCCGGCTGTGCTGACAGGACATTTGTCTACCGACAATGGTACCTCTGGTCTCCAGGATCAGTTTACCAAAAGGCGTTTCACAGCATTACCTTTACTACAACTGGTTACTCCACCATAGAGGGGATTGAGTGACTCTTCCCGGCGGATTATCTCTTTTCTCCCCTCCAGCACCTGCTTGTTATATGGTACATGAATCTAGCCTTTCTTCATACATCATTTTGGGATAATGAGCATTCTGTTATTGACATAATCATAAATCAATCTGTTTTTAAGAAGATTCCTTTCTTTTTTATGGCTTTTGCTTTACCAATACATTTTTATACATTTATATGATCCCTTATTTTGGTCATTCATATTTGTGGGACTACATATACCAGCCATCAGCTTTATGAGTACCAATTTGTGTCTGTATATACTTCCAATACCTCAGCACTATTCAGTGAGGAACTTTGTATTTGTACCCTCTCTTACAAAAAAAATAAACCCTTTGTGTCTTAAACCCAGGCTGCACATGAGACCTTGAATTCTTTAGGGATCCAGCACTAATCTTTGTCATTAAACTTACAAATGTCAGAATTAGTGGTGTATGCATAATGTGTACAGTGCTTTTATTGTACATAGCACCTTGGAACCTACTGTGCACTCACTGAACCCATTGGGGATATACCCAGCTCTTGGTGACTGAAGAGGAGAAGCAGAAGTGGATCATAAGTGAATGGGGTGGAGGGGTGCAGGGCATATGCACAGTGTGGTACTGGCTATGTCTTTGTTCCTCCTCTAGCCTAGCCAAGCGGATGTACTTTAGGAAAAGACTGGACTTTGCTACTGCTCCTCCTGGTTTGATAAATGCAGTAGAGTCTGCCCCAAGGCCCCTCCAGCTGTACCAAGCTGTACAGGGAACTCAACACGACTGCACTTTACCCTGTACTGTAGCACTCTTTGTGTACCTTGCCCTCACATCATATTTCTCCACTCTATACAACACTACCCCCAACCCATACTGCTCCACTCTGTATAACACAGTATCCTCATCATACTAGGGAGCCCCATTATGTAAAACAACAGCATAACTCCCAATTGTCCCAGATTCCATGGGCCAGCCCTGGCATATCAACAAAATCCTGGTCTTCTGCAGATCCAGGCTCTGTCCCGGTTGCCCAGTGCTGGAGCCATGTATCTTGCAGTGTTCAGATCGCTCTCAGCAATCATTGATTTCTATGGTGACAGGGGATGTGGTGACATGCAGAGAACAGTGCTGTACACTGCCAAGGTTTTTGTGTTTTACCTTATCACTGACTGCTGACACTGGGATATTTTTGCCTCCCAATGACCAACAGGCAGGACTAAGTTACATACTCTTGACCTTTGTGATCTGTATCTTTTGCTGTGTGTCCTACTCATAATCTCTGCATTCTATAATCTTGTGCTGTGTGTTCTACTCCTGATCTCTGCATTCTTAAAGCTACAGTATGTTGTAAATTACATATTCCTAACTGCTGCACTCTATATACTGTGATTTGAGTTATATAGTCCTGAATGCTGCACTGTGTAAGCTGTGCTGTAAATTACATACTCCTGACCATGGTGTTTATTGCCTCAACGGTTGCTTGTTGCTATGTAGTCCTTAACTATTTTAAAGTGTAAGTAAGCCCCCCTATCATTTTTAGCCAAGGAAGCTGCCATATTTGCCTCTGTTTAATCTACAACTGTCATGATGCTGCACATGTGATCAGTTATGACACCAACCATTGGAGGGTTTTACAGTTTGGTTGAGAGCACAGCCAATGGGAGTGTTACATTTCTGGTACAAAACAGTTTTATGGATGGGTTTACTTCCGCTTTAAGGTAGGATAAATACATTATTAGCTGTCTGGCTATATTCTATGCAGAGAAAGGCATGTGTAATGGAAGGGTTTCAACTTTTTAAAAAATGATCTGTTGTGCCACTTTAATTAAGTATTTTGTTAGTACAAAGAATGCAATCTATGTGTGTGGTGTATACTGCAAGTAGGCTCAGACTCTATTAAGCCACATCCAATATCCAGCCTAATTTAATCCACTGTTTTAGTCATCATCTACCTGGTGTTTCCCTCTTTTTTAATTTCTAAACTTGGCAGTTATGCAGTGCAGCCATTACTATGGCCCATAGCACTAGTGTGTTGAGGAGGGCGCGACTTATAATTTACAGACCTACTGTATTCAGAAGACAACCTTGGCCAGAACTAAGTATAGCCGGCTTGGGCAGAAGTCTAAGTCCTATGTATATTGGGTTGGTCTAGGATCCAAGGGACTTCAAGGGGCCAGTTCTTGTACACACACAATTATTTGCAGGCACCATACATGCTTGTATTTCAAAACTCTTCTTACCATTGAAATGATTTAGATCAGGTGAGGTTCTATTTAAGATGATGAAAGTTAGTGGTTCTTGCTACTAAGTGAATTCCAGTAACCATGATCTGTGCAAACCGTGGGTAGAACACTTAAACAAGTCTATCAATTAAAATTAAAATATGTTTACAACTAGTGCTTTTTGCCATCTCATCATGATCTAACCTGCTTTTGCACACACATAAACACAATCAGTTATCCAAAAAAAAATATTTATAAAAATCTTTTGTGTTCCTTTCTATTTTGCTCATCTTTCTATAAGTATGGAGTTGTAATGCCAGATTTCCTCTACAGAACCACTGCAGCTTAACTTTGATATTGCATTTCAATTAAACTATTAGAAAAGGAATAGTGTGGCAGAACTTGTTCTAGTGCTCTACATGGAGGTGTCTGAAGAATATGGAGAAATGTTAAATACAGTACTAATATGTAGCATGTATACTTACACCAATATTGTTTGTTTTTTTTCATTCATTGCAATCATTGCCCAGAACTAAAAGGTTTAAGGAAAGGAGTTCAGTAACGTAGTCACAGCAAAATCAACATTTCTGAAATTCTGAAAAGGGTCCTTTGTCTTAAAAGAACAGCCAGAATGCATTTGATAACAAGCAGAAATGGCGATTTGTGGTTAAGCATAAAAAAGATATTTGCAGGCAAACTCGAAAGTATTTGTTAGGTCCCTAAGAGATAAAGAATGTGTGCTTAAAAAGGTTGCCTTAGAAACATGATTTCACTTTAGAAAAGGCCCTAAAGACCTGCATTGAAAAATCAACTACAGAATCAAAGCATGATTCAAATCCACAACTTATGTTAGCTATAGAACAATGCATCAACTGCTAAATACATGACCCAAGCTGTGTAAAGGATTTCTAAATAATAAGCTTCATTCTCCATATGTTGCAGTAACCGAATACAAGAAAGATTTAAGCACAGATAGTTGTTCCTGGAGGAAAGTAGAGAAGTACAATAAAGGTGATTAGTTGAAATTGCATCTTTTGTTAGACAAAATCTGTCAGAAATTTTCAGCCATTTCACCATTGTAAGTGTAGATAAACCTGTACTGCATTAATAGCCTTTTAACGTTCTTTACAGTATGTAATAATTTGTATGCTTAAAAGAAAAAAGGAAAATCATTAGATATTTTTTTTCCTAACATATATCACAGAATGTTAACTTTAAGGATCCTATTTCTAAAGCGCAAGTGAAGTTAGGAAATGTTGGTTCACCTGAAAATGTACTTAATTTCCTTTGACACCCCGAGTATGAAAGGGGTTAAAGTCGTTTAGGACATTTCATACCCAAACACAAAGGCAGCTACCGAACACTTCAATCAGCCGAACAAGGAACCCATACAAATAATCCACCCCAAAAACGAGACACGGCTCTGTCTTCAGGTTTCAAGCAGGAATCAACTCATTTATTATAACACATGGAAACAACAGATAAAATAACTCAGAGACTCTTTCCCCCCCACCTTTGGAAAAGAGGGCGGGTTAAACTGTCCAATGACAATGGACACACAGGTCAGGTGTGTTTAACGTCTCATCAGTACACAGTGTTAGCAGAGAGAGCTGTTGGAAGAATCCCCCCTCCCTCCAATGCAATACCCATCCTGTGATCAAAGACAGACAAACACAAACCCTCCAATGCAATACACATCCTGTGATCCAAGGCAGACAAACACAAACCCTCCAATGCGATACACATCCTGTGATCCAAGGCAGACAAACATAATAGAACATTGGTTTGCAGGAGGCTGGCATTCAGTCCCCTCCAAAAGCCTCAAAAGAAAAAAGGAAAATCATTAGATATTTTTTTTCCTAACATATATCACAGAATGTTAACTTTAAGCATCCTATTTCTAAAGCGCAAGTGAAGTTAGGAAATGTTGGTTCACCTGAAAATGTCCTTTTTTTGTATTGCAGGTTAGTTTTAAAACAGGGACGCTGAAGTAATCAAACTCAATTTTAAGCTTAGTACAGTAAAGTGAAGAGGTAAATAAATGTATTTTAACTAACTTGACATATTTTGCAGTGCATATGCCCATACAAATTGAGCTAGTAAAGGGGTCGTTTAAAACCCTACCAATTCATCATTGATCAATATGGGTCACCCTAGAAATAAAAGGATGTATAACATTCATCCAAAATGTAAATTGGTCCAGTATAGCTGTATATATAGTTTTTTGCTCATAGGTTTACATACCCCTGGGAGAATTTATAAAATGTTAGTCATTTTTGCTGCACCACAAACAAGCCAAATAGCAACCTAGACAAGATTCAAAACTTCTGGAACAAAAACATACGTGAGACCCACTTGAAAGGTAAATTTAAGTTGTTAAAAATGTTCAGAGTGGTTAATAATGTGTATGAAGAAAAGCACACCATCCCTACCATGAACCAAGGAGGTGAATCTATGTTGCTTTGGGAGGGAGGGGGTGAGCAGAGATGTAACATTTCTGGAAATTTTGAAGTCATGGGAACAAAATTTTTTTCACAATTTGGGATTAAAAAAAAACAAAAAAGCAATTAGTATGGAGTAGTTTTACAAATTGAAAGTAATTTTGCTACACTGGGAAGGTGAAATGCCTAAAATAAAAGTACAGCTTATTCAGTAAATAAACTAAACTTACTTTTTTTTATTTTTTATTGCAAATGGAATAACAAGGATTGTATGTGTTAAGAACATTTCAACTATACAGAGAGTAGGGAACAGGTAGAGAGCAAGTAACCCCCCGCCCCTTTCCCACATAATAATAAAAGCTTTCTGCCAATATGCATTTTCAGTTATTGGCAATGCTGATCCAGAAACATATATTGCTCTTGTAAGAGCTTGATTTTCAGGTGTCATTTTTTCTACAAATTAGGGGATTGTGTATTTTTGTGAGGCTGTGGTTTGTGATCCAAAAGCAGCAGAAAGTGTGTTTCTGGAATGAGAACTCTGGACGGAAAGCTAATTGCACTTTCATTATGGTCCTCATCATTTCATTCAATAAAGTATTTGTTATAGTCTTTAGGGCACCTCTGGTATGCCAGGATGTGTTCTGGCATCATTGTAGCATTTGGAAAACAATATTTCTTCTCACAATTTTTGCAAATTGCAGCTTTGCTTTCAGCAGAAATAGCACTGTGAAGATGTTTCCAAACTCCAGATGTTGGTCTCACCATTTTACTGAGAGGAGGAAGTGAAAAAACAATTTGCTGAGCAGACTGTAGGTGAACATTATGCTGTGATGGTGGAGAACAAATAAATAAGGTCCATAAGAAATTCCACTCTTTAGAGCTGAAGTATGGGCAAAAATGAATTTTGTACATTTGTGCACAGTAAAATAAGTTACCTCTAATGAAGTGTTCCCTACCTCTTGCTTCTACTTGGTTTGGTAAAGCTTTATTCATCCTGTCAGCACTGAATGTCCGGTACTAAGCTTGTAATTCTGGCTGCAGAACAAATAGCCCAGGAGGCCACTCGTTTGGTATCACCTCCATTCAGAAAATGCCTTGGATTCTTTTCAGTGAGGTGTGAATGAACGTTACAATTGCCCTCCTCCAATTACAGAATGCCTGCAGCCAGAATGTCTCATCAGCACCAACAGGTTTTTTTGCAAAGTTCATTTACTGCTAGTTATGAATGTGTAAATATTTGAATGTCCATAGCCTGGCCGTTTTACTTAAACCACATTTAGCTCCCACATCTGTATTTTTATTTTTGTATGCAATTCTTAGACAAAAATGACAAATCTTTGATCAGTAGTTGTTTAAAAAAATAATGTTACTATAGATAAAAAGCATACATTTTGTTCTATAAATTCTGCCTGTTTAAAATTACACTAAAATTATGGCTCTGGCATAGAGCTGTGCAAAGTGAATTACAAATTTGATAGACCTTGTTTTTTTTAATTTAGCAATGTTATTGTGATGAAAAAAAAGAAACAAAGGAATGGAATTGTTTAAATGTTAATGGTTAGAAACTAGAAAAAAAATCACCAGGAAAATAATAGGTTAAATGTAATTTTATTTTAACAAAAACTTTTTTTTTTACTTGTTAGGCTAGTTTAACTAACATCATGTACAAATAGAAGCTTATGTCTTTGATCTCCATACGAACAAAATATATACAAAAGTAACAATGTTACTTTTGTATTCCTCTATCTCATGTCTGAAAAGTGCTTATAAACACGGTGTTAGAAGGTCTGTTTTGATAGCATCTACAGTAATAGCATCTGCATTTACACAGAAAATTCCGGCTGTCATTTTGACAGCTGGAAATTGCCTGCAAATGTAAGAGGGGTGCAGCAGCCTTAAATTAATTAAAAGTGCTCCCCTGGGATGACTTCCTGCCTAGAACAGCTTCTTAACATTTTAATGGGATACCTAAATCTGGCTATTATCGATAAATTTGCAGGTTGCTTCTAATTTTGTCTGTGTATTAATCCACTAATAGGCTCAGCTTCAGAATGCCACAAGAGCTGTGTGTTACGTTGCAAAGATTCTCACACTGGGGGATTTATTTAATGACATGGTTCAAAGACCAACAATGTGTTGTAGCCTAGAGCATCAAATCCCAATACCATTTCAATTAATTTATTTATACTACATTTTTAAAGTAAATATCTTATTGGTTGCTGTGGATAACCTTACAGTGCAGCCTTTCTAAACTAAATTAAACATCTTTGTCCTATACAATTCATCTATAGTGAAATTATGTTTTCTCTGCTATCATTTTTCCCCATCAAACCCAGATTGTATATGCATTAATTTCATACCAGAACTATACTGTGCTCAGAGCCTTCTGAGAATGAAGAGCATTTAGTAACATCAGTTCTGACGCTTTCCATCTAATTTAAGAGCAATATGCATATCAAAGATTTTCTTCTCATGACACAGCAAATCAAAAATGTATTTGTTGAAAGGTAACCTGTTTTTTTAATGATGTTTTAAGAAAGATTCTACATGGCTAAGACTGAATATTAATACAGCAAGTTCATGATCATAAACTATGCTTCTGTGTGACCAGAAGTCTTTTGTGCAATGGCAGCAGATGCGTATTTTAGTGAATGTATATGAAAATCAATAAGAGAGTTCAAGTGGGCATTTTAATCAGTCTAATGTTAGCTATGGCTAATTAAAACTGATTGGCAAAACCATAAGATCAGATCCAATACAACCAGCCTATAACAAATTAAATCCAAGTAGTGGATTATTTCTCCACATTTTTAGCATTAAACATGTTTTCATCTCTAATTAAAAACCAAGCTGGAAAATACAAATTACCACTATTTTCCACTACCAACATTCTTTAAAAGAATAAACACTTCTTCAAAAAAAGATTCTCTAAGCACTGTTATTTACAAGTGATACTCTTCAAGATGTCAATCTATTTTAAATTGTTACAGGTATTATTAAATATGTGCCTGCCATTTTGGCAGCAAGTGTGTATTTGTACATGAGATTGACAGACACAACAGTGATCTACCTTCAGTTATATTCTGCTATTTTTGATATATCCCTTACCAGACTTGAATACTAAGCCTTCAAGCTAACATTTCTTTGGTCACAAAAGACAAAATATGCTAAAGTTAATGAAGCATTCTTTTTCCTGCATTAAGAGGCTTAGGTGCATACAAGAGTTCACAGCACCCGAATACTCTTATGCCCCGTACACACGATCGGATTTTCCGATGGAAAATGTGTGATAGGACCTTTTTGTCGGAAATTCCGACCGTGTGTAGGCTCCATCACACATTTTCCATCGGATTTTCCGACACACAAAGTTTGAGAGCAGGCTATAAAATTTTCCGACAACAAAATCCGTTGTCGGAAATTCCGATCATGTGTACACAAATCCGACGGACAAAGTGCCATGCATGCTCAGAATAAATAAAGAGATGAAAGCTATTGGCCGCTGCCCCGTTTATAGTCCTGACGTACGTGTTTTACGTCACCGTGTTTAGAACGATCGGATTTTCCGACAACTTTGTGTGACCGTGTGTATGAATGTCCGAACAAAGTCCGACCGTGTGTACGGGGCATTAGTCTTGCAAAAGCCAGAGCTAACAGCTTGCCAGTTCAGGTCTTATACAGTAAAGGAGGCTATACATGGAAATTTGGCCAGTTCAGCAAGGACTGGTCTAATTTCAATACATGTGTAGACAGGCTGGTTGTACAGAAGCCAAATTTACTGATTGACTTCTGTACAGCCAGTCTGTCATGTTTTTCCCGATTGATTAGTGCCACCAGCTATAGCCAGTGGCACTGATCAATGTATTCTGACAGCGGGGACAGTGGGTCAGAATACAATGACTCAGCTGGGAGGATGTGGGAATTGTGTTTTTTTTTTTTTTTCATTCAATCCACTCGTTAAAAGGTAACTGAGCCAAGTGCGTCTCCTAAATTAAAAAGAAGTTAAACTAGGACATATCCACTATTCCTATTTAGAAGGCTGGAACATTTACACTTGCTCCTACAGATTTCAAATGTGCCAATCAACATCCTTCCAATTTTATTTGGAAGAGTTACTGTATATTAAACAGTGTCTCTATGCCCTGCAAAGTCACAACAAATGATAGAAAACTAAGCCAGAACTCCAAGAAAGTATTTTTGTAAAAGGGCAGGGCAGTTTAAGATAATAAATGGTCAAAGGTTCTCATTACCAGAGCTTTACTCAGTGATGATGGAAAGATACAGAAAGTCAATTTTTGCTAACCAATCAAGCCAATAAAATTTAATATATACAGTATATATTAATATAAAATTGTCCAGATGTTAAACCAAACCAGTTCAACTTTGACCTCAAAATAATATTGTATGTATTGTCTTGTCAACTGATACCTTGGAAACTAGATGACACAGAGAAACATATATATTGATTGCTATTGATTGATATATTGTTTTGTTTTTTCCACAAAAAGATTTTTATTGAGCACAATAAAAGTGGTAAACACAGTACATTACAGAAATCAAATGAGATTGTGAAATCATCATGACATGTGTAAACATTAACAAGAACATTATTGCTAATAAGTCATGGGACATAGTAATCAGGAATAGACCATTAAGACAGTCAATAGGAGAAAGTATCATATTGGTCTGTTCCAGGTCAGACTAATCCCCCATACACACGGTCGGATTTTCCGATGGAAAATGTCCGATCGGAGCGTGTTGTCAGAAATTCCGACTGTGTGTGGGCTCCATCGGACATTTTCCATCGGATTTTCGGACACACAAAGTTGGAGAGCAGGAGATAAAATTTTCCAACAACAAAATCCGATCACGTCAATTCCGACCGCGTGTGGCCTGTTCCGACGCACAAAGTGCCACGCATGCTCAGAAGAAATTCCAAGACGGAACAGTTCGTTCTGGTAAACTTAGCGTTTGCAATGGATACAGCACTTTCTTCACGCTGCAATGTTAAAAATGGTTTAGTACAGCGCACTCTCTTCTTCTTTATAATGTGACAAGAATTAAGTAGTTTTGCTGCTCATATTCACACACACTTCTCACAAAGTTTTATTTTTGTTTTTTTATTGGGATTCCCTGAATATATTGTTATTAGTTGTCACACCTGACAGAATTTTTTTTTTCTTTAATTTTTTGGGGGATTTTAAGCCTTTTTTTTATTTAATGTTTGGATTTTTTCAAAGGCTGATCTTTGTTCAATGTTATTTTTATTTTTACTCCAGAATATTTTTGTGTGTGTTTTGTGTGTGAAGTTACCCCAACACCATTGATATCTTTTATTATTTAATCTCAAGGAGATTGTTTGGTGTTGGTGTCCCTTGTTAATTTCACATTGTATATTTGAAATGTACCTGAATCTTCACAAAAAAACTGTCCTTTTTGAAGTAAAACACATAGGAGAGTATAATTCAAAACAAAAATCCTTTATTAAGGGATCAGAACCAAACAAAGAGGAAGGCAACACTGGCTCAACATGAGAAATTAGCGAAGCCTGGGACCCCCACGGCAGACATAAATTCTTGAACATCAAAGTTGGTGGCCTGAGGAGTCCATACGTAAGGGAGGGCAGTCTGGTCCAGAATTCGCAGAGATCCGGATAGCAGCAGATGACATGTGTGTCCCCAGGCTGTGGTACCACAAGAGGCTGCATTTTTTGGCCGACCAGACTGGATCCAGGGTCCTCACTTTCTGGTCTTCCTTTCATGCTTCCTTCCCGGCTGTGGCTGTGCAGTTGGAGATGTGGCAGGAGGAGGAGTAGGACCTGGAGGAGGACTGGGAGGACCTGGAGGAGAGGGAGGGCGAGGAGGAGGACCTGCAGGAGGAGGAGGAGAACCATCGCAAAGGTGTGTCTGAGCTGTCATTTGGCCCCTCATACCTTTGTTAAGAGCCTCCAATATGAGCGCCTCACACAAGACTTGTTGGCCCTCCTCCATCCTCTGCATTTTATATGCAATGACGGCAGCAATGTCCTCCTCCACGGTCTGTCATGCTCCCAGGACCTCTGTAGCCCTCCAAAAGAGTCCTCCAGTAGCCTCCTCTAGGGCACTCCTCCTACTGCCACTTTCTCTTTTCAGGGGGGGTGGAGGGACCTGCAGATCAGCCAGCCGGCTTGGCCCGGCCACCTCCTGGCTGAGACTTCCCTGTGTATGAAAAAGGGACATGGTTTTAGTTGTTGCTTCATCAATCACAATCCTAAATTAGTACTCCCAACTAACATCTAGTTAACATCATTGATTGGACAAGCAGAAATATTTAGAGGAATGCTATACCTGGCTCAATCTGGGCTCCTCCACATGTGGCCTGGAAGGCCCAGGTTGGGCGTCAGAAGCCTCAGCCGGGGGGGAAGGAAGCGTGGAAGGAAGACTGGAGAGGGATGGCCTGGGTTCAGTTTGGCCTGCCAGAAAATGCAGCCTGTCGTAGTACAACATCCTGGGGACATAGATGTCATCTGCTGCTCCGGATCTCTGTGAATCCAGGACTTTCTTGCGCTCCCTTAGATATGTGCTCCTCAGGCCACCAATGAAAATCTTTAAATAGGTGATGTCTGCCGTGGGGATCACCTGCTTCACAATTTCACACAATTGCACCAGTGCTGCCTTCCTTTTTGCTTGGTTCTTGAAATGGGGGTGGTTAATCTCCCACAGACAGGGCAGCTCCTTTAAGTTATTTATGAATACTGACATGAAGTCATTGTCTTTCACTAAGATATCCATGTTCACTGCAAGACACAACACAAGACAAAGCCTAATGTCAGACAAAACTCTCCTAATCTTGTTACAATATAGGCTTCAATGTAGAAGGAGTATAGGCACAAGTTTGTCTCTTACCTTCGTTCTTATGATCGGCGCGTCCAATGCTCCTTCCTCCGCTCACAGATCGTATGTAATACGCACGCGTGTTACGCTTTATACACACTGCGCATGCGTGTAACTCCGCCCGCCCCTGACGTTCTTTCTAGTCTATTCCCCGCCCCTTTTTCTTTCGGCGCAGTGGGTGAAGAGCACATGGCGGAGTTAGAGCAGGTGTGTGCTAATTATAGCAACGAGGAGGAGGAAAGCCCGGATCCGGACACGTCCCGATCCAGAAGGAGACGTTTTAAGGCCACAAATATGTCCTTTGGGGAGATGTTGGAGATGGTCGACATCATGAAGAAGTCCGACTATGACGGAAAGTATGGGCCTTACCCCAACCCCAACATCAGAAAGGCAAAGATCATGGCGAAAGTGGTCAAAAGCCTTCACAAGAATTTCGGGGTACGAAGATCGAAAGATCAGCTCAGGAAGCGGTGGTCGGACCTGAAGTTAAGAGAGCCAGAGCAGTACCGAAAAATCCGGAGAGTGCTGCAAAAAAGTAAGTAGCTGTGCTGTGTTCCTATTCTTTCTGTCTTTATTGCGTTCGTGCTGCTCCATATGCTTTTCTTAATTGTACAGTTTAAAAGGGCAACTTTAATGTTCATGGGCCCATTATTCGTTCGTATCAAACATTTTTCTTTCGGCCTCTAAAACACCATTGTTTAGGCCATATGCATTTTCCCACATTTTTTTGGGGCCTACTTGAATGCCAAATATTTGTTTGTGTAGATGGGTTTGTTACTAGAATGAAATGCCAACTAGATTCTGTGTAAGGAGAGGACACTGAGTAGCTGTTTTCACATCTGGACACTGGAGCTATAGTGTGGGACACAAGAACACCATTTTTATTAGGGGGGCACACAGGTGCTCCAGTGTATACTATAGGGGGGTCTCCATCTGTGAAGCTTGTACTAAACAGGTAAAGTATTGCAGCTTGACAAAGGCCAATAAAAAAAAGACATCTTGGAACTCGGCTAAAATAGACAATTGTACCCCACTTCCAAGCAATGTTTCCTATTTATAGTTCTACCATCAAATATCTGTGTGCTAATTATAACATTTTTGATTTACATAGGGGAGAAAAGACTCGGAGGACACCCCTCATCCGAGGAGACCAGAGACCCCTGACCTCTGGAAGAAGGTGAAATACCACCAACCCAAGCTGAGCAGGAGGAAGAAGAAGATGTGGTGGAGATTGGCACCACAAGAGGTGAGTGTCTGCGACCACAGGCTCAGGTAAACGAGATGGATGGTGGCAGATTTTTGAGACCTGTTTTTGTTTTGTTTCTCTCTTTTTAGGTGATCGTGATGTTGTGGATCCAGAACGTTTCACATGAGAAAGTGCCCAGATCCTGATCGGGGAGATCATGGGGTGTAATGTCGAACTGCAAAACATACAGCAAAAAATCAATGATGTCATTAAAAAAAATAATAACATCATTGATGTTTTGGGGCGAATTTAAAACTTTTTGGATTGTGGTCCAATCTTTTAAATTTTTTTGCAATGTTTTGAAAAGCCAAATTTGGAGGATACACACAGATTGCCAACATGTGCTATCTGCCATCACGGGAGATCAATGGACGCGTTTTGGGGGTGCAACCCCTTCCTCAATTATAAAGTAGCGTTGAGGAAGGGCTTGCTCCCCCAAAACACGTCCCTTGATCCCCCCTGATGGCAGATAGCACATGTTGACATTCGGAAATTGGTGTACGTCTTCCAAATTTGGCTTTTCCAGGGGTCATTTCCCCCTATCTGAACGCCATATCAAACCCAGTTCCTAAATACTGATGTCTGATATAGCCTTCAGGTTTTACCTAATGTGAACTTTGTAAGTTCAAGTTTTTTGGCTTTCTTGTTGGTTTTACACAGGCCTGATTTATCTGAAATGGACATTTCGATTTTTGATAATGCTACTGCAAAAATTGTTATACAACAAACATGTTGGTTTGTTTTAAAAACCTTTGGTAAATGCACATGTGATTGTGCAGATATTAAAAAGTTGCTTACTCAAGAATGTGTGGATTATTGTCTCAACACTACAATACAACACTTTTGGGGTGATGTAATTGCTGTTTTCTGCAAAAATGGGTGTTATTTCCTAAGGGCAAATCCTCTTGGCACTACAAGTGCAGTTTCAGTGCAGTTGCAAGTGCACTTGTAGTGAAATGTGTTTTTGCATTTAGGAAATAACAGCCAACAGTGCTTTGTATAAGGTTACACAATCACAACATTTTCTGGACTCAACACATTTCTGTCAGGGTCAGCTAAAACAAACACAAGCAGTAAATGTCCACCAAGAATTTTTTTTTTTATTATAAAAAGGCTTCACAGATTTGCTGGCATATTGATAGCCCCCCTACCCGCAAAGAACTCCAGGTAGCGTAATCGGACATCAGGGGCACTCAGGGAGGGCAAGCCAGGACGGCCACTTTCAAGCGCCGTCAGTGTGGTTTGATGTAGGATTCCGGCCTCAGGCCCAACTGAGCCAGCATAGTTGGCCGAATGTTTCCTTAAAAAGTTATGGAGAACACAGCACGCCAGTATAATATGGTTCAGTTTATACTCCGCCATATGGATGGGTGTCAGAAATAGTCGGAACCGGCTGGCCAGGATTCCAAATGTGTTCTCCACCACTCTTCGGGCTCTGGCCAGCCGGTAATTAAAAACCCTCTGTTCCGGGGTGAGGGTCCTCATTGGGAATGGCCGCATCAGGTGGTCCCCCAGCGCAAACGCTTCATCAGCAACGAACACAAATGGGAGTCCTTCCACATTGTCCTCTGGAGCTGGCAAGTCCAAGCTGCCATTCTGGAGACGCCTGTAGAACTCCGTCTGGGCGATGACTCCACCATCGGACATCCGGCCATTCTTCCCCACGTCCACATACAAGAAGTCGTAATTAGCCGACACCACCGCCAACATCACTATACTATTAAACCCCTTGTAATTATAATAGTACGACCCCGAGTTGGGTGGTGGGACGATGTGGACGTGTTTCCCATCAATTGCCCCTCCGCAGTAAGGAAAGTCCCACCGCTCTGCAAAGTGGGAGGCCACAGTCTGCCATTCCTGTGGCGTGGAAGGAAACTGTTGAGGAAAAAACAATAAACATTACTATTTTTACTCTGAAACATGGCAAGCAGATTATACACAAACATTATGGGGCAACCTCCAGATAGCATTTACTAAGGGGAATTTAACAACGCCAAAGTATAAGGTACACCTATCATATTCCCCCTCCCCCCCTCTCATGGGCCATTTCTAACATTATAGGGGGTGTGTGGAAATCTTGGACAGGTAACCCTCTTCACTTCATTGAGAGATGAATGCCTAAATAACGGGTATTACTTTGAACAGCCCCTCCTTAGTTACACTATTGGCAGACCACTGGACAGGTAAGAAGTGTCTGAATACAAAGATATAAATACACACTGTACACATTTGAGGACATTTGGACATTCTGCTATTACCTATCAAGATAATAATAGGATACAAAAACTTTAAACAGTACCATTGGAAAGTATACAGGCAGGTCCTTGCACTACATGCTTTGGGGAATTCATTCATAAATCTGAGCACTAAAGAGGTGGGTATAGTGTGTATGGGTTTGACAAAGTCAGCAGATAGATGATTGAGGATAGAGAATTGGGATCAGCTGACTTAGCAGTTGGGGGAGGGAGGGTTACTAAAAATTATTTGGGGACACCACAAAAAAGCCTCTGGCACTCTGCCTGAATTTAAATCAAAAATAACATTTCCAAACATTTTAGGGGGTGTTTGGGGTAAAGCACTACTATGGAGCTGATAAAATACATTGTTAAGTGACTACATGAGGTGAATATAGGGCCAGGAGACACCATGCTGGGGAGGTTAGTGAAGGGCAAATATGTATGAAGGACCTAAAATAATAATTACATAAAAATCCAGCATGCATGAGGACAAAGGGGACATTCACAGCATATTACAAGCATGGTAATTAGGGAATAAGGAAAGAAATACAATATATTATCAAACATTCAATACAATAAAATGTGATATAAAAGGATAAAAATCTTACCTTCATATACTCCTTCTGCAGGACCTGGATGATGGCAGAACAGGTCTCTGGGATAATGATAACCAGAGCCTGGGGGGAGATGCCTGTCAAGAACTTCAAGTCCTGCAGACTTCTCCCTGTGGCCAAATACCGCAGGGTAGCGACCAACCTCTGCTCCGGAGTGATGACTTGCCTCATGCAGGTATCCTGCCTGCTGATATAGGGGGTCAGCGAAGCCAACAAACGGTGAAACATGGGGTCCGTCATCCGGAGAAAGTTCCTGAAATCATCAGGATTATTCTCACGGATCTTACGGAGCAAAGGCATATGAGAGAACTGATCACGCTGAAGCAACCAATTCTTGGTCCATGAACTCCTCACACCCTGTTCATGGACTGGACTTGTGTCAAGGTCAGGACCCCAACACCAAGCCCCCGCACAGCACGAACTCTACGAGGAGTACGCATACAAAACATGGCTAGAAAACGGTCGGCTGCTCAGAACGAAGTAACAGAACGCACTGAAGAACAGCAAGGCCTGTGAAGAGCGACCTGAAAAACAGCAACGAGCGGGCAAGATCGCACAGAAAACTCCGATACGAACTGACTGCACGCACTGAAGAGCAGATACAAACCCACAAGCACAAACTGAACGGCAGAAAACGATCTGAAAGCCACGAGTCTGAAAAAGCGCGAATCGTCTCTCACCAAACTTTTACTAACACGAGATTAGCAAAAGGAGCCCAAAGGGTGCCGCGCTTGGTTCTGAACCGGCCTTTTCTAGTCTCGTCGTACGTGGTGTACGTGACCGCTTGGTTGGCGATCTGAAATTCCGACAACTTTGTGCGACCGTGTGTAGACAAAAAAAGTTTGAGCCAACATCCGTCGGAAAAAATCCTAGGATTTTGTTGTCGGAATGTCCGAACAAAGTCCGACCGTGTGTACGCCCTATTAGGGTAACAATGGTATCACAGGTAACAAAGGTAACAAGGTCCCCACTGCATGTATTTGATGGGAAGGTTTTAAATGTCAAGTAGCGGGGTTTGAAAAAATTATTGCACAAAACCAAAAGAGGGGGGGAGGAGAAAAAGGAAAATAAGGAGCACAGAGAAGAGAGGGAGAGGAAGAGAGAGAGAGAAACAAAAAAAACACAGGGGGGAAGGAAGGGGATGGGGAAGGAAGACACATTGGTGGATAGATGAGGTAGAGGGGAGCGGAGGGGAGTGGAGAAAAGGTGGGCAGGGGGAAGAAGGGCAGGTATTTATCAGGGTAATGGGCAATTGGAGTAGGCCCGCTCTGTCCTTCCACCTGCCCACTTGGAGAGGGTAGTATCTAGTTTATCTTTTTCAAGCCCCCTGAGGGGTATAAACCATGTTCAATGAACATAATGATGAAAACGTTCTGTAGTTTTAAAATGGATCCAACAAGACCATGTGTTTGTAAATTTTTGTATCCTTTCTTGGAAGCTATGGATCAGTTCTTCTATCTCTTCTATCTTTGAGAGACTGGTAAACCATTCCTTGATCATTGGGATGCGTGTGGAGTGCCAGTGTATGGGAATACAGAGTTTAGCTGTGTTCACCATGTGCATGGCCAGTGTTTTGTAGTAGTCCCTTCTAGACAAAGTTGTATGGTGCAAAAGAAATTGTGCGGGTGTATAGAATAGGGTGTACGTGGTAACATGTGCGACAAGGCCATGAACTTCCCTCCAAAAGGGTTGGAGTGGTTCACTGTCCCACCAGATGTGGAGCATGGTTCCTTCCATGTTCCTGCATCTCCAACAAGTATTGGGTATGATGGGGGAGAATTTGTGAAGACGTGAAGGAGTTCTGTACCATCTGGTTTCAATTTTATAACAGTTTTCTTGGATCGCTATGTTCAGGGACCCCTTGTGGGTGTATTCATGTATGGTATCCCATTCCTTTGTAGTGAGGGACAAATAAAGATCTCTTACCCAGGACACCTGCAAGGAATCTGGCGTAGAGGGGACACCATCTGACAGAAGTGTGTATATGTAAGTGTGGTGGTTTCCAAGAGCACAGCGATTCCAAAGATGTGAATGGTCTTATCTACTTGGTTTTTGATTCTTGGGTTGAAAAAAAATGCCAGAGCTGTCTATAGTCCAAATGGGAAAAGAGTTAGTATGTGACATGGCTAAAAGGTTTTCGTAGGGGAGAATAAATGGTGTGTTAGCACATCATCATGAGGCCATTCTTGTTGTAGAAAGGAGCTTGATTCACCTGGGGGAAAGTCTGAGTTAAGGGTCCTGGAGTTGTAGAAAATATTGTGGACTTCTTCGCCTTTCTAAAGGCTTGCATGGAGGGGTGAATAAGAGTGTGCATCGTAAGCTCCCTCGGCCAGTGTCGATGAGGAAACCAGGGAATTGTGTAATGGAGTATGGAAAAGGAGTTCTCTAAAGTCACCCATATCTTCCCAGACTTATGGATATTTCAATCCACAATCCTTGTGAGGTGGCAGACTAAGTAGTATTTATGTAGATCAGGTAGCCTAATCCACCCCTTAGTTTTTGAGCATATAAGCAGGGTATATTTTAAACGTGGGGGAGAGTTTCTCCAGATGAATGTAGAGCAGGTCTTCTTGTATAGTACAAGGAAAGAGAATTTAGTTTGTTGGTGCCTAGAGGTGGCAATAAGGCACCGAGAAAAATAAAGATGTACCACATCCCATAAAGTGTATAGAATTTGCAATGTTTGAAAAGATGTAATTTAAAGGCATGTATATAGATTTTATTAACAAAATTAATTTATTAATACACATATATATCACAATATTACAGTACATGTATAGCGTCAAACATAAAAGTTGGACTACTAGTGGTTCCCCTAATGTACAAACAAGATATCGTTTTACTGTGCGACAATACTGAAGATGCATCCACACAAGGATATCCTCTTAGTTGTGGATCCACTTCTCCATTAATAGATTAAAAACAGTTCTGCTCTACATGTTTAAACAAGCTAAACAAGCTAAAATCATGAAAGACCAAACTGCATTTGTTGAGGGGTATGCCTACAGATGGGATAACCAGTTAGAAATAGAGGGCCAGGCAACAGAAATAGACACAATTCTATGTATAGAGGCTATGTTACACAAGATGATGATATTGAATCTGATTCCATCTCCTCATCTATTTTACAGGCTCACCAACCACAAGCAGTGGGATGCCCTCACTGTCAGACTGGATCACGTAAGTGGGGTTATCATGGTGGTGGGAACACACTCACACCCAGTACAAAAATGAAACCAGACAATTCAACACAATTTGCACCCATGCATGTACAGTCACAAGGTGCATACCGACAAAGTGATGGACGGTCACAGAGCACATATACAATACAATACACTTATCCTATAGCCTATAGCTGCCCAAGCACTACACCTAAAACTTATGATAGGCACTTCAACCCAGCGTTATACCCATTCAAGCCACTGGAGGGAGTGACACCAGACTACCCAATCCACGAGAACACCCATGCCTCAGCCCTGCCCAGCAATGGTGCTAACCTCTGAAATTAACAGACAAACAACATTAGACACATATATGACCCGTCCGGGCCTCGCTTTACTGACAGCACCCCCAATCTAGCTACGATGATGAAGCTGACACCCTATCCCTTGTCCCAAGATGAACTGGCAGTTATGAAACTGGGCTTGAGTTTTTGCCCCACAAGCAAATTAGACAAATATGAAGTTATCAAGGACCTCTACCTTTTTGCAAGGAAACTTACCTACAAGTTCCATTTTGAAGCAAAGAATCAGGGAAGAAAAAGACTAATCAGAAAAAATGAAAAACTCACAATGTGTGATTTTAGAGCTCTAAGAGACCTAATGCTTCTGTTAGAAGAAAATAGGGAATATATTGAGACCTTCCAGACAGACCCAAGTCAAAGCATTCATGTGGATACATGTCAAGATTCACGTTTCAGGACCAAATCTAACCAATTCCCTGATTTTACAACCAATCCTCAAATATCGGGCCTTTCTCATTGCCATGGTCAGTGAGATGAGGTGTATACCTCAATCTCACCATATGTCTAACCTAACAGTCCAACAACAGCAAGCCCTGATCTCATTACATCACAGACAAGACACGGTGATCAAACCGCCAGACAAAGGCGACAATATAGTGCTAATGACCCAAGAACAGTATGAATTAATGTGCCATAACATTTTAAGCAATAGGGATTGGTATCGGCATATTCCAGTGGAAACTGTTGCCCAATTTGAGCAGCAATATAAACAACTCATACACTGCCTATATGGACACCTTAATTGATCAGAAAACACACAAATTTCTCAGCATATCCTTTCCCAGAGAACCTATTTTCTATGCTATGCCTAAGATACATAAGAACTTATAGAAACCACCAGGAAGACATATAGTGTCGGGAATTGGGTCCATTACAGAAAACGCCAGTAGTTTTGTGGACTTTTTCCTCATGCCTCATGTTACCAGACTTCCTTCCTATGTCAGGGATACACTGGACTTACTTAAACGTCTGGACGGTCTTACTATACCACCTGAAGCCCTGACGTAGAAGCACTGTACTCTAGTATACCACACAAATTTTGGACTACAGACTATTAAGACGTTTCTTATGGAACAGGATCATAGACAGTGGGACTTTTATGCGTTTATTATCCAACTGTTGTCATTTATTTTTAGGCATAACTGGTTTATGTTTCTCGGTTCCCATTACCTCCAGGTGCAGGGTGTCGCCATGGGACCCGGCATACGCCAATCTGTACCTGGGGGGGTGGGAGCGCACAATCTTTTCCAGTGAGGCACTCAGTCGGTACCTGGACCAGACCCTGTGCTGGTTCAGGTACACAGATGATATTCTGCTCATATGGACGGGTACGGTAGAACAGCTGGACGAATGTATGCATGCACTCAAGATTAATAGGTTTAACCTTAGATTTATAATGAACTGGCATAGGGAAACCATTTCTTTTTTGGATATGATGATCTATAAGGATACACAGAATGGGCTTGCTACCAAATTGTTTTGGAAAAGTATTGCAGGTAATACTATCTTGCATGCGCAAAGTGGACATCCCAGTTCCCTAGTCCATAGCATACCCTACGCCCAGTATATTCGTCTTCAACGTAATTGTACCCATGAACATGACTTCAAGCTCCAAGCAGCAGAATTACGTACGCGCCTTTGTCAGCGGGGCTACAGTAAAAGCCTGCTTAGGAAGGCATACAATAAAGCATTTAATCGCAGGAGAAATTCCCAGCTTTAATCCCAATCCAAATACAAATATCATGCAACACACGACCAAGTTCATTACCAAATACTCCATACAGCATTATCAGCTGCGCAACTGCATGCAAAAACATTGGCATTTTTTGAGTGAGGATCCTATCCTCAAAAAATTTGGGAGAGAAACCCCGGAGATAGTGTTTCGTAAGACTATCTCAATAGGGAGTAAAATCACAACCAGCCAATTTCATACCCAGTGGCAATGATGTGTTGACAGACAGAGGGATCTCGTTTTGTGGACAGTGCACATATTGCCCATGGGTATGGATGGGTACACGCTTCTGCCTACCTAATGGAGAAATGTTTTTCCCACGTTTTCATGCGGATTGCACTACACGATGAGTGGTGTATTTGATGCTCTGCCACTGTGGAGCATTCTATGTAGGGAAAACAATCCACATATATTACTCACAACATGCCAAAATGATTATCCCCATTAGCCACCACCTGGGTCTATATCACAAATTTAATACTGCCCTTGTGTGATTTCTAGCACTAGAAGTGATACCCCAGGACCCACATGGCGGCAACTGGGATAAACACATTCTCCAAAAGGAGACATTATGTATGGAATGTCTAGAAGCCACTAAATCACCTGGCATCAATGAAGTTCTATCATATAGAACATTTCTTTGATTAAGACCAATGATATGTCTACCATTGGTGCCCAGTTAGATGTCTCCAGTATATAATTTTCTATTTGGCATGGTAGTATTATGTGGGTCGTGCACATAATCTCATTGGACATTACTTAGTTTGAGGACCTAGGAGGATAAATGGAAGCATAATGCCTTTTTTATTGGTTTATGTGATCTTTTGTTATCTATATTATCATTTTATTTTACCAGATTGTACAAAATATTACCTTGGCCGGATATTCCTCCAGGGATGTCGTCTATGGTGCCCCTATGGAGGAATCCGGATGTCATCTGGCATGAATACATGCAATCAGGGCTCTGATTGCAGGCTTTACACATTCTTGCTGACCGTGGAAACCAGGACGCAATATTTCCGGCCACCACTAGGGGGTCTGCTCCGAGAGGTTCCCATGATCAGTGTGTGTGGCCACCTGGGTCGCCGGGGATACGGCCAGGGTTCTGCAGAGTGGCTATCCTGCCTCTGCAGACAATACTGGCTGTGTCATCCTGCGGCGCCCCGAGGACCTATCCATTGTCCCCTAATTGCACTGCACTGCAATGCACTGTTGTCAACAGACACTGGGACTGGCTGTTGCCGAATATTCCCAGTGTGCCTGTGCTCACTTTGCGCATGCGTGATGCGTTCAGCTGGACTGGGTGACATCAGGCGCCATTCTGACGTATGATCCCAGCCAGGACATACAAAACAGAGGAGAGGTTGCCATTTCCCCAGGTGCCTTGAGGTAGATGGACGTCCCTCGCTCCTCTGGCTTTATCCTGGATGTATTTAGGAAGAATTCATCATTCAGGTGGGTCATGCATGTGCCGAATAGTACTTAGTACAGGTGGCCTGAGGTATCCTCCCCTCCTCCCTCCCTCTCACTATAGTTTCTCTTTTTCCTCCTTAGGAAATACCAACAGTATCAATTTGGCATTGTACTGTCTGTCAGCAGCAGAACTCTCTTTTCTATTTACTAGTAGCAGACTATGGGGTTTATTTACTAAAGGAAAATCCACTTTGCACTGCAAGTGCACTTGAAAGTAAAGTCACTGTAGATTCGAGGGGGATATGCAAAAAAAATAAAAAACAGCATTTTAGCTTGCACACGATTGGATGATAAAATCAGCAGAGCTTCCACTAATTTCAGATGCAATGCAAAGTGGATTTACCTTTCGTAACTAACCCCCTTTGTTTTATAATACCAGCAACGGCTTCAAGGTAAATCCATGCTCCTTGCTGCACTATTTACATTACTAGTACGCCTGTACATTTTGTTCCAATATTGAGCCTCATTAGAGAACTCTGTTTCTTTCTTTTCTCTGCCCCTGTTCCCGCCAAGAAAGTCTGCTTTAATCAAACAGGCCAAGTGTGCTTTACATGTGAGTATTGGGAGGGATTAGTAAATAGTGTAACCAGCGCGCATCATATCTTAGTGTGTATTAAATATAAGTGATCCCGATAGTTATGACTACTATTGGTATACCACACTTAAAGCCATTTCAATCCGGCCAAAAACTCATGAAAAACGTTATTACTATAGACATATATTTAAAAAATCGTGAAATTGACTTATTTTTCTATATTAGGAACATTTAAATCCTATACTCACACCACGTGTTCAACAGTGAAACAAAACATGTGTTATTAATTACAATGTTACTTATGAAAATCAATCCGCAACAATGTAGTGAGCACCCTGAAACATATGTTGCTAGTAACAATGTTACTTGTGACTATCAATTCGCAACAATGTGGTGAACACCATACATATCCAAATTTGTGCTAAAAATGTTTATCAGTGGGACACTTATGCCCCGTACACACGGTCGGACTTTGTTCGGACATTCCGACAACAAAATCCTCGGATTTTTTCCGACGGATGTTGGCTCAAACTTGTTTTGCCTACACACGGTCGCACAAAGTTGTCGGATTTTCCGATCGCCAAGAACGCGGTGACGTCAAGCACGTACGATGAGACTAGAAAAGGCCGGTTCAGAACCAAGCGAGGCACCCTTTGGGCTCCTTTTGCTAATCTCGTGTTAGTAAAAGTTTGGTGAGAGACGATTCGCGCTTTTTCAGACTCGTGGCTTTCAGATCGTTTTCTGCCGTTCAGTTTGTGCTTGTGGGTTTGTATCTGCTCTTCAGTGCGTGCAGTCAGTTCGTATTGGAGTTTTCTGTGCGATCTTGTCCGCTCGTTGCTGTTTTTCAGGTCGCTCTTCACAGGCCTTGCTGTTCTTCAGTGCGTTCTGTTACTTCGTTCTGAGCAGCCGGCCGTTTTCTAGCCATGTTTCGTATGCGTACTCCTCGTAGAGTTCGTGCTGTGCGGGGGCTTGGTGTTGGGGTCCTGACCTTGACACAAGTCCAGTCCATGAACAGGGTGGGGAGGAGTTCATGGACCAAGAATTGGTTGCTTCAGCGTGACCAGTTCTGTCATATGCCTTTGCTCCGTGAGATCCGTGAGAATAATCCTGATGATTTCAGGAACTTTCTCAGGATGACGGACCCCGTGTTTCACCGTTTGTTGGCTTCGCTTACCCCCTATATCAGCAGGCAGGATACCTGCATGAGGCAAGCCATCACTCCGGAGCAGAGGTTGGTCGCTACCTTGCGGTATTTGGCCACAGGGAGAAGCCTGCAGGACCTCAAGTTCTCGACAGGCATCTCCCCCCAGGCTCTGGGGATCATTATCCCAGAGACCTGTTCTGCCATCATCCAGGTCCTACAGAAGGAGTATATGAAGGTAAGATTTTTATCCTTTTATATCACATTTTATTGTATTGAATGTTTGATAATATATTGTATTTCTTTCCTCATTCCCTAATTACCATGATTGTAATATGCTGTGAATGTCCCCTTTGTCCTCATGCATGCTGGATTTTTATGTAATTATTATTTTAGGTCCTTCATACATATTTGCCCTTCAATAACCTCCCCAGCATGGTGTCTCCTGCCCTATATTCACCTCATGTAGTCACTTAACAATGTATTTTATCAGCTCCATAGTAGTGCTTTACCCCAAACACCCCCTAAAATGTTTGGAAATGTTATTTTTGATTTAAATTCAGGCAGAGGGACAGAGGCTTTTTTTTGTGGTGTCCCCAAATTTTTTGGAACCCTCCCTCCCCCAACTGCTAAGTCAGCTGATCCCAATTCTCTATCCTCAATCATCTATCTGCTGACTTTGCCAAACCCATACACACTATACCCACCTCTTTAGTGCTCAGATTTATGGATGAATTCCCCAAAGCATGTAGTGCAAGGGCCTGCCTGTATACTTTCCAATGGTACTGTTTAAAGTTCTTGTATCCTATTATGATCTTGATAGGTAATAGCAGAATGTCCAAATGTGCTCAAATGTGTACAATGTGTATTTATATCTTTGTATTATGACACTTTTTACCTGTCCAGTGGGCTGCCAATAGTGTAACTAAGGAGGGGCTGTTCCAAGTCATACCCATTATTTAGGCATTCATCTCTCAATGAAGTGAAGAGGGTTACCTGTCCAAGAGTTCCTCCCCCCTATAATGTTAGAAATGGCCTATGAGAGGGGGGGGAGGGGGAATATGATAGGTGTACCTTATACTTTGTTGTTGTTAAATTCCCCTTAATAAATGCTATCTGGAGGTTGACCCATAATGTTTGTGTCTAATCTGCTTGCCAGGTTTCTGTGAAAAAATAGCAATGTTTATTGTTTTTTCCTCAACAGTTTCCTTCCACGCCACAGGAATGGCAGACTGTGGCCTCCCACTTTGCCCAGCGGTGGGACTTTCCTAACTGCGGAGGGGCAATTGATGGGAAACACGTCCACACCGTCCCACCACCCAACTCGGGGTCGTACTATTATAATTACAAGGGGTTTAATAGTATAGTGATGTTGGCGGTGGTGTCGGCTAATTACGACTTCTTGTATGTGGACGTGGGGAAGAATGGCCGGATGTCCGATGGTGGAGTGATCGCCCAGACGGAGTTCTACAGGCGTCTCCAGAATGGCAGCTTGGACTTGCCACCTCCAGAGGACAATGTTGAAGGTCTCCCATTTGTGTTCGTTGCTGATGAAGCATTTGCGCTGGGGGACCACCTGATGCGGCCATTCCCGATGAGGACCCTCACCCCAGAACAGAGGGTTTTTAATTACCGGCTGGCCAGAGCCCGAAGAGTGGTGGAGAACACATTTGGAATCCTGGCCAGCCGGTTCCGATTATTTATGACACCCATCCATATGGCGGAGTATAAACTGAACCATATAATACTTGCCTGCTGTGTTCTCCATAATTTTCTAAGAAAACATTCAGCCAACTATGCTGGCTCAGTTGGGCCTGAGGCCGGAATCCCAAATACATCAACAATGACGGCACTTGAAAGCGGCCGTCCTGGCTTGCCCTCCCTGAATGCCCGTGATGTCCGGTTACGATACCTGGAGTTCTTTGCGGGTAGGGGGGCTATCAATATGCCAGACAATATGTGACACCTTTTTCAAATAAAAAACAACCAAAAGAAATTCTTGGTGGACATTTACTGCTTGTGTTTGTTTTAGCTGACCCTGACAGAAATGTGTTGAGTGCAGAAAATGTCGTGATTGGGTAACCTTATAAAAAACAGTGTTGGCTGGTACTTCCTAAATGCAAAAACACATTTCACTACAAGTGCACTTGCAACTGCACTGAACCTGCACTTGTAGTGCAAAGAGGATTTGCCCTTAGGAAATAACCCCCATTTGTGCATAAAACAACAATTACATCACCCCAAAAGTGTTGTAGTGTTGAGACAATAATCCACACATTCTTGAGTAAGGCACTTTTTAATACCTGCACAATCACATGTGCATTTACCAAAGGTTTTTAAAACAAACCAACATGTTTGTTGTATAACAATGTTTGCAGTAGCATTATGAAAAATCAAAATATCCACTTCAGATAAAACAGGCCTGTGTAAAACCAACAAGAAAGCCAAAAAACTTGAACTTACAAAGTTCACATTAGGTAAAACCTGAAGGCTATATCAGACATCAGTATTTAGGAACTGGGTTTGATATAGCGTTCAGATAGGGGGAAATCACCCCTGGAAAAGCCAAATTTGGAAGATGCACACCAATTTACAAATGTCCACATGTGCTATCTGCCATCAGGGGGGATCAAGGGACCTGTTTTGGGGGAGCAAGCCCTTCCTCAACGCTACTTTATAATTGAGGAAGGGGTTGCCCCCCCAAAACGCGTCCATTGATCTCCCGTGATGGCAGATAGCACATGTTGGCACACTGTGTGCATCCTCCAAATTTGGCTTTTCTAAACATTGAAAAAAGTTTGGTACCATAAAACAGGTGATTTTGTGGGGTTTAAATTCGCCCCAAAACATCAATGATGTTATTATTTTTTTTAATAACATCACTGATTTGTTGCTGGATGTTTTGCAATAGGAGATTACACCCCATGATCTCCCCATATCAGTATCTGGGCACTTTCAGATGTAAATCGTTCTGGATCCCTCACATCACGATCACCTAAAAAGAGATAAAGAACAAAAAAAAAGGTCTCAAAAATCTGCTACCAGCCATCTCTTTTACCTGAGTCTGTGGTCGCAGACACTCACCTGTTGTGGTGCCAATCTCCACCACGTCTTCTTCTTCCTCCTGCTCTTCTTCTTGTGTTGGTATTTCCCCTTCTTCCAGAGGGGGGGGTCTCTGGTCTCCTCGGATGAGGGGTGTCCGAGTCTTTTCTCCCCTATGTAAAACAAAAATGGTATACTTAGCACACAGATATTTGATGGCAGAACTATAGAAATAGGAAACATTGCTTGGAAGTGGGGTACAATTGTCTATTTTAGGCGAGTTCCAAGATGTATATTTTTTATTGCCCTTTGTCAAGCTGCAATACTTTACCTGTTTGGTACAAGCTTCACAGATGGAGACCCCCCTATAGTATACACTGGAGCACCTGTGTGGCCCCCTAATAAAAATGGTGTTCTTGTGTCCCACACTAGTGCTCCAGTGTCCAGATGTGAAAACAGCTGCTCAGTGTCCTCTCCTTACACACAATCTAGTTTGCATTTCATTCTAGTAACAAGCCCATCTACACAAACAAATATTTGGCATCCAAGTAGGCCCCCAAAAATGTGTGAAAATGCATATGGCCTAAACAATGGTGTTCTAGAGGCCGAAAGAAAAATGTTTGATACGAACGAATAATGTGCCCATGAACATTAAAGTTGATTAATAATGTGCCCATGAACATTAAAGTTGACCTTTGGAAACGTTACAACTAATCAAAGCATATGGAGCAGAACGAACGTAATAAAGACAGAAAGAATAGGAACACAGCACAACTACTTACTTTTTTGCAGCACTCTCCGGATCTTTCGGTACTGCTTTGGCTCTCTCAACTTCAGGTCCGACCACCGCTTCCTGAGCTGATCTTTAGACCTTCGTACCCCGAAATTCCGCTCTAGACTCCGGACCACTTTACCAATGATTTTGGCCTTTCGGATGTTGGGGTGGGGGTAAGGCCCATATTTTCCGTCATAGTCGGACTTCCTCATGATGTCTACCATCTCCAACATCTCCCCAAACGACATATTTGTGGCCTTAAAACGTCTCCTTCTGGATCGGGACGTGCCTGGATCCGCCCTTTCCTCCTCCTCCTCGTTGCTACAATTAGCCCGCACCTGCTGTATGTCCGCCATCATGCTCTTCCCCCACTGCGCCGAACGAAAAGGGGCGGGGAATACACTAGAAAGAACGTCAGGGGCGGGCGGAGTTACACGCATGCGCAGTGTATATAAAGCGTAACACGCGTGCGTATTACGTTTGATCTGTGAGCGGAGGAAGGAGCATTGAACGCGGCGATCGTAAGAACGAAGGTAAGAGACAAACTTGGGCCTATACTGCTTCTATAGATTGAGGCCTATATTGTAACAAGATTAGGAGAGTTTGGTGTGACATTAGGCTTTGTCTTGTGTTGTGTCTTGCAGTGAACATGGATATGGTACTGGAAGATCAGGACTTCATTTCAGTCTTCATAGAGATGCTAAGGGAGCTGCCCTGTCTGTGGGAGATTAAACACCCCCATTACAAGAACCAAGCAAAGAGGAAGGCAGCACTGGAGCAATTGTGTGAAATTGTGAAGCAGGTGATCCCCACGGCAGACATCACTTATTTAAAGATTTTCATTGGTGGCCTGAGGAGCACATATCTGAGGGAGCACAATAAAGTCCTGGATTCACAGAGATCCGGAGCAGCAGATGACATCTATGTCCCCAGGATGTTGTACTACGACAGGCTGCACTTTCTGGCAGGCCAGACTGAACCCAGGCCATCCCTCTCCAGTCTTCCTTTCACGCTTCCTTCCCCCCCGGCTGAGGCTTCTGACGCCCAACCTGGGCCTTCCAGGCCACATGTGGAGGAGCCCAGATTGAGCCAGGTATAGCATTCCTCTAAATATTTCTGCTTGTCCAATCAATGATGTTAACTAGATGTTAGTTGGGAGTACTAATTTATGATTGTGATTGATGATGCAAAAACTAAAACCATGTCCCTTTTTCATACAAGTCTCAGCCAGGAGGTGGCTGATCTGCAGGTCCCTCCACCCCCCCTGGAAACAGAAAGTGGCAGGAGGAGGAGTACACTAGAGGAGGCTGCTATCAGTTTTTTTTGTAGGGCTACAGAGGTCCTGGGAGCACCACACACCAGGCAGGAGAACCTTGCGGCATTCATAGCCTATAAAATGCAGAGGATGGAGGAGGGCCAAAAAGCCATGTGTGAGGCCCTCATATCAGAGGCTCTGGCGAAAGGTGTGAGGGGCCAACTTACACCTCACACACAGCTTTGGGATGGTCCTCCTCCTCCTCCTCCTCCTGCAGGTCCTACTCCTCCTCCAGGTCCTACTCCTCCTCCTGCCACATCTCCAACTGCACAGCCACAGCCCGGAAGGAAGTGTGAAAGGAAGACCAGACAGTGAAGACCCTGGATCCAGTCTGGTCGGCCAAAAGATGCAGCCTCTTGTGGTACCACAGCCTGGGGACACTGATGTCATCTGCTGCTATCCAAGTCTCTGTGAATCCCGGACCAGACTGCCCTCCCTTATATATGGACTCCTCAGGCCACCAATTTTGAGGTTTAAGAATTGATGTCTGCCGTGGGGGTCCCAGGCTTCACTAATTTCTCCTGTTGATCCAGTGTTGCCTTCCTCTTTGCTTGGTTCTGAGCCCTTAATAAAGGATTTTTGTTTTGAATTATACTCTCCTATGTGTTTTACTTCTTCAAAAATGATGGTTTGTTTGTGAGGATTCAGGTACATTTCTAATATACAATGTGAAATGAACAAGGGACACCAACAACAAAAAATCTCATGGAGATTAAATAATAAAAGATATCAATGGTGTTGGGGTAACTTGCCACACAAAACACACACAAAAATATATTGGAGTAAAAATAAAAATAACATTGAACAAAGATCAGCCTTGGAAAAAATCCAAACATTAAAGAAAAAAAAAGGCTTAAAAACAAAAAAAAAAACATAAAAAATATAAAACTGTCAGATGTGACAACTAATAACAATATATTGAGGGAATCCCACTAAAAAAACACAAATAAAACTTTGTGAGAAGTGTGAGTGAATATGAGCAGCAAAACTACTTAATTCTTGTCACATTATAAAGAAGAAGAGAGTGCGCTGTATTAAACCATTTTGAACATTGCAGCGTGACGAAAGTGCTGTATCCATTGCGAACGCTAAGTTTACCAGAACGAGCTGTCCCGTGTTGGAATTTCTTCTGAGCATGCGTGGCACTTTGTGCGTCGGAACAGGCCACACACGGTCGGAATTGATGCGATCGGATTTTGTTGTTGGAAAATTTTATCTCCTGCTGTCCAACTTTGTGTGTCGGAAAATCTGATGGAAAATGTCCGACGGAGCCCACACACGGTCGGAATTTCCGACAACACGCTCCGATCAGACATTTTCCATCGGAAAATCCGACCGTGTGTACGGGGCATTATTCCCCTTGAACATCTTAGATGTAGAAACAATGATCAGTCCTTGATCAGTCCTTAACCAGCGCGCATCATATCTTAGTGTGTATTAAATATAAGTGATCCCGATAGTTATGACTACTATTGGTATACCACACTTAAAGCCATTTCAATCTGGCCAAAAACTCATGAAAAACGTTATTACTATAGACATATATTTAAAAAATCGTGAAATTGACTTATTTTTCTATATTAGGAACATTTAAATCCTATACTCACACCACGTGTTCAACAGTGAAACAAAACATGTGTTATTAATTACAATGTTACTTATGAAAATCAATCCGCAACAATGTAGTGAGCACCCTGAAACATATGTTGCTAGTAACAATGTTACTTGTGACTATCAATTCGCAACAATGTGGTGAACACCATACATATCCAAATTAGTGCTAAAAATGTTTATCAGTGGGACACTTATTCCCCTTGAACATCTTAGATGTAGAAACAATGATCAGTCCTTGATGGAAATATGCTAGGTTGATATTAGCACCAATCTTCTTTATAGAAAGAGACACACCGATATTACAAATATGGTAAAAAAGGCCGCTTACCGGATCAGATGGATCTCAGGTTAGTGAGATCAGAGGAGCATGTTGCATTAGCCTGCCGGCCTTAGATTATCACCTGGGCGTTTTCCTGGGAGATTTCCTCAGCCACTGTGCTCCAATTCACAGGCAGATCTGGGCGTTTTCCTGGGAGATACACAGGCAGATCTATCCTCACTGATACAATGTATCCGGTTTCAAAATATTAGTTCATCCATACAGAAGATACACCTCAGTGGGAATAAAACGAAAAGGGCTCCATAGTGCAAATGTGTTTTATAGATTTATTCAAAATCTCTTTCACAGTCACTTTAAAACAATTCTTTCCCCTGCAAATGTTCACAGCAACACTCCACTGCACATCAGGAACTACAAATCAAAAAAAACTCCCAAGTATATACCAAACGGAACTCAAAAAATGGGAACCAGATAAAAATTAGCTAAAAATCAGCATACATGCAGAGCGGTAGCAAACCGGCTGACTGCATGGAGAAAGACCAGACAAACGTGATGGCGTCACAGCCTCTAGCTCCACCCAACGCGTTTCCCCTAAACAGGCTTCCACTGGGAACGGAGGCATGTCTCCCTAGTGCTAATATCAACCTAGCATATTTCCATCAAGGACTGATCATTGTTTCTACATCTAAGATGTTCAAGGGGAATAAGTGTCCCACTGATAAACATTTTTAGCACTAATTTGGATATGTATGGTGTTCACCACATTGTTGCGAATTGATAGTCACAAGTAACATTGTTACTAGCAACATATGTTTCAGGGTGCTCACTACATTGTTGCGGATTGATTTTCATAAGTAACATTGTAATTAATAACACATGTTTTGTTTCACTGTTGAACACGTGGTGTGAGTATAGGATTTAAATGTTCCTAATATAGAAAAATAAGTCAATTTCACGATTTTTTAAATATATGTCTATAGTAATAATGTTTTTCATGAGTTTTTGGCCAGATTGAAATGGCTTTAAGTGTGGTATACCAATAGCAGTCATAACTATCGGGATCACTTATATTTAATACACACTAAGATATGATGCGCGCTGGTTAAGGACTGATCAAGGACTGATCATTGTTTCTACATCTAAGATGATCAAGGGGAATAAGTGTCCCACTGATAAACATTTTTAGCACTAATTTGGATATGTATGGTGTTCACCACATTGTTGCGAATTGATAGTCACAAGTAACATTGTTACTAGCAACATATGTTTCAGGGTGCTCACTACATTGTTGCGGATTGATTTTCATAAGTAACATTGTAATTAATAACACATGTTTTGTTTCACTGTTGAACACGTGGTGTGAGTATAGGATTTAAATGTTCCTAATATAGAAAAATAAGTCAATTTCACGATTTTTTAAATATATGTCTATAGTAATAAAGTTTTTCATGAGTTTTTGGCCGGATTGAAATGGCTTTAAGTGTGGTATACCAATAGTAGTCATAACTATCGGGATCACTTGTATTTAATACACACTAAGATATGATGCGCGCTGGTTACACTATTTACTATTTATTTTTTGGGTCTTTTGTATTTATGGACTAACACGAGCAGCAGCACAATTTTTTTATTTTTTATTTATTTTTTATATTTTATTTTTTATTTATTTTTTATTTTTTGTATGGTTAGCGCAAAATCACGTTTCTTTATATATTGGGAGGGACTACCCTAGCATAGAGCTATATACCATAATACCGGGGGCCACTTACCCTAATGATATACTACCCCCTTTTTCCTATTACTTTTTTAGTTACTTTGTATGTCCCCATACCCCGACTCATGTGCTAACTGCGGTTACTTCCTGGTTCTGGAGGCCATGGTGGTTGTTTGTTCCCCTCTCTTCTTGGGGGAAGTCTTGCTGTCTGGTACCTACGGTGCAAGTGAGTTTAGATACATATTTCACGTAAATCAAATGTATTTCTTGCAGCAATTCCTTATTATTTTTATTTATTTTTATTTTGTAAGTTGTTTCGTACAATATATTGTTACTAAAAATATTTTTCCATATAGAAATATTCAAGTTCCTGAAGATGCAACGGATATAGTCCTGAAACATGTAGAGCAGAACTGTTTTTAATCTATTAATGAAGAAGTGGAACCCCAACTAAGAGGATAGCCTCGTGTGGATGCATCTTCAGTATTGTCACACAGTAAAATGATATCTAGTTTGTACATTAGGAGAACCACTAGTAGTCCAACTTTTATGTTTGACGCTATATATGTACTGTAATATGTGGATGTACCTGAGGAGGTATCCATAACAGCATTCAGCGGAAGGAAGTCCCCTCCTAGTAAGACTATGCTTTCTTGGAATGAGGATAATAGATCGCAGATGGACTGGAAAAAGGAGGCTTGGTGTTCATTCGGAGAGTATACATTTACAAGTGTTATTAGTTTAGAGGCATACGTGCCTTTCATGAATAAAAATTTACCCTCAGGGTCTATAAGGGAGTCTGACATGTGAAACTTGGCATGCTTCGATATCAATATGGATACTCCTTTAGTCTTAGAGCTGGGGTTAGTAGCATGTATTGCTGTTCGATATACATGGTTAGTGAGTTTGGGAATTGAATCAAAGCAGGAGGTTCAAGCCCTTAGTATTGAGAAAAACACATTTTGATAGAGGTGGTCTAAACGTTGGCTCTTTCTGCATGATGCACTTAGGTTATTGCAACGCTGAATCTAAAGCTTCACAAGATATATGTGTAAGAGGTGTCGGAGAGTTTCTCTCGGAGAGTAAGAAACCGGCTGAAGAAGGAAGAGAGCAGGTCCACGGTAGGGGAAAAGGGGAGGTCGGGGGTAGGGGGCATATAGGATGCAATGTTAAAGAGAGAGGGAGAGAAAGAAAAAAAAGAGTGGGGGAAGTGGAATCAAAGAGCAGGAAGGAAAAGGCTGGCAGTTTAAGGCCAAGTACAGAAAGAGGGGGGTGATAATAGTCAAGTTATTCCACCTAGTAAAGAGTAGGCTGGATAGTCAGTGAGTATCCTGTGGAACTGCTGTTGCCAGACGTAAGTGAGGATGGAGGTCACATTGCTTCTGCAGAAGTGAGGATTTTGAGATTTTTGATAGGTTGTGTTGTATTGTATTGGGAAGCTCCCAACAAAAAAAAAAAAAAAAAAACACACTGAGGATCAGAGCATGAGATTGTGTAATCCCAGAAAACAGTAACTTTGTGTTCATCAACATACAGCTAATATATTGACTTGTAAGCATCCAGGGGAGGGGTTTGTACCCATCAACGGCAAAATAACATAAAAACATTAACATTAACCTGAGGTTAGCTTTGTTGTGGCAACATAGAAACATGGCACATTGTACCAAAGAGTGTCTCTTAATCTTAAATGAAGGTAGCTTAATCACTATTATAACAAAGTGCTTATGGGTCAACTGAGACCTAGAAGCTTGGATCATTTCTAGACTATGTAATTGTTCACCTGTATCTAAAGTGGTGTTTGATGCTTACCATCAATATTATGCGTTAGTAAGTCACCGATGTGGTGCAGGACACCATAAGCTTAGATTTACCATGTGAGTAATGATTTTAGGATCTCAGTTCGCCATAGTCACCAACAGTTATTTCTTATTTATGAAATCTTATCCACCTAAATTTATGGTCAAAGTAGATATACATGTGTAAATATATATATATAATCACCCAAGGCGCATTGCATCAGGATATAGGACCGCAGATACTTTATATCTTATGAGGTAGCTATAGAAGCTTTGTTTAAAGATTATAGAGTATGTGACCTTCCCTGCCAGGTAGAGTGGAGGCCAGATTGATATATTGTTAAATGTTATGTATTTAAAATATATGAAATACTCACTACTTTACATTGTAGCAAAGTGTCATTTCTTCAGTGTTGTCAGAGAAAAGATATAATAAAATATTTACAAAAAATTGAGGGGTGTACTTACTTTTGTGAGATACTGTGTATATATATATATTTATATATATATATACACACTTTTAGTAAAGTTGTCCTTCACATCCACCCTCTTTTCCCACGGCATAACCCACAGTAAATATTTGCATTCATTGTTGTTTATCTTCTCTTTGCTTCCTTACCCAAAACTGCACAACCTTTGCTCAAAAATGGACTCAGCAAGGCCCTACACCTACTGAGCACATGCAATACAATCTTCTTTATTCATGTGAGTGGGTTTGTATTAATTGAGAACAAAGCCATCCAGAACAGCCACGGGAATGAATGAGGCTATGATGTGTATGTACAGTAGAAATAGGGTCAGGCCAACACTGAGCAAAGGCTGTGCAGCATCTAGAAGAGGCACAAAGTGAAGATCTGTGGGTTGAAAAAACAAGTTATCTGTTTTGTGTGTGAAACAGTGTGTGTGTGGTGGTGCTAATGCCGGCGGTGTTCCTTTCCTAGGTTTAAACATAAATCATGCTTTTCATTAACAGGTACTGGGAAACTGGCCTGGATTAAGGAGCAACATAGATGGAGTCAAATATGTGGACAGTTCCAGAGAAAAACCCATTTCAGTCAGCAGGAGACCTAATGCTACTGCAAAGGTTCAGTTTTGATGAACACATAGCCAAAGCCTAACTGTTTACTAACAGTTCCCATCAAACTTGGCAGAATTAGTGTAATTTTGCCTAAAAATAATGGGTAAAAGCTGTAGGATCAGTATTTGAAAAGATGCTTTAGCCCAGGAAACTTACAGCTGTAATTGCAGCTAAATATGGTTTAGTATTGACTCAGCAATGAAGGAAACAAATGTCTTCTTTTAAGTTAAATCAAAGTGATTTTAAAGTCTAGATTTTCTTTAATTAATATTACAAACATGTTACTCTTACTTGCTCTGTGCAATGGTTTTGCACAGAACAAACATGAACCTCCTCTTCTGGTGTCCCCCACCACGCTCTTGGATCCTTCTCTTCTCTAAATGTCCCCAAATGTCTTATACAGCTAGCAAAATCAGTTATGTTATATAGGCATATTCCATACTAAACTGACTTAATTTCCCCACAGAAAAGTAGATTGCTGAGACCTATCTCATTCAATTTAGTTTAATCCTATGAGTAAGTAAGATTAATCAGTTTCAAAATACATTCTAAGTACTATTTCCTCTTACTTCTGCTGTAATAATTCACTCTTAATAAGTTCTATCTGGAATAATGTAACTTATTTACAGATTACTCTGTCATGAGTCATGGCTTAGTTATAGTGTATTTTCCTTGAACATGTTTAGTTTCCTGAAACTATTACTTGTTTGGTATCAATCAAAATAGCAATGTTGTCTTTCCCTGAAACTCTCTGAAACATTTTGATAATTAATATTTATTTGAAGAATGAGGGCATATGTCACACACATATTAGCATATATACGAAAGTTAGACAGGTTTGGAAATATAACTCTTTACCCGGTTCCTTGCCCCGGAGAGTTCAGTTAAAAGCCAAAAGAGAAAAACAAGTTCAAATTTCCTGTCTAAAGGTTTAGAAAGGTGTTTGCAGATGTATTCATGCACTACAGAAATTATATTAAATTCCAATTGAATTTTCAGTATAAATCAGCTACACAAATTTCAGGTGCATCAAAACAAAAATTGTACTAAACAGTGATCTCTCTGCAGGAGTCTAACACTTTCCCGAAGAATCAGACTTACTGTATAGCTTTGCAACCAGAAAAGCTCATGATCTATTCTGATTGGAGAGCTCTAGTGCTGACTCACAAGGGCATAACTGATCTCTGCAGAAAAGCCACCACTTTCACAAAGAAAGCAAGTGTCCTTTCCTCCCCTATGGTGTGCTGGTAGGGGACAGGCTTTTTTACTTGTAAAAGCTGTAGATGCTTTCCAAAAAAATTAGGATTTTGTACATATTTTATTTTGATGCAACTGAAATGTATTTAGCTGACTTAAGCTGAAAGCTCAATTGTGCTTTAGAGAATCCATTCCCAGCATTCCTCTAGACATGTTCCAAATCCCCAGTTCCCAACAGGGTTAAGCAATAGACAAATAAATCTAAGGGTCCTCCCTCAAACAGTTAGGCCCTGTTCACATGGGGTGTATCAATATGTACACCCATGTGAAAGCCGTCTTTGCCTGCGTGGAATGCACAGGTGTTCCATTTATCTTTGTGCTGGCAGTATCATTCATGTCAACTGAGTCGCAGCAGCTGTACAATTATTTTATAACTTTAAGCCCCAAGGTGAGTCTCAGTTACTGAGTGGGTCTCTGTTCAGCAAGATACAGTATGTTTGGAGTTTAATATTGCATGATTATTGGAGAATTTAAGCACAGAGACATTTTTTTGTTTTATAGTGTGATTAAGCAAAAAATGCACAAGGGCAATTTATTATTATTGATGAAATTGGTATTTATTTACATACATTTTGAGCACTTTATTAATTTATGAATTTATTATGTAATAATTGTTTAATTACGTAATAGTTTTGTATGAAGCTCTACACTGTTATTTATTGAATTTTTTAATGCTGTGGTTAGTGATTACACAGAAGTGTCTAGCAGCTTTTAACACAGTAATATAGAGGATTTCAGTGATTTGTAGTAGCACGGGAGTATTTATTTTACATATAATAGAATCAGAAATGGGTGAAGCTTATGGATGGTCTAGTGAAGTTGGCTATGCTAATAAAGATCCCCAAAGACTAAAGGTTATAAACCTTGTGAGGTGGGACCCTTCAAAGTGTTGAAACTAACCTATCTAAGGCAACATATCTTAAAATCAAACTTAACCCCCAGGTTTGGAGATGGCCTGTGCCTAGGAAATGAAAGACTTACCCTCCTATGCTATTGCTAGCGTCAGATTGAAATAAATTCATGTGTAATCTCCAAACTTGGCAGAGTTTGCACAGGACTATGAAGTCATCCTAACCCCCCCCCCCCCCCCCCCCCACCCCATTGCAGCATCCCTGGGCATATCGCAAGGCACCATTGCCAAATTGGAAAAAGATGTGTGTCACATTCACCATTCACATTCAAGCTTTTTTTGTTTTTTATTTAGAGGATTTGCAGCAGGTAACAACAAAAAAAAAATGCATGACTCTATATATGTATCCAGCAATTGTTCAGAAACACCATCTTAATTAATTATAACTAGCAAAAGTACACCTCATCTAAAACAAGTAAGATTGGGAATATAACTATATTATTAAAAATGTTGTAAATATTGAAAACCATATAAGACGATGAGAATGCACAGCTTTTTTGATAATAATATGTAACGGCTCTACAAAAATATTAGTTACATCATTACAGCCTTATATAGGTGGCTACCTTTGTGGATTTATTTTAATAAATGCCTTTTTTAACAATTTGTAAATTGTTGTCAATTTCACTTACAAATCTCCATATATTATTTGTAGAGTTTTAACAAACACATGATTATATCAGCAATGAAATGGTTACAGTTTTACAGGAAATAGGAAAACCAATGAAGTTAGTAATATTGAATTAAAATGGTCATAGTACAAAAGATTGCAAATATATTTAGGCAGTTTAAGTTTCACGCTTACAAAAATAGCTAATCCTAAAGGCACAATAATACAAATAGAAGTGAGAGTACTGTTTTTGGTATATGTTCATAATGGTCTGGTAACAGGGAGAAGCAAGGGCTTTCTAGTTTTAAAGCAAGAGTACTGTGTACACTGAAGAAAGATATTATTATTCAATAAATTTAGTAGATCAAGCATTTTGTTGCAGAAGTTTCAGATTTGGATTTGCAGAATATATATTGTAACTAGTCATAAACCTGTTGTTTTATATGTAGCGAAAAACTATGTACTAATAAGAGAATTGATAGAGTAAACAGTTGGGCAAAAAGGATTTTGGAAGGATTTCTTTTAGAGAAATGTTGGTAAATAATTACTAAAAAAAGGACAAATAAAGAATTTTGCAACAGCTATACAAATCAAAGAAGCCAACAGATTTGATTGCTTGATCATGTGAAAAGGTTAGGGGACAGAATTCCAAAGAAAATGTTTGAGGGGTATACAGAAGGAGGAAGAAGGGAATGATTTCTGAAGAAGAAATGGATTAGTGATATAGATGATCTAAGAAAGCTAAATTATGGAGATTGAAAAGACTGATAGATTTGAATAGACTAAAACTATAGATCAGAACACAGTGTGAAAGTGCTAGAGAAAAAAATAGAAAGAGATGTTGCTGAGAATGTTTAAGAGAAAGTTTAAATTAATTTTTATTAGGAAAGTGAACTCTTTCATTATTCTTCACCGTATAATTAGCATTATCTCAGTTTCAACATAGGTATGTATAGATTACTTTTACCTAGCTGTGGCATTATTGAAAACCATCTTTGCACATTAAAGAAGGAATGGCCATGGACGTTCAGAGGTATAGAGTCCAATACAATGGGCAGTAAAATATCTGTGCAACCTTAGACACTCATTCTCCTCTGGGACCCATTCAGGTTATTTTATAACTACAGGTACAGTGTTAAGTCTCATCAAAATTCCACAACTAGCACCTATTGTGCTTGAGGATAAAGTAATTGGTGTTCCTCTTCAAATCACTTAGATCTAAAAATACCTTCTTCAGTGGTGTCATCAGCTTTATTTATGGGTAGACATAAGCAAGCACTGTGCAATTCATAACAATATTTCTGAGACTGGGCCAACATTCCTTTTGCTGAAACAAAAAAATGATGATGACAAGATCTGTATATTTCTTAATAGTGCTGTAAAGCTACTGGGCTACACTGCGTCTCAGTGCAAGTGTTTGGGTCAGGTTTGACCTGGTTGAAAAAAATAGAATCTCTGTGAACTTACAGTATCTCACAAAAGTGAGTACACCCCTCACATTTTTGTAAATATTTTATTATATCTTTTCATGTGACAACACTGAAGAAATGACACTTTGCTACAATGTAAAGTAGTGAGTGTACAGCTTGTATAACAGTGTAAATTTGCTGCCCCCTCAAAAGAGTTACATAGTTAGTAAGGTTGAATAAAGACACCAGTCCATCCTGAGTGAGTGTGGGTGCGTGTCTACAATTATCCCTATTTATTCAAGGTACCCATATAATGCTGTAAATTTACGAAGCGTTCCACACATACATCACCCACTCACATCGGTCCCTACCCTCAAGGAGCCCACAATCCAAGGTCCCCAACTCACATTTATATACTAGGGCCAATTTGGGACAGAAGCCAATTAACCTACCAGCATGTCTTTGGAGTGTGGGAGGACACCCACGCAGGCACAGGGAGAACATGAAAACTCCAGGCAGGTAGTGTCATGGTTGGGTTTCGAACCAGCGACCCTTTTTACTGCTAGGCGAGAGTGCTAGCAGGTTGCCACTGGAGTCCTCTTCCACACTTCCATGATGACATCACGGAGCTGGTGGATGTTAGAGACCTTGCGCTCCTCCACCTTCAAATTGAGGATGCCCCACAGATGCTCAATAGGGTTTAGGTCTGGAGACATGATTGGCCAGTCCATCACCTTTACCCTCAGCTTCTTTGGCAAGGCAGTGGTAGTCTTGGAGGTATGTTTGGGGTTGTTATCATGTTGGAATACTGCCCTGCGGCCCAATCTCCGAAGGGAGGGGATCATGCTCTGCCTCAGTATGTCACAGTACATGTTGGCATTCATGGTTCCCTCAATGAATTGTAGCTCCCCACTCATGCAGCTCCAGATTATGACACTCCCACAACCATGCTTGACTGTAGGCAAGAAACACTTGTCTTTGTACTCCTTATCTGGTTGCCGTCACACACGCTTGACACCATCTGAACCAAATAAGTTTATCTTGGTCTCATCGGACCACAGGACATGGTTCCAGTAATCCATGTCCTTAGTCTGCTTGTCCTCAGCAAACTGTTTGCATACTTTCTCGTGCTTCATCTTTAGAAGAGGCTTCCTTCTGGGACGACAGTCATGCAGACCAATTTGATGCAGCGTATGGTCTGAGAACTGACAGGCTGACCACCCACTCCTTCAACCTCTGCAGCAATGCTGGCAGCACTCATACGTTTATTTCCCAAAGACAACCTCTGGATATGACGCTGAGCATGTGTACTCAACTTCTTTGGTCGACCATGGCGAGGCCTGTTCTGAGTGGAACCTGTTCTGTTAAACCACTGAATGGTCTTGGCTACCGTGCTGCAGCTCAGTTTCAGGGTCTTGGTAATCTTCTTATAGCCTAGGCCATCTTTAGGTAGAGCAACAATTCTTTTTTTTCAGATCCTCGGAGAGTTCTTTGCCATGAGGTGTCATGTTGAACTTCCAGTGACCAGTATGAGAGAGTGAGAGTGAAAACACCAAAATTAACACACCTGCTCCCCATTCACACCTGAGACCTTGTAACAATAACGAGTCACATGGCACCGGGGAGGGAAAATGGCTAATTGGACCCAATTTGGACATTTTCACTTAGGGGGTGCACCCACTTTTGTTACCAGCGGTTTAGACATTAATGGCTGTGTGTTGAGTTATTTTAAGGGGACAGCAAATTTACACTGTTATACAAGTTGTACACTTACTACTTTACTTTGTAGCAACATGTAATTTCTTCAGTGTTGTCACATGAAAAGATATAATAAAATATTTACAAAAATGTGAGGGGTGTACTCACTTTTGTGAGATACTGTAGCTAGTTATCAGTATATTCTGACAACAGAGGAGTCCTCTCTGTCAGAATACAATAACACAGTTGGAAGGACTCCTCTATCCTTGCTTATGTGGAGGGGGAATTTGTTCATTTTTTTTGGGTCAGGCTGGAGAAGAAAGAAGTGACCATTATATGAGTTTTTTTACTCATCTGTGTGGTGAGCAGGCAATTTGGCTGGTGAAGGATACACTAGTATTGGTCTCAGTTAGGACGGATAAGCACAGCGGTGGATTGTTTTATACACTGTAAAAAAATGTTTTTCAATAAAAAATGTTATACACATATGGATTGGGATATCAATCATTCTTTTGAATATATAAAAGTGGATTAATACTTTTTTTAAAAAAGGTTTTTAATATAAATATGTAAATGTCATGTAGTGTTCATGTGAATCACTGTGAGTGTTACAGCAGCTGTAGGGGGGTTTCATATCAATTTTGATATCTACAGTATCTCACAAAAGTGAGTACACCGCTCACATTTTCTCAAAATTTTATTATATCTTTTCACGTGACAACACTGAAGAAATGATACTTTGCTACAATATAAAGTAGTGAATTTACAGCTTGTATAACAGTGTAAATTTGCTGTCCCCTGTAATGGTGTTATAAAGGTGAAAAATATCAATTCATCAGTGTTAGACAAAACAGAATTTTATTTAAACAATGTTTAAAAACATGAGACAGAACTGAATACAAAAAATTCATTCATAAAATTCGGTGAGACATCATGAAAAAATACCACTTTTCTCAACTTTTCTCTCTCTCTGGAGCTTCCTCAGGAGACTTTGCATGTGGCATCATATTATACTAAAAATTACAAAGACAAATATACAGATTTAGATATGAATAAATCCATGTATTAGATATGCACCAATTTTATTTACTAAAGTGCACAAAATATGTATAGCAAAATAATGGAAATTTACAGTTTCATTCTCACAAAAGGACATAGAAACAATGAAAATGAAAATGACTGTGAAGCTACTAAAATAAAAATAAAAAATAAATAAAAAGAAGAATGAACCTTACCCAACTGCCTGTCTCAAAAAGTATCACTCAAAGTTGGAAGTGACAATATATTGAGTAAATATCGCATGGATTGCCTCCCTCCAAAAAGGGCCTCAGAAATGTTTGCAGAGATATACAAGATGATCAGTTTGGAGAGACTTTTCTGGTAAGGAAAAGGCCAACAAAAGATATGAATTAAAAAAAATGCAAAAACCAAGAAGAAAAATATCAGAGAAAAAATCTGTATGTATATATATATATATGGGACAAAATTGAGGTGGATTACCTTTAAGGCATTGATTAATAGAAACAAGCCAAATCCTAAGGTGTATATCAGGTAACTGGACCTGAAAAGACAATGGATAATAAAAGAACTGACAGCTTGTCGGATTGAAATTTCAAACACAGAAGTGCCAGAGTAATGAATGAACAATAGTTTCAATAATTACCATAATGTAATGAAACATACCTGATAGGGATTAGGGCACAAGGTAGGAGGGCTGGCGGAGGAGGAAGAAACCTCCTGTCCTGCCTTCAGTATAGCTGACAGACAATGACGGGGAAGAGAGGAACAATTCCCCGTATTTGTATGATACTCCGGCGCAGCGGCGTCTGACGTCAGCGCCGTGCCGCGGACATGAGAGGAGTGTCATTGAGCATGCGCACGTAGTCAGACGGTCGACATCAGAGGCAATGCAGTAAGCGTACATCCGATGGTGGCCATTTTGGAAAATCTTACGCCCATAAAAAATTGTAATGAAGAGCGAAAACCACCAGGAGAACACGGAGCTGGATAGGATGAAATCCAGGCCAAGAATCGGAACCCCGGGTGAAACAAGGGCTGGAAAATTACTGGAAGGGCAAAAGCAGCAGATTGACACAGGAAGGGCACTGGCAGTATGGAACATTGATTAGGAAACAATACCAAAAGTGCCCTGGGTGTCCATGCAAACAAGAAAAATAGAAACCCAAACTGGAAGAGTGCAGAACATAGGAGCAAATATACTGCTATGTAATCATATCATATACATACTGATATGCCATCTTATTACAAATAATGCAAGGAAAAAATATGCATATAGATTAAATGGGATAGGGTTATGTAGAGTATAGGAAATTGGGAGAGGTTCATTAAAGTAGCCCACAGTACTGCAACAGTATATATTAAATAAACAATAATAATGAGAGAAAAAAAAAAGGCCATCTAACCCCTAATAGTGGGTTATCAAAGAAACGGCTCGTAGCTAAGGGCATCATTAAGGCCAGGATATTTAAGAGCACACAGATTGGAAATCCATTTGGCGTCACGCTGTAATAAAATTTGATCATAGTTTCCCCCTCTTTCATTAGGAGGGACATGCTCAAGGGCTACAAAGTGCATCATTGCATCGTCAAACTGATGACAAAGGCCCATATGCCGGCTTATGGGCGTCTCCATTTTCTTTTTACATACCAGGGAGACATGATCCCTAATACGGTGAAAGAAGGGGCGTTTGGTTTTCCCCACGTAGAAGGCATTACAACCACAGGTCATCAAATATACAACCCCAATGGACTGGCAAGTGACAGAGAATTTGGGGAAATACATGCGGCCATTAGGGAGAGCAACACTGCGTGATGCATGGATGTATCTGCAGTAGTCACATTTATGACAAGGCCTGGTTCCTTTATTGGCAGTAGTAGTTGTAGAAGGTAATGAATAGTGACTATGTACAATTTGATCCCTTAAAGATCACGATCGTTTGTAAGTTATCTCAGGATGATTTTTCAAATGCTTAGTTTCTGCATTAGGTCGCGTATCTGTTTATGCTGTCCTGAGTATCTAGTGATCATTCTTAATCCAGGGTCAGATCTAGGGGTAGAGGGGCCATGGATTAAGTCATACCTATTATTGTTCTTGGCCCTAGCATAGGCCTTTTTAAGGCACTTATTGCTATAGCCACGTAATTTCAAACGGTTTTGTAGGGCCCTGGCCTCCTGTTCAAAGTGAATATTTTCACTACAGTTTCTGATACAAAGATATTGCCCATAGGGTATATTCACTATTAGGGATGCAGGATGAGAACTATTGGCATAGAGAAGGGATTTACCCGCTGAGGGTTTACGGTATAGTGTGGTTCTTATTGTTCTATCTGCGTTGATAAAGATTTGAATGTCTAGGAAGGTCAGCCTTTCTTGGCTGGCTTCCATAGTAAAAGTGAGATTATATCGATTGGGTCTAAGACTCTCAAAAAAGATAGACAGATCCTCGCGGGTCCCTGTCCACGCGAAAAAAATGTCGTCGATGTATCGTCTCCAGATTGGTATCTGATCAAAAAAACTTTGCATGTCTTCTCTGAAGGACAAATCACGCTCCCACCCTCCCAGATACAGGTTCACATAGGAAGGAGCACACTTTGTTCCCATGGCTACCCCCTGCATCTGGAGGTAGTGGGAGCGTCTAAACATGAAGACACTGTTGTTTAAAATGAAACAAATGTTGTGTGAAATGAAGCCCTCCACAATTCCAACACCCAAATCATGGGGAATGGAGTTTTAGAGGGCCTCCACGTCTAGAGCCACCAGCCATGCTCTCACTGGTAATACTAGGCGATCGAGAGCTTTGAGAAGATCGCTGATGTCTTGTAAATAAGAGGCTAGGTCCTCAACATAAGGTCTAAGATAATCATCGTCCATTTGGCTCGCTTTTTCGGTCAAGCAACCATTTCCTCATACTATGGGACGGCCTGGAGGATTCACAGAATCCTTGTGGATTTTCGGGCGTGCGTACAATGTGGGAGTACGTGGAAAGGGGACATTGAGGAATTCCCAGGTGTGTTTATTGATTAAGCCCTGATGATAGGCAGACCCTATCAGTTGGCAGTAGCGGGCAGTCATGTGCTGAACATGACTGTCCGGTACCTTTTTGTACCAGTCACGTTCTGTAATAACCACATCACCATAGATTCATATTGATGACTCTCCATGACAACGAGGTTGCCTCCCTTATCTGAAGGTTTCACAATTAGCAGTTTGTTCGATTGTAGAAAGGTTAGTGCCTCTTTCTGTGAGGATGTTAGATTCGAATCATAGAGACTCTTCCATTTTGTTTTTCTTATTTCATTTGTCACTTGTTGGGTGAAGGCCCAGACATTTGGATTGCCCTGTAGGGCAGGGAAGGTATTTGACTTCGGTTTGTACTCTTTTGGTAAAGGGGCAGGGGAGGAGGGAAAAGGGGAACCATGGGGCGGGTTCATCTGAGAGAAGAGACTCAGCCTCCATGATCTCCGTAGGATCAATATGTCCCTCGTCCCACAGCTCCATTAGATCTTCCAAAGCCTTGATGTCATCAAGGCTCATGGTCTGTGAAGGGGGCTCAGGGATGGATTGCGCTGGGTTGGTGGCTTAGATTTATCAAATAGGATGCGAAGCATTAGTTTTCGTGCAAACAAATTGAGATCCTTGATTAATTTGAATTGGTCAATTTTCTGTGTTGAACAGAAGGAAAAGGCCCAGCTCCAAAACAGAAATCTGATCGAGAGTGAGAGAAGTAGAAGAAAGATTTATTACTTCGAACCTTTGAGAAGTTTCTGTGATATTGATTCCGTACCCGTGTTTTTCTTTGGGTCGTGCACCGGCCCTAAGTGAAAATGTCCAAATTGAGCCAAAAGTGTCAATATTTTGTGTGATCACCATTATTTTCCAGCACTGCCTTAACCCTCTTGGGCATGCAGTTCATCAAAGCTGCACAGGTTGCCTCTGGAGTCCTCTTCCATTCTTCCATGATGACATCACTGAGCTGGTGGATGTTAGAGACCTTGCGCTCCTCCACCTTCCACTTGAGGATGCTCCATAGATGCTCAATAGGGTTTAGGTCTGGAGACATGCTTGGCCAGTCCACCACCTTTACCCTTAGCTTCTTTAGCAAGGCAGTGGTCATCTTGGAGGTGTGTTTGGGATCTATCATGTTGGAATACTGCCCTGCGGCCCAGTCTCCGAAGGGAGGGGATCATGCTCAGCTTCAGTATGTCACAGTACATGTTGGCAGTCATGGTTCCCTCAATGAACTGTAGCTCCCCACTGCTGGCAGCACTCATGCAGCCCCAGACCAAGACACTCCCACCACCATGCTTGATTGTAGGCAAGACACACTTGTCTTTGCACTTCTCACCTTGGTTGCCACCACATACGCTTGACACCATCTGAACCAAATAAGTTTATCTTGGTCTCATCAGACTACAGGACATGGTTCCAGTAATCCATGTCCTTAGTCTGCTTGTCTTCAGCAAACTGTTTGCTGGCCTTCTTGTGCATCATCTTTAGAAGAGGCTTCCTGGGATGACAGCCATGCAGACCAATTTGATGCAGTGTGCAGCGCATGGTCTGAGCACTGACAGGATGACCCCCCACCCCTTCAACCTCTGCAGCAATGCTGGCAGCACTCATATGTCTATTTCCCAAAGACAACCTCTGGATATGATGCTGAACATGTGCACTCAACTTCTTTGGTTGACCATGGTGAGGCCTGTTCTGAGTGGAAACTGTCCTGTTAAACCGCTGTATGGTCTTGGCCACCATGCTGCAGCTCAGTTTCAGGGTCTTGATAATCTTCTTATAGCCTAGGCCATCTGTATGTAGAGCAACAATTCTTTTTTTCAGATCCTCAGAGAGTTCTTTGCCATGAGGTGCCATGTTCAACTTCCAGTGACCAGTATGAGAGAGTGAAAGCGATAACACCAAATTTAACAAACCTGCTTCCCATTTACACCTGAGACCTTGTAACACTAACGAGTCACATGACACCGGGGAGGGAAAATGGCTAATTGGGACCAATGTGGACATTTTCACTTAGGGGTGCACTCACTTTTGTTGCCAGCGGTTTAGACATTAATGGCTGTGTGTTGAGTTATTTTAAGGGGACAGCAAATTTACACTTTTATACAAGCTGTACACTCACTACTTTACATTGTAGCAACATGTCATTTCTTCAGTGTTGTCACATGAAAAGATATAATAAAATATTTACAAAAATGTGAGGGGTGTACTCACTTTTGTGAGATACTGTAGCTAGTTATCAGTATATTCTGACAACAGAGGAGTCCTCTCTGTCAGAATACAATAACACAGTGGGGAGGACTCCTCTATCCTTGCTTATGTGGAGGGGGAATTTCTTCATTTTTTTTGGTATGGCAGAGAGGCCAGAAGAAAACCATTACTTTCAGCAAAAAACAAAATGGCACATTTTGAGTTTGTAAAAAGGCATGTGGGAGACTCCCAAAATGTATGTAGGAAGGTGCTCTGGTCTGATGAGACTAAAATTTAACTTTTTGCCCATCAAAGAAAACGCTATGTCTGGAGCAAACCCAACACATCACATCACCCAAAGAACACCATCCCCACAGTGAAACCTGGTGGTGGCAGCATCATGGTGTGGGGATGTGTTTCAGCAGTCGGGACTGGGTAACTGGTCAGAGTTGAGGAAAAGATGGATGGTGCTAAATACAGGGATATTCTTGAGCAAAACCTGTACCACTCTGTGTGTGATTTGAGGCTAAAGCAACACTTGAGTGGTTTAAGGGGAAGTATGTAAATGTGTTGGAATGGCCTAGTCAAAGCCCAGACCTCAATCCAATAGAAAATCTGTGGTCAGACTTAAAGATTGCTGTTCACAAGTGCAAACCATCCAATTTGAAGAAGCAGGAGCAGTTTTGCAAGGAGGAATGGGAAAAAATTCCAGTGGTAAAATGTGGCAAGCTCATAGAGACTTATCCAAAGCGACTTGGAGCTGTGATAGCCGCAAAAGATGTAAAGTATTTACTTTAGTAGGGTGAATAGTTATGCACATTGACTTTTTCTGCTATTTTGTCCTATTTGTTGTTTTCTTCACAATAAAAAAAATCTTCAAAGTTGTGTGCATGTCCTGTAAATTAAATTATGCAAATCCTCAAACAATCCATGTTAATTCCAGGTTGTGAGGCAACAAAACATGAAAAATGCCAAGGGGGTGAATACTTTTGCAAGGCACTGTATATATACACAATAAACTGTCCCCAAGCAAGAGAAAAAAAAAAAAGCAACAAACACCCCCCCCCCACCATCCAACAAAAAAAAAACCTGCCCGACCATCCAACCCACATATGGAAGATCAGACCACCACAAAAGCATACCTATATAGTTGGATGTGTTCAGGCTAAAGGGAGACCAAGAAAGGAAAAGACACTTCACCTCACTGGTATGGAGCATATATAAAAATTGGTCACTGTATATGGTGTAGATTATAATAAAAAGCACACCTAATGGAAATAAATCAAGAAAGTATATCAGTGTTGGACCAGGGTTCCCATTTCACTAGCCATATAGCCGTGTTACCAACAACATTTGAGATTGTCAAAAAACCTAAATACTGCTGCACTCACCTGCATAGAGTGGTGGCAAAAGCACATTTTTTCAAGCTCTAATAGATGAAAAACGAGCTGAGAGTGCACGTCTAAATACATAACATCTAAGAAGACAAATAATTATAATTCACACACATTACACCATTCACACTTCACATCCCATCCTTTTCCTCCATTATTCACACACGCTGACACATTGGGCTTACAATTCTACACCACTATTACCTTTTCATGATTTTTTTCATCATTCCCTTTACACATACCTTACTCGTTTTTACACATTCCCAATATCTCACCTCACACACATTTTCATTCTTGCTTTCAGATGTTTTGATTTGTTCATACTTCCAAGCCAGCACCTTCATTCATGGGGACCACCTTAGGCACCATACCACCACCCCAAGCCGCCCATGTACAGTTACGCCGCCTCAGCTCCCGTGATGTGGTCTGTGCTTCCGGTTCACCGTGTCTCGCTCGCCCCTTATCGCTCCCACTGCCGGGGCTGGTAAGTGTATTTGGCTAATCTTTTTTAAACAACATTCTTTACTCTTATACATAATGTGGTTTCACCATAACCATTTAATCTACAGGAACCTGTCGCATCTGCTCCTGACGAGTGGAGATAATTCCACAAAACGCATAGAGCTATTTGGATGCTGCAGAGACACACATTACGCTTCGACGATGTTATAACATGAACCCAACATTTGTAGATTCCTTTTATGTGATTACTAACACAGGTGCCGGGCATGCGGCGTTTAGCATTTTAAGGCCAGATTGCTGTCATATACTATTCATTAACCTCATGAATTTATCTTTATTTATGTTTATATTTATATACCTTGTACCACTATGTCTATACCTTGTGCTTTTATGTATATATATGAAATTACCATATTTATCTTGTTATGAATAAAATTGTATATTTATATTATCATCTCCGCAGTTCAGCCGCTTCATTTAAAGTCCCATTTCCCTCTCTATTAGATTTAATATAGGGATGGAGGTGCCTACCCGCGCCTCATCTAAAGTCCCAAACCTTCCCCCTTTTTTCTACTTTTTTTCAATAATTATAATTCAATTCAATTCAAAGAGTTGTTAAATTAAAATGCGATGCAACATTGGAGTAGTTATATGACGTATGCACACACTCACCAGTGACTGCCCCACAAGGATGGGGAGCGACAAAGCTGAGGTGCCCATAAGGGCATTCCCCCTGGAGCGGACACGGGGGGCTGATTGGGACGGGCTAATCTATAGAGATAACAATTAGTTCAAAAATTGATGTTATAAACATACACTACCCAAGTGCGGGGAGGAGAATAATAAAAAGGAGAGGGGAGGAAAGAAAGAAAGAAGGAAAGGAGGAGAAAAGAGGGGGGAGAGAAGGAGGAAAGGGGGGGAAGGGAAAAGAAGGAGGAGGGGAGGGAAAAAGAAGGGAAAAGGGGGAGAGGGAAAGAGAGGGAGAAAGACCAAAAGAGAGAGAAGGGGGGGAAGGGAAAGGGAAAGAGAGGGGGGGAGGAAGGGAAAGGGAAAGGGAGGGGGGAGGGGGGGAAAGGGGGTGAGGGGGGAGGGGGGGAAGGGCTGGAAAGGATGAAAGGGGGAAGGAAAGAGGGAAAGGGGGAAAAAGGGGGGGAATTAGGGGGATTAGAGGGGTGCACAATCTCTCAATGATATGTAATATGAACAGAAGTATCAATAGAAAAAGGAAACATGGGAAGGAAAGAGCATCGGAATCCTTATCAGGTATGAAGAAAAGGGGCATAGCTGACAAATCCATTTAACCCTGGAAGGTGATCAGCTTTAAGAGTAAAGATCCATCGTGATTTAGAGCGCATAATGGCATTATCAAAGTCACCCCCCCTGGAGTGAGGGTGTACTCTGTCATTGGCCAGGAACGCCAAATTATCCAAATTGCAAGATTGACAGTTCTCAAAGTGTCTTGCAATGGGACTCTCAGGAATTCCATCCCTAATATCCTCAAGATGTTCTTTGACACGTTGCCGCAGCATTTCGTTTTGCCAACATAAAAGGCACTGCATCCCCCCATGAGGAGGTATACAATGCCTTACTTTTGCAATGGGTAAAATGTTTAGGTCTAATGGAGGTGGATCCAGCCTTATCTGGTCCTAATCTACATGTATTTAGCGGCAAAAAACACACTGGCCACACCTTTAGGTCCCCACAGGTCGTGTCCCATATGAATCAGAACCCCCAGTTTTATCAAAGTGACTGGATGTGAGAATGTCTTTGGTTGGGTGATTTCTTCTAAAAGTGACTCGTGGAGTAGGGTCAACAAAGCACTTGATGGTTTTGTCCTCGTCAGCAAGTGCCAATGTTCCCCCTGGGCACTCATTATCTCATTATTCAGTTTATTGTATACAAGGTTTGGTCTAATCTTTACCTCCTCCGGGCGGTAATCCTCCTGGAAGAGTAGTAATTCAGGCAGGCTCTCTAATGCCCTTTTATAGGCTTGTTTCAGGGTCTTATGGCTATAGTATAGCCCCTCTTTAAAAATCCTTTAGCGCTTGAGCTTGTATTTTAAAGTCGCTATCGCTAGTGCAATTTCTACAAACCCCTAGGTATTAACCTGCAGGTATGTCACTAATAAGGTGTCGGGGTGAGCACTGCCCGCATGAATCTGGGAGTTGCCCACTGTGGGTTTTCTAAAGAGGCTTGTAGCTATGCGTCCATCCGAGCCCTTTATGATTTTAAGGTCCAGGAATGGTAACACAGTTTCCTCAACATTTAACATTTCATGTGAAATTAAGATTCAAATCATTAATGCTGAGTCTGTTCACAAATTCCAAAGCACATCCCTGGGGCCATTACAGAAGATGAGGATGTCATCGATGTACCTCCGCCACAGAGATATGTGGTGGAAGTACATCGACAAGTCCTCAGCTCCAAAAATAGTCTGTTCCCCCCCAGATACAGGTTGGCATATGAAAGGGCACAAGTGGTCCCCATAGCCACCCCCTGCATCTGGAGGTAGTGGGAACGGTCAAAAATAAACGCATTGTGCGTCAAGATGAATTCCAGAAGTTCCATCAGGATACTACTCCTCTCATCCAAAAATGTTCTCACTACTGATAATCCAAGATGATGGGGGATGCTGAAATAGAGGGCTTCAACATCAATAGACACCAATAAAGTACTGGTGTCTATGTGGAGGCCTTCAAGGATGTTAAGTAAGTGTATGGTATCCTTGAGGTAAGTGGGCAGGCTTTCAACATGTGGTCATAAATGATCATCCACAAGAATGCTGGCCCTAGAGGTGATGTTCCCTATCCCAGATACAATAGGGCATCCGAGAGGGTTGGTTAAGTTTTTATGCGTCTTAGGGAGAGCATAGAAAGTACATAAGGATGGATGTTTAATAATCAAGTAATCCCGAGTGTCTTTGGTAATAATGCCACGGCAGAAAGCCGAATTGACCAAACTACAAAACATATTCTGAAGTTGGATCCTTGTTAAAGGAGAAATTATTTTGTACCAAGCAGAGTTTGACATACATTTTTCACACATCGGTACATATGAGTCCTGAGAAAGATGATATTGCCCCCCTTGTTGGAGGGCTTAATATTGTGATGTTCCTGAAGCTTATTCAAAGCCTTTCTCTGTTCTTTCTCTAAGTTGGATTTACATTTTTTCCGAGAGTTGAGCTTATCCAAGTCCCTCATTACTAATTTGAGAAATTTACTCTGGGGTTAGTATTGGTGGGAAAGCGTGTTGACTTATTTTCAGTAATGTTAGGCCAAATAGGTGATTCACTATCCAAAATGCCTAAATCATCAATGCTTCAAACTTTACTTCACCACTTTCCCTTGCTAGTTCCCCAAGAGCTTTTAAGGCTCTGCATTCTGAGTGAGCGCACTCCCGTGGCTCAAAGTGCATGTCAGTCTCCGAGGGTTCATCGTTGGAGAATCCAAAGCCTTCAAACTGATACTTAAAATTAAGTTTACGGACAAATAAATTTAAATCCTTCACAATGTCAAAATGGTCCATGTCGTTCTCAGGACAGAAATTAACTCCCAATTTCAGCATGGCTAGCTCTTCAGATGAAAAGGTGCAAGATGTTAGGCTAATGATTTTAAAGGCACTGTCTTCCATTAGTCCAGATGTGTCACAACTGCGTCCAACTTTTCCTGTACTGTGTTGGTTTGTAAGGTTTCATCTGCCGGAGGCAAGAGTAAAAAATCATCATCGCTAGAGTTAATTTGAGGGGAAGGGTTCTGTTCACAGGAATATCCTTTTTTTCTAACAGAGGTGTCCCCTCTACCCATACCGTGATGTTTATATATTCAGTCAGGACGACCATCCCCAGATGGAGGGTCCTAGCGTTTAGTAGGGACCACAGGTGTACGATTGTGGTCACTACGTGAGGAACCACTGCCAATCCTACCCTGGTTGCCACGAGTATGGTGGTCAGATCTCATACCCCTCAAAAATATGTATATTAGTAGGTGAATCTGTTTATTGCAATAGAGTTTAAATACAGCTCTTGTTATTTTAGTTAAGCTTGTTGCTTCTGGTCTGGGATTCTATAACTAGTTTTATCTTAGGGCTCAGTATATCAGAATCAAAGTGAGTAGGAGTGAGTAGGAACTGTGTCCTGTTATTTTTTCTGTTTCTGTAAGCTGGGAAGTATTGGAGTGGCTGGTGGCCAGCGAATTTTCTGTATACATTTCTTTGCCAACACATCTATACGCTTCATGTTAAGCTTATGCATAAATAGCTTTTATGAATACATTGATTACTGTCAAATAAGTTTGGATGTTTAAGATACTACACTATGGGAGTTTTTTTTTGTTTGTTGTCGTTATTTTTATGCTGGCTATGAAATCTAACCACTAAATGGGAAGAGGACTGCAGTGAAGGTGATGTCTTAAAGTGGACTGCACCTGTTAGGAAGATCTTTGGAATTAATACAAGCTGTGTTTGCCTAATCTCGTACTGAGATAGGCACACACTTCCAGTAAGTGCATTTTCCCGTATTAGTGCTGGTGGTCAACTTGGATCAAAGATTATTCTACTCCTGGAAGAACAATATTGGTGATGGGAACTTTTTAGTCATTAGACCGTGGGATCGCTTTATTTGAATCTATTTTGTTTGAAATCAGTTTTGGTTGAAAAAATATTTTCAAGTATTGTTTGGAGGACTTTATTTGACCATGATATTTATTGGATGATTTATTGTGCATGAATTTTTACACTGAAGAATAATTTATATTATTGAATTAGCACTGTAATTATTACTTTGTTATATCATGTAGGAAGGAGTCATTGCAGTGTTTAAACGCTGGATTTACAGGTCAGTAGGTAACACGAGCTAAACAGGCAGAAGTGCACAAAAGTTCACAGAGGCACTGGAAGCTGGTAGAAGTTCATGGAGTCACACAGGGTCATTGGTGCAGGGTACAAGCTGGAGTACATCAGATCTCACTGGAGCAGGCTGTAGGCAAGGAGGCATGGAATCACTGAAGCAAGGGGTAGATAATGAGTGCACAGGTTCCAGTAACAAATGGCTGGGTGAAACAAACTGGGAATACCATAGGTGCTGAAATGCAGGTGCTAGAAGGACACAGAGAATATTGTTGAGTACTGGAGGCATGCAGGAACTGGGAACAAGCCGAATGAACACTGGAAAAACTGTACATCATGAAGATAACACAGAAAGACACTTAAATCACTGGAGACGCGAGGTGCCTGGCTGCTAGCACGTGGACACTTTGTTGAAAACGGAGCAATCTGCAGCTAGCCTTTTTAAGACAGTATCCCCTCTGTGATTGGGTGTAGTGCCAGCGAAAGCAGGAAGCCGGTGGCCATGCTCAGAGGGAAGCCTCAGAGCTGAAGTGTGGAAAAGTTGAGTGTGACAGAGGAAACTATAGGTGGTGAAACAGGGAAACATAAGAGTGTGATCAGTTCCAGATGCAATGATCATATTACATCATGTTCAGAAATGCCTTAAACCACTGTATAAACTGTTATCTTCCTTGCAGACATGCTCTGTAATTTATTTTCCACATATGCAGAATCTTTAAATTCACAGTCAAATAGTCTTTTGCCTTCTGTAAGTTCAGATTTGTTGGGGACCCTCAGATATGCACAACATCTGGCAGTTGCCAATGTATACAAGTCTGCAGGTAACTGAATAGATATTGAAATACTAATTAACATCAACCTGAGAAAAAACTAAAAGTTTGAGATTGTGAAGAGACTACTTAATATCATTCTTTGCAATGCCAAAGTAGGCTTTGCTTGCAGAGGGAAGATTGATGCTGATCATACTTTACGTAACTGTGATCTGAACTGTAAAAGAAAGGCACATTACTCCAATAGTAGCAGGGGAAGAGTTGTTTGGTAACATTGTTAAGTAAAATTTTAGTCAATCACATGATCTTCCTCATGGGCAGCAAGGTGAAACAAAAAACAAGCTTGGATGTTAGAGAAGTTGTTAAATTCATTGTGGAAATGGACAATACACAGGATATTTTGGTATAAGAACAATGCAGCATATTTCTGTAACATTTCACAAAGGGAAAGAATGTGTGGACCTCTGCGCTACTAAAAAGTGTAAACTGTGTATAGTGCTGCAAAATCAAATGGTATACACAAATCAACCAATAGAAAAGAGGAAACAGAGTGATTTCGCGCACAACAAGAATGAAAATAAAAGTGATAATAAAAGTGGTACTAAAGTGTCAAAAAATCGTTAACAAATATGTGGACAATTATAAAAATCACAAAATTATGAATGTGTATAATGATGAAAATCAAAAAATAATGAATAAAGTCAGTCAATAAATAAGTCCAAAAAAATATTTAGACATAGATGTTTGTGGATCTTCTCCAAAAATAAGGTAGGTGATGTGGGCAATAATGGGTGACATCTGTATAGTAATGTGCTCACAGAGCCCTTACCTCCATAGGCATGGGTAAATGCCTTAATGCTCCGGATGATAAACAGCAATGGAGACCGATGGTTATCTCCAATGAATGGATGTCAGTCATAGGGCCGGGTCAGGCTCGCCTCAGGATCCAGATATGCATATACAAAGGAAGAGAAAAGGACAGCCTCCAATTGTGTAGTGTTAAAAAGTCCTGTTTTATTATAAAAAACGCTGTACAGGGCATGAGAAAGAACAGTATAGCACAAGACGGCGTTCCGCCACCACTACTTTTATTATCACTTTTATTTTCACTCTTGTTGTGCGCAAAATCACTCTGTTTCCTCATTTCACAAAGGGAACAGCGCAGGAAAGAGTTTTCCATTTAATCAATATTAGGGATATAATTGAAGAAAGCCCATTGGGTACTCTGAATGAGCAGTTGGAACATCTCTTCTTATTGGCTGCTCATTTGATGGTGCTGCAAGCCTATATGGGAGCTATAGTAGGGTACAGGCCCATATCAAAAGAATATCTTGAATTTTGTATACATGTGGTGCTATGCTTGTGTTCCCTATGTCACACAGTGTGCCACTCCAGTGAAAACATTTTTAGACTCTTCTGTTTAGACTGAAAAGGTCTGCTTCCAGGGTCATGGCCATGACAAATCAATGAGATGAGATGTTTGGACAAGCCCAAAGCAATGTGTACCATCTTTGGTTTCACTGTAGATCAATCCAAGTAACTGTATACTGTTCTATTGTACGGCTTGGAACACATTGCTGAATCACCATGATTTGGCAGAAAAGCTGTAAGTGAGGCCAAAAGTCTGCTTTGTGCTTAGAGAAAATATGAAACCTTGCTTATCTCATTCCTGTTTATGCAAATATTTATATTGTTAATCCAAGTTCAGAGAATCTGCAAACATATGAATTAGGCATTTGGTGCAATTGGTGCAAATTTACAAATACCGAATTGCAATGTGCATTTTCATACCGAACTACAATGGTGGAATTTGTCATAAAGGCAATTAGTATGCGAGAATTTTGTTAATGCTGTAGTTAAAAATAATCACCTCAGAAAATGCTCTCAAGAAAACAAAAAATGCCTAGGGAATTGCCACAGAATAAAACTCTTTCTAACTTCCTTGAATTGTTCAGTATAAGGTTTTCTATCTAGTCGATGATCAAGCAGCAACCAGCCTGGAGCAGAAATCCCAGACTGACACAAAAATTAAACATTCATCTGTGATATGTCCTGTTTAGACCCCAAACAATTTAGTCAGATCAGTGGCATTCCAACAGAAGCTTTGCAATCTGTAGCACCGGTGGCTGATGTTGATATTGTTTAACCTACTGTAAGGTTGCACTTCCTGGTTTAAAAGAAAATAATCCAGTTCTCAATAAACCATGCCTTCCTTAAAATTTCATGAGATTTTATTGAGAATGAAGACCTCTTTGATGTAAGACATATAGCATATGAGAACTGACTTCCTTGTTGCTATAGGATTTGTATATCCATGACTTGCAGTCTGCTGCATATACAAAACTTTTTTCCAGTATATAAAGTTCTTCTTATGCCGGCCATACACGGTTCGAATTTTGTAAGAATTTTCTTTCGAAAATCGTATGAAAAAATTTTCGTATGAATTCCGCACCATTAGTGGGCTGCAACAACGGCCGATTTTTAAATTTGAGGAATCGGACATGTTGGAAATTTTTAGAAAAATTAACGATTTTCTAATCAATGATGGGAGAATCGTGGGAGAAATGTAAGGAGAAAAGAAAATTTACGGAGAGAAAAGAAGATTCCCAGCCAAGAAAATTCTTTTCCGTAGCAACATGCGGTGAAATTGAAGGCTTGGTCGGCCGAATTTCGAAAATCAATGGTGGCATCATCGGATCACAAAAAAAACGAACTTTCTCATTTTGAAAAGAAAATTCATTCGAAATTCGACCGTGTATGGCCTGCTTTACTCTTGCATTCACTCAAGTGTCTTTTTAGAGTATTTTAAAAATCAAAAACATAAAAAAACAGATTAGGGTTTGCCATTGAACAGGATCAACAGAAGTTTAGTTATGACATCTTTGATGATTTTGCTCATACTCCTATTCTGCAAAAAAGTTCATGTTTAAAGCTGAATACAAAAACCAGACAATTTTTCCAATTCCACCTCCCTCTCCTCAAATGCCGCGTACACACAATCGGAATTTCGGCCCGCAAAAGACCGATGAGAGTTTTTTATTGGAAAATGCGACCGTGTGTATGCTCCATCGGACTTTTGCTGGCCGAATTCCAGCCAGCAAAAGATTGAGAGCATGTTCTTAATTTTTTGGTCGAGAAAAGTTCCTATCTGAAAATGCGATCGTCTGTGGCAATTCCGATGCGCAAAATCCCTACGTATGCTCGGAAATAATTCAACGCATGGCCGGAAGCATTGAACTTCATTTTCTCGGCTGTAAGCCGTCATATCTTTTCCGACAAGAAGTCCGATCGTGTGTGTGCGGCATTAGAGGCATAGGATAGCCCTGAGGATAGTCCTGTAAGATGTCAGCAAACAGTAAAATGAACGATAACACAGCAATAAATACATCTTATGCCACGTACACACGAGCGGACTTTTCGGCATCAAAGGTCCGACGGTCTTTCCGACGGACTTTCAATGGACTTTTGAAGGACTTCCGACGGACTTTCGAATGAACGGACTTACCTACACACGATCACACCAAAGTCTGACGGATTCGTATGATGTATGACCGGACTAAAATAAGCAAGTCAATAGCCAGTAGCCCATAGCTGCCCTAGCGTCGGTTTTCGTCCATCGGACTAGCATACAGACGAGTGGATTTTTCGACCGGATTCGAGTCCGTCGGAAAGATTTGAAACATGTCCGTCTGATTTTCGACCGAAAAAGTCCGCAGCAGGTCCGATGAAGCACACACACGGTCGGACAAGTTTGGTTGAAAAGTTCAGCCGTGTGTACACGGCATTAAAGATATTACAGAAGGGGTTATTCGTTGACATTATAGCTGAAAACATCGTGAGTGGAGTTAAAGTGCACAATAACTCTCTAAACATTGCTAAACTCTAAACTAATCCCATCACTAATCCGTAAAACTTGATTGACCAATGTTTGGTCATCCTCGTTAGTGATGATCAAACAATGCAAAGTTTAGTTTGCTGGACATTTGCCATTCAACTGAAGCAATCTGCAAACCCAAATAATAGCTCCTAAACCCCACTAAGGTTATTTATTTATTTTTTACTGTTTCTTAACGTCCATTTGCTAATTATTGAGGAAAAAAAGGGCATGGATACTTGGGCACTGCCATGGGAGACTGTTCACAGGTGAGCAGGTTTTTTTTAACAAGGCTTAAACCTTCAAAATACACAAATCTTTTAAATAACATGCTGGAGGATGGCTTAACCCTGCATAGGATTTGGTGCACCTGTATGGTGTACTAAAGCAAAAGTGACATTTAGAAAGAAGAAAGAACAAGTGCCCATAAATTACATTCTCCATCTGGCTTTTTTTTGTAAACATTGTGGCTGGGGGGTACTCCTCAACATCTACACCAGACCCTTGTCCAGGATAAGTGTCTGGTGTGGATTTTAAGAGGGGCCCCATGCAAAGAAAAAGGTGTGCCCCCGAGACTCCATACCTGACCCTAATCCTTGATGAGGGTCTGGATATTCAGGCTGATATCACAAAAAATCAGTGTGCCCCTGAAAATCCATACCAGACCCAAAGTGGAGGAGGGACCCCACACATTTTTTTTTTTAAAAGCATGGGGCCCCCTGAGTCCATACCAGACCCTAATGCAAGCATCCAGACTGGCTGTCCAGGAAAGGGAGGGGAAATGAGTGTGACTCATTCCCCTTCAAAACCATACCAGGCCGCATGCCCAGGTAAAGCACTTTGTCTCCATTTTCATAGGAGGGGCTGGAAATCTGGGGGCTTTTTTCAAAGAGGGCTTTCAGAGTTTGATAGGTCTCCTTACAGACACCCATACCCACTGGGCCAGGGATGTGTGAAAGGGGTTCTTGTACTTATCAGCATAAGGTCACGTGGCCTGGTATTGTTCAGTGGGGGGGGGGGTGCATGCCCACTGCTCCTCTCTTTTCTGGCCAGGCCACATACTTGGATAAGGGTTTGGTATGGATTTTTCAGGTCTACGTATTCAGAAAAAAAAGGCATTTGGGTACCCCTACAAAACCGTACCAGACCCTTATCCAGCATAAGTGTCTGGTATATATTTTAAGGGGGGACCCAATGCCTTTTTTTTGTTTCTTCAAGGCATGTTGTCTGGTATGGTTCAGGAGTTGAAAAGGGGTGCACACTCTCTGCCCCCCTTTCTAGGTTGCTTGCCCAGATAAGGGTCTAGTATGGATTTTCAGGGGGACTCAATGAAATTAAAAATGACATGTTGTCCACCCCCAAGATGCTTCATGAGGTCTGGATCTTTAGGGGGATGCTATGCAAAAAACAACACAATGATGTAAGCCCCCTAAAAATCTATACCTGACATTCATCTGAGCATGCAGCCTGGCTGCCCAGAAAATAGAGGGGCAGTGAGCGTGGATGCCTCCGCCCACCTCCTTAACTACACCAGGCAATGAGCCTTCAACATGTAGAGGGTGCCTTTCCAAGGTCTTTTTCCACACATCTGCTATCTGGTGATCTGGTGGCTATGGGTGTGCAGTGTGGTACTTATCAGAATCTGGAGGCCCCTTTAACATTTGGCCTTGCCCTACATGAACAAGTAAGGAATAGATAGTACTAACTACTAATTCACAAAAATGTACAATGCAAATAAATACATAAACACATTTGACAAAGTATTTTATTTAAAAAAAAGTCCCTTGGTGTAAATCCCTCTTCAATAACAAGGAATGTCACCTGGATACCCTGTCAACCCATTAACAAATTTGTCAGAATCGTTTACATCTTGCAGAGAGTGCACAGCCATTGGAGACACCATAAAGAACCAAAGACAAAGAATGGTCAGCACACCAAAGCTCAATATAGCACTAGTTTTTACTAAACTAGTCACATGACACAAGGGATGGACCTTGTACAAAATAGCATCATCTTCTAGATGTTTCTACAGCTGTATGGTGTTTGGATATGGCAATGGCTATAGTATATATAGTCATTGCATATTGTTAACATTAAATACATCCTGGGAATAAATAAAATTATAATCCCCCAAAGCTAGTTCAAAGTATTTACTTAGGTTCAATCTTATTTCACTGGATGTATTACATATATTCTAGGAGACATTTTCATTTAAGTGCTCCTTGGAAAGCTTTTCTTCCTCCTACAGGCTTGGTGACTCGATGACCCTTCTCTCAGCATTTCAGTGAATGTTCCCAGCCTCTTGAATGATGTTAAACCAGAGCATTTAGCATATAAGAATAAAAGGGAACATTTCTTCTTATGCATGAGTTTTGGACTGGGGTGTGATTGAACAAAATGCGCTCTGGCTGAACTGTACTTCCTAATCAAATGGGTGTAACAGATGGCTGCTGGAGCAACCCATCACAATGGAAGTATCTGCAGTTCTCATGGTAACGGAATCTGTCAGGTCTCAGGGATTTGCAAGGCTTTTTTTCCACCACATCTGAGTTGCAATCTCTTTCGAGCTGTCTAGTAATCATTCTTTTTGTACACCTTCTATTCAGTTTCATGAAGATAAAAACAGCATGCTTTCACCGATAAAACATATCCTACAAAGGAGCATTATATCTTATATTATTGTAGGTGTGATCGTGGTGGAAGACATAATTATAACACCACAAAACAAATCACACATTTTTCATCAAGCTTGAGTGACTGAGGTATTTTAGAAGAACATTTAATGCAAATGTTGTGTACATTGGTTCATCTAAACCCAGATTTAGGATGACCTTGTGTAATAATAACTATAACTCATATTAAAGGGCATCTATCACCAAATAATAGAATGGACATGCAGTAGAGTAATAATAGGACAAAGTAAAATGTTTCTACATTTATTAGTATACGTATTAATTTTACAATGTAAAGCAAAATTACTGTGGACATAGCTATTTTGTATAACAATTTGCTGGGTCCAAGAATTCAGCAGAGTTGAGAGCTACAGTTTTTTACAGTTTCCCCCTGGTTTTCTGCACAAGTCTTGGCAATGTAAGGAAAATAAGTAAAAACCCTTGTTATCTAGATTAAGCATTAGAGCATTGTAGTAAGATGCCTGACTGTACTTTTTGGGGATGATTTACTAAAGGAAAATAGACTGTTCATTTTGCAAGGGAATTTCCTTCTAACTTCCATCATCCAACCATGAGCAAGCAAAAATGGGTATTCTTTGAAAAGAAAAAAGTGGAAAATTCCCCACGGGGCTTTTAGCAGCAAATAGGAGTCAAACATTTTGTAAAAAATTACAGATTTTTTATTATTATTTCAAAGGATGGTTAGACACAAAACATATATAAAAAAATTAATTAAAATATGAGCTCTGGTATATACAAGGCGAGACAAATTAGGCTAGGAAATGTTATACATCAAGGGTGATACATTGTTACACTTGATATTGCACTATTTGATGTATGGAAATGCCCCAATGCATTTCGACCTCAAAGGTTGTGGTCTTCTTCAGGGGGTCCTTATATTCTATAAATACATCAAGAGGACAGATTTCAATATTCTAATTGTCATGTAATTTAATATCCAATACAGTATCATTTATTATGTCTACATTGTTTCGTGTTTGATTTTTGTAATCACAGTGTATTTACCCTTTCCTCCAGGAAGGCTCGCTTAACCAGAGACTTCTTTAAAAAACAGACAATCCTCTCAAGTGCAATCCCGGACCCACTGAGAGCCTGTCCATGCCCTCAACCCAAGGGGGTGACCCCGATCTGTGAGGCTTACAGGTGCTCCTGCCCATTTGATTCCACAACGGGGAATCAAATGGGCAAGAGCACCTGAAAATTGTAATTATACATAATGAGCATACTGAAGAGGTAAGGGTAGTTTTTTAGGACATTGTGAGAGGGGGAGAATCTTAATGAAAGGAGTCCCCTCCTTGCGCTGCCGGGGTTGTTTCAATATTAACTTAGTATATAATCTAGGTTTTTTCTCCATGGAGGGGTTGGGACATTTATATCCAATCCCTATATAAGAGAAACCATGTCACGCCGTACATGGTATATCATTTTCTATTTGGTTGCGATGGTGCGTTGTTCCCACAATCATCTTGGTATTAGGCATACAACAGATGATCTGGGTATGTTATAAACAGTAAGAAGTGACACAATAACATTGTGTCAGCAAGATTAAGAGAGGAAATAGGTGCATGTGTGTGTGTGGGGTTACTGCTTATGGCGGCCAAATGAGTGTAATCCATTGGAAAAAAAGCATGTCATAAAAAAAGGGTGTAGTATGGAAAATATATGTGTATTAAATCAAACACATCTTGATGGTGTGCACGTAAGCAATTCATGCCCAAACCACAAAACAGGCAAACACGAGTGAAAAAAAAAATAAATAAAATAGGAATGTTAAAAAAGTGACAAAAACTTACAAGTGTATTGTATTCAATAAGGTTTACAATGAATGAGACAAAATACGTGATTTGATACTAATGCATCCAAACCAAAAGGGCGAGAGGATGCCAAGTGAAGGTGAGTGTTACAAAGAGTGCTATGGAGTAACCATGTATTGCATAAACAAAAAGTAAAGGAGATTAAAAAAAAAATAATTAATACCTTATTGCGTTGTTGAAGTAATTGTGTGTTCAGATCAGAAGAGTATAAATACTGCATCTGTGTTGAAGAGATTTGTAATAAACTAGTCAGGAATAGATTTTTTCAATAATGAAACCCAGCAGCACACTGATGTTCGTTCTTACCCATGCATCTTGCAAAGCATATATGTGTGCTCTCCCCGGGCATTATCTGAGGACTGCCGGTGTGGGGCGTATCTTAAGTACCTTAGTAATTAGTTTGAAAATGGGTAACAGGTGTGTGCTTCTGCCTCTGGAAGTTCCCCTCAGGAGGGGGCCAATGAGCTGGGCTGCCCTGGTTTCCTCCGTCGCTTCCGACATAATAACGTGACGTGAGAGGTGACACGCATGCAGAGGGATCTCCACTCAATGCGAGTCAGTCATACCGTACAGAATGTCACCCCCCGTCCGACAGCAATCACAGAACGCCGCTGGCACGGTATAAGCTCTCCTCAGTGGTAGATGTTAATATTGCAGGGGCTGAAAAAGGGGGATACGTGAAATACACACATATCCCTACCGTGTCGGGAAGCCTAACAGATTAGAGGTAACGTCTCCAAGGGCGAGAGGTGGACAAAAAAGACAGCGGCTCAAGGGATCTGTAAGGGGGAAAAGAAATGGAAAATTAATTTTTTACTTTGATTTTGATTTTGCACATAACTTGCATCCTTTTTTGACATTGCTATAGTATTAGTGTCTATGCACATAATTGTATTCATAAGTAATGATTTGTAATGAGCAGGTAAGCAGGTACATTGCATACTGGATAACAAAACAATGAACAAAAAGGTATAAAGTATAGTTCCCTTTAACCAGTTCCCGACCGTCGCACACCGATGTACATCGGCAGAATGGCACGGCTGGGCAAATGGACTTACAGGTACGTCCATTTTAATTCCCCGCTGTGCCATTGCATGCGCGCCACCGGCGCCGTCCGGGAGCTCCGTGAGTCGGGTCATGGGTCCCGCTGACTCGATCCCTGCGGGGATACCCGCAATCACCTCACGGAGAGGATGAACAGGGAGATGCTGATGTAAACAGCATCTCCTCTTTCTGCCTAGTGACATTGTCACTCGATCTCTGCTCCCTGTCATCGGAGCAGAGATCAGTGACATCACACACACAGCCCATCCCCCTACAGTTAGTAATCACTCCCCTAGGACATACTTAACCCCTCCCCGCCCCCTAGTGGTTAACTCCTTCACTGCCAGTGTCATTTACACAGTAATCAGTGCATTTTTAATCGCACTGATCACTGTATAAATGACAATGGTCCCAAAAATGTGTCAAAAATGTCAGATATGTCCGCCATAACGTCGCAGTCACAATAAAAATCGCTGATCACCGCCATTACTAGTAAAAAAAAAAAAAATTTATAAAAATGTCATAAAACTATCCCCTATTTAGTAAACGCTATAACTTTTGCGCAAACCAATCAATAAACGCTTATCGCGATTTTTTTTTACCAAAAATATGTAGAAGAATACGATCGGCCTAAACTGAGAAAAAAAAATGTTTTTTTTATATATTTTTGGGGGATATTTATTATAGCAAAATGTAAAAAATAATGAGTTTTTTCAAAATTGTCGCTCTTATTTTGTTTATAGCGCAAAAAATAAAAATCGCAGAGACGATCAAATACCACCAAAAGAAAGCTCTATTTGTGGGAAAAAAAGGACGTCAATTTTGTATGGGAGCCACGGCGCACGACTGCGCAATTGTCAGTTAAATTGACACAGTGCCGAATCGCAAAAAACGCTCTGGTCAAGAAGGGGGTAAAATCTTCTGGGGCTGAAGCGGTTAAACTCATTCATCAGGAAAGGCCGGTCAGAGATGGATGGACACGAGAGCAAGACTTGTACTCTAGAAAAAGGCTCTGTTTCCATTACTGTGAGTTGCTGTGCGACTTAACACATGTCAAATCGCATGACAAGTCAAAATCTGTATATTTTAATGGTCGCTGGTCTAACCTGTGTGATTCAAGTTGCACCGACTACAAAAAAGGTTGTTGCACTATTGTGTTCCGACTTCGGTGCGACCTGCACTACCACGGCTCTCACCAGTCGCATGACATTGCATCAAAAATCGCATTGCATAGTCGCACTGTAATTTGCGCGACTTTGGGGTCACAATCGTGGAAACCTAGCCTAGGAGACAAAAGGGAGAACCAACAGGTCCTCATTTAATTGCATGTATTTATCTAAATCACTAGGTTTCCCGGAGAAGAATATTTTCATACCCGGGAAAAAGGGGGCTTTGCCTCAAATATGTTTTTTTATGCTTATATGCGTGCCAGAGGGTCTTGTCACCATAAGGACAAAGAATTAATTTCATATCAAAGGAGGGGTTATTACCCACCTTCTCCCTTTGTATCTATACTCTTGTGATCCAGCCATCTCAGCACGTCCTCCCTGAGGTGAAGCCCTTTAAAAAGGGTACATGGGAAATGGACTTATTTGGGTCAGGGTACATTGTGGCCTGGAGTCTATATATCCATTTTTATTTAATTTAACAAGGTTTTTCATTTATTTCAATCACTGTCCCGACCCGGAATATGATCCGGTCTCGAGCAGCAAAGGAAATGGGTATTCTTTGCAAAGTGAACATTCACCACATTCTCTAAACTCTGGGGTTAATCCTTTTGCAAAGTGCAATTTCCTTTGTAAAGTGAACAGCCTATTTGCCTTAAGTAAATCAACCTCTTTGTCTCTAGTACATTTTGACCAACTATACCTGATAAAAAACTGCTACTGGTCCTTTTTTCCACCGTATCCCCTGCTGTCTAATTCTTGCATTAAAACATCTGCCTGTACTTTTTTCTCAAGTTCATATCTGCCAGTTCTCTCTCATTAAAAATGCTGTGCTGCTGGCCAATTTTATACTAATGTATCTTTTGCAGTCTCTTAATTTATTGAGAGTTTGATAGAAATTGGACAGTTTTTCATCAGTGAGAACAGGGACAGACACTGCAAACTACTGGCTGATTTCTACTTGGCAGTTGAAGCAGTTCTTTTACCGTTTAATGAAAATTCTACTCAAAAAATATCATTTCTTTTTTATTGTGAAATGAATCAGTTTGCGGTGCTGTTGCTTTATGTTAATCAAGATAATTGTAAAAGAAAAAGTTTTGGACAATATCTGATTAACCACAGTATGCTGGCAAATATGTGCGTTGTGTCATGACAAGCCCAGTTTGCAGCTGGTAGTTGCTACAGCACCTGCTATTGATGAGCCTATTTGCAGGAACGTGTGTGATGGGAATGTGGACAATATCATTGACAAAAAGACCATGACCTTTTTAATGGTCTTAAGTGCATGGGTATTAGTTTTCTATGGTCTTCCAAAAGTTCACAAATCAGTGGTCAACTCCCACAGGAGACCTATAATCTTTGTGGGAAAGGGGGCTCTCACTGAGAAGGTTAGTGAGTACATTAAAAGATCGTTTCAGTCCTTTGTGGTTATATTATGGACACACCTTTTGAAATTCCTCAATGACCTGTCGGTACTAGACAATGTTATCTTGGTTACATTAGACTTAGAGGCACGTTATTCCTCCATCCCTATAAAAAAGGATTCAAGGTTGTAGAGAAAACACTCACTTCTAGGCCTGGAAATCTATTTGCACATACAAGCTTTGTTGTTGGTCTACTCAAGTTTCTCTAGGAAAATGATACATTTATGTTTGATGATAAGTGTTATTGTCAAGCACAAGGAATAGCAATGAACACTAAGTGCACCCTGGCCTAAGCCAATCTTTATCTCGGAGAGTGAGAAAAATCAGGGTTTGGGGATAAGACCTTGTCAGGACACCTGACCAACATTATCGGTTAGTTAAGGTATATCAATGACTTCCTCATCCTCTGGCACAGTGTACCACAGGATATTGGGAGGTTGACCAATTAACAATTAACAATTTGAAGTTTACGTATGCTTGTGATGCTAGATCTGTTAATTTGGACTTTGTGATTCAAAATATGTTTTAAGGATTCCCTACTAAACTCTTTAGGAAACCTACTTCCTCTGACAGCCTCCTGAGGGCTGACACTTTCCATCCAAGGCCCCTAATCGAATGGATCCTAGTAGGTCATTAGCTAAGAACTAAACGAAATTGCACTCTACCTGATGATTTTGAACAGGGGACCCTTACCCTGATAAAAAGAAGGGGGGAACTAATGCACAAAACCAAAGTGAGCTATGACAGAAATAAATTTAAGGGTAAGAGAAGCCACCAAACATATAAAAGTGTTCCCACACAGAAAAAACAAATATGAATGTAAGAAATATGTGGCACTAACTAGAGTGCATAAATAATATAGACACATATTACAAATAATATGGCTAAAATATGTACCTAGTAGTAATTCTGCAATGTGACATAAAAAAACTAACAAAATAATATTGATGTAAAGGTCCAATCGTGCAAAAATAACAATAAATTAAGCTAAATAAATCCAAAAAAACTCATAAAGTACATAAGAGTGAAAAAAATAAAAAAAAATTGCATAAAGTGAAAAAAGTTGCATAAATAGAAATAAATCGCATTAAGTGCAAAAAAGTGAAAAAAAAAAACGCTAATTAAAAAAATAAAGGTGTATAGTCCAACTGGCGCAAAATGGTTCCAACATAAATGGAACACATCTTCATATAACAGTTTGTGCAAAAAACAAAAGTGCATGTGCAAAAAATGATCGGTTTCGGATACCTCCAATCATCAGTAATCCATGATGCGCCACATGATTCCCCCAGCCTCTTACCTCTAATAAAGACCCCTACGGGTCAAATCAAGCCTGCAGTCTGGATGCAGATGAGAACCAGCAATCAATCGATCTCCTCTGATCGTCACAGCACTGGTGGGTCTCTGATGGAAGGCTTCAAACTTGGCAAGTAAGGTAGAGGCATGCTATCTTCTGTCTGCGCGCACACGTTTCTATAGCAACCAGGCACATCTAGGCAGCCAGGGAGCACGCTGAGGAAAGTCGACCATTCCTTACCCTGATTGAGATTTTTATGTAGAGGGGTTCTAAATGTAAATGGCTGTCCAAAGCTTACATGAGGGCCAAGAAAAGCAAAAGGTATGACTTTTTATATGGTCGAGGATATGTCCAGGGCAATCAAACATGTCTTTGTATACAGTACACTACTTCTTCCCAGGATGTTTTAAACATATGCCAAAGTCATTGGTATTTGTTGACTGATGATGTAATATTAAAGGAATTTGTTCCAGAAAAACCTGCAGTCATTTATCACAGGGCCCGGTCCTTAGAGGTCCTACTTCTACATAGTTATATATGGACAAATGAAAAATGGGACAGGTCACAGTTTGATGTATCCAAATGTGGAAACTGTGATTACTGCCCTTTTTAGATTGAACAAAGTGTTCTGACTTTTTCCTTAGAATAGAAACGTTGGTGTTTTGGGAATGTTACTAGCAACACCACAGGTCCACAGGTGTGTTCTATATCCTGAGCTATACCTGAGGGTATTTCTATGTTGGGAAGACCCACCGCATGGTCTGGAAAAGACTAGCATACTAATAATGGACTATTAGTATGTATATTCTTCATTGAGAGATATACAATTATTTTTTATTAGTTTTTTTTTTTGGGGGGGGGGTGCACTTATGCAACTAACATTTTGTTTTAGGGAATTCTTTGTTATTTTTGTATTTAAGCCTGCCATATGAACTGGTAATGACCCTTTTTTGCCACCTAGGGGAATAATCAATGTGCAACCGTGTTTGTCCGTCATTGCGCTATGTATGCATATGCGTCATTACATTTGTATGCGTTGTGACGCTCTTTACTCGGAAATGTGACTTTGGTGGGCTTTTCTCTATGGTAGGAGCTGAGAGAGAAAATGGAATATCCTGATTTGTAGGAAACAAGGAGGCTGGATGGCGTTCCATGCCCCCTTGGGCACCATCTATGACATCTGATCCAGTATTTAGGGACGTGGTACAGCATTGTGAACTGGTCAGTCTGTTAGGTCACCTATCAAACTACAGACGTCTACATGTGGACATCTGTGTTCCACTAAAAACAGGTTAAACCCACCCGGAGACCGGATGATGCTACACCAACTATTTATAGGCTGTTTCAGTGGTCCCTGTTAAAGTACATATGTGGATGCTTCTCTTTGACTGACCACAGGTTAAATCCACCTTGAGCCTTTCTCCATGTTTGCAGTATTCAAGTCTCTTGCATAACAGCACTAGAGCTTCTAGGTATTGGCTATGTCACCCTATTTTGCTGGTTTGAACTACCTGATGTGTTATATTTTCAATTATATAAGAGGTCTTCACTGAGCCCTCCTGGAATGCAAGTTGGGTAATATGTTATTATTATTATTATTTCTGTAGAAAAAGTGGATGACCTAGCTCCTACTATCATACAATTGTCCTATTCACTCCAAGAATAATCACTTCACTCACAGAGCCCTTTAAGGAACTGTTGACATTTTGAGAGAGTACAACCACTACTGTTATGCCCCGTACACACGGTCGGATTTTCCGACGGAAAATGTGCGATCAGAGCATGTTGTTAGAAATTCCGACCGTGTGTGGGCTCCATCGGACTTTTTCCATCGGATTTTCCGACACACAAAGTTTGAGAGCAGGCTATAAAATTTTCCGACAACAAAATCCGATCGCGTCAATTCCGACCGTGTGTGGCCAATTCCAACGCACAAAGTGCCACGCATGCTCAGAAGAAATTCAGAGACGGAACAGCTCGGTCTGGTAAAATTAGCGTTCGGAATGGATAGAGCACTTTCGTCAGGCTGCAGTGTTTAAAATTGTTTAATACAGCGCACTCTCTTCTTCTTTATAATGCAGGAAGAACGAAGTAGTTTTGCTGCTGATATTCACACATACTTCTCACAAACTTATTTCTTTATTATTTATTGTGATTCCCTCAATATATTATGATTTGTCACATCTGACCAAAAATCTATATCATTTTATCATTTTTTTTTGTTTTTTTTTTGTTTTTTTTCAAGCCTGATGTGATTTTTTTTTTTTTTTGGTTTGTATTTTTTTCAAGGCTGATCTTGTTGTTATTTTTTTTTTTTAGTTATTTAACATCCAGAATATTTTTGTGTGTGTTTTGTGTGTCAAGTTACCACAACACCATTATCATCTTGTATTATTTAATCTCAAGGAGATTGCTTGGTGTTGGTGTCCCTTGTTAATTTCACATTGTATTTTTGAAATGTACCTGCCTACTCACAAACAAACTGTCCTTTTTGAAGGGAAACACACATAGGTGAGTATAATTGAAACAAAAAAAACCTTTATTAAGGGCTCACAACCAAACAAAGAGGAAGGCAACGCTGGAGAAACAGCAGAGATTGGCAAAGCCTTTGGCCCCCAGGGCACACATCAATTATTTTACAGCTAAATTGGTGGCCTGAGGAGTCCATATGTAAGGGAGTGCAGTCTGGTCCAGAAGTCCCAGAGATCATGAAAGCAGTAGATGACATCTGTGTCCCCAGGCTGTGGTCATACAAGAGACTGCATCTTTTGCCAGACCAGACTGAACCCAGACCATCACTCTCTGGTCTTCCTTCCACGCTTCCTTTCACGCTGTGGCTCTGGTGGTGGAGTTGTGGCAGGAGGAGGAGGAGGATGGTCCAACTCAGGTAGGTATTGGGTGTGATTTCGCCCCTCACCCCCTTAGTTAAGACTTTATAAAGAAGGTCCTCACACAGCTGGTGTTGGCCCTCCTGCATGCCCTGCAGTTTGGTGGTAGCCATGCAGGCAAAAGCCTCTTCAGGAGTGGGGGTGGCTCTGAGGGACGCAGAAGCCTCCTGAATGAGTGCTGAATCCTGCACGTGACTCCCCTTCCTGGGTCTTTTGGTTGGAAGGCGGAGGGGAGGAACCTGCGATTTTGTCAGTCTCCTACTGGGCCCAGGCTTCTCCTGGCTGCCACTTAGCCCCGCCTCCTCCTGGCTACCACTAACCCCCGCCTCCTCCTGGCTGCCCCATTCCACAGCCTCCTCCTGTGTGGCACATTCCAGACCCTCGTCCTTGCTGAGGCCTTCCTGTGTATGAAAAAGGGACATAGTTTTAGTTTTTTCTTCATCAATCACACACAATTTTCACATCATGATTGTTGCAAATTGAATGTTAACAAATATAACAGACTATCATTCTGAGACCAGCATTTTTCATTCTTGTCCCAATTATATTTGCCCACTACTGTCTATGGATATGTAAAACACTTTATGAAATCAGCAATTAGTGATCAATAATAACATCTAGTAAACATCATTTATTTATTAACCAGAAATCTGTAGAAGAATGCTATACCTGGCTCAAGCTGGGCTCCTACACTTCTTCCTGGCTGGAAGTCCCAGGTTGGACATCGGAAGCCTCAGCTGGGGTGAAAGATAGGGTGGAAGGAAGAGTGGAAGTAAGGGTTGAGAGGGATTCCCTGACTTCAGTCTGGTCTGACAGAAATCGCAGTCTCTTATAGTACCACAGCCTGGGGACATAAATGTCATCTGCTGCTGCTCCTGATCTCTGGGAATCTGTGACCTTCTTGCGCTCCCTAAGATAAGTGTTCCTCAGGCCACCAATTTTGGCTTTTAAATAGGGGATGGTTGCTGTGGGGACCACCGGCGTCACCAACTCCAGCAGTTTCTCCAGCGCTGTCTGCCTCTTTTGTTTATTATTATAATGCGGGTGTTTGACCTGCCACAGGCAGCTCCCTGTACTTGTCTATGAACAGGGGGAGGAAGTTGTGGTAATTGAAGCCATCCATTTTATCTGCAAGACACAACACAAGACAAATCCTAATGTCAGGCAAAACTCTCCTAATCTTGTTACAATATAGGCCTCAATCTAGAAGCAGTATAGGCCCAAGTTTAGATCTTACCTTCGTTATCACGATCGGCGCCTCCGATACTCCTTCCTCCGCTCACAGATTGTACGTACTACGCACGCGTGTTATGCTTTATAGACACTGCACATGCGTGAAACTCCGCCCGCCCCTGACGTTCTTTCTAGTCTATTCCCTGCCCCTTCTCGTTCGGCGCAGTGGGGGAAGAGCACATGGTGGAGACAGAGCAGGTGTCTGTTAATTACAGCAACGAGGAGGAGGAGGAGGAAAGCCAGAGCCTGAAACGTCCCGATCCAGAAGGAGACGATTTAAGGCCTCAAATATGTTCTTTGGGGAGATGTTGGAGATGGTCGACATACTGAAGAGGGCTGACTATGACAGGAAGTATGGACCTTACCCCAACCCCAATGTCCGAAAGGCCAAGATCATGGTGAAAGTGGTCAAAAGTCTGCACCGGAATTTCAGGGTACGACGATTGAAAGATCAGCTCAGGAAGCGGTGGTCAGACCTCAAATTAAGGGAGCACGAGCAGTACAGAAGGATCCGGAGAGTGCTGAAAAAAAGTAAGTAGTTGTCCTGTGTTTCTATTCTTTATGTGTATTATGTTCATGCTGCTCCATGTGCTTTTGATTAACTGTTGTCCAGTTTAAAATAGCAACTTTCAACTTTCAAGTTCATGGGCACATTATTTGTTCGTATAAAACATTGTTCGTTCAGCCTAGAAAACACCATTGCTTTGGCCATATGCATTTGCCAACATTTTTTATGACCTACTTGTCTGAAAATAATTTGGTTGTGTAGATGGGTTTGTAACTAGAATGAAATGCAAACTAGATTCTGTGTAAGGAGAGGACACTCAGCAGCAGTTTTCACATCTGGACACTGGAGCACTAGTGTGGGACAAAAGAACACCCTTTTTATTAAGGGGCCCACACAGGTGCTCCAGTGTATACTATAGGGGTGTCTCCATCTGTGAAGCTTGTACAAAACAGGTAAAGTATTGAAGCTTGACAAAGGACAATAAAATTCTACATCTTGAAACTCTGCCAATATAAACAATTGTACCCCACTTCCAAGCAATGTTTCATATTCCTATTTCTGCCATCAAATATCTGTGTGCTAAGTATACCTATTTTTTTTTACATAGGGGATAAAAGACTCGGAGGACACCCCTCATCCGAGGAGACCAGAGACCCCCCACCTCATGAAGAAGTGGTGACCCACCAAAGCCAACAGGAGGAGGAGGAGAAAGGAGATGCGGTGGAACTAGTCACCACAACAGGTGAGTGTCTGCGACCACAGGCTCAGGTAAGAGATGGATGCCAGCATATTTATAATACATGGTGTTTTTTTGTTTCTATCTTTTTAGGTGATTGTGATGTTGTGGATGCAGATCATTTCACCTCTGAAAGTACCCAGATCCTGATTGAGGAGATCATGGGGTGTAATAGGGACTTGGAAAACATCCAGAAAAACATCAATGATGTTCAAAAAAAAATGAAGAACATCATTGATGTTTTAGGGAGAGTTTAAAACCAATTAAAATCCCTTGCCTTTTTTGTGATTCTAAAATTTATACCATTTTTTTACATAATATAGAAAAGCCAAATTTTGAAGATGCACACAGTGTGTCAACATGTGCTATCTGCCATCACGGGAGATCAATGGACGGGTTTTGGGGATGCAACCTCATCCTCAATAATAAAGTAGTTGTGAGGAAGGGGTTGCACCCACAAAACACGTCCCTTGATCCCCTGTGATGGCAGCTAGCACATGTTGACATTCGGCAATTTGTGTGCATCTTCAAAATTTGGCTTTTCCAGGGGTGACTTCACCCCATCTGAACGCAATATCAAACACAGTTTATAAATACTCATGTCTGATATTGCCTTCAAGTTCTACCAAATGTGAACTTTGTAAGTTCAAGATTTGTGTCTTTCTTCTTGGTTTTAAACATGCCTGTTTTATCTTAAATGGACATTTCTACTTTTTCTTATGTGGCCCAAAAAATGTGCTGGTATTAAAAAGATTGTTAATCAAGAATGTGTGGATTATTGTCTCAACGCTCCAACACTTTTGTGGTGCTCTAATTGGTGCTTTCTGTGACAATGGTGGTTATTTCCTAAGGGAAAATCCACTTTGCACTAGAAGTTCATTTTCAAGTGCACTTGTAGTGCAAAGTGTCTTTGCCTTTAGTAAATAACACCCAACAGTGCTTTGTAATGTTACACAATCACGCCATTTTCAGGACTCACCACATTTCTGTCAGGGTCAGCTAAAAGAAACACAAGCAGTAAATGTCACCAAAGATTTTAGTAGTTAAAATGTTTTTTATTTGAACAAGGTTTCAGACATTGTCTGGCATATTGATAGCCCCCCTACCCGCAAAGTATTCAAGGTATCTTAGACGGACATCACAGGCACACGGGGGGGCAAGCCAGGACGGCCACTTTCAAGCGCCGTCAGGGTTGGTTCATTTTGAATTCCAGCCTCAGGCCCAACTGAGCCAGCATAGTTGACAGAATGTTGCCGAAAAAAGTTGTGGAGAACACAGCACACCAGGATGATATGATTCAGTTTGTACTCCGCCATGGGTATGGGTGTAAGAAATAGGCGGAACCGGCTGGCCATGATTCCAAGTGTGTTCTCCACCACTCTTCTGGCTCTGGCCAGCCAGTAATTAAAAACCGTCTGGTCCGGGGTGAGGGTCCTCATCAGGAATGGCCACATAAGATGGTCCCCCAGCGCAAAAGCATCATCCGCAACAAAGACGAATGGGAGTCCTTCCACATTGTCTTCTGGAGGTGGCAAGTCCAAGCTGCCATTCTGGAGAAGCCTGTAGAACTCCATCTGGGCGATGACTCCACCATCTGACATCCGGCCATTCTTCCCCACGTCCACATACAAGAATTCGTAAGTAGCCGACACCACCGCCAATATCACAATACTATTGAACCCCTTATATTTGTAATAGTATGACCCCGAGTTGGGTGGTGGGACGATGTGGACGTGTTTCCCATCAATTGACCCTCCGCAGTTAGGAAAGTCCCACCGCTGGGCAAAGTGGGAGGCCACAGTCTGCCATTCCTGTGGGTTGGAAGGAAACTGTGGAGTCAAACAAGAAAAAAAAAATAGTCATTTTGCACATAAACAGGGAAAGCACATTAGACACAAACATTCTTGGCCAACATCAAAATAACATCTATTTGAGGGAGTTTTTAAAGACCAAAGTATAAGGTACACCTATCAGATCCCCCCTCCCCCCCTCTCATGGGCCATTTCTAACATTATAGGGGGGGAGCTCTTGTACAGGTAACCCTCTCCACTTCATTGAGAGATGAATGCCTAAATAATGGGTTTTACTTTGGCCAGCCCCTCCTTAGTTATATTGACAGCCCACTGGACAGGTAAGAAGTGTCATAATACAAAGATATAAATACACATTGTACACATTTTAGCACATTTGGACATTCTGCTATTACCTAGCAAGATAATAATAGTATACAAAAACTTGCAACAGTACCATTTGAAAGTATTCAGGCAGGCCCTTGCACTACATGCTTTGGGTAATTAATCCATACATCTGAGCACAAAAGAAATGGGTATAGTGTGTATAGGTTTGGCAAAGTCGGCAGATAGATGATTGAAGATAGATAGAGAATTGGTATCAGCTGACTTAGCAGTTGGGGGGAAGGAGGGTTCCAAATGATTTGGGGACCCAAAAGAAAAAGCCTTTGGCACTCTGCATGAATTTTAAGCACCAATCAAATTTAAAAACATTTTAGGGGTTTTTAGGGTAAAGCACTACTATGGAGCTGATAAAATACATTGTTAAGTGACTACATGAGGTGAATATAGGGCTAGGAGACCATGCTGGGGAGGTAAGTGAAGGCAAATATGCATGAAGGACAAAAAAATAATTACATAAAAATCCAGCATGCATGATCACAAAGGGGACATTCACAGCATATTACAAACATGGTAATTAGGGAATGAGGAAAGAAATACAATATATTATCAAACATTAAATACAGTAAAATGTGATATTAAAGGATAAAAATCTTACCTTAATATACTCCTTCTGCAGGACCTGAATGATGGCAGAACAGGTCTCTGGGATAATGATACCCAGAGCCTGGGGGGAGATGCCTGTCTGGAACTTGAGGTTCTGCAGGCTTCTCCCCGTCGCCAAGTACCGCAGGGTGGCGACTAGCCTCTGCTCCAGAGTGATGGCTTGCCTCATGCAGGTATCCTGCCTGCTAATATAAGGGGTCAGCAAAGCCAGCAAACGGTGAAATATGGGGTCCGTCATCCGGAGAAAGTTCATGAAATCATCAGGATTATTCTCACGGATCTCACGGAGCAAAGGCATGTGACAGAACTGGTCACGCTGGAGCAACCAATTCTTGGTCCATGAACTCCTCCCCACCCTGTTCATGGACTGGACTTGTGTCAAGGTAAGGACCCCAACACCAAGCCCCCTCACAGCACGAACTCTATGAGAAAATGGTCGGCTGCTCAGAACGAAGTAACAGAACGCACTGAAGAACAGCAAGGCCTGTGAAGAGCGACCTGAAAAACAGTAACGAACGAACAAGAACACAATGACAAGAGTCACGCGTAACTCGCTGCACGCACTGAAGAGCAGATACAAACCCACAAGCACAAACTGAACAGCAGAAAACGATCTGAAAACCACGAGTCTGAAAAAGCGCGAATCGCCTCTCACCAAACTTACTAACACGAGATTAGCAAAAGGAGCCCAAAAGGTGCCGCGCTTGGTTCTGAACTGGCCTTTTCTAGTCTCGTTGTACGTGGTGTACGTCACCACGTTCTTGGTGATCGGAGATTCCGACAACTTTGTGCGATCGTGTGTATGCAAAACAAGTTTGAGCCAAGATCCGTCGGAAAAAATCCATGGATTTTGTTGTCGGAATGTCCGATCAATGTCCGATCGTGTGTACGGGGCATTACAGTGGGGCAAAAAAGTATTCATCATAGGTATACCTCAACTATGAGAGACAAAATGTGGAAACAAATCCAGACAATCACATTGTCTGATTTTTTTTAAAAATTATTTGCAAATTATGGTGGAAAATAAATATTTTGTCAACATCAAAAGTTCATCTCAATACTTTGTTATATATCCTTTGTTGGCAATGACAGAGGTCAAACGTTTTCTGTAAGTCTTCACAAGGTTGTCACACACTGTTGCTGGTATGTTGGCCCATTCCTCCATGCAGATCTTCTCTAGAGCAGTGATGTTTTGGGGCTGTCGCTGGGCAACACGGCTTTTAAACTCCCTCCAAATGTTTTCTATGGGGTTGAGATATGGAGACTGGCTAGGCCACTCTAGGACCTTGAAATGCTTCTTACGAAGCCACTCCTTCGTTGCCCGGGTGGTGTGTTTGGGATCATTGTCATGCTGAAAGACCCAGCCACGTTTCATCTTCACTACCCTTGCTAATTGGAGGAGGTTTGCACTCAAAATCTCATGATACATGGCCCCATTCATTCTTTTATGTACACGGATCAGTCGTCCTGTTCCCTTTGCAGAGAAACAGCCCCAAAGCATGATGCTGCCATCCTCATGCTTCACAGTAGGTATGGTGTTCTTTGGTTGCAACTCAGCATTCTCTCTCCTCCAAACACAAGGAGTTGTGTTTCTACCAAACAGTTCTACTTTGGTTTCATCTGACCATATGACATTCTCCCAATCCTCTTCCGGATCATCCAAATGCTCTCTAGCAAACCTCAGACGGGCCTGGACATGTACTGGCTTAAAGTGGATGTAAACCCAATGTCATCCTTTCTAAACTACTACCATAGGGGTTATCTATAGGGATATACATGCCTCCTGCATGTATCTTTACCTGTCAAATGTCTCCCCTCTGTCTGTTATGAGAGCCGAAAAACTGCATATTCTGTGGGTGGGTCTGTTGTCTGGAGCTCAGTGGGTGGAGTCGTGATGTCAGTAGACTCCCCGCCCACCTCTACACACCCCTTGTCAATATGCATTTTCTCTGTGTATTTCTAACACTGAACTTCTGCTGAACTTCTGCTATGATCTCTAACATCCAGTGAAAAGACAGGAAAGTAACCACATGACTTCAGCATGCCAAATCATGCTGAGGTGTGGAACAGCCAATCTTTGCAGAGCTGCTGAAGAAAGGAGTGGGAGGGAATTAAAAGATAATGCCTGTGTCTTAGGCTATTGCACGAGATGTAAATCACCTGTCACTCACAGCAAGGGGGAGTATTTAACAAAGTTTTTCTCAGTTTGTCAAGAATTGTCTCACTGAACAATAAAAGAGGATTGCTCAGAGATGGATTAACTCTTTGTGGCAAGACTGGGCTCAAATGATAGCAAATCTTATACTCTACAATATGATAAAAAAAATTTCGGTTTTACATCAACTTTAAGCAGGGGGACACGTCTGGCACTGCAGGATCTGGGATTTTTGCTCACCGTTCTTGTGATCATTTTGACCCCACGGGGTGAGATCTTGCATGTAGCCCCAGATCGAGGGAGATTATCAGTGGTCTTGTATGTCTTCCATTTTCGAATTATTCCTCCCACAGTTGATTTCTTCACACCAAGCTGCTTGCCTATTGTAAATTCAGTCTTCCCAGCCTGGTGCAGGTCTACAATTTTGTTTCTGGTGTCCTTCGACAGCTCTTTGGTCTTCACCATAGTGGAGTTTGGAGTGTGGCTGTTTGAGGTTGTGGACAGGTGTCTTTTATACTGATAACAAGTTCAAACAGGTGCCATTAATACAGGTAATGAGTGGAGGACAGAGGAGCCTCCTAAAAAAGAAGATACAGGTCTGTGAGAGCCAGAAATCTTGCTTGTTTGTAGGTGACCAAATACTTATTTCCACCATAATTTGCAAATAAATTCCTTCAAAAATCAGACAATGTAATTGTCTGGATTTGTTTCCACATTTTGTCTCTCATAGTTGAGGTTTGCCTATGATGACAATTACAGGCCTCTCTCATCTATTTAAGTGGGAGAACTTGCACAATTGGTTGCTGACTAAATACTGTAGTTTTTTGCCCCACTGTATATAATTACTACATCCTTGCTATTCATACATTATCTAGGAGAGATTTACAAAAACTGGTGCACACAGAATGTGGTGCAGCTGTGCATAGTAAGCAATAAACTTCTAGGTTTTATTGGCAAAACTTAATTGAACAAGCTGAAGTTAGAAGCTGATAGTTACCATTAGGGATGGCCTCAGGCGTGTTCGGATTGTAGTCCCAACCCACTTGAGCAATCACGCCAGAAAGCCCTCACTGCACACTGCCAATCATAGGTAGTGAGGCATTTCCTGGCCCTCAGCTGCACTTGCACATGCTGCCTATGATTGACAGTGTGCAGTGAGGGCTTCCTGATGGGATTGCTCAGGTGGATTGGAACTACGATCCAAACATGCCTGAGCCCATCCCTAGTTACTATGCACAACTGCACCAGATTCTGTGTGCACCATTTTCAAAAAATCTACCTGTCTGGCAGGGCCAGTGCTAGGGGTGGGCGGGGCGGGCAGCTGCCCTGGGCGGAATGATTTCGTTGGGGGAAGAGGGCTCTGTCCCTGCCACCTGCAACCATGCCCAGCACAGAATGTGCTGCTGAGTGCCGAATCACAGAGTAGGCTGAGAGCGGCTTTGTCCCTGTGTGTAGGCTAGATCATATTGTATCACGCGACCCCCCCACCTGCACAGTGCACTGTACTAGTCCCTGAGTGACAGTAGAGTGAGGTGGGTGGGGCGCATGAAGTTGGGAAAGCATATCAGTGCTTTCGTGATTGATTCCAGATACATACAGCTTTCCTTCCAGCTCCTCTGCTTGCCTGGACAGCCGGTTCTCCCTCCCCCTCTCCATTCATTTCTATCACTCATTTCTATCACTCCTGGTCACTGTGTGTCCCGATGTCTGTGTGTCCCGATGTCTGTGTGACATCACCAGCTCCGCTCCCTAGCCTCCTGTTTTTTCCCAATTCTGCTGTGGACGATGTGGAGGTGACCTCTGTGCAGTGTTCCCTCCTCCTTTTCCCTTCCCCTTGGGTCCCCTCGTCTCCAGCCCTACTGCCAAAGTGAGTGGTGTCTCTCTCCTGTGCCTCTGTGCTGCTGAGGCTGCCACTGCTCAGCTAACAGGTAACCTTCTTTCAGGCTTCATATCAGAGTTAAAGCTATGAAGACAACTTTTCTTTCACATTCTGTTTTTATTAAGGCTCAATTAAGATAAGATGCAGACAAGTGGCTCCCATGCAGGGCTGTCTATAATCACGGGGATGCATGGGCTTTGTGTGTATCCCCATGCCAGCACCTTATTCATATTACTGGGACATGAGGCTACATGGACACAGCCACTGTATCCTAATATGACATACATGTGCGGGTCCCAATAGAGCCCTGCACAGGACACACATGTCTGCACCACATATGAATGGGTCTAAACAATTCATGTACATGGAGGCTTAGTGAATTCCCCAGCACTCCAGGCATCAAAAAGCAACAGGGATTTTACACAGGAGCTACCAAGGCTGGCCATAGATGGATGTAAATTCAGCTGGTTCACCAAGGACTGGATGAGTTTCAATCTATGGACATCTAATATGATCAACTTCTCTCAAACCAACTTGTTGGAAAATTTTCCTATGATCTGCAGCAATAATCAATGTATACTAATACTATACTATACTATACTATACTATACTATACTATACTATACTATACTATACTATACAATACTATACTATACTAATACTATACTAATTGGATAATGAATTGTTTAGGTTTGTCCTCTTAAAACAAAGTAAATTGAAAGGGGATTGTGCAGAAATTGTACAAACATATTGTAAAGTGTATGCTCACCTTTACTGTTCATGTGTATGAGTTCTAAGGATGACAAATGTTTTCCCTAACACATTTTCTAAAGCTGGGTACACACTATTAGTTTTTTTTTTGTTCAGCCTGTTCGAACAAGGTGAATGCCCCCCCCCCATGCTTTTGTACTCTGACAGCAGGACTCTTCCACTGATCAAAATACACTGATCAGCGCTGCAGTCCACTGATCAAAGGAGGTTTTCCAGCAGGACCGTTTGACGGAAGCCAAGGTCAGCTTCAGTTAGTTCTGGAGCTCCATTTACAATCTTCAGAAGTCACCGTTGCGGAACCGGTATTGCCATTACTCATTATTGGCTGTGGACCAAGCCATCATCAAAGCAATCTAATTGGCTGTGTGTGTGTGTATAATACTGGTGCACTCTGAAATCATTACATATGTTTTGGTGTGCTGCACATGCTTCAACTAGCTCTGCCCCCTGCTCGGGGGAGGGGGGGCACATTTTGGCATCTTTGCCCTGGGCCCTGAATTACCTTGTCTCGCCACTGCTGTCTGATACAAGTTTTTTGATATTTTGATTTAGATTTTTGGATGTATCTATATTTTTGAAGGATGTATCTATTTTTGTATGGTAATTTTAGAGGTTATGTGTGTTTTAAAAGCTATACCATTGTTTTTGTGATTTGTGACTTTACATTTTTCTATTTTTGGGTAAAAATATGTTTGTTAGCTGCATAAAAGTCAGATATATTTTTTCTCTTTTCTTTTACAAAACAATTATTTGAACTTCAGTGGAAGCCCTATGACAGTAGATATCTTTAGAGTAGTGGTGTCAAGATTTCAAGAAAATTCACCTATTACTACCACTCATTTTAAAAGGTCTCTGTGTAATAACAGAAGTCTGATTAAATTTTGATTGAAGAAGTTCTCTGACGTATTCTAGTTTTAAGATAGTGACAGAGTGAATAGGCTTCATTTCACTGTCCCAAAACTAGGGTGTAGCATGAGTAAGATAATGCTTGCTTCCAGCAGAGCCTAATTACACAGGTGACAGAATCCCTTTAAGCAGTAAAAGTGATTTCTTCTTCTTTAATTTCTACTTTACAGCACTGTGACTTAACGTAATTTATAACAGATTTGCTTTTTACTGTGTGTTCCAGATAGTTTCACTTAAACCTTAAAAAATAAGAGGCTTTTCTTATATTGATGCAGAAACATATTTGTTTTGACTTACCTATACATAATACCAGTGCTGGGACCTGGTTATCCAGTGCCCAGGGTGAACATGGGAAACTTTGCAGCCCCCCCCCCCCCCCCCCCATTGGGTGGCGAATGGGATGGGACCAAACTCAGCACATGCCAAAATGTTTGTTATTTTTGAGGAATGCAATCAAATAGTAACAATGTCTGTAAAACAAACTTTTTAGTCACCACAACACACTCAATCATCTAAAAGTAAATAGTTTATTGGTACAAAAAGTCTAAAAATGACAACAAGGTGAAGTTTAAATTCCTAGCGCCATGTGCTAGTAAACTGCCACATAGACATCCCCATAACCACTTATAGGCCAAACTGTAAATTTTCATGTGACTAGTGCAGATGCAGTCATCAATATCTAGGTAGGCCTAGTGTAGGTTGATGTGGAGGGTAGAAAAGCTCGGAGCTCTACATGTTTCGTGCTCACATGCTTCTTCAGGAGCTTTAGGTAAGTAGTCTATGTATATTTTTATCCCGCATAGAATACTTACCTCAAGCTCTCTACATGTTTCGTGAGCACGAAACATGTAGAGCTCCGAGCTTTTCTACCCTCCACATTGACCTACACTAGGCCTACCAAGATATTGATGACTGCATCTGCACAAGTCATACGCAAAGTTACAGTTTGGCATATAAGTGGTTATGGGGATGTCTATGTGGCAGTTTACTAGCACATGGTGCTAGGAATTTTAACTTCACCTTGTTTGTCATTTTTAGATTTTTTGTACCAATAAACTATTTACTTTTAGATGATTGAGTGTGTTGTGGTGCCTAAAAAGTCCATATAGAGTCCAAATTGCCTATTATTGAGGATGCGGCACCCTCTTACCATATCTGCATACACAGTACCACCCTGTGGGGATGACCTTTTTTTCAGTGTCTGTAGTACACTGCAGCAAATTGAAAAGTTTAAAATCGGTGCACAGATAGTGCCTGGATAAATATAGCGAAGAAAAAAGTCCCTGAGCTAGTGGTGTCAATGAAAGGAAAAAATGTCCTTGTGACAGTGGTATCACTGGATGAACACAAAGCTCCACACTGTAGTTACTCATGTCAATGAGAAACAGGGAAAAGGGATCTGCTAGAGCTCCCATCATAGATAATAATCAGTGCAGCGCTGGACAAGAGCAAAGTGAATAATAGTAAAAATAGATATTACCAAAAAATAAATAGCAACAATAAAGTGATAATGTAGGTACTATAAACAATCCATAATATTGAGAAACCATCAATGTGTAAATATTCATCTATAACAGTTCATTGTAATAGAGGAATGGTGAAAAAAAGGGGGGTGAAAAAAAAGGGGAGAAAAATAAGTCCAAACTAGGTGAAAAAAGTCGTTTTTTTCGGCCGTTTCGTCACAAATGACGTCATCAGGGGTGACAACGTGAACTTGCTTCGCGCATGCGCGATTTTAATTTAAACGGCGGTGAAGTTTTTCTGTCTCGCTGGTCGTGACAGTCTCACTGCTGGTGCCCATAGGCATCTTCCTGCATAAATCACTTTATCTTGTGCACGTATATTTGATGTATTGCAGTGCATCTGTAATTTTTATGCACTTTATTTGTAATTCATATGCACTTTATGTACGAACTGGTGCAATGTATTTCTATTTTTTATTTAATTTTTATTAAAACGTCCCTGGTTATCTGCACTACTGGAGTCCCCTTCTCTCTTTTTATGGTTTTTCCTTGTTTGGACACTGGCCATATGGTCCTTCCTGGAAGCTCAGTTGTGACGAAACGGCCGTAGGGTCACAACGTGAACTCGCTTCGCGCATGCACGATTTTAATTTAAACGGCGGTGAAGTTTTTCTGTCTCGCTGGTCGTGACAGTCTCACTGCTGGTGCCCATAGGCATCTTCCTGTATACATCACTTTATCTTGTGCACGTATATTTGATGTATTGCAGTGCTTCTTCATTTTTATGCACTTTATTTGTAATTCATATGCACTTTATGTACGAACTGGTGCAATGTATTTCTATTTTTTATTTAATTTTTATTAAAACGTCCCTGGTTATCTGCACTACTGGAGTCCTCTTCTCTCTTTTTACGGTTTTTCCTTGTTTGGACACTGGCCATATGGTCCTTCCTGGAACCATTCCATCTTCCCTGGGTATCATTTACTGCTGATAGGAAGTTAATGCAGAGAGCGAACAACAGGACATCGATTGCGGTTTCAACAGGATACCAACGTTGATCTACTAAGCCTGTTTTGACCCCCCTGAATAAGGGTGGTCGCAGGCTTTCTGGTAAGCCTTTATTGCTCTCTGGTGGTGGATGTCACTGTTGATCACATCGCTGGATTGATTTTGCACCAATATATCTTTGGACTTTTTTCACCTAGTTTGGACTTATTTTTCTCCCCTTTTTTTTCACCCCCCTTTTTTTCACCATTCCTCTATTACAATGAACTGTTATAGATGAATATTTACACATTGATGGTTTCTCAATATTATGGATTGTTTATAGTACCTACATTATCACTTTATTGTTGCTATTTATCTTTTGGTAATATCTATTTTTACTATTATTCACTTTGCTCTTGTCCAGCGCTGCACTGATTATTATCTACAACTAGTCTTGCCTTATATCGGGGTTATAGTGTTCAGCAGCAGGACCCAATTCACGTTTTTTCATCACTATTGATTATTTTTGCACTGAGCGCAGGTTTTTATTTATTTTTTAGAGCTCCCATCATGCCCCTCCTGCATATAGAAACGCTGCACTCAGGACACATTCCTCTTCCATCCCTTTTTGTCCCGTCCCTGCATAATACACGGATGAAGCTATCATACTAAATGTGTCTTCTTGATGTTCTAGGTTCCAGATACAACTTTTACTGTCTGCCTTAGTACAGACCTATAAAGTAAGAGCCAGCATTATTTTTCATCTACAGGTTACCTTGCATTCCCCCTCCCCACATTAATCTTGGGTCTCATTAGCACCTTTCGCAGTGCTGGTATCCTCTCATCAAACCCCCCTCCCCATATTAATCTTTGGTCTCATTAGCACCTTTCTCAGTGCTGGTATCCTCTCATCAAACCACCACAGAAACCATTGCTGGAGGATTTATTTCATGTGCTGTTAATTTGCAACATGATTTTCATACTGGAACTGTTGTGGAAAACTTATGGATTCACCAATTTGGCAAAGGCTGGAGCCTCAGAATTCACCAACTTGCTAGATATTTTAGTCTCAGGATTCACCAACTTGGCAGAGGTTGGAGTCTGAGTATTCACCAGCTTGGCAGAGAATGGAGGCTTATTTCATGCACTGTTGATATGCAATGTGATCTTCATACTGAAATCTGTGTGTGGAATCTAAGGATTCATCCATTTGGCAAAGGTTGAAGTCTCAGAATTCACCAATTGGTAGAGATTGAATTCTCAGGATCACCAACTTGGCAGAGGTTGGAGTCTGAGTATTCACTAGCTTGGCAGAGAATTGAGACCTATTTCATGTGCTGTTAATATGCAATGTGATCTTCATACTGAGATTGGTGTGTGGAATCAAACTATTTACCAGTTTGGCAATGGTTGGAGTCTCAGAATTTACTAACTTGGGAGAGAATAGGGATTTATTTCATGTGCTATTAATCTGCATTGTGATCTTCATACTTGGTGTATGGAATCTAGGAAGTCACCAATTTGGCAAATGTTGGAGTCTCAGAATTAAACAATTGTGTACAGACTAAAGTCTTTGGACCCACCAACTTGGCACGGTTGGATTTTGAGAATTCACCAGCTTGGCAGGGAATGGATTATTATTTAATTTGCTGTTAATCTGCAACACAATCTTCATACTGAGATTGGTGTATGAAATCTAAGGATTCACTAATTTGACAGAGACTGGAGTCTCAGAATTCACTAACTTGTTAAAGGTTTGAGTTCCAGTATTAATCTATTAAGCTTATTCACATATTCCTAACAACTTGCCTCAATACAAAGCACATATTGTGATTTCTGTCTGCTTTATCCTCCCTCTGCCCTCTGCATAGATCACATCTGATAGCTTATGCCGACACCAGGAAATCCTGGGAGACAGCCCTGCCCCCTCCAGCACATAGCATGTGATTGACAGTCTCAGCTGTGCATGTTACCCAAGAGACTGTAGAGGGGGATGTGTCCATTCCCTCCACTTATGTCTCAGGTTACAATCAGCTTCCTGCTCTATGCTGTACAATGTGTGACATCAGATCCCTACCCCCTGCATCCTGGAGCTAAATATATGCTGTCAAAATTCTGTACGTTAGTTTCATCTCTGTGCATCCCCTGAGGCTAGTCACTTCATTGGGTGTATGTAGGGTCAACAACCACTCCATGTGTTTTATGTTCATCTATAGGTGCAGTAGAGAATTAGCATACTTCATGTCTAAGCACAGATAAGGTGCAATATATCACTATATTACATTTTTGCTTATGTGTTTAGATTTTAAGACTTTTTTTCACACAGGCTTTAACTTGTATAAGAACTTTGCATGCAGAAAGCTTTTGCAAAGCATTTGTTTTAAGGCTTTGTTAAAGCTTTAAAAGAAAACATTAGTTCCAGCTTGAGCAGAGGCGGCTCTAGGCTTTGTGAGGCCTTAGACAAAATTTAGACACGAGGCCCCACTCACGCTCATAATGGATAAAAAAAATTCAAGTAAGTAAAAATGGCTGCAGAAAGATGCGTGAATCTAGCACACAGGCGATCAGCATCACTTTCAGGGCACCCTCCTTACCCATCAGACATATGCAGCCAATACAACATCTGGGACCCAGCAAGGTGACAACCCCTCTAGGATTTATCCCAGCGCAGATAGAGGGAGAGAGGGGGGTGAGGGAGGTTGAGAGGGAGAGAGAGAGGAAGAGAGAGAGAGGGGGAGGGGAGAGAGAGGGAGGGAGAGAGAGTGGGAGGGTGAAAGAGGGAGAGAGAGAGTGAGGGAGAGAGAGAGTGAGGGAGAGAGAGAGTGAGGGAGGGAGAGGGGGGGAGACAGAGAGGGAGGGGAGAGAGGGGGAGATGGGGAGGGGGAGAGAGAGGGGGAGGGGGAGAGAGGGAGAGGGAGGGGGAGAGAGGGAGGGGGAGAGAAGGGGAGAAAGAGGGAGAGGGAGAGAGAGAGGGAGGGCGGGGAGAGAGAGGGAGGTGGAGAGGGAGGGAGGTGGAGAGGGAGGAAGGTGGAGAGGGAGGGCGGGGGAGTGAGAGAGAGAGAGAGAGAGAGAGAGAGAGAGAGAGAGAGAGAGAGGGTGAGTGAGGGAGAGGCAGGGAGGGAGAGAGAGAGAGCGAGAGAGGGTGAGTGAGAGGGAGGGAGAGAGAGAGGAAGAGAGAGTGAGGGGGAGGGGAAGAGAGAAGGAGGGGTAGAGAGGGAGGGAGAGGAAGAGAGTGAGGGAGAGGCAGGGAGAGAGGGAGGAGGAGAGAGGGGGAGGGAGGGTGAGAGGAAGGGAGAGAAAGAGAGGTAAGGGAGAGAGAGAGAGAGAGAGAGGGAGGGAGAGGGGGAGAGAGGGGGAGGGGGAGAGAGAGAGAGGGGAGGGAGAGAGAGAGGGGGAGGGGGAGAGAGAGAGAGGGAGGGGGAGAGAGAGAGGGAGGGGGAGAGGGAGAGGCAGGGAGAGAGGGAGAGAGAGAGCGAGAGAGGGTGAGTGATAGGGAGGGAGAGAGGGAGGAAGAGAGAATGAGAGGAGGGGGAGGAGCGGCGGGGACAGCTGCATATGAAGGAATTAATTTTTCCATATTCTTTCTGCAGCCAATGAACGCCCGCAGAAGAAGCGGTCATTCAGCGGCTGCAGGAGGGACATGAAAAGATCAATTGTTCCATATGCATTTGTCCCCGCCGCTCCTCCTATCCAGGCACACAGGAGGGCGGCATGGCCGGGCACTCACGTTCTCTCTGGGTGGTCGGCCAGGCTGCAGCAGGCGCTGGGATGGGATCCATCCACCGGAGCTCCTCCTTCCCCTTAACAGACAGTCATACGGCAGGGATAGTTTCCGCCGCCTGGCTCGACTCCTGACCCGAATAGGCAGCCGGCCAGATGCGGACAGGCCAGATGAGCAGCGTGGGCTGAAGGAGCAGCCCGCGCTGGACTTGGAAATGGATTTGCGGCCCGCCCGGTGTGCTCCATCTGTAAAAGCCCGCACGGCTTTTACAGATGGCACCTGGAGCCTGTTGGTCAGTCCAGTGATTGAGCAGAGGCAAATTAGGCGGCCGCGAGGCCCCTGTGAATGCGAGGCCTTAGGCGGCAGCCTAATTTGCCTAATTAGAGAGCCGCCTCTGAGCTTGAGGACATTAAACACAGATCTTAAAGGGTTGAAAATTACAGCAGTGACTTGCTATGGATTACATAGGAGGAGCAGTTGTAAAATGACACAGATATTCTGCAAGTGTTGCTGAGTAAATACAATGTAGCAATGAATTGTATTATTGTACATTATTTACTTGTTAATTCATATGCAAAACAAAGGTTTATCATTTGATCCACATACAACATCAGTTAATCAGAAATCTTGCAAGTCAAAAAAAATTATTTGTGATACATTTGTATTCCTATTAATCCTATTATTTAAACATTTTTTTCGGTGGCACTGGATTGTTTATTTAGTTCAGTACCGTATACAAAATGTACAAAATTGTAAGAAAAAAAATGACTTTGCCATATTTTGTACCAGAAACACAATTTAATGTCATTTTAAAAGGGATACATTTTTTTTGTTTGTTTTTTTTATATTTTGGTATATGTTGCAAGATATTATTGCTAGAAGAAAGCCTAACTTATCCAAAAATTGTATTCATTACTGTGATATCCTAAGTAATGACAAAGTTATACTTTAATAAACATGACCTTAAGAGAATTGAAAAATCGTTCAGTAAGTCAATAAGGGTATAAATGTGCAAGATTCAAAGGGTTTATTGCCTGCCTTTACACGCACATGAACTTTAATGACACCCCAGTCTTAGTCCATAGGGTTCAATATTGAGTTGGCCCACCCTTTGCAGCTATAACAGCTTCAACTCTTCTGGGAAGGCTGTCCACAAGGTTTAGGAATGTCTCTACGGGAATGTTTAACCATTCTTCCAGAAGCGTATTTGTGAGGTCAAGCACTGATGTTGGACTAGAAGGCCTGGCTCGCAGTCTCTGCTCTAATTCTTCCCAAAGGTGCTCTATCAAGTTGAGGTCAGGACTGAAAGGGGGTGGAAGGTGGAGAGGGATTATGGTGGGGGGTTGTTTTTTAGGGGTTGGGCTTGGCTCCTTAGTTCCAGTGAAGGGAACTCCTAAGACATCAGCATACCAAGACCTTTTCGATAATTGCAGGCTCCCAACTTTGTGGGAACAGTTTGGGGATGGCCCCTTCTTGTTCTAACATGACTGCGCACCAGTGAACAAAGCAAGGTCCATAATATGAATGAGTGAGTTTGGGGTGGAGGAACTTGACTGATCTGCACAGAGTTCTGACCTCAACCTGATAGAACACATTTGCAATGAATTAGAGCAGAGACTGCATGCCAGGCCTTCTCGTCCAACATCAGTGCCTGACCTCACAAATGCGCTTCTGGAAGAATGGTCAAACATTCCCATAGACACACTCCTAAACCTTGTGGACAGCCTTCCCAGAAGAGTTGAAGCTGTTATAGCTGCAAAAAATGGGCCAACTCAATATTGAACTCTGTGGACTAAGACTGGAATGCCATTAAAGTTTATGTGCGTGTAAAGGCACATGTCCCAATACTTTTGACAATATAGTGTATTTTCTAAAAGGCCTGGTGAGTCTTTACCACTTCCCGCCCGGCCTATAGCAAAGTGACAGCTGGGCGGTGGTTCAGTTATCCTGACTGGGCGTCATATAACGTCCAGCAGGATAAGCCGTGATTGTGCGCCCTAGGGGGTGCGCAGCGCTGTGATCGGTAGTGCGGCATGTCAGTCTGACACACCGCTTCACCGATCTCATTAAAGAGCCTCTGATGGAGGCTCTTTACCACCTGATCAGCCATGTCCAATAACGGCTGATCATGATGTATACAGGAAGATGTGTTTATCGGCTTTTTCTCACTCGCGTCTGACAGATGGAAGTAGAGGAGAGCCGATCGGCAGCTCTCCTGACAGGGGAGCCCCCCTGCAGATGCCCACACAGGACCACCAGGGATTCAGCCAGGACCACCAGGGATTGCCATAAAGGATGCCCACCAGGTATGCCACCCTAGACCACCAGGGATATGCCAATCAGTGCCCAGGCAGCTGCCAATCAGTGCCCATTAACAATGCCTGCCAGTGCCAGTGCCATCAATGATGCCTATCAGTGCCAGCCATCAGTGCCCATCAGTGCCGCCTATCAGTGCCCAGCAGTGCCACCTATCGGTGCCCATCAGTGCCCACCAGTGCCACCTATGAGTGCCTATCATTGCCCATCAGTACTCATCAGTACAGCCTTTCAGTGCCCATCAGTGCCCACCAGTGCCACCTATGAGTGCCCATCAGTGCTGCACATCAGTGCCACCCATCAGTGCCGCCTATCAGTGCCCATTGGTGCCCATTGTCAGTGCCCATCAGTGCCACCTCATCAGTGCCATCTCATTGATGCCACCTCATCGGCGCCGCCTTATCAGTGCCTGTCAGTGCAGTTTATCAGTGTCCATCAGTGAAGGAGAAAACTTACTTTTTTAACACTGGTTTAATAAAACTGGCACTGGTGTGGTGGGGATCAGGAACACTGTTACAGGATTACACTGGTCTGGTGACACTGGGACTGGTGTGGCAGTGATCAGGGACACTGTTCCTGGCTTACACTGGTCTGGTGACACTAGCACTGTTGTGGCAGCGATCAGGAACACTGTTGCTGGCATACACTGGTCTGGTGAAATTATGACTGGTGTGGCAGTGATAAAGAACACTGTTGCTGGTTTGGTGACACTGGCATTGGTGTGGTAGGAAAACTTATGCTGGTTGCACTGGTCTGGCAGCAATAAGGAACACTGTTTCTAGAGATGCTGGTGTGGCAACACTGTGACTGGTATACAGTATAAAGTGGGGAATCCTGCAAGTTTATATGTGTGTTCACAAAAAAAGTTAGTACCAGGCACAGCTGCTGGTACTCTTCACAATCCTATATCGACGTGTGAGGTGTATCAAATGATATTCAATTGTGTCATGCTGTAACAATCAGTGTATTATGTGAGAAAGTCATAAAACTGTGTATATGAATAGCAGTGTCACATTTCACAGACAAAATAAATTCTGTATAAAATCTCCGTTCATTCACGGGTTGACTCCACACTGGGTTCGGGTGTCATCATCGTCTTTGCGCCTCCCCAACGCATGTCAACACAGGGTCACGTGTCTTCCTCAGGGGGAAGTCAGTGTGGCTTACTTGTACTGTATATTAGAAAGAGGAGGTATTGCACAAAAATTGAGGAATTTGAGACACAGTCAGAAAGATTAACCAAAATGTTTAAAGACAAAGGGTACCAGGAGGGTGTCTTGGAAGGGGCGAGAGTGAAAATAAGAGGTATGGGAAGGTAAGACAAATAGAAAAAAGATGAAGATGGGGACATGGGTATCACGACGGTCCTCAACTATAATATATAGTTTAGAGCCATGGAACAAATCGTTAATAAAAAACTGGCAGGTGCTAAAACAAGATAGACATATTGGACAGTCATTATCGGATAAACCTAGATTCATGTACAAAAGAGCCCCCAATTTAAAGGACAAAGTAATTAGAAATGTGATCGAACCAACTAAAATAAAGAACCTGAGTTTTTGGGATATTAAGGGATTCCACAGCTGTGGCTGTTGCTACAGCTGTGTCAGAGTCCCTAATAACATAAGGAAAGGAAAACTTTCATTAACCCCACCACACAAAGGTCCTATATTATTAGGGACTTTATGTTGTGTGACAGAAAAGGGGTGGTCTATGTCTTGAAATGTCCCTGCAACCTATTATATATTCAAGAAATAATATGCAGCGCTCGAACATATACTCACAAAAATAATAATAATAATACCAAGCTGAGTGACCAAAAGTAAAACTTAAAAAGGAGGGTTGATTAGAGCCTTACAGTGATACTATCACTTACGTGAAAATACACAGTGTTTGTGAATTAATACAGAGCAGAGGATTGTATATCCATATAATAACTCATGTGTTACACAACTGATGTGGTAAAAAGAAAAAAGGAAAAAAGAAAGTCTATAAAGAGTTCTTCATAAAAAGGTGTGCAGATCAACTGAATGACTCCACTGGAACCATGTTGAAAAAAACGGTGAAAAAAGTGTAATAAGTTGCAAACAACCACCACCGATTGTGCAGAGGCTTACCGGAATATATAGACTTAAAGGGGTATACACCGCTTAAGTCATAAAGGCTTGTGGTGTCAAACACCATATGTACAGAGATATGGCATCTACGATTACTATCCTGGATCAAATGCGGACACTCCTCATCAGCAGATTTTCATTATGGTGTGCAGAAGTATGTTCCATGGATGGAGAGAAGCCCAAAACGAATCTCAGCATTCACACGATGTACCAAAAATTGAGAAAGGGGTCCACATAGTGTGATATCATTTAAAAGGTGTTTACTTAAAAGAGAATATAAAAGGAAAAACACTCACATTTCATCTGTGGACAAATGCATATACAAGGACAATAGGAATTGGCGCAATGATGTTAGTAGGACTTGGCTGACGCGTTTCGTCTACACAGGCGTCATCTGGGGTATCAATATATTGGGAGTATTATATTTTGGGAGAACTAAAAGACCCTTAAAGGAGGGAATAAAAGAACATGTACACAAAATTAGCATTGGCTTGGGCAAACACCATCTATCTGTACATTTTAGTGATGAATTTAATAAAGATCAAAAAAGCATTACAATTCTGGGGCTTAGAAGTCCCTAAACATCATTGGAGAAGTAGCTATTTTGTTTGTGAGCTCAGTAAGTCATGGTGGATTCACGAACTGGGTTCTTTAGTAGGGGGTTTGAAAAAGATTTTGATTTGGGGTGTTTTATTAGTAATTATTAGATGTAGAGATATTGTATTGAGGTGTTTGAATGGGGTGCTTACCTTTTTATAGACATCTATGTGTGGGCAGGGGCAGGTATACATATGAATGTATACAATTCCTGCCTTAGTGTGTAAGGATCTTTATTGTTTGTTATTGATTGTGTTATGGATTATGAACCTATTATATGGCAATATGTTGTTTTTATGTATCTTACTAACTATATTGCAGTCAAGTGAAGCTTAGTACAGCAATAACATGGAATATGTCATATGTCTGTTGGAACGCTCAAGCCAGTCAACCGCTTTCCGCAGAATAGAATGATTAAGGGCATACTGACAGTTCCCCCCATTAATAGTGCCAACATGATTAACACCAATATTGCAGTAAGAACGGGAGGATTATGAAAAAGACCACAACAAAATTAGCGACGTCCTAAGACTACAAAAAAATGGCGACAACTCAAAAAGATAAATAGCATGTAAGCCTGCATGTCCAATAGAAATCCCCCTGAGTAAGACACGTGACCCTGTGTTGACATGCATTAAGTGGGGCAAGGACTATGACAGCACCCAAACCCAGAGTGGAGTCAGCAACCCGCAGGCTGCTGCTGTGGCTTGTGCAAATAAACAGAGATTTTATAAAGAGTTTTTAGCTTGTATAGCCTGGTGCGCTGAAAGCACCAGGTAAATAAGTGCTCAATTTCTTTGTATTTTAAAATAAAGCAAGAGTTTTTTAAGGTATGAGCACTATTGGAGTTCTTTCGCTGCATATACTATCTGTGAGTTATCGGCTCATTGCGTGATTACAGCACGAGTAGAAAGTGCCATGGTTATCTATACAGCTCTGTGTGCAGCCCGGGAGAGGCTAAAAAGCTTTAAATGACCAAACTTAATTGTAAGGTCATACTCTTGAAGGGGAGAATACACCTGAGGGTAGGGAGCACTTTACAGTGGCACGTTGTTTGTAATTTGAGCATTATAAGGAGCAGGTGGCTTGAGAAGCACTCTGTGGATGGTGATTGGATGACAGGGCTATATCACAGTTCATATGAACTGCATATTTTGGATTACACTCATAAGCACTTTACAATGCATGTATTAAGCGTCCTGTTTATATAAATTTATTTTTTTGCTGTGTGAATGTATTTTTTCTGTGAAACGTGACACTACTATTCATATACACAGTTTTATGACTTTCTTGCTTAATGCACAGATTGTTACAGTGTGGCACAATTGAATAACACTGTGACTAGTGTGGTGGTGATCAGAGACACTGTGACAGGCTGCACTATTAGGGCTCATTCACACATAAGGTTGTGGAGTGGTAAAACCTTGCAGTTCAGTTGTGGTTAAACCGCCCCCAATCACTACCTCCTTCAGCTGCAGAGGTTGCGGCCAGGGGTGTACACATGCTCTGGCTGCGATGCTTTGCTATGCAGGTGTGGCAGGAATTATACTCCCTGTCATTTTCGGTAGGCATGGCACCTGCCATATGCAAACTATTTAAGTGAATAAGGGCACTTGTGCGTTGTCCAAGGGCTTAAAACAGGCAGTAAGGATGGCAATACAAAGCTGTGGAGGTGATACAAATTCAAACACAGATTCCTTTTCAGAAAGCACCGCACATGTGAACAAGGTCTTATGGTAACACTATGACTGGTGTGGTTGTGATTGGGGACACTGTGACTGGCTGCACTAGGCTGGTGACATTGGCCCTGAACCCCACCACTGCATACCTCAGTGGCGGGGTACGGGAGTGGGAGGACATATGGGTACGTCTTCCTGAATCAAAGCAGTTCCTACCCGGCTGCGTATATGCAATGACCGGGTGGAAGCTGATTAAAGCACCCTTCCAAGTTTAATATAAGTGCTGATTGTCACTTTAAACAAGCTGCTAGCAGGCTTCAGCAAAATTATAACAAGCTTTCAAGAAATGTACATGCTTACTTCTTGCATGCAAAAACTTTATTATTTTAGCAGTGACAGAAACTCTTCACCCATGTTCTCCCTCTGACACATTGCACCCATTATTGGGGTGTAATCATAGAGTTCTATAATTAAGCACCAGTAGAAGGCAAAATTCAAACTTAGAACTGTATGATTAAACCCCAGTAGCAGAGAAAATGCAACAGAGGAAGGTCGTTGGTGGAGTAACTCTGTCACTGCTAACAGAATAAAGTTTTTTGCATGCAAGAGATCAGCGGTGTGTGTCTTTATCACTTTCATATGTAAACAGTGTGGGGAAGTGTTGGGATGCAAAAGATGCCAGCACCCATGACTGGAGGAACAGAGACATGGGACCCCACTGAATCCTGCTAGCAGATTGTTTATAGTAACGGTTAGCATTCCCACTAAAATATGTGTTTAACAGCTCCATTTGTTGAACTCTAGTTTGCTTCCAAGGCTTCAACAAAGCTCTTTGAAGATAGCTAAAAGTTTTCAAATATATTGTAATAATGTGATGTACATATTGATCTTTCACATACTGAAATCTAATAAATGCTGTATTCAGTCCTAGTGAGTCCTGAACCCTAAACATATGGCACTAACCCAATACATAAGTACCTACTGAATGTACAATACATAAGTGCATGAGTCAAATTGTCTTGCTAGAGCCCCCATTGTGTTGCTTGGAAGTATAGTGGTGGTAGTGGTGAATTGACAAGTAGTGCATCAGCATCCCTGCATAACTTGCAAGGCAATAAGAATTACAATAAGCTCACATATCTTCCTAACATATAATATGTGGTTAGCTCATTTAGAAAAATGAATGCAGAATAATAAAAATGTAGCCCATACAGCTGCATTAATCACTTCAATACCAGGCACTTATACACTTTCCTGCCCAAGCCAATATTCAGCTTTCAGTGCTGTCGCAATTTGAATGACAATTGCGCAGTCATACAACACTGTACCCAAACAATTTGTTTATCACTTTGTTCCCACAAATAGAGCTTTTTTTGTGGTATTTGATCACCTCTGCGATTTTTATTTTTTGCGCAACAAATAAAAAAAGACTGAAAAAAATTGGGAAAAAAAAGTTTTTCTTTGTTTCTGTTAATTTTTTTTGCAAATAAGTATGTTTTCTTCTTCAATGATGGGCACTGATATGGCTGCACTGATGGGCACTGATAAGGCGGCACCGATGGGCACTGATGAGGTGGCACCAATGAGGTGGCACTGATGAGGTGGCACTGATGGGCACTGATGATGGGCACTGATAGGCGGCACTGATGGGCACTGATAGGTGGCACTGGTATGCGGTACTGATGGGCACTCATAGGTGGCACAGATGGGCACTGATGGGCACTGATAGGTGGGCACTGATGGGCATGGATGGACACTGAGAGGTGGCACTGATGGTTGGCACTGATGACACCGATGAGTGGCATTGCTGGACATTACTTGTCTGTACTGATCCTTAGTGTTGCCAGTCAGTGCCCATTTGTGGGCACTGATTGGCATGTATTGGGCATATTTTTTCATATGTGGATGGCCACAGGGTACATACCTGGCCATCCACATTCTGGCGACTTCCCTGGTGGTCCTGGTGGCTTCCCTGGTGGTCCAGTATGGGCATCTGGGGGGGCTGCGCTGACAATCAGCGCAGACCGCCCCTGTCAGGAGAGCCGCCGATCGGCTCTCCTCTATTCGCGTCTGTCAGACGCGAGTGAGGAAAAGCCAATCAATGGCTCTTCCTGTTTGATTGGACATGGCTGATCATGTGGTAAAGAGCCTCCGTCGGATGCGCGCCCCCACGGGCTTGCGGTGGCTGTTATCCTGCTGGACGTCATGTGACGCCCAGTCAGGATAACTGAACCACCGACCGGCCGTCATTCTGCTATAGGCCAGGTGGGAAGTGGTTAAGAAAAAAAGAGAAATGTTATGTTAACATTACTGCTACATTTTAATAGGTGTCTGAAGGAAATAAAACTGATCAGCTTGAATAAAAAATATCATCGATGTATCTGTGCATTTCTATACTGTGTTTGTTTTTTATACTGTTATTAAAACCTAATCGCCTACTTTGTAGATACACACCTGAATAAACATAATATACATAATACATACTTTAAATCATGAGCTTAATTACTGAGTTTGAATGCTGAACAAACCTAAAATTGATGCTCACTCTGTTATGGCTCTTTTAAAAAGGCTATATTTCTAACACTTTTACTTCTTGCCTATACAACAATACGTGGTAGATAGTAGTTAGGGAACTCCTAAATAGTTGACCTTAATTTCTCTTGTCAATATCCAATGTTATTTCTGATTTGCATATTATCTTCAAATTCATACCATTGTGAGCTATTAGCCATCAAAAGCTTCTGATTTAGCATTTAGCATAATATTAAAACAGGCTTCTTTGAGGCATATCGTCAGCATATTATAGCATGTTTGATAAATATGTTAAATTTATCTAACAAATATTACCTAAAAGCTATAGAAATGAACCTAGTTGGGGCACTACATTATGTTCTTTAGTAAACATTACCTAATGTTTTGTTTAATGCAAATGGCCTGTGGATGCATTTTGCTGTCTAAGGTTATGTCCCCGTAGATTCCAGGTGTATAAATCTGGCCCTAGTCCTGAAGCTAAAAACTAAATGGCAGGAGAGAACGCAATGTATTTATAGTTAGCAGGCAGTCATTTTCTTTCCTTAGCCATTATCTGTTGTTGTTTATGACCTTAAAGAACATTGAGCAACTTCATCACTGAGTGATTTTCAATTGAAAGATAGACCACTTCCACAAAATAAAAATACTTATGAGTAATTCACAAGCATTATTTTCAGCAGCACAGTCTCTCCTGAATTTGACTTTATGAAGCAGAGACTAGTAGCTGAGGTTGCCTAAAATTCTTTTAAGGAATGTGCAGTCTCAAAGGAGCTGACAAATCTTTGCTGTCAATTTATTTATTTTTAACGCACAAAGCCACAGCTTATTTTGCACATGCAGCTTTCAAGCAGCTAGATAAAAAGTACAGTAGTTCTTCTGTCAGTTCTCTGTGTTTAGGCCCAACTTAAAATGGAACCATGCTTTGGACAGAGTGAGGCATAGATAAAACCCCCACCAGGCTCTTACTGCAAGCATAGAGAAAAGCCAGAACAACAAAACGTCCATATTGGTAAGAAAAAAACAAAAACACCAACATTTTGAGAGTACACAGACCGTTCTTGTGATCATTTTGACCCCACAGGGTGAGATCTTGCGTGAACCCTCAGATCAAGGGAGATTATCAGTGGTCTTGTTTGTCTTCCATTTTATAATTATTGCTACCACAGTTGATTTCTTCACACCAAGCTGCTTGCCTATTGCAGATTCAGTCTTCCCAGCCTGGTGCAGGTCTACAATGTTGTTTCTGGTGTCCTTCGGCAGCACTTTGGTCTTCACCATAGTGGAGTTTGGAGTGTGACTGTTTGAGGTTGTGGACAGGTGTCTTTTATACTGATAACAAGTTCAAATAGATGCCATTAATACAGGTAATGAGTGGAGGACAGGAGCCTCTTAAAGAAGAATATACAGGTCTGTGACAGCCAGAAATCTTGCTTGTTTGTAGTTGACCAAATACTTATTTTCCACCATAATTTGCAAATAAATTCTTTCAAAAATCAGACAATGTGATTGTCTGGATTTGTTTCCACATTTTGTCTCTCATAGTTGAGGTATACCTATGATGACAATTACAGGCCAATTACAGGCCTCTCTCATCTCTCTCATCTTTTAAGTGGGAGAATTTGCACAATTGGTGGCTGCTAAATAGTTTTTCGTCCCACTGTATTTATTTTATTTTTTTGCTGAGGGTATCTGCCCCAGTGGTGACAACTATTTCACAATCACTGGCAGTCAGAAAATAGCGAGGTGAAATATTCATAACAGGGTCAAGGACAGCAATAAAAAATTTACAGAATTAATTATTGTTCCCCAACGAGTTCAGTTTAAAAAGAGCGCATGTAGCACCTGTACAAAAGTTATGGTTAAGGTTGTCCCGATATCACCTTTTTAGGACCGAGTACAAGTACCTTTACTTGCCGATACGAATAACGATACTTTTTTTTTTAATGTCACATGACAGTGTTTTTTTTTTTTAACAATGCTTTCTTTTTTTGCGGGGGGGGGGGGGGTGAACGGTGTCAGTGTGTTGTTGTTTTTTTATTTACAATTTTTATTTTTTACAATAAATCAATGCAATTTTATAGCATTGATCGCTGTATAAATGTGAATGGTCCCAAAAATGTGTCAAAAATGTCCGATGTGTCCGCCATAATGTCGCAGTCACGAAAAAAAAACGCTATCACCGCTAAAAAAAATAAATATTTTTTTTAAAAAATGCCATAAATCTATCCCGTATTTTGTAGACGCTAAAACTTTTGCGCAAACCAATCAATATGCGCTTATTGCGATTTTTTTTACCAAAAATATGTAGAAGAATACGTATCGGCCGAAACTGAGGAAAAAATTTGTTTAAAAAAAAAAAAATTGGGATATTTATTATAGCAAAAAGTAAAAAATATTGTGTTTTTTTCAAAATTGTCACTCTTCTTTTGTTTATAGCGCAAAAAATAAAAACCGCAGAGGCGATCAAATACCAACAAAAGAAAGCTCTATTTGTGGGGAAAAAAAGGACGTCAATTTTTTTTGGGTACAACGTTGCACGACCGCGCAATTTTCATTTAAAGTGCGACAGCGCTGAAAACTAAAAATTGGCCTGGGAAGGAAGGGGGTGAAAATGCCCGGTATTGAACCGGTTAAAAATGCAATTCTGAGAAACGTTAAAAGAATCAATTAAATGTTTAACACACATACTAGCTAAGTTCTATCCAGTCATCACTAAGCTCTTTTTTATTTGCTTACGGCTGCTTAAAAGATGTAAGGTTGTTAAATGATATTTTAAATTGACAATTTATTATGTCTAAATAATTTTTCCACATACCTGTCCTGTCTGCATTGTTGTAGCAACAGGCAGATAGAACAGGCATTAAAGAAGAACTAAACCCATTGATTTAATGGCTTCAAAAAACAGTTACGCTCCCGGCATGCCAGCAATGCTGTCACATTTGCTTGTGCTCCTAACCAAACTGTCAAACCATCTAATGGATGGTGTCATAAGAGATCATATGTACAGCATCATGGCAGTTGCAGGTCAAACAGAGGCTAAGATGGCAGCTTCCTTGACTGAAAAGGATAGGAGGGGTTAGTTCCATTTCATTGGTTTTCCAAAACAGTTACATTCAAGGCATCCCTCTGGTGAGAACTTTTTGCCAATGTGCTTATGTCAGCTCTCAACTGACCTTTCAAGTCTTCAAATGGCTGGCATCATAGCTGATCAAATGTGCAGCACCATGGCAACTGCAGATATAAATAGAGGTTAAGATGGTTCTGTTTTCAGCTAAAGGATATGAGGGTTTAGTTCCCTCTTACATCATAATAAATCTTTCATTACTCTAACCCTCCCATCCCCCCATGCTTGCCAGGTAACATGTGCAACATGCATGTGATTACTTGTCACAAGGACCACGGTATTCTCCCTGACAATGTCTTCATCTGATTTCATCTCCAATAGGATGGCACCATCTTTGTTCGGGCATCACCTATAGTCATTTACTTTCTGGACTGCGATGTTTGTTCAGAGATAAAACAAGCATGCAAATTGTGATGTCTGTGCAGTTCCTGGCTGTATTCACAAATGTCTGACACAGGTAAGCCTCTTTCTGCAACCTCTCAACTTGTCATTTGCTAAAAAAAAAAAAAAATGATTCAATATTGCAGTATGTTCTAGGAGAGAGGAGACATGTATAGACATCTCATCTCAGAATAGACATGTATATAAACAACACAAGTCCATGCCTGTATGAAAATCCTCTGCACCTGGACTTCTAGGTGCTGACCAATGGAAGCCCCACCATTCTCTATGAATTCAATGGGAGAGCAGGAAATCACACAGCTATGATGTCAGAGCACATAGAAATTTTTCAGACCCGGACATATCACACTGCAGCCCTGCCTAGGACCACCACTCTCTATAGATAAATCATCTCAGTTTAGACAATATAACTGAATTAAAGCTCACGGTTTACTTTTAATAATAAAAAGTACAACTTTTTTGAAAAATGATATTGAATACTGAATACTGGGACTTCTTATTAAGTGGTCCGCTTTAAGTATGGTACCTTTTACAAACAATGTATACCAAGATAAACGTTGTGCATTTGTATTAGCATCAATATCAACCTAGAAACAGTCCTAAATGATATAACACAGGCAGCTATTAAAAGTGAAGTACCAGGCCTTGTAACTTATGTTTCAGCATCATTTTTCTTCCAAAACATTTTCATAGCTAAAAATCATGTTGAATACTATAAGGCACAGATTCAATATAATTTCAGCTGATTTTAAATCTTCTAAAGAGCAGCCAGATGGTTCTTGCACAATTCATGAAACTGGTTATTTGAGCCAAATGTTCATATGTTTCAGCTGGAAGTAAGTTTTCACTATTCAGCTTGCTATATATATATATTTTTTTTTTGGGTAAAGTCATCTGCTCTCAGAACCAAACTTAAAATGTTGTTGAAGTCTTGCTAGCTTAGCAGATCCAAGTTTATATTATATTCCTCATGTGGAGATTAGTGAAGAAAGTAGTATTACGGATAAGTGACTACACTTGCACAATGTCAGCACTGAACTTACTGTCTGCAAGCTATAGCTTGCAATAGCTTAATAAGAATAAAGGACCCAGTGTCAAAGTTATAAATGGGTAAAGTGTACCCAAACCTCCTTATGCACATAGCCTATTTGCTTGTCTTCAAACTGTGCGCTTCTATTTTTGTCCATCAAAAACTGAAGAGAGTTAACATCAGAAAGTTAATTCCCTTAACAGTGAAGCAACACTGTTCCTTACTTACAAAATATGATTAAAAATATTCATTGAGATGAGAGACTAAATATTCATCTCTCCAGCCAGCAGTGTGTTGAAACTTCGCCAATGCTATCTAACACTTCTGGGTGTGTCAGCGTATCTCCCACCAGGCAAGTTGGTTTTTCCATCCAGCTCTGTATGTACTAACATGTCCTGTAGTAATCTAGGGGTTGGCAGGAAAATTACAGTGGCCAATAGAGGACACGCTATATGATACACCGAGAAGTGTTATGTAAAAGAGGCACTTGGAGCTCTACAAGAGTCAAGTTTGAACAAGCTTCCGGCTGAAAAGGTATTCCGCTTGCTCTCTTGCTGGGTACTTTTTAGGTTTATTTCACCAGGTAAGTGACAGGGTCACTTCATTATAAATTCTCTGTAATCCATTGCGGTAAGAATCCAGGGAGCACCTTTATCCAGGAGTTTATAGCCTATACAGCACCATCAATTTACACAGGCATTATATATATATACATAGTATATTGTAAACAGTAATTCCTGCACCGAAGATTATTTTACCGTATGCAATGTGATACCCCTGCTCCTAAACCAATAGCATTTTTTTTTGTAGATGACACAAATGTGCAATGACTGTAAATAAATATGGGCGCTAGCCGCTAGGTATCACAAGTAATTCTATACATCATGCCACAAAACTAAAACATTATAGATTAGATTTGTGCAAAACAAATGTCCACCAATGAAAATCCAGTGTCTATATAACAGTCCGTTTGCTAAATAAAGAATCCAATGCTGTGATCAATAGTGGATATACACCGCCAAACAGTGCTCTGGTCATGCAATAAGTATATGTCTTCTTGATCCACACCACATCTTTTCACACTGCCACTCACCACACATACAGACCTAAATGTTTTGTGGGTCAGCCAGCTCACGCTCTGTAAAACCATATACAATGACCCTTTCTGAGGCTCCACTATTCTCCTTATTAGCTGAGCTCCAATGTTCAGGGAAAAAGAGCAAACATACTCCTCATCGCGTAACCCAGTTTTAATGTGTATAAAAGCATAAAATGCAAAGTGGCTGCCAGCCAGCCACCTTCACCCGCATGGAGACTCAGTGTGTGTTTCAACCAGCAGAAGCTCCACCACATGGATGTGACGTCAATGACCACGTAACCCCGCCTCAAGCCTACAGCAACCAACCTGGTATTTTCAGGCGGCCTCCCATCCAAGTACTAAACAGGCCTGACCCTCAAAAAAACCACCAGAGCACTGTTTGGAAGTGTATATCCACTAATAATCACAACATTGGATGCTTTATTTAGCAAGTGAACTGTCATATGGACACTGGATTTTCATTGGTGGACATTTGTTCTGCACAAATTTAATCTATGATGTTTTAGTTTTGTGACATGATGTATAGAATTACTTGGGATACCTAGTGCCCATATTTATTCATATACAGTATATTATACATTCACATCAGTCCCTGCCCCCAAGGAGCTTAGGTCTCTAGCTCTCCTTTATACATACATATACAAGGGCCATTTTAGACAGGAGCCAGTTAATCTAATTAAACAAACATGGTATCTGGAGAAAAGAAACAGAATAGAAATGGTACACAATTTTTCCATGTTGTCTAAAAATGATGTAGAAATAAAAAACACAGATACAGAAGACTAACATATGACAGGATAGCAAAACACACATTTATTCTATTTGAAGTATTTTAGTGTCTGTCTAAAATATTTTAGGTTTTGGCCCTTAAAAGCAACTTTTTCTAGAAGACTGTAATATCTAATAAATAGTATAAATAAATGGGCTAAGGATGGGTGAATTTGGCCAGCTTCAATTCACAGGGGGTTCAGCAAATCCTGGTTGAAATCCATGAGACCTAAGCTCAACAACGAACCCTATTAAAGTATATCAGGGTTGACCTTAATACTAAATCATGGCAATTGTAAAGGTTAATAGGCAAGCAAAAAAATGTAAAACTGGGGACAGCAATTGGTTACTTTTAACAAAGTAAAAAAACTGGTAACTGGTTTTGGAATTTAGCAGTTCATTTTTGGAGGAGGAATTACAGACAGCAGCACCACCTCAATCTTCTTTATTGGATTGATATCAGTTTTAAAAAAAAAAGGCTTTTCAGTTGGCTTTACCAGCAGAAGTAGTAGCCTCAAAATACTGTAGTCTGTTTTTCAGAAAAAAGCTGGCATTGCTGGTGTGCCTTATTCCTCCTCCCCCACTAATCCCACCATAGCCCTTGAAACAGCTTCAAACTGCACTCCATTTCTAGCTACAGCTGCAGGAAAGATAATAGTGACGCCCAGCTCCTCCTTGGTTCCCTATATTGTAATGATCTATCTCTAAGAATCTGTCTTCACTTATCTACCATAACAAATGTATCTTAACTCTTAAAATAATTTAAGCACTCAATTTATTTGTTTTTATATGTCCAGAAATGACCATCTCTTCCTATGTTCTCAGGAAGAGAACTTACAGTTGCAAACTGATTAGTTGAATGAGGGAAGAAATTATAAGTTTAGGGCCTTTGACTGCTCTTGAGAATGCCTTTCTCCTGTTAGATGACACCAACTATGCAGAAAGTGGGCATTAGCTGCCACCTGGAGCTGCAATTTCATTTTTCTATTCTTTACTCATGTTAGTTTTTTTTATACATATTTTTTATTCTATTTTTTATTTCAATGTGGCTTTCAATGGCTGTTCATAGCAGAGACCAGACATGTATGCAATTCTTTATAAAAAAAAATACTTTATAACAAAAATTCCTGCACTGAAAACGTGCTTAGGATCCTCCTCCTTGTGACACATTTTGTCATACAAGACTTTGGACCTAGATAAAGTCTTGGAACGTGTCGGGAGGAGGAGCCTAACCACCTTTACTGAACTAGATCCACTGAGGGTTTATGCAGAGAGTCACTGATCTATTTGGACTAGCACTGGCAGGTAGGAGACACAGCTCACAGTCCATTGATGAAAGCATTGCAGCCAGCAGGATCTGCCACGTCTATCATATGCACTATACGAGTCCAACTTTCTGCTCTTTTAAATTTTAGTGTTCTTATATTGTTTTCATGAATTTATTTTTATGATACAACACCATGTGAAGTGTATTGTTATAATATGTGGGATGAGCTGAGGTTGTGTCTGGCACCACAGGAAGATTTTGAAGAGAAGAAATTGATAACAAAGCTCTTCCTGACCTTAAACTGCAGTAAGGTCACATTTTTTCTGGTAAGTTTGTTTGGAGCACAGGTGTTGAGGATGTTTTGTTTGGAACATCGACACGAGTGTATAACGAATCATGAAAGTTAGGGGGATACGTAAATTTGAGTCTGAAACTGCAGTAAGGTCACATTTCGTCCAGTGAGTTTGTTTGGAGAACAGATGTTGTGCACATTTTGTTTGTAACACTGATACGAGTATATATGAAGAAACATTGATTAGGAGGATACACGAATCTGGATGCATAGATTTTATTTTGCGTTTTTTAAAGACTTTACTTTGACACAATGCTATTCAATTTACACAAAGCTAACTTAATCAGAGGTTTTTGTATCGAAATTGGAATTCATCACATTTTCATGGTAACAATTGGCTTTGATACATAAGATATACAGAATGTACAGTGTATATACTAAGCTTTGACAAAAACCTGGAAGCTGATTGGTTTCTATGCAGACTTGCACCAGATTTTGCACTTTTAGTAAATCAACCACTATTACTTTCCTAAGCATCTCTTTTTTATGTGAATGAGGATACTCTGTACTCCTGATCATTCACATGGGGGGGGAGGTATCTGGGGGCTCCCTTATGGCTAAACGGAGAATCCAATCTCCCTTTCCAGACTTCAATAAGCCCCCTGCCCACAGATGCTCACAACCACCTAGCTGGCCAGGATTTGAGGGGAAGAGGCCCATGTCCTCATCAACATGTTGAGGGCATGTGACCTGCTATGGCTCAGTATGTGGTGTGTGCAGGCTCCTCCCCCTATTTCCTAGCCAGCCATGCTTTATGCTTGGATCAGGGATTGATATTGATTTTTTTTTCTTTGGGTGGGGAACCATGCTTTTTTCCTTTTTTTTTGCATTGGGTTCCCCTTTAAAATATGAGGGGTAATGCAACACCATCTTTTTAGAGTGGGGATCCAACATTAACATTTATACCAGACCCTTGTCTAGGATAGGGGTTTGATGAAGGAAATCCCCTGCCATTTGTTTACAAACAGAGGTAAAGCGACCAAACTGTTATTTCCTGGAAATTTAAATTGCATTTTTTTCTATGCTTAGTAAAGCTTAGCTTAGTAAAGGGCCATTACTGTTTTTCTATTCATGTTCTGCAAACATCCTTGAATCAAACCCAGGAGCATTTAACTCACCCCTAGCCTTCAGTGTCCTAAACTTGGCACTGCTGGAACAGACTCTGAAGCATCATGGCTTACAAGGTCCCTTATAGGTGGAAGTAGGTTCTTGACTTCTTGGCAAGTCCATCTTATCTCTGATAGGCTTTGATACCAACTTGAGGAGAAAAAGGTTCTTGCACAATGGCTAGCGTGGACAACTCTGATGAGCTTTTTAGGCCTTTCACTGTTAGCAAGGATCCTGGTAGAATGCCTGAGCTGTCATCTGTATCAGTTTGGGCCCTGATGGATGAATCTATTGTTGGATTGAAGCTTGTGTCAAGACTCTTCTCTAAGTGAAGGTACATTACTGTTTTGCAGTTGTCAGATGAAGTTTTGCTGATGACAGGGCTAACGTGAAGCTGCAACTGGTCCTCTGTGAAAAACTCTGTAGAATCTCCTGAAGTAGATAGTGATTTAGGGTCACTAGTTACACAGTCCCTGAACTAATAAACACCAGTTTTGTTGTGCAGGATCTAGGTATTAGGAGATTCTTGGTAGCCTGTTTAAGGTTTAGTCCTGCTGCTGTCCATAGTAGTTAGATGTTGTTTCACTGACGCTGCTCTAGGATTACTGGCTCGTGTAGACTTGATCACTCACAACCGGTGTCATTGTCAGAGTTGGTATCTATTTCAAGCCCCTGTAGCCTGAGTTTTTAGAACTGAAAGAGGAGTCTTCAGTTGCTTTAACAATGGTTTTATAAGTGCTCACACTGTTGGAACTCTTACTTACTTACACTTACTGGTGTGAGCAGCACTGATAACAAACCAACCCAGTTTGGGCCTTTTGGGCGGAAAGATCCTCACAAGGATCCTTGAACAGTTCTTGTACATTATGGATTCTTGGGATGTCTCTTCCCAGTAGAAGCATAATTTTAGCACTTTCATCCAATGGTGGCATTTAGTTGGTCAAATCTGGTACAAGGATCTCCTATTTTTTATCAGATTTTTGATTGCGCTCAGTATGTGCAAGAAGAGAAATCACTTTTGTATTATTGATGCCTGAAATGATGAACTTGTTGGTGGGAGATATTCTTGCTACAATTGCTACTGAGGCAGCATGTTTACAATGTGTACACTAGTAGACTTCTCCTTTAAAGTGGATCGAATAAGGGAAGGTTATAATCCCCATCAGTTTTTTTGCCATCTGTATCCCAATGGGGAGATTTTTCCTTCCATTTCCTGTGCCATAGTCAAAACAGAAAAGAGTTAAAGCGGAGTTCCGCCAAAAAAAATAAAATAAAAGTCATCAGCTACAAATACTGCAGCTGCTGACTTTTAATATTATGACACTTACCTACCCAGGGCACTCGCGATGTACTCACCCGAAGCCGATCTGTCCCTCGACTCCCGGGTGGAGGCGCCGGCAATTTCAGTAAGGGAATCAGCAAGTGAAGCCTTGCGGCTTCACAGCCTGGTTCCCTACTGCACATGCGCGAGTCGGGCTACGCGATCTCACTGGTCTTGGCTGTCTTCTGGGACCTGTGTGTCTCCCAGAAGACAGCGGGGGGGACGGAGGAGGGGCCGGACATGGCATACTGCGGCGATTTATGCTCGGAAGTGGGAGCAAATACCTGTATTATATAGGTATCTGCTCCCCCCTCCCCCCTGAAAGGTGCTGAATGTGACACGGGGGGGATCCAAAAAGCAGAAGTTCCATTTTTAGTTGGAACTCCGCTTTAATTCCTTCAAAGAGAAGGAATCCCAGTGTATCCCCATGGCCACCAGAGCTAGTGTCTCCATTGCAAGATTTCCCCTGTATTAGTGTTCTGATGTCAACCCAAAATTTAGGATTTTCTTTTACTTTCACTTTCAATGATAACAGTAAACAGGACAAATAAAGGGGGCGAGTCTGCCTAATAGGGCCACATTTCACTGTATCCAAAAGAAAAAATGTTTGCCTTTAGTTACACTTTAACCTTAGACATATTTACCACTGACCTGGCACCACCATAGCAACGCCACTGACACCCCCCCATGTTTTGGCACCCGGGGCAGACTGCCCCCCCCCGCTCCTACTTGGTTTGCCCTTGCAAGGATCCGCCCCACATCCTTTCCGCTCTCCTCCACAGAAAAGCTGAGCGTCGATATTCTGATGCAGTGACGGGGGGGTGCCTAGTCAGTATTCGCTCCATAAGACGAAGGGACATTTTCTCCCATTTTTTGGGGGGAAAAAAGTGCGTCTTATTTTGCGAAAAATACTGTATATAGTAAAAAACAAAAAAATTCTATGGTGATTAAATACCACCAAGAGAAAGTTCTATCTGTCCCAAAAAGATTATACAAATTTCATTTTAATACAGTGTTGCAGGACTAAGTAATTGGGATGGCGCTAAAAAATGAAAAATGGCCTGGACTGGAAAGGGGTGAAAGTGTCCGGACTTGAAGTAGTTAAATAAAAATTGCATCTAACAGAAAACAAAACATCAGAATGATAAAAGTAATTTTATATGTACAAAATCTTAGAAACAATAAGAAAAAGGGGTTGATTTACTAAAGCTAAAAAAGCTTTTCACTTTTCAAGGGAAATTGCACCTTGCAAGACAACTTCCCCTAGAGCTTAATGAATGTGATAACAATTTACTTTTCAAAGAATATCCAATCACATGTAAGGAAGTAAAAAAAACAGCATTTTTGCTTGCACGTGATTGGATTATGGTAGTCAGCCAAGCCTCAAATCAACAGGCTGATAAAAAAAAGTAACAGATTACCCCATCCAACAGATTACCCAAATTCAAGTCCTCACGCAACATGTTTTGCTTATTAAATATCAGGAAAAAAAAATCCACAGCTAAAATCAACCTAATATGAATTACAAAGCTGCTGTGTCAAACACAAAAGAAATGTGTCACTCTATATGTATACTATATTACAGTGCTAAGTATGCCAACAAAAGTTCATCAATTATAGCAACAGTAAGATTTCAACCACTAAAGTGCATACAAAAATAAAGTGCAATAATTAAAGTGCATCAAAAATAAAGTGAGTTAAAGTCCCCAAAACAAGTGTCCTCTGCTTATTTCTACTCTATGTAAGTAAGAGTAATGAATAACAACAATGAAGTGTCCAATAAAGGTGCACAGTGCTCTTCATGTGGAATTATCCATATAGTGCTCCATACTGCTCTATGGGAGTAATCACCCACGTGCTATAAACTTCACACCAGAAGACTCACTGGATAGCCACGAGCCTCTTATTTATCTGTGAGTTTTAAAGCGCTTGTGTCCCTTAGGGGTGAATCAAGGATCACTGCCGCTCTCTCTCCTTTAAGTATGCTCCTCACATAGGTGTAGTTGTCACAGAAAAGGAAAAAGGAAAACATCATATACTGTGGAACCACCTATTTAATAAAACTCATTCATAAAAACAAACAATGCCCACATTTAAGTGTGCATAACCTTTCACCAGGAGTATCACATCTATTATATTTAAAGCATCAGCTCTGCCATCTCAATACACATGTCAACAGGGCGATCCCTGCTTTCTCCCAGGACTAGTTGTTTCTCTCTCTTCTGGGTGTAGTGGGATGATGTCACTTGGACAGTGTTCTGAAGACGTCAGCACTACAAAACATGTCCCTACAGGGAGTGACGTCATCCTGTTATGTACACCCAGAAGTGAAAGGTATGTCTGGAAGTCCTGGGAAAAAGAAGGGAGCTTCTCAAATGTATCTGTTTCAGTACGTTTATTGGGTTTTACAAATAAACAAGAGATTACAGAAGCAAGCTTGTTAAACGCCCACACAGGGGCTGGAAAATGGGTAAACATCATCAATGAACAATAAAGATCATAATTACAGTAACCAAAGTGACGTAAGTCTGAAATTAGGGGACAATTTGGAGAAATAAACACTGCAAAAAATGTCATGTCCCCAAAAACTATATGCTGTCACCTAGAGGACCTAGAGAGAAGGCGAGGAAAGCAGAAAAACAGGAAAAGAGGGTGTAGGTAAGAGAGAAGGGGAGAGGGGGAAGGGGATAACTCGGACTTAGCAGCCCCAAAGGGAAAAACCAGACAAGGCCCAAACAAGGTGATTGGAGTGAGGGGAACTCATAAGTGATCCATGGTTCCCAAACCTTGAGAAATTAGGCATGTGAGTCATTCACAATACTGGACATTCGTTCATGTAGCATCATATCTGTCATACATGTCTTCACCCACTGGAAGGCTACACGTTGGGTCTTCCAGGCTTGAGCTATAGTCCGTTTAGCTGCAAAAAAGAGATATGTGGCCAGCTTCTGCTGTGATGCGTATAAGCCAGGTATTGGACAATGTAATAGGGCTAACTTAGCATGCCTATGGACCATTAGATGGAAAAGGGTAATCCAAAAACTCTAAAGTAAGCCAAAAACCCTAGACCAGAACCCCACTAGTCTTGGACAGGACCACCAGGTATGCATGACATCCGCCCACTGTCCACAGTTGCAGAAACAACTATCACTACCCCTTGGGAAAGCGTGAGCTATACAGACAGGAACCCAATACCACAGGAGTAGGACCTTATATGCTGCTTCTAGTGTATTTGAATTAGGCCACTATTTTCCAGGCCTTACTCCAGTCTTCTAGGTCTATGGGGGACTGGAGGTCCCTTTCCCATTGGGTTATGTAAGAGAGGGATGCTGATGTCAGGTGTCTATTCAGAATGCATGAATCGCTGAAATTAGGCCGGGGGCCCCAAGGGCATGCTGACATTTATGTTCAAAGAAAGTCTTTTGAAATTGGTAAGTGGACATGTGGCTTAGGACAACAATCCAGTGTTTCATTTGAAGGAAGCGGTAGTGCTCCCTGACCGGTGCGCCGTGTGTTTCCTGGATGGCTTTCTAGGATAAGAAAGAACGGGAGAAAAAGAAGTTTTGAACTCATGTATAGACCTTAGGGGCAACCAAGAGGGTGCCTGAGGCTCCTCAAGGCCTGGGGGAAAAAGAGGATTGTAAGTCATAGAAAGTAGTGGCAAAAAGGGAGGATATCAAGTAGCCAGAATAGCAAACTGAATCCCTTCCCCGGGAAGGGGGGCGTAATGTATGAGGGAGCCAGAGCAGGGCTTGTAGTGAGGATGAATCGCAGTTGGGCAATTCAAGTAACACCCAAAGAGGAACATCTGAAGCATAGTCAATGGGGAGATCTGCGCCGCTGCATAGTACTTAAAGACATTAGGGACCCCCAGACCTCCTTGCAGCCTATGGGTATAAAGAGTAGATCTAGGGACTCTAGGACATTGGAGTTTCTCAAATGTAAATCATGTGATGGTATTATCATATGTACTAACAAAGAGATTTGTTTTTAGATTAAATGTTTAGTGTGTAATTTGCTGAGAGGTTATGGGACTTAACCAAAAATCCATCTATGGCCAGCTTTAGTCTTTCAAATCAGTGCATATTTTTATGACATAACCATTTGCCAAATGCTTTTAATCACAATACCAGCAAACAGACTAAACCCTCTAGGTACTTAAAATTGTTTTCCATATTTTCCAACACTTTCACATTCAAGGCTCATTTTTACCATTTACGTTGAGATGCACTGGCCAGTATTGCCCAGCAAAGTCCCAACAAAAAGACAAAGCAATTTGCCTTGTTATCAATGATGCTAGTTCACATCCCTGCATTGCAGTGGTATGCACTGAAAAAAGTACTGCACACAGTTTTTCAGCACAGCAGGTTGCCATAGAAACCACTGCATTTTAACTAAAAAATAAAAACAGTGTAATGTGCTGTTTGGTGGGCACTGTGTCCTCCCAGTGCACACCAGCAGCTGTGAATTTAGCATTACTGGTGGTGTGAATCAGCCATTAATTTCAAAAGCTGAAAAGCAAAACAGGGGATTTCCTTAGTTGTACTGTCCATTCACCTGATCCACATTACAAATGGCGGATGTTCATATACTTATTACATTTATTGCTTGATCATGTCATTCAAGCCTTTGATAGTACTGCTAAACCTCAGCCTTCCTGGCTTATTCATATTGCTTGGTTAAGGCTGGTATATCTATTATATTTTACTACATGCTTCAGGGGATTTAACTTTCATTCTGGTAATCACCTAGGCCTGCTGCGTATCAAGCTAACTCGTATTCTGTAAATATTGTTAGCCGTATCTTGAGAAAAGAAAGAACAAAAGAATAGCACATGCTGTGTCAAAACCTAAGGGCCTACCTCTAATTTTGCAAGCTCCATTCTGTATTTGTGAGTATATCTTTAATAGCAAATTTAGCATTTGCATTAAGAGTTCTGAAATTGAATGCATGGGAGGACATGCAAGGAAATTGATTGATAATTAATATGAGCAGGAGGAGAAATTGCAATTAACAATGTCACATAACAATCCATAAATAAGTGTTTCCCTCTGGGATACTTTTTTCTATATGCCATTAGAATTTAAAGGCAAGTCAGGTTAACCTGAATGGATAATTGAACTACCTGAAAGACATTGTGACTTTTAGCTTTGAAATTATTGGAGAGATAAATTGTGTACTCACCTTTCCTAAGATTAAAGAAATAGAACAATGTGCTCCCCGTTAACATATTTTTGCAAACATGTATCACATGCTATTCTTCAATTATATATTTCCTTTCTTCCTCCATTGACTCATTCAATTGTTCCTGCCTATAGCAAAGCTGCATAAACAAGCAGCAAAACAAATGATGAACATAACATTAGAATGTGAAAGAAAACAAAGACTACATTCAGAGATAAGAAACAATCTTTTAATGAAAAGCAGGAATAGTGCACAGAAACGGTGAAATTTGCAAAGCATGCCTGATCTTAACCTGTCCCCGATGAATAACAACGTACATTGTTGTAGCTCACAGGAGGCCTCTGATTTCTGCCAGCTTAAACAGAATGATTGGAAAGTGAATCATTTCCTGCAATTTAATTCATAGCTGAATTCAAAGTACAGAAAGATAAGGTCACACAGACAACGATCTGTCTCCAGAAAGCTATCTAAATTGTAATGCTGCTTTAGGAGGAAGCTTAATTGAAAGAAATGGGTTTTGATATTGGTATGAGACAAGACTGTAGAGTCGAGGAAGGCCAGCCACTATTGTTCACTGAATCCATAATGTGGTTATGTAGGAATTCTAATGATACAATGTGCATTCAAACTGTTTTAGATGTATGTTATTATATGGTATTAGATCAGTGAAACAGCTGCAGAATGAAAGCTCTTGTGTTGGGATATTTCCATGAAGAGGTAATCTGAAGCTCAAAGTCTAACAGTCTTCTAAATGAAGAAATTTGATACGTTCCAATGCATAAAACATCTGCCCTAGCACCTAGCACACTGTGAGCCTTCAACATTTGTTTGCATGTTATGGACTCTATTCATATAATAAACTTAAAAGATATTTAAAACAACATCAAAGGTATGTCAGATAAGGAACCATATACTCAATATATACTAAAGATCAAAGTAAATATTTTTTTAAGCTTTGGTCTTTCAACGTTCCTAAGGATAATCGCATTCCCTATATGATTGTGAAAATTAAATCTACTTAGAACACCTAAACCTATCAAACACCTTAGAGGAACATGTTCAACAGTCTGTTGAGAAAAAGGATAGAGTAAAAAGTTTGTTTAATGAATCTTCTTTTAAAGTTGCTTTATGATTTTCTCCTTGCCAGCCGCTATTCTATCTAGGCTTTAGCATACAGGTTACTGATTTTCTTAGTAGTATAGCTCATATGCATACATTTTCCATCCTGTAGTTCCAACGATTGGTCCATTCGGTCACTTGCTAATAATGAATTGTGTGATGTTGGAGGACATCCCCAGTGGAAATGTAATGTGGACGGAAACATTAAAGGTAAAAGAGTGTGCCAGATCCCTAAAAGACAAGAGACAGTAAGCCATATAAACACTATATCCTCTTTTAGGGAACATATATAAGCTAAAAAGACTATAGGAAAAAAAGCTGGTTGAAACTTACATTCAAAACATGAACAGGATTCATAAAATATTTCTGTGTGCTTGCATTCCCTGTTCTTTGGGATTAAAAAGTCATAAATTGGGAGACTATATCTGCTCATCTTTTTAAGTCCTTAAACATACTAGTTTATTGTCTATACACATTTCAGTTGGAACCACTTCAAGATCTGAACAAAGATGTTATATATAGTAATTAAACTGAAGCCACTTTGAAGTTGCATACCTATATACCAGAGGTTTTTTAACTTTTATATCCGAGGACCTAAATAAGAAAATTGTTACAGTACTGGGACCCAAAAATAACATTTCCAAAATGTCAACAATACCAAACAATATCAGGAATATTTATTATTATTTTATCACATAGAAACAAATGCTCTTTATGAAACATGAAGTGTATTAATTATAGGCTACATCTTAAATCACAGTAGTATATGATTTGAAACATAGGTACATTGCACTATATCACTTGCCACTAATAAGGCTATACAGTTGCATTAAAAAGTATGTGAACCCTTTTTGAATGATATGGATTTCTGCACAAATTGGTCATAAAATGTGATCTGATCTTCATCTAAGTCACAACAATAGACAATCACAGTCTGCTTAAACGAATAACACACAAAGAATTAAATGTTACCATGTTTTTATTGAACACACCATGTAAACATTCACAGTGCAGGTGGAAAAAGTATGTGAACCCCTAGACTAATGAGATCTCCAAGAGCTAATTGGAGTAAGGTGTCAGCCAACTGGAGTCCAATCAATGAGATGAGATTGGAGGTGTTGGTTACAGCTGCCCTGTCCTATAAAAACACACACCAGTTTTGGGTTTGCTTTTCACAAGAAGCATTGCCTGATGTGAATGATGCCTTGCACAAAAGAGCTCTCAGAAGACCTACGATTAAGAATTGTTTACTTTCATAAAGCTGGAAAGGGTTATAAAAGTATCTCCAAAAGCCTTGCTGTTCATCAATCCACGGTAAGACAAATTGTCTACAAATGGAGAAAGTTCAGCACTGCTGCTACTCTCCCTAGGAGTGGGCATCCTGTAAAGATGACTGCAAGAGCACAGCGCAGACTGCTCAATGAGGTGAAGAAGAATCCTGGAGTGTCAGCTAAAAACTTACAAAAGTCTCTGGCATATGCTAACATCCCTGTTAGCGAATCTATGATACATAAAACACTAAACAAGAATAGATTTCATGGGAGGATACCACAGACTAAGCCACTGCTGTCCAAAAAAAACATTGCTGCACATTTACAGTTTGCACAAGAGCACCTGGATGTTCCACAGCAGTACTGGCAAAATATTCTGTGGACAGATGAAACCAAAGTTGAGTTGTTTGGAAGAAACACACAGCACTATGTGTGGAGAAAAAGAGGCACAGCACACCAACAACAAAACCTCATCCCAACTGTGAAGTATGGTGGTGGGGGATCATGATTTGGGGCTGCTTTGCTGCATCAGGGCCTGGATGGATTGCTACATTTACAGTTTGCACAAGAGCACCTGGATGTTCCACAGCAGTACTAGCAAAATATTCTGTGGACAGATGAAATCAAAGTAGAGTTGTTTGGAAGAAACACACAACAGTATGTGTGGAGAAAAAGAGGCACAGCACACCAACAACAAAACCTCATCCCAACTGTGAAGTATGGTGGTGGGGGCATCATCGTTAGGGGCTGCTTTGCTGCATCAGGGCCTGGACGGATTGCTACCATCGAAGGAAAAATGAATTCCCAAGTTTTTCAAGGCATTTTGCAGGAGAACTTAAGACCATCTGTCCACCAGCTGAAGCTCAACAGAAGATGGATGTTGCAACTGGACAACGACCCAAAGCATAGAAGTAAATTAACAACAGAATAGCTTAAACAGAAGAAAATACACCTTCTGGAGTGGCCCAGTCAGAGTCCTGACCTCAACCCGATTGAGATGCTGTGGCATGACCTCAAAAAAGCGATTCACACCAGACATCCCAAGAATATTGCTGAATTGAAACAGTTCTGTAAAGAGGAATGGTCAAGAATTACTCCTAACCGTTGTGCACGTCTGATCTGCAACTACAGGAAACGTTTGGTTGAAGTTATTGCTGCCAAAGGAGGTTTAACCAGTTATTAAATCCAAGGGTTCACATACTTTTTCCACCTGCACTGTGAATGTTCACATGGTGTGTTCAATAAAAACATCGTAACATTTAATTCTTTGTGTGTTATTAGTTTAAGCAGACTGTGATTGTCTATTGTTGTGACGATGAAGATCAGATCACATTTTATGACCTATTTGTGCAGAAATCCACATCATTCCAAAAGGGTTCACATACTTTTTATTGCAACCGTATTTACAGTACAGTCATGTGGCACCCCATCACAAACACATCCCAAATCCGATTTGGACCCTGGCTCATATTTTACCGCATTAACGCCAGCTGTACGCATACATGTGTCAGCATGGTGGCAGGCTTTATGCTGTGCTGCCACATATATACATTCCCATGGCGTCGCTGTGGAACGCACTCAAGAGCATGCCCCTGCCCTGTGACCATGCTGTTACCAACTACCCTCAGTCACCTAACAACAATGCAGAACTTGTATGGTGGGCTACAGATCACGTAATCACTGTGCCAGCCAATCACAGTGTTTACATGATCAAGAGGCACATCTAACTCCTTCAGTGTTAGATGTCCTTCAGAATATTAGCATGCATTAAAAAAGGGAATTTACTCCAGAGATAAAACAATTATTCTGCCACTTTATAAAACTCAGGTTCAACCGCATCTGGAGTATTCCATCCAGTTCTGGTCACCAATCCTCAGAGAGGATGTGCTGGAGCTGGAGAGAGTCCAGAGAAGGGCAGCTAAATTATTAATGGGACTGGAGGGCCTCATTTATGAGGAACGACTACAAGTGCAAAATGTATTCTCCTTGGAGAGGAGACAAGTGAGAGGAGATATGATAGCGATATACAAATATCTCAACAGTGATCCCAGGATAAGTATGAAACTTTTCAGTCCCAGGGAGTGTAGGAAGACACAGGGCCACACGATTAGACTGGAAGAGAAGCGGTTTAACCTTAAGCTAGGGGATTTTTCACTGTCTGGGAGGTAAAGATGTGGAATTCTCTTTCACAATCAGTGGTGTCAGCAGAAAATATGGATAGTTTCAAAAGACTCTTGGATGTGCGTCCTATTAACAAGAATATACAGGGATATGGGAAATGGTTTTTCTACACACACACACACACACACCTACACAGGTTGAACTTAATGGACTTTTGTCTTTATTTAACCTGCTTGGTGGTATTCCCGAGTATGGCTCTGGGTGAAATTTCAGTTCCATTAGGGGTAACCCTGAGCCACATTAGGGATTGCATCGCAGGATCCTGGAAGAGGTTACTTACCTTGTCCCCACGTTCCCGCAATGTACTCCCGCTGTGTCCGGTAGCCGGATCTTTTGCCCGATGCTCTGTGTGTCCTGGCTTCCATTCCCTGCGAGCGTTGCGACGGATGGGGGCGGAACCAGGGGCAATTTCAAAATGTATAAAACACAACACACACTCAATACATTGTAATCTTATTGGTTTACATTACTGCATCAAATCATTTGACCTCAGTTTGTCCCCAGTGCTTTGTCCAGTGCCCTGCCTGCAGTTTTACTGTTCTTACTGCCTGGAAACTGGAGAACATCCATGGTATCCAAAAAGCGTGCCTCTACATCAAAAGTGGTTAATGACCTGCTTCAAAACAGCAATAACGATACAAAATCACTTGCAGAATTGAGTGATAGTAATTAGTGGGGAAATTCATTATCAGACACAGAAAGTGATTTCAGGGACGATCCTGAGACTGAGCTCAGTGATGTGCGGACTTGGTGCTCTATTGACTGCGGTACGGATCACACAGCGCCCCAGAGATTCCCATTTACTGGAGCACTGGTTGCGAAAGTGGACGTTGAATATGACCACCCCTTGGCATACCTACAACTATTTCTCACTAATGAGGTTATTGAAAAAATAGCTACGGAGACAAACCGGTGCTGAGAGCAACAAGCTACTACACATCGGAAGTTTTCAAGAAGTAGAAAGTGGGAACCAGCGACCAAAGATGACATTTGGAAATGTCTGGGCCTAATAATACTTCAGGTAATGGTGGGGAAAACCTCGCAGGAGTGGTATTGGACAACGATAAATGACTTGCCACTCCATTCTTTGGAATGTCAGAGTACAAATTTTCCCTGGTAATGAAATATTTGCACTTCAAAAAAAAACTAAGAATTTGATGAAACTACTCATCCAGCACCAAAACTCAGAAAAATTTGGGAAGTATATCAAATGATTCTGACGAGCTATGTGCCAGATAGAGATATTAGCATAGATGAAAGTCTAATGGCCTACAAGGGAAGGCTCAGCTGAATACAATATATTGCGTCAAAGAGAGCATGATTTGGCGTAAAATCCTTCATGCATTGCGAATCATCAACCGGCTACATTTGGAATTCTGTCCTATAAACTGGGAAAGGAACAAAATTCAACCCAAAATACAGCAACTATGGAATGGCAACATCTTCCATTCTTTCACTGAATGAGCCATTGCTAAATCAGGGGTATTGCGTAACTACCGTAACTTTTACACATCTCCTGAACTTTTTGAGTTTCTTCTGCAGAACAAAACGGATGCCTTTGGAACCATAAGGGGCTAACCGGCACGACATGCCACCAATGTTTGGCAATAAGAAGCTCAAGACTTGAGAAACGGTTGCTTGGCAGAAAGACAAAATTATGGCACTGCGATGGCGTGACAAAAAAGATGTGTGCCTAATGAGTACAGTCCACTGCTGTTACCTCCGCTGTTATGGTAAACACAAAAGGTAGGAAAGAAATCATGTGAAATCAAGTAGTGATAGACTACAATAACACCATGGGAGGTATTGACAGAGCCAGCAATGCGAAAACAGCAAAAAAAGTATTATAAGAAGATCTTCAGGCATCTTCTTGAACAATGCTTGTGGAATGCCTACATTCTGCTAAAAAAAAGAGTGATGAGCATATAATTCCATTATGACTTTATTTGGAAAGTATATTTCACTGTATTACATAGTTAATGTTCTTTTGTTTGTAGGCCTCATTCCGTTTTTGGTAAACAGTAGAATAATGTGCTTTACCAAAAAGCTCTATCTTGGTCTCATCTGTCCACAAGACATTTTCCCAGAAGGATTTTGGCTTACTCAAGTACAACTGTAGTCTTGCTTTTTTATGTCTCTGTGTCAGCAGTGGGGTCCTCCTGGGTCTCCTGCCATAGCGTTTCATTTCATTTAAATGTCGACGGATAGTTTGCGCTGACACTGATGCTCCCTGAGCCTGCAGGACAGCTTGAATTTCTTTGGAACTTGTTTGGGGCTGCTTATTCACCATCCGGACTATCCTGCGTTGCAACCTTTCATCAATTTTTCTCTTCCGTCCATGTCCAGAGAGATTAGCTACAGTGCCATGGGTTGCAAACTTCTTGATAATGTTGCGCACTGTGGACAAAGGCAAATCTAGATCTCTGGAGATGGACTTGTAACCTTGAGATTGTTGATATTTTTCCACAATTTTGGTTCTCAAGTCCTCATACAGTTCTCTTCTTTGTCCATGCTTAGTGTGGCACACACAGACACACAATGCAAAGACTAAGTGAATTTCTCTCCTTTTTATCTGCTTTCAGGTGTAATTTTTATATTGCCCACACCTGTTACTTGCCCCAGGTGAGTTTAAAGGAGCATCACATGCTTGAAACAATCTTATTTATCCACAATTTTGAAAGGGTGCCAAGAATTTTGACCACCCCATTTTTGGAATTTTGTGTGACATTATGTCCAATTTGCTTTTTTTCCTCCCTTTTTTGTTTTGTTCCAATACACACAAAGGGAATAAACATATGTATAGCAAAACATGTGTTACTGCAATACTTTTCTGTGAGAAATACTTGATTTTCTGGAAAAATTTTCTGGGGTGCCAACAATTTCGGCCATGACTGTATTATTGAATAAAATTTATTGAATAAAATTTATTATTATTATATTATTATTTTTTATTATTTATAATCATTTATTATATTATTATAATATTATATATTATTTATTATATTATAATTTAAGATTTTGTGTTTCAAACTTTATCATACCTGGGATGTCTACTAGACTTTTGTTTGGACAGTTATTCCTAAGAATTACTGGCCTACAATATAAAACGCCAAATTTCCATGCAAAACAATGTACCGCTTTCAGCATCAAAAATAAGACATAATCATACCACCAGGGAGGCTAACCTTACCAGCTGTGTAACTATGTAACTATGATCTCTTAAAGGACTTTGTCCTACCAGTGGCAAGAGGTTAAGGAACACTGAACAGTATATCTTTAGAAAGATGTTATTGTATATATTAATATACTATATACTTTTGTTTAAGTACGAAATATTAAATATTACTATCTCATCAACTGAGTCGTTGAAGCTCAACCCCTTATTTCCTTCTCTTTGGCAACCAGTTACCCTAAAATATTTGGTAGTTAACTTGACTGCCCATTTATCAGATTTATTTAAAAACAACTATTTTTCTTTGTTAAATGCAGTTAAGATAAATCTACCTAGGTGGTCTCCAATTTGCCATTCATGGCTGGGCAAAATAAATGTCATCAAGATGAACATATTACCTTGTATCGTGTTCCTCTTCCAAATGATTCCCATGGGGGTCCCTATAGTTTTTTTTCCAGTCTACAATCTCTCATCTCACATTACATATGGAAAGGCAGACGTGTAAGAATCTCTCAAGATGTTTTATATAGAACTAAATGAATGAGAGGGTTGGCATTGCCCAATTTTAAATTATATTATTATGTGATTCTCTTAATTAAAGTGTATTGCAGACTGGAAACAACCTAGTGACTCTAAACTGCAAGTGGAATCAGCTCTTGCAGACAAAGATTTGTCTGTGGTTCCGTAGCTGCCGTATTCATGTAGGGGGCTGGCATCTCCGACATCCACTTTGACTCTATCCACTCTATCCATATGGGATTTATTACACTCTCGTTATTCCTGGAAGTACAACTCTCCATTAATGCCTCTTCTTACTTACTTTTTGCAAGGATCTAAGGATAAAGGGTTTAGGCATTAGTTTAGAGAATGTCAGCCTCAGTTACATCAAATCCTTGAGAATAATAAATTAAAACCGTTACAATCTCTTTGTGGAAACATTGAGCCCATCACCATGGATCAATGGCTATATGCACAACTATCCCATTTTGTGCATAATTTACCACAGCCGCTTCGTAAATTGTCTGAATTGAACCATGTTGAAGCTGTTACGCGGTCCAAGATCAACCTTCCACACTGTATATCATTATTTTACAAAGCCTTATTATCCCCCCATGGCCCTCGATACCCTGGTTATATAGGCAGGTGGGAAAAAGATTTGCAATCAAGGATCACTGATGGACAAAAAGATAAGATCATGCAGTTAGCCCATGTGTCCTCTATCTCATCTAAAATGGAGGAAGTCAATTATAAGCTCCTTATCCACTGGTATTACACTCCAAATAAATTACATGCAATGTCCTCTTTGGCATCACTTTTGGGTTGAGATTGTGGCGGCACTGCAATGCATGGACACATTTGGTGGACTTATCCAATTATCCAGGTGTATTGGAATGCGGTTGCTGACATAATCTCCATCATACAAAAAGATGAAATAAAGCCAGAACCTTGGTCTATGCTATTTCATTGTTCAACAGTATCAACAGGCAGATATAGGAACTCAATCACTCCCTATTTACTGAACGCTGCAAAATCTTTGATCCCTTTGAAAACGCACTGTCCCCACTGTAGCTCAATTTCTACAAAAAGTAGATGATTTTTTTTTCTTAGAAGAGCTAACATGTATGGCTAGAGATACTGTTGATAAAATGCTCAAAAATATGGACCTGTTGGCATGAGTTTAAAACTACTGCCTCGTAATTTAAGATTGTCCTAGGTAAATGATGGCCTCATTACAAACAATAATGCTATGGAGATCATAAGAAGAGAAAGGGAAAAGAAAAGTCTCTGTAAAGTAAATGCTGTATCGGAATAAATTTACAGATAAGCACCTGATCCCTTATGGGTTTTTCTTGTTTAGTTTTGTTTTATTTTGCCCCCCCCTTTTTTCTTTCCTGTCATAATAATATAGAAAACAATGTGTATTTCCGGGAATGTAACTGGTATGATACCTTATATGGTCTTATAGGAGGTTTTGTTTGTTTATATTACACATTAAAATATTCAATAAAAACGTATTTAAAAAATATATATATATATATATTATATACTGTAATGTTTTTCCTATAGCAGTGACACACTCTAAAAAAAAAATAAGGGCCAGCTTAATGCAGCAAAAACAACTATGCTATTGTCAGAAGGACCACTTGTACAATCTTCTCATACATGGTGATGTATACTAGATTAGGTATTTGTAGTATCTGAGTGGCCTAGTTGCAGGAATGCAACACTAAATCCCTTTGTGGGTAGGTAATGTCCTAATGTGCATTTCAAGGTTACATTTCAAATTTTCTCTTTAGTTTTAAATATATTTGGAGTATCCAAAGAAACATTAGAACATATGTCAGTCTTTTCTTCAGTATGTCAAGCACAGTAAAGCATTCTCTTGTAGTTAGGAAGGACCTGGAAATTTCAAGTGAACCACATGTTTCCACTTCAGGTATGGTATCAAGCATAGTGCTCAACTTTTTTGCTTCTAGTATCAAGTTTCCAAAGTTAGCCTCTAATGAGAAAACAGAAAAGTACTGAAATCATACTTCTACAAGGTTATGTGTGGACAGATATTAATAGACAAAAGAAACTGTGTTTTATAAAGTTGTCTTACAGAACTTCCTCTAGGGTTAATTGCAGAAAGCGCTAGTTATTTTGTAAAGAGTATTTGAGATAAATCTGTTTTATATTTTCTTTTTTGTTTAACATTGCCTTATAATTATAATTGTAGTTTTAACATATTTTTTTGTCTGGGTTAGACATTTTTTATAAAGCCAGATAGAGATGTACAATACCTATACTAATAGATGTAATTAACTATTTATAAAAAGAACATGTATATTTTGGTGTTCCATAGTATTTAAATAACTAATTTTATATTATTTTAGTTGAGATCTTACATTTATTATACTGTCAAAATGTTGCCTTTCACGTGCATTTCTGTCTATTCACCTTTATTTAAACTATGACATTTTTGTTTAGTTATTTCTTGCACCACAATGAAGATGTAACACGTTTATGTCTCTAGTCAATATGTTGCATCTTTAAAAAGTTCCATTTTCTACAAAGCAATATTGCTTATTTTCTAGGGCTAAGCCAGAGGGATGTACACAGCAAGATCTCGGTCTCATTTATGGGAGAAGACTGGATCAAGATACTGTGCCAGTAATCGTACTTGGATTAATGGTTTCTCTTTTATCTTCTGTATTTCTGCTTAGATGTTTCTACTTTCAATGAGTCAGTGGAATGCAAATGATGACTACAGTCACTCTGGAAATATTTAAATCTCTCTCTCTCTGCACTGCATTGCAGGTTTGCAGAAGAAATCCATAAATATACACATTGTATAAAAACAGGAAAGACAAAAAGTGTGACTAGCCTGTCTATGTAAATAATGGAAACAGAAGCATACTGATTTACTAGTTCATTCTGACACATGATTTTCTGTTCCCAAAGCTGCATTTTCTGTTTTAAATAAAAAAAAGAATGGGTTTCCATTTTCTCTTTCTAATGCTATTGATCTCCAAAAAATACACCAAGCCTGATGAATGAGGATTTTGTAGCTGCAAGAAAATATATCATCATACTACCAGAAAAAGAAAAAAAGAATGTCTAAAAGGACAATTTCATTGGTTGGTCAATATCATTATAAACATTAATTCATGTAATAAACCTATTAAATGATGGGGGGGTAACCCAAAATTATATTTCTGTTTCGGTGGATATAGTAACTATGTTTTGGGAGTCACATTAAAGTGGAGCTTTACCCATAATAAATTGATAAAAAAAATCATGTTCTTTAGCAAAGAACATACATTCCACAATAATAATCATGCTACCAAAATGAGTGTGTGCTGTAAGTTGCCTCCAGCATTGCTTCTGCTTCTTCTTACCGAAGGCCAACATTTTGCTAAAGCCCAGAGCATCTAAGCAGCGTCTAACCAGCAGTAAATCTTTAGGCTGAAAGCCATTAGTGGCTCTGATTCTTGGCAGAGTGCCAAAAGATAAAGAGCAACTGAGCATGTACTAGGCAGTGTAAAACAACCTTATTACTGGATTATAAACGGGCCTTTATTTTTAATGTTTTACATAGCTATACCTGCAAAAGGGGCCAGCATAAAGTGATCTAGCGGGACTTAATGAGACATCCCTGTCAGAATTCCTGGCTGCATTCCATGATATTGCCTATGTTTACAGCACTACAGGACACATAAATGACGTAGGCACCTCCCAAAAATGCCAAATATCTATGGTCACCAGAGATTCTTAAGAACAGTGCCTCAAGATATAAAACTACAATGGTAAAGTGGGACTTTCTTTCAGTGGTCACAACTAGAGCTGTGTTAGAGTATCGTCCTGCCCTAGCTCCTCCCCTTGTATCACATATTTATTTTCATTCACTTAATTTTTATTGATTTTAAAGTATCAACATATTCTTTAGACCTGGCACAACATAGTTTATAAACCAATAGATTGTACAGTTTGCACACTCAGGCTCTAGGGTGGAAATAGAGACATTCAGAACAGCAATCAATTAATAGTAGGGGAACTTTGGAGTATGTTTGAGCTTGAAAAGGGAAGCAGAAAATGCTCAAATGCTGGCCAGGATATAACTATATTTAAAGTGGTTGTAAAGGGAGATGAATTAAGATAAAAAAAATTGCTCTGTGCAGCAGCCCCCCTAATACTTACTGGAGCCCCATCTAAATCAAGTGATGTCGCAGCAGTTTCTCGACTGCCTGGGACTCCCCTCCTTATTGACTGGGACAGCAAAAGTCAGTCAAAGTCAGTCAGCCAATGAGAAGAGAAAGGGATGGGGCCAGGTCGCGGTTCTGTGTCTGAATGGTTGCATGGAGCTGTGACTCGGTTCGGGTGTCCCTATAGTAAGCTGCTTGCTGTGGGGGCTCTTAATAGGAGGGAGGGGCCTGGAGCATCGAAGAGGGACCCAAGAAGAGGAGAATCTGGGTTGCTCCGTGCAAAATCAATTGCATAGAGCAGGTAAGTATAACATATTTATTATTTTTAACTATAAAAAAACAGGACTTTACAATCATTTTAAACCCTAAGGATTGCTTATTGAGATGTGTGTAAGGTTCAAAGGTGGAGAGGAGTGGCAAGGGGAAAGAGAAGGTGGGAGGGAGAAGGTAGGGGGGGCCACCTAAAAGTGGGTCACCATAGAGAAATCAGTTTATATTGTCAAGTAATCTCTTTGGAAAGTTGACAAAAAAGTGATCCATCTATGGGGACCAAATAATGTGGTATGGGATATGGAAGTGAAAAATGTCCAAATGGAGAGCTTAGGAAACTCTCTTTAAGGTTTTAAGGTATGTAGGAGTGTTTTAAATTGGTTTGGCTAACTGTATGCCAGAGTGATCATTTACTCAGTAGGGTTTCAGTGGGGTCTTTTCAGAGGGGGGAACCCATAACTCATTGGATCACTTAATATATCTTGGACCAGTAAAATATTGAATTTACATCCACCCCCTTGAACCAGTAAAGCATTGCATTTGACAACTCCTGAAGCAAGTAGACTTTCGAACGGCAAGTCTCTACAGATCCTACTTGGGACTAGATACCATCTTATGAGTAATTTGTTGTTCTAGGTCTCAAACTGGTATTGAAGAATTATGTTAATAAAAGTTAATGCTAGTAAATGCTATTAAATGAACCATTTATTTTCACAGCTACCTTTTAATTGTACAGACCAACACACAAAAAATGAGGGATAATGCATGTTTCCTGAACTACAGTGAGTATTATTGTTACTCCAAAAATTCTCTGCAGACATTTGACTCTGTAGTTTATTTGTTGAATTTAAGCACAAATGTCCTGAAAAAACAGTGTTTAAATGTAGATGTCTTTTGCTGACCCCCCCCCCTCCACACTTACTTACCCCGTGGCCCTAAGCACTATCCCAATGCCAATTTGGTAAATATAGCTTTAGCTACACTAGGTTCAGTATCTGGAAACTTTTGTGGAGCGATTTCAGCAAAGAGTCCTCAAGACCTACAGAAGCTAGTGGGCTATTTAATGGGTGGGCACCCATGTAACCTGTAAAAACAATGTTAGATGGACAAACCCTTTTAAGTTAAAAAGTAGAAAATATTGTATACTATATTATTTTTGTATAATACGTAATCATTTGTATAATATATTTTGTATAATATTAAATTTCACAATAATGCTTTTGAACATGTTTAATATTAAAGCTCTATTTTGGCAAGTTACATAGTGAAAATGAAAATTGGCTGTTATGATCAATAGCAGAATAACATGTCCTCTACAATTGTGACTTATTTAGCCTTAGTTTTAAAAAGCTGGATATACCTCATAAGCACTGTAGGCATGCTGCTACTTGTGTTTAATCAAGACTCGATCTTGCTATCAAGATGCTTTATAAGATGTTACAGCAAAATGCTGCTGGGAACCTACTGCCATGGCAACAAGCTATCATGACGTTAAGCAACCAACAGGCCTTCTCAAATTTAAAGTGTTGACAGCTATATGAAGTACCTTATTGCATTAACAATGTATTATAGAAGACGCATGTGTTTAATGTTTTTACTTAAGGATCAGAATCCATAATGTTAAATACAAAACACATCTATTCTAGTTAGAACAATATTTTTTATAGCAAATTTCCAAAGATGATCTAATCGATGCTTACAAATGGTAAGCACCAATGGAGCTGCTATGTTAATTGTTTATGTTAAGCATATATGTATACTGCAATCTAGATTCTGTGGTTTATTTGTGATGGCCCTATCTATTTGACATAAAATTACCAAAAAAGTAGTGGTGAAGTAACCAAGAACAAGCCAAAAAGAAGCCTGCTTCTTTTCACTGCAAAAAAAGATTTCATTATATCCATCATCAAATAAAATTAATTAATATCATAGAATCAATATTTGAAAAGAAGTGTATTGTTTGATGAAAGATTGGGTAGGTGGAGACATGCTAATTATGAATTTTTGCTTCCGTGGCTCATTGTATACGTAGAAGTCTTAGTTCATAAAACAGACAGTCAAACTGCTACATCATTGGTTTGGGTTCACCAAATTACCAGAAGCAAAAATAAATAATTTTCATTTGTGACCAAAAATCTTTAGATTTAAAGTACTTGGTATGTATAGTGTTAGCATTATTGTATATACTGTGTCTCCTTAGATCATGATTGTTTAACTCAAAAGAGCCTTGTCTTTTACATAGTTACATAGGTAGGTTAAAAAAAAACACATATAACAATTTCAACAAAAAAGACAAAAATGAATAAAATAAAACCCTGTATCTTTAGAATATGAAACCACAGTTAATCCAGGGAAGGCAAAACCGTTGTAAGGAAAGGTGCAATTGCTTCAATCAGCAAAAAATCCTTCCTGATCCCCTAAGACAATCAGATAATCCCTGTTAGAGTTCATTCTTATAGTTCTTAATAGCCAGTTATAGATTGTGTATTTGGAAACCCATCCAGTCTTTTTAAAGCAGTCTTCACAGTTGGCTAAAATTAGCTCCAGTGGAAATCTATTTCACATTTCCATAGTTCATGTAAAGTAACCTTCTGTATGAAGAGGATGATCCTCTCTTTTTTTTCATATAAAAAGCCCCCCTTGACCTTTTTTATTACATAAAGTGGATGTAAAATGACATAAACAGTGCTGCGCTATTATTACAATTATATAATCAATGGTGATAAATTATAAATAAAGAATGTTAATATATTGTATTCAGTGATTGATTGAAGTAGATTTAAAAAAATCAGTACATCAATGGTGCAAACAAATCAATGGTGCAACGAATCCAAAGTGCTTGTGCTGTCCACCACCAGTTTCACAGGCTGCTCACCTCACATCTGAATTAAATCAGCAGTGTTCCCCTCTGAGGATAGTAGAGATAACTGGCATGATACTGATAATCAACCTCCTTCCAAGACACCTGCTTCCATAGAACATATAACTCGATCATCTCTCCAAATAGGATAAGTATGTAAAAGAAGGAAGGCAAAATCTAGTGCTCTCTGTATAAAAGGTTTATTCTTATAAAAACTAGTAAATAAAAACTCACAAGGACGGCACTGTAAGCTGTGCAAGCTACAAAAGCGTTCAGACACAATAGGTCTCGAGATGGCAGCGATGTGATGTCAATACACAAACTCCACCCCCCTAGACACGTGTTGTCTGGGCGTTGACTTCTTCAGTAGGAGTGGAGCTGGAGAAGTCCATCCACTGTTTATATACTCCCTAGGTTCCATAACACACACGGGCGGCTAATTAGCCTCTCAAACGTTCTCTCCCACAGGAAATGATGTGTAAAGGGAAGGGGTCACTAATACATTTGTATGGGGACACAATCTATTGAATAAAACATAAAACACACTACCATGTGGTACAAACCGGAGCATGCATATCCACTGAATTACATAACAGCCACCTTTACATTAATATACATAGCATTAATTCAAAAGGGAATAAACTTTATCTCATCAAAGTATAAAATAAAATAAATTAAAATCCAGAGGAACCTATTGATCATCTGGAACGGGGACCAAGTGTCCTTTAATAAGTTTATGGCAAATATGAATAGTAATTCCAAAAATATCAAATTAACATGGACCACTAGTACTGAACAAATAGTATATCTGGATTTAGAGATATTTAAGGATAGGGATTGTTCTAAACAATCAGATTATCTTCTTAAATCAGAGGTTTTGGCCAATAGATTTATTGAAAAGGGTTCCATTTTAAATGATCAGAATAAAGTGTCAGAAATGGATAGACAATTGCTTTTACAGGGTGGCCAAAAATGTTAAACTCATCCCTTTGAGTACAAAATGGTTTTGGAATATAATGTACAGTTTAGAAAGATAGAAAAAATTATTAAACATCATTGGAGTATTCTCAGGAAGGATAAAATACTGGGGCCTCTTCTACCAGTATACCCTGGTTTTATCTACAGTAAAGCTCCCACTCTAAAAAATAGATTAGCACCTGGAATTATAGATCCACCTAACCTGAAGAAAAACACTCTTTTTTTAATTCTTTAAATTCACTCGTTTTAATTTTTTGTCTGGGTTTTAATGTTTGGCATGTCGGCATGCTAAGACTAACAATAAAAAGAGGAAAGATTTTGTTTCCACTAGCACAGGGAAAGGGTACCAAATCAGAGACCTTATAACCTGTGCTACTACTGGGGTGATATATATGTTGGTGGAGTGTGGAGTGTGGGTGTGGGCTCCAATATATTGGTCGTACATCTAGAGCTTTACACATTAGAGTAGAGGAACACATTAAAAATATTAAAATGGGGTGGTCACAAACAATGTGTCTAAAAATTTTAAATATGTTCAAAATAAGAGTATTAGTTCCTTTAAGTTTTGGGGAATAGAGCGAGTGAAGAGACATTGGAGAGGGGGAAATTTCATTAGACAGTTGAGTAAAAGAGAATCTTCCTTGATGTTTGAGGCAAGTTCTTGCTCTTAGAGGCCTCAAGGTGGATTATGATCTCTACTGTTTTATTAGTGATAGATGATAAATATTATTTTACAAATACAGGAAATCAAATTATAACAGTCCCTAGTTCATAATTTTATTTTTATTTATTTTTTATTTTCACACATTCACTTTTTGTTTTTGTTTTCATTTTTCATTTTATTTTATCTTTATTTCTATTTTTATATTTATTTTTATTTTTATATTTATTTAAATGTTTTATTTTTTTCCCTTTTTATTTTATTTTATATTTTTTATTTTTATTCATATTTTTATTTTTATTTTAAATGTATTATTGTTTTGGTTTATTCTTTTTCTCTTTTTTTCCTTTTTTTTCTTTTTTCTTCTTTTTGCATTGTTTAATTTTTTTATTTTTATTTTTATATTATTATTATATATTTTTTTGCTTTATATATAGTTTTGTTTTTTATTTTATTTTATTTGAATGTATTTTATTTTATACTTTGATGAGATAAGGTTTATTCCCTTTTGAATTCATGCTATGTATATTAATGTAAAAGTGGCTGTGATGTGATTCAGTGGATATGCATGCTCTGGTTTGTAACACAGGATAGTGTGTTTTATGCTACATTTTTCAATAGATTGTGTCCCCATACAAATGTATTAGTGACCCCTTCCCTTTACACATCATTTCCTGTGGGAGAGAACGTGGGAGAGGCTAATTAGCCGCCCGCGTGTGTTCAGTAAGCTAGGGAGTATATAAACAGTGGATGGACGTCTCTAGCTCCACTCCTACTGAAGAAGTCAACGCCCAGACAACACGTGTCTAGGGAGCGGAGCTTGCGTATTGATGTCACATCACGGCCATCTTGAGACCTATTGTGTCTTAACATTTTTGCAGCTTGCACGGCTTACAGTGACATCCTTGTGAGTTTTTATTTACTCGTTTTTATAAGAATAAACCTTGTATACTGAGAGCACTAGATTTTGCCTTCCTTCTTTTACATACTTATTCTATTTGGCGAGATGATCGAGTTATATGTTCCATGATTATCTCTACTATCCCCAGAGGGGAACACAGCTGATTTAATTCAGATGTGAGATGAGCAGCCTGTGATACTGGTAGTGGAGAGCACAAGCACTTTGAATTTGTTGCACCATTGATTTGTTTGCACCATTGATGCACTGATGTTTTTGAATCTACTTCAATCAATCACTGAATACAATATATGAACATTATTTATAATTTATCACCATTGATTATATAATTGTAATAATATTGCAGCACTGTTTATGTCATTTTGTATTTGTTTAAGTGGAGTGAGAGTGCTTGTTAGTGATAGCAGCTATTTTATTTGAATTTATTATTATTATTATTATTATTATTATACAGGAATTATATAGCGCCGACAATTTAAGCAGCGCTTTACAACATTAGGGCAGACAGTACAAGTACAATACAGTTCAGTACAGGAGGAATCAGAGAGCCCTGCTCGTTAGAGCTTACAATCTAGGTGGAAGGGTCAAGTTATACAAAAGGGTAATAGCTGTGGGGGATGAGCTAATGGAGAAAATAGTGCAGTTGTTAGATGGAGGCAGGATAGGCTTCTCTGAAGAGGGAAGTTTTCAGGGATCGCCTAAAAGTGGATAAATTTGGAGACAGTCTGACAGATTGGGGTAGGGAATTCCAGAGGATGGGTGAGGCTCGGGAGAAGTCCTGGAGGTGGATATGGGAGGAGGGGATGAGGGAGCTAGAGAGCAGGAGGTCTTGGGAGGAACGGAGATGGCGATTAGGTTGGTATTTTGAGACTAGGTTAGTGATGTAGCTGGGGGCAGAGTTGTGGATGGCTTTGTAACTTATTGTCAGTATTTTGAATTTAATTCGTTGGGTGAGTGGTAGACAATGGAGGGATTGGCAGAGAGGGGTAGCAGACACTAAGCTTTTTTTAAGGTGGATGAGTCTGGCAGCAGCATTCATGATGGACTGAAGGGGGGATAGTCTATTTAAAGGTAAGCCAATGAGGAGGGAGTTGCAGTAGTCAAGGCGAGAGATAACCAGGGAGTGAATCAGGAGCTTTGTGGTTTCATTGGTTAGAAAGGGACGTAGTTTAGAGATGTTGCGGAGGTTGAGGCGGCAAGCTTTGGAAAGTGATTGGATGTGGGGCCGAAAGGAGAGTTCAGAATCCAAGATAACACCTAGCACCATGACATGTGGGGACAGGTGGATGGTTTTGCCATTGCTCTTGACAGAGAAGTCAGGGGAAGAGGCACGTAGGGGAGGAAATATTATAAGCTCGGTTTTGGACAAGTTGAGTTTGACGAAGTGATGTGACATCCATACAGATATGTCGGTTAGTAAGTTAGTGATGCGTGAGGAGACTGATGGAGTGAGTTGAGGGGTGGAGAGATAGATTTGTGTGTCGTCAGCATAGAAATGATATTGAAAGCCGTGAGAGGCTATCAGCTGACCCAGGGAAGAGGTGTAGATTGAAAATAAAAGAGGTCCAAGAACAGAACCTTGGGGGACCCCGACAGAGAAGGGAAGAGGAGTGGAGAAAGTAAAATTGTAAGTGACACTGAAGGTGCGTTGGGATAGGTAGGATGAGAGCCACTGAAGAGCACAGTCACGGAGACCGAGGGAGTAAAGTTTTTTGAGAAGGAGGGGGTGGTCAACCGTGTCAAAGGCAGCTGAAAGATCCAGAAGTAGGAGTACAGAATAGTGTCCGTTGGTTTTTGCAGTTAGTAGGTCATTTGTGAGTTTTAAAAGAGCAGTTTCTGTGGAGTGTTGAGGGTGAAATCCAGATTGAAGGGGATCAAGAAGGTTGTTTTTAATGAGGTGGTCACTCAGTGCTCAAGTAGTTTAGAGGAAAAGGGGAGCAAGGAGATAGGGCGTAGGTTGTTAAGATTGGTAGGGTCCAAGGACGGCTTTTTAAGTATGGGAGTGACCAGTGTATGTTTTAGAGCATTGGGGAAGATGCCAGAGGTGAGGGAGAGATTGAGGGAGAGATTGAAGATGTGGGTTAGAGAGTGTAGGATGGGGTCAGAGGGCGACAGTAGCATTTGAGAGGGAATAGGTTCCAGGGGACAGGTGGTTAGGTGGGCAATAGAAAGGAGTTTAGCAACTTCGTCTGTAGTAGCAGATTTGAATAGGGGGAGTGTCAGTTGTACCTGTTGACATGGGGTCTTAGCTAGGGGAGATACCTGTAGAGTGGAAATTTCATCACGGATTGTATCAATCTTGTTTTTGAAGTGATTAGCTATCTCCTGGGCAGTGAGTAAGTCAGTGGGTAGAGCAGTGGAGGACAAAGTAGAGAGTTGAAGGTAGAGAAGAGTTTACGGGGACTGGATGAGAAGGTGTTAATAAGAGTTGTAAAATAGGTTTGCTTGGCAGTGTGGAGGAAAGAATAGTATTTTTGGAGGGCAGATTTGTATTGGTTGAGCCTTTGAGAGGTTTGTGCCACAGACGCTCAAGAGCGCAACTACGTTTTTTGAGAATTTTAGTGTCATCTGTTTGTTAGGGTTGTAGGGGTCGAGGCCTGATTCTGCATGTAGTGAGGGGAGCGAGCTTGTCCAGGGTGGAGGACAGGGATTTATTGTAGATGGACGTGGCTTGGTTGGGGCAGGACAGGGGAGAGATTTTGTCATAGAGGAGGTCAGTAGCAGAATAGAGGAGAGAGGAGTTGAAGTTGCGAAAGTTTCTACGGGTGATGGTTAGGCGATTGGAGGGAAAGGTGGTGGAAGACAGGGGGAGAGAGAAACTAATAAGGTGATGGTCGGAGAGAGGAAAAGGTTTGTTTGAGAAGTGGCATGGAGTACAAAATACAAGGTCAAGGTGTTCCCATCAGAGTGAGTAGAAGGCTGTACCCATTGCTTCAGGTCAAATGAAGAGGTTAGACTAAGAAGTTTAGAAGTAGCAGGAGTGTTTGTATTAGCAGGGATGTTGAAATCACCGAGAAGGATTGTGGGAATTTCCGAAGAGAGAAAGTAGGGTAGCCAGGCAGAAAACTCATCAAGGAAAGTTGATATTGGTCCAGGGGGGCGGTAGATCACAGCAATTCTTAAGGAAGTAGGAGAGAATAGATGTATACAGCGGGCTTCGAATGATGAGAGGGAAAAACAGGGAGGAGAGTGAATAACCTGGAAGGTGCTCTGGGGGGATAGGAGGAATCCCACTCCACCTCCCTTGCGTCCATTAGGCCTAGGGGAGTGAGTCCAGTGAAGGCCACCCTGGGAGAGGGAAGCAGGAGAAGGGGTGTCATGTTTGTGGAGCCAGGTTTCGGTGAGAGCAAGTAGATTAAAGGAATTAGTGACAAAGAGGTCATGAACAGCAGTGAGTTTGTTGCTGACAGAGCGGGCGTTCCAGAGGGTGCAGGAGAGAGGGAGGCTGGCGTTGGGAAGAAGAGGAATGAAGACTAAATTGCATAGATTGCGACTACTGCCAGAGGGTGTAGGGTGATGGTTATGGGTGCGTTGGGCACAGTTAAATAAGGGAGGCCCAGGGTTTGGGGAAATATCTCCAGCGATTAGGAGAAGCAGAAGAGTAAGGGAGGTAGTATGAGAATATGATTTGTATGAGGGGACATGCTTCAGTATCCTGGGGGGTTTGTTAGCAAGTGGGCTTAGAGTTAGAAAGAGGTGATGAGTGCAGTACTAGGGGGAGGGGAGAAGTGAGGGTGATATGTACAGATTGTGGGGTGGAGCAGAGGGGTGAAGAAAAGAGAGTTTGAGGAGAGAGGCAGCAATTGTGAAAGGAAAATAGGTAAAGAGTGCATGAGATAGTTTGGAAATGGGGTCACCTGCAATCTGTTGTAGTTTGATTTGTGCAAATCGCTCAAGGGCAAGAGCAGAAGTGCCACTTATTTAAAGAACCCCACTTCTTTGGAAGAACCCCTGTATGTGCAGCCCCCTGTATGTGTTCCTCCGTAAAGAAAGCCTTGATATTTTCACATTTCTAAAGTGGATGTAAACCCGATTCATGAAATTTGAGCTGGGCACATACAGTATCTCACAAAAGTGAGTACACCCCTCACATTTTTGTAAATATTTTATTATATCTTTTCATGTGACAACACTGAAGAAATGCCACTTTGCTACAATGTAAAGTAGTGAGTGTACAGCTTACAGTGTAAATTTTCTGTCCCCTCAAAATAACTCAACATACAGCCATTAATGTTTAAACCGCTGGCAACAAAAGTGAGTCCACCCCTAAGTGAAAATGTCCAAGTTGGCCCAAAAGTGTCAATATTTTGTGTGGCCACCATTATTTTTCAGCACTGCCTTAACCCTCTTGGGCATGGAGTTCACCAGAGCTTCACAGGTTGCCACTGGAGTCCTCTTCCACTCCTCCATGACGACATCACGGAGCTAATGGATGTTAGAGACCTTGCGCTCCTCCACCTTTTGTTTGAGGATGCCCCACAGATGCGCAATAGGGTTTAGGTCTGGAGACATGCTTGGCCAGTCCATCACCTTTACCCTCAGCTTCTTTAGCAAGGCAGTGGTCGTCTTGGAGGTGTGTTTGGGGGTCATTATCATGTTGGAATACTGCCCTGTGGCCCAGTCTCTGATGGGAGAAGATCATGCTCTGCTTCAGTATGTCATGGTACATGTTGGCATTCATGGTTCCCTTAATGAACTGTAGCTCCCCAGTGCCGGCAGTACTCATGCAGCCCCAGACCATGACACTCCCACCACCATGCTTCACTGTAGGCAAGACACACTTGTCTTTGTACTCCTCACCTGGTTGCCGCCACACACGCTTGACACAATCTGAATCAAATACGTTTACCTTGGTCTCATCAGACCACAGGACATGGTTCAGTAATCCATGTCCTTAGTCCACTTGTCTTCAGCAAACTGTTTGTGGTTTTCTTGTGCATCATCTTTAGAAGAGGCTTCCTTCTGGGCCGACAGCCATGCAGACCAGTTTGATGCAGTGTGCGGCGTATGGTCTGAGCACTGACAGGCTGACCCTTCACCTCTTCAGCCTCTGCAGCAATGCTGGCAGCACTCATACATCTATTTCCCAAAGACAAGCTCTGCATATGACGCTGAGAACGTGCACTCAACTTCTTTGGTCGACCATGGCCAGGCCTGTTCTGAGTGGAACCTGACCGGTTAAACCACTGTATGGTCTTGAGCAACTCAGTTTCAGGGTCTTGGCAATTTTCTTATAGCCTAGGCCATTTTTTTGTAGAGCAACAATTATTTTTTTCAGATCCTCAGAGTTCTTTGCCATTAGGTGCCATGTTCAACTTCCAGTGACCAGTATAGGAGAGTGAGAGCGATAATACCAAATTTAACACACCTGCTCCCCATTCACACTTGAGACCTTGTAACACTAACGAGTCACGTGACACTGGGGAGGGCAAAATGGCTAATTGGGCCCAATTTGGACATTTTCACTGAGGGGTGTACTTTTGTTGCCAGCAGTTTAGACACTAATGGCTGTGTGTTGAGTTATTTTTAGGGGACAGCAAATTTACACTGTTATACAAGTTGTACACTCATTACTTTACATTGTAGCAAAGTGTAATTTCTTCAGTGTTGTCACATGAAAAGATATAATAAAATATTTACAAAAATGTGAGAGGTGTACTCACTTTTGTGAGATACTGTATCTGCAATGTTTTCTTATCTCTCTTCAAAGCCCTAAGTCCCGTGGCTTTATTCTGCTCCATTCTTCTGTTATCAGCCTGAGAACTTCTGACAAGGTTTCTGTCAACTGAGATAAAAGAGGCCTTAGTTTTGTGTTGGAGAGGATGCTATAAATAGATTAGCAGAGTGCTGAACTATTCAATGAACGGTGCTAAAAGTCTCTACCTATGAGGAGAGGGGGTTTGTGCCTTTCCACCAATCAGCTGTCCTGGCTGTATACCCGGGCTTCACTGCAGTGCTGAACAGGAAGAGAAAATCTCCTAACATGACGTGCACATTCTAAACAGTAAATAAAGCTGAAGACAGCAGATATACACGTAAAACTTATGTAGGGAGATTTGTTTCATCTCTGTGTATCATCTGAGGCTGTTCACTTCACTGGGTATATGTGAGGGTTTACATCCACTTTAAAGTGAATAACTTGGCACCATGTTTACAATATACACAATTTACATATTTATACAAAGTGATCTTTAAATTAAATTTAAAACCCCATTAAACTCACCTTCTCAAATACTTGGGACACACTTTTGTCCATTTTAAATGTCTGTATATTTTAATAAATTGTTGTAATAAAGATTTATATATTTTATCTATCCAGTGTTTGTTAAGCCTCCTCCCACTTTTCTCTCAAATTTGATAGGATGTAGGTACTCTGTCTTATTGTTGCTAAAATTGGCACTCCTTTCCCTCTTCTCAAAGGACAATAAATCCAGTTCAAGTTAACATTTTCCAATTGCTGGCGTACTCTATGACTATTATTAATTTAGTTGACCTTCTCTACAGCTTCTCCTGTTCTGCAACCTCCTGATAACTGAATTATCTATTTAACCACATGCCGACCAGGCCATAGCCGAAAGACAGCTACAGCATGGACACTCTCCCAGAATATTCCCCTGGGGCTATTCCCCTGGGGCGGGCAACCGAGAATGTCTGTGACCATTGGGCCCCCGGACTCGGCGCGTCACTGAGTAAAGGGCCAATGATAGCGACCCTTTACCACGTGATCGCTCCGTCCAATGACAGAGCATTTACTTGTCAACAAACCGGAGCTTGTCCGGTGCAGCTCCTCCCCTCTCCTCGCACCGATCGGTACAGTGTGCGAGGAGAGGAGGGAGCCAGGTGCAGCAGTGCTGTGCGCTGTCTCTGGAGTGCCCACAGTGCTGATCTGTGCCCATCCATGCTACATACCTGGCTCACCCATGCTCCATATGTGTCCATTCATGCTCCACATGTGCCCATCCATGCTCCACATGTGCTCATACATGCCTCATATGTGCCCATCCATGCTCCATATGTGCCCATCTATACTCCATCCATCCCTGGTTCATCCGTGCTCCATCTATCCGTGCTCCATCCATCCATGCTCATCCATGCTCCATCCATCCCTGGCTCATCCGTGCTCATCCATGTTCAATCCGTGCTCCATCCGTGCTCATCCATGCTCCATCCATCCCTGGCTCATCCGTGCTCCATCCATCCCTGGCTTATCCGTGCTCCATCCATCCCTGGCTCATCCATGCTCCATCCATGCTCCATCCATGCTCAATCTGTGCTCATCCATGCTCCATCCATCCCTGGCTCATCCGTGCTCATCCATGCTCAATCCGTGCTCCATCCCTGGCTCATCCATACTCCATCCATCCCTGGCTCATCCATGCTCTATCCATCCCTGGCTCATCCGTGCTCCATTTATCCGTGCTCATCCATGCTCCATCCATCCCTGGCTCATTCGTGCTCCATCCATCCATGCTCATCCATTCTCCATCCATCCCTGGCTCATCTGTGCTCCATCCATCACTGTCTCATCCGTGCTCATCCATGCTCAATCCATGCTCATCTATGCTCCATCCATTCCTGTCTCATCCATGTTCCATTCATCCCTGGCTCATCCGTGCTCCATCCATCCGTGCTCATCAATGCTCCATCCATCCTTGGCTCATCTGTGCACCATCCGTGCTCATCCATGCTCAATCCATGCTCATCCATGCTCCATCGGCGCTCATCCATGTTCCATCCATCCCTGGCTCATCCATGCTCCATCCATGCTCATCCATGTTTATCCATGCTCCAGCCCTGTTCATCCATGCCCATCCATGGCTCATTCATGTTCATCCATTCCTCATCTGTGCTCATCAATGCCACATCAGTACTCATCCGTGCCACATCAGTGCTCATCCGTGCCACATCCATGCCACATCAGTTCTCATCCATGCCGCATCTTTGCCACTACAGTGCCCATCAGTAAATCACAAAAGTGTAATAGGTAGTCAAATCATTTTTGAAATGTATGTCCCTGATGGTGCTCCCTACATGTTGGACCTGTGGCCAGGCTGTGGAAAAGTCTCCCACATGTAGTATCGCCATACTCAGGAGGAGTAGCAGAATATATATTGGGGTGTAATTTTTGCTATGTACATGCTATGTGTTAGAAATATCTTATAAATGGACAACTTTCTGTAAAAAAAATTTCCAAGGTTTCCAAAAACTTGTGGAAAAAAATGATATGTTCAAAAGACTCATTATGCCTTATAGAATATATGTTGGGGTGTTTGCTTTCCAAAATGGGGTCATTTTGTGGACGTTTCCATTGTCCTGGTGCTCCAAGGTCTTCAAAAGTGTAATAGGTAGTCAAAAAATGAAATGTGTAATTTATGTCCCTAGAACGCCTGACTTTGCTCCCTGCATGTTTGGCCTCTGTATATGGCCACGCTGTGTAAAAGTCTCACATGTGTGGCATCGCCATACTCAGGAGGAGTAGTAGAATGTGTTTTGGGGTATAATGTGTGGTATGCATATGCTGTGTGAGAGAAATAACCTATTAATATGACAATTCTGTGGAAAAAAAATAAAATAAAATTTTCATGTTGTAAAGAATTGTGGGGAAAAATTACAACTTCAAAAAACTCACAATGCCTCTTACTAATTACCTTGGATTGTCTACTTTCCCAAAAGGGGTCATTTGGGGGGTATTTGTACTTTCCTGGCTTGTCAGCCCCGGTTCACACAGGGGCGGCACGACTTGCAGGTCGCCTCACCGAGGCGACCTGCACACGACTTCCACGGCGACTTGCAAAATGACTTCTGTATAGAAGTCTATGCAAGTCGCCTCAAGTCGCCCCAAAAGAAGTACAGGAACCTTTTTCTAAGTCGGAGCGACTTGCGTCGCTCCTATTAGAACGGTTCCATTGTACAGAATGGGAGGCGACTTGTCAGGCGACTAGGTTGCCTGACAAGTCGCCCCTGTGTGAACCGGCACTTAGTGTCTCAAGAAATGAGAGGCCGTCAGTACATCAGGTGTGATCAGGTGAGATCAATTTTCAGTGATTGGCATCATAGCTTGTAGACTCTATAACTTTCACACAGACCAAATAATATACACTGTTTTGGGTTACTTTTACCAAAGATATGTGGCAGTATAAATTTTGGCCAAAATTTATGAAGAAAAGTGACTAATCTGCTAATCTGCTAAATTTTAAAACCGAAACAAAGAGAATGCTTTTTTTTACAAATTTTTCAGTCTTTTTTCATTTATAGCGCAAAAAAAGAAAAACCCAGTGGTGATCAAATACCACCAAAAAAAACTCTATTTGTGTGAAAAAAGGACATAAAATTCGCATGGGTAGCATGTTGCCTGACTGAGTAATTGTCATTCAAAATGTGAGAGCACTGAAAGCTGAAAATTGGTCTGGTTAGGAAGGGGGTTTAAGTGCCCAGTGGTCAAGTGGTTAAAATGAGGTCTTACTAATGCTTTGTTCAAGGACAAAATTATGCCTCTTGAAGCTTATTATTATCTCTTTATGAGTCTATGGGGTTGAATTACTAAAGGCAAATAGACTGTTTACTTTGCAAGGGAATTTTCCCCAGAACCTAGTGAACAAGGTGAAGCTCTGATGACTTCCATCATCCAATCATGTGTCAGCAAAATGCTGTTATCTTATTTCTCTTGCATGTGATGTTGTGTTCTTTGTAAAGTGTAATTTCACTACATTCACTAAACTCTGGGGATAATTCCCTTGCAAAGTACAACACCCTTTGCAAAGTGAACAGCCTATAGTAATTCAACCCCTATATCTCTTAATACAAGAAACATATTGCTCTAGAAGTTTAAGATTGTCACTGTTTACTGTTATTAAGTCTATGATTTAATGCTGCAAAACCAAATGTTAGTGTGTTATTATTTGTAAATCCAAAAATATGTATCATATAATACATATATAACTTTAAAAACTCCTAAAAGTTGATCATGTAAACTCATTTGAGGTCCCTAATGATGCATTGGGGTTGATTTACCAAAGAAGTACTGTACATTAAAGTGGAACTTTACCCATAACAACTTGACAAAAAATAATGTTCTTTAGCAGGGAACATACATTCCACATTAATAATTATGCTACCAAAAATAGTGTGTGCTGTATATTGCTTCCAGGATTGCTGGAGGCTGTCATTTTGCTGAAGCCCAGAGCCCCTGAACAGCGGTAAATTATAAAGCCATCGATTTAACGGTTTAAAAAACCCTTACATTCCTGTAATGCCAGGATTGCTTGCGTTCTCAACAAAAGTGTCAAACTATCAAATGACTGGTGTCATAACTGATCACATGTGCAGCTCTATGGCAGTTGCAAATCAAACAGAAGCAGCTTCCTTGGCTGTAAAGAATAGGAGTGTTTCATTCCGCTTTAAAGCCAGCAGCAGATCGGCCTCTATAAATTCGGCAGTGCCTAAAAAGAGAGCAATTGAGCATGTGCAGAGCAGGGTGAGACAGTGTATTACTGGATGTTAAAAAGTATAGACACTTGTTTTTAATGTTTTACATACAGTAGCTATAACTGCAGAAGGGGCCAGCCTGAAGTGATCTAAAAGGACTTCATTTTCTGACTAAAGTTCCACTTTAACTTTATAAAATGTACTTTCACTTTGCAAGGGAAAGTTCACTCAGTTTAGAAAATACAGTGAAAATTTGTTTTACCAAAAATACCCAATCAGACACAAGGAAAAAGTTAAAAAAAATATATGATTTTCCATGCACATAATTGGATGATAGAAGTCAGCAAAACCTCATTCACTAAGTTAGAAAAAATTTCCTTTGTAATGTGAAAGTTCACTTTTCTAATGCTTAACCTCCCTGGCGGTATGATTACTGGTATTTCATATTTTTGATGCTGAAAGCGGTACAATTATTTTGCATGGAAATTTGGCATTTTATATTGTAGGCCTGTAATTCTTAGGAATAACTCACTTAAATCTGTCCAAACCAGAGTCTAGTAGACATCCCGGGTATAATAAAGACAAAATCATAAATTATAATATAATAAATAACTATAAATAAATATACCAAATAATAAAATAATAATTAAAATGATTCAATAATGTAATCAAATCAAAAACACTGAAATTTGCTCAGTTGCAGAATGGTCGCTGTCATTACTTTTCAGTGTTTGATGACGAATCTCCCCACAAATCACTATCACTCAATTCTGCAAGTGATTCCAATTTATTATCGCTGTTTTCTAGCTGGTCTAAAACCCCTTTTGATGTAAAGGGACGGTTTTGGTTGCTGTGGACAATCTCCAGTTTCCAGGCAGAAAGAACAGTTTTTATAATATAAAACTGCATGCAGGGCACGGGACAAACCACTAGGGACAAAAGGGATGTGAAATAATTTCATACAGTATTGTAATCTGTAAGATTACAGTATACTGTATGTATTGTGTGCGTTTCACTTTTTGAATTTGGCGCCGTTCCCCATCCCTGTGCGTCGAAACGCTCGCAGGGAAAGGAGCTCGGCTCCGTGATGAATCAAGCGGAGGACGAGCCACTCACATTGCAGGGAGACATCGTAGGATCCAGGGGACAAGGTAAGTAAGCTCTTCCTGGATCCTGTGATGCAATCCTGAGTCTGGCTCTGGGTTACCGCTTTTGGTTCTGAAATTCCACCCCGAGCCAGACTCGGGAATACCACCAGGGAGGTTAAACCTAGTTAGCAAATCAGCCCCATAGTACACTACTGCCTAAATTAAAATGGTATTAAACCCAAAAGCAAGCATTCATTAAATTGCAGCTTACCAATTCTTAAATGTTATGGCTGCATTAGTTTTCTTTTTTAGGCTTTCTTTCCTTAATTTTCATCTGGTAATTCAGCCAGTGAGTCTGTTGTTTTTTACCAGAACAAGCTCTCCTGCAAAATGGGGATGCTTACAATGATAAACTTTTATTCATGCATGTAAAACCTTTATCCTAAAATTAAAAAAAATTTGTTGCTGTATCTGTTTGTGTAACTGCAGTGGTAGCTGGAGGTTGGCTTAAATTTGTTTAGCGTATCTACATCAGCTAGTCCAGAAAACACTCCTCTCCCCCCAGGCTGACAATGTTGCTGTCCAAAGGTGCCCCTGTGCTCCTGAGTGGGGGCACTATAGCAAAGAAGATGTGTTACTAGCCAGTTAACTAGATGAAAGCAGAGTTAAAAACAGAATAAAAAAAGAAAACAAATGCAGCCACCACATCTGATGACTGATATATTACATTTCTGGCTTTGGGTTTCATACCGCTTTAAATCTAATGAAAACATTCTCGTATAAAATACCATTAGAAGTTCCAAAGACACTGTTGATTTATTTCTAAAGCTTTGTTATTGAGATTCAGATTTTTTTAGAACCTTGCATTGATTCTACTTTTGTGTTCAAGCTTCAAGAAGCACCAGGCATCTCTAAAGAATAATCCACGCATTAATAAATAATGTTTATTGCAGGCTTGTTCCTTTTGCTTTACGAGGTATAACTGAAATAATTGAGTAATATCTATCTCCTTTTTGAATTTCAAAGGTTTTTTCTTCTGTTGGCTACAATTATCTTAATCAAGAGAGATAATTGCACATAATATATTCAGTATGTGTATTGGAAGAAATAGAAGTACCCAAAAGTAGAAAGATGCCAGCAGACTCCAGTACTCTGGTATTATCCATCATGTGTGGTTCCAGTTTTGGGTATTCAATGCAATGACTAGTATAAGTAATTAAAAAAAAAAGCTTAAATTGTAACTTTATTTTATGCACATGAGGAAAGCACCTGAAACAGGGCATATGGTATACATACAAGGTCCTGAAATGTCAGGACAGTACAAATACCCCCCAAATGACCCCTTTTTGGAAAGTACACAGTCCGAGTTATTTAGTAAGAGGCATGGTGAGCTTTTTGAAGTTGTAATTTTTTCCCACAATTATTGGAAAATGATAGAAATTATTATAATTTATTTATTTAACAGGCGCCTCTTCACTTGTTATTTAAGGCGCCTCTTCACTTGTTGTCGTAAAGCAAATACCCCAATGTATATTCTATGAGGCATAATGAGTCTTTTAAACAAGTCCTTTTTTTCCACAAGTTTTTGAAAAATGTCAAAAGAAAATGAAAACTTATTTTTTTTTACACTAAGTTGTCAATTTATAAAATATTTCTAACACATAGCATGTACATAATAAGAATTACACCCCAAAATACATTTTGCTACTCCCCCCTGAGTATGGCAATACCACATGTGTGAGACTTTTCCACAGCCTGGCCACAAAGAGAGGCCCAACATCCAAGTAGCACCTTCAGGCGTTCTAGGAACATAAATTACATATCTAACTTCCTGACTACCTATCACATTTTTGAATACCCTGGAGCACCAGGACAGTGGAATTACCCACAAAATTACCCCATTTTGGAAAGCAAACGCCCCAATGTATTTTCTATGAGGCATAATGAGTCTTTTGAACAAGTACTTTTTTTCCCACAAGTTTTTGGAAAACGTGGAAAGTAAAAGACAACGTATTTTTTTTTACACAAAATTGTCCGTTTATAAGATATTTCTAACACATAGCATGTCCATACCAAGAATTATGCCCCAAAACACATTCTGCTACTCCTATTGCAATTCCCCATGTATGAGACATTTACACAGCCAGGCACCTACAGGGGCCCAACATCCAAGTAGCACCAGACATCCTAGGAGCATAAATTACACATCTAATTTCCTGACTACCTATTACAATTTTGAAGGCCCAGGAGCACCAGGACAATAGAAACACCACACAAAATGACCCATTTGAAAGGCAAACACCCCAACATATTTTTTATGAGTCATAATGAGTCTTTTGAACATGTCATTTTTTTTCCAGATGTTTTTGGAAAATGTGGAAAGAAATTTTACAATGATTTTTTTTTAACACAAAGTTGTCAATCTATAAGATATTTCTAAAACACAGCATGGACATAGCAAGAATTAAACCCCAAAATGAATTTTGCTACTCTTCCTGAGTATGGCAATACCACATGTGTGAGACTTTTTCACAGCCTAGCCACATAGAGAGGCTCAACATCCAACGAGTTCCATCGGGTGTTCTAGGGATATAAATGACACATCTAATTTCCTGACAACCTATTGCATTTTTGAAGGCCCTTCATATTTCTAACACATATCATGTACGTACCAAGTATTACACCCCAAAATACATTCTGCTGAGAAAAGGGTAAACAAAAGATTACCTGTGGTTTTAGTAGTGAAGTGGTCCACAAAGGAGAGCATTGGTCCAGGCAGCAGGCAGGGACGTGGTCAGTGACAGCGAAAGGAATTGTCCAGGCAGCAGGCGGGAACACTGTCCATAGTCAGTACAGACAGCAGGCAGAGATATTGTCAGCACAGCCAAAGCATTTGTTCAGGTAACAGGCAGGGACGTGGTCAGCGACAGTGAAAGCAATCATCCAGGCAGCAGGCAGGAATACTGTCCGTAGTTAGTACAGGCAGCCGCCAGAGATATGGTCAGAACAGCCAAAGTATTGGTCCAGGCAGCAGGCAGGAACATGGTCTATAAAAAGTAGGGCTGTCCCGATATTGATACTAGTATCGGCATCGGGACCGATACAGAGCATTTGTGCGAGTACTTGTACCGATGCCTAACCTGATACCTGCAACCGGAAGTCAGTGAGCGGAGAGGGCAGAGTGGAGATCGATTTGGCAGCAGTAGAACTACGGGTAAGTTGGCCGGGGCAGGGATGCAGGGCGCCGCTGCATATTCTGTCCAAAACGGTGACCGGACTCATCACATTCAGTAAAGGAAGTGACGTTCCGTGTCTCCATTGGAGGGTAAACATCACGATGCCCATCTTGGTACACCTTGCACTCGGCTGCAGTAAGCCAGCAGCGGACATCTTGTTACACCCAGCCCATTTAGTTCGGACTGGGTGTAACAAGATGTCCGCTGCTGGCTTACTGCAGCCGAGTGCAAAGTGTACCAAGATGGGCATCGCAGCATAATTACTAGATGATAAATGGTGATAAATGTTAAATGAATGATGAGAGGCAAGGAAGGATTTTGCAATGCTATATGCCATCAGTGTCTGTCCATAAGTGCCACCTATCAGTGCCATCTATCAGTGCCCATAAGTGCCGCCTATCAGTGCCATCTATCAGTGCCACCTATCAGTGCCCATCAGTCAGTGCCAACCATCACTGCCAGCCACCTGTCACTGCCACCTATCAGTGCCCATAAGTGGCGCCTATCAGTGCCATCTATCAGTGCCACCTATCAGTGCCCATCAGTCAGTGCCAGCCATCACTGCCAGCCACCTGTCAGTGCCACCTATCAGTGCCCATAAGTGCTGCCTATCAGTGCCATCTATCAGTGCCCATCAGTCAGTGCCATCTATCTGTGCTGGCAATCAGTGCCAGACACCTGTCAGTGCCACCTATCAGTGTCCATAGTTGTCGCCTATCAGTGCCATTTATCAGTGCCCATCAGTCAGTGGCCATCATTCAGTTCCATCTATCAGTGCCAGCCATCAGTCAGTGCCACCTATCAGTCAAACTGTCACATGAAATTAAAAAAAGTATCGGTAATCAATATCGGCGAGTACTTGAAAAAAAAGTATCGTACTTGTACTCGGCCTTAAAAAAGTGGTATTAGGACAACCCTAAAAAAAAGTCCTGGGTCATTACAGGCAGCAGGCAGAGATATGGTCAGCACAGCCAAAGTATTGGTCCAGGCAGCAGACAGGAACATGAAGCTTGGGACCTTGGTCAGGAAAGAATGGGCACAGGGGTAGAGACTTCTTCCCACCCAAATCTGACCCTGATCTAGGAATTACAAAACCCAAAGAAAAACAAAAACAGTTTTTCTCTCCTCAGAACACTATTCTGAAGCCCTCACATATGTGAGACACCTGTGTTAGCTTGAATCCCACTACTACAGTAGCAGAACAAAAGATCAGTCCAAACGGCAGGCAAAAAATATGGTCGATTAACAGGCTGAGGTCAGTGCAGGTAGAAGGCAAAATTGTGGTTGAAAAACAATCCAGACGGCAAGCAAAAGCATAGTCGATAAACAGGCCAGGATCAGTCCCGGTGGTAGGCAAAAATGTGGTTGATAATTCAGATGGTATGGGGCGCATGGACAGAGTCTGACAGAGTGGACATGCACAGCTAGAGCTCCGCTCTGTGGGGGAGAAAAGCCGCCGTTACACCAGAGACCGCTGGCTACAAAGGCACCCACCTTCACCCGCTAGTTCCCGGGAACCTGGTGCTTTATTTTGGGCCACAAAAATGGTGCTGGGAGGCAACCGCACCAAGGTAAAGAATCCCCTCACAAAGGATACACAGGCGCGAGCCGCCACTAAAATGGTGCCAGCCCCTTCCTCATACACTGCCTCAGTGAGCTCACACAGGCAAAAGTTACCACAGCCAGACTCCCAAGGTGAATCAGACAGGGAACAGATTCTCTCACAAAACTCCTCCCAGAACTCCTCTGCTTCCCCATCTCTTTTAAAACAATTTGAATGAATGCTCCATAAAGTGCTAAAGCAGACATCTGAACAAATAACTAACAACCTCACTAAGGAGATAAGAGAGCAGGGCAACCGTACAGCTGCATTAGAGCTTAAAGTAGATGAAATTGAAAACTCCGCACAGGATTATTTGGCCGAAATGAAAAATCTTAAGGAGGAAAGTGTAATGCTTCAATCTAGATTGGAAGATTATGAAAACCAGGCCAGACGTTCCAATCTGCGAATTCTGGGGAATTCCTGAAACGGTCACCGACTTGCAATCTACCATAACAGCATTATTTCAAGAACTTCAACCGGCTATTCCAATTGAACAAATGGAATTGGACAGAGTACACTAGGCCCTCACGGCCAAAAAAGCAGATGGTCCCCCACGTGATATAATCGCAAAATTCCAATATTATAGGACAAAAGAACAACTCTTGGCAGCCACCAGAGATAAAAACGTTTTAAACTTCCAGGGTCACATCTATTGGCTGTTCGCCGACCTGTCTCAACTAACCTTATCCAAACAGCGTGCAATGAAACCTCAGCTAATGGAGCTACAACGCCATAGTATTACTTACCAGTGGGGTTTCCCACCCGCCATCCATTTTGTCTATCAAGGCTCCAAATACACCTGCAGATCTGCAGAAGAGCTTCAACAGACCCTTCTAAACCTGCTGTTGGTGGAAGCTTCACCCAACACTGCTTCTTTGACGTAGAAGATCACCCTCTTCCTCATCTCCTAGCAACTCTTTCCAAACCCTGGGGAAAAATGGAAACCATCAATCCCATAAGAAAGGTAATTTTGCCTCCCCTCCTCTGGACCAGGAAGACTCTATAGACTGACAGAAATGACCTCCGCAGAATTCTTCTTTATGCACTTACTCCGAGAGTAGTCTCTGAAAGATTGCTCCTTAACCATTTTAGCCCTGGAAGGATTCACCCCCTTCCTAACCAGAGCACTTTTTGCGATTCGGCACTATGACGGTTTAACTGACAATTGCGCGGTCGTGCGACCTTGCACCAAAACAAAATTGATGTCCTTTTTCCCCAGAAATAGAGCTTTCTTTTGGTGGTATTTGATCACCTCTGTAGTTTTTATTTTTTGCGCTATAATCAAAAAAAGAGTGACAATTTTGAAAAAAAAGCAATATTTTTTACTTTTTGCTATAATAAATATTCCTCAAAAATATATTAAAAAAAACATTTTTTTTCCTCAGTTTAGGCCGATATGTATTCTTCTACAAATTTTTGGTAAAAAAAAATCGCAATAAGCTTATATTGATTAGTTTGCGCAAAAGTTATAGCATCTACAAAATAGGGGATAGCTTTATGGCATTTTTATTATTTTTTTTTTTATTAGTAATGGCGGCAATCTGCGATTTTTATCATGACTGTGACATTATGATGGACACATTGGACACTTTTGACACTATTTTGGGACATTGTCATGTATACAGCGATCAGTGCTATAAAAATGCACTGATTATTGTGTAAATGACACTGGCAGGGAAGGGGTTAAACACTAGAGGGGAATTAGGAGGTTAGGTGTGTCCTAGGGAGTGATTCTAACTGTGGGGGTGATGGGCTACTACTCACATGACAGCGATCACTGCTCCTCATGACAGGGAGCAGTGATCTCTGTCATGTCACTGCCGTGCCATTGTGCCGACGTATATCGTTGTGGGCTGATCAGCATGTGGTTAACCATATAAGGCCTACTTCTAGAATAATATGCTGTGCCACGTTTTCTTTTCTAAAAGTTCTGTGATTTATTACTATAAGTTTTTCCTGTACACCTTTTTGACCTCTTACACCTCATAAGCAATTTATACGGTCCATTTTCAATGTCTGGTTATAGTACTTGCGAGAACGGTACATATTATCCAAACATAGAAAATGTGCATGATACACTTGAGTTCTCAGAAGACAAATTTTTCGGTGACCTAATTCCCTATCTCTTAAAGTCTCACTGATCTACCTAGTCCCAAACTACCGTTAAATATCCTGAAACATGTTAAGCCACTTTTAAAGGCCAATGGTTAGAGAGGTAGTAAGTAAATTTCTTCTGTAACCAGTTAGTTCATATGTCACCTTAATTAATTTTTACTGTTCTACTACCATGACTTCATTAGTTAAGTTTACTTCAATATTCCCAGGTTGACGTAGCCCCCAAATTTCATTCCCACCCTCATAGTGTCACACATCTCTCCCTACTTTTTCCCTTCCCCCCTCCCCTCTACCCCCTGATCCCTTCCCCAAACTTGATATACTTGGTACCACTACGGTTGATCTTGTATGCACCTCATATTATTATTTCCCCTTTCTAGACATACCGGAACAACAACACGGCTTTCATTCAATGCCATGCTTTTAAAAAAAAAACAGTGCAGCTCTGGACAAGTATTACAAGTGAAAAAGAATTGTGAAAAAGTTGGTTCAAAAAATTAAATGTAAACTAAACAACAATAAATGACAATAAATAATAGTGACTAATAAATAAGCATCCAATCCAAAGTCCACAGGTGATGAAAAACAAATGCAATAAAAGCAAATAAAAGTTCTCAATATGGTGTAGGTGAAATCCAGAGATTATTCCATATGGAAATTATAATCCATAATCCACCGCCAGTGCTGCCCACCACCTGGTGATAAAATAGTAAAGGCTTACCAGAGAGCCTGCGACTGCCCTTATTCAGGGGGGTCAAAACAGGCTTAGTAGAGAGAGATGTGAGATGGACTTCAAGGCGCAGCACAGCACTGGAGCCAGCGCTAGAGGAAGCAGAGCCGATACTTCCTGTATAGCACCACCTGCTGTCACATGGGCAGGGCAAAGAGGGTGGAGTCAGGGGTGGAGCCAATTGGGCGGCAAAATGAGGTTTCCCCTAGGTTGTCAAAAATCCTTGCACCAGCCCTGGTCTGACTACAATGCAGTATTCACTACCATCGCCTCCACTACCCCTAAAGCACATGATCCAACTTGGTATCTCCCAGACATTATCCTTAAACCCCCGACACATCGTCTAGTTATTGAACAAGCTTTAAAAGAATATTTATCACATAATATCAGCCCAGACATGTTTACATTAATGCTTTGGGAAGCTCATAGGCCTGTGTTGTGTGGAGTATTTCGGAGACAATTTGCTATGTTTAAACATGAACGCAGAATTCTTGCTCAAAAGCTAGAATCTGGATTTAACACTGCCTTCACATATTTTCAAGATAACCCTCCTCAGTAACGAAAACTCAATTATAAAAAGCCTGTTTGGAATATGATCTATTCCTTACAGAATCTGCTAAACAATCCTTCAAACGTTCTAGACATACCTGTAGCGCTGGTATTTTTAATACAGAGTAAAAATTTAGTTGTCCGAGCCTGTAGTTTAACTTAGACTGCGATTATTATAAATTCTGGTTCTGTTTCAGCTTGGCTGGTTGTGTGGTTTTCCCCTTGGCCTGGAGATGGCGCCCTATTATTTCGGCCAAGGTTGGAAATTGCAACAAGCTGGGTGTATTGAGTGCCTACTTGCCCGGAAAACAGTCAGTGGGTGTGGTCTGCCTGCTGTGCATTCTGGGAGAGGGTACTTAAGGGTCAGACCCCGTGACACAAAGGAGTTCCGACCTGATGGCCCTCCTGGCCTAAGGTGTGTCATTGCTGTCAAGTTAGTCTCGGGGCCGGCTGGCCTGAGGCATAGCTACTGAAGGTAGGCCCAAAAGTCTTGGCGCGTACAGATCCAGGGATGGTCCTGTGCTGTCTTGCCTGTGGGAAGAAGCCAAGTGACTGGAGAATCCAGGGGAGGACTTTTCAGGAGAAGACTGCGTGGTAAGGCCGGTGTCTCTAGAAGAGCCTGGCGACTCAGTTGGAGGATGCATCCTGGGTCACATACCACACAGTACCGTAAGTTCGGAAGAAGGGAACTGGTATTGTGTGATCAAGCCTTTGATATTGCAACAAGTCACTAATTACCCAATCCTGTGCCAGAGGATTGTGTAACAGTTACACTGAATCTTAAAGTCTGTGGCAGAGACTATGACCGAGCATCACATCGGCTGCTAGGTCAGTGAGAGAGGTCTGTCCGGTGGTTGCTGAATCCAGTTGTGGATGCTGTTGCACGCTGGATCAAAGAGAGTGTTCCTGATCTGCAATTTCAAGGTACCTGAATTCTCCCTAAACCCTCCATCCCTCTATTGCAAGAATCTTTCTTAAATAAAGCATTCAAGAAAGAGACTGTGTGTCAGAGCTGAAATTACTAAAAAGAACTCTTTAATGGGACCCCTATGACGGATATGGTGAAACAGTACAGGAATGGTAAGACCCAATTTAAACCAGCAGCTCCTTTGGGGGTAAGTGCTACATACCTTTTCTATGAAATCCAATAAATCAGGTACATACCTGGCACACGCTCTTAATTCATTAACCACTTTCCGCCCGCCCTATAGCGGATTGACGTTCGGGAAGTGGTTTCGTTATCCTGACTGGGCGTCATATGACGTCCAGCAGGATAACATGCCACCGCATGCCCCCGGGGGCGTGCAATGCGGCGATCGGTGGAGCGGTGTGTCAGCCTGACACACCGCTACACTGATCTTGGCAAAGATCCTCCGACAGAGGCTCTTTACCACGTGATCAGCCGTGTCCAATCACGGCTGATCACGCTGTCAATGGAAAGGGCCGTTGATCGGCTTTTCCTCACTCGCGTCTGACAGACGCGAGTAGAGGAGAGCCGATCGGCGGTTCTCCTGACAGGGGAGGTCTGTGCTGATTGTTTATCAGCGCACCCCCCCTCAGATCACCACACTGGACCACCAGGGATCACCACTAGGACCACCAGGGAAGGGGCAACATGTGGATGGCAAGGTATGTACCCCATGGCCATCCACATGTGTCCAATGTGCCCAATCTGTGCCAATCAGTGCCCACAAATGGACACTGATTGGCACCATTCTGTTCCAGATCTGCCCAGCAATGCCCCCAATATGTTTTATCAGTGCCACCTGTCATTGCCCATCGGTGCCACCTGTCAGTGCCCATCTGTGCCCATCAGTGCCCATCAGTGCCCACCTATCAGTGCCCATCAATGCCACACATCAGTGCCACCCATAAGTACCCATCAGTGCCACCCATATGTACCAATCAATGCCACCTACGAGTGCCCATCAGTGCCGCCTATGAGTGCCTATCGGTGCCACCTATGAGTGCCTATCAGTGCCGCATACCAGTGCCACCTATCAGTGCCCATCAGTGCCATCTATCAGTGCCCATCAGTGCCGCCTATCAGTGCCCATCATCAGTGCCCGTCAGTGGCACCTCATGAGTGCCACCTCATTGGTGCCACCTCATCAGTGCCAGCTCATTGGTGCCACCTCATCGGTGCCCGTCAGTGCAGCCATATCAGTGCCCATCATTGAAGAAGAAAACGTACTTATTTACAAAAAAATTTAACAGAAACAAAGAAAAACTTGTTTTTTTCAAAATTTTCGGTCTTTTTTTATTTGTTGCGCAAAAAATAAAAACCGCAGAGGTGATTAAATACCACCAAAGGAAAGCTCTATTTGTGGGAACAAAATGATTAAAAAATTGTTTGGGTACAGTGTAGCATGAACGCGCAATTGTCATTCAAATTGTGACAGCGCTGAAAGCTGAAAATTGGCCTGGGCGGGAAGGTGTCTAAGTGCCTGGTAATAAAGTGGTTAAACAAACCATTCAAACCAATCTGTTTAAAATTATCAAAAGATATATACACTAGCAACCCTGTCAAAATTGTTCACAAATTTCACTCCCATCTAGCCTCTCTGTACACGGCAACAAATGAATTTAATTTCATCAAAGCTGACTGTGACAGACCTAGCCGGGACAGAGGCTTTTGGAGAGGACTGAATGCAGGCCTCTTGCCTTTCGACTATGGGCCCTGGATTTTAAGGGAACACTACTCTCTGTGAGGTGTATGCCTGGGGACCCTGAACTAATGTTACTTTGGATTCAAGTCCATTTCCCCCCAAAACACAAAACTCTGGGAACCCCGTATATGCCATATTATAAATAGTGACGGCTTCATAATGTTGTGTATATATTGTGTGTTGTCTCATGCTGTTGTGTGCTGTTTGCTGTGCTAGTTTGGGGTGGGGCTGTATTCCACTGTTCTATTGTGTTTGTCTGCCTTGGTTTACAGGATGTGTATTTCTATGGAGGGAGGGGGGATTCCTCCAGCAGCTCTCTTTGCTGATAGGACTGTGCGCTGATGAGACGTTGGACACACCTGACCTGTGTGTCCATTGTCATTGGATGGTTTAATCCACCCTCTTTTCCAAGGGTGGGGGGAAAGAGTCTCTGAGTTATTTTATCTGTTGTGTCCATGTGTGAAAATAAATGAGTTGATTCCTGCTTGACCCTCAAGACAAAGCTTTGTCTCGTATTTGGGGGGAGAATTATTTGTATGGGTTCCTTGTTCGGCTGATGGAAGTGTTCGGAAGCTGCCTTTGTGTTCGGAAATGGAATGTCTTAAACTACTTTCATACTCGGGGTGTTGTTACAACTGGTGGCAAGCAGTGGGATCATTCCCACAGCCCAGAAGGACAGCTACAAGAGGACACAGGACAATGGAAGCACAGTATGATCGGCTAAAGCTCTCTTCCCTCAAGGACTTACTGGAGAACCGGGGCCGACCGGCCAACAACAGTAAGAAGAGGGACATTATTGCAGAACTAGTTGAAATGGATAGAGCCGAAAGACCCAACATAACCGAAAGGCCCAGCATAACAGACAGGACACCCGAAGAGGCATGGTTTGATCAGGCTGTTAAAATAAGACTAGCACATTATGGTCCTAACCCTACAGCGGAGATCATAGACCTAGTTATAGTGGCTGTAGACGCAGATTGGCTAAAGCAAAGAGGTGCTGCAGCAACAGAAGTCTCAGCAGCACCGACTGAAAGGAGAGGAGAGGTACAGATACCAGCCGCCATGGCAGAAGAATTCAGAAGGAGGTTGCGAGAGATGCAGATACAGCATAGAGGACCAGTATCAGAACAGGTCCTGCTGGGATGGTCTGATTCTATCCGATGCGAACTCTGGAAGGAAGCGCTAGCCTGTGAGCAGCGACACCAGGGAAAAGTTCTCCCCTCCATCCATGTAAGGTACTGGTCGCTGTATGACATACGACTGCTGTTATTGGGGGAACAACCGAAGCAGGAGTGGACAGCTGAGTTAAGCAGGCTGATCCAGGCAGAGATGCAGTTGGACGAGAGCTACAGAGCCCTCCACTGGTATGTAGCCCAAGAGTGCCCTTGGTCAGCGGATGACAGCCCCATGGAAGGCTTTGACTATGATGGCCTGGGATTGTTGTATTGGAGGTTGTCCAGGGACCCTGACTTTGGGAGTGATCGGGAGTGGCATTTGGAGGAAATAAGGGAGCACAGAGAGTGAAGACTGAATGTCTCGGAAGGGCACTGGGCACAGGAAGATTTGGAGTTTCTGGCCGTTCAGGAATGGGAGCTGGAGATCGCCTACAGACAGCTGCTAGACTCTGCTCAGCAGCAGGGTGGGGCTCCTTTTGCCTGGGACTATCAGGAAATACCAGTTGACAAGTCTGAAATCCTGGCTGAAGAATCGGCAGTGGAAAATCTGGAGATTGCCATCCCCAAAGCTGAAGTGCTGACAACAGGGCAGAGTTCTGCTAACCTCTGCCCAGCACTGATAGCATCTTCTGGGTTCCACGGACATGAGATTGTGAACTTCTATCCCCAGGCACCAGTTGCAGAGACAGGGTATTTGATAGACTTTTCTGCTGAGGAAGAACAACCTGATGAGCCTCCAGCAGAAGAGCTGATATTAGGGCCAAACTTCACTGTGCTCTGCCCAGCACCAACAGCAGTATCTGTGGAGTTACAAGGAACTTCCTCAGCTGAAGCGCTGGCCATCGGACAGAGGGTCCAAGACCTCTGCTCTACACCTGCGGCGGTTCCGGAGGCCCGCCATTGTCCATTGTCCATTGTCATTGGATGGTTTAACCCACCCTCTTTTCCAAGGGTGGGGGGAAAGAGTCTCTGAGTTATTTTATCTGTTGTGTCCATGTGTGAAAATAAATGAGTTGATTCCTGCTTGACCCTCAAGACAGAGCTTTGTCTCGTATTTGGGGGGAGAATTATTTGTATGGGTTCCTTGTTCAGCTGATGGAGGTGTTTGGTAGCTGCCTTTGTGTTTGGAAATTGAATGTCTTAAACGACTTTAACCCCTTTCATACTCGGGGTGTCGTTACACTGACACCTTCTTTTCCGTATAAATTTGCCAGAATTATCCCATGCCCAAAAGAGTCTACTTGAAGAACCCATCACGGCGGAAGATGTAGCTAATACAATTAAAGAACCGAATATGAAAAAAGACCAGGTCCTGATGGATACTTGGCCTTATATTATCGATCATTTACAGAGACCCTATCTCCCATCTTAGCCGAAGCTTTTAACCACTTCAGCCCCAGAAGATTTGGCTGATGAATGACCGGGTGATATTTTTCTTTTTTTCCCATAAATGGAGCTTTTTTTTAGTGGTATTTGATCACCGCTGCGGTTTTTAGTTTTTGAGCTATAAACAAAAAAAGAGCAAGAATTTTGATTTAAAAAAACACAATATTTTGTACTTTTTGCTATAGTAAATATCCCAATTTTTTTTTAAAAAAAAAAGCTATTTTTTTTCTCAGTTTAGGTTGATATGTATTCTTCTATATATTTTTGGTAAAAAAAAAAATCGCAATAAGCGTACATTGACTGGTTTGCGCAAAAGTTATAGCATCTACAAAATAGGGGTAGATTTATAGCATTTTTATTATTATTTGTTTTTTACTAGTAATGGCGGCAATCTGTGATTTTTATCGGGACTACGATATTATGATTACTGTAAAAATGTCACTGGCAGGAAAGGGGTTAACACTAGGGGGAAATCAAGGGGTTAACTGTGTTTCCTGCTACGTGTTTCTAACTGAAGGGGGAGGGGATTGACTAGAGGAAGTGACGGATCGTGGTTCCTAGCTAATAGGAACACACAATTTGTCGCTCCTCTCAGAACAGGAATTTGTGTGTTTACACACACACTTCCCTGTTCTGCCTCTCGTGCTCGCGATCGCTTGTGGCCGGCGGTCATCGCGACCATCGGCCACAAGCATCGGCACCCCCGATCCTGCAAGCCGACGTATATCTACAACGGTTCGCGAGATCGTGCCGACCTGCCGCAGTAAAATAACAGCGGCTGGTCGGCAAGTGGTTAATGTACTATTAGATGGACACTCCTTTAGACAAGAATCGCTAACAGCAATTGTTTGTATGATCCCCAAGCCTCATTCTGATGACACCTCTTGTACAAATTATCGTCCCTTTTCCCTTTTAGACATTAAAAATCAGGTAGGCTTCATGCCAACACGCCAAGCTGGTGACAATGTGTGTCGGGCAGTTCTTCTGGCACATATCTCTAAAACTCGCCACATTCCTTCTTGCTTTCTTTCTCTTGACATCAAAAAGGCCTATGATTCTCCATCCTGGCCCTATTTACATTACTCTTTACAGAAATGGGGTTTTGACCCACATTTTACAAAATGGATTGCAGCACTTTATGATAAACCTAGAGCATACATAAAATATGCAGGTTACAAATCTAACTCTCTCAATATAGAAAGGGGCACAGGTCAGGGATGCCCACTCCCCCCCCCCCCCTTTTATTTGCCCTCTTAATAGAACCCTTAGCTCAACAAATCAGAACAGACCCTACGATCACTGGTATTATAGGGACAGGGGGATATCAGCACAAATTTTGTCTGTTTGCGGATGATATCCTGCTGTTCCTATCATCTCCACAAGTCTCAGGCCCCAATCTCTTGCCCACTCTCAGCAGGTTTGCGCCCTTTTCCGGTCTTATAATCAATCCTAACAAATGCTTTTCTCTTAATGTATCCTTTTCCAAGTTGGAATTAGATTCAGCAAAAGTTGCGCTCCCCTTTACCTGGGCTGAGAAATCAATTCCGTATCTTGGAATACCTTTGACAGCCTCTATTGCAGGCTTCTTCTCAGTGAACTACCCTCCAATCCTGAAACAGGTTACAAGCCTATTGAAACAATGGTCACACCTTCCATTATCATGGATAGGCAAGATTAATGCAACAAAAATGACGATTCTGCCCAAACTATTGTACCTGTTCAGAGTCCTACCAACCCCAATTCCTTCCTACTACTTATGACTTGTGCAGAAAAGGACAGCAACATTTGTTTGGGGTTCCTCCAAATCAAGTATACCCTTACACACATTACACCTCCTTAAAAAAAGTGGAGGCCTCAGTTTTCCCAATTTTGCAACCTATTATAAAGCTGCTCGTATTGCTAGTCTTTCCAAATACCACGCAACACAGGAAATCCCTTTATGGGTGATTCATAGAAGCATCAGAATGTGACCCTCTATCAATTTCTAACTTATTGTCAGGAAAGGTCCCCCCCACTGGTATAATCGATCATTTGGCATGCAGTACTGAGGTCCACCAGTAGGTGTCTCCTGGCAGTTTGGCGCTGTCAGAAGAGCTTTTCCCTGCTGTCACCTTTGGGCCGCAGTACTGGCGTCCACCAGCGGAGGGATCCTGGCAGTATGGAGCAGGTATTACCCTTTGCAGACAGGCGTCACCTGATTTCAATAGGCAGCTGCAGTATAAATACCCAGCAAGTGCACACACATCTTGCCTTGGTATTCCTTGAGCCCTGACCTGCAGCCTGCATCCTGTTTACCTGATTCCTGAAACCTGATTCCTGGAACCTGTTGATCCTGTTCCCTGTCTGTTTCCTTGCTCTGGACCCTGAGCCTTGTATCTGACCCATCCCTTCTGTGATCCATCCATCCTCTCTTTATCCTGTTTGTTTCCCTTCCCCAGCTGCTGACCTCCTGTTGACGACCCTGGACTGGCTCTGTTTATGATCTCAGTATTTCCCTTACTTGTATATATTTGTTCTGCTGTTATTATTTGTGGGGTTCTGTTTTGTATTGGTTGTGGTGCACTGAGTGATATTGGAGGTGGTTGTGTTATATTCATTTATCTTAATAAATCATATATTTCACCCTACCTGCGTTTGTTCCTCTGTTGCTGTCCACACAGCTCTGGTCACATCTGATACATGACAGAATACCAAGGCCATTCCTGGCCAGAAGTGTCTGCACAGAGGAACCATTGCGGTTCTGTTTACTTCAAGTGGAATGAATTTGGATGTGATTAGTTATTATTCTCTGCTGGCGTCTGAGAGTGAGAATATCTCCGCAAGACACTTAAGGAGTGGACGAGTGACCAGTTGTTTGAAATCATGCGTTTAGCTCACTCTCTGGTGGATCAGGGTTGTTTGCTGTTTGGGGATGTGCAGTCTTTAATTCACATATGTACAGAGCTGGCCCTGCCCAGTATTCCCAAAGGCCGTGATGAATTTTCTCCACCTTTTAATGTTAATCAAGTTGTATCCCTGGTATGGCTTTTTTGAGGATGATCTCACATACTTTTGTGAACACTATTCAGCCTGCTCACAACAAATGATCAGAGTGTGCTGAGTCTGTTCAGTCTCTGGTCAGACAGGCAGAAGGTAAACTACAGTTTGTGCAACCAATACTCTTAGCATGGTCTGATATGCTGCAATCAGACCCAGCCAATCCACAACCAACCACCTCTGCCATCAGACACCTGCCAGTCCAAATGTCTTCTTCCCCATTACCCATGCCAACCTCAGTCGCAGCTCAGTACACCTTGCTTCCAACCAAGTATCAATACCCAGTTTCTACTCCTTGCACCTATCCTGCTTTCAACCCACCTGCCTCTTCTCGGCTGCCTGCAATCCCTCAAGAACTTCTCCCAGTTACTGTTACCCCTCCCCTGCCATATTCCACCCCTCCTCTCCAGTCTGCTTCATTCCCTACCTACAGTCCTGCAGTTACCTATAGGACTCCAGTAGCTAAATCTAAAAAGAGATGGAAATTCTTTCCTACCCATTTGATCCTGCCAGTAACCCAACCTGCCTCCGCACCAGCTAATCCAATCCAGTCTGACATCCCAGTGCTTGCTACCCAGTCTGACGTCCCAGTGCTTGCTACCCAGTCTGACGTTCCAGTGCTTGCTACCCAGTCTGGCGTTCCAGTGCTTGCAACCCAATTTGACGTCCCAGTGCCTGTTATCCAGTCCGATGTCCTGATGTCCGCTTTCCAGCCTGATGTCCTGGTACCTGCCTTCCAGCTTGATGTGCCCGCCTTCCAGCCTGATGTGCTCGCCTTCCAGCCTGATGTGTCCGCTTTCCAGTCTGATGTGCCCACTCTCCAGCCTGGTGTGCCCACTCTCCAGCCTGATGTGCCCACTCTCCAGCTTGATGTGCCCGCTCTCCAGCTTTATGTGCCCGCCTTCCAGCCTGATGTGCCCACTCTCCAGCCTGGTGTGCCCACTCTCCAGCCTGATGTGCCCGCTCTCCAGCTTGATGTGCCCGCTCTCCAGCTTTATGTGCCCGCCTTCCAGCCTAATGTGCCTGCTCTCCAGCCTGATGTGCCAGCTGTCCAGTCTGATGCCTCATTGCCCGCCGACGACCTGGAACCTGCTGCCCAGTCTGATGTGTTCTTGTCTGCTGCCCAGTCTGATGTGTTCCTGTTCGCTGCTCAGCCTGGTGTGTTCCTGTCCGCTGCCCAGCTTGGTGTGTTCCTGTCCACTGCCCAGCGTGATGTGTTCCTATCCACTGCCCAGCCTGGTGTGTTCCTGTCCGCTGCCCAGCCTGATGTGTTCCTGTCCGCTGCCCAGCCTGATGTGTTCCTGTCTGCTGCCTAGCCTGATGTGTTCCTGTCCGCTGCCCAGCCTGATGTGTTCCTGTCCGCTGCCCAGCCTGATGTGTTTCTGTCCGCTGCCCAGCCTGGTGTGTTCCTGTCCGCTGCCCAGCTTGGTGTGTTCCTGTCCACTGCCCAGCTTGGTATGTTCCTGTCCGCTGCCCAGCTTGGCGTGTTCCTGTCCGCTGCCCAGCTTGGTGTGTTCCTGTCCGCTGCCCAGCCTTGTGTGTTCCTGTCCGTTGCCCAGCCTGGTGTGTTCCTGTCCGCTGCCCAGCCTGGTGTGTTCCTGTCCGTGGCCCAGCCTGGTGTGTTCCTCTCCTTGGCCCAGCCTGGTGTGTCCCCGTCTGCTACCCAGCCTGATGTGCCAGTGCCCGCTGCTCAGCTTGAAGTGCCCGCTGCCCAGCTTGATGTGCCCGCTGCCCGGCTGGAACCTGTTGATCCTGTTCCCTGTCTGTTTCCTTGCTCTGGACCCTGAGCCTTGTATCTGACCTGTCCCTTCTGTGATCCATCCATCCTCTCTTTGTCCTGTTTGTTTCCCTTCCCCAGCTGCTGACCTCCTGTTGACGACCCTGGCCTGGCTCTGTTTACGATCTCGGTATTTCCCTTACTTGTATATATTTTTTCTGTTGTTATTATTTGTGGAGTTCTGTTTTGTATTGGTTGTGATGCACTGAGTGATATTGGAGGTGGTTGTGTTATATTCATTTATCTTAATAAATCATATATTTCACCTTACCTGCGTTTGTTCCTCTGTTGCTGTCCACACAGCTCTGGTCACACCTGATACATGACACTTATTATGGCATCACCCCAAAGACCGCCTGGGTCTATGTAACCCCATCGCTAAACATTTTATATCCCTATGGGATAAACGCAAATTTAAACATCATTTACAATCATCACACAACCCCCTCCTATCCTTCCTCAAAAACACTGCTTTCTATCCTGCATGGGTCTCCCCCCAAATCATTTAAACTTTGGACATCCTCGGAAATCCTAAGGCTTCATAAATTTGTCACTCCTACGTCCTTTCTTCCCTTCCCAACTCTGTGTGAGTTCTATGACCTACCACAATTAGAATTGTTCAGGTACCTCCAAATTTAAAACTTCTACACACCTTTTATAAACGTTGAAACTTCCTTGAACCAACTTACTAACTTTGAATCTATATGTAAGAAGGACCCCCATTCTAGAGGACTGATTTCATCCCTCTACACACAACTTTTAGTTAATCCTGACATAGACAAACCATTCTACATCCAGAAATGGGAGGAGGACCTGGGGCAAACCCTAGACATTGCAGATTGGTCTGGGATCTAGTCGGTAACTAAATCATCTTCACCTAACATTCTAGTGGTGGAAGCCAGCTATAAAGTCTTAACCTGGTGGTACCTTGTACCTTCTAAACTGGACAAATATGCACCTACTTACTCTGCTGTTTGCTTTCGTGGCTTCTCAGAATTCTGTACACATCTACATATTTGGTGGACCTGTTCGATAGCCCAAACCTTTTGGAAAGAAATTTTTGAAATTGCCTCCAGAATGTTTGAACTGATAGTACAACCAGACCCAATCACTGCATTATTTAATCTGAAACCAGATTGCTTAACACATACCCAATTCAAACTTTTTGTTCAACTCCTTACGGCTGCAAAACAAGCGATTGAAAAGGCATGGAAATCCCCTGTTTGGTGATGGCTGATGCCGTGTACACACAACCGGTTTTTCCGTCGGAATGAACTCTGACAGTTCTTTCAACGGAGTTCCGACGGAGTTCCGCTGAAACGGAATTGCCTACACACGATCACACCAAAGTCCGATCGTTTACAACACGATGACGTACGATGGGACTAGAAAAAGGAAGTTCAATAGCCAGTAGCCAATAGCTGTCCTTGCGTCATTTTTGGTCCGTCGGAATAGCATACAGACGAACGGTTTTCCCGATAGGAATGGATTCCGTCGGAAAGATTTAAAACATGTTCTATTTCTAGGTCCGTCAGAATTTTCGAAAGAGAAAGTCCAATGAAGCCCACACACGATCGGAATTTCCGATGGAATGATTCCGTCAGACCTTTTCTGCCGGAAAGTCCGGTCATGTGTACGCAGCATGAGATGAAGCCTAGAATGAATGTTTCCATGTCTCACGCCAAAATGGTGGCTATTGAATGAGACCAAGTCTCCAAATTTGGAAAAACATGGTATCCCCAGATAAAATACCACCTACCACCAACTTTTGATGAATCTGTCCTTCTGCCATGGTAGCTGATTCAAATAATCATACCACACCTTGCACTGGCATCTGAGTCGAGCTTGTGGACTTCTTCGTCTCCCTAGCTTCTTTTTCTTCAATTTTTACTCCTCACCCTATTTTGATTTTAAAGCTCATTATCTTACTATATATGACCTGCACCCCCAATCTTTTCGCAGCATTCCCTGTGGGTCTGGTTAAACAATACAGAATCAAATATATTGCTACACAACTCTTCACCAACTCCTTTAGGTTGTATTCAGTTATAAATTACATGTAAGATATTGCTTCATTACCTCTTTTCTTATATGTGTAATTGACATTCCTGTTATTATCTGTGTAATCAATAAAAACTTTTGACAAGGATAATGCTGATGGCAGGCAGAGGCATAGTCGATAAACAGCACAGGGTCAGTTCAGGTGGAAGGCAGAAACGTGCTGTATAAAAAATGCAAAGGGCAAGCAGAGGCATAGTCGATAAACAGACCAGGGTCAGTTCAGGTGGAAGGCAGTGGCATGGTTGGTTGAGGCAGCAGGCAAATGATCAGCACAGATATTGAAAACGGGGAAATTGCAGGCTGTCAGAAATATAGGATAATACTTTAGTGACATGTGAAAACATCGGAAGCATTCCAATTAGCAGGGCTAAATTTTTTTATAATTTGTCATAGTTGGAATGATCTTGGGGAGGACACTGGGTATTGTAAATGAAATGCAGGAAGTGCATGATCATCTCATTACAGCAGAATAAATGGGCATGTGATGGATGGGGTGGGTGGACCATTAAGCATGGCCTTCATATTTTTGGTAAGGCCCATAATAATGTTGAGGCCCATAAATAACTTGAACTCCTCCAATGTAAGGTGTTTCCACTCAAATGGAAGGGCATAGGATGAACTGGGGTTGTTAGCAACAGGGCTGGACTGGGAATAAAAACCAGCCCTGGAAATAATTTCATACCAGCCCCATAGCATTATTATTAACAGCATAACATCACAGATGCTGTACAGACATGGTACAAGAGATGTCATAGGCTGTGTCAACATGGTACAGGAGGTGGTCATAGGCTGTGCGGACATGGCATAGGAGATGGTAATAGGCTGCGTGGACATTGTACAGGAGGTTCTTGGTGTAAGAGGGCAGGTATTAGCTCTCGGTCTGCTGTAAGGGTTTGGAGGACAGGAGGCACTGTTTGGCAGAAGCACCCAAGCAGGGCGAAAGTGTTCTGTCACATGCCTCCTTACTAGTGTAAACTTTTTTGGACATGGCTGACTCTGGTGACACTGGAACACTGTCAGAAACCATGAATCAGACCGAGACAGAAGTGCAGATAAAATCACACTTGTTTATTAATAGTGATAGTAAAAGGTAAACAGAGCAACGTGGTCAAATCATAGCCAGAGTTCGGTAACCGGAACACTGATGGGCGGATAATGACTGCTGATGGGGGACAGGTGCACTGATTGGCACTTATAGACACTGATGGGCGACAGTAACACTGCTGATGGGCGACAGGTACACTAATAGGTAACAATAACACTGCTGATGGGTGATGTGACAGGTTCTCCTGAACCTGTCAGCTTAGCCTGTGAAGTAAAAAGCTGAATCTGGAGAGCAGAAGAGGGCCAGGAGGAGGTTTGGGCTGTGCTCTCTCTCCCCCTGACCCCCTCCAGCCATTGTAGTGCTCCTGGATCCGAACTGCCAGATCAGGACTGTGCAAGATTTGTTTACCCACCCTTATCTCCTCCCAGCAAAGAATGCGGGTAGGGCGTGGGTAACCAAACTCTGTAAAGTCCCGATCTTACAGTCAGTGGTGTCCCTGAGCTGCCATCTCATACCCCTGCAGCAGCTGGCATCTCTCCGTATCAGCTGCCTGGTAAAACATTACAATTCAGCCTGCCCTAAGCTGCTTCTCAACTCTGATGTGCCAAGATGAGGAGGGATCTAGGAGGAAGGACATCCAACAGCGTTCTGCCACACTGCATTTGAGGTCTATGTGTTTGAGGGAAAGGGGGAATTGCACTGGGGCCATGGGGGGGGGCAAAGTAAGAAACCTTTGTTCTGGGGATGAGAGTGTGCTAGGAGGGGGGAAGGAGAAATGGATTTGTGTTAGGAAGGGGGATTTGAGGTGGGGGGTATAGTATATGTGCTAGGTGGAGGGGAAAGGATTTGTACAGGGGGGTGATTGGGGCAGTGATAAGAAGCGTGATTTCAGGGGGACTTGTGCTGGGAGAAAGATTTGGGAGGAGGACTTATGCTAATAGGGATGATTAAGGGGGGGTTGGGCTAGGGGGGAGAATTTGGGGGGGATTTGTTTTAATGGTAAAATTGGGGGAGGGATTTGTGTTGGGGGAGATTTGGGAGGGGGGATTGGATTTGTGGTGAGAACAGAGATTTTTGTGGGAGAGAAAGGATTTGTGATAGGAAGGGAAATTTGGGGGGAGGATTTGTGCTAGTAGGGATGATCGGGGGGGGGGTTAATGCTAGGAGGAGAGATTTGGGGAGGGTGAGGATTTGAGCTGGGAAAAGGGATGGGAATCAAAGATTTGTGCTGGACGGTGTATATCAGCAGGGTGGCATTTGTACTGGGGAGGAAGGATTTTTGTTTGAGGAGAATTTTTGCTTGGGAATATAGTGTGCTTAGGGTTTTTTTATTTTATTTTTTTTATTTTTTTTGGGGGGGGGGGACTTTTGCTGTCACATAATGCTCATCTTTGCCCTGGGCACTAGATTACCTTGTCCCGGCATTGCCTGAGGCAGTGTAAATGCAGTTCGGTGCCAAAAAAATGAGTATGCCAGTTTTCAACTATTAGGGGTAAAGGAAGGGTCGCTGAATATATTATCGGATGCAGTTTTTTTTTTTTTTTGCATTCATTTTCAGGAACCCCAATATGAAAAAAAATATGAATTGCAAATGTTCAAACCATTCACAGTCTAAAACCTTGTACACACGTTTAGATTTTCAGACGACCGAACGTCCGTTTTTTGTTGCATGCTAGTCTCATGTCGAAAGTGAAGAGGTTACTCACAATAAGAAAAATTTTCGTACAACAGAATACAATGTCAGACGTGACGTAATGTGTTGATTAATTTTGTATGTATTCTTTCGTTTCTGAGAATGCGTAGTTATGCTCTTACGATTTTTTTCATACGAAAACCGTACTAATGAAACGAAAATCGGAACGTTGAATTCACATCCGACAAAAATTTTATAGACTGCACATCCAGCTTTTGTCTGACGAAAAAGCGAAATTGGCTGTCGAAAGCACGGTACTAACGATCAGAAAATCGTCAGGCAGCTCGTCGTACAAATTTTTCCATCTGATTTTCGTATCGTGTGTACAGGCCTTAAGGCCCCATACACACTATTAGATTTTCTGCAGATTTTTGTCTTCAGATTTACCAAAACCATGTAGTGCAAGGGCCTGCCTGATTGCATACAAATTGAAACTCTTAAGGTGTGACCTCATATTATATGGTTTTGGTAAATCTGAAGACAAAAATATGCAGAAAATCTAATAGTGTGTATGGAGTCTAACACTTCAGCCTCTATTTTGTTAGAAATGGTGCGATTTTTGGGGTATTTCAATATATTTTAAAAGATAGGGCCTATGGTGTCATGTCATTGTGAGAAAAAAGTTTCAGAATAAAATCTAACATATACACCGCTGTTTCTACACTATATATTTTCCACATAACTTGGAAAAAGACAGGCACATTTGGTATTGTTTATTTAAAAATTTTTATTTAGGAAAAATAAAACGTGCTTAAATTTTTTTACATTTTTTAATATGGTTGAAATCACCAGAAAACTTTTTTTTTCTTAATTTTCACAATTTTTCTATAATTTATAAAAAAAAAGAATAAAGTATATAATTTAAAGTATGGCATAAAAAAAAGTACTATCTGTCCCCAAAAAACAATGTCAAGACTGCAAAACAAGGCATAAATTATAAGACAATCATGTCCAAAACCTGAAAAAGCCTTGGGACTCAAGAGGGTTTATACAGTGCCTTGAAAAAATATTCATACCTTTTCCACATTTTGCCATGTTACAACCATAAACGTAAATGTATTTTATTGGGATTTTATGTGATAGACCAACACAAAATGGCACTTAATTGTGAAGTGGATAGAAAATGATATATGGATTTCCAAATTTTTTACAAATAAATATGTGAAAAGTGTGGCATGCATTTGTATTTAGCCCCTTTTACTCTGATACCTCAAGCTTTTGTTTTGATGGTATTTGATCACCTTTGCGGTTTCTATTGTTTGCGCTATAAACAAAAAAAGACCAACAATTTTGAAAAAAATATATATATTTTTTACTTTTTGCTATAATAAATATTAAAAAAAAAGTAAAAAAAACTAATTTCTTCATTAGTTTAGGCCAATATGTATTCTTCTACATATTTTTGGCAACAAAAATCGCAATAAGCGTATATTGATTAGCTTGCGCAAAAAATATAGCGTCTACAAAATAGGGGATAGATATATGGCATTTTTATTATTTTATTTTCTTACTAGTAATGGCGGTGATCAGCGATTTTTAGCGGGACTGCGACATTTCGCCGGACAGATCGGACACTTTTGACACTTTTTTTGGGACCAGTGACATTTACACAGTGATCAGTGCTATAAAAATGCATTGATTACTGTATAAATGACACTGACAGGGAAGGGGTTAACACTAGGGGGTGATCAAGGGGTTAAATGTGTTCCCTGGGAGGTGTTTCTTACTGTGGGGGAAGTGGATTGACAGGGAGTACAGAGAGATCACTGTATCACTGTTCCTGATCATTAGGAACAGACGATCACTCTGTACTCCCCTGACAGAACGGGGATCTGTTTGTTTACATTGACAGATCCCCGTTCTGGCTCTCTGTGGAGCATTCATGGGTGGCCAGCAGACATCGCGGCCGCCAGCTACATGCATCGGCTCCGGCGCCATGCAAGCGCCCACTGTATCTATTGCATGAAGCAACGTATACCTGCATGCAATAGAGCTGACCTGCCGCAGTATAACTGGTTAATGCCTAAATTGCTGGCAAAAATACTGAGTACACCCCAAGTGAAAATGTCCAAATTGGGTCCAATTAGTAATTTTTCCTCCCCGATGTCATGTGACCCGTTAGTGTTACAAGGTCTCAGGTGTGAATGGGGAGCAGGTGTGTTAAATTTGGTGTTATCGCTCTCACTCTCTTACTGGTCACTGGAAGTTCAACATGGCACCTCATGGCAAAGAACTCTATGTGGATCTGAAAAAAATAATTGTTTTTCTACATAAAGATGGCTTAGGCTATAAGAAGATTTGACAAGACCCTGAAACTGAGCTGCAGCATGGTGGTCAAGATCATGCAGCGGTTTAACAGGACAGGCTCCACTCAGAACAGGCCTCTCCATGGTTGATCAAAGAAGTTGAGTGCACATGCTCAGCGTTAGGGATGGGCCAAACACCCCCTGGTTCGGTTCGCACCAGAACATACTGAACAGGCAAAAAATTCATCAGAACACACGAACACCATTAAAGTCTATGGGACACGAACATGAATAATTAAAAGTGCTCATTTTAAAGGCTTATATGCAAGTTATTGTCAAAAAAAGTGTTTGGGGACCTGGGTCCTGCCCCAGGGGTCATGTATCAATACAAACATTTTTTTAAAAATTGCCATTTTCTCGGGAGCAGTGATTTCTTTAATGCTTAAAGTGAAACAATAAAAATGAAATATTCCTTTAAATATTGTGCCTGGGGGTGTCTATGGTATGCCTGTAAAGTGTCGCATTTTTCCCGTGTTTAGAACAGTACCATAGCAAAATGTAATTTCTAAAAGAAAAATTGTCATTTAAAACTGATCGTGGCTGTAATGAATTGTCGGGTCTCGACAATATAGATAAAAATCATTGAAAAAAAGAGCATGGGATGAATATTAAGGGAAACCCCGAACCAAATTTTTTTAAAAAATTGTGTGGGGGTCCCTCTAAAATCCATACCAGGCCCTTCAGGTCTGGTATGAATTTTTAAGGGGAACCCTGCACCAAAATTTTAAAAAAATGGTGTAGGGGTCCCCCTCAAAATCCATACCAGACCCTTATCCGAGTACGCAACCTGGCAGGCCACAGGAAAAGAGGGGGGACAAGAGAGCGCCCCCACTCCTGAACCATACCAGGCCACATGCCCTCAACATGGGGAGGGTGCTTTGGGGTAGCCCCCATAAGCACCTTGTCCCTATGTTGATGGGGACAAGGGCCTCATCCCCACAACCCTTGCCTGGTGGTTGTGGGGGTATGCGGGCAGGGGGCTTATCGGAATCTGGAAACCCCCTTTAACAAGGGGACCCCCAGATCCCGGCCTCCCCCTGTGTGAAATGGTAATGGGGTTCGATGTACCCCTACCATTTCACAAAAGAAGTGTCAAAATGGTAAAAAAGACAATAGCCAGTTTATGACAATTCCTTTATTAATAATGTCTTCTTCTTTTCCCTGCTTCCTCCATCTTTAAGTAAACGGGTGATCCCGCCCCCCACTGATGCCCCTCTGATGCCATGGGAAAGCCATAGGGAAGTCACAGGGTTCCCCTTAATTTCCATATCAGATCCGGAGGGCCTGGTATGTATTTAAGGGGGACCCCCACGCAATTTATTTTTTTAATGTTGGTTTGTGGTTCCCCTTAATACTCATACCAGACCCAAAGGGCCTGGTAATGGACTGGGAGAGGATCCCATGCTTTTTTATTTTAATGATTTTTATCTATATTGCCGAGACCTGACAATTCATTACAGCAGCGATCATTTTTAAATGACAATTTTTCCTTTAGAAATGTTATTTTGCTGTAGTACTGTTCTAAACACAGGAAAAATCTGCCACTTTACGGGCATACTATAGACACCCCCCAGGCCTGATATTTAAAGAAATATTTCATTTTTATTTTTCACTTTAAGCATTAAAAAAATAACTGCTCCCGAAAAAACATCCGTTTAAAAAAAAAAAAAATCATTCCATGTCCCCTGGGGCAGGACCCGGGTCCCCAAACACTTTTTATGACAATAACTTGCATATAAGGCTTTAAAATGAACACTTTTGATTTTTCATGTTAATGTCCCATAGACTTTAACGGCGTTCTGGGGGCTTTCGAATTTCCCCCGAACACCGCATATTGTTCAGCGTTCGCAGAACATCTGAACAACCAAAGTTCGTCCCGAACTTATGCTCGGGCCGAACCGTTTGCTCATCCCTACTACAACGTCATATCCAGAGGTTGTCTGTGGGAAAGTAGATAAATGACTGCTGCCAACATTGCTGCAGAGGTTGAAGGGTTTGGGGGTCAGCCTTTCAGTGCTCAGACCATACGTCACACACTGCATGAAATTGGTCTGCATGGCTGTCATCCCAGAAGGAAGCCTCTTCTAATGATGATGCACAAGAAGCCTGCAAACAGTTTGCTGAAGACAAGCAGACTAAGGATATGGATTACTGGAACCATGTCCTGTGGTCTGATGAGACCAAGATAAACTTATTTGGTTCAGATAGTGTCAAGTGTGTGTGGCGGCAACCAGGTGAGGAGTACAAAGACAAGTGTGTCTTGCCTACAGTCAAGTATGGTGGTGGGAGTGTCAGCTTCTATGAATGAAATATGAAACAAGAATGGAAGACAGGAGAATGGCTGTTGTTCCACCTCTTCCATTTAAAGATAGTAAAGATTACAGTGGCAGAGGGGATTGGATGAAGGAAGATTTTCACTAATAGAAAATGAATCAGTACAAAGGATGCATTCTACTGACTTTAGGTTATGTCACTTGTACTGATTTTTCAGTTTGTGATTTTGGCTGCACTTAGAATTTAATAATTGATTAAGAAAATGCATTAACGTGTGCTTTAATTGCCAGACATTGGGGTAGTTAGTGTTTGTTCTTGGTTGTTGTAGGTTGCTGCACTTGACTCATGACTTAGTAGTGAAACAGAGAGGAAATACAGTAGTATCTAATTGGTAGCTGCCTTAACTGTGGTCAGAACAACATCCTCATATTTGCCCAGCTTAAATTTTCCAAAGTAACCATGATCTTCTTCTGTAAATCCTAATACTATGACTGTGTCAATCCTTCATTGAGTCACCATTTGGGAGGTCAGGGAAAAAAAAAGGATATCTATCTTTTTTTCCTGGGTTAAAAGTATGGTGGTATTGAAGCAAGAAGGTCTGTATGACAACCAAGCAAAGAGTGCTTGCAGAATGAGAACTCAAACATGGCAACCTACATGGTTATCTCAGGGAATGTTTTATTGTAAGATTATTGTTTTCTCTTACCTAACAACATCAGAATAATTTGTAACTTGTGATAAGTAGACTGCTCTATAAAAACTCAGAACACAGCAACAGCTTCCCTGGTTTCCTCTTTTATTTGTAGCCAGTCCATTAAATATATGGCATTAGCCATGAACAGGAGAAAAAAGGCTCCCTGCACAAGGAACAAAAGATTTTTGGAGTGCTTTGAGGGCACAGGGTTAAAGAGACAAAGTGAGCATTTGCTCTTTCTCTCAATTAGCAATTTCATTGTAACTCTTGAAGACAATCACATTTTAGGCAACGTAGCAGTTTCTGAAATTTAATGCTGAAAGGAAAGAGCTGTGAAATTAATTCATTTCTTATTGCCGTCCCTGGGACACATCAAGATATAATAAAGAGAACAAAGTGTATTTGAATGGCACCTCAGTTTAATCTAGCAGGGATGTAGATTTGATGAGAATGGTCTTGAGGAGCTTTCAAAATCATTTAGAGAGACAATTACACTCCTTCCATAGACACATGCTTCTTCATTGTTTAGATAGCTATCCAGATCTGCAACATTTTCTGTTGGTCACAGACACACCTATGCATTCCAAAGTGAAGAAGTAATGCCCTCTGGTGGAATCTGAAAATGTAGATAAACAGTTTCCTCTTCCAACTCCACTGCCCATGCACATGCACTTATTATAGCGTTCCTTCTTTTTTTTTTAAGTGAAAACAATACACTAATGAGCCAACTCAACCATGATCTTACTTTATATTTGTTATTTGTTAGTGATAGTTCTATTTTAGTTTTTAGGGTATTTGAAGGTATTGAAGAATGAGAATTGTGATCATTAAAATTCAGAAGGCAATGGAATACATGGTGCATTTCACAGTTATTGAAAAGCAGCAACAGTGAGAGTAAGAAAAATGAAAGGAAGAAAAGGAGGAAATGAAGGAGAAAGGAAATAAACATCAAGGAAAAGTAATTGATGAGCGACAGGAAGGAGGAAGATTGATGAGAAACAAGAACAACAAATAAGGAAATGCGATGTATAAGGAATAGGAATAAGGAATCAATGATGGCATGCTGAATTTCACATGCCTAAAACTATGAGGCTAATAAGTAAAAATAACTAAAAGAAAATGAACACAAGATTGAATGATCAATCAGAGCTCTGGTTAAATACCTCCATAAAATGAAAGTTGAAACCTGGTTGGATACTGTTAGAAACAGCTCCAGTTGTGTGCTCATTTTCCTTTCTGGAATGTTAATGCAGTGTTTGAGAAGAATATTACTTTGTACCTTTAGATCAGAGCATATTTTCTCAAACCTTATGATGCTTTTATCCTTCTGTTTTACCTTGCACATCCTTCACCTCTGGCAACAAAATAGACACGATTATATTATTGATATTGATTGTTAAAGAATGAATACAATTCCTTAATGAATTCTAAAAGAAAATTAATAATCTTGTCAATGTTTTTGAGATATGCATGTTATTAAGCTAACATGATCTTTCCAGTGTTTTTTTTTGTTTTAAATGCCTTCTGTGTATGGTTTGTAAGTATAAACATACTTGGGGCATACATTTTTGCTCACCTTATATTCACTTTGGAAGAGCAATTCAGCTTTGCAAGGGAATGGCGCCATAGTTTAGTAAATGTAGTGAAGATCAGCTGATTTACATTATCCAAGCATGTGCAAGCAAAAAAAATGTTTTTTCCTTCCTTGCATGTGATTTGATATTCTTTAAAAAGTGAAATTTCACCACATTAATTATGCTCTGAGGTAAATTCCCCTGCAAAGTGCAATCTTTCTTGCACAGCCCATATGTCTTTAGTAAACCAACCACTCTCAGTAGTTTTTGATGAAGTGATTGCAATCAAGTAATGCACAAAAAGCCCCTATATATAAAAAGCCTACAAATCTCGCTGAGAGGCTGAACTGGGTGCCAGTCCAGGCATGTGGGTGGATCCCGACCATATGGTTGTGATCTTTCCCCAGCCTGGACCGGCTCCTTGATGTCAGCTGACAGCTTTGGCTTGTACTTCTCCTTTAAGTGTGGAGGTATTTTTACATCCATGATGCTACTATACAAAGGGGAGAGGGGAGGGGGCGAGAGGAGGAAAGAAGAGAAGGAAGACTTCTCTTTTTGAATCTCTTTTGAGTCTGTTAAGTATACCATTGGAAGCAGTGGCGGAACTACCAGGGTCACAGCAGTCGCACTTGTGACTGGGCCCTCCTGTTCCGCCACTGTGAGGGGGGCCAAAACAGCAGGAAGATTGTTGCCATGCCAACTATCAGGACCGCGACACTGCCACTGGTGCCCGCAGATAACAGTGTGAGGTTTCACATCGGGGTACTGTACAAATGAATGTCAGTACAGAGATCCCTCCCCCTACTTCCTCTCCCAGAAGCAGATCAGGCTCCCTCCGGGACTCATTCACTCTTACTAAGAACATCCCCGAGGCGGAGCCTGTGTTGAAGTAATTGTATGAAATTAGTCTCCCATTTGTTTCCGGGAGGGAAGGAGAAGTGGTGCACAAGCAGGAGGTTTTCAAACATCATGCCGGAACGCATTGCTTCTGCGGAGGAGTAGACTCTGAAGCCAAATGTCAGGGTGCTGGGCCACATTAACAGTCTTTGCTGGCCGAGACGCTGGGCACCACCTCCACTGGTGTCTTCAACAAGAACCACCAGAGCCAAAAGAGGGGCATCACCCTGGACCTGGGCCTAGGCTTCTTCTCCTTCACCATACCCACCTCCCAACACCCGAGACACCAGAAAATGCTGTCTACAGATCACCCTGGTGACTGCCTGTGACATGCCTCCCTCATTAGGAAAATCATAGGCGGTGAGTATACTCTGCAGGTGGAAGGGAGGGGGGACACAGGTAAGCATAGTCCAAAAGAGCACCACAGGACCCAGCATGGTCTGATGGAGAACTACAAGCCCCAGCATGCCTTGGTAGAGAACTACAAGTCCCAGTGGCCTGATAGAAACCTACAAGTGCCAGTGTACCTTAATAAAAAACTACAAGTTGTTCTTTATCAGGGCATTATGGTACTTGTAGTTCTTTATTAAGGTATACTTGCTTTTGTAGTTTTCTATCAGGTCATGCTTGGACTTGTAGTTCTCTATCAGTTAATGATGGGACTTGTAGTTCTCTATCAGGTCATGCTGGGACTTGTAGTTCTCTATCAGGCCATGCTTGGGCTTGTAGATGTTTATAGTACCTATACTAGTGTTCCTACTAAAAGTCTCAACATGTTCCATCATCTGAGGGAACATCCTCTGAAATGGTATGTCCCTGTCTTTGGAGCACTCTGGTACTGGTAGATCATCCCTCCTGTCAGGACTTACTGGGACTGGTGGTTTTTCAATCCCCACCTGTTGGGGCACACTGGGACTAATAGTTTCACAGCTGTCAGTGCACGCTGAGTTTGGTAGATCCCCAGCTGCTGGGGCACACTGAAACTGGTAATTCCCCACCCTTCTAGTCACATAGCAGCCTGGGAAATGTAGTAAGTGACTGATGGATTACCCTGCTCACTGACTGCCCTGCAATACCGCTCACTGACTGCCCTGCCATACCACTCACTGACTGCCCTGCCCTGCCCTGCCATGCTGCTCACTGACTGCCCTGCCATACTGCTTACTGAGTACTCTGACATACTGCTCATTGACTGCCCTGACATACCGCTCACTGACTACACTGACATACTGCTCACTGACTGCCCTGACATACTGCTCACTGACTGCCCTGACATACTGCTCACTGACTGCCCTGCCCTACCATACCGCTCACTGACTACTCTGACATACTGCTCACTGGCTGCCCTGCCATGCCATACTGCTCACTGACTATTCTGACATACAAACAGTGGGGTAATATGGCACACTCTGGATATGGATATGTATTACTAACAGATGGGTATGTGGTAAGTTAATGAACTGGGCAATAAAACAATTCCATATAAATCAATAAGTCCATGTAAGGAAAACCATATGCTGTCCTTGGAATGCTGACAGCTCAAAAGTTAGAAGAGACTCTGGAACATAGAAAGGGACAAAAAGCAGCACCTTCTAATGCCCCGTACACACGGTCGGACTTTGTTCGGACATTCCGACAACAAAATCCTAGGATTTTTTCCGACGGATGTTGGCTCAAACTTGTTTTGCCTACACACGGTCGCACAAAGTTGTCGGAATTTCCGATCGACAACCACGCGGTCACGTACACCACGTACGACGAGACTAGAAAAGGCCGGTTCAGAACCAAGTGCGGCACCCTTTGGGCTCCTTTTGCTAATCTCGTGTTAGTAAAAGTTTGGTGAGAGACGATTCGCGCTTTTTCAGACTCGTGGCTTTCAGATCGTTTTCTGCCGTTCAGTTTGTGCTTGTGAGTTTGTATTTGCTCTTCAGTGCGTGCAGTCAGTTCGTATCGGAGTTTTCTGTGCGATCTTGTCCGCTCGTTGCTGTTTTTCAGGTCGCTCTTCACAGGCCTTGCTGTTCTTCAGTGCGTTCTGTTACTTCGTTCTGAGCAGCCGACCGTTTTCTAGCCATGTTTCGTATGCGTACTCCTCGTACAGTTCGTGCTGTGCGGGGGCTTGGTGTTGGGGTCCTGACCTTGACACAAGTCCAGTCCATGAACAGGGCGAGGAGGAGTTCATGGACAAAGAATTGGTTGCTTCAGCGTGACCAGTTCTGTCATATGCCTTTGCTCCGTGAGATCCGTGAGAATAATCCTGATGATTTCAGGAATTTTCTCAGGATGACTGACCCCGTATTTCACCGTTTGTTGGCTTCGCTGACCCCCTATATCAGCAGGCAGGATACCTGCATGAGGAAAGCCATCACTCCGGAGCAGAGGTTGGTCGCTACCTTGCGGTATTTGGCCACAGCGAGAAGCCTGCAGGACCTCAAGTTCTCGACAGGCATCTCCCCCCAGGCTCTTCTTTGTGGACATTTACTGCTTGTGTTTGTTTGAGCTGACCCTGACAGAAATGTGTGGAGTCCAGAAAATGTCGTGATTGTGTAACCTTATACAAAGCACTGTTGGCTGTTATTTACTAAATGCAAAGACACTTTTTACTACAAGTGCACTTGCAACTGCACTGAAACTGCACTTGTAGTGCAAAGAGGATTTGCCCTTAGGAAATAACCCCCATTTTCTCATAAAACAACAAGTACATCACCCCAAAAGTGTTGTAGCGTTGAGACAATAATCCACACATTCTTGATGAACAATCTTTTTAATACCAGCACAATCACATGTGCATTTACCAAAGGTTTTTCTGACAAACCAACATGTTTGTTGTCTAACAATTTTTGTGGTGTCATTATCCAAAATCAAAATGTGCATTTTATAGAAAACAGGCCTGTGTAAAACCCACAAGAAAGACACAAATCTTGATCTTACAAAGTTCACATTTGGTAGAACTGGAAGGCAATATCAGACATGAGTATTTAGGAACTGTGTTTGATATTGCGTTCAGATGGGGGGAAATCACCCCTGGAAAAGCCAAATTTGGAAGATGCACACAAATTTCCCAATGTCAACATGTGCTATCTGCCATCACGGGGGATGAAGGGACGTGTTTTTGGGGAGAAAGCCCTTCCTCACCGTTACTTTATTATTGAGGAAGGGGTTGCACCCCCAAAACGCGTCCATTGATCTCCCGTGATGGCAGATAGCACATGTTGGCACACTGTGTGCATCCTCCAAATTTGGCTTTGGGAAAAATCACAAAAACATTTCGCACATTGTAGCAGACAAAAGAAGAAAGTGATTTTGAGGGGCTTTAAACTCGCCCCAAAACATCAATGATGTTTTTATATTTTGGAATAACATCATTGATGTTTTGCTTGATGTTTTCCAATTGTAAATTACACCCCATGATCTCCCCGATCAGGATCTGGGCCCTTTCGGATGTGAAAGGATCTTCATCCACAACCTCACGATCACCTAAAAAGAAAGGAAACCCAAAATAAATTAGGTCTAAAAAAAATGCCGCCATCCATCTCTTATCTGAGCCTGTGGTCGCAGACACTCACCTGTTGTGGTGACTAGTTCCACCACGTCTTCATCCTCCTGCTCAGCAGATTTCCCCTTCTTCCAGAGGGGGGGGGCTCTGGTCTCCTCGGATGAGGGGTGTCCTCCGAGTCTTTTCTCCCCTATGTAAAACAAAAATGGTATAATTAGCACACAGATATTTGATGGCAGAACTCTAAAGATGAAACATTGCTTGGAAGTGGGGTATAATTGTCTATTTTAGCAGAGTTCCAAGATGTAGCTTTTTTAGTGTCCTTTGTCAAGCTGCAATACTTTACCTGTTTGGTACAAGCTTCACAGATGGAGACCCCCCTATAGTATACACTGGAGCACCTGTGTGGCCCCCCTAATAAAAAGGGTGTTCTGGGGTCCCACACTAGTGCTCCAGTGTCCAGATGTGAAAACAGCTGCTCAGTGTCCTCTCCTTACACACAATCTAGTTTGCATTTCATTCTAGTAACAAAGCCATCTACACAACCCAATTCTTTGAAGACAAGTATAGGGCCTCAAAATGGTGGCCAAATGCATATGGGCTAAACAATGGTATTTTATAGTCCGAAAACAAAGTTTGCGATCCGATCGAATAATGTGCCCATGAACATGAAAGTTGCCATTTTAAACTGTACAACAGTTCCTAAAAGCACATGGAGCAGCACGAACGTAATAAACACAAGAACAATAGGAACACAGCACAACTACTTACTTTTTTGCAGCACTCTCTGGATCTTTCTGTACTGCTCATGTTCTCGTAATTTGAGGTCCGACCACCGCTTCCTGAGCTGATCTTTCGATCGTCGTACCCCGAATTTCCGGTGCAGACTCCTGACCACTTTCGCCATGATCTTGGCCTTTCTGACATTGGGGTTGGGGTAAGGTCCATACTTTCCATCATAGTCGGCCTTCTTCAGGATGTCCACCATTTCCAACATCTCCCCAAAGGACGTATTTGAGTCCTTTAATCTCCTTCTGGATCGGGACGTTTCAGGCTCCGGCCTTTCCTCCTCCTCCTCTTTGCTGTAATTAGCACGATCCTGCTGTCTATCCGCCATGTGCTCTTCCTCCACTGCGCCGAACAAAAAGGGGCGGGGAATAGAATAGAAAGAACGTCAGGGGCGGGCGGAGTTATACGCATGCGCAGTGTGTATAAATCGTAACGCGCACGTCTTACATACGATCTGTGAGCGGAGGAAGGAGCATCGGAGACGAGAGAGAAAATGGATGGGTTCAACGACCACAATTTCCTGCCCCTGTTTATTGACAAGTACAGAGAGCTGCCCTGTCTGTGGCAGGTCAGACACCCCCACTATAACCACAAACAGAAGAGGCAGGCAGCGCTGGAGAAACTGCTGGAGTTGGTGAAGCCGGTGGTCCCCACAGCAACCATCCCTTATTTAAAAGCTAAAATTGGTGGCCTGAGGAGCACTTATCTTAGGGAGCGCAAGAAGGTCACAGATTCCCAGAGGTCCGGAGCTGCAGCAGATGACGTTTATGTCCCCAGGCTGTGGTACTATGAGAGACTGCGATTTCTGTCAGACCACACTGAAGTCAGGGAATCCCTCTCTACTCTTCCTTCCACGCTTCCTTCCACACCAGCTGAGGCTTCTGATGTCCAACCTAGGCCTTCCAGCCAGGAAGAAGTGGAGGAGCCAGGCTGGAGTCAGGTATAGCATTCTTCTACTGATTTCTGGGCAATAAATAAATGATGTTTACTAGATGTTATTATTGATCACTAATTGCTGCTTGAAAGTGTTTTACATATCAATACACAGTAGTGGGCACCCAAAATTGGGACAAGAATGCAAAATGCTGGGCTCAGAAGGATAGTCTGTTATATTTGTTAACATTGAATTTGCAGCAGTCAGGAGGTGAAAATTGTGTGTGATTGATGTAAAAAATACTAAAACTATGTCCCTTTTTCATACACAGGAAGACCTCAGCCAGGAGGAGGCTGTGGAGTGTGGCAGTCAGGAGGAGGCGGGGATTAGTGGCAGCCAGGAGGAGGCGGGGATTAGTGTCAGCCAGGAGGAGGCGGGGATAAGTGTCAGCCAAGAGAAGCCAGGGACAAGTCGCAGCCTGACTGAGTCTCAGGTCCCTCCCCTCCGCCTGCCATATAAAAGGGCCAGGAAGGCCACTCCCAGTCCTGTGCAGGATTCATTGTACAGGCTGATCCAGGAGGCTTCGGCGTCCCTCAGAGCCTTCCCCAGTCCTGAAGAGGCCTTTGCCTGCATGGCTGCCACCAAATTGCAGGGCATGCAGGAGGGCCAACGCAAGATTTCTGAGGACCTGATTTATAAAGTCTTTCGTAAGGGGGAGAGTGGGGAACTGACACCCAAAACGGATGTCATTGAGATGGACCATCCTCCTCCTCCTCCTCCTCCTCCTCCTGCTGCCACAACTCCACCACCACAGCCAAAGGCTGGAAGGAGGCGTGGAAGGAAGACCTGAGAGTGATTGCCCTGGGTTTAGTCTGGTCTGACAGAAGATGCAGTCTCTCGTATGACCACAGCCTGGGGACACAGATGTCATCTGCTGCTTTCCGGATCTCTGGGACTTCTGGACCAGACTGCCCTCCCTTAGATATGGACTCCTCAGGCCACCAATTTTGCTTTTAAATAATTGATGTCTGCCCTGGGAGTCCAAGGCTTCACCCACTTCTGCAGTTTCTCCAGCGTTGCCTCCCTCTTTGTTTATAGTTGTGACCCCTTAATAAAATATTTTTAGGTAAATTCTACTCTCCTGTGTGTGTTTTCATCCAAAAAGGACAGTTTGTTGGTGAGTATTCAGGTACATTTCTAAAGTACAATGTGAAATTAACAAGGGACAACAACACCAAACAATCTCCTCCTACAGATTAAATAGAACAACATATCAATGGTGTTGTGGGAACTTGTCACAAAAAACACACAAACATTTTCGGGAGTACAAATCAAAATCACCAAAAAAATAAAAAATAAAAAGAGAAACACAAAAAAAGATTCTACATTAAAGTAAAAAAAAAAAAAATATGTTGTCAGATGTGAGAAATCAAAATATATTGAGGGAATCCCGATAAATAGTAACGAAAAAAGTTTGTGAGAAGTGTGTGTGAATATGAGCATCAAAACGACTTAATTCTTGTCACATTATAAAGAAGAAGAGAGTGCGCTGTATTAAACCATTTTGAACATTGCAGCGTGACGAAAGTGCTTTATCCATTACAAACGCTAAGTTTACCAGAACGAGCTGTCCCGTGTCGGAATTTCTTCTGAGCATGCGTGGCACTTTGTGCGTCGGAACAGGCCACACACGGTCGGAATTGACGCGATCGGATTTTGTTGTCGGAAAATTTTATCTCCTGCTGTCCAACTTTGTGTGTCGGAAAATCCGATGGAAAATGTCCGATGGCGCCCACACACGGTCGGAATTTCCGACAACACGCTCCGATCGGACATTGTCCATCGGAAAATCCGACCGTGTGTACGGGGCATAAGTGTAGCAAGTTTAGTATTTAATTAATAAAATAAGCATAGAAACACTCACAAACAAGCTATATTTTCCAGCAGTGTATATAGTAATCATCCGCACTGTCCCAGGGTGATGCCTGGCATCACTGGCTGATGGTAGAGGTACGTGATCTGGCCGCAATCTGGTTGCACTGTTGGCTCACAGCGCTTCCGGATAGCTGGATCAAGGTTCGGCAGTACACCGCGACTACGTCACTTCTGGGTACAAGGTCAGCAAGCTCAGGCTTTGCTGGTGGCCATCTTTGAGTGGGTTTATATATACCATACAGGAAGAGGTACTGAAAGGCTTGCACAATGGGTAACCATATAAACTTAACATAATACGGTGGCAAGGCAAACGACTATAGCATCTAATTGGCTAACATATAAAGCTACAGTACTTACACCAGACGACCAGTAGAGTCATGATTGTCTGACAATAGTATGTCAATGGAAAAATGATTAATAATTGATAAAAAAAATGGTGATAATTAGGAAACTCAATAAATATATTACATTATGTTATAAGCCAGCGCATATATATAAAAAACTGGCGCATATATATAGAACTGGTGTATATAATAATACCAACAAGTAAACTTATTGATTAATTAAATTAAAATAAATGAACTATTTAATGATTATAAAAACAATAATTAATGTATTGTAAAAACATCTCCATATATACACATATATCTCTCTTTCCATATCCAAGAACATGCATTTAAAAATATATATAGAGGCATACACACATACGCCCAAAGTTACATATAAGATAAATTGAGAATAAAAAAATAAAAAATATGGTAACACATATGGATGAAATTAATAATAAATTAAAATGAATTCAAATATAAATTGACCAGATCAATTCGGCTAAGTGATGACCAAAGTTAAACATGAAGGCCATGTGGGGATGTTCAGTATTATTATTATTATTGGCAAAGAGATAGTTGTGAGTCAAATAGTGTTTAATCAATGCGTCCTGTCAAGGCGGTGGGGTTATAATAGAATATTAATTTAAATGCCCTCATTTAGGCCTCCAGGCGATAAACTAAACTAATCTAAAGTGTAAATCCAAAAATTTTCCCTCTCACATAACCGTTTGTAGCGTTCAGCGGTGGGAAATGTATTGGGAATGGCTTCTATAACCCAAACACGTAATCCTAGAGATGACTGTTTACGACATTCTTTGAAATGTCGCGGGACACTGTGTTTGTTTGATTCCTTTTCCACAAAATTCTGATGCTCACCAAACCATTTGCGAAGAGTGCGTATAGTGCGACCTACATAAAGCAGGCCGCATGGGCAGGTCAAACAGCACATTACGTACTTAGAGGAACATGTAAAAAAGTCAGGTATAATATACTGTTTCCCTTTACAGGAAAATTCTTTCTCCCCATGTGTCACGTGTCATAAAGTTTTTTACATTGATACATCCCCTTAATGTTGAAAAAGGTTTGGGGGGCACTAGCGGTGAGGCGTAATGCTTTTATTTTGCTCGGAGCTATTTGGACTTTTGTGTTTTTTGCTCGTCTATACATGACTAGAGGTAGGTCACTTAGTGTTGATTTTAGATGGGGATCTTCACTCAATATAGACCAGTGTTTTATAAAGATCTTTTCCATCTTCCTGAATTAGTTGTGAAATTGCGTGACAAATCGAACAGGTTGCAAACTGTCAACAGCTTTGGCATCTCTATCTCTCCTTACATCTTTGTGGAGATAATGTTGAAAAGCATCTTCAACAATATCTTCAGGGTAGCCTTTTTCTTTAACCGCTTCCCGACTGACTCCTGTATATATACGGTGGCAGAATGACTCTGCTGCACGAATCTCCATATATACTGCGGCCGCTTTAAGAGCCATAGCAGCCGCTGCACAGCGGGGGACCCGATGCGCGTGGCCGGTGGGCACGATCCCCGCCGGCCACCCGTAATTGCAGGCACGAGAGCAGGAACAGGGATTTGTGTGTGCAAACATACAAATCCCTGTCCTGTCAGGGGAGGAGAAACAGATCGTGTGTTCCTACTAAGTAGGAACAACGATCTGTCTTCTCTCCCAGTTAGTCCAATCCCCTCACAGTTAGAACACATCTAGGGAACACACATTTAACCCCTTGATCGCCCCCTAGTGTTAACCCCTTCCCTACCAGTGACATTTACATAGTAATCAGTGACTATTTTTAGCTCTGATCACTGTATAAATGTCAATGGTCCCCAAAAAGTGTCAAATGTGTCCGATTTGTCCGCTGCAATATCGCAGTCCTGAAAAAAAAATCCCTGATCGCCGCCATTACTAGTAAAAAAAATCAAAATAATAAAAATGTCTGAAATCTACCCCCTATTTTGTAGACGCTATAACTTTTGCGCAAACCACTCAATATACCCTTTTTGCAATTTTTTTTACCAAAAATATGTAGAAGAATACAAATCGGCTTAAACTGAGGAAAATTTTTTTTTTTTTAATAAAAATTGGGGATATTTATTATAGCAAAAAGTAAAAAATATTGTGTTTTTTGCAAAATTCTCACTCTTCTTTTGTTTATAACGCAAAGAATTAAAAACTGCAGAGGAGATCAAATACCACCAAAAGAAAGCTCTATTTGTAGGAAAATAAAGGACATAAATTTTGTTTGAGTACAGTGTCGCACGACCATGCAATTGTCAGTTAAAGCGACGCAGTGCCATATCGAAAATTTAGTCTTTAGTAGATGACCATGTGCTTTGTATTCCTGTACTAGGGTACAGTTGTGTTTAAGATGGCAAAACTGACTTTTAGGAATGTTGTTTACCCAGCGAGGATGATGACAACTCTTAAAATTTAAATAAGAGTTGCCTGAGGTGGGTTTAATGTAGTTCTGTGCACATTTGATGTTATTTTGATGAGATAGTTCCAGATTCAAGAAGGCAAGCTTGTTGCTATCAGATACTGAAGTGAATGACAGACCCATAGTGTTGGCATTACAATGTTGTACAAATGCAGGGATAGAAGATTCTGGACTGTCCCAAATGATGACCATGTCATCAATGTAACATCCGTAAAAAACTAGGTGAGAGGCATATGGGTTATTCTGCCGAATATGGAGATGTTCCCAAAAACCCATAGTGGGATTTGCATAACTGGAGGCAAAATTTGCCCCCATAGCTGTGCCTTGGGTCTGAATATAAAAGTCACCATTGGATTCAAAGTAATTATGTGTGAGACAGTATTCCAAGGTCTCTAACAGAAAGTGGACCTGACGTGGATTGAATTGTGGATCCTCATTAAGGAAATACTGTTTGGCCTGTAGCCCAACATTATGCAGAATGGAGGTGTACAGGGAGACTACATCTAATGAGAGCTAACAATATGTGGGTTCCCAAGAATAATCTTATAACATATTTAGTAGCTGGATAATGTCTTTAACCGCTTCAGTCCCGGAAGATTTTACCCCCTTCCTGACCAGAGCGTTTTTTGCGATTCGGCACTGCGTCGCTTTAACTAACAATTGCGCGGTCGTGCGACGTGGCTCCCAAACAAAATTGACGTCCTTTTTTTCCCCACAAATAGAGCTTTCTTTTGGTGGTATTTGATTGCCTCTGCGATTTTTATATTTTGCGCTATAAACAAAATAAGAGCAACAATTTTGAAAAAAAACGCATTATTTTTTACATTTTGCTATAATAAATATCCCCCAAAAATATATAAAAAAAAAAACATTTCCTCAGTGTAGGCCGATCGTATTCTTCTACATATTTTTGGTAAAAAAAATCGCAATAAGCGTTTATTGATTGGTTTGCGCAAAAGTTTTAGCGTTTACTAAATAGGGGATAGTTTTATGGCATTTTTATTAATAATTTTTTTTTACTAGTAATGGCGGCGATCAGCGATTTTTATTGTGACTGTGACATTATGGAGACATGTCGGACATTTTTGACACATTTTTGGGACCATTGTTATTTATACAGTGATCAGTGAGATTAAAAATGCACTGATTACTGTGTAAATGACACTGGCAGTGAAGGGGTTAACCACTAGGGGGCGGGGAGGGGTTAAGTATGTCCTAGGGGAGTGATTACTAACTGTAGGGGGATGGGCTAGCAGTGTCATTACTCTGATCACTGCTCCCGATGACAGGGAGCAGTGATCAGTGACACTTGTCACTAGGCAGAATGAGGAGATGCTGTTTACATCAGCATCTCCCCGTTCGTCCTCTCCGTGAGGCAATCGCGGGTATCCCTGCGGCAATCGACCTGCGGGACCCGCGACCCGACTCACGGAGCTCCCGGCCGGCGCGCGCACACGCCGGCGGCGCGCACGCAATGGCACGGCGGGGAATTCAAATGGACGTACCTGTAAGTCCATTTGCCCAGCCGTGCCATTCTGCCGACGTACATCGGCGTGCGCCGGTCAGGAACCGGTTAATATGTTAATATATGAGGGGAGATTTTGTACTATAGGTTGCAAAAAAAATATATAGATAGATAGATAGATAGATAGATAGATAGATAGATAGATAGATAGATAGATAGATAGATAGATAGATAGATAGATAGATAGATAGATAGATAGATAGATAGATAGATAGATAGATAGATAGAGAAAAGTAGCTCAGAACACTTTCCATAGTAGTATAATCAGTCTCCTGGGAGGATGAACCGGGTCCTTATGAATCTTAGGGAGGTGATAGAAATATGGCCTTTTATGAAAAATCATGTTTGAGAAATGCGGCTTCGGATGCTGTAACAATACCCTCCACTGCGGCTTTATTAACTAATTTATGGGCGTCAATGGAAAACTTAAGTAATGGATCACTAGGGAGTTTTAGGTATGTGGAACTATCAAAGAGAAGCCTGGCTGATTCTGACTGGTAGTCTGAGAGATTTTGAACCACAATCCCTCCCCCTTTATCTGCTTACCTGATGATAAGCTGTAGATTGTTAGTGAGCTGCTTTAAAGCTGTGGATTTGGCAGCTGTGAAATTGGATGGTGACTGTGTGTGTATGGTGGACTGTTGACACATGCGAAGAATATCAGCATAGACTACCTGATAGAAGCTTTGGACATAAGGACCTTTGGCGAATGTAGGGTTAAATATGGATGGTAAATGTGGATTTGGGTCTAAATTTCGTATGCTGAATGGGCGGAGAAGTAGACAAATGTTGGGTGAGTAATTCAGCATAATCGTCTGGATCCTCAGTATATACAGTATCTCAGAAAAGTGAGTACACCCCTCACATTTTTGTAAATATTTTATTATATCTTTTCATGTGAAAACACTAAAGAAATGGCACTTTGCTACAATGTAAAGTAGTCAGTGTACAGCTTTTATAACAAAGTAAACTTGCTGTCCCCTCAAAATAACTCAACACACAGCCATTAATGTCTAAACTGCTGGCAACAAAAGTGAGTACACCCCTAAGTGAAAATGTCCAAATTGGACCCAAAGTGTCAATATTTTGTGTGGCCACCATTAGTTTCCAGCACTGCCTTAACCCTCTTGGGCATGGAGTTCACCAGAGCTTCACAGGTTGCCACTGGAGTCCTCTTCCACTCCTACATGGCGACATCACAGAGCTGGTGGATGTTAGAGACCTTGCACTCCTCCACCTTTTGTTTGAGGATGCCCCACAGATGCTCAATAGGGTTTACATCTGGAGACATGCTTGGCCAGTCCATTACCTCTGCTTCAGTATGTTACAGTACATGTTGGCATTCATGGTTCCCTCAATGAACTGTACCTCCCCAGTACCGGTAGCACTCATGCAGTCCCAGACCATGACACTCCCACCACCATGCTTCACTGTAGGCAAGACACACTTGTCTTTGTACTCCTCACCTGGTTGCCGCCACACACGCTTGACACCATCTGAACCAAATAAGTTTATCTTGGTCTCATCAGACCACAGGACATGGTTCCAGTAATCCATGTCCTTAGTCTGCTTGTCTTCAGCAAACTGTTTGCGGGCTTGCTTATGCATCATCTTTAGAAGAGGCTTCCTTCTGGGATGACAGCCATGCAGACCAATTTAATGCAGTGTGCGGCATCTGGTCTGAGCACTGACAGGCTGACCCCCCACCCCTTCAACCTCTGCAGCAATGCTGGCAGCACTCATATGTCTATGACAACCTCAGAATATGATGCTGAGCACGTGCACTTAACCTCTTTGGTCAACCATGGCAAGGCCTGTTCTGAGTGGAAACTGTCCTGTTAAACCACTGTATGGTCTTGGCCACCGTGCTGCAGCTCAGTTTCAGGGACTTGGCAATCTTCTTATAGCGTAGGCCCTCTTTATGTAGAGCAACAATTCTTTTTTTCAGATTCTCAGAGAGTTCTTTGCTATGAGGTGCCATGTTGAACTTCCAGTGACCAGTATGAAAGAGTGAGAGCGATAACACCAAATTTAACACACCTGCTCTCCATTCACACCTGAGACCTTGTAATACTAATGAGTCACATGACACCAGGGAAGGAAAATGGCTAATTAGTCCCCATTTGGACATTTTCACTTAGGGGTGTACTCACTTTTGTTGCCAGAAGTTTACACATTAATGGCTGTGTGTTGAGTCATTTTGAGGGGACAGCAAATTTACACTGTTATACAAGCTGTACACTCACTACTTTACATTGTAGCAAACTGTCATTTCTTCAGTGTTGTCACATGAAAAGATATAATAAAATATTTACAAAACTGTGAGGGGTGTACTCACTTTTGTGAGATACTGTAGATGTTCTAAATGATCCAAAGCCCTCAATTCGGATTGCATAAGATCAGACTCGTCCTCTATTGCCGGACTGGACCCTGCAGGGCTGGTGTCAATGTCTAAATCATCACTACATTTCTTAAAAGCTTGAATGTTATAGTAACGTTCCACAGTAATGTTTCTAATAAATCTATTTAGATCATGAAAGAGAGTGAAAGGATTGGGAGATGCCGAAGTAGCAAAGGTAAGGCCACGTGCCAACAGTGACTGTTCGGGTTTGGACAAAACATGATCAGATAGATTAAAGATCTTTATAGTCTGCATACTTTCTCCCTCCTTTTTGTGTCTATGTCTTCCCCCTCTCGTGCCTCTCCGGTCAGTTTTCTTTTGGGGCATGCCAGGGGGGTGACCACTGAAAAAGAAGAGGTGGAAGATTGTGGTTCATCTGTTATACTAGAATTGGAGAGAACTATGAGGGGAGGTGACAAGTCTACTACAATGGAAATAGTGCTTGGCTAGGCACTTGTATTCTTTTGTACCTTCATAGAGGTCATGGATGTAGTACTTGGGGTAGAAGTCCTGGAGTCGAGTACTACAGGGAACATGGTTCCACATTCACTCCTAATTGGATGGTATTAGAAGCTGAAGCAGATGTAGGACCAGAGGAATGGTCAGTTTTGTTAATATTACTTTTAACTGGGGCTTTCGATTTGGTAGAAAGTGGGCCCTGTATAGCGGAGCAGGAACGGTTTGTATGATTATTAGGTAAGGGAGAAGGCAATTTTGGTCTGGGATGTGGGGGTGGTTTATGATTACTGCACTTCCCAACTGGAGGATGAAACGACATGTGAGGAAAAAGGAGCAGAGGGCCTAGGTTCACAGTCCATGAGAGGAGTAGGGCCCTCATGGCTAAATCTACTACAATCCTCTTCATAAGAACCAAAGTGCTTTGTAATAGGTTTGGGTTTTTTTCCAACAGAAAACCCTATTGGTATTGTTATCATCAAAATCTCTACGGATTTTCTGTAGTTTTGTCCCAATAAGGCAGTCCTCTTGTAACTTTGTTTAAGTTTTCTAAACCAAGATGTGGGTAAGGAAGCGATTTGTGATTTAAGAGTATAAATGAGATCAGTGATTTCAGAGAGAAGAAGATTATATTGGATATCGCTTTGCTTAGGGTAGTACATAATGACAACTGAAAAAGAATGATATGTTAAAAGAATTTTACAATAAAAGAAACTGGTAAAAACTGATTATAAATTATTAACATATATCCATAGTATGCAAACTAATAATAATTATTAGCCTGTATCCAATGGCTGTACATATACAGGTAGGTGTACTTTCCTGACTACTCTGACATACTGCTCACTAACTGCCCTGCCTTACCACACTGCTCACTGACTACTCTGACATACTGCTCATTGACTTCTCTGATATACTGCTCACTGACTGCCCTGCCATGTAATACCGCTCACTGACTACTCTGACATACCGCTCACTAACTGCCATGCACTGCCAATTATGCAGGAAGGGGGCTACTGCCTGACAGTAGTAAAGGGCTGCAGAATTGGAGTAAAGGGACCCAGGCTTGGAGGAAAGGGCCCTGAAACTGATGGAAAGGGCCCTGGGATGGGGGTTAGGGGGGCCCTTCATGGTTTCTTGCACCAGGGCCCTGAATGTTCTAGTTACGGCTCTGATTGGAAGAGTTTTTACTTTTTAAAAATGTGCAGAAATCTTTTAAGCTGATCACTTCCTGTGGTCAATGCCTCTGCTGACTGTTATCAGTTTACGTTGTTCCAAGTTCTCTTTGTGGGCTACAGAACACTCCCATGCGGTGGGGAGAGGAGAGAGAGAGGTATTCTGTAGCCCTGTTCTAAGGTGGCATAGCTAATTTTACTGGCATTATTGCCAGCTGAATGTAAAGGCAACTAATCTGAAAAAACTGAATGCAGCAACTACATCTAAGGCATGTTGAGCTGCAATAATTACACTTTTGTTCTTGGGTTTAAATATGCTTTAACTGTAACATTAGGATTTTGAATTTCTTTACTATTGCTTTGCAAGTTTCTGCAGTATCAGGTAACTGGAAAGACATTAGTATAGAAGTCACCAACCAATTATCCCTGTCTTATTAAAGCATATAAAAAGGCCAAAGTTCCTTATTTAGATAAATGAGGGAAGGTTTCAAACTCCTGTCAGTTTTTTTCTGTCTGTGTCCTCTTGAGGATATTACTCTTTACTTTCTGTCCCAAAGACACAACAAAGACACAACAAAATGTGAGAAACACCTCTCCATAGTGGGAAAAATACCCTTAAACTGTTGTCATTGGAACAAATATCACTATTGGGAAACTTCCCCTGTTTCAGCAAAACCATAAAATAATTTTATTTTGTGGTGATAACGGTCACAAGGACTCCCAGAAAAAAATACAGATGTCATAACCATTTTCTGCTCTATATAAAATAAAATAAAAATCTAGGATTTAAAACAGCTTTGGTTGTAAGGAAAAAGTAGGCCAATCTCATTTTCTCCCCAGGAATGTCTGCTGAAATTGCCTGCTGAGGATGGTGGCAGTCCATCAATACCTCAACTTTTGCCTTCCCCAAGGCAATTTGAAGGTTCACAGTCCATGAGAGGAGTAGGGCCCTCATGGCTAAATCTACTACAATCCTCTTCATAAGAACCAAAGTGCTTTGTAATAGGTTTGGGTTTTTTCCAACAGAAAACCCTATTGGTATTGTTATCATCAAAATCTCTACGGATTTTCTGTAGTTTTGTCCCAATAAGGCAGTCCTCTTGTAACTTTGTTTAAGTTTTCTAAACCAAGATGTGGGTAAGGAAGCGATTTGTGATTTAAGAGTATAAATGAGATCAGTGATTTCAGAGAGAAGAAGATTATATTGGATATCGCTTTGCTTAGGGTAGTACATAATGACAACTGAAAAAGAATGATATGTTAAAAGAATTTTACAATAAAAGAAACTGGTAAAAACTGATTATAAATTATTAACATATATCCATAGTATGCAAACTAATAATAATTATTAGCCTGTATCCAATGGCTGTACATATACAGGTAGGTGTACTTTCCTGACTACTCTGACATACTGCTCACTAACTGCCCTGCCTTACCACACTGCTCACTGACTACTCTGACATACTGCTCATTGACTTCTCTGATATACTGCTCACTGACTGCCCTGCCATGTAATACCGCTCACTGACTACTCTGACATACCGCTCACTAACTGCCATGCACTGCCAATTATGCAGGAAGGGGGCTTGTTGTTAAATATTGTTGTTAAATATTTCACTTACTCATAAACATTTAATGATCACTTGCCTTGAGATATAGGGAGTGCTAATCAGCCATATTTTACAAATTCTTTTTTATTAAGTTTTATCATATGTAGAAGTACAAAACAGAGCCAATTGGAATACCCTGACTCACTGAAATACACATACAAACATAGAAATAAAACAAACAAAGCAAACCCTTACTTTCTTACAAATTCAGTTCAGAACAAGAGCAAAGTAAAATACAAAGATAACATGCTAACAAATCCAGTGTAATCTCCAAGGATACTAGTACTCTGCTCCCAGTTTATTCGCCAAGGCAAAAAAATCAAACTGCAGAACTCAGAAACAAGGGGGGGTTGCCTGGATACATAAATATTTGAAGATATTTGTTCCTTTTTAAAGGTAATTTTGAGTCAGCTATTTTTTGGGCCCCCGCATCTATGGGAGGAATTTGAGATTTGTCCTGATTCACTTTCAAACCTGACAGATCAGTGAAAAAGAATATAAGTCTAAAGGCCTCCTTAAAGGTCCCAGGTCTGTGATGGGTTCCATCATTAAAGCAAATAAAGCCGGGGAAAGGTTTACACCCTGTCTCATCCCCTACCTGACAGGGTATTGGGAGGAAAATTAACCACCCAGCTAAATCTGTGCTATAGGAGATTTGTACAGTATCTCAATCCACTTACAAAAACTCGGTCAGAAACCCATGACTTCAATTACGGTGAACATATAAACCCAAATCAACCTAGTCAAATGCCTTATCTAAATCCACTGTGACCAGCACCCTTGTAGAAGAATTATTCAAGGGAGTTGGAGATGTGTAGACACACTGTGAACATTGATATCTGTTGATCTGCCAGGCATAGAGCCAGTTTGATCAATGTTAACCAAAGAGGGAAGCACTTTCATTAGTCTAGTAGCGAGAACTTTGGTCATCATTTTCAAATCATAGGTCAGTAACAAAAAAACAGTTTGAAGGCAAGATTCAGTCATCAAATTTCTAGGAGACTACCCTTTTTTTCCTGGACTCAAAGAGCTTTCCCGCCAAGGACTTAACATTAGTATGAGTGAGAGAGGTGAAATGCAAGGAAAGATTTTTTTCGAGGTTGTGCAAGAGCAGTTGGGATGCATATTATTTTCTTGCAGTTTTGATAGCAGTTTCCCTGAATACAGGTCTTAAATTACCAAGGGGGTAGTAGAGTCCTCATTATGTTTCCCAATGCAGTGTGACCTTATTAGACGTGAGTTCTTAGACCTTTTCATCATAAATCCACTTAGAGGCTAGTTGCTAGCAACCTAGATTCCTCCAAACCCCAGCATCCACAGCTATTTCAAGTGGAGAATGATCAGATAGACCACAGGGTAAGTATGAAGCAGCACCAATAGAGGCTATGACTAGGTCACTATCAAGTCAATCCAGGATTCAGATATGTGCATGTCGGAGACATACCACATTTCAGTAAAATAAAGAGCTCAAGCCCAGTGTATTAGCTCTGGTTTGAAAACACGCTATGGGTTGGAGATGTCCAAGGCTGTGTCCAGGATGTTGTTGAAATCCCCAGCTATAATAATTCTAGAAATTTAAAAGGGGCCATAACTTCCATAGAAACTGTATAAAATAGATTGAATAACGGGTGCTGGGACATAGACATTCACGAAAACATACTGGGTGGCACAAATATCCAGGAAGAACGTGAGAACATACTGTATAACACCTTATAGAGAAAAGATTTGTTTAGGAGAATGGCAACTCCCCTTGCATAACTAGAATCAGTAGCATGGAAGGCCTGTTGAATCTAGGTTCAACGAAAGATTAGGATCTTACTGGTGGGTCTCCTACAGAAAAAGAATATGGGGTTTATAAACATTGACAAATTTGAAAATGAGGCAATTCTTGAATTAGTTTTTGAGGCCCTACATATTCCATGATAGTACTTTAATTCACCTTGTAAAACAACCAATTCAGTTTAAAATAGAAATGAAAGGCAAAACATTTTTGTATAGATGTAAAAAAAAAAATAATTTTCTCTTGGTTCTTAGCTGCATAAGAGCTGGGGGGGAAGAGAAGCAGCAGTGCACTGAGCTTGCCAGTGAATGGCTGTGCAGCGGGGGCATGTTAGGGAGTTTGTTCATTGGAAGCAAGTACACTAAGTTCCCAGTTTAGCTAGAGAACTGACCATTGTGTGCTCTCCTGTTTAGTGTGGTCATTTTTTATTAGGAAAGCAAGGGGACTATCAGGAACTAAAATGATAGAAAAACAACTCAGCGCTAACAAATGAACAATATAGAATAAATGCAAGCAAGCACAAAGGCAAATTCAACAAAAAAAACCTCAAAGAACATATGAAAAATATAAAGGTGCTGCGCAAAATAAATTGTCCGTTCAATAATAGCAGGTGGGAGATGAGATCACCAGTGGATAGTCAAACGCCTAGGATAGATCAGAGGTGACTGAAATCCCTTCACCATATAAGGATGGCCCCTCACCTGCAATCTTCGACCTGAAACAGGTCACACAGCATGTAAACAATGTAAGCTGGAACAGGCGATAATGACTTCCCATCAAGAACTCCCACTCTCATCAAATGGCATAGGTGAGATATGCAAATAAAGCATAGACAATATAGTGCTCTCCGTTTCTAAAACTTTAATAATAAATAAGAAAAAAGATAATGCACTCACATAACCGAGCACTCAGAACCGAGTGCCGGCTGGGTGGCGTGTGATCGTGAACAGGCTGACAGCCGCGGGTGACGTCATGCGCTCCTGGCCCCCGTGCGCGTTACGTCCTGTGGACGGGACTTCATCAGCGTGGGGCGGGGTACGCAACGACGGCCCGCATTGTTGATATGTGGTGTCTAGGTGACCGATGCTCCAATCACAGCACTGGTAAAATTATCCAGAGGACGCGAACCCGCACGTCACTCCGGCAACACCTACTCAATAGTAAAAAGTTTAAACCGCTCAACTTCTCTAAGGATAAAGGGGCAGTGAAAAATAAATCTTCACATCCCAGATATAAAAATCTTGTATGGCTATGAAGGGATTACAGCCCAAGGATGTCACTAGGAAGAAAGGCCCCCCACACATTAAAGAAGAGGTGAGAGCATGGTTAATCATCCCTCACTTAAGGGGAAAGATTATGCAATTTAATTGCTCAGAATCGCTAAAAATCGCATATACAAATAAGAAGCTAAAAATATGTGACAATCAAACCGCGGGTGTCCCCTGGACACGATCACACTTACATAAACCATTAAGAATATAAACAAAACCAAATAATGCACAAACTAAATATAATAAAAATAATAATAAAAATAATAATGAAAAATAAAAAAATCATCTATTTGAAATAAAGCAATTTAAATCAAAATCCACGTTCATCCCTGCCGGAGATAAGACCTTGGTCTCATAGATCCAGAAGGATTCTCTACGGCTAAGTTGTCGGATATAGTGACCACCTCTCCAATGGCGAGGGACCTTTTCAACGCCCCAAAATTTGAGACATTTGGGGTCTCTATTGTGGCATAGGCGAAAATGCCTGGACACACTATGGGTTTTTACCCCCCTTTTGATATTACTAATGTGTTACATAGTTACATAGTTACATAGTTACATAGTAGGTGAGGTTGAAAAAAGACACAAGTCCATCAAGTCCAACCTATGTGTGTGATTATGTGTCAGTATTACATTACATATCCCTGTATATTGCGGTCATTCAGGTGATTATCTAATAGTTTCTTGAAGCTATCAATGCTCCCCGCTGAGACCACCGCCTGTGGAAGGGAATTCCACATCCTTGCCGCTCTTACAGTAAAGAACCCTCTACGTAGTTTAAGGTTAAACCTCATTTCTTCTAATTTTAATGAGTGTTCGCCAACCCTAACGTGTAAAGCCCTTGAGGTGCGGCCTACATACTGGAGTCCACAATCGCACTCCAGCATGTAGACCACTCCCACCGACGAACAGGTAATGAGACCTTCAATTTGGTATTTTTTATGCGTGCTATTAGAAACAAATTCTTTGCGCCTTTTAATATTCTTGCTGGCCTTCCTGCAAGTGGCACACTTACCACAAGCGTAAAAGCCAGACAGAAAACCAAACATCCTATTGATTCCTATTTTAGGTGGATCGATAACTCCCGGAGCTAGTCGGTCACGTAAGGAGGGGGCCTTACGATATATAAACCGTGGACGCTCTGGAAGTACAGACCCCAAGGTACGATCACCTTTAAGAATAGGCCAATGTTTAGTTATAATTTGTTCGAGTTTTTTATACTGGATATTATAGTCCAGTATAATCCCATAGCTAGTAGTCGCCTCTTCACTTACGGGGGGTTTTATCCTATCTGCCACAATAGAGTTCCTGTCAGTGGAAAGTACTTTAGAGATTTCGGAGTCAACCATGGTCTGCGTGTAACCTTTTTCTTTAAACCTAGTTGCCAAGATTTGGGATTGTGTTAGGAAGTCATCATCGGAGGTACAATTGCGACGTAAGCGAATGAATTGTCCACGTGGAATGTTACAGAGCCACGATTTATGGTGACAACTAGTCAGTGGAATGTACGCATTCCTGTCCGTCGCTTTAAAATGATTCCTCGTTTGGAAAACTCCCTCTCCTTTGAATATTTCTAGGTCTAGAAATGTAATCTGTTGTTTGTCTATAGTCCATGTCAGCTCAATGTTTTTATTATTTTCATTTAACTTATCCATGAAACAATGCAAACTAGTTAGGTCACCTTCCCACACCATGATTACATCATCGATGTACCTTCTATAGCACAGTAATTCCGGTGGGGGATCATAAAAAATAGTATCTTCCTCCCAGTGGGCCATAAACAGATTAGCCACACTGGGAGCGAACCTAGCCCCCATGGCGACTCCTCGTGCCTGCAGGAAGTAATCACCATTGAACCAAAAATAATTACTCAGTAAACAAAATTCCAAACCTTCCAATAAAAAGGAAATATGGTCTTTTGAGAGCTCAGTGGTGGTTAGGGCCCACCTCACAGAATCCAAGGCCTGTTTGTGATCAATAATTGTATACAGGGACCCGACATCTGCAGTAATCAAAAAGCAAGACGGAGTACATGGAAGAGTGGACAGAATTTGCAAAATCTGTTTAGTATCACGCAAAAAAGCTTTGGTTCGGGTGACAAGTGGCTGGAGGAAGAAATCCAGGTACTGGCCTAGCCTTGAGGTGACGGAATCAATTCCGTTCACGATCGGGCGACCAGGTGGATGCTCCGCATTTTTATGTAATTTAGGCAGAATGTATATAATGGGGGTACGACAGTAAAATGGATCTAAGTAAGCCGCCTCCTTGGAATTCAAAATGCCCTTACTTTTACCTTTTTCTACTAGTGAATGTAAATTATTCTTAAAGGTTAACATAGGGTCTCCCCTTAGAGGTAAGTATGTGTTCCTGTCATTCAATAATTTTTCCATCTCAGCCTGGTAGTAAGCTTTACTAAGCACCACTAATCCACCCCCCTTGTCCGCTGGCCGGATTACAATATCCTTCCTTTGTTCGAGGGAGGATATACCCCTTTTAATGGCCTGAGAATCCCTGGCCCTCTTGATCTTAAGTTTATCCAGATCCTGACACACCATGTTTTTAAACACCTCCAAATGTTTGTTGTCACCACAGAGAGGATTAAAAACGGATCGATTCCGAAGATTGGAATGTCTGGAGACGGTATCAACATGAGGGATAGTCCGTTGGACTGGATTGGAAAGAAAGTATTTCTTGATATTTAAATTGCGAATATATTTTTGTATGCTGATATATGCTTGAAATTTGTTTAGATTACGAATCGGGGCAAACTTCAAACCACGATCCAACACTAATGTCTCATCAGTAGTAAGAGGGGTACCACTTAAATTGAAGATGCCAGTGCCTAATGGGGTCTTGGCCTTTTGGAGTCGTCTTCCCCCCCTACACCCTCTCTGTGTTTTCTTTTTAGGCTGCCTTGGTTGTTTCGCAGGTCTTGGGGACCTCTCCTTTGGTCCTGGGGACTTGCATAACCGGTCGGATCTCTTACCCACACAGGGGTCTGTGGAGGTCCCCTCCAGGGGGTCCTCTCTTGGCCTAAAAAATGATCTTGATTAAATTGTTGATCTTCCTGGAGGTTTTGTAAGGGGGCAAAATTGTTGGAGGTATAAACTGGCTCTCCCCTATAAGAGGAGTTACCTCTTCCTCGGGGCCTACCTCTTCCCCTAGTGGGCACTGTTTGCCACATGTAATTATCTGAGTATTGGGGACGATAATCATAATTGTTTGCCTGTGGGACTGGGTGAGGATGTGTATTTCTCTTCCCACGGCCCCGTTTGTTAATTCTGGGAGGTCCCTGGCTTCCTCCTCTAGATGTATCTCGTACAGTAGGTGCATTTTGGAATGGTTGAGATATAGGTATAGGTGCTTCATGATTAGAATGTCCCTGGGGGGGCATAACTGCTCCTAATCCTGGAACATTAACCACCGTCCCATCAGGGCCATTCACTGGTGTTAAATCCTGGGATTGCCATTTGAAAATAATTTTCCCTTCGAAATCCTTGACATCACGCAGAAATTTTTTTCTCTTTTTATCGCGTGTTTCCTTATCCCATTTCATAAGTTTTGTTTTAAGTTCTCCTGACAATTGAATAAATTCACTAGAGTCTTTAAAACTCTCAATGCGGTCAGTGATTTCTTTGATCTGTTTCTCCAGCAGCTTCTGTTTCCTTTGCTTACGTGAAAGCAGCAGACGGAGAAGATCAAAACTTTTGTCAACAAAGAAATTACACCATTCCACATTAGACTCATTGTCGGTTAACCCGTCATTAGGTGGTAGGTCCCACCGCAGACGCCTGGGTACAATATTAGCAAACAAATATTGTTCAAAGGTCACTATATCCCACCAGGTCTTAATCTTTTTCTCAAACAAGTGACCCAGTTTTCTGAACGCAAAAACAAGGTCATCCTGTTGCGGGATAACAGCTTCCCTGGAGAAGACCTCAGTAAGGATAATCTCTCTATTTTCAACATATGTGAACACATCCATAGTCAGCAGCTAAGTGAACGTGAAATTAAATAGTCATAAAATGATAGAAAAACAACTCAGCGCTAACAAATGAACAATATAGAATAAATGCAAGCAAGCACAAAGGCAAATTCAACAAAAAAAACCTCAAAGAACATATGAAAAATATAAAGGTGCTGCGCAAAATAAATTGTCCGTTCAATAATAGCAGGTGGGAGATGAGATCACCAGTGGATAGTCAAACGCCTAGGATAGATCAGAGGTGACTGAAATCCCTTCACCATATAAGGATGGCCCCTCACCTGCAATCTTTGACCTGAAACAGGTCACACAGCATGTAAACAATGTAAGCTGGAACAGGCGATAATGACTTCCCATCAAGAACTCCCACTCTCATCAAATGGCATAGGTGAGATATGCAAATAAAGCATAGACAATAAAGTGCTCTCCGTTTCTAAAACTTTAATAATAAATAAGAAAAAAGATAATGCACTCACATAACCGAGCACTCAGAACCGAGTGCCGGCTGGGCTGTAATCCCTTCATAGCCATACAAGATTTTTATATCTGGGATGTGAAGATTTATTTTTCACTGCCCCTTTATCCTTAGAGAAGTTGAGCGGTTTAAACTTTTTACTATTGAGTAGGTGTTGCCGGAGTGACGTGCGGGTTCGCGTCCTCTGGATAATTTTACCAGTGCTGTGATTGGAGCATCGGTCACCTAGACACCACATATCAACAATGCGGGCCGTCGTTGCGTACCCCGCCCCACGCTGATGAAGTCCCGCCCACAGGACGTAACGCGTACGGGGGCCAGGAGCGCATGACGTCACCCGCGGCTGTCAGCCTGTTCACGATCACACGCCACCCAGCCGGCACTCGGTTCTGAGTGCTCGGTTATGTGAGTGCATTATCTTTTTTCTTATTTATTATTAAAGTTTTAGAAACGGAGAGCACTATATTGTCTATGCTTTATTTGCATATCTCACCTATGCCATTTGATGAGAGTGGGAGTTCTTGATGGGAAGTCATTATCGCCTGTTCCAGCTTACATTGTTTACATGCTGTGTGACCTGTTTCAGGTCAAAGATTGCAGGTGAGGGGCCATCCTTATATGGTGAAGGGATTTCAGTCACCTCTGATCTATCCTAGGCGTTTGACTATCCACTGGTGATCTCATCTCCCACCTGCTATTATTGAACGGACAATTTATTTTGCGCAGCACCTTTATATTTTTCATATGTTCTTTGAGGTTTTTTTTGTTGAATTTGCCTTTGTGCTTGCTTGCATTTATTCTATATTGTTCATTTGTTAGCGCTGAGTTGTTTTTCTATCATTTTATGACTATTTAATTCACGTTCACTTAGCTGCTGACTATGGATGTGTTCACATATGTTGAAAATAGAGAGATTATCCTTACTGAGGTCTTCTCCAGGGAAGCTGTTATCCCGCAACAGGATGACCTTGTTTTTGCGTTCAGAAAACTGGGTCACTTGTTTGAGAAAAAGATTAAGACCTGGTGGGATATAGTGACCTTTGAACAATATTTGTTTGCTAATATTGTACCCAGGCGTCTGCGGTGGGACCTACCACCTAATGACGGGTTAACCGACAATGAGTCTAATGTGGAATGGTGTAATTTCTTTGTTGACAAAAGTTTTGATCTTCTCCGTCTGCTGCTTTCACGTAAGCAAAGGAAACAGAAGCTGCTGGAGAAGCAGATCAAAGAAATCACTGACCGCATTGAGAGTTTTAAAGACTCTAGTGAATTTATTCAATTGTCAGGAGAACTTAAAACAAAACTTATGAAATGGGATAAGGAAACACGCGATAAAAAGAGAAAAAAATTTCTGCGTGATGTCAAGGATTTCGAAGGGAAAATTATTTTCAAATGGCAATCCCAGGATTTAACACCAGTGAATGGCCCTGATGGGACGGTGGTTAATGTTCCAGGATTAGGAGCAGTTATGCCCCCCCAGGGACATTCTAATCATGAAGCACCTATACCTATATCTCAACCATTCCAAAATGCACCTACTGTACGAGATACATCTAGAGGAGGAAGCCAGGGACCTCCCAGAATTAACAAACGGGGCCGTGGGAAGAGAAATACACATCCTCACCCAGTCCCACAGGCAAACAATTATGATTATCGTCCCCAATACTCAGATAATTACATGTGGCAAACAGTGCCCACTAGGGGAAGAGGTAGGCCCCGAGGAAGAGGTAACTCCTCTTATAGGGGAGAGCCAGTTTATACCTCCAACAATTTTGCCCCCTTACAAAACCTCCAGGAAGATCAACAATTTAATCAAGATCATTTTTTAGGCCAAGAGAGGACCCCCTGGAGGGGACCTCCACAGACCCCTGTGTGGGTAAGAGATCCGACCGGTTATGCAAGTCCCCAGGACCAAAGGAGAGGTCCCCAAGACCTGCGAAACAACCAAGGCAGCCTAAAAAGAAAACACAGAGAGGGTGTAGGGGGGGAAGACGACTCCAAAAGGCCAAGACCCCATTAGGCACTGGCATCTTCAATTTAAGTGGTACCCCTCTTACTACTGATGAGACATTAGTGTTGGATCGTGGTTTGAAGTTTGCCCCGATTCGTAATCTAAACAAATTTCAAGCATATATCAGCATACAAAAATATATTCGCAATTTAAATATCAAGAAATACTTTCTTTCCAATCCAGTCCAACGGACTATCCCTCATGTTGATACCGTCTCCAGACATTCCAATCTTCGGAATCGATCCGTTTTTAATCCTCTCTGTGGTGACAACAAACATTTGGAGGTGTTTAAAAACATGGTGTGTCAGGATCTGGATAAACTTAAGATCAAGAGGGCCAGGGATTCTCAGGCCATTAAAAGGGGTATATCCTCCCTCGAACAAAGGAAGGATATTGTAATCCGGCCAGCGGACAAGGGGGGTGGATTAGTGGTGCTTAGTAAAGCTTACTACCAGGCTGAGATGGAAAAATTATTGAATGACAGGAACACATACTTACCTCTAAGGGGAGACCCTATGTTAACCTTTAAGAATAATTTACATTCACTAGTAGAAAAAGGTAAAAGTAAGGGCATTTTGAATTCCAAGGAGGCGGCTTACTTAGATCCATTTTACTGTCGTACCCCCATTATATACATTCTGCCTAAATTACATAAAAATGCGGAGCATCCACCTGGTCGCCCGATCGTGAACGGAATTGATTCCGTCACCTCAAGGCTAGGCCAGTACCTGGATTTCTTCCTCCAGCCACTTGTCACCCGAACCAAAGCTTTTTTGCGTGATACTAAACAGATTTTGCAAATTCTGTCCACTCTTCCATGTACTCCGTCTTGCTTTTTGATTACTGCAGATGTCGGGTCCCTGTATACAATTATTGATCACAAACAGGCCTTGGATTCTGTGAGGTGGGCCCTAACCACCACTGAGCTCTCAAAAGACCATATTTCCTTTTTATTGGAAGGTTTGGAATTTTGTTTACTGAGTAATTATTTTTGGTTCAATGGTGATTACTTCCTGCAGGCACGAGGAGTCGCCATGGGGGCTAGGTTCGCTCCCAGTGTGGCTAATCTGTTTATGGCCCACTGGGAGGAAGATACTATTTTTTATGATCCCCCACCGGAATTACTGTGCTATAGAAGGTACATCGATGATGTAATCATGGTGTGGGAAGGTGACCTAACTAGTTTGCATTGTTTCATGGATAAGTTAAATGAAAATAATAAAAACATTGAGCTGACATGGACTATAGACAAACAACAGATTACATTTCTAGACCTAGAAATATTCAAAGGAGAGGGAGTTTTCCAAACGAGGAATCATTTTAAAGCGACGGACAGGAATGCGTACATTCCACTGACTAGTTGTCACCATAAATCGTGGCTCTGTAACATTCCACGTGGACAATTCATTCGCTTACGTCGCAATTGTACCTCCGATGATGACTTCCTAACACAATCCCAAATCTTGGCAACTAGGTTTAAAGAAAAAGGTTACACGCAGACCATGGTTGACTCCGAAATCTCTAAAGTACTTTCCACTGACAGGAACTCTATTGTGGCAGATAGGATAAAACCCCCCGTAAGTGAAGAGGCGACTACTAGCTACGGGATTATACTGGACTATAATATCCAGTATAAAAAACTCGAACAAATTATAACTAAACATTGGCCTATTCTTAAAGGTGATCGTACCTTGGGGTCTGTACTTCCAGAGCGTCCACGGTTTATATATCGTAAGGCCCCCTCCTTACGTGACCGACTAGCTCCGGGAGTTATCGATCCACCTAAAATAGGAATCAATAGGATGTTTGGTTTTCTGTCTGGCTTTTACGCTTGTGGTAAGTGTGCCACTTGCAGGAAGGCCAGCAAGAATATTAAAAGGCGCAAAGAATTTGTTTCTAATAGCACGCATAAAAAATACCAAATTGAAGGTCTCATTACCTGTTCGTCGGTGGGAGTGGTCTACATGCTGGAGTGCGATTGTGGACTCCAGTATGTAGGCCGCACCTCAAGGGCTTTACACGTTAGGGTTGGCGAACACATTAGTAATATCAAAAGGGGGGTAAAAACCCATAGTGTGTCCAGGCATTTTCGCCTATGCCACAATAGAGACCCCAAATGTCTCAAATTTTGGGGCGTTGAAAAGGTCCCTCGCCATTGGAGAGGTGGTCACTATATCCGACAACTTAGCCGTAGAGAATCCTTCTGGATCTATGAGACCAAGGTCTTATCTCCGGCAGGGATGAACGTGGATTTTGATTTAAATTGCTTTATTTCAAATAGATGATTTTTTTATTTTTCATTATTATTTTTATTATTATTTTTATTATATTTAGTTTGTGCATTATTTGGTTTTGTTTATATTCTTAATGGTTTATGTAAGTGTGATCGTGTCCAGGGGACACCCGCGGTTTGATTGTCACATTTTTTTAGCTTCTTATTTGTATATGCGATTTTTAGCGATTCTGAGCAATTAAATTGCATAATCTTTCCCCTTAAGTGAGGGATGATTAACCATGCTCTCACCTCTTCTTTAATGTGTGGGGGGCCTTTCTTCCTAGTGACATCCTTGGGCTGTAATCCCTTCATAGCCATACAAGATTTTTATATCTGGGATGTGAAGATTTATTTTTCACTGCCCCTTTATCCTTAGAGAAGTTGAGCGGTTTAAACTTTTTACTATTGAGTAGGTGTTGCCGGAGTGACGTGCGGGTTCGCGTCCTCTGGATAATTTTACCAGTGCTGTGATTGGAGCATCAGTCACCTAGACACCACATATCAACAATGCGGGCCGTCGTTGCGTACCCCGCCCCACGCTGATGAAGTCCCGCCCACAGGACGTAACGCGTACGGGGGCCAGGAGCGCATGACGTCACCCGCGGCTGTCAGCCTGTTCACGATCACACGCCACCCAGCCGGCACTCGGTTCTGAGTGCTCGGTTATGTGAGTGCATTATCTTTTTTCTTATTTATTATTAAAGTTTTAGAAACGGAGAGCACTATATTGACTATCAGGAACACCAGGGATTTCACACAAGGGAAACAATACAAAGAGAACAGGATACTTTCTCATAGAAGTACGTGGTGCAGCAGGCACATATCAGTAATATGAAGTGTTGGGGTAACAAAAGCTTTAAGCTCCATAATCTAGCAGAAGGGAGAGAATCAGGAAACAAATGTAAAGGTTGCAAGACTTGGTGATGTGAAAGAGAGGAGTTGCCATTTCCAATCGAAAAACAAAATGAGGAGATGCATGTAAATACATTTGCAAGATAAGGATAAGTGAAAACTGAGTTCAGCAGTATAAAACTAGCATAGAGAACGCCTTACTGACTAGCGAACATACCAACTTAACTAGCTACGTCAGTTTTTTACCCAAAATTATAACTAGTAGCCCTTCACTTCAACTGAAAGGTCTAATCCTGAGATGGGACAGCTCAAGCCAGTCTACGAGTCCTTCCACAGAAGAAATACAGACTTGGGGAGCATGGACAGGCTCCTGGGCAGTAGTGCAAATGGATAGCAACAAAATACTTTTAGATCACAGGCGCAAAAAACTTTCATAGAATAGGAGGAGTGACAGGATAGTGTCCGGTACTAGTAGAGACAGAAAGCAACAAGGTGTATAAGCAGCCTAAGCATTCCAAACCAAAAGTATGTAATTTGGTGACCATAAACAGAGCACAAAAACTATAAAGTGCTCCACGTGCAAAGAGTACAAAAATTGGAAACATATTAGCCCAGGATTACAAATAAGATGGTAGTCAAATAAGGAGCAAACTACCCTGTCTGCATGTGCGGGTCTTACCGAAGCAAGGAGAGTCAAAAGTCAGCTTCTGCAGGTGTATCAAAGAATTTCACAGTACCAGCATATTGTACACAACTAAGAGATACCAGGCTGTATTTTACATTCTGTTCCCGTGGGCATTGTCTGGCATTTGTAAAGGTTTTCCTCTTCCTCTGAAGTCTTGCTGAGAAGTCTGGAAACAAAAGTATGGAGGAATTGCCATAGGAGATGGTCGAATGTTTCCTTGCTTCGGAAAGGATCTTGTCTAGGTCTCAATAGTAGTAATAGAAAAATCACACCAAAAAGTGACACAGAGAGTTTTCTGGGACAGGACGCCAGGCTGGGACCCTATGTACTCTTTCCACTACATAGAGAGGTTTTTGAAGAGCGATTCTGTTGGATGCTCCCCTTTGGTCCCCTCCTGGAGACTGTGTACGTGGACAATATTGCAGCGTAACCTATTTTCAGCATTGTCAGACTTAGTCATGAGATGGAATTTTATAGATAGGCAACTCCTATCCTCATATTGTTTAGTGGTTTCAAATAAATAACTACCGCAGTAGGGAACAGACACAAAAGATACATGCTGCATGTTTCCAAATAACTGTTCTGCTTTATTATGACACAATTACAGGTTTTTATACACATGATTAAAGAGGTATCACATTTATATTACAAGGAGAACCTGCTGAACTGGAGGAAGACCAGTCAAAACAAGGCAGGATATCAGGGGATCAAGGAAGGATTGCAAGAGCTCCGCTTAGACACATCATCACACTACATCCGGCCATGCCCCCATGATGCTTTTTTTTTATCAACTTGGTTGCCCTTCTTAGATAATTGGATAACTAATAGGGTGTCTTCTCAGAAGATTTTTCATCCGTTGGATCATGTAGCACAATTTGACTAAAAAGGGTCTTTAAGATTAGATCTGCATTTTTCACTATTGTTTTCTGATTTGTGAAAAATTTCCATCAAACAGCAGAAAAGGCATCTGTTTTTCTTGAGGAGGCTTGCCAAGTAAGAGATGCATGGAGTTTCCCACACTTGGGGAACTTTAAGAACTGTGTTCCTCTGGGACTTCCAATAACCCTGAGAACTTCAATAGACCTTTTTTGAGAAAGTTTGTTAAGAAGCAAGTAGGTGCATTAACCAGCTGCAAGTAATAATATCCCAATTGGAGTAAGTGCCTGATCTGCTTTTCAAAATGCTATATGATTTCACATGTATTTATGTTTGAAAAAGTATGAAGTTGAGTCTCAGGTTTCCACACTTGGCGAAAGCCAATATGTACAGCAGTATGTAGATTGGGAACACTGGCTGTGTGTTTAGCCATAGAGCTGTCTGGTGTTGTGGAAATGGCCCAAGTTCTGAAGGTATGTGTGTGTGATGTGCCCCCCTTCACTTTATGTACATATGGCCCTTCCAGCTTGTTATTGCCTGTCTCCCACTGCCAACCTGGTCTCACACGACTACTGTTTAATATGTATTAGTAACTTTACAGCCATGGTTAGCAACCTTCATAGATATGACTAGCTTGAACATTAGGAAACATTGTCAAAAGCAGTTACACACAAATAATAAAGTATTGTATCCTTCAACATACTGAAATATATCAACTTTGCTTATTTATTTAAACTTTCTTGCATTACTAATGGCTTTGCAAGTAAAATGCTCAAAGAAGTGGCATTTATGGCATTTATGGCATGAGCAAAACTAGGGCAGGTAATACAGATGAGGAAAGTGGTCTACTTTGTCCTCTTGACATATGACTCTTAAACACTTGACAATTATTTCTCATTTCGTGCACTCTTCTGTTACAGGAGTTTTGACAAATGCTAAAAACCCTCCAGTGGTACAGTATCTGTTAAGCGATACAGTATATAACATTATGCCATTATTTTCTCCAAACGAGTTTTAAAATGGAACTACACCTCAGGAAACAAAGCTTCATAAGCCTTTTGAATTGTTTGTTGAACAAACTCTCAGTGTGTTTCTTTGGGGAATGTCTGTTGAATTTTTCTCTGGTTAATGACTCACACACTGATTTCCACATGACTAGTTTAAATATGTCAAGGTCAACTGAAAGGATTGTCTGCACTCACATGAAAAAACGCAAATGTTAACAGTGCATACTTGATGAAAGTGTATGCCTTTTTCAGTAATTTGAAAGCTGTAAAACGATTCAGCTTAAAGAACCAGCTTCATTGACTACCACTTACCATTCTAAGTAAATCTAGCTTCAAAGTAAATTTCAAAGTAAATCAGAGTATTTTTATTCCTTAGGCAGTAAAGTTGGAAATTGTTACAGGAATTTTATTGGGGTAAATAAGTTTACTGTTATTTTTCACGAAGTGTGGAACTTATGTCAATTTGTGGTAAAAAGCTTGCATTTTTTTGATACATTGCAGGTCCTAGGATTTCTGTGTAGGGCAGCAATATTTGGAAAACTGTTCACTATAATGTCTGCTAGCAATCAAAAGCACTAGACAGAACATATTAATGTACATACCATAGTGTATTTGACCCCTTAAATGGACTCCAGGTCATACGCAGAATTGAGAATGAAGTTCATGAGCATGGGTAACCTATTAGTTTGAGGGTTATCCCCAATTCAGGGCTGCACATTGAATTCCAGTGCAGTAAAAGTACAGTGCTCTAATGATATAGTTTAGTAACATTCATGGTAACATTTTACAGTAAACTGGTAACTAGTGATCCTTAAAGCAAATCTATAGCATTTCACATTTTGATAAATTAACTCTTAAAACCTATTGCAAACTATTGGAAAAGGGTATTTAGAACATCAGATGAAATAACCCCTTGCAGTCCACAGCAGGTTTCTAGTCGAATACTAACACTTTAAACAGCCAGGGTTAGCAATATACAGAAAGCTAGTAGATCCTTATAGAAAGGTAGATGGGGAAAAAAGAGATAGAGATATTTTGAGTGTAGGTATAGAAAGGGAAAGCGGAAAGGAGCCATCCAGCACACGTGATCGTATGGAAAATGTTAGTGCATTTTTAGGCTTAAGTAGGTGTCCCAGGTTCTCCATACAGCATTAAATGTATTCAACACATTCTGTAGTCTGGCCATAAAGTGCACCATCAATCTCACATTTTTGATTCGATTTAGAAGGTCATGCATAGATAGGAGTGTTGTCTGTTTCCATCTAGTGGTGATCAGCCAGTGTATCGCTGTAAGAATATGGGATATCAATGTCTTAAAATTATTTTTTATTCCCCTTAATGGAAGGCCTAAGACATGAGTCAGAGGATGGAATCTCCTTTTTAAATGGATTTCTATCCCATAAATTGCCTTTTTGAATATGCTATTCTTCCTTTATTTTTCTACGCTGCTTCATTTGATAAATTTGCACTTGATTATATAGTAATGTTTGATAACCTAATAATTAATTATTTCTCAAGCACAGCCAACAATGTTTTTGGTAAAGTGGGAAGAGTTACAAACTTTCAGGTTTTACTTACTAATTTATCAAGCCATACTGCACAGACATCCATAGATAACCCTTGTGAAGGGTGGGTGCATGGCTTTACCGTGGCACCATGCAAAATCCAAAAATGATGAGTAAACCATCTGTTTTTCTCTTCGTTGTGCCTTCTGTGCCCTGATCAGTAAGATCCACCTGCAATTTCTGTCCTGTAGGGAAGAGCCAGATGTTCGAGTCAAACATAAGTTTGACTCGAACATCGGGTGTTCGCCTGTTCGCCGAATAGCAAACAATTTGAAGTGTTCGCGGCAAATTCGAAAGCCGCGGAACACCCTTTAAAAGTCTATGGGAGAAATTAAAAGTGCCAATTTTAAAGGCTTATATGCATAGTATTGTCATAAAAAGTGTTTGGGGACCTGAGTCCTGCCCCAGGGGACATGTATCAATGCAAACAAAAGTTTTTAAAACAGCCGTTATTTCGGGAGCAGTGATTTTAATAATGCTTAAAGTGAAACAATAAAAGTGAAATATTCCTTTAAATTTCGTACCTGGGGGTGTCTCTAGTATGCCTGTAAAGTGGCCATTGAAAAAAACGGCATGGGATCCCCCCAGTCCATTACCAGGCCCTTTTGGTCTAGTATGAATACCTTCAGGTCTGGTATGGATTTTAAGGGGAACCCTGCACCAAATTTAAAAAAAATGGCGTGGGGGTCCCCCCAAAAATCCATCCCAGACCCTTATCCGAGCACACAACCTGACAGGCCGCAGGAAAAGAGGGGGGACAAGAGAGCACCCCCCCTCCTGTACCGTACCAGGCCACATGCCCTCAACATGGGGAGGGTGCTTTGGGGTAGCTGATGGGGACAAGGGCCTCATCCCCATAACCCTTGCCCGGTGGTTGTGGGGGTCCGCGGGCGGGGGGCTTATCGGAATCTGGAAGCCCCCTTCAACAAGGGGACCCCCAGATCCCGGCCCCCCCTGTTTGAAATGGTAACGGGTACACAAAAAAGTGTCAAAATGTAAAAAAAAACAAGACACACCTTGGGACAAGTCCTTTATTTAAAAATAAAAAAAATAAAAATGTCCCACGAAGTCCATTCATCTTCTTCTATGGCTCCGCCGATGGACCGAAAAATAAAATAAAAAAGATTCACCGGGGCCACCCGTTTGCATATCTGTGTGCCCCCCTCTGATGCCACGGGGAAGCCATTGGGAATCCCCATGCTTCAGAGGGGGTGGGGTCACCCGGGTATGTCACCGTGTAGCCCCACCCTCAGTTATAAAAGAACTGTCATCAGCGCTGAAGCATCATATGGCGGGTCAAGGTGCTTTGGGGGGCTACCCCAAAGCACCCTCCCCATGTTGAAGGCATGTGGCCTGGTACAGTTCAGGAGGGGGGCGCTCTCTCGTCCCCCCTCTTTTCCTGCAGCCTGCCAGGTTGCGTGCTCAGATAAGGGTCTGGTATGGATTTTTGGGGGGACCCCCATGCCATTTGTTTTATTTTGGCCTGGGGTTCCCCTTAAAATCCATACCAGACCTAAATGGTCTGGTATGGATTTTGAGGTGGACCCCTATGCCATTTTTTTTAAAAAATTGGCGCAGGGTTCCCCTTAATATCCGTTCCAGACCTGAAGGGCCTGGTATGGAATTTGGGGGGACCCCCACGCTATTTTTTTTTACATTTTGGTTTGGGGTTTCCCTGGGCCTGGTAATGGACTGGGGGGATCCCATACCGTTTTTTTTTCAATTACTCTTATCTATATTGCCGGGACCCGACAATTCATTATAGCCGCTAGTAGTTTTGAATGACTTTTTTTTCCTTTAGAAATGTCATTTTGTGCAGGGACTGTTCTAAACACGGGAAAAATGCACCACTTTACAGCCATACTATAGACACCCCCCAGGTACGAAATTTAAAGGAATATTTCACTTTTATTGTTTCACTTTAAGCATTATTAAAATCACTGCTCCCGGAAAAAATGGACATTTTTAAAACTTTTTTTGCATTGATACATGTCCCTTGGGGCAGGACCCAGGTCCCCAAACGCTTTTTATGACAACAACTTGCATATTAACCCTTAAAATTAGCACTTTTGATTTTTCATGTTCGTGTCCCATAGACTTTAACGGTGTTCGCGTGCTCGAACAAATTTTTTGCCTGCTCGCATGTTCTGCTGCGAACCGAACCGGGGGGGGGGGGGGTTTGGCTCATCCCTACTGTCCTGTTAATAATACAGGAAATTAGCAGAATCTCTCTAATCGGGACACAGGCAACAATAAAAAGTTGTCAGATGTTTTTAACTTTCCACATTCTACAAAAAAAATGATTGTTGTGTGTGTCCTATTAGTACGGTTGTGCTATTTTTTTCCACACAGAAGGAGAAGTAAAATGTCCTCAGAGAAACAAACATGTGTTCGAGATGCCAAACCTTCTGGGCAAAAGTGATCAATACCTATTATAGGAGCACTCTCAATATTATATAAATCTCCCCAGAGAAAAACCCCCAATTATAATTTATCCATAGCCAGCTTTAAAGAAGAAAGATCAACAGAATTGCGAAAATTAACAAAACTCTATTTGAGCAATGAGCATTATCTAAACATCTTCTAACTGAAAATATAAAAAAGTATATTAGTGCTTTACCAGACCCAAGGAACACTACCCCCTTCCACTGAAATCCACCCACTGACCCTTTGGCCAAACTCCTTCCCTTTTGCCTTCCACAATATCACACTACGTCCTTAATTGTGGATTTGGATTTTGAGGTGGGGTGCCTCTTTCGAGAACCCAAGGAGAGGACAAACAAGGAATCTGTTTGCCTAATGGAAGCAGCAGCTTTAAGGTACACGCTAATGATTCTTACAATGTCCAGGCTATGTAGAGAGTCTTCATTTGTATGCTTAGGAGCATGACACAAGGATGGTAGAGCAATGTCCTCACTGAGATGAAATGCTGAAACCTTTGAAAGGAAGGATGGTTTAGAGCTTAAAAGAAAAGTAAGAGTTTTTTTAAGAATCATACTTATCTAGGAGGATGCAGCATCTGTCTGATGCTGCATCTGTCCCCCGTCAGCTCTAAGACTGAGAACCGAGCGATTAAACACCGCTGATCGCTCGGTTTTCATAGCTCCATGAGCAGAGAGCTGATGACTGTCAGTCACGGTCTCTCTGCTCCTCCCCCCCACCACGTTTACTGGGGAACTGGGCTGTGGAGGGGTTGGGAGCAGCTGGCTCCGGCTCTTAGCAGCTCGCTTAGAGGCTAAGCCAGGTGCTGATCCAGAGTTGTCCCAATCTTTCCCCAGCCTGGATCGACTCTGTGACATCAGCCGACAGCGGGATTTAGCTGCTGTCTGCTGAAAACAGGTGAAAGGCGTGCAGAACGAACGGCACTCCTGTGATCCACAAATGAAGTACAGCCAAACGAGCTTTGGTTGTACTTCTCTTTTAATATGACTGTTGATGTTAAGCATGAGGAAGGGTTCTTTGCAGGAAAGAACTTCTAGTTCTGAGATATCTCTAATAGACATGATAGCCACTAGAAAGGCTAGTTTTCTGGTCAGAGAATCCAAGGGAATATCCCTGATGGGTTCAAACAGTGTTTTTTTGCAAGGCAGAAAAAATCAAGCTAAGGTTCCAGGGGAGCACATGGTGCTGCATATGGGGCCTAAGAAACACCTTTAATAAAGGTTTTTATAAGTGAAGGTGAACCTAGTGGCCAATGGAGAAGGATCGGTGAGACCAAAACTTGCCCTTTTTGGGTGCTGGGAGCTTGATTCTGGTCATGGCCTGTTTTTAGGAAGGTCAGAACACAGAGTACAGAGTTGACTGCATTCACACCAGGCAAAGAAAGAGTTCCAGATACAATGATGAATTCTTATTGGTTTATCCTTAGGGTCCTCGGTTTCAAAGTTAAAGTCAGAGACTATGAAGCAGGGTGGAATAGAGGGCCTTGGGATAACAGATCCAGTCTGTTGAGAAGAAGCCTGGGTACTTCTGCAAGAAGTCTGGGTATGTGTCTTTACCCAGTTTGACTGGATCGGTTTGGTGCCAGAAGACCCTTCTCATTCTATTTTGTCAAGCAGGCAAGGTAGAATGCTCAGTGGATGGAAGGCATTAACTAGTCTGGGTAATAAGGGACAACTAGAGCATCCAAGGCCAAAGCTAGAGGATCCCTGGTTCTGGATACAAACAGAGGTAACTTATTGTTGTATCTGGAGGTTAGGATGTTCACATCCGGAGAGACCATTTCCCTTGGTCCAGGTGGTGGTTGAGTTAATCCGTGGATTGCAGAAATTCTTTTGTGGAAATTCTGTCCACAAAATAATCTGGCTTGCTTCCTTCAAGGCAGCCAAGCTCATTGTGCCCCCTTGATGGTTGATATAAGTCACTGTGGTGACATTGTCTGACTGCACCTGAATTAGGTGTCTCTTTAGAAGGGGAGTCCAGTCTTGGTGAGACAGCCTGACAGTTCTGAGATCCAAGGTGTTGATGGGAAGCTTGGCCTCCTCCATTGATCATGTTCCTTGAACCATCAATGATTAGAAGATTCCTCCCCAGCCTAACAGATTTGAATATGTTGTCGGAGCCTTTCAATTGCAGGGAAGGAAGGATTTTCCACTCTCAGAGTTAAAGTGGGGATCCACCAGGACAAGGAATTTCTTATTTGGGGGTTGGAAGCATGAGTAGATCCAGGGAAAGTATGTCTGCTGATGACATGTGTTCCCCTTATTTTACAGAAGCAATTACTGACTTTGCTGATTCCATACAAAATTTTTGAATGTGAAGAAATTTGTTGAGATATTTTAGGTCCAGGATAGGATGGATACCCCTGTTGGCCTTTGGTACCATGAACAGGTTTGAGTAGAATTCCTCAAACCTGTCTTGTGGTGACACAGGTACAATGATCCCCTGGGACAAGAAGTGGTTCAGTGCCTTTTGCAAATCTGACTGCCCTTGGATAGTCTTTGATAGATTTACAGAAGAAAGCAGTGAGAAGGTAGGGTTTTGAACTATATCTTGTATCTGTTGGAAACCACTGGTTTGAACTCACAGGTCTGGGATGTCTATGGTCCAGAGGAATGCAAACTGCAAAAGACATCCCCTAACTCATAGGAGTGGGAAGCTCCTTCATTGTGAAGAGGGCTTTGGGGAGGGCTCCATATAGAGGATGCAGAATGTGGAACAACCAGTGTACCACCTTTACAAGAACACCACTAGTCAGGTGAAAAGTTCACTTTCCTTTAAAGTGGTTCCAAAGTCTAAACGTTTTTTACCTTAACGCATTCTTCCTCCTGGTTCTAGGGCATTCCACTCACTGGAGTACCTTTATCCCCAGGACAACCATCTGATCCTTCTGAACAAATAGTTCCCTCCACGTTGGGGGGCTGCATCATGACCATACTTCCTACTTCTGAGTCTTTTGGACACCATCTTGGTGTTGTCGTTTCTGGGAAGGAGTGTAATCCCTCCCTGTAGCAAGAGTTGCCTGACCCCTGCACTTGATGATGCTAAAAGCGTTAGACTTAATCAAAATTATTCTTCTGAAGGACATTACCTTGGAAACTGGCTTCCAATAGCACTGGCATTGAGAAGAGAGGTTTGTGCACCTGGGTGCCTCTCTTATTCAGTGCTGTGGGAAGAGACCATTGTTGGGAGGGCAGTGTGCCTCCCATGAGGTAGAAGACCCTAGCTTCTTGCTGCAGGTACTCTGCTGGAGGCAGACTATGTTCAAAGGACTTGCCAAATCAGATCAGCAGCCTCCAGGGAAAGGTCCTTCAGATACCTTCCCTTGTCCTGCCTTTAATCAGGTAAATGCACTTTTCATTACAGGTAATATTCCTGCCCCTCACTTCACAGGCCTGTCAATGCTTTGCTGGATGTGGGGGAAAAAGGAGCTCCGTAGAACCATGGCTGTGATCAGGCCTAGGCAGAATCCACAGCTTCTCTTGCAGGCCTGTTTTACTAAGGATGTTATTTTCTTTTGGTGGTCCCCATCTCATCAGTCTAGGGCTGAGTGAGGCGTAATTTTCATTCTTGCCTACCCTTATGGCAGTGTCTTTCCTTCCCTCCATCCTCTTTCTTTTGTTACATTGACCTCATGGGATTGAATCTTTGGATTCTCTAGTGGGCTTAGGGGTATTTTTTCTTACCCTTTTGTTTGTTCCACCTGTTTTTTATTTTTTATTGTTCCGCCCGGTTTTTTTTGTGGGGTTTGGTAGATCAGCTTCTCGCTGGCTCAAGTTCGTTTTTACCATTCAGTATGGAGTCATTCCACTCTAGCAGTGACTTTATCCATCCTGGTCTGAAGCAGCAGGCTGATCCTCCACTCTCCCTCCTTTGGCCATGTTGACAGGTTCCCCCATCTAATATGGGGTCCCACCTCATCCATTCAGATTCAGCTGTTGGCTTTTCAGGTAGCTCCTTGGCTACAGACGCTCCCCAGCCCTCCCAATGTGATCTGGTGTTGTTTTTTTTGTGCTTCCTGTCCACTACTCAAATTTTTTTGGATGTCCCAGCTGTGTCTGAATTCCTGTGTCCCTCAATGGATGCCAAAGAAAATGGGATTTTTGTACTAAATGTAAAAATCCATTTCTTGGAATCCATTCAAGTCCTGCATCCATTTGTTCATTGCCTATTTTCCAACAAAACTGAAGCATTCTAGGTAGAGGAGGGGTTATACCGAGGGCAGGCTTTTTCTGTTTGCCAGTGTCTAAACCTCCTGTAGGCAACCAACTGTATCTGAATTCCAGTATCCTTTAATGAAGTCCAAGAAATACATTTTTTAATATGCACAAAAATATTTTTTTTTTGAAAAATGCAGGATTGGGGTCTTTCCTAGCAGCTGCCAGGGCACCACTGAAAATACACAAAAACTTTAAATAACATGCTTAAGGGATTCCTTAAAGCTGTGTGTGGTGTTATGAAACAGTATGACTTCTACAGACAATCTTAGCAATAGCATAGACTGATTTGGCTGTGGAAATTATTATTTTCTTTTTATAGCAGTAGAATCGCAACAGGTAGATTTAGTAGCACACATATTTTTTCATTAACCAAATAATAGAACTGCTAATAAAAATTGGCCAGTAATTAGCTGTGGATGTCCTTGGTCTTACTGAAAAACTGTCCTGCTGCTGGCAAATTTCTAGTAAGCCCATAAAGAATAAAGAGACTGCAGAGGACTACAACAGTGTAAATTTGGCCAGCAGCAGGACATTTTTAATAAAGTATTGTCTCATATGTACTAGAGAAAAGGTTTAAGAGACAAGGCCAGACTTCTTGCTGGTTGGAAGCTAAACAGTGGGGACCTTGAGTGGAGTGTGTGAACAAATTTTGCTTTTGGCTGCTGGTGATTGCTGTGTTGCATTTTAGGTCCTTTTTGGGGCTTTTCCTTGCAGCTTTTTAACACCTTTTTCTGTCACTTTTTAAACAGCCTTTTTTTTTCTTTCCTTCCTTCAGCCCACTAATTAAAGTGGTTGTAAACCCTGGTTAAAAAAAAACAAAAAACCCTGCAAGACAAAGGCATAATGAGCTAGTATACATAGCATTCTAACTCATTATGAATTACTTACCCGAGAACGAAGCCCCCACAGCCGTCCTCGTCTCCCCCTCCGGCCGGCGATATCTCTTCCGGGGGTTACTTCCGGGTATCGCAGCTCCAGCGCTGTGATTGGCCGGAGCCACGATGACGTCACTCCTGCGCATGCGCGAGGGAGCCGCCGGTAATGGCACACAGACTGAGGCAACGGCACATACGTGCCATTGCTTCAGTTTGCCCCGGTGCGCATGTACCGATGTCATAGACACATGCAGGGGACAGGGGTATCTCCTAAACCGTGCAGGTTTAGGAGATATCCTGGGTAGCTACAGGTAGGCGTTATTATAGGCTTACCTGTAGCATAAAGTTGTTGTAATGGGTTTACAACCACTTTAGGGTGAGTGGTTAATTGGTCACAGGTGCTTGAGGCCTATATAACTTATTGTAGAACTCATTTTGAGCCTGCTCATCTTTGAGCTTGCTGGAACTTAGACCAAGTGGAACTGGACTAAGTGGTGGGTTAAAAACTAGAGTTGAAAACAGGAGGTTATAACAGGGGTCAAACTACATGTAGTGTGAGTGTGTATTGTAAGCACATGAGTGCTGCGAGTGCATGTGGGCTGTATTGAGCATTAGTGTCAGGTAGTACCTGTGTATTGTTTGTACCTGAGTGTTGTCTGAGTATTGTGTGTGGATCGTTAGTACTTGTGTATTGTGCATACTTGTGTATTGTGTGTACCTGTATATTGTGTGTGCACGTGGGTCTGCGAGTGCGCGTTGGTCTGCGAGTACATGTTGGTCTGCGAGTGCACGTGTTTTGCGAGTGCACATTGGTCTGTGAGTGCACATGGGTCTGTGAGTGCATGTGGGTCTGCGAGTGCATGTGGGTCTGCGAGTGCATGTTGGTCTGCGAGTGCACTTGGGTCTGTGAGTGCACATGGGTCTGCCAGTGCACGTAGGTCTGCCAGTGCAATTACCTAACAACTAGCTTCCTGACACTAATACTCAACAAGACAATACACAGGTACTCAACAAGACAATACACAGGTACTCGCAGACCCAAGTGCACACGAGTGCACATTGGTCTGCCAGTGCACGTTGGTCTGCAAGTGCACGTGGGTCTGCGAGTGCACGTTGGTCTGCGAGTGCAAGTTGGTCTGTGAGTGCACCTGGGTCTGCAATGCATGTGGGTCTACGAGTGCACGTGGGTCTGCAGTGCACGTGGGTCTGTGAGTGCACAGGGGTCTGTGAGTGCACGCGGGTCTGCGAGTACCTGTGTATTGTCTTGTTGAGTACCTGTGTATTGTCTTGTTGAGTATTAGTGTCCAGAAGCTAGTTGTTAGGTAATTTGGACAGGTTATAATCCCCAATCCTCATTAAATTAGTAGATATGATGCCCGGCGGGTGTGGAGATGCGACTCGGTGTACATCTTGCGGCATGTATGCATTCCTTGATAATCCAATCAAGGGCAAATACTGCAAAATGTAAGCACATTGTTTCCCTGGAAGCCCAGGTTCTGAATCTGGGGAAGCAACTGTCAGCACTGAGAAGACCCTCCATACTAAAGGAGAGCCGGGAACATACCCGGCAGGTGCCAGCAGGGGCCAGCACAGAGGCGGGTTGAGACAAAGAGGTGCAGGCACTAGAAAAGAGTAGATGGGCGACAGTCAGGAAGGATAGAGGGGGAATTGCCAAGGAGGCCGATCCAGGGCTGGAGCATCCCAATAAGTACGCTCCATTGAGTGACATTGGTGAAACCAGTCAGGGACCAGCAGCTGGAGCTGAGGGACTCTTGTAGCTGCCGGGGGAAGAACTCCTCCAGTGAGAGTGGGGGGGAAGCGAAGGGAAAGGAAAGACAGATTCTGATGGTAGAGGACTCAATTTTTAGAAGAACAGAGAGGACAATCTGAACCATTCAGGTTCGGCACATTACGGATCTGGTGGACAGATTACTGGGAGGGGCTGGGGAAGGCTGCATGTTGGCACCAATGACAAAGTCAGAGGCAGATGGAGTATCCTAAAGAACGATTTTAGGGACTTGGGAGCTAAATTGAGGAAAAGGACCCCCAAGGTAATATTCTCAGGAATACTACCGGTACCTCGAGCCACACCAGAAAGGCAGAGGGAGATTAGGGAAGTAAACAAGTGGCTGAATAGCTGGTGTAGTAAGGAGGGGTTTGGGTTCCTGGAGGACTGGGCCAACTTTCCTAGTCGGTCACCAGTACTATAGAAGGGACGGACTGCACCTAAATTAGGAGGGTGCAGATCTGCTGGGAGTGAAGATGGCCAAAAAGTTAGAGGGGTTTTTAAACTAGGCGGTGGGGGGGAGTTCAGAGGTAGACATAGTCAGCACAGAACATATTCCAGAGGGTAGTATTGGGGCATTAGTGGCAGGTTGATTAAAGCACATAAACCCAAGGTGAGTATAGTAGCAGGTCCTAGTTGCAATCTCGGAACACCCAATAGGAGGATAGCATGCGACCGGTCTAAACTACGTGGCATGTTCACCAATTCTAAAAGCCTGGCGGACAAGATGGGTGAACTAGAGATACTGTTGTACGAGGAGGGTTTGGATTTTGTGGGAATTTTAGAGACCTGGTTCAAAAGCTCTCATAAATTTTTGGCAACCATTCAAGGGTATACCCTTAATTGCAGGGATAGAGAGGATAAAAAAAGGGGGAGGGGTTTGCCTATATATCAACAATAATGTACAAGTGAATGTGAGAGATGACATCACTAAGGGAGCTAGGGAGGAGGTGGAATCCTTATGGGTAGAGCTCCAAAGGAATGAAGCTAAGGGGAAAATAATGCTGGGAGTATGCTATAGGTGCCCTAACCTGGGGGAGGAGGGGGAGACAGATCTCCTATCACAATTTGAATTAGCAGCAAGGATGGGAAGTATTATCATAATGGGGGATTTTAATTATCCAGACATAGACTGGGCGGAGGGAACCACGCATTTGTCTAAGGCTCGCCAGTTCCTAAATGTCTTGCAGGACAATTTCATGGGTCAGATGGTACACGCACCAACTAGAAATAAAGCGTTACTGGATCTACTGATTACCAACAATACAGACTTGATCACGGATGCGGAAATACAGGGGCAATTTAGGAAACAGCGATCACAGGTCAATTGGCTTCATTATAAATCACACAAATAGGAAACATAAGGGGAATACAAAGTCACTGAATTTCAAAAAAGCCAACTTCCCTAAACTATGAACCTTGCTAGAAGGCATAAATTGGGCTAAATTCTTAGGAACAAAGAACACGGAGGAGAGATGGGTTTGCTTTAAGAGCATATTAAATAAGGGCATTAGCCAATGCATTCCATTGGGTAATAAATTTAAAAGAGTCAACAAAAGTCCTGGATGGCTTAACTCCAATGTAAAAATGCATATAAAAGTAGAGGAGAAGGCCTTCAAAAAATACGGGGTTGAGGGATCATAATCAGCATTCAGACTTTATAAAGAATGCAACAAGAAATGTAAGGGTGCAATTAGGGCAGCTAAGTTAGAACACGAAAGACACATAGCGGAGAAGAGCAAAAAAAGATCCCAAGAAATTCTTTAAGTATGTAAACAGTAAAAAAGGGAGGACAGACCATATTGGCCCCATAAGGAATGAGGAAGTATATCTGGTTACAAAGGATGGGGAGATGGCAAAGGTATTGAATTTATTCTTCTCAGTCTTCATGAGAGATTCAAGGGGCTTCAGTAACCAGGGAGGATATGCTGAGACCACTGTCTTCTTTTATACAAGCGCTTGATTTTACTGCTAAACACGTGAGTGTATTTCCTTTGCTTTTCATGTATTAAAATTCCCATACAGAGTTACGCTATATGCCTTCCTCTTTCTTTTAATGGTGGGGCTGACTGCCTATATCTACTGAGTTCATCTATACCTTACACCTGTTCGGAAGCCCATCTGGAGGTCGTATCTGCATAGAGCATCTGATCCCCTTGGTATATTATACCACAAAGCTTGATTGACTCACTAGGTGTACACCTATTTGAGTTCAATCCCTCTGGTAAGCAGCCTCTGGTGTCTTTGGTGGTGGATCTACTATCAAATGTTATTACATCATACATATTTGAAGTTAAAGACTGTCACTATATCATATCCACATGTTATCATCACACATGATTGGAGTTTGTCACTGACTTTTTTTGGACATCACACGTCCAAGTTCCACTGTTTAAAGACATCACATGTCATAATAGAGGACTGCTTGGAGTATTTCGAGCACATCACTTTTTGGTACTCATATTATTTGTTATGGTTTATATGATCACATAAGCGCTGCACATTTCACCCAATTTGTCATTTTTGTGGCTTCAGTAACCAAAACGTATGTGTTTATCCTCATGACACATCACAGGAAGCACCTCCATGGTTAACAGAGGACAGAATTAAAATTAGACTTGGAAAACTTAACATTAATAAATTACCAGGACCAGAGAGCTTGCACCCGAGGGTACTTAGGGAACTCAGTCAAGTAATTGCCAGACCATTGTTCCTAATTTTTACGACAGTCTACTGACTGTAATGGTACCAGCTGATTGGAGAAAAGCCAATGTAGCACCATTATTTAAAAATGGCTCAAAATACATCCCTGGGAATTGCAGACCAGTTAGCCTAACATCAATAGTATGCAAGCTCTTAGGGCATGATAAGGGACTATATACAAGATTTTAGCAATGAGAACGGTATCATTAGCAGTAATAAGCATGGATTTATGAAGAATCGTTCTTGCCAAACCAATCTATTAACCTTCTACGAGGTTACATCCTTTATCTACATCTAGATAAAGGAAGGCCCAATGTGGTGTATCTGGATTTTGCAAAAGTATTTGACACAGTTCCCCATAAACGTTTACTGTACAAAATAAGGTCCGTTGGCATGGACCAAAGGGTGATTACATGGATTGAAACCTGGCTACAAGGGCGAGTTCAGATGGTGGTGATAAATGGGCAGTACTCGGAATGGTCAGGGATGGGTAGTGAGGTCCCTCAAGCTTCTGTGCTGGGACCCGTCCTATTTAATTTGTTCATAAACGACCTGGAAGATGGGGTAAACAGTTCAATCTCTGATTTTGCGGACGATACTAAGCTAAGCAGGGCAATAACTTCTCCGCAGGATGTGGAAACCTTGCAAAAAGATCTGAAGAAATTAATGGGGTGGGCAACTACAGGCCAAATTAGGTTTAATGTAGAAAAATGTAAAATAATGCATTTGGGTGGCAAAAATATGAATGCAATCTATACACTGGGGAGAGAACCTCTGGGGGAATCTAGGATGGAAAAGGACCTGGGGGTCGTAGTAGTAGTAGTAGGCTCGGCAATGGCATGCAATGCCAACCTGCTGCTAACAAAGCAAACAGAATATTGGCATGCATTAAAAAAGGGATTAACTCCAGAGATAAAATAATAAGTCTCCAGCTCTACAAGACTCTGGTCCGGCCGCACCTAGAGTATACTGTCCAGTTCTGGGCACCAGTCTTCAGGAGGGATGTACTGGAAATGAAGCGAGTACAAAGAAGGGCAACAAAGCTAATAAAGGGTCTGGAGGATATTAGTTATGAGGAAAGGTTGCGAGCACTAAACTTATTCTCTCTGGAGAAGAGACGCCTGAGAGGGGATATGATTTCAATTTACAAATACTGTACTGGTGACCCCACAATAGGGATAAAACTTTTTCGAGGAAGGGAGTTTAACAAGACACGTGGCCACTCTTTAAAATTAGAAGAAAAGAGGTTTAACCTTAAACTACGTAGAGGGTTCTTTACTGTAAGAGCAGCAAGGATGTGGAATTCCCTTCCACAGTCGGTGGTCGCAGCGGGGAGCATCGATCGTTTCAAAAAACTATTAGATAAGCACCCGAACGACCACAACATACAGGGATATACAATGTAATACTGACATATAATCACATACATAGGTTGGACTTGATGGACTTATGTCTTTTTCAACCTCACCTGCTATGTAACTATGTACTATGTAACTATGTATGATTAAGAGACCGCAGATGATGCAATAGTGTAAAATCAGCCGGCAGAGGGAGCTAGGGTTTTAATAAAATAATTAAGATACTGCAGGCGATACAGTAGTGTAAAATTACCATTAGTGGGACAGTTTTAATCATTCCTAACTGGTGTATGCCTAACTTTTAATGTATCTATGAGGATAGAGGCCACGGTGAATGTGAATATTATAATGTATGGTGCTTTAGGTGCACATTGTTTTTTGCACTTATAGTAGCTGCATCCCTTTTCTTTCAAACGATGCAGCAGCATACTATGAACAAAAGACAGCTCCAAGAACAGATGCTTAGTAACAAGTGAAACAGCCCAAACTTAAAAAAGGCTCTATTAACATAAAATAAAAATAGACCCCCCCCCCTCCAAAAAAAATGAAAATGCCAACATACCACCCCTGAAACAAAAGCCTTGCAGAAGAAAAAAAAGTGCTATGGTTTAGACAGCTGCTAAAAAGGATAATTGCCAAATAACTAGCTATTAGAATTAAAGTACAGTTTCCTAACTGAGCATAATCTCTCCCTATACAGTTTTCTGCTTTCATTATAACATACTGTGTATAACAACTTCCAATTCACTGACATTATGGCTGCTCTGTGCACCCCCTCTCTTTTATAGGGAGGCTGCTGGCTTAGTCCAAGGCTCTTATAAAACCATTGCCCATATTTAAGGAAATGCCCATAGTCAAGGCATTATGGATTAAAAAAAAATATCCTGGGGGAATCTGCACATAAATTTGCCAGAGCCGAAAATCTCAAACCTCAGAGATTCACCTGAAACCCATGGTAGCAATAAACCCAAACCTCGAATCTACTCAGATATGCACCCATCCACAGCTAGGAAGGTGCTAGGGACAAGACAACTTTTGTTGTGTAGCTTTTTCCTGGCAGGTGGAAAAGATGTAAGAGCTAGAGATGGAAAGGACTGGGAAAAAAAAATATTTTTTTCCTGTTTTTGTTCAAAGCCTTTTTTTTGCTTTTTTTGTAAAAAAAAAAAAAAAAGAAAGAAAGAAAGTGGAATATGTTCATTTACAATGATAAATAATATATCTTTGACATGACATTCAAAATACATAACATGAAGATCTTAATGAAAGATTTCTGAGGCTTTATGTAAGGTATTAAATTATTGTTCTCTCAGCTGAAGACCAGCAAATCCTGGAATTAGGTTAGTTTGCTTGTGGACTCCATCTTGTACCTCTTACAGTTGGGTTATTGTTGAGGTTACAATACAGGTAGATGTTAGTCTCTGTCCTCTCAAGCCTTAATTTTAACCATATTCTCCACCATCCCTAAGATAAGATTTACCTATAGTCTGCATTGGTTTTTTTTTCCTCCTCTCAGTAAAATGAGCAATATATGCTTCTGGGTAGGCAGTGTCAATAAGAGCCCTTGCACACTGGGGCGGGGGGCGGCGTCGGCGGTAAAACGCCGCTATTATTAGCAGCGTTTTACCGTCGGTCTGCGGCCGCTAGCGGGGCGGTTTTACCCCCCGCTAGCGGCCGAGAAAGGGTTAAATACCACCGCAAAGCGCCTCTGCAGAGGCCCTTTGCCGGCGGTATAGCCGCGCCGTCACATTGATTTCAATGGGCAGGAGCGGTAAAGGAGCGGTATACACACCGCTCCTTCACCGCTCCGAAGATGCTGCTGGCAGGACTTTTTTTACCGTCCTGCCAGCGCATCGCTCCAGTGTGCAAGCCCTCGGGGCTTTCACACTGGAATGCAAGGAGCGGCACTTTCGGGTCGGTTTTCAGGCGCTATTATTAGCGCAATAGCGCCTGCAAACCGCCCCAGTGTGCAAGGGCTCTAACTGAAAATGCAAACTGGCAAGAAGCATTTAAATTATTATGAGGGTGGTTACCTATTCTCATGTATAGTTGAAATGTTCTTAACATATACAGTCTTTGTTATTCCATTTTGAATAAAAAGTAACATTTCAGGCTGGGTTCACACTAGTGCAAATCGGATGCAGGTTTCCCCAAATCCAATTCGCACAGCAGGAGATTGTGACCGGCTCTATGGAGACGGTTCACATATCTCCGCAGTGGCTCCGTAGCAATCTGCAAAGGAGCCCTGTGCATCTTTTGGTACATTTCAGGTCCGAATTCAACCAAAAATTCGGGCTGAAATCGGACCTGAATCGGTGAACGAGGACGCATCAGACTCCTGCTGTGAGCCGCTGCGTGCTCATATGTGAACGCAGCCTTAAAAAGCTCAGTTTATTTACTGAATAAGCTGTACTTTTATTTCAACCATAATATTTTTATATACACTGCATTGCACCTTCCCAGTGTACTCAAAACAACTTTCAATTTGTAACTGCGTCACACTGAATTCAGTATTTTTTTTAATTTATCCAAAATTTCAATTTTTTCCGTAAAAAACAGGGAAAAAATGTTGTTTTCCCATGGCTTTAAAATTTCCAGAAATCTCTAGTTTGGGCTATTTCAAACAGGTGGCTGAGCCTTGTTTTTAAAGTCCACCTGAATTGTAAAAATACAGCCAGACAGGGCTGTACACATGCCATAGACGCTGCACTTTTACATTGAGCTGTTGAGTTTTACAGGCGGTACACCTGTCAAACTCATTGAGTTCAATGGAGCTGCAGTAGAGCCTTGAGCTGATTCCTCAGCTCGCAGTTGCAGCGCCCTTTTCCAATTTACTAATTAAGGTAAAACAAAAAAATGCTGCTATCCACTCCTGAAGCCTGTCAGCTGCTGCTAGACTGCCCTCTAAAAAACAATGCAATGGTAATCGCTTTTCAGAGAGTGGTAAGTATTACCGCACATCTGAAAGAGGCCTCAAAAGACTACAAGCAGAAGAAAATACTACTAATGTAATAAAGTAATTCAACAACGTGATTACCATATATGGCTAAACATGTTAATCTTCTCTCCAGGATTTAGGGATGTAAGTTGCAAATAGAGTGATTTCTGATATCTTGATTGTACTTTAGGTAGGAGCAGACTGGTCCTGCAGGTGCAGCAATCCCTCCTGAAATGCATGACTGCAGTACAGCAGAAATATCGATAAATATTCATCTCACATGGCGGATTTATTGGTAGAATGTTAATGTAGCAATAACTCACGGTGGAGCTGCTGGTTTAAATGGGTCTGTTACCTTCACTTTGCTTCCCTCTGTTTCACCTGCACTGGTCTAGGGCAGTGTTTCTCAACTCCAGTCCTCAAGGCGCCCCAACAGGTCATGTTTTCAGGCTTACCATTATTTTGCACAGGTGATTTAATCAGTATCACTGCCTTAGCAATTACCACAGCCATTTCATCTGAGGGAAATCCTGAAAACATGACCTGTTGGTGCGCCTTGAGGACTGGAGTTGAGAAACACTGGTCTAGGGGTTCCATTGAGTTTACTCAACACGCACACGCACCAACACTGAAGTACGTTTTCAATGCTTTATTAAACAGTCAAAATTTAGGAAGTAGCAGGAAAGAGGTGGAAAAGGAAACCTTCAGGAGAAACTCAAATATCTTCTTCTAATGTCTTAGCGACAAATGTCCCGGTAGATTTCAGATAATTAGGTGGAATGCGCTCCCCTTGTGGGACGCACTCTTTGCTCGTCTGGATAGGCCTCTCTCACCGGTCTAGCAGCCAGTACGCAGCACGAATCTAAAGTCTCTGCCACAGACTTACTTGGGGGGGTAAATCTGCACTATCCTCTGCCACAGGATGTATCAGATCTTCTGCAGTGAACAGTCAGTCACAGTGCCTGAACCTTTAAGCCGAACCGGCGACACTATGCTGTATGGTCACTTCTTTCTTGGATACGTCCTGCAACCCCTCTATAGACCAGCACGCTGCGCAATCTCTCCAAGACGGGTCCTCCCCTGGGATCTCCTCGGCTGTCCAGCTTCATCACACAGGACCGACAGCTCAGGACCATTCCTCGGCCGTGGTGGTAGGCCCCAGACAAGGCTCTGGACCCATCCCTGCGCCGCAGCATCGTGGGCCTCCCGATCGGAGGACCACGAGGTAGCTCCTTAACGCATACCTTTTGGCCAGGAGGGCCAGCAAGTGGCTGTAAAACGACCTTAGAACATGGCGTCTGTCCCATAAATACCCCCTTCCCAGAATGCAACTCGGAGGACCACCTCCACCGAGCTTGTCTCCGAGACAGAGGAGCATCTATACACTTCGACATGTTGCCTTTCCAACACTGACTAATGGTAACAGCAACACCCACCGGTCAGCACGGAAACACACACAACGTCAGCCAAGCTGAAACAGAGGCGAACTTTTAACCTTCCTAACACCCAATTCACTAAATTTACCTAATCTGCGGTAGATTGTAAATCTACCAGCACTACATTAATATAAAGGTTGATCAGGAATGGGTAATAGGTTATGGATAAGCTTTGCCTGCTCTTACAAATCTGCTGAAATGCCATTGATATTTGGGGGATAATTTAGGTGTTTCAACTAATCAAGTATAAACAAATTATTTTACAATTCTTTGCTTCGATCGCCCAAACAGGGGGGAATTATCTCAAACACAAATAGGAAAATGTAGATAAATAGATAGATAGATAGATAGATAGATAGATAGATAGATAGATAGATAGATAGATAGATAGATAGATAGATAGATAGATAGATAGATAGATAGATAGATAGATAGATAGATAGATAGATAGATAGATAGATAGATAGATAGATAGATTGTCCATAATACATTTATGAGTCCAATGCAGAAAAACAGAAATTAAATTACAATATGAAACACGACAAAAGCTTTTGGTCTGATATATTTCCCAAATCAAACACAATAATGCATACACTGTACAAAAACAGGTTTTCTCAAACACCTGCCTTCCAGAATGTTTCTGTAAAGAGAACCTGAATAGATTCCATTAGTAGTACAACAAAGCAGATAGTACAAATGCTATAGCCTTACACTATTTTCATATAGAACATTCACATAGTGCGCAACAAAAACCATAAAGAGACAGAGATTGAGTTGTCATCTGCAAAGTAATAATTTTCTTTGAAATGCATAACATCTACATATAACTATGTGACACTTTCCATTTGCATTTGACTTATTTCATAAAACACTGATAGCAGAGTATAATTTTCATTTCTTCACCACTCTGGCAGTACTTTTATATAGAAACTAATTTTCAACTGTATAAAGAAAATATACATCAGAAAAACACCTTGACTTTTGTTATCCAAATTGTCCCAGAAATTGTCAGGCTTCTCTTAGCCAACAAAGCAACAAGGATTTAAATATATCCCTTTGATAAATGAAAATCTGTAAAGGGAGAACAAAATAGAGAAAACCAAGAGAAGGAGAGAAATGAGAAAAGCAAAAGTTGTAGAACAATTGGTAAGAAATTAAAAGAATAGAAATCTAAGAAAAAGATATACACGTCAAATCCATGTACCTTCTGTGTATGTTTGTGTGTGTATATATTAATGGGCACACTGTGCAAAGGTTTTAGGCAAAGTAAGAATGCTTTTAGAAATATATATTTTAATTGTTTATTCTTATAAATGTAAAAAATGCGAGCGAACAGAAGAAAAATCTAATTCAGGTCAATATTTGGTGTGACTACCCTGCAAATTCAGCAACAACTCTTGCTCTCTTACATGTCAGGAATTTTGTAGGATAAGAGTCAGATGACTAACCAGTTATACCAAGCAGGTGCTAATTCTCATCAATTTCATATGTAAGTTGAAACACAATAGGTAAAGGAGTTGTAAAGGCAGACATTTTTTATCTTCATGCATTCTATGCATGGAGATAAAAAGCATTCTGTGTGTAGCAGCCCCCCTAATACTTACCTGAGCCCCATCTCTATCCAGCGATGTCCACAACTGCCTCCGCCATCCGGGACTCCCCTCCTCATTGGCTGAGACACAGAAGTGGCACCATTGGCTCCTGCTGCTGTCAATCAAAGTCAGATAGCCAATGAGGAGGGAGAGGGGGTGGGGACGAACCACAGCTCCGTGTCTGCATGGATACATGGAGCTGCATATCAGACTCCTACTTACCAGACCGGTGAGTCCGCTTGGGCAGAGAGTAGGCTCCCTTACGCGTCCGACTCGCGGCCCCTGGTAAGGTAACAGGAAGCACAGGAGTGCGGAGTGGTATGAGAGCCTGTGAACTAGAGTCCAGATGCTGGTGGAATAGCAGTCTATGAACAGCAGGTGCAGGCTGGAACACAGGCGATGAGACTGAGCAGGATGGTCAGGAGACAGGCTGGGTTCGGCAACAGACTGGCAGCAAGGTACAATAGGAGCAGGCAGAAGCGGAGTCAAACAGGCCAAGGTCAGGTACAGGCAGCAAAAAGGGGAATCCAAGGGCAATCCGGGTCGTCAGGAGATCAGGTAAACAGGAAGACAAGACAGGAAACAGGAACTATGGCACAGGAAGCTGATGATCAGGCAGCACTGAACAGAGTGCCTGACAAACTTAAATAGGCCGGCTTGCTCACAGGCACGCCCTCTGGTGGCCAATCCCATGACCAGCAAGGTGAGCTCTCTGACACTGCAGCTTGGCTCGGGTACCCCCATAGCCAGCTGCTTGCTGTGGGGGCATTCAATGGGAGGGAGGGGGCAGGAGAGCCGAAGAGGGACCCAAGAAGAGGAGAATCCAGGCTGCTCTTTGCAAAACCAACTGCACAGGACAGGTAAGTATAACGTTTGTTTTTTTTTTGTTTGTTTTTTTAACGAGACTTTACAATCACTTTAACTGAAACAGAAATAGCTGCATAGGAGGCTAAAAACTGGGTGAGGAGCAGCCAAACTCTGCTACAAAGATGAGGTTGTGAAAGACCGTTTCATGTCACAGGTCATGCACCTCTATAAGACTGAGCACAGAAACAACACACAAGGGGGATGATTTACTAAAACTGGAGAGTGCAAAATCTGGTACAGCTGTGCATGGTAGCCAATAATCTTCTAAGTTCAGTGCAATCAATAAGGCTTTGACAAAAACCAAACAAACTGAAAGCTGTTTGGTTTCTATGCAGAGCTGCACCAGAAGGATACACTTTAGGACTTTGATTTTGGACACTTACTGCTTTTTACAGATTTTTTGTTTTTTCATACACATTTTTCCTCACCTTTCACAAATTGCTTTGTTGGACTTTTTATGCACACATACTGGGGTTTTTTTATTGCCATAACTGTTTATTTCGGAGTTCCTGTTTTTTACTTTTGGGCACATTTCTATACATATATAGGTAGTTGGTATATATTGAGACATTGGCACATAAACATATATTTTAGGAGCACGTTGCACTTTATTATATTAACACTTGCTGGGAGTGTTGTTTGCACTTTAATAGTCCCCACAACACATTGGTCACACGCATATTAATAGTTTTATTTTTTATTTATTTATTTATTCTACACGTATGTCTCCTTTTTTTCTTGCACTTGTAGGAATCATCATTTAATGTAAATATTGCTGGACAGCGCCAATTCCCCTGTTTATAGCAATTTTTGTATACTGGATTTCACCTAGGTGATTTTCATTTTCATTTTTAGGGGGGCAGCAGTCCTTCCTTGTCCCTATCCTCCTAAGCGTGGAATTACCGTCACCCATCTTATTTACCAATCTCTAGGGAAAAGTCCTCTGTACAGTGCAACTTCCCTTCCAAACTGAACAGCCTATTTGGCTTTAGTAAATCAACCCAAGTGACATTCTGCAGCTAATAAATTAGTACATTACGTATGTGGGGAGGACCACAAGAAGCAGAGGCCAGTGCCTGAGGGTCACATTACAGGCAGGTCCCGTAATCTTTGGTCTAGTGGGGTCCAGGTACAGGATTAGCTGTCACAGATAACTACTGTGCAGGGACCAGCTCAAGCAATTTAAAGCCCAACTCCTGGTAAAAAAATACATTAAATTCCACAAACTGCTTCCTAAGCTATCATGCAATGTAATAGATCAAAGTCACATTTTCCTCTATGAGCCAAGCTAATTTCCTGCACTGGGGACAAGGGATTCTTCCCTGATCATTATCTTGTTGGGCATTCACAACCCCAATAGGTTCTACTGCATCTGTAGCCTATGAGAGAGGACCCAGACCCTGCAAGCATCACCTCCACCAACAGGAAGTGTCCACATTGTGCAGGCAGTGAAGTGGATGCCCGAAGGACACCAGGAAGTATATAAAGAGGATTGTCACGTGACCAAAACTTCAGGTAAGTAAATTGGTAAATTCTATAGTTCTTCATCCCAGCGATTAGTTATAGGTGTTGGGATTTAATAAAGCTCTTAAACAAAGAGGGCAAAAAAAATACCAGTAATAATCCAGTAAAAAAAAACTAAGGGGGGTAGGCAGGTGGGCGGGCAATTGGCTTCTATATCAGTTTGTGAAAAAAGTTGCGCTGTCTGTGAATCAAAGAAATTAATCCCAAAAAAATAGATACAATGAATAATAATACAATACAATAACCTTGTAAAACAACTGTATCCAAATAAAAATATATAACACTACAGTGTCAAATCTTAACAAAATTGTCAAAAAAATATATCTGTGAGGTAAAAAATGTGAGATAAACAATGTCCAAATGTGTCTTCAAAACTGATGAATAAAAGTGTACTGCTATAAGTATCTAAACTGATACATTTGTGAGTCTTTAACCGTGTTCAACCAGTGCTCAAAAGAAAAATATAAGCCTCTTAGCAAAATGATATGATCTCTATATTATAGGAGATCATACAAAGCATAGAATCAAGTGATGTCATAGAAGCAGCCAGCTGTCGCTTTCACAACCACACTCCTGGATAATCTCCATGGCATCTGGCATCTCAGCCTCCACACACCCGCGATCACAGTCGGTGTGAGCCACAGGTCAGGTCTCCCTTGTACTCAGGATGCAGTGTGTTTGTTACATGCAAGACAGAGGAAGACTCATAATGCAGTATGTCCACATAACATTTTTATTAATTTAAAATACAACATTGCACTTTAAAAAAAATGGATAAAATATAGCAGTAGAAAGAAAGTGATCCAACCACGGAATACACCAGCTGGACCAGAACATCTCCTATCGTCTCCCGACACGTTTCTCTGTATAAGGCATCATCTGGGAATGGAGGATATATTTTTATGGACAATTGTTTACATTTGACATTTTACAGATCAATGCCTTTCAGCTGAGGGCTGTACACATGCCTTTTGACCTTCGAGGACTGGTAAGTGGCCATTTATCCTCCTAGCACATTGGTGATACATGCAACACTCTGAAATTTTTTGGAGTCGCGTTCTTTCAGCTCTTTACACTATTTGGGACTGTTTTGTTCTAACTACCTATATTACAGTCGCTTTTGGGACTTTTTTCCATTTTTGGATATTTAATTTGTTACATATTTTGAATGTTTTTTTACTTATGTTATTATATATGTCACCATTGGCATTTTCGTTTGTTCACAATGTGTTCATTTATTGTGCTGTTCTACATATCGTAATATAGGGGTGAACAGCTGTACACTTTGACATATAGCACTAGTATTTGTTTTGAGCTCTGATAATAGCTTATTTTTTTACAAACAGCACACTTAATTTTATTTTCACGTAATTTTATCTCCCGGTATTCAGGGAGTCTTAGGTGCAGCAGTTCTTAATAAAAACTAGGCTAGCGTACCCTTCACCAATTTTTTAGTCACTGTAGTGTTATATATTTTTATTTGGACACAGTTGTTTCACAAGGTTAATTCAGTGTATCTAATTTGGATGCAATACCTGTTGATTAGGAGATTTTTTTGGGATTAATTTCTTTAATTCACAGACAGTGCAACTTTTTTCACAATTTGGTATATATTTTTTCTGTATTCAAGAATTTTAAGGTGCAGCAGTTTATGTTCGCTCTAGCGCGAGGTTTATTTTATACCACATTTTTCTAATTGGCTTCTATATCTCACTCCTGATTCAAGTAACCCAAGAACTAAGAGATCCAGATGGGAGGTTCCTCTTCCTATGCTACATCTTATACAATGAGATGTTTACCCTTGCAAACATATACTGTACTTGCCAAGCCAAGGACAGAAATTGCTATTCAAAAAGATTATGTCAAAATTGGAACAGATTCTGAAAAGTTACTTTTACTTACCCGACATCAATCTTATTGGAAAACACATGTGGTCACTACAATTAGTAAAATGTGAAATCTTAATCTGTGGGGTGGAGTGTGTGCCATGCATCTACCCTCCCACTCTTCTTATAGTACCCACTCTTCCTATAGTAGAATAGATGATTTTTTTCAATGTTCTTTCCCTTCTGAGCTGGCACCCAGCCTCACACATTGGCTCACAGATATGGTTAGATCATGATTCACATTTCTTACACCCGAATCATACCGGATACACTAAAAAATACCTCCTCTTGGAGGATAAATGATTCCCTACATAAAGATAATGTGGTACAAGAAACCATCTGCGATTTTGTGTTAGCTCATGCATCTGATTCCATTCCACTGATACAACAGGAAGCTTTAAAATATGTCCTATGTGACACCCTCACACAACATGGGGCTAGACTGAAGGGAGCTAGGAACCCTCAAATATACACAAACACTCTGAAATACATGCTTTATTAGATCTATCTTAAACTCACCATGGAGCACGTGGTAGAAGATCCATGCATGAACTTGGTAATAATTCTGGCAAAATACTATGCCGTGTACAGACGATCCGAATTTCCGACAACCAATCCGTGGATTTTTTTCCGACGGATGTTGGCTCAAACTTGTCTTGCATACACACAGTTGCAAAAATGTTGTCGGGAATTCCGAACGGCAAGAACGCGCTGACGTACAACACGTACGATAGCACTAGAAAAAGGAAGTTCAATAGCCAGTGCATCACCCTTTGGGCTCCTTCTGCTAATCTCAGGTTAGTAGAAGTTTGGCGAGAGACGATTTGCGCTTTTCAGCCTCGTGTTTTTCAGTTCGTTACTGCTGTTCAGTTTGCGCTTGTGGGTTCGTATCTGTTTTTCAGTGCGTGTAGTCAGTTCGTATCTTTTTTCTAAGTGCGTTCTTGTACGCTCGTTTCTGATTTTAAGCTTGCTCTTCTCAGGACTTTCTGATTTTCAGTGCGTTCTGTTAGTTGGTTCTGACCAGCCGACCGTTTTGAAGCCATGTTGCGTTTATGTACTCGTCATAGAGTTCGTGCTATGCAGGGGCCTGGTGTTGGGGTTCTTAGTTTGACCCAAACCGAGTCCATGAACAGGGGGAGGAGTTCATGGATGAAGAATTGGTTGCTCCAGCGTGACCAATTCTCGCACATGCCTTTGTTGCGGGAGATCCAGGAGAATAATCCTGATGATTTCAGGAATTATCTCCGGATGACGGACCCTGTTTTTCAACGACTATCGGCTTTGCTGTCCCCCTATCTTACCGAGCAGGACACCTGCATGCGCAATCAAATGAAAGACCTAGTGCCAAAGTACCTCAGTAAGCAGGGTGACTCTGCAGGAACGCAGTAGCGATTTGTGCCAACGTCCCCGGAAATCGGGTTATAGATAAAAGGACTCTAGGCATGGGACTTTGGAGGCACAATAGTATTGGACTACAAAAAGTAAATTTAATAGGGGTATTTTATTAGAAGATTATACAAGACAATGGACACACATAGATTATTTAAAAGCAATTCAGGCTAAATGTAAACCCTAGTAATAATACACCGTATGGATCTTATCCTGCGAATTTGTATAGCATAAAGAGGGTTATCAATGTACACATATATCACTTAGTCCATATATAGGAGAAATACTTCCCCTGGGTATTAAACAGTAGACAGGTACATAGTTGTAGCAGACAAAATGCAGCAGGTTTGATAATCCACGGTGAGATATTCTCTAGTTGCTCTACATGTTTCGCGTTACGCAGAACGCTTCCTCAGGAGCTAGAGATTCTAAAGTTTAAAATACATAAAAGAAACAACAACAAAAACAGAGAATCAAAAGACATGAATATATTAAACACAATACAAATATAGGTATCAATATTAAAGGTGTAACCAATGCCAGGTAAAATGGCTGATGGGACAGGCCCTATAAGAGATTATGGTCTCCAACCAATACACGGTAAAGCCTGATGGTTGGGGTCAACATGCGCAAGCCATCACTCCAGAACAAAGGCTAGTCGCCACCTTGCGGTACTTGGCAACGGGGAGAAGTCTGCAGGACATCAAGTTCTCATAAGGCATCTCCCCCAGGCTCTGGCAATCATTATTCCAGAGACCTGTTCTGCCATCATACAGGTCCCGCAGAAGGACTATATTAAGGTAAGTTTCATCCTTTAACATCACATTCTATGTGTTTAATGTATGCTAATGTATTGTATTTATTTCATACCATACCATGATTGTAATATGCTGTTAATGTCCTCTTTGTCCTCATGCATGCTGGAAGCTTTTAATGCTCCTTTTTTGTCCTTCATGCATATTTGCCTTCACTAACCTCCCCAGCATGCTATCCTGGGCCCATACACACCTAGCCTAGTCACTTAACAATGTATTTTGTCAGCTCCATTGTAGTGCTTTACCCAAAACACCCCCTAAAATGTGTACAAATGTTATTTTTGTCCTTAAATGTATGCATAGTGCAAGAGGCTTTTTTTTGGGGGCCCAAACTCATTTGGAACCCTCTCTCCCCCCGCAACCGCTAAGTCAACCGATACCAATTATCTATCTGCTGTCAAACCCATACACACTATACCTACCTCTTTTGTGGTCAGATTGATAGATTAATTCACCAAAGCATGTAGCGCAAGGGCCTGCCTGAATACTTTCGAATGGTACTGTTTAAAGCTTTGTTCTCCTATTATCTTGATAGGTAATTGTAGAATGTAAAATCGTGCTTCAATTTGGACAGTGTGTATTAATATATTTGTATTATGACACTTCTTACCTTTCCAGTAGGCTGCCAATAGTTTAATTAAGGAGGGGCTGGCCAAAGTAACACACATTATTTATGTATTCAGCTCTCAATGAAGTGGAGAGGGTTACCTGTCCAAAACATCTCCCCCCCCCCATAAAATTTTTACACTGGGCCATCAGAGGGGAGGAGGAATCTGATAAGTGGACCTTATACTTTTGTCTTTAAATACTCCTTAAAATAAATGTTATAGTTATGTTGCCCAAGAATGTTTGTGTCTAACCTGCTTGCAATATTTATGTGCAAAAGTCCTAATTTTTTTTTGTTTGACTCCACAGTTTCCTTCAACCCCACAGGAATTGCAGACTGTGGCATCCCACTTTGCCCAGCGGTGGGACTTTCCCAACTGCAGAGGGGCAATTGATGGGAAACACGTCCACATCATCCCACCAGCAAAATCAGGGTCATACTATTATAATTACAATGGGTTTAATAGTATAGTGATGTTGGCGGTGGTGTCGGTGACATACGAGTTCCTGTATGTGGACGTGGGGAAGAATGGCCAGATGTCGGATGATGGAATCATCGCCCAGACGGCTCCAGAATGGTGGCTTGGGCTTGCCACCTGTGGAAGACAACGTGGCTGGTGTTAGTCGCTGATGAAGCGTTTGGGCTAGGTGACCATCTCATGAGGCCATTTCCAATGAGGACCCTCACCCCGGACCAGAGGGTTTTTAACTACCGGTTCTGGTTGCTTACCTGCTGCATTTTGCACAATTTCCTACAGAAAAATGCTACGAACTATGTGGCCTCAGTTGGGCCTGAGGCCGGATTTCTAGATCAAGCAACCCTGACGGCACTTGAAGCTGGCCGTCCTGGCTTGCCCCCCAAAGCGCCCACGATGTCAGACAAAAATATCTGGAGTACTTTGCGGGTAGGGGGGCCATTGATATGCCAGCAAATGTATAAAACTTTTTTTTTTTTAATTTTAATTTTAAAATGAACTAATATTTCATTTGATTTCCTGCTTGTGTACCTGTTAGATGTCTCCTAGGTTCTCCAATGGGCTTTTCTTTTTAGACATTTTCTTCAATAGTGCAAATGTAATTTATTTGATACATGAGGTGACAATCTCTTCTTCAGCTAACTATTAGGTTGTGGGTCTGCTACACACACACACATTGTTTTTGTTGCACTGTGTGGGTTATTTACTAACGGCAAATCCACTTTGCACTACAATTCCACTGCAAGTGCACTTGAAAGTGCACTTGTAGTGCAAAGTGGATTTGCCTTTAGTAAATAACCCCCATTGTCACTGTAAACACAAACTTACTCCAACTAGTATTGAGCATTGAAAGAAGAAGCCACACATTGTTGAGTATAAAAATTTTTACTCTGTGCGCATTCATATGTGCGTTAGAAAAGGGTTTTTGAACAAACCAACATCTTTGGTGTATAACATTTTTATGTTTGACATTATAAATATCCTTTTTTTGGTTAAACAGGCATGTTTAAAACCATAACATACACAACTCAGGAACTTACAAAGTTCAACTTTGAAAAAATGAAAGCAATATCAGACATTAGTATGTTAAAACTGTTTTGATCTTGCCTTCATCAGATGGGGTGATGTCACCCCTGTTAAAGCCAAATTTTGAAGATGCACACAAATTGGGAGTGAAAATGTGGATTTCCCTTCTGATCCCATGCCTAATGTCAACATGTGCTAGCTCCCATCATGGGGGATCAATGGACGTGTTTCGAGGGTGCAACCCCTTCCTCTCACCTATTTGAGTTGCGAGGAAGGGATTGCACCCCCAAAATGCGTACCTTGATATCCCATGATGGCAGATAGCACATGTTGACACACTGTGTGCATCTTCAAAATTTGGCTTTTAAAATACTATAAAATTTGAATTAAAATAAAAAAGTCCTCGACAAAATGGTACAAGTTTTGTGTGTTTTAGATTCTGCCTAAAACATCCATGATGTTCTTCATTTTTTGTTGAACATCATTGATGTTTTCCTTTATCTTTTTTAAATCAGGATTGCACACCTCGTCATTGCACACCTCGTTGTTGCTGTTCTCCTCTGCATGCACCTGCTCTGTCTCCGTCATGTGCTCTCCCACTGCGCCGAAAGAGAAGGGGTGGGGAATAAACTAGAAAGAAGGTCAGGGGTGGAGTTTCACGCATGGGCAGTGTATATAAAGCGTAACACGCGTGCTTTGTAGGTACAATCTGTGAGCGGAGGACGAAGTAGCGTAAGCGCCGATCGTGCTAACGAAGGTACAATTTTAACTTGGGGCATCAGTGGCCTATACTGCTTATAGATTGAGGTTTATATTGGGACAAGATTATGAGAGGTTAGCCTGACATTAGGGTTTGTCTTGTGTTGTGTCTTGCAGATAAAATGGATAGATTCAATGATCATGACTTCCTCCCCAACTTCATTGATAAATACAGGGAGCTGCCCTGTCTGTGGCAGGTGAAACACCCTTCTTATAATAATAAAATAAAAAGGAAGGCAGCGCTGAATCAATTGCTGGAATTGGTGAAGCAGGTAATTCCCACGGCAACCATCCCCTATTTGAAGTGCAAAATTGGTGGCCTGAGGAGCAGATATAATAGGGAAGAAGGAAGAAGTGGAGGAGCCCAGCTTGAGCCAGGTATAGCATTGTTAAACATATTTCTTGTCAAAAGTTAATGACGTTAACTAGATGTTATTATTGATCACTAATTTCTTATTTAACAAAGTGGTTTACATATCAATAGACAGTAGTAGCCAAATATTATTGGGACAAGAATGACAAATGCTGGGGTCAGAATGATAGTCTTTTCTATTTGTTAACATTCAATTTGCAACAGTCATGAGCTCAAAATTTTGTGTGATTGATGACCAAAAAAAAAACGTCCCATTTTCATACACAGGAAAGTCTCAGCCAGGAGGAGAGCGTGGAAAGTCTCAGCCAGGAGGAGGCCATGGAAAGTGGCAGCCAGGAGGTGGCTGTGGAAAGTGGCAGCCAGGAAGTGGCTGTGGAAAGTGGCAGCCAGGAGGTAGCTGTACCAAGTAGCCTGACTAAATCGCAGGTTCCTCCCCTCCGCCTTCCAACAAAAAGGCCCAGGAAGGGAAGTAACGTGGAGGAGTCAGCACTTTCTTTGATTCGGCAGGCTGCTGCTGCCATCAGAACCACCCCCAATCTTCAAGAGGCCTATGCCTGCATGGCAGCCAGCAAAATGCAGGAAATGGAGGTGGGCCAATGCCTCATTTGTGAGGAAGTCATGTATCAGGCCCTAAATACGGGGGTGATGGGCAAACTCACAAAAAAAAGTCACGTATGTGAGTTGAACCATACTCCTCCTCCACCTCCTGCCACAACTCCAACACCACAGCGCCACAGCCTGGAAGGAAGCGTGGAAGGAAGACAAGAGTGGGATGGCCTGGGTTTGGTCTGGTCTGGCAAAAGACGCAGGCTGTGTAAGACCACAGCCTGGGGACATATATATCATCTGCTGCTACTCCCGATCTCCTGGAGTCCTGGACCGGATTGTGCTACCTTATTAAATGGACTCATCAGGCTACCAATTTGGCCTGTCAAATAATTGATGTCTGGCCTGCGGTACAAAGGCTTCGCCAATTTCAACAGTTTATCCAGCGTTGCCTTCCTCTTTATTTTGTTATGACCCCTAATAAATGTCTATTTTTTTTCACAAATACTTGGCTATGTGTTTTAGTTCAAAAAGGACAGTTTGTTTGTGAGTAAGCAGGTACATTTCAAAAATACAAAGTCAAATTAACATGTGACACCAACACCAACCAATCTCCTTGAGGTTAAAAAATATAAGATAATAATGGTGTTGTGGTAACTTGATACACAAAATACCAAAAAATATTATGATGATCACTAGAAAAAAAACATAAAAAAAAAAAATCAGGAGATCTTGATAAAAAAAAAAGGAGATCACTATAAAAAAAAATTAGAAACATTATTCTGGAGATCTGGCAAAAAAAAAAAAAAGATTATTCAGGAGATCACGAGAAACAATAAAGAAATGAGTTTGTCAGAACTCTGTGTGAATATCAGCAGCAAAACAACTTCATTATTTTAGCATTATAAAGAAGAAGAGAAAGATTTAAAAAATTGCAGCATGACGAATGTGCTATCTCCATTACCAATGCTAGTTTTACCAGACCGAGCGCTTCCGTCTTGTATTTGATTCAGAGCATGCGTAGAATTCTGTGCATCCGAATTGTCTACACACGCTCGGAAGTTACCACAACGGAGTTTGTTGTCGTAAAATTTGAGATCCACCTCTCAAACATCTGTTGTCAGAAATTCCAACACGAAATGTTCGATGGAGCCTACACACGGTCGGAACTTCCAACAAGCTCACATCAAACATTTGTGGTCAGAAATTCCGATCATGTGTACGTGGCATTAGAGTGAAACAGGCCCAAACATATCCCAAAAATCAGATGCAAAACAAAGCATTGTCTATATTTTCAAAAACATTGTTAAAGTTTTTCTTCACTACAGCACCTCACTGTATGCTACGACTAAGGCTGCTGCTGAAACGCGTCAGTTATTTTGCTTGTCACTTCATGTAACCAACCATTAAAATTGCTATATGGACTACAGAGTTGCCGGCTTAATCCTTTTACTTGTCCTCGCTGTATGACCTTTCCACCTTAGAAGCTATCCAAACATCAGTAGACACGGAAAAGGCATTTGACTGCTTCAATTTGGCTTTTCTTTCCACAACTCTCACCCAAACTGGACTCCCCCATGCCTTTATATGCTTGCTATAGAACACCCAGCCATAGTAATAAGTAATAACCCATCCATCCACGAAATCTCTATTGGAGACCAGGAATATAAATTATGCTGATTAGCAGAAGACCTACTACTTTACATTACTAACCTGCAAGTGGGTTTCCCAGTACTGTTACAAGATATCTCTAGCTTTACATTACATAGTAGCCTTATAGTTGCCCATAAAACTGAAGTCTTCAATATTTTCATAGAGGTTATAACTAACCTTCAGCAGACTTTTCCCCTGCACCTGGCAAACCAGGGCTCCCAAATATCTAGGAATCCTAGTATACCCTCACAAAGACACACTTGATGCCATGTGTGCTCAACTTGTGGCTCTCCAGCTGCTGCAGAACTACAGTACCATCATGCTTCTGACTTTAGGAGCAATGCTTGTAACCGTCAGCCTTGTAATGCCCCATGGAGCTTTAAGTTCTACAACAGCTGGATGGTCAAAGGTTGAGCACCCATGCGCCCATGCCCTAAACTACCTACCTTTACTGACCCAGACACAACAGACACTAAGGAAATGGATAACCCTCCATCACACCAGGTTTGGCAGGATGGCCTTGTCTAAAATAGGCAATCTTCCACTTTTTTTAATGTGCGTTTCAAATAGTATCTGTTGAAGTCCCAAGTACCTTTTTCTACACCTGTTACTCTTCCCTTCTTTGATACATATGTGCAGGAGGTGGTATGGCTTTGGCACAATATTCTCATTTAATGAAAACAGGATGGAGGTATGGCCTACCCTATTTAGTTGTTTACAACAAAACATCATTATTAACTAAACTACCAGATAGGATTTTTAATACTCCACACAAACAATTGGTTCAGATTGAATCACCTCTATCACCTATCTCCGTAACCCCCCAGCCGTGGATCATGTCCTCCCTATGACCCCTTCGTACTTCTATCCCTTTCTGTTTACCGTCCCTTCTGAAAGTGTAGAACTCGCTCATTAGAATGCTCAAATCTCATTGCACATTGGCCGATGATCCCAATATTTGGTAATCCAGAGTTTCCACCAGGACTGTCCTTCCAAAGGCTGCTCTGACGGTCTGTGACTAAGATTTCCCCAGGACATACAGCATTGTCAGCAAATGGCTTGTAACCATATCCATCATTCACAGAAGAAATTACTTGGAACTGGGACAATTGGTGGCCTGCTTTCAACCAAGAGACTATCTCCTAACAGAGGTCCCCTACATAGACCCCTTACAGTGCTCTAGTGCTGAAAGGCGAATACATTCTGCATCTACACTATACTACCTGTGATGGATTTGAGCCACTGGTACTCCAGATTACTTTGTGGAATGGGAAAAAGGAACGAGCAGTAGCTTATCAGACAACCTTACTAAAGTGCTTACCCCAATCCACAAGAAATCCTTTGCCAGTCCTACCCTGGAAAGGAGCTTTCAATTACTCACTACGTGGCAGAATTCACGCCATGCTTTCCTAAGTAACTGGCACCTGTGTGAGATGCCATGATTACATGGGAACATTAGTACATATCTGGTGGTCATGCCCTTGCCTTAGCTCTTCTTGGTCATCAATTTTGGATATATATGACATAACATCTATTAAAATATCCAGCTCCCCACAACTTTACCTCCTATTTCTTCCTCCAGGCTCCATAGTCTCCTACAAGAAAGGCTTACTCTGGTTCTTCCTAATAGCTGCAAGATCAGAAACACACAAAGACACATGAAAACCATTACACCACCCTATGTACATAAATGGATAGTGGACATTAAGTTTTTTTCTAAAAGAATGGGGGAAACTGGCCAGAAATCTTTACAATTTGCTAAATTCTCTGATGTCTGCAGTCCCTGGATGTACTTCTGTACTACCTCACGATTCAATGAACAGCTACTACAAAAATGGGGTTAAATGAACACATTTCATTTCAGCAATGTGAGACAAAGGTGTGGATGGAATGCCCCCTTCCCTATCCTTATGCCCCTCTCCCCTTCCTTTCCCACATCTCTTTCCTTTACCGTCTCTTTCTGTGCCATTAGCGGAACATTAGGTTACTTATATCAGCATCACAGTGCCTAATGGAGTGCTTAAAAGTCTGTATGAGAATACAGATACCTTTGTTACTTTAGTTTGTGTGAATCCTCATTTGTTGTGAAAACATTTTTTATACCTGGTTTGTGTGTCATCAAATACTATTACTTCTCACAAAATGAAAGATTGCTTAATAACTTGTATGTTCTGGCTGGTTGACTCTGTATTACTTTGAACATTTCTCAATAAAACGTAGAAAGAAAATGTTTAAAGTGGAAGTCCAGTCAAAAATGAAAATTTTTCTATTAATTATATGGAAGATATCTTTATCTTTGACATTATTCATTTTCTACATAGCCGATTGCCAAGTTTAGAAAGTTTAATCAAAGGTAGTCAATCAGCTTCTTCCTGTTCTTCAGGGACAACCTTATTTCCTTATTTCTGAATTCTGCATGGGGACCTCTCACTTCCTGAAAAAGTTGTCCTTCTCTGATACACAGGCATGCCTACTGTTCATTCTCACCGCCCGTCTTGCCCAACCCGGCCCAGCCCCACCTTTTTAGACAGACATGCCTAGACCTGCCCAGCCACACCCCCATCCCTTCGCTCATTCACAGATCTCCTCCTGTCTTCATAGCCTTGTTTTAGATAGCAGTTTCTCCTGAGGGGGGGGGGGGGGGGACAGGCTTTGGAAGCATGTTCTGTTTGTTAGAAACTGTTAGATTATAATGCAACATGCTGCAGATTTTCTACAGTGTACAACCACGTGGTTGTTTTTGCATGGCAATTTAAGTGTTAGGGTGGACTTCTACTTTAAGACAGTAAGTCTAATTACACACATGCACCATCTTTGTTCCACAAATAAACGTTTAATACAGTTTAGACACCATGTATCAAATTTGAGCCAACTACAGGGTGGTGATCTCTGTAAACAGGCTGTTAACACTTTCCTGTCCAGCCTACAGCAGAATGACAGCTAGGCTGTGGCTTTAAGATCCCGACTGGATATCATATGACATCCTTCACATGCACGCCCCTGGGGGCACGCAGCGCAGTCAGCGGTGGCAAGAGGTGTCCCTCGGACACAGCGCATCACGGATCAGGGTAAAGAGCCAATGACGTAGGCACTTTACCGTGTGATCGACTGTGTCCAATCACATGTAAACAAATGCTGGTTATTGGCTTTTTCTTTCCTCAGTGCTGTCAGTGTCTGAGGAAAGGCAAGCTGGATAACAGGCTTTCCAGTTTCAGGGGACATTTACACTGATCATCACTACCCTGATGATCAGTGCTGCATATCAGTGTCCATCAGTGCCACCTTCTCAGTGCAGCCTCATCATTGCCCATCAGTGCAGGATAAAAATTACTTAATTTACAAAATGTTAACAGGAACTAGGAAATTTTTTTTTCTCCAAAATGTTCCCTCTTTTTTATGTTTAAGAAAAAAAACAGTGGCAATTAAATACCATCAAATGAAAGCTCAGTCTGTATGTCGGTCTAAAAAAAAATTATAAAAATTTAATTTTTTTTTGGTACAGTGTTGCAAGACCACACAATTGTCAAAGTGAGACAGCACCGGAAGCTGAAAAGAGACCCAGGCAAACGTGAATGGAGCTCTACCTGTTGAAAGGATAAAATGCAAAAATATTTAAAAATGCAACATTTTATATCTATTTATTATGGCCAGAAATACAATTTTTTAATCAAGAAAATATAGACAAAAGGATATGGTCGCCAACAAATGTTTGGAAATGATCACCGATTTGTTTCTCTACGCCCATAATGACAGCACAAAGGAGGCCTTTTTTATTTTTACAACCACGTTCTTCTTAGATAAATGATGAAGAAACTCCTGCGCTGTCAGAAATACCTATGCTAAGGGGCACTGCTGCAACACCTAAATGGCTGATCCAAACAGACAAAAGTGGTGTGAATAAAGTGAGTGGTGATTGCGCTGTGATAAAAAGGGGAAGGGGGGAAGAGGAAGGGGAAGGGGCTAGCTAAAATGTATAGAGAGGTGAGTGAAAAAAAAAAAAATATTTTAAAAAGTATAATAAGCATGAGGGCTAGTATCATACTAGCACATGAAAAATATTGTAAATACTGAAAAAAACGAAAAGAAAGTTCTCAGTGCAAAAGCACTAGTATCATACTAGCACATATGTGGTAACTCAGCAAATACTTATTGGTGACGCCAAGTAAATAAATAAATGGTGAACAATCCCACCACCTAGTAGTACAAAGTGCTCAAACAATGAGTCAACAGTTCCAAAAAGGCAAAATGAAAAAATTATACAAAATATAACAGTATAATGAAATGTAATAAAGTGCGGTCTCATGGGCACTAAATCCGAATAGACTGAGGAAACAAAATTGCCTAAACGTATAAAAAGCTATAAAATGAGTGACAAATACAGTGTGGGTACAAAAAATATATAATATTGAACCAAAAAAAATACTACATTTGGGGACGGTTTGAAGACACCCTTTTGAGGTATACAAACTCTGCGTTCGTTAGATTGACGCCCACACTCATTTTATAAAAGTGAGTGCATCCCCCTTCTGTGTCCTGTCCCTTTTCCCACTGTGGCCGCCACGGAGTTATACTATATACTGTCTGCTTATGTTTTTTATATACCATCCTGCACACCCACCACCCGAATCGCCTGAACTACTGGATAGGACCCTTGCCTGCTGGTGATTTGTTATTGCATTACAAGCTGTTGTCTTGCAGCAGTAAGGTGAGCTGCTTGCGAGCACAGAGGTGTCCCCACTGAAGACTTTTTTTTCCCTTTCCTGTGGCTTGTGGACTTGCCTTTTTGGAACTGATGACTCATTGTTTGAGCACTTTGTACTACAAGGTGGTGGGACTGTTCACTAGGGTTGACCCGATACCACTTTATTAGGACCGAGTACAAGTACCGATACTTTTTTTTAAGTACTCGCCGATACCGATTACCGATACTTTTTTTTTAATGTCACGTGACAGTGTTTTTTTTTTGTTTTTTGTTTTTTAACAGTGCTTTTTTTTGGGGGGGGGGAGGGTGAACGGTGTATGTGTGTGTGTTTGTTTGTTTTTTTTTTATTTACAATTTTTATTTTTTACAACAATTTTTTTTTATTCTTTATTGCAATATGTGTTTTTTTTTTTTTAATCAGCCCTGTTGGGGAGCTTTGGTGAGATATCAGGGGTTTTAATAGACCTCTGATATCTCCCCCTTGAGACAGAGAAAGAGACAGAGGATAGAGATTCCCCAGTCCCTTTCTCTGCAGCCTCAGCTGCACTGAGAATGAATGGAGAGAAGACAGCGGCTTCTTTCCATTCATAAACTGACACATCGTAATCACAGGAGATTACAATGTTTCAGTTATGTGAATGGACAGAGTCAGCTGACTCTATCCACTCACAAAGGAAGGAGGAGGGGGACTGAGGAATGGATGGGGACAGAGAAGGAGAGGGGAACGGAGGGGGACAGAGAAGGAGAGGGGAACGGAGGGGACAACGGAGGGGGACAGAGGAGAGGGGAACGGAGGGGGACAGCGGAGAGGCACAGAGAATGAAAGAGGAAGGGAGGGGACAGCGGAGAGGCACAGAGATGGAAAGAGGAATGGAGGGGACAGGCAGAAAAGGAGAGAGGAACGGAGGGGGACAGAGGAAAGGAGGGGGCATGGAGGAGGATGCAGTGACATACAGCGGTGATCGATCACCGCTGTATGTCACTAAAGCAGCTGAAAGCCGCTGGGGGAGAATCTTGTAACTCCCCCACGCGCCGATCACAGCTGACTTCCAGGTATCGGGTGAAGCATCGGGAGCATTTGCCCGATTACAAGTACTTGGGCAAATGCTTGGTATCGGTGCCGATACCGATACTAGTATCGGTATCGCGACAACCCTACTGTTCACCATTTATTTATTTACTTGGAGTCACTAATAAGAATTTGCTGAGTTACCACATATGTGCTAGTATGATACTAGCCCTTTTGCACTGAGATTTTTTTTCGTTTCAGTATTTACAATATTTTTTTATGTGCTAGTATGATACTAGCCCTCATGCACATGGACTTTTTTTGATTTATATATTTTTATTTGGTTCAATATATATATATATATATATATATATATATATATATATATATATATTTATTTTTTATTTTTTTTTTGTACCCATACTGTATTTGTCACTCATTTTATAGCTTTTTATATGTTTTAGGCAATTTTGTTACATCAGTCTATTCGGATTTAGTGCCCATGAGACTGCACTTTATTACATTTCATTATACTGTTATATTTTGTATAATTTTTTTTTAATTTTGCCTTTTTGGAACTGATGACTCATTGTTTGAGCACTTCGCACTACTAGGTGGTGGGATTGTTCAACATTTATTTATTTACTTGGAGTCACCAATAAGTATTTGCTGAGTTACCACATATGTGCTAGTATGATACTAGCCCTTTTGCACTGAGAACTTTCTTTTCTTTTGTTTCAGTATTTACAATATTTTTCATGTGCTAGTATGATACTAGCCCTCATGCTTATTATACTTTTTTAAATAATTTTTTTTTTCACTCACCTCTCTATACATTTGAGCTAGCCCCTTCCCCTTTTTATCACAGCGCAATCACTTTATTCATACCACGTTCTTCTTAGGCTGCTTCTACACTGGGGCGTCGGCGGTAAAGCACTGCTATTTTTTTTAGCGGTACTTTACTGTCGTTTTTGCAGGGTGGCTTTGGCCGGTAGCAAGGTGCTTTTAACCCCAACTAGCGGCCGAAAAAGGGTTAAAACAACCCGCAAAGCGCCGCTGCCCATTCATTTCAATCGACAGGAGCGGTTTAGGAGTGGCGCTCCTTCACCGCTCCGAAGATGCTGCTTGCAGAAGTTTTTTTAACGTCCTGCCAGCACATTGCCTTAGTGTGAAAGTCCTCCGGCTTTCACACTGAGACTGCAGGGGACTTGTTTTTCAGGCGTATTTTTAGCCCAAGTGTGCCTGAAAAACGCCTCAGTGTGAAAGGGGTCTTAGTCATGTCAGCAATACGCTACAGCATTTGAATTGATACTTGTCCTTGCAGCATTAGTTCTTTATGTTCCTTCCCTCTCTTATCCATTTTTGTTGTTTTGTTCTAGATTATGTACAGCTGGCTCTTTTACACTTTTTTTTTTCTTTAGCAGTAGAAAAATGAATTACTTTATTATGCATTTATGCATTGCGTTTGCGATTTTTACACATAACATGTAAAAAAGAAAAAAAAAAAATCACTCACAATTTTAGAAAAAGAAAAAAAAAAAAAAAAGGATTGTGTTCCAAAACTATAGCTATTTATTGAAGTGTCATTCATTTGATGAGTTCAGTGAGAAATTTGAAAAAAAGTCACAATTTGAATATCAAACCGTACAAACAGCAATTTGCTTACAATAGTATGACAACAATTACCTCATTAAACCAGTAGAAAACTGAATTTGAATGAACTTTTAAAGGATTGAATTACAATAGAAAAATTAAAAATTGAAACACCTAGCTAAAAAGTTTTACAGAATATTTAGTTTTATGAATTTTCTAATGAATAAACATTGTAATGTAATTTATAAACTGCCATTTGTAAGTTTTTTGCCTACTTTAAATATTCAGAAATGTATTGTTTACTTTTCTGGAAATGGGTATTTGCCTAGGTAGATGTAGAAACCCCACACCACAATAAAAGAAGGCTAAGAAAAATAATAAGCTCATTGACATTTGCATCTTTAAAAAAAAAAATAAAACATACATACTGTAGATGCAATGCTGAAGTAGTATTTTCCCCTTTTCATTTTCTATCTTCTTGTAAATTTTTAAATTACATTTAATCAGATCTTTTTGTCAGTTTTAGCACCGTGTGAATGGGACATTAAAACAATGTTCCATAACTTCCCCTTCCTTTGAGTGAGGTATGAACTTTCAATAATCTGATTAAGTTTAAATAGTTGAAAATTATACTGAACAAGCCTAGGTATAATCAAACAACTGATTCTAATTATCCCTTATTTAGAATGTCTGCACATTTCATTCTTTTACACCATGAAAATGATTTGAAAAAATATATATACTTTTTGTATGTACCATAAAATCTGCTTCTTGAAGTTCCTTAAAGGACAAAGGCTTCAGACACAATTAATTATACTGCTGCCTACAGGAGGGTTTGGGTCCTGATTGAGGTGTAAGGTTGAAACTACCTTAGGAAGGAAGGAGACTGAGTCTCAACATTTCCTTTTTTGTGCTAGAGAAGGAAAGGTTCTTTATAAGGCAATCTGCTAGTTTGCCTCGCAGAGGTGACAGTGACAATTCAGATCCCATGGAGTCACAGCTGGTGGCAGAGGAGGGACTATATGGGAGATAACCTCATTTATACTAACATTTATAGGTAAAGTTGATCCAGGGAATATCTGATTGCCTCTCGGGGGATTAGGAAGAATTTTTTCCCCATGCTGGAGCAAATTGGATCATGCTTTGCTGGGGGTTTTTTTTGCCTTCCTATGGATCAACTGTGGGTATAGGATTGTGTATATGGGATTGGATGATTTTTTTTTCAGTTTTATTGGTTGAACTAGATGGAATTGTGTCTTTTTTCAACCTAACTATGCAACTATGTAACCTGTTAAAGTTTGTTACACTTTAGCTAGTGATGCAGTACTGAACTGCTCAGCCGGTTATGCCTTTTCATGAAGAGTAAATAAAAACAGATGTAAGTATAGCATCCAGCAGTTCTAATGTAGTATATGCCAATGTTCAGACCATATGGTCAACTCATAAATAAGTCTACAGTGACTGGATCACACAAGATACTATGTCATGGCTAAACCTGGAAAGAACTCTGCAACCAACACAGTACATGAAAGTCTGGAAGGCACCACAAGCAGAGCCCAGTGCCTGAAAGTCACATTCCAAGCAGATCTCACAATGTTCTGTCCAGCGGAGTCCAGGTGTGGACACCGCCAAAGTTTCTGCTGAGGATACATTGAATCTAAGACCTGCTCAAGCTGCAGGTCTTCAACAAAACAAAAAATAATCTTGAAAAAAGATGAAATGGCTAGCAAATCTGTTTAGCTTTTCTCAGTAAATATGTCAATCCTCTAAGGACACTAGCAAAAAAATGAGGCATACTAGGAGTGGGAGGGATTATACCAGGGTAGTCACTTTTTATGTTGCCAATGTACAAATTCTCCTGTAGGTGGCTGTAAAACCAACTGTTTCTCAATCCTGTGTCCCATAATGAACAAGAAGAAATTTGTAGTTTCCGCTTTCTCTATTCATAGACTGCTATAAACAAAAAGATTTGATGAAATTTCAAAGTGGATAAGTACATTTTTCACAGAATGGTTTATATGAGGAGTAAATGTGGCCAGCATGGCATATTTACCCTTTTAGAACTTGTAGGAAATAAAATGATAGGAATTGTGTAATATGGTAGATTGTTCTTGTATTTAATGTGAAACGAAGGTAACCGATAAAGATGTATCATCTTGTATAAATCAGCAGAAGGCAAATCCCAGGAGCCATAAAGCCAATACTTGCAAACAGCTGCAGTACAGCTTTTTAAAACTTCTCTATTGTCATCACCTAAAACATTGGACTGACTGGCTCTGGAAAGAATCTGACCTCCCATAGTATAAATACAACCTGAACAAGCCCAATGCATTTCACATTTCAATCATCACAAGCATATCATATTTTGTGCTTTAACAATTGGCAGCAAGTAATTCTGTATTAACACCAAATATTTCCAGGTTTATCAGTCAGTTTCAGTCATTTTTTTTAACAGGTTTTCTTCTTGTGGGTCCACCGGGCTCTGAAATTTTCTCGCTAACTTCTTCCTTGTCGGGTTTTTCTTTTACTTCTGGCTCCACTTTGTCTTTGGTTGAAGGTCTTTTTTCAGCTGTTATTGGGACTTTCTGCAGCTCGAACAACCAGCGACTCATAATGTTTTCAATGGGTTGAAGTGGAGAAGTGGAGGTCTGTGTTAGCATCATGGTAACCTAAACATAGAACCAAGGTGTAAGCACATGTCTGACATAGAATAACTTATTTATAGACCGGAATACATTTTTTTTGAAGAGATATTGAATTCAGACTCAGAACAGACCTAATACTTACAAGACACAGCAGTGGCCAGGATTAGCAAAACAGGGCAATATTCAAATACAGGCCAGACAAAAAGGCACACATTTACTGTGAACGTGCACCTTTTATAAATGTGTTCTGTAGAGATTAGAAGATTGTTCTTAATACATGTTTCTGACCTGGTCTAAAAGGTGATCTAATTTCAGGACATACGTAAAAGTACAAAGACAATTTTATTGCAGTGCTGTGCTGCAATATTTTCAGATACCTATAGCTCATGATGCCATAGGGGTTCCACCCAAAGTAACATTTAAGATATTGGCTGGCAGCTTATGTATGATATACACATGCATTTACATTCTAGAACAAGGGACACGTTATAGATCAGGGTCAAAATTCTGCACCTTAAAATAAGTATGGCCATAGTGTTTTGCCTACTGTCAGCTGAAATCACAGTCAATTCAGGCTTTGGAGGGATCCCAAACATATTGCTGGGATCCACCCAGCTGCCTGACTGACAGCTGGCTCCACCTCTTAATGCCATGCTGAGAGCCAACGCCAGCTGCGCCACCTCTACCTCCCCTCCTCCTCCTGCCTGGCACTCTACCGAGAGCTGGAGGGGCAGACATGGGACAGCTTCAGCATCACACCAATGCCGTAGTATGGAGGCAAGTTCCTGGAGCTGAAAAACAACCTACAGAATAAGCCTGTGTTTTTCATGCAATTAGGGGTATTTTATCTTTTTATTACAGAATCTAACTTAATGAAAACTAAAGTGGAACTTGACCCAAGTTACAACCTCCCCCCCCCCCTTCCACTGCCACATTTGGCACTTTTTTTTTTTTTTTTAAGGGGAAGGGGGGAGAGGGTACTGGTTTTGCAACAGCGATCTGACCGGAAGTTTGTCTCCACCCTCCCGTCCTCTCCCCTGCAGCCTTCTGGGACACATCACAGGTCCTAGAAGACTGCAGGACCATTCTCAAAGCACAGCTCACACATGTGCAGTAGTAAACTAGCTGTGATGCTGGAAGACTTCACTACCGGTTCCCCTTACAATGTCTCCATCTGAACCCAAAGTCGATTGACAAATTGGCTAGGGTAAGCACATCGCTGGATCCCTGGACAGGTAAGTGTCCTTATATTAAAAGTCATCAGCAACAGTATTTTTAGCTACTGACTTGTAAACTACTGCTAACTTTTAAACTATCTTCAGTGTCCACAAGCAATCTTAGATTAAAAAAACACTTTTGTAGAAAATTATATTTGTTGCACACACTTTTATAAAACTGGGGATTTCCTTTATGCTGAACTCCCAAAAGATCAAAATTATTAAAACCCCTAGTAGTATCTGCTTTGCTGCAGTACATTAATGCATCAAGTATATGCCTTCTTCATTCTCCAGATATTATTTGCTTTGGCGATTTTAACTGAAAGGGAGGGAAAAAAAAAATCAGGTCACCAGTCTGGCTGCACAGTCAGTTAGGCCATGTAAATCTTTAGACTGTACGGACAGAAGTAAAAAATCCCTTGACAGGCAAACAGATGCTATATTACACAGTATTAGAGGTCGACCGATAAATCGGCCGATTTTTGGCATTTTTTTAAATTAATCGGCATCGGCCGATTGTGCTGATAAAAAAAGGCCGATTTAAAACTTCAGCGTGACTTGCAAAGGACTTCTATAATAGAAGTCAATGCAAGTTGCCTGAAGTCTTCTACTTGTCTCTCCTTTCTGGGCAGCCTGCCAAGTAATAGAAAAGAAGCAAAGAGATACAATGTTTATACTTATCAATGGACTGAACTGTGTGTAGGAGTTTTCAGTTTAACCATTTAAAGACTAAATCTTTTCTGACACTTGTTGCTCACAAGTAAAAATTCTGTATTTTCTGCTAGAAAATCACTTAGAACCCCCAAACATTATATATTTTTTTAGCAATGACCCTAGGAAATAAAATAGCGGTTGTTGCAATATTTTATGTCACACGGTATTTGCGCAGCGGTCTTTCAAACGCAATTTTTTGGGAAAAAATACACTTTCATTAATTTAAAAAAAAAAACTAAACAGTAAAGTTAGTCTATTTTTTTTCGTCCAAAAGTTTTGATTACTTATTTTTGTGTATTTAATATTTAAGATATAGTTTTTTTAAAAGCTAAATTATACATACAAGTGAACTGATCGGAGGTAAAGGATCGGTAAATGTTTAAATGTAAGACATTTTCTGTATCACTTATTACTTAAGGCTGCTTGCACACTGGAGCGGGCAGAAGTTGACGGTAAAACGCTGCTAGTTTTAGCAGCGACTTACCGTCATTTTACCAGCTAGCGGCCGATAAAGGGGTTAAATGCACCCGTGTAGTGCCGCTAATAAAGTGCTTTGCAGGTGCTTCGGCAGCGGTGCCTATTCATTTCAATGGGCAGGAGTGGTGGAGGAGCGGTATACACCGCTCCAAAGATGCTGCTTGCAGGACTTTTTTTTAACATCCTGCCAGCGCATCGCCTCAGTGTGAAAGCACTCGGGCTTTCACACAGACTGCAGGGGAGCCATTTTGCAGGCACTTTACAGGCGCTATTTTTAGCCCAAAAGCGCCTGAAAAATGCCCCAGTGTGAAAGGGGTCTGACAGTTATATTTTATGAGATGAGGGGGAAAAAAAAAAAAAAGAAAAAAAAAAAAATCGGCCTAACATATCAGCCCCCCCAAAAAAAATTGCATCATATATCGGCCATCGGCCGCCGCGATTTCTAAATATCTGCATCGGCCAGAGGAAAAACCCATATCCGTCGACCTCTACACTGTATATACAAAAAAAGGGAAGTTGTGGTAAACTAAAACTCATCTTCAAACAATCTTCTGTACATATACAAAAAAGCAGGTCAACTCAAGCAAATTTTCAGTGTTCCAGTAAAAGCCTTCTTAGAAACAATAGACTTTCACCATACCTACCTTTGTAGTAATTAGAAACATGGTGAAGATAAATATAAGGTGGTATCTTGCTATTGGTAGAAGCTGAATTTGTTGCAGTGTAAACAAAACTGCTCCAAGTAAACTGATTTTAACAGGGCTGAAAATAAAGCAGAGGACCAAAGATTACAAAACACTAAAAGAATGGTATACATATATATTTTTCATAGTTATTATTACTCAGTGGGTGCTGACTAAGGATGAGCTCAGGCATGTTTGTAACCCATACGCGCAGAGCCCGCCAGGAAGTCAGCACTGCACAGCGCTAATCACAGGCAGTGAGACATTACTCGATCTCTGCAGCCGTGGATCGGGAAAATGTCTCACTGCCTTTGATTAGCGCTGTGCAGTGCCGACTTCCTAGCGGGCTCTGCGCGTGCGGGTTGCGAACACGCCTGAGCTCACCCTTAGTGCTGACTAGATATAAAATAGAAATGGCCCAATCTGAGAACACAAAGTATTACTAAAAACCTGGCTGCTTAGAATTAAATGAGATCTTAAATTGTAGTACTGTATGTCTTGGAGCTAAAACATCTCCACTGGCAGCATTCAGTGCAAGGAAGCTGTGCCCAAAAAAGAACAACAGAGGGCAAACAACCAGTCACCAGTAAACTCTATGGGCTTCCTACAGTTGATCTTTCGCCTTTACAGACTTACTATTCCTTGTTCTAAACTGTGCCTTTGTGTGGAGGTGGCCATCTAGGTAGAGGCAGGGCTTTGCCAGGGCCTCCAAGCAGATCAGCAAGCAGATTATCTTTTCTTACAGAAGAGGCATGCACCTGTTTCTTCTGCAATAAAAGTCTACATGCCAACAATATTTTTAATTAGGTCTATATGTCTGCTTTATTCATAAAATGTAACCCAATTCTTATACACAAGAAGACTAAACATAACTTTCACCCCTAACTTCTAATAATTACCCTAAAAAGCTGGACACCATTAGCTGCAAATGTACTGACACTACATACTGCCAGTCACAAACCCAGACACAACTGGTTTACCTCAGTTGCCATTTAAAGACCAGTTCAAACACTACAATTAAAATGACAAACATAAAAGATTAACTTACAATGACATTTTCAGTAGTTCATTGTTCTCAGGTTTCCAGATGCCTCGGACTAGTTGCTCAAAGTTAGAAATCAGACCACCTCCTGCAGCTGGAGAAAAACATGCACATCATTTACAACATACAGCCAAACAGTAAATTATTGCTTTGTGCATCATAAATATAAAAACTAAGGATTACAGGTAAATACCTAACAATAACAGGCGCTGTTTCTAATTTAGAGCATAATTTGCAACGATTAGGACATTTATGACCTCCTAGAATAAACCAATGTAGGTTGTAGTCCAAGGCAGCACAGAAAATTGTGTTGTGGCGTTAGCACATTCCCATGTACTATGGAAGATTCTAGACCACAAACATGCCAGCCAGTGCAATCCATCTGGGTATCCCTTGTTGATGTCCCTGTGTAGTCTGGGCATTTTAAGCTAAGTGCTTACAATTGTCCTACTCTGAGTCTGTACACCTAGTACCAAATTCCTAGCAGAAAAAGGTGAAAGTTTTTTCAAATCTTCTATCCATTGTACTGACTCAGAGCATCTTTTTCGATGTCTCTTTTGCAGGCCTCAGAATACTTTGTGTTGTCTGATAACAAAACTCACTGACTGACTTGGGTAGGAAGTAGAAAAGATGAAAGCTGGCACAGGAGGGCAAGAAGAAGAAAGCCAGACTTAGTAGTTAAAAATACTTGCAGAATGTTCTCAGCTTGTTGGAAAATCAAATTATTTCCTTTTTCTATGGAGAACAGAGAAGAATCAAAATATGAGCACACTCTCACCAATGAGTGAGAATCATCACAATGAGCTCCAATCACAATGAGCCAGGAAGATATTTTTTCGCATGTCCCTCTTGGGAAGATATTGAGGAAAAAAAACCAAATTATATAGTAATAAGTAAACAAGTTTGCTAAATTATGGTTCTCCAATAATGTATTTATTAGAAAGATTCAAAATAAAATACCTCTGTGAATACTCCTATTTATATAAGCAGCAGTGATTGGTTTGGTTACCCCAACCTCAGCAAAACATAGGAAACTACAGCAGGCATGTTCTGGAGATGAAAGAGTATGCAACACTTTGAGGCAGCTCCCAAAAACCATCTAGAAGTACCAAAAAATCCTGGAAACCCTAACAATTATCCAACATGAAAAAGAAGGCAAAAAAAAGGGAACCTCAGTCCACCCCAAAAGCTGCATTTCAATGGTAAATTGAGCTGGCCGCATTACGATTTACCATCTTCAGTCAAATTGGCACTGGATCCAGAGCCCACTCCACCAGGCCCTCACTCAGGCATCCCAGCTATAAACATCCTCACTGCAAACTTCTCTGCAGGCAGAATTGGTACCCTCCTTCTGCAGTCAAGGGTTAAGGTACATCAGCTCCTTGCCGATACAGCCTGACATGTTGCCTGTAGTGGCTTCCTATTCCTCCAGCAGCTCTGCAAGCCAGCATAAAGCAAAATGTCTCTCTTACTCCCTGCCACTCCAGACCCAGAGTGGAGCAATGATTCTCTCCTCCTTCATTTCAGTCAAAAGACAAGATATATCAGCTCTAGCCTGCCATGACTCTCCTAGAGTCAGCATCCTCCAAGGAGGCTCCTCCCCCACCATCCCACCCCCTGAATGGGCATCTACAGTACCAACATACCACAATAGCAACATCCCACTGCTGTAGCCCCTTTAAAGCAATGGGCATCTTGCAGAATGGCTGTGGTGCTCAGACCTCTAATCACAGCCTTTATTAGGGGCTCATTTACAGTAAATAAAAGCTACAGACAGATCATAATTAGACTCTTAACCGGGCTGACTACTAAAGCCAACTTTGAAGCTTTCACCTCCAACAAATATACAAAAATCTTTGACCACTTAGATTAAACAGAAGGTCCACAGGGCTCGCTACAAAACTGTTACTGAAGAGGCAATCACATCAAAGAGTGACACCACTTAAAACTTCTCATGAAACGAATCAGCAACAATCTACCTTTATGTAACCCCACTTTGAAGATCATAGTAAGAGGTCTATGAGCACCAAAAGATAGGAAAGTGATGTCAACAGAGGTGCCCAAATGTGACGGAGAAGCTGAGAAATGGATTCAACATTATTTCGATATTTATTGCTAACAGAGTAGTATAAAACACCATCAAAGCAATTTGTGGCACTACACTGGCCACTTCCTCAGGATGGTGCAAAAACACTTTGAACATCTGTGATTTGTCACTCATGCTGCTTGTGAGTGTACTGGAAGGATGATCATGGTAACAAGTAGAAGAAATATCAGTATCAAAGAGATCCCAGAATCAGAGGACTTAAAAAAACATCATGTGCCATTTTCAACTGATATCAAGAAAACCCTCCTGACGCTGAAAGAGAAATGGACAGGACACACTGGACTCTAGCCCCGAAAAGCAAGCAATATTCTTGTACAGACTTCTTTCTTATGAGGCACAGCGACAACCCCTTCTTGCAAAAACAGACATTGCAAGTATTACCTGGTCAAACCATGCCCCATTCACGATACTGCCGTCATTCAATAAGACCATGTCCCTCATGTATGATACTGGTGTCTAATAAAAGCTTATTACCAAACCCATAAATATTAGAAAACAGAACCAAAGAGCTAGACCCTTTACATCTATGCAAACACGAACTGTAAACTGTTAAAGCAAAGGCCAATCTGACTCATTGATATAGGGCAGAGGTCTCAAACTGTCCCATCATGCCTCTGCCTGTGGGAGTCATGTTTGTAACTGTCAATGCCTTATGGGACATGTAGTTTTGCAACAGCTGGATGGCCGCCAGTTTGAGACCCCTGATATAGGGTCTTCCATGGAGATAAATGTTGATACCTTCAGGCACTGAAAGATTAACTCCTTCACGCCTAAGGTTAAAACAAATGTCAATGCCTAAGCACAATTTTGCAAGTTTTTGACATGTGTTAGTAAAACTGTACATATCGATACAACTACTTAGTGTATCCAGGTGGATTATACCTGTTTTTTTCCAGGACAAGTTGGGCTCTCTTTTGGTGCTAAATGATAACTGATGTCTCTTGATTTTTTTTTTTTTGTTATTATTATTATCGAAGGAAAACTAGGCCAAAATAGTGAAAATAAATCATTTTTTTAAATTTAGCTGTATTTTTTTTTTTAAACTCTACCCAAAAATATGCTGGTCGTGACCTTTAACCCTAACCCTGGCAAACCTTGATCTTGTTATTTTTTTCTTTATTTTTTTCAATGTATCTTCATTCAGAAGAGGAAATAAACACAGGAGCGGACTCACAGTGACTGATCACTGTGATAGCCAAATCAGAGGCTATCATAGCGATCAGGAGACCAGGAACCAACAGTCCCGGGTCCTGATTGTTAGTAGGAGACCTGGGGCTCTGTGCTGGGAGCATGCTGTGCGGTGAGCTCCCAGCACAAAGGGAGAAAAACTAGGGGTGCACCGAATGGAAATTTGGGTGCTGAAACCGATACCGAAAATGAAGGATGCACTAGGCCGAAAATCGAAAATGACAGTTTAAAAAAAAAAAAAAAAAAAAATTATATTATTTATACATATAATTGTATTACATTCAACTTTTTAATTAATATCATCAATTTCAATTAATATGAATTTATTGTTTGCCATTATTGGCACCTTTAGTGCAAGAAAGGTCAAGAAAAATGCAGTCTGCAGTCTCTAACCATCTCTTGTATTATGTCAGCAATCTCTTACTTAAACACAATGCTAATAGTATTAGCAAAATTTCCATTCGATGGACCTCTAACAGATATGAAACAGAAGAAGATGGTCAGAGACTGCAGACATGATACAAGAGATCAATGCAGCCTCACCAGTGTCCATCAAATGCCGCCTGCTTGTGCCCAACAGCCTCACCAGTGCCCGTCATATGCAGCCTGCCTGTGCCCAACAGCCTCACCAGTGTCCATCATATGCAGCCTGCCTGTGCCCGGATCAGAGTGGCGATCTCCGCATGTCATGGAGCAGGGTTTGAATTGCCCGAGCCGCAGTAACAATGTCCCGCCTCCTGTGATCACATCACACTGATTCAATGTCCCACCATTGGATCAGTGTGCCGTCTATGACAGGAGGCGGGACATTGTTACTACGGCCCGGACAATTCAGCTCTGTGACATGAGGAGATCGCAGCGAGGAGGGAGGGGAGGAGTGGAGAACTGGGACGCGCCAGGGTGACACTCCCGCAATGGAAGGCACCCAGAGCAGACCCGCCCCCTTTCGGTATCGGCTGTTTTTTTGCTATCGGCCGAATTAAAAAGAAAAATTTCGGCCGAAATTTCGGTGCATCTCCAGAAAAAACGCATATATGCAGCCCCACCGAAAAAAGCCCCCTCTTGTGAGGTTGCATATAAATGTTGGGTCGGCGTGAAGGGGTTAACAAATACAGTTCCTATTTCCTAAGACTAAACTCAGCACAGGGCCAACAATTGCCACCCCCTATGGAAATACAGCAGCTAACAGAAGTGGGTCTTACTATACCTCCCTCTACAATCTTCCACAACATAGTGCCACCAGCACAAACAGGCCGGACATGAAAAAAAATAACATCCTACATAGACTCCTGTAACTTACCTATACTAGGACAGCCATCACACCGAAATACTTGTTACAGCAGAGGGTTTTTTTTTTACAGTCAATAAATGATACCAACACAAGATACCCTCTAACTGCCTGCTGCCATACATCCAACTAGGACTTGGTCAGTTTCATCTGTTCCAGGGAAGCCACATAAATCATAAAAAGGTACTCAATGCAACTCACACCACTATAACCCCCATGTCTTCTCTTATCAACTGATGCTGAGAAGGCTTTTGATAGGGTTAGTTAGGCCTTCACTTATACAATACATAAACCTGGGAATCAAAATGCTAACTTGGTTCAGATCTTCTACTCTAGACTCACCTTCATGGTAAAAAAAAAAATTTAAATGAGGTTTAGTCAAACCCTTTCAATATTTGAAACACCACATTCCAAGAATGACCCCTTATCGTTCTCCTCTTTATCCCATCCTTAAATCCTTTTCTGTGCACAAATCGAGAATAACCCTAATGTCAAATAACTACATAAGAAAGTACGAAAATCCCATCTATGCAGATGATATGCTCTTTTCCCTTACAAACCCTGACACCTCATTCCTAAACCTGCTAGAGGAATTTGAGATTTATCATGAATGCTCAGACTTGAAAATTAACTTCCAAAAATCTGAGGCACAGGGTATCACCATACCCCATAAGGTAAACTACTCCACGTTTTACAGTTAGCGTAGTGCCTGGGTCTAAGGGGTTCGCCATTGGGCAGAGTGGCATTCTTGGAGGTATTGAGGAACCTGCAGTAGTTGCATCCGCCATACGTGAAAGTGCCTTTGTTTTTGCAAGGGTCATGTTTGTCCCCGCCTTTGAACTCACTACAGAGCAGCTGGTCTCGAAGAGATCCAGCCCGCCTGTAAGTGAATGCCGGGGTGGTGGGTACAAAAGGGCCAATGGAAGGATCCATGGTAAGCATGTGCCAATATTTGGATACAACTCTCTTAATTGCCACATGTGGATTGGAAAACCTCATGATGATGGAAATGGGTTTAGACTTGAGTTTTTTTTTGTCGAGGGATTATACAGTATGTCACTGCGTGTTCTGGCACAAACCCTCTTGTACGCTTTTTTGAGGCAGGTGTTGGAATATCCCCTTGCTCGTAGACGTGTTTGTAAGATCTTGGCCTCTTTCGCAAAGATTGCATCATCAGTACAGTTCCTTCTAGTGCGAAGGTATTGGCTGTACGGAATGGAGGCAATAAGTGGCTGAGGGTGAAAACTGCTGGCATGGAGTTACCTGCAAAGGATTTTCTAAATAGGCTGGTGCTAAGGGATCCGTCACTGTCCTTGTGGATGGTGACATCAAGGAAGGTGATGGACTTCTGGTCCCAAGTCATGGTGAAGTCATTGTCATTGAGTAATTTTAGGAAGGTAGGCAGTAAGGATGTGGGCCCATTCCACACAAGGAGAACATCGTCGATGTAGAGATACCACAGAATGACGTACCACGAGATACCACAGAATGATACCACAGGTGACGTGCACCTCGCTTCATGTATGGAGCGAGGTGCGCGGATTTGTGTATCATGTGTTCCCACTCCCCCAGGTACAGGTTGGCGTACGACGGGGCACATGAGGTCCCCATCGCAGCGCCCTGCACCTGGGAGGTAGTGGGAGCCGTTGAACGTGAAATAGTTGTGCGTGAGGATGAATTCTAGTGCTGCCAGTAGGAACTCATTGGTCTTTTTGTTGTACTGACTGTTGAGGGAGATAGTGTGTCGCACACAGGAGAGGCCCTTGTCATGCGGTATAAAACTGTAGAGGGCCTCCACATTCACTGCCACGAGCGATGACTTGGGAGGGATGAAGAGGCCATCGATGTTTTGTAGGAGATGCGGTGTGTCCCAAATGTAATCTCCTCTGGAAGGGAGGTTTTCTGCTCTATGGAGTTGAGCAGATATCCCAGAAAACCAAATGTTCTGAGTGGGACACAGGTTGGATTTTTCGAAGTTTAAAATCCAGCCTAGTGACTTCAGCCATAGTTGAGCTTCTGCCAGGTCTTTTACCAGCTGTACTTCTGAAGGTGCTGCGAATAGTAGGTCCTCTAGGTATGGTACTACGGTCAGGTTCTTCAACCTTAGAGGGGCCAGGGCTTCTGCTAGGACTTTGGTAAAAATCCTCGGTGACGAGCATAGTCTGAAAGGAGGAGCCCTGCTTTGGAAGTGATACTCCTTCCCCTCCATCTCCACCTCCAACCTCAGGTATCTCTGGGATTCTTCTCGTATGGAAATGTGGAGATAGGCATCCCTGAGGTCCATGGTCGCCATTAAAGTTCCTGGTTGGAACTGTTTGACTGAAAATATGGATTCCATGCAGAATTTTTGGTATTGTATCGCTTGGTTCAGGGGTTTTAGATTTAATGTCAATCAAAACTTCCAGGAAGGTTTTTTGAAAACAAAAACGTGAGAGTAAAAACCCTTTTGTTTTTCTTCCTCTGGGACTGGAGTAAGGACTTTCTGGTCTACCATCTCCCCCAGCAACAATGGGAGAGCCCTTGCTTTTTTTGGAATCCCTGGGAAGTTTTGTTAATAGAAATCTCTCTGGAGGATGACAATTGAATTCCAGGGAGTAACTCCTTGCGAATGTCTAGAATGAAATGATTGGCTGTCGTCTTCTGCCATTGAGGTAAGAAGGTAGCCAGCCTTCCCCCTACTGGCGTTCTGTTGTCATTGTTTTGAGGCTTGACTAGAAGAGCCAAAGAGGACGTTACTCTTTGGCTTCCCCTTGTGACCCGCCCAGTGCTTTTTTGGGTACTCTTTCTTGTCTTCTTGCAGACACTCTCTTCACCCACAAAAAAAACCTCTTTTGTGGAGGTTTGTGCTTCTCTACCAGGAAGGCTTTCTTCCTGTCCACCATTTTTTCTAAGGCTGCGTCCAAGCCTGTTCCGAATAGAAGATCACCGGAAAATTTTTGACGGATTCTGCAAACACATCTGTTATGTAACCGCCTTGGAGAGAACCAATTTCAAATTTCAAAATCTCTTCCCTAGAGGTACCATTTTTGATATGGTCCTGAAGTTGTGATTTCTTGCCACGCAAGTGGTGGCAAGTGCGGGCTTCAGGCTGGCAACACTTGTTTCTCAGGCTCTTAGGATAATGTCATCCCTCTTGAGCATACCATCTTTTAGATGTCCCATGTCTTCAAAGGCCAATGAGGACTTTTTGGAGACTTTCGATAGTGGTGCATCTAATTTAGGGCTTTTATTCCATGCCTCTTGTGGATCGTCACTGAAAAGGAAACTGCTTCTTATGACTAGCTGCAAAGAAGGGCTTCTTTTCTGTGTCTGCCCACTCATTCCTCACAATGTCAGACATCACCTGGTGGACCGGGAATACTTTGGACTTTTTCTTCCTAAGACTTTAGTACATCAGAACATGTTTTGATGGAAGTTCTTTTTCATCCTCTATTTCCAAAGTCTCATATATGGCCCCAAGTAAGTCCTCTACATCTTCAAGGGACAATTTATACTTGGGCCCTCTTTTTCCTTCTCCCCGTCTTCCTGCTTGAAATCTAAGCTGGTCGGTGGCCATCTCTCTAACTGAGCTGCTACCCGCTCATTCCCTCTCTTACTCCTGCGACCCTGAGGCGACTGATCTTGGCGAGGCTATGTTGGAGGTTTTACCTCTGTAATGAATTTTTTAAGATCCTTAAAAAGGTGGTAGCCATGTCATCCCTCACGGATCCAAAAATCTGTGTGTAAATTGCATCAAACTGTTTTTTAGTCTGTCTATGCACACTTGACATAGCGGTTCTGTGTATCTCAAGGGGATCTTGGTAGCACATTTTGCACACCGCTTCCTGGGAGTGGGCTTTGCCTGCCAAAACATAAAACACAGGGGTCCATGGCGATGAGAAAAAAGCATCAGCATTTACTCAGCCATTACAACAAGCACACCCAGTGACACCTGAACCGCCTGTAGTGCCCCAGCTTGCTAGAGACCACCACCAACTAGCCTGCTGTTCCCTATATTTACAAAAAAGGTCACCTATCGGTGCTTACCTGTGTCCCACTGGTGCCTGTGCCCCTGGGCAGATGAGATCTCATCTTCCTCCTGCATCTTAGCACTTCCGTGGCGAATTGCTGACTCCTGCAGCCGGCTCCGCACAAAAAACGGCACCAACCGGCCATTCCCATTCTCCGCGCCTTTAACCACTTCCGGACCGCCGCACAGCAATGTACGTCCAAACTTTGACAGTGGATATCGTTGTTATGACAGCAGCTAGCTGCCATAACCCCGGTATCCCCGTTTTCATGCGGCGGCCAGCTTTCTGATAAAAGTGGTCCCTGCGGCGGATTCGCTGCGAGATCACTTTTATCGGTGGCAGAGGGGGGCCCCCTCCCGCCGCGATCCGGTGCCCTCCGCCGCTTACCGGAGCCGTCGGTAGTGGCAGAGGCGATCGCATCTGTCTCCCTTCTGTGCCTGGAGACGAGTGAGGCTAAGATGGCGCCCACTCGTCTCCATGTCACGTCAAAACGTCACTTCCGCCCACGCCTCTTAAAAGGCATATTTTAAATTACTTTTTTTTTTTTTTTTGTAATTTTTTATTGCATTTTAGTGTAAATATGAGATCTGAGGTCTTTTTGACCCCAGATCTCATATTTAAGAGGTCCTGTCATGCTTTTTTTCTATTACAAGGGATGTTTACATTCCTTGGAATAGGAATAAAAGTGACATTTTTTTTTTTTTTAAACAGTGTAAAAATAAAATAATGTAAAATAAATAATACATTTTTTTTTTTTTAAAACCCCCGTCCCGACGAGCTCGCGCGCAGAAGCAAACGCATACGCGAGTAGCGCCCGCATATGAAAACGGTGGTCAAATCACACATGTGGGGTATCGCCGCGACCGGTAGAGCGATGGCAATAATTCTAGCCCTAGACATCCTCTGTAATGCAAAGCATGTAACCTGTAGAATTTTTTTAAACGTCGCCTATGGAGATTTTTGAGGGTAAAAATTTGACGCCATTTCACGAGCGGGCGCAATTTTGAAGTGTGACATGTTGGGTATCAATTTACTTGGCGTAACATTATATTTCACAATATAAAAAAAAATTGTGCTGACTTTACTGTTGTCTTATTTTTTTATTCAAAAAAGTGAATTTTTTCCAAAAAAAGTGCGCTTATAAGACCGCTGCGCAAATACGGTGCAAAAACGACCACCATTTTATTCTCTAGGGTGTTAGAACCCCCAAACATTATATATGGGTTTTTTTTCTAAGTAATTTTCTAGCAAAAAAACCTGTTTTAAACATGTAAACACCTAAAATCCAAAACAAGGCTGGTCCTTAAGTGGTTAAGGGAGCTGGACCAGCTCCCCCAGGGCATGCCGATGACATCGTCCGCCCCCGGAAGCGAAGTCCCGCATCTTCCGGGTCAAACAGCCTCCAGCCGCGGGTACATGCCCCCCCACCAGAGCCAGTCAAGGTGACGCTGTATCAGTGCCTAGCTCCGCGCCTGGGCTCAGAGAGAGCTGGAATCTGGGACACCTCCTGCCTGCTGCTAAGGAGGGTTGCCTGTGGCTGCATACCTGACCTCCTCCACGCAAGAACGGCTCCAGTAAGGCCCACTAACCCCCTACCGTTCAGAGGCTCCATTCCACCTGTTATGGCCACTGCACCTGCTGGACACCTGTCCTGGTCAGCACTTGGGAGATATAGCCCCTCGGTTCCTTTAGGCAAAATGTCTCCTCTGGACAGAGCAAACACTGACTGACCAGGTACCTGAGGAACCGCCTTTTAAAGAAATTACTGGCAACGTGTTTCCTGTGTGTGAGGAGGAACGCCATCTCTCAAGGGCTGCCCTGGAAGACAACTTGGGGAAAATTAAGCTTTCAAAGCAATCGTATGATAATCTGATCATTACTACACAGCTTTCCTCTGAAATTTTCCAAAGGGACAAACCTGAAAATTTTTCTCGTATGATTTTTTTTTTTTTTTTTTAATCAGTACAGTTTTTGTCTGAAAATACAATACAAATACATTACAACCCATGACATCACTTACAAGATTTTTATTCTGTCGTACAAGAATTTTTGTACTTTAGTAAAAACTCTTCAATTTTTGATCCAATGTAAAAAAAAATAAAAAATAAAAGGAAATGGACAATCATTCGTCCAGAAAAATTCCATCGTGTGCGTACTAGGCTTTAGACCAATTTTGATACAGGGTCAGAAAATCCGATACGTCTGGGAAAGCGAGTGGCAGGCGAGTACTCACCTTTGACAGTTAACATCTTACTGGAGTGCTGGACAGTTGAACACTGGGAGCACTCAAGCACTGGTAGACATTCAAACTACATTCTCCAGATTTACCTTGCAGCCATATCAAGTGTTCCCCTCCCTACTTTGTCCTTGTGACCAACATGACTAGCAGAGAGCAATAAAAACATGACAGATTCTAAACAAATATTCCCCCACCCCACAAATGTGATGTTACATTTGAAGTAAGCATATTGTAAGTGATATTCGATAATAAACCATCTAGCATTTTAATTCATGTATTGCTTGAAGCTGAAAACAAGGTTTTTTTTCTGCTCGATTTCATATAAATCTGCTTTTAATTACTAGGGTAAAACCTTGGCCATTACGGAAGATATTAGCCTTAAACAGATTTCATAAATATTTCCTGTCACACCTCAGGTGTTTTTGTACTGCCAGAAAAATGTACTGGTATTTAATAAGAAAAAAAAAAAAAACACTATTCTGAGATTTGCAATTTCCTTGTTGCTGTAACAGCTTCCTCCTTCCAAAAAGAATGCCACTGCATAGATATAAGATGTTGAAGTTTTTTCATTGTCACTACTCTGAGTTGTGCTGACATGATGTAGTTAAAGCTTGGTTTTGTTTTATCCTTCCTTTACACTAAATTTATTTCAATTTGCATCAAAAATGTCACATTACCTTTAGCCCAGCCATTTGCAATCATGACAAGCCAGGCATCTTTGAAACGGCTATCTGCCTGTGTGACTCCAGATAAGATCTTCCAAGTTCTGGTCACTTCCTTCATTGCAGCAGCAATAACGCGAAGAGGTAGGAAGCAAAAAAATCTGTAGACCAGGTCATGTGGAAAGTAATATACCATATACCTGAAATTGCAAAAAAAGAAAAAAGTGGAATTTTGACATACCTTTAAATTCTGTAACTTGGAGTACAGTACATGACACAGGAATTGACTCACAGTTATATGCTGCTACCGTCAGGTGACTGGAGAATGGCTGGATTTGCCCCATAGTGTCCCTAAAGAACCCTGCCCACTCTGAGGTTCCACTTTTGTCAGCTAGCAACACAGATCAAAAAGTGAGGGGAGGGATCTGTGTCCGGTACTGTACTCCAAGATACAGAATTTACAGGTATGTCAAACTTCCTCTTATGGTACAGTACAGAACACAGAAATGGATTCATAGACCATGGGACGTCCCCAAGCAAAAAGCAAGGGGTGGGCAACAACATGGCTAAACAGCTGAAAGAGGCCCACAGGAAGAGAACAAGAAGGCCAGTGGGCCTCAAAAACTTTTACCTGGAGAAACACTTTCCGGCAGAAGCAACAGCAGAGGCTAAACAGCCACCTAGCAACCAAAACTTGGTTTTGGAAGCATCCGGTGAAGAATGTGGTGTAGTAGAAGGTTGCAGAAGTGCAAGGTATAGGGAAACAGTGTATAGAAAGTAGACCAGGATCTACAGAGTTATAAATAACTAAATAAAATGTCAAAAGTATGGTCAGGTCAAGGTACTGTATATAGAATGAGGTAAAAATAACAAACTCATTAATCAATGAGCGGTTTTCCCAAAGATTACCAAGCAGAAGAAACATCTTGTGCTAAAATTTGGATTCAAAGGGGGGCATTCAACATAAGGATTGAAAGTGCCAACTTAGAGAATAGCTGAGTGGTAAGGATATTTGCAAATTGCTCGTCCAGGCTTTCATACATCTATAGGATAATGCGGATAGCTGAGCATAGTAAGCATGGATCAAAACGGCTGTGGACTATTAGGTGGAGAAACCCTGGAAACAGGGGTAAACTGTTTTTGATACAATATGGTAATATTATACAACCTATCAAAGTCAAAACATAGGCAGGGGAAGACAGATTAAACACCTTAACCATTTGCTGACCACGTTATAGCTGAATGACAGCTACAGCGCAGATTGCTAGTGCTGGGAGGCTGCCATGACAACCTCATGTGATCGCACCCACTGCGAGGCGCGGGCAGCGCACTCTGTGATCACAGTTTTACCTAGACACTGTTGATCACAGATTGAGGTAAAGAACCAATCAGCAGCTTTTTACCACGTGATCAGTCTTGTCCAATCACAGCTGATCTGAAATGTAAATAGAACCTGGTTATAGGCACTCCTTTCCTCACACTGTCAGCGTGAGAGAGAAGAGAGCCGATAACTGGCTTCTGTAAAAGGGACATGTACACTGATAATCAGGGCACTGAACATCAGTGTCCTTTTCAGTGCAGTCCCAACAGTGCCCACCAGTGCTACCAATCTGTGCCTCCTCATGAGTGCCGCCCATCAGTACCTTCTCATCAGTGCCCACCAGTGCAGCCTACCAGTGCCCATCAATGTTGCCTGATCAGTGCAGCTTCATCAGCGCACATCAATGAAGGAGGAAAAGTACTTGTTTGCAAAATTTTGTAACAAACTATGAAAACGTTTTGTGGTTTTTCCTCACAATTTTCGGTCTTGATTCGTTTATTTAGCTAAAAACCCGGTGGTGATTAAATACCACCAAAAGAAGTTCTATTTGTGTGAAAAAAATGATAAAAATTGAGTTTGGGTGCAGTATTGCATGACTGCACAATTGTCAATGTGTAACAGCGCTGAAAGCTGAAAAACAACCTGGGCAGGAACGGGGTTAAAGTGCCCAGTAGGCAAGGTGTTGGAGCTTAGGACAAGGCTTGATGGTTAAGCCAGGAAGATGAATTAATGGCAAAACAGGTTAGTTGGTTTCCACATTGTGCAAGTCATCTCTTCAAGTAGAGTTGATTAGGAACTGGATGCCCAATAGAAAAGAACTACTCTATGGTGTCTTTAGAAGAATCCACATAAGAGCAAAAACCATCTCAAAAGGTGATGCCTTGAAAAAAAGTCTTAAAAGTTTTTTCTAAAGAATCAGGCATAGAAAAATTGTCATGCTGAAGAGGGTGTCTGAAGACATGATAGTACTTAGACAATAAACTGCAAGGGAAAAAAACGCTTCTAAAAGGAATGTAGGCACAGCCTTTGGGGAGTATGGAAAACATCAGGCGTCGGGTATTGGATGAGCAATTTCAGGCGCTTGGAGGCCTATAGCCACAAACTCACGGTTATCCGAGGGGTTGGGGACAATGCCATCAACATTAGTATGAAAAGATTTGCAGGAAAAAGTGGGCAGGCAGAAATTACCCAGCAAAAGACCTATGGTAGAGGAGAGGAATTTCTCGAATATCAGATATTCTGAAGCAGATGTACAGGAGTCTCTACAAGTCTAACCATAGGTTTGACAAATGGCTATGTCAGGTGAAAACCTAGTGGAAGCCTGACTACCAAAATATTCATACCAGTGCATCTAATGCAATGTGGTATGTAAACTTTTAAAGGACAGGAGCTACTATGTAGGAGTTGGTAAGCTCTGATATCCTTTCCCGAGTAGGAAAAGACGAACACCCACTGTAACCATAAAGCTGGGTTCACACTGGTGCACTGTGTGAGATCGCATGTGATTCGCACCACACTGCAAATCACATGCAAGATCTGTGCGATGCGATTTCAGCCATACAGATTGTATGGCTAAATTTGCATCACATTCGGATCAAAATCATGCAGGACCCTTTTTTTGGTCTGCACCAGAATCGGATCGTATGGATGCTCACACCCATGCGATCCGACTCATGTGCAAACTGGCAGTTCACACTACAATATGCGAACCGATCGGAGGGTATCATTAACTTTGTATTGACACCCACAGCGGTTCGTATAAGGCAGTGTGAACTGCCTTGCGAGTCAGGTGCGATGCGGGAACCCGCAGTGGATTTGCAGCGTTCCCGCATCGCACCTATGTGACCCAAGCCTAAGTGAGAATGGGATTAAGGAAACAGAACTAGAGACGCAAGGAAAGCAATTAGATATAATTGTAATCTCCTAAGGAGGAGTCATGGTTACCCAGGTGCTAACTAAGTTCCAAGTTGCAGGGAAAACGATCATCTTGCGTTATCAGAAAATGGCAGGCAGTTATGAACATTATAATTAGTGGGACAATACAGCTTGGATAAAATACGAAGAGTGCAAGTCTCCCTGCACTTGTGCCCACTGAACCTCTTGTGTACACAGCAGCTCCTGTATGTCTTGTGTTTATTACAATGCCATTAAGACATGTAAGCCATGTAATGTTAAAAAGGTACAGGAAAACCCTTTACTTTTGTCTTACCTTGTGCATGTCGCTGCTCCCAGAAGGATCTTTAGGGTCTGTGTGCCATAGGGATGGACCACAGCCTTGAACCTGTATGACACCCTGTGCCAAGGTGAGCGTTAAATGCAGGATCCAGTGACAAAAGCAAACATCACAGGGTATGATCGAGGGTCACTGATCCAGAAACTGCTAATGTGTGAATACAGTAACTAGTCAGATCTTGACAGGAGTGTCAATTGAAAGAGGAAGTTAAATCTGATGGAAAAAAAAATAGTCTATAAAATGAAGGCATCTAACAAGTAAAAAAAACTAGCAAAAAACTGGAGCCTCACAGAATGTTTGGGGTTAATTGGGTACACTAAGGGAAGGACCCAGCAACGTTTTTGCCAGTGTTCAGTCAACTGAAGCTAGTGGTATATAACTCATGGGCAACATAATATATAACAAATTCAGATATTCCCAACTTGAAACTTACAACAAAAAGAGATTCTTTGCATACTTCAGAAATCCTTGAAGGGAAATGAGCCTGGCTGTAACATGTTCTTCCCTTATTTCCAAAAACAAATTTAGGCTCCTTGGAATCCTTTGACTTTCACACATTCTAAACCCATACCATTTGGAAATGTGATACCTGTACATGACAAATTTCGTATAACATATCCACAGGCACGAGATTAAAAATATTTAAAAACTCCACATATGGTTTAGTTCCAAATGACTTTTTTTTTTTAACAAAATAACCATTATATGAATGATTCCCTGGGCACTCTAAAGGTGGCCATATATTAATAAAAATTTTGTTAAAAATTTTTCATTTTAAGAACATTGGATTTTCTAATGTTAGGCCCCTTTCACACCAGTTGACCGATCAGGTCAGCCTGTCCTTTTTTTCCGGCGGACGTGATCGGACCACTCGTTCTCTATGGAGAGACGGATGTCAGCAGACATGTGTCCACTGGCACCTGGTCCAGTCCATTAAAAACAGACGGATTGGGTTTCTGTCCAGATAACAGTCAGATGGAATCGGACAAATAGTCAGTTTCCATCCGAATGCCCCACAGAGAACAGCAGGCTGTGTCCGTGCCCACTCTGCTTAGCGGAGCAGACACAGACCTGTCATCCGCTTGCTCAGTGGGGATCAGCAGAGAGATTCCCTGCTGAGCAGGCTGATAAGCTTGACAGATTCTGCTCTGCCTGAAAGGGGCCTTAGAGGGGTCAAATTGATGTTCATTTTCAACTACAGCAATGGGAAGATTCAAAGAAGCAGGATGGAAATTTTTCCTCGAGTGAACAAATTTCTATTAGTGAATGTGGTTTTCATTCGAGAAATTGCATTAATTCCAAAAGCAAATGTTAAGAGCAATCGAAATTTAGTACTTTTGAACAACATTCATCAGGTCATTGAAAAATAATGAAGATCTAATATTTTAGTATCCTTTAGGTGTTTCCAGAGGATTAATATTCATAGTCAGACTGACTTAAAAATGAAGTGTGAGTTTATTGTCACACAGGCATCATAAATACAATGTAAAAAGTATAGCGGTTCAATTCAGTGTAGGTACAAATATATGAAATAGAATAAGTAGTTTTAAAGCTGTAACAAGCATGTGCGTCTCATGGCTGTGCCTCGTGTCCATGTGGACGTCATAACTTCAAAAAACGCAGAACCTTGTATAACCACTTACCGACCGCCGCACGCCGATATCCGTCCTCACTTTGAGGACGGATATCGTTGTTATGGCAGCAACTAGCTGCCATAACCCCGGTATCCCCATGTTCAGGCGGCTACAAGATAAAAGTGGTCTCTGCGGTGGATTCGCCATGAGATCACTTTTATCGGCGGCGGGAAAGGGCCCCCCCTCCAGTCCAGCCCCAAGCTCCCTCACTGGCCACACAGAACGTGGGGAGGAACGGTTCACCTCTGATGACACCCTCCTGGACAGAATGAGAGCGGGGCCCCGAAGCCTCTTCCCCACCTTCAGGAGAAGCTGGGATGATTAAGCGGCGGACCTAACGGTATCTTCCCAAAGGCCTCCCTGCTGGAGGAAACAATGAAACTGAGGGTCCAGTGAGGCAGGAGGGGCTTAAATCTTGAAGAGAAGGCGGTGTTTCCTGTGAAGGGAGGAGCCGAGGTCTCTCAAAAAGGTGGCTGTCCTGAAAGACGTTTAGGGAAAATATGTAGAAGAATACATATTGGCCTAAACTGATGAAGACATTTTTTTTTTTTTGGATATGTATTATAGCAAAAAATATATTTTTTTTTCAAAAAATTGTCGTTCTTCTTTTGTTTATAGCGCAAAAAATAAAAACCACAGAGGTGATCAAATACCACCAAAAGAAAGCTCTATTTGTGGGGGAAAAGGGGACATACATTTTGTTTGTGTACAACATTGCATGACTGCACAATTGTCAGTTAAAGCGATACAGTGCCATATCGCAAAAAATGGCCTGGTCAGGAAGTGGGTAAATCCTTCTGGGTTGAAGTGGTTAAAGGAAGCACAACAGAGGTTTTTTCCTGTCGTGAGATCACATTGCCATGATTAAAGAAAATGTTCATGTTCACCTAGGAATTTGGGGTATTTCTGCACTGCGCCTCAAGCCCACCCAGTTGTGTAATATAATTCTTATTTCTCCTCCTGGCCAATCAGAAATCAGGTCCTGAGACCCAATTGGCCAGGAGTCTTAGGACTTAGGCAGGGAGGAGAAGCAATGGCCTGGCACTTCCCACGACAAGCTGGAGTGAGAAGCAGCCCATGGTAAGGCCACCGATTGCCGCCTTTCCCGTCCATCGCCGCGGCAGGGGTGGGAGAGGCAGGCTGTCACGGTCATGCAAGTGAGGGGGGCAGGTTTGTTTGCCTCTCCCCCACTCCAAAATATTAAGCACCGGCCACCACCGCTTTAAAGCCTTCAGATCCAAGATAGGGCAGATGTCTGCTTTTGACTTGGAACAGTGAAAAAGGCTGGAGTGAAAAGCATAAAACCTTTCTGCCACTTGAACAAGAGCAAAAGACAAAAAAACTTCAAGAGTTGTGTGGAGGACTGCTAGTATGTGTGAACACAGGCAGGATGGACAATAAGAAGTTAAACAGGGGCAGAGAGGAGTACTCTAGCTTGTAGCCCCTGGAAACCGTCTTTCCCACTGAGGTATCTGAGATGCTTGCTAACCAGGTGTCCACAAAGGCCAACAAACATCTCGCAGTTTGGACATAGAAGAGGATTTATCTGCAGGTTTAGGGGATTTATAGACCAAAGGTTTTTAACTGAACTGAACCGCTGGCTTATGTCTGGCCTTGGAAGTTGAAGCCTGAGAATAACAATAGAACAGCTTCTTGTCCTCAGAGTGAGACAGAAGAATTTCATCCTCCCGAGACACTAGCAATTAAAAAAAAAAACCTGTAGCATGCTTGGAGTGCAAGGGGTTATACTTAGCCGGCCAATTACTTTTTTTTGTGTCCAAATCCCCCTGTAGGTGGCACTACAACCCAATTGTCTCGGAATAACTGTATTCTGTGTCCCTTAATGGACAAGAAAGAAATATGTTTTTGGTGGGAGTAGCTCTTTAAAACCACCATATACAAGTGGGTAGCGGTAATTCATTTGTAAAACAAAAAGGGGTTGATTTACTAAAACTGGAGAATGCAAAAGCTGGTGCAGCTGTGCATGGTAGCCAATTAGCTTCTAACTTCAGCTTGTTAAATTAAAAGGATAAAGTTCATCTTTTAACAAAAAATAATAAACGGGGATGGGGAGGCAGTTTTACACTGACAGGAAGAATCAATGAACTACCACAGTGCGCAACAGCACCCATGGTAGTCCATTCAGAACTACAAGCCGCCAACTGTAAAGGATGTCAGTACTTGTAGTTCATCGATTCACAGGGATCTGTGAATCAATGACGTGCAGTTTGGATGGATCCCTGGCTCACTACCACAAGGAGGGGGAAGGGATCGGGGGGCAGGAGGAGTCTGATGCTGAACATGTTACATGTTACACCCTAAATATAGCTATAACATGTAATGTGTTCAGCAAGGTGAACTTATCTTTTAAGCTTTGACAAAAAAATAAATAAAAAAAAACAGAGCTACACCAGATTTTGCACTCTTCAGTTTTAGTAAATTAAACCCAAAGCATTGCCATTTTTTTCCACTTGAAATTTGTTTTATTGAGTAGCATTGTCATTTTTATTTTTAAAGTACAAATGTACACAAGATACAGACAAATAAATGAGATGGGATAGCTGAGAAAGACAGATATATGAAATGAGATAGCTGAGAAAGACAAAATATATTATATGAGATAACTAAGACAAACAGACAAAATATATTATATGAGATAACTAAGACAAACAGACAAATATATAAGATGAGATACCAGTGACATATAGGCTGTAAAACAGCTAGATAAAATATATGAGAAGAGATTGAATACTTCAGAAACATAGATCCAAGTACTGAGACAGATGGATTAAAACACAGACAGAGTTGTGAATGTCATTTTTTTTGCATCTCTAATTTTCTGCTACACTTAGGATACATATGCTATAATAACATGACGCCAGCAGATGGCACTGGAGTTATACAACTTTATCCATAAAATGGGCTGTGATTTTCAAGCAAATTGTTTGTAATTTAATACTCGAGCTTCACAATGTCAAAAAAAAAAAAACTGTCAGCTTTCAAATGTAGTTAGCTATACTGTACATGTATCAACTGAAAGATATGTGTCTGGATGTGCAGCAACCAGTTCCACATTCTGACAGTTTGTTGTTCCCCACAACAACCTAAATTGACTGTAAATTAAGCAAAAGTACACTTCAGCAGATACACAATATGCTAGGTCCTTTTAAATGCAGTCTGCAGTTTTGGTTGAAAACATTTCATATTGTCCAACAGATGAATGCTACTTTGCAAATGAGTGTCATGCAAGGTGACATTTAAAAAAAAAAAAAAAAAGAGATTAAACTCTAAAACAGTGGCATCGCTAGGGGGGTGTGCACCGACACAAGGGGCCGACTGAGCCGAGCCGCTCTGATGCCCCCTGAAAGGCGACACAGCTTCCGCCACAAGCGGTTGAGAAGCGCTCAATCTTTAAACAAAACTGTGACACGCTGCATCCGATCAAGGAGACAGAGGGAATCTATTGCCGCTTAGAGCTAAGACACCAGCCACCGTCAAAGTCCCGCCTCCATGATTGGCTCCTATGATGGACACCACACTGGTCCAATGTTGGGAAATTGGACCAGTTTAACGTCTATCATAAGTGATGATCCAGGAGGCGACTTTGACAGCAGTTGACGTCTTAGCGCCAAGTGGCAATAGATTCCCTCTCCGTCTGCGCTGTCCAGCTCTCCTCCCCATTCAGGCTGTGATCAGATGTAGTGTGTTACAGTTTTGTTTAAAGACCGATCTCTTCTCCTTTTGGGAGTGCCTTATAGTTTTAATTTTAAATCAGATTTTTATAGGCTCTTTTTGAACTGGATTCTTAGTTTCTTTTTCACAGCTTGAGGGCCCATTCATACTATGAATTGCAAGGGAACGTGCTGTGATTTGCCCAGGAACACACATGTGATCCGAGTGCAGTGCGGTGCAGTGCGATTTCAGCTCATCCATTTCAAATGGGCTGAAATCACATCACAACGCACCACACCAAAGGTAGCACATGCACTACAACTGGATTGCATTGTACCTCTGTATCATGCGATTCGGTTGGGGCAAACACACTGCAGTTGCATTGGCACCCACTGCAGATCACAAAAGCAGTGCATTTGGAATGTAAAGTGTTTCCTGCAACGGGCACCAATGTGAACAGGCCCTGAGAGAGTTCCCTGCGCCACTATCCTGGGCTGTATAAGATTGCTTCACAGTTTTAGGGTTTTTTACACTAGAATGTGGTGAGGGAAAGCCACATTCCTATGCAGTTTCCTACACCGCATTACAGTTGCGCTGCCCTTGCGATCTGCTGCAGGTGTCAGTGCAAAGTTAACAACACCCCAAAATGCAGGTTGCAAAAATTATTGGGGAGGGTTGCACCATGTTTTACTGCACCAGGTGACCCCAACCCTAGTGACAGCACTGATGAAGGTGGCCAAAATAGCAGAGGTAGGGTTTTGTTTCAACATGTCAGAGACCAGTGAACAGCACAGCAGTGACATCAGCAAATTGCACTTTAAATCTCTTGACTGACTAGCAGTCAGACAGCAGTGCCTTGGATCTCACAGTGCAGATTTACAGCTATAAGTTTATAGGCACAAGAGTACCTAAGCACACTAACACTAAGTGCATTGCTTTTTTTCAGGCGAAATTTAGGACAAAGGGTAGATTTTTCAGGATACTACTCAGGAACATTTACAATTCCTAATATCCCCTAAAACATAGCAAATCTTCACTTTAAGTAAAGTACACACATTATTTTAGAGCCCCCAAACACACACCACATACAAACCCAAAACACATGCGCCGAACACATTGCCTTGCATGCTGGAGTGAGAGCAACAATTCTAGAGCCATTATTTACTGGCAACTCTGAACCGATGAGCTGTGAAGGCTTTTAAAGTGTTGCTTATGGACAATTTTGGTAACGGTCATTGTTTCACCATTTTACAGGCGCATAGATTAGGTAATTACATTGAATTTGTGCGTACTAAAATTTATTTGAGCTTATTTTTTACTGAAAATTATAGATTTTAAAAACAGCAGCGAAAAGATTGTGCGACATAAAAACTGCAACTGCCACTAGTTTAATCCATAGGGTCTCTGCATTCATAAAATATATAATGGTTTGGTGTTAAGTCATTTTCACTTCTACAATGTGTAAAAACAAATTTTAACAAAAAAAAAAAATATTATTATTACTTGTTTCTGATGTAACAGTTTCTAGGGGGGCAGTTTAGATTTTTTTTTTTTTTTTTTTTTAGTATAAGTACCGTACATGGATTGAGTTTTGTAAATGTATAGGTTTTGAATGCAAAAAACACAGTTACTGAGAAATAAATACATGTAATAGTGGAACTTACCAAACCACAGAAGCAAAAATTATGTTTGTGGTGTTCGACAAGATTGCTAGAGGAGGTTCTGCTAGCATTAAAGATGATAAGAGTCCCCCACCAAAGCAGCAAAGCATTGCACTGAACCAAGATGCCATAGGACTTCGCGATGCCACATCAACAGCACCTACAATAAAAAAAAAAAAAGTTAAGAATTTTAAGCATGCGTGGAATGGTTTCCGAGCATGTGTAGGAATTTTGCGTGTCGGAATTTGTACAGACGATCGCATTTTCGGATAGGAACTTTTTCTGACCGAAAAAATTGAGAACCTGCTCTCAATCTTTTGCTGGTGGGAATTTCAAAAAACTCTGAGGATCCGAAAAAAAGAATTGTTGCTCTACATAAAGATGGCCTAGGCTATAAGAAGATTTCCAAGACCCTGCAACTGAGCTGCAGTACGGTGGCCAAGACCATAAAGCGGTTTAACAGGACATGTTCCACTCAGAACAGGCCTTGCTATGGTCGACCAAAGAAGTTGAGTGCAAGTACTCCGTGTCATATCCAGAGGTTGTCTTTGGTTTATAGACGTATGATTGCTGCCAGCATTGCTGCAGAGTTTGAAGGGGTGTGAGGTCAGCCTGTCAGTGCTCAGACCATACGCCGCACACTGTATCAAATTGGTCTACATGGTTGTCATCCCAGAAGGAAGCCTCCTCTAAAAGGTGATTCACAAAAAAGCCTGCAAACAGTTTGCTGAAGACAAGCAGACTAAGGAAATGGATTACTGGAACCATGTCCTGTAGTCTGATGAGACCAAGATAAACTTATTTGGTTCATATGGTGTCAAGCGTGTGTGGCGGCAACCAGGTGAGGAGTACAAAGACAAGCATGTCTTGCCTACAGTCAAGCATGGTGGTGGGAGTGTCATGGTCTGGGGCTGCATGAGTGCTGCCGGCACTGTGGAGCTACGGTTTATTGAGGGAACCATAAATGCCAACATGTACTGTGACATAATGAAGCAGAGCATGCTCCCCTCCCTTCGGAGACTGGGCCACAGGGCAGTATTCCAACATGATAATGACCCCAAACACACCTCCAAGATGACCACAGCCTTGCTAAAGAAGCTGAGGGTAAAGATGATGGACTAGCCAAACATGTTTCCAGACTTAAACCCTATTGAGCATTTGTGGGGCATCCTCAAACAGAAGGTGGAGAAGCGCAAGATCTCTAACATCCACCAGCTCCGTGATGTCGTCATGAAGGCGTGGAAGAGGACTCCAGTGGCAATCTGTGAAGCTCTGGTGAACTCCATGCCCAAGAGGGTTAAGACAGTGCTGGAAAATAATGGTGGCCACAAAAAAATATTGACATTGTGGGCCCAATTTGGACATTTTCACTTAGGGGTGTACTCACTTTTGTTGCCAGCGGTTTAGACATTAATGGCTTTGTGTGGAGTTATTTTGAGGGGACAGCAAATTTACACTGTTATACAAGCTGTACACTCACTACTTTACATTGTAGCAAAGTGTTATTTCTTCAGTGTTGTCACATGAAAAGATATAATAAAATATTTACAAAAATGTGAGGGGTGTACTCACTTTTGGGAGATACTGAAATGATGTATATTATATATATATATATATATATATATATATATATATATATATATATATATATATATATATATATATATATACACACATACATATACACACACACACACACACACACACATACATACATACATACATACATACATACATACATATACATATACACACACACATATATATATATATATTTTTTTTCATTTTAATATGGGGGGGGGGGGCACAGCATCAAACACAGTAAGGCTGGCCATCCACAATACAATTTTATTGTTCAACTTTCCTTTAGATTTACCATAACCATATAATATGAGGTCAAATCTAAACCCTTTTAAATTTGTATGCAATCAGGCACTACATTACAGTTGTAGGTAAAACTAAAGGAAATTGAATAAGAAAATTGTATGGTGTATGGCCAGCCTTAGTTATTATATATTGGGGGGGGGGGGGCACAGCATCAAACACATTATGGAATTGTGTGTGCCCACACACACACACTGTAAATATACAGATACTGCTCTGAGTGACAGTCTTAACAGCAGCTGCTGCGACTGAGAAAAAAGTTACACCACTCAGCCGCCCCCTGCTGCACTCTCTGCCATTCACAGAACTCTTACTATTTTCCCCACGACGTATCGCAGTTTGTGAATGGTTAAAGAGGAGTTGAATGACAGGATCTTGGGTATAGGATTTTTCCCCCACATCCTGATATAATTATTGCCGGTGGGGATGTGGGTACTGAATTGCCCTTTATGTCAGTATGCAGTGCATCCAAAAAGCACTTCACTTTTTCCACATTTTGTTATGTTACAGCCTAATTCCAAAATTGAATAAATTCATAACAAAATGTGGAAAAAGTGAAGCGCTGTGAATACTTTCCGGATGCACTGTAGGTCATATAGTATAGGTGGTGAGCCAAAGTCCTGCCAATCTATGCCGAGCAGGCTGCAAAAATACAGAAGCTGTCACACAGCCGGATTAGCCTGTGGTCCAGCACACAGCGGTCTTCATGTTTTTCGATCCAGCTGCTGACTAAAGTCCTGCCACTTCCTAGCACCACTCTGCCTACACCAGCCACTTGCTGCCCATCCCTGCAGTTCCTCTGATGACCACACTCCTAAGGACAACATGCACACTACCTACCTATATCTTATGAGTGCAATAATTATATTCTTAATGCCACATTTTATTACAGCTTGCATTTAAATGGAGGCACTTTTTTTTTTCTATGTGTATTAGGTTCTCAGAACCTGGCTTAGGGAAGCAGCCATCATTCTATTGTTCCCACACATTAACTCTTACTTCCCCATGGTAGTCATCTGTGCGTTCCAGTAGCACTGTAGTTTTGCTTACTTCTAGGTCACCAACCCCATTCTGATAAATGTGTATTGTAGAATCACATAATCCAGGCCTGCTAACATATAATGCCTGCCTGGTAAGAGTCATCCTGCCAATGGGTTTCACGACATGCAATTAGCCAGTTAGGACAGGCTCACTTACAGGCTGAGCTATCATCCAACTAGCTAAGCAAGTTGGATGATACTGTCAAAATTTTTCGATGGGATTTATAATAGCCTATGTCAATAATAATTTAAAAATACTGTGCTGTCCCTAATGGTATGCGACACAAATTTGTGATCAATAACAAAATTGGCGAATATAAACGGCTGCGACTTCTCTGCAAGATACACACATCAATCAACAATTCCCAGTATCAAGTCACGCTATGAAGCGAGTCTGTGCTGAGAAATAAGATACTTCAACCTTATTGTAGTAAAAAGATAAAATTGATCAAATTATACATTATAAATAGTGCATTCAAATTGCTAGTTGATCTCCACTGTGAAAGTAACACACAATACACCCGAGAATGGTGATGAGAGAAAAGGGACACACCAGGACGACGTCAGGTGTGATAAAACGCGTAGGCATGTGCGACGTACCGACGTCACCGCGATACATGCAAGTCTCGGAACCACGGATTGCTATCGAGAGCCGGCCGGCTCGTTGTTTTATACTCCATGTGATGCTTTTTACAAATGTAAGTGCAATACTTCTTAACTTTTAATGACATAAATATCTAATGGTTTTAAGCTATGGAAGCCTTTTATTACTCTTTTGGGAAACATCTGGTAAAACATACCTATATGAGTTGCAACTCCTGTGAAGATGCTAGGATCTTGGCTGTGTGCAATTAAAGGCCCGGGCTGGGTATCAAGCCACAGGCGCGTGTGATCTCCTATAACTAAGATCAACAGGAGTCGGTAAGCGGCAGTGTGTGTGGAGGTGTAAGGCAAACCTTTTCTCTCATCACCCATCTCGGGTGTATTGTGTGTTACTTTCCCAGTGGAGATCAACTAGCAATTTGAATGGACTATTTATAATGTATAATTTGATCAATTTTATCTTATATTTCACTACAATAAGGTTGAAGTATCTTATTTCTAAGCACGGACTCACTTTAGAGCGCGACATGATATTGGGAATTTAGAATAGCCTGCTTGTCTTGAGCGGAGCTGTGTTATAATGCGAGGGTCATTAAGAATACGTCAGCTCTTTATATGGCCCTGCGGACATTAGGTTTAAACCTAATGGACTTGTCACGGAAATTTAGGAGAAATAAGGGAGGTACAGGATTCACTATGACTCTCTTTTCTCCCAACTCCATTTGGGGTTCAATGGACCTCAGTCTGTCTCATGCAACACAGATGTCAATACAGTCACATTCTTTATGCTCTTACTCCATACTGGCTTTACCCAACAATTGAACAAACACTGCAGCGCCCACCTCCCTAACAATAGCTTTTTGTATCCACAATGACCAAGAATGTTCAAGTTCTTCCTTAGCAGCATGTCAGAGACGATGGGAGTGAACTAAATTTGACATGCATTGACACGCAATGCTGTGGTATACACACTTTCAAAATACTTCCTGAACGCTTATGAAATACAGATTCAAAACAGGTCTTTAGGCAGAAAGTGTTCAACCTTTTATGTGGTAATACATGCATTAATGTGTAGGCCCACCTTAGTCAGTTTGGGAATGATTTGGGATTTCCAAAGTTGTTTTCTCAAAAGGAAAAATAAAAAACTATTGGACAACTAAATTTTAGCAAATTTGAGAGCCCCTACTGGTTGCATATCTAGCACCATTAGACAATTTATGTCTTGCTTGGGAATTTTTGGCCAGCAGCCTATTTTTCAGTAAGAGCAGAAGCTATTCTTGGGGTGCTAATCATCCAGATAAGCATCCACACTTAGGATACCAGTTGACATGTTTATGTAGGCATTAAGAGAGGAGCTAAACATTTTAAAAGTTGGATTCCTTCCTGAATTTCCATCAAAGTCTAGAAATCATAGCAAAATCAATGAAAACTTCCCTTTTTTAATCATTATCATTCTCACATTTTCCCACAGAAAATGTCACAGGCCATACTGCCCAAGATGTCACAATTTGAAAATATGTATTTTGAAATGCAATTCTATCTTTGAGGGGAGTATTATATACAGTTAACATTTATAACAAGGAAATATAAAAAGGAAAAAAAATTAAATTTGTAATGAAAAAAACAAAAAAATCAGCTTTTCTTTTTTGCTGTCAAAAAGGAAACAAATACGGAAAAATGTTTTAGTGACAGAAGAAAACAGCATGGAAACAGTTACGTTGCTAAAAAAAAAAAAAAAAAAAATGCATCTACTATTTATACTGCAAATTACTAAAATCTTATATTAAAAAAAGGCATTCATAATTTGCCTTAATAACAACCAGTCCTGCCTTCCTGAGATGACAAGTCCAAATGGGCTTCAAGCAGCACAGTACTTGTCCATGGCAAAAAAGCATTCAGTACATAGCAGATGCCAGAAGGCATTTGCAGGTTAGAAACTTAAAGCACGAATCTGACTAGTTAGTAAGAGATGTCTCAACTTTTACTTTAACCACTTGCCTACAGGGCACTTAAACCCCCCTTCCGTTTCATAGTCCGTTTCATAGTTCGTTATAAAATTTTGAAAACAGGTAATTTTTCTCGTTCATTGATGTGTGCTGATGAGGCTGCACTGATTGGCACTGATCAGCACTGATGAGGTGGCACTGATGGAAATTGATTGGCAGCACTGGTAGGCATTGATAGGTGGCACTGGCAGGTGGCACAGATGAGGCAGCCACGGCTCTCTGTGTGAGGGACCAATGTCCCTCTGACAGAATCCGGTGATTAGCTTTTCATTTTTTTATCCCTCACACTGATAGCGTCAGGGAAAAAAAAGAGATGCCGATTACTGATCCTGAAGTTAAAGTATAACTAAAGGTAAACTTTTTTTTGATAGAGTGGAGAGGGATCAGGTTCTTGTTTTTTGCTGTCTATGTCCAAGTTATAGAGATTCACTCTTGCCATTTTGCCCGTTTACTGTTATCATCTAATGTGGAAGTTAAAGAAAACCCCCAGTCCTGGGTTGTCACCAAAACAGGAATTGGGAAAGAAAGAAGAAAAAAAAAATCATCCAATGAAGATACTAGCTCCAATAATCCTGGTGACAACTAGGCATTCCTTCTCTTTAGTGCGATTTTTCTCTCACATGTTGTGGTCAGAGTTGACCAAAATTGAGCTCTTTGGCATCAACTCAACTCACCATGTTTGGAGGAGGAGGAATGCTGCCCATGACCCCAAGAACACCATCCCTACCATCACACATGGAGGTGGAAACATTATGCTTGGGGGGTGTTTTTCTGCTAAGGGGACAGGACAATTTTACTACATTAAAAGGGACGATAGAGTGGGCTATGTACTGGCAAATCTTGGGCGAGAACCTCCTTCCCTCGGCCAGGGCATTGAAAATGGGTCATGGACAGGTATTCCAGCATGACAATGACCCAAAACACACGGCCAAGGCAACAAAGGAGTGGCTCAAGAAGAAGCACATTAAGGTCCTGGAGTGGCCTAGTCAGTCTCCAGACCTTAATCCAATAGAAAATATGTGGAGGGAGCTGAAGGTTCGAGTTACCAAATGTCAGCCTCGAAACCTTAAATGACTTGGAGAGTATCTCCAAAGAGGCGTGGGACAAAATCCCTCCTGATATGCGTGCAAACCTGGTGGCCGACTACAAGAAATGTCTGGCCTCTGATTACCAACAAGGGGTTTGCCACTAAGCCATGTTTTGCGAAGGGGTAAAATACTTACTTCACTCATTAGAATGCAAATCAATTTATAACTTTTTTTGGAATGCGTTTTTCTGCATATTATTCTGTCTTGCACTGTTAAAATAAACCTACCATTAAAATCATAGACTAATCATTTCTTTGTCAGTGGGCAAAACGTACAAAATCAGCAGGGGATCAAATATTTTTTTCCCCTCACTGTATTGCAACTAAACCAGTCCATAGATGTGGCAGTTTTTTTTTTTTTCACAGAAACATACACATATACATATATAGTGTGTGTGTGTGTGTGTGTGTGTGTGTGTGTGTGTGTGTGTGTGTGTGTGTGTGTGTGTGTGTGTGTGTGTGTGTGTGTGTGTGTGTATTTTCATTGAATCAAGATCGTTAAAAATAATTTTTTTTTAAAGCACGATCTCGATTCAACCCCCCCCTCACAATCTTAATCCGCCATTTCCACGATTCTATGTAAACAGTGCAGAGCCATTCTCTGCTCAGAGCTGTCAAAAAAAAAGCCAGCAAATGTTTATCAACATTGGTCAGCTCTGAGAGATAGAGAAGATAAGAGATACAACTTTGGTTCTTTAGATCAAAGGGATGCACTTTGGTCTGCATATGAGGTCAGTTTAACCACTTATAAGCCTTTTTCTGACACGTGTTGCTTACAAGTTAAAATCAGTATTTTTGCTAGAAAATTACTTAGAACCCCCAAATATTATATATATTATTTTAGCAGAGACCCTAAAAAATAAAATGGCGGTCATTATATTTTATGCCACGCTTTATAATATTATCTCTCTCTCTATCTATATCTATAGAGTACAGAAAGTATTCAAGTATTCAGACCCCCTTAAATTTTTCACTCTTGTTATATTGCAGCCATTTGCTAAGATCATTTAAGCACAGGTCTGAATACTTTCCGTCCCGTGTGTGTGCGTGTATGTGTGTGTGTGTATGTATGTGTATATATATATATATATATATATATATATATATATATATATATATATATATATATATATATGACAAACCAGACCATACAGTTGTGTTCACAAGTTTACATACCCTGGCAGAAATGTATGATTTCTTGGCCATTTTTTAGAGAATATAAAATGATAACAAAAACATTTATTTCACTCACGGTTAGTGTTTGGCTGAAGCCATTTATTATCAATCAACCGTGTTTACTCTTTTTAAATCATAATGGAAAGAGAAACTATCCAAATCACCCTGATCAAAAGTTTACATACCCTGGTGATTTTGGCCTGATAACATGCACACAAGTTGACACAAAGGGTGCGAAAGCAAAAGAATTGTCAAAGGATCTGCGGGAAAAGGTAGTTGAACTGTATAAAACAGGAAAGGAATATAAAAAGATATCCAAGGAATTGAGAATGCCAATCAGCAGTGTTCAAACTCTAATCAAAAAGTGGAAAATGAGGGGTTCCGTTGAAACCAAACCACGGTCAGGTAGACAAACTAAAATTTCAGCCACAACAGCCAGGGAAACTGCTCGGGATGCAAAGAAAAACCCACAAATAACTTCAGGTGAAATACAGGACTCTCTGAAAACATGTGGTGTGGCTGTTTCAAGATGCACAATAAGGAGGCACTTAAAAAAAAAAAAAATGAGCTGCATGGTTGAGTCACCAGAAGAAAGCCAGTACTAAGCAAATGCCACAAAGTATACCGCTTATAATACACCGAACAGCACAGAGACAAGCCTCAAACCTTCTGGCATAAAGTCATTTGGAGTGATGAGACCAAAATTGGAGCTTTTTGGCCACACCCATAAACGCTACACTTGGAGAGGAGTCAACATGGCCTATAATGAAAGGTACACCATTTCTACTGTGAAACACGGAGGTGGATTGCTGATGTTTTGGGGATGTGTGAGCTACAAAAGGCACAGGAAATTGTCAAAATTGATGGCAAGATGAATGTAGTATGTTATCAAAAAATACTGGAGGAACATTTGCATTCATCAGGCAGGAAGCTGCGCATTGGACTTTCTTGGACATTCCAACATGATAATGATCCAAAACACAAGGTCAAGTCGACCAGTCATTGAATAAAGTGAAGGTTCTGGAGTGGCCATCTCAGTCTCCTGACCTGAATATCATTGAGCCCCTCTGGGGAGATCTCAAACGTGCAGTTCATGCAAGACAGCCCAAGAATTTACAGGAACTGGAGGCTTTTTGCCAAGAGGAATGGGCAGCTTTACCATCTGAGAAGATAAAGAGACTCTCCACAAATACCACAAAAGACTTCAAGCTGTCATAGATGTTAAATGGGGTAATACACGGTATTGAGAACTGGGGTATGTAAACTTTTGATCAGGGTCATTTGGGTAGTTTCAGTTGACATTATGATTTAAAAAGAGTAAACACAGGTGACTGATGATAAATGGCTTCAGCCAAACACTAACCACGAGTGAAAGAAAAAGGTTTTGTTTTATCATTCATATTCTCTAAAAATCGGAAAAAAAGTAATAAATTCTGCCAGGGTATGTAGACTTATGAGTACAACTGTATATGCGACAGCTGCTTTAGTGATCTTTTTTTTCGTGCCAAAAACAAACATTCTAGGCAAGTACAGAAAATACCAGTTGATTTTGCCAGAAAAGCAGTGAGTGTCCTTGTCACTTTCTGTGGGATGAACTGAAAGCACAAACAATCTGATCAATCTTAAGTAAACTACTAATCCTATTACCCCACATATAATGGAGGTGAGACATGTTTTGAAGTTCAGCCTGGGTGAAACCCATGACTTCTTCAATTCATACTGTGGAAGAAAGGGCATAGGCACCCAGGGACAAAGAGGTGTGTGTTATTTGCTGGATTACCAAGTGAAAATAAACTGCAATAAATAGTTTTTTGTTTTTAGGTTTAGATACCCATTCAACCCACTTAAAGCGGAGTTCCACCCAAAAGTGGAACTTCTGCTTTAAGCACTCTTCGCCTCCTGACATGCCACATTTGGCATGTCATTTTTTTGGAGGGGGGAGTGTGTACCCTTTTTTTAGTGGACTTCCTGTCCCACTTCCTCCTTCTTTTTGGAAGTCTAGGCGATTCCTCCTCTCGCCCTAGGGGGTCCCTCCCTGCCAGCAATCTTCTGGAACACAACTCAGGTCCCAGAAGATTAGCTGGCCAATAGCAGAGCGCAGTGCGACTGGCGCACGCGCAGTGGGCGACTGGCCGTGAGGCCATAAGCAGTCACGGCCAGGTGCCCACAGTTGCTATGATGGTGCCGAGGAGAGGAGGGGGAGAGGAGCGAGGTTCCGGGCGGCCGCATCGCTGGGCCATGGGACAGGTAAGTGTCGGTTTATTAAAAGTCAGCAGCTATGCTTTTTGTAGCTGCTGACTTTTAATAAACTAAAAAACGGGTGGAACTCCGCTTTGAAACATTTTAGTGTTTAAAAGTACTTAAAGACAAAACATATTTAAAGCACTTTTCTCCCCTAGGAGAAATATTTTAGAGATCAGCAATATGAAAATACATAGCACATGCTCCTGTGACAAATCACGCAACTACTTTGAATGTAGTATACATGACTATTAATCACACTGCAATGCATAAAACCAAAAAGGAATGCAAACTAAGATCATAGTTATGCAGTTATGATCTGAATATGACCACCTGTTCTTCCCATGGCAGGTTTATATTTAGCTAAAAAGAGGAACCCCAGTATGCCTTTCCCATGCTGGAACTGACTTTGCACTGAATCTGGGTCTGACTCACTTGACAGTTTTAGATGGCAGTCTTATCAATGATGCCAGTAAACTTTAAACTTTAAATGTTGAAGGTGAGATAAAAAAAACTATTTGCGGAACAAGAAGAAAAGTGATGAATAGCTGTGGACAAGGTGCAGGCAACAAAATGAATTACTAAAGAAGTTCTAACTAGTGGCATGAAAATAGGCATGAGATTTGTTAGGATATGAAAAACACGTATGCACATTTTACAGCCATTGTGCGAATATACAGTAATAAACTTCAGGTGGGTGGCTAAATAGTTACTGCCTTACTTACCAAATGATTAGTGTGTCTTTGACTATTAAAAGGAGTTATAAAGGCAGGTTTTTACATTCTTATGCATTAGAATGCATTAAGCACCCCAGCATCTCCTAATACTTACCTGAGCCTCATCTCTGTCCATGAGTCCCTCGGCCATCCGGGACTCGACTCCCCTCCTGATTGACTGAGTTACAGCAGCAGGACTATTGGCTCCTGCTGCTGTCAATCAAATTCAGATAGCCAATCAGAAGAGAGAGGGGGCGAGACCAAACGGCAGCTCCATGTCTGAATGGATACACGGAGCTGTAGCTTGGCTCGAGTGCCCCCATAGCAAGCTGATTGCTATAGGAGGTACTCGACAGGAGGGAGGGGCCAGGAGCAGCAAAGACGGACCAGAGAAGAGGAGGATCCAGGCTGCCCTGTGCAAAACCACTGTGCAGAGGAGGCAAGTATAACAGATTGGTTATTAAAAAAAAAAGGGAAGGACTTAACAATCACTCTGAAGTGTAACTGAAGGCAAAACTTTTTTTTTTTGTTTTGGATAGAGTGGAGAGGGATTAGAACGCTTGTCAGTTTTTATTGCTGTCTGTGCCCCCATTAGGAAATTCACCATCTCTATTTGCCCCGTTCACCATTATAATTGAAGGTAAAAGTAAAAGAAAATCCCAAATCTTGGGTTGTCCCAATGGGGACACTAGCTCGGGTGACCTGGGGGTCCCCAAGGGATTCCCTTAATTTGCAGCGATTTCCTCTGACTTCCTGTTTGGCTGTGGGACAGGAAGTGAAGGGTAATCTCCTCAATGGGACACAGATGGCAAAAACAAAAAAAAAAATCTTACAGCGGTTATAACCCTCCCTTACTCTATCAAGGAAAAAAAAAAAAAAAAAAGGACAATTCATTCTTGTGATACACATACTAATACCAATTAGGTTGATCAGCCTACTGAATCGGCTAAAATTCAGGCTATGGTTAGGTTTGTCAGCACCACAAAAGGTTAAGTTCAAAGTTGAAGGAGCTTGGTAGAAAAGAAGTGGCTGAAAAGTGAATGCATCCAATCAGATGCAGTCACTGGGTATTTAGGCAGTCACAGGTGTGGGTGCCGTCTGAGTACAACAGCTGGCAGTTTAGATTTCTCCATCCACCCTGTTAGCATAGATGGGGAATACATTGAAGCATGTACAGTTAGCCTTGGCACTACTGCTTTCTAGGGCAGCTCCTTGAGTACACAGTAGGTGCCAATATCAATTCTTTAATCATGGAGAATGCTAGATGCTGGAGGTGAGAACTACAAAGACAACATATACCTCTCTGGCAACGTAGTGTGGGAAATACATATAATCACAACACTGGTTGTACATAATTACAAATCCTTGGGCAGAATATAAAAAGGAGATATTATTATTATTATTATTATTATTATTATTATTATTATTATTGGATTTATATAGCGCCAACAGTTTATGCAGTGCTTTACAATGTAGAGGTGGAGAGACAGTACAATTACACTACAGTTCAAAGCTAGAGGAATAGGAGAGCCCTGCTCATGGACAATCTAAAAGGGAGGGGGTACAAAAGGTAATTGCTGATGGGGATGATATGATGGAGGTGACTCAGGTACAGTTCTTCTTAGGTGGAGGTCGGGTAGGCTTCCCTCAATAGGGATCGCCTATAGACAGACAGAGTAGGGGATGACCGGACATACTGGGGCAATGAGGATGGGAGAGGCTCTGGAGAAGTCCTGGCATGGAAGGGAGGTAACAAGGGAGCTAGACAGCAGGAGATCTTGGAAAGAGCGGAGAGGACAATTTGGGCGATATCTACAGATAAAGTTGGTGATGTAGCTGGGGGCAATTATCCTAATGTAAATTTTATTTTGTGTGCCTGAATTCCCAGCTTTTTTTTGGTGCTTTTTAATGCCTGATACTTTTTTTTTATTACAATCAATTGAAATGCATCAACACACATGCATTGCAATGCACTGTACACTGCATGTTAACAAGATTGTGTTTGGATTGATGCACTAATTCCAACTGAAAACACATTGGAGGGACTGGAGATAGTGGGGTGGATCAGGAAGAACATGTTAGTTGTGCAGGTGTGGAAGTGAGAGTATGGGAGGGGTGCAGTTTAGCATACAGGTGTTGTTCTGCAATACTGGGAGCAGGCTGGACAGAAGATGCTGTCAGCAGACCTCTTGAAGTGGCTCCTTAAATCAATGTGTGGATTGCAGCAGTGATGGAAACCAGGAGACTGGATCAGAGCTGTCAGCAGGTGGCTGTGATTAGGTGAGAGAAGAAAAGAATGCTGAAGGTGTAGAGTGTGTCTGAAGGATGGCAATGACTTAACAGTGGCTGTGGGTGAGGCAGCATATCGACATCTGAGCAGTGTAGGGCAGCCTGCCAAGGCTACATTAATGGCATAAGGAATGGGGTAGAAACATAGTGGGAAGAATAGCCATTCCCCCTTTTTCAAGGGACCAAAAGTAATGGCCAGGTGTGGGCTACTCCTTGTTTTTTTTATTCATCAATTAAGCAGGTAAAAGGTCTGGAGTTGATTCTAAATGTGGCGTTTACATTTGGAATCTATTGCTGTAAACCTACATCATGCGTTCAAAGGAGCTGTCCATGCAAGTAAAACAGGCCATTGTAAAGCCGCGTACACACAGGTGGACTTTTCGACTGGACTGGTCCGACGGACTTTCAACGGACTTTTGACGGACTTCCGACTGACTTTTTAACGAACGGACTTGCCTACACACGATCACACCAAAGTCTGACGGATTCATACATGATGACTTACACCAGACTAAAATAAGGAAGTTGATAGCCAGTAGCTGCCCTAGCATCTTTTTTGTCTGTCGGAGCAGCATACAAACGAGCGGATTTCTGGGTCCGGCGGAGTTACGCCGTAAAGATTTGAAGAATGTTCCAAATCTAAAGTCTGTCAGATTTTCGACTGGAAAAGTCCGCTGAAGGTCCGATGAAGCCCACACACGATCGGATTGTCAGCCGGACTCGGTACGGCGGACCAGTCCGGTCAAAAAGTTCGACCGTGTGTACGCTGCATAAGGCTTCAAAAACTAAACAAATCCATCAGAGAGATAGCAGCAACATTAGGAGTGGCCAAATCAACAGTTTGGTACATTCGGAGGAAAGAAGAATGCACTGGGGAGCTCAGCAACCTAAAAAGGCCTGGACGTCCATGGAAAGGCAACAGTGGTGGATGACAAGTGAAGGACACTCTCCAGGAGGTGGGTGTATCATTGTCAGTCTACAATCAAGAGAAGACTTCACAAGAGCAAATACAGAGGGTTCACCACAAGGTGCAAACCATTCATAAGCCTAAAGAATACAAAAGCTAGATTAGATTTTGCCAAAAATAAAAAAAATCTAAAAAAGCCAGACCAGTTCTGGAAAAGCATTCTTTTTAAGTATGAAACTAAGATTAACCACTTATGGACCGAGCCTCTTTTTGACACTTGTTTACAAGTTAAATTTGTTTTTTTTGCTAGAAAATTACTTAGAACCCCCAAACATTATAAATTTTTTTCAGACACCCTAGAGAATAAAATGGCGGTCGTTGCAATACTTTATGTCCCACCGTATTTGCGCAGCGATCTTACAAGCCCAATTTTTTATATATTGTAAAAGATAATGTTATGTTATGCTGAGTAAATTGATACCCAACATGTCACACTTCAAAATTGAGCCCGCTCATGGAATGGCAACAAACTTTTCCCCTAAAAATCCTCATAGGCGACATTTAAAAATGTCTACAGGTTACATATTTAGAGTTACAGAGGAGGTCTAGGGCTAGAATTATTGCTCTCGCTCTACCGATTGCAACGATAATATGCAGGCGTGACTTATGTATTCATTCGCTTCTGCGCAAGAGCTCGGCGGTACGCTTTAAATTTTTTCTTTTTTTTCTTATTTAATTTTACTTTTTTATTTTTTATTTTTACACTAATATTTTAAAAAAAATGTTTGGGTCACTTTTATTCCCATTAAAAAGGAATGTAAACATCCCTTGTAATAGAAAAAAAAAAAAAAAGCAAGACAGGACCTCTTAAATGTGAGATCTGGTCAAAAGACCTCAGATCTAACGTGTACACTAAAATGCAATAAAAATAAATAAATAAATAAATATGAAATGTCTTTTTTTGACGTCGCTTCCACCATTCAATGTTATAGAGCCGAACGGGGGCCATCTTTCCCTCACTCGGCTCCATGCCTGTCAGTGGGAAGGACGCGACCCTCTCCGCCGCTACTGACGGTTCCGGTAAGCGTAACCTCTCTTGCCCCCGATAAAAGTGATCTTGCGGTGAATCCGCTGTGGAGACAACTTTTATCTGAAAGCCAGCGCTCACCATTGTTGAAAATACCAGGGTTATGGCAGCTATCTGCTGCCATAACAACGTTATTTAGCGTCAAAGTACCAACGTACAATGATAGCGATTTGGGCTAATCTGTACCGGAATTACGGGAAGAAAAAAGGTGTGGAGAAGACTTGGAACAGCTTACGATCCAAAGCACACAATGTCATCTGTAAAACATGGTGGAGATAGTGTGATGGCATGGGCACGCATGGCTTCCAGTGGCACTGGGTCATTAGTGTTTATTGATGATGTGACAAAAGACAGAAGCAGCTACATGAATTCTGCAGTGTTTAGAGATATACTGTAATCCCAGATTCAGTCAAATGCAGCAAAGTTGATTGGAAGGCGCTTCACAGTATGGATGGACAATGATCCAAAACACACACTGCAAAAGCAACCCAGGAGCTTTTGAAGGAAAAGAAGTGGAATATTCTGCAATGGCCCAGTCAATCACCTGATCTTAACCCAACTGAGCATGCATTTCACTTGTTGAAGGCAAAACTAAAGGCAGAAAGACCCACAAAGAACAACTGAAGACAGCTGCAGTTAGAGCCTGGCAAAGCATCAGAGAGGAGGAAACCCAGTCTTTGGTAATGTCCATGGGTTCCAGACTTCAGGCAGTCATTGCCAGTAAAATGATTCTCCAACAAAATATTAAACATTAACATTTTATTTATGATTATATTCAACTGTCCAATTACATATGAGCCCCTGAAAATCGGGGGGGGGGGGGGTGAAAGGTGTATAAAAATGGTTGCAGTTCCTAAAATTTGTACTTGATATTTATGTTCAACCCCTTGAATTAAAACTAAAAGTCTGCACTTCCAATTCATTTGGATGGTTTCATTTTAATTTTATTCTGGTGTCATACAGAGACAAAAGTATTAATCTTGTGCCTGTGTCCAAAAATATACGGACCTAACTGTATATATTATGACGTCACGCACCCCATAAATCTTCGTGGACATTTCTTTTCTGAAGAAGTGGAGAAGAGACTCTCAGCTAAGCACACCTCCCTGCCTGCATGCCTAAGCTAAGAGCAGATGGATTCCAATAAGTAAATGCTATATGAATCACCTGCCCTTACTCAAAATGGCCACAGCTATAAATTCTAGGAGGGTTATTTAACAAAGTAAAGCATGGTGACATGGCTGGATGGGTGAGTTTGCCTTGAATATTAAAAATGAATTAAATAGCATTTTCAGTTTGTGGTGCTCAGATACAGTAAAGTTCCACTTAAATACTGTACAGTACATATTTGTTTTTTATGTAGTGAGTAAAACTATATTGACATAAGCTTTTACTTATTAACCACATCAGTAAGTAATGTAAAAACTATAAATCACATTTCACTGACAAAAAAAATAAATAAATAAATAAAGAAACAGAGTGTTTTAAAAAGCCCAAAGAAAGGCATTCTAATCTTAAACAAATCAATATTTTACCGTGACTAGTTAGCGCAAGTCATGCTTTTAGACTCTATTCACATCAATGTGCACGTTAACATGCGTTTTTTGAATTACGGCAGCAAATTCATGCTCAGATCTGCCCTTTGTTGGTATGCAGTACACTGCACTCACATACATGCGAAACGGATGCGTTTTAAACCGAATCAAATTTGCATGACATGCGAATATGACCGGCTCTCAACTGAGCTGGTTCACACATGTGCGGGGCAGCCTCGGTGTGGTTTCAAAAAGGGTCCTGTGCGTTTTTGGTTCCGGTTTAGGTTAACAGGAAAAAAACGAACCCCGGACAGCAAACAGCAGCCGCGCATATGTGAACCCGGCCTGTTTTTCTTAATCGGTTCCCGACTGGCTCATGTCTATTTACGGGGGCAGAATGGCACCCCTACATGAAACCCCGTACTTGTATTGTGTTTCCTTTAAGAACCGCCAGAGGGCATACGCTGCATGGTGGGGGACCCGATGCGCGTGGCCGCGATCGCGGGCACGGACGCCAGCATATGGATTTGTGTGTGTAAAACACACAAATCCCTGTGCTGTCAGAGAGGAGACATGTCGTTTGTTTCTAATAAGTAGGAACAGCGATATGTCTCCTCTCTTACTCAGTCCTATCCCCATACAGTTAGAACGCACATTTAACCCCTTGATCGCCCCCTAGTGTTAACCCCTTCCCTACCAGTGACATTTACACAGTAATCAGTGCATTTTTATAGCACCGATCGCTGTATAAATGTCAATGGTCCCAAAAATGTGTCAAAAGTGTCCGATCTGTCCATTGCAATACCGCTAAAAATTGCAGATCACCGCCATTACTAGTAAAAAAAAATAAATAAATAAAAATGCCATAAATCTTTCCCATAGTTTGTAGATGCTATAAAACTTTTGCGCAAAACAATATATGCATATTGTGATTTTTTTTTTTACCAAAAATATGTAGAAGAATATATATTGGCCTAAACTGATTACAAAACAAATTTCTTCAAAACATTTTTTGGGGATATTTATTATAGCAAAAAGTAAAAAAAATATATATATATAGTTTTTTTTTTTCAAAATTGTCGGTCTTTTTTTGTTTATAGTGCAAAAAATAAAAGAAAACACAGAGGTCATCAAATAGCACCAAAATAAAGCTCTATCTGTAAAATTCCAAAAGCCAATATAAAAAGGAATAGTAGTATAGTACTAGTAATAGTACTATAGTATAGTAGTACTAATAATAGTAAAAAAAGCACTTGGGAATTTAAAAATTTTTTTTTTTTTTTAGAATTCTCCTTTAACCACTTGCCGCCCAAGCCTATTCTGGCACTCCTCTCATACATGTAAAAACCATATTTTTTTCTCTAGAAAATTACTCAGAACCCCCAAACATTATATAGGTTTTTTTTAGCAGAGACCCTAGGGAATGAAATGGCAGTCACAACTTTTTATGTCACACGATATTTGAGCAGCAATTTTCAAACTCTTTTTAAAAAAAAAAAAAAACAGATTTATGAAATGGAAAAAAAAAAAGTTACGTTTTTTGTAATTTGTAAATGTAAATGTAAATGTGAAAGATGATGTTACGCCGAGTAAATAGATACCCACCCCCATCAAATCATTCTTTGCAGCTATTACCTTTTGTACCACCACCCCCTCCCTTTAGAATGTAAGCTCTACGAGCAGGGCCCTCCTGTACCTTTTGTATTGAACTGTACTGTAATTGTGTTGTCCCCCTTATACATTGTAAAGCGCTGCGTAAACTGTTGGCGCTATATAAATCTCATATAATAATAATACCCAACATGTCACCCTTAAAAATTTTGCACACTCGTGGAATGGCGCCAAACTTTGGTACCTAAAAATTTCCATAAGCGACGCTTTACATTTATTTACAGGTTACCTGTTTAGAGTTACAGAGTAGGTCTTGGGCTAGAATTGTTGCTCTCGCTCTAACATTCGCCAATTCTCACATGTGTGGTTTAAATACCATTTACATATGTGGGGTCCTGATAACTGGAACAATATACCTTCTAAAACTACAGCACAGGCAAAGAACACAGGAAGATATTGGGTAAAAGGAATTCTGGCAAGACCAATGGGTAAATTGCATTTGCTGAGGCTAATACTGTACCAAAGCATATGTGACATAACCTAAATAAAATTACAATTAGTGGAAATGGAGAGTTTTTCTAAAACGGGTACACACAGAAGCAGCTGTGCATAGTAACCAATCAGCTTCTAGGTTTCATTGTTAAAGCTTAATTGAACAAGCTGAAGTTAGAAGCTAAATGGTTACTGTGCACAGCTCAGAACACTCAGTTCTCCGATTTGTGAAGACAAAGAGAATTCTCACTTTTAAACTTGCACCGCAAAATGCATTCCGTGACCCAACAAAAGTGATCTCCTACGTTTTTAACTGGGTATCTAGTTAATCAAATTGGTTTGGTTGACTTCATGCTTTACACTGCAATCTATGTGTTTGCACATCCAAGAGTGAAGTTGCGGGTGTAGAACATACTGGACTAGAGATGTATTATGACCTATTGAATAAAAGGTATTGCATTTTCACTGATTTGTTCAAATAACTAAACAAAATGGAAAAAGAGCACTGTCCCTGAAATCATTAAAGAATGGTGAAGACACTTATTAGTAATCCATGTCCCATCTGTGCAACTAGAGTCAGATTTCTGTAACTGTTCAACAAAGAAGATATGAATCTGTTGCAGGATTACCTCAGAAAGAATTTTGTCTCACACTCACACATGCAACTGAATTTGCTCCAACATGGAAGAATTCTTGTGTACCGCCACTTTTTTTTTTTTTTTTTTTCCTAGGCCGGCCATACAGGGTTTGCATCTCGGCCGGTTCAGAAGAAACCAGCCGAGATTTGAATCGTTAATGGGCAGGCCGAATGTACTAAGGTGATCAATCAACTTGGGTACAACCACTGCTATAGCCGATAGTGATTAGAACTGTCTTATCCTGGCGGGGATGGCTTCCCCCACCCACCGTCAGCCGAGAGAAGACAATGGCCAGGCAGGAGGGATTCCCACATTAACACTGTCTGTGTTGATGGTTAAATCGAGTGGATTTCCTTTCTTGGTTGCAGGAAAGAAATTCGCTACATGTATGGCCGTTCATGTAACATCCAAGTTCATTTTTAGAAACATGTTACACCCATATTTAGGGTGTAACATGTTTCTAAGCACTACTCCCCTACACCTGCGCAGCCATGTCATTCATTTACAGAGATCTGTGAATGAAGAAACTACAAGTTCCATCTGCCACAGCAGCAGGCAGACTCGTTTTCAATAGACTAGAGCACGCTGATTAGAAGGCGGATCCGCTTGGATGGATTTTGACCCGCGCGAAGGGGGCTTTACTATGACTAGTAATACGTTTACAATGGATCAGAGATTGCACACTTGTCTACATTCTATATCAGTGTTTCTCAAACTTTTTTCAGTCAAGGTACTAGAGCTGCACGATTCTGGCTAAAATGAGAATCGCAATTTTTTTTGCTTAGGGGATAGATCACGATTCTCTCACGATTCTCGCGGCGTAACATCATCTTTCACATTAAAACAAAAAAAAAAAAAAAAAATTGTGCTAACTTTACTGTTTCATTTTTTTTTTTTTATTTATTGAAGTGTATTTTTTCCCAAAAAATGCATTTGAAAGATCGCTGGGCAAATACAGTGTGACATAAAATATTGCTGCAATTGCCATTTTATTCCCTAGGGTCTCTGCTAAAATATAAATATATAAATATATATATATATATATATATATATATATATATATATATATATATATATATATATATATAATGTTTGGGGTTCCAAGTATTTTTTTTAGCAAGAAATATTGATTTTAACTTAAGACAGAAGTGTCAGAAAAAGATATAGACTTTAAGTGGTTAAACTTCCTGCATTTACAGGTTGTTTAAAACTTGGCAGATTGCCCAGTTATTTGTTTACACAGAGAAGTTTATCCCTTTGATCTATAAAGGAAGTTAGTTACAATGTTTCAAGTTCTAAACTTGGCAGACTGCCCAGATGCTTTCTTTTGACAGCTGAGTGAGTAGATAATCTCTGCACTTGTTTATATGAAAGAATCGTCAAACTCTGCAGCAGAGATCGTCAGGGGAGCTGAATCGAGATCACGATTTTTTAACGATTAATTGTGCAGCTCTACAAGGTACCCTTTAAAATTATGCACAAATCTCGAGGCACCCCGTTCTAAGAATGTAGAAAAACTAAACTAATAGTGCTAATGGAGAGGGCCAAACACTGTGGAGGCACCCGATTTCCTCCTTATCAACCGATTACATCATTGGATGTTAGGGCGCCAGTGGCTTGAAAGTTGTAATGGCGCACAATGAAAACATGTGGCTTTGTGTAACTAAAAGGCAGGCTGGATCCACCAGCTGGGTTTTATATAACTTTTGGGGAATTTTTAAGCATTTTGCCAAGGCACCCCTGAAGAAATCTGAAGGCACCCTAGTTGAAAAAGGCTGAGTTATACTACACATGCAAGTATAGCTTTGAACAGTGAAAATTAGGTGGCGTTGATCTTCAAAATGGTAAAATAAGTCCTACATCTATTCTTTGTTGACCTTCCCAAGAAATGTTTTAAATCTCATCGATGCTTATTAAAAAAAACTCCAGAAAAATAGATAAATACAATAATGAAATAGATATCCATTTTTCAATTGCCAGATGGACTCAAAATGTCATACTAATCTAGTAATTTACACACATTTTCCACGCCACACAGAGGTTCCTGACCAACCTGTTAATTTTCCTGGTTCATCATATTACAGCAGGTTAAACCAAGCTTCAAGTTAAAAAAGGTAATGTTTCTTTTTGTTGTTTTGGTAACAGATCAGCTTAATTCTGGCTTGGACAACTCCCAAGGTTTGAACTCCCTGGTCACCAACAAGCAAGAACTGCATACCTAAACCCCAAACAGAATTAGCAAATGAGCACTCAAATCCTGCCTCTGCTCTGAGTCCGTGACTTGCAGGTTTTCCCTAACCTGATTGACAGATGCTAATGTAACAGAATTCCTGTGTCTCCACATGATGCCAGCAGAGGGGTATCGGGGGGTCCAATGAGGAGAAAGCGGCAGAATGGGTCGGGACAATGAATTTATAGGAGGAGAGGGCCACTAACACAGGGGTGCCATTTCTTCCACTGACACAAGTACTTAATAATCCCCACTGAAGCCGGGGCATTTTTTTTTCTTCTATTCACACCAGCACATAATGTATTCCCCCTGACCACAGATTTAGCCATCAGAATAGTTAATTTCTTCACCTAGTCTTACCTCCCCCCCTTCCTTTTCTAAATATGGTCTCTGATATTTTCCTTACTAGTTAAACACGGTTTGCTTTCTTCTAGGATATCTATAGGAGTCTCTTTTCTCACAATATGCCACTTTTTCAACAATTTTCCACTTACTGAAAGTTTCTTTTATAAAAATGTATTTCCTTTCTAATGCACAATAATTATATATTCAATATCATAGCAACCTACCTTTTAAGCTGTCTCTCCACCTGATATTTCTATCAAGCCTCCTACTCATATTTTTGTTCTATCTTCCTTACTTTTATTTTCCTTGAAGAGGACCTTAATTCATTACCTGCTTTTTCTCTCCCCATCAACGCTTACCTTATGTGGTGTTAAATTCAAAAGAGAAAAAATATTGACTCGAGCTTAGCAAACTAGTGAATATGTGGCTAAAGAGTGCCACACCAAAGAAAGTACAAAATATAAATGAATTAAATGTTGTACCAAACTGTACCACGCACAATGTAAGAAAGTATAAGGAAATAAATAAGCCCCTCTGGTGAGCAGTGCGGTAATATAACACAAACAGTGCAATCAAACTTCAAAATGAGTCCATGTGTGATGAATGTAAACCAGGGAGTAGGTCATGAAGGTCCATATGGGAGGAATCCCAAAAGATGATAGACAGTCCCAGGTGATTCAGAGTATGTAAGGTCATAAATGTGTGGGTCCGCCACCAAAAGGAGGGAGCCTGGCCGCTTACCAGAACCCCATGACCGCCCGTTACAGAGGGTCTAGATGGGCATTGAGATCCTGCCAGTCCGGAACTCCCAGGGATGAGGGTAAAGACTGGAAGGACGTCAAGGACTGTGATGGAAATGGATGGATCCCCAAGGAGGCTCAGCTCTCAGCATAGTGTAGTCATCATGGGAAAAAAGAAAGGGAGGGCTCTCAGTTTTGTGGGTGTCGATGGTGTGGAAAAGCGCGCTCAGCTCCTCTGCACTTAGGATTCCATCAGCAAAGTAAGCCTTGAATTCTTCAAAGGACAGTTTTCCATCATCATTTTTGTCTGCTCATCTCAGGATCTCTCATGTGCTAAGTGCAGAGGAGCTGAGCGAGCTTTTCCACACAAAAAAGGACAACCCCCCCACATTATATTCTGCGGCGACAAAGGTTTTCCAACTTGTTCATTGGATGGAAGTCGATCTAATGATCACTTCTATCAAAAAGGGAGGGTCACACACTGATCAATCCAGCTGCTCCCAGATGAACCGACCTAAATTTCGATCCATCTGGTTATGTGTGGCCACCCCAAAATTAGGCATACACATATTAGCCATAACTTTAATACCACTGATACATTAAAGCGGTGCTCCAGTCGTTTTCGTGTTTATTCAAAGTCAGCAGCTACAAAAAACAACTTTTAATAAACACGTACTTACCTGTCCCATGATCCAGCGATGTGCTCACCCGAGCCGTCCCTTTTCCCTGCCTTGCGGCTTCACAGCTGGATGCCCACTGCGAATGGCCCGGCAGTCTTCTGCAACCTGTGGCGTGTCCCAGAAGACTGCAGGGAGGGAAGGGGTGAGGAGAATTTCCGCTCAGATCTCCTAGACATTTTTTCGGAGGGGGAGCAGGTATCTAGTTTTGACAGGTACCCGCTCCCCCTCTAATAAAAGGTGGCAAGGGATGAGGGGAGGAGTACGTACAGTCCCCGGGTTACAAACAAGATCGGGTCTGAAGGTTTGTTCTTAAGTTGAATTTGTATGTAAATTGGAACAGGCACATTTTTTAAGTGCAACTCCAGCCAAAAGAATAATTTTTAAGTTTTTTGGGTAGCATAGGGAGGGGTTAACATCCTTGTTTTGCCGTCTGTACCCCTGTTCAGGAGATCTCACCACACTTAATGTCCCAATGACAATTGGATTTTGAAAATTTTGGGTTGTCGTGGAAACAAGGATTGGTGATAAAGCTTCAACGGAGACACTTTTCCCCCATGATAACTCCAACAGAAGTGAATTTCCCTTCTTAGGGGTAGATTTCCTCTCAATTCCTGTTGTCTCCCTCTGTTTGTAAGTAGGAGTCGTTTGCAAGTCGGATGTTTGTAACCCGGGGAGCGCCTGTACTTAGAGCGGAACTTCCCCTTTTGGGTGAAGCTCCGCTTTAAGTGGATAACATTGATTATCTCGTTATAATGGCATCTCAAAGTTGGTGGGATGTATTAGGCAGCAACTAAACATGTTGTCCCTGAAGTTGAAGTGTTAAAAGCAGAAAAGATGGGCATTAGTCTGTTGTGTATGGGGATGTGTAATTGTAGACAAGTCAGAGTGCACATGCTGAACGATGTCCACAGCCAAAAGCACCTACAATGCGCACGTGACCATCATAACTGGACCAAGGAGCAATGAAAGAAGGTGGCCTGGTCTGATAAATCATGGTTTGTTTGTTTTTTAAGTAATGTAGATGGCTGGGAGCATGTGCATCAATTACCTGGGGAGGAGATGACACCAGGATGCACTATGGGAAGAAAGAAAGCTGATAGAGGCAGTGTTATGCTTTTAGTAATGTTCTGCTGGGAAACCTTAGGTCATGCAATTCATGTGGATGTTATTTTGACACCTACCACCTAAACATTGTTGCAGACCAAGTACTCCCCTTCATGGAAACAGCATTCCCCGATAGCAGTGGCCACTTTATGCAGGATAATGCACTCTGCCACATTGCAAAAATGGTTCAAGAAAGTCCTATGTAGACAACCAATCTCTCTGCCGAACTCTCAGGGGTTGTCTGTTTTGCTTGCTATGTTTTTATCATAGCATGCCAGAGTATTGATGTATACATAGTCTTGTTTCCGTGCATTGTACATTAACGTATATTGTTTTTATGGTAAATATTGTGTATTGCTGCACTAAAGTCACATAGCTTACATAGTTGGTAAAAGTGGAAAAAAAAAAAAAAAAAAAAAAAAGACACCAGTCCATCTAGTTCAACATGTGGAAGAAAATTTTCTTGCTCGCTGCGCTATTGGAGACGTAGCAGCTTTTTGTGCTAGGGAAGCTCACCTGTCCCTTTTTGCTATATTTTGTTAAGAAATCACTTTGAAAAACTTCTGGTCACAACATGACCACTGAGTAAAGCTGGCCATGCACAAGTCTGGTTGAATGAAAGAAAAAGGACTCGATTCCCCCATGCACACACCCGAGATGGATGGGGGAATCCCTCCCGCTGAGCCTTTGTATTCTGACAGCGGGCAGATTTCACCACCACACCATCAGAATACACTTATTAGCACCACAAGCTATAGCCAGCAGCACTGATCAAGAGAACATTTTCCAACAGGCTGGTTGTACACAACACGATCGATAGATTAACTTCTGGAAAATCAGCCTGCCAATACATGGATCGAAAATTTGCTGAGAAAGCCCCTCATCCCCTCTTAACTGCTTAAGGACCGATCCACGTACATATACTGCGGCAGGGCGGGCCTTAAAAAGGATATGTAAATGTTTTTTTTTTAAATAACAAACATGTTATACTTACCTCCTCTGTGCAGTGGATTTTGCTCAGAGTGGCCTAGATCCTTCTCTTCTTGGGTCCCTCAGTGGTGCTCCTGGCTCCTCCTCTTCTTGAGTGCTCCGGAGAAGCGCTCTCCATCGGGGCACCCATGCGGGCGCTCTCCCGTGTCCTGCTGCTGCGTCCATTGACAGACAGCAGGACTTGGCTCCACCCCAGCTCCCGTGGTATTGGATTTGATTGACAGTAGCAGGAGCCAATGACTGCGCTGATATCAATCTATCCAATCAGGACCCGACATACCGGCTGGAGCGGGTGTGCTTGTCTCCAGCGTAGGAACGTTCGGGCTCAGGTAAGTAAAAGTGGGGCTGGTGCACTACAAAGAACATGTAATGCATTGATGTGAAAGACCACAAGGGTTTACAACCCCTTTAAGGGCAAAATCACGTACCCACGCGCGCCCCTGGAAACTCGCTCCCGCTGTGATTGGAAAAAGCAGGCGCCAATCAGTGGGTCCGGCGGACCTGATGTCCGTCGGGATCCCGGAGAGAGGCAAGTTTTTCATAGTTTCTGTCAGAAAGTTTGTAAATAAGTAATTTTTCTCCTTCACTGATGTGCGCTTATGAGGCAGCACTGATAGGCTGCACTGATGAAGAAGCACTGATGAAGAAGCACTGATATGCTGCACATATGGGCACTGATAGGCAGCATGGATATGCACTAATGGGAAACAATGATGGGCAGCACTGACTGTCATCCCTAATAAGTACTAATTGGTGGCACTGGTGGCGCTTTATTGTAATCAGGGCACTGATTATCAGTGTCCTGATTACATGTCTCAATGTCCCCTGCGAGGAGATGCTGCTGATCGGCTCTCATCGCCACACATCTGTCAGTGTGAGGCGATGAGAGCCGATTACCGGCATTTCCGTGTTTACATGTGAACGGCTGTGTTCAAGCACATGGTTAAAGAGCCGCGGCCCTTTAAAGAGATCCGGGTCGCGCCGTGTCCCAGCAACGCAACGCTAAAGCCGCGCTGTGGGCGCACGGGAGTGGCCGTTCGGGTGCACCGTCATATGACGTCCACTCAGAACGAGAGCCACACTGTCCTTCCGTCGGGCAGGCGGCAAGCGGATAATTGTTTTTTTGTTTTTTTTGGGGTTTTTTTAGCACTGATCTCGGTTTTGGAGTCACTGGTCCCCAAAAAGTGTCACTTATTGTCAGATTTGTCCGCCGCAATGTCGCAGTACCGCTAAAAATCGCTGATCGGCGCCATTACTAGTAAAAATATATATATATATATATATATATATATATATATATATATATAATAAAAAAAAAGTCCATAAATCATCTATCCCATAGTTTGTAGACGCTATAACTTTTGCTCAAACCAATCAATATACGCTTATTGGGATTTTTTACCAAAAGCATGTAGCATAATACATATTGGCCTACACTGATGAAGAAATTTGATCAGAGGTGATCAAATACCACCAAAAGAAAGCTAGTCAGGAAGAGGGTAAAGTCTTCCAGAGCTGAAGTGGCTAGATGAGATCTCTGATCACCCTTGTAGGTATACAGCCAGAATAGAGCTGCATGATTCTTTGAAAAATGAGAAATCACAATTTTTTTTGCTTACAATAAAGATCACAATTCTCTCACGATTCTCGCGGCGTAACATTTTTCACATTATAATAAATTAAAAATAAATAAATAAAAAAAGTCCAGTTTTTTTGTAATTCATTAACCGCTTGCCGACCAGTGCACGCCAATGTACATCGGCAGAATGGCACTGGCAGGCAAAAGGGCGTGCAGGTACGCCCTGTTTAAGAAGCGGTGTCGCGTGCACGCCCCCAAAGGCGCACGCGCCCGCTGCGGTCTTCGTGACAGTGACCGCAGGTCCCGCGGACTCGATGTCCGCCGGATGCCCATGATCGTGTCACGGAGAGGAAGAACGGGGAGATGCATATGTAAACAAAGTGATCTACTGCTCTCTGTGATGAGAGCAGTGATCACTGTCCTGTGTGTTCAAGCCCAGCCCCCTCACAGTTAGAATCACTCCCTAGGACACACTAAACCCCCTTCACTGCTCCCTAGTGGTTAACCCCTTCAGTGCCAGTGTCATTTCCACAGTAATCAATGCATTTTTAATCACACTGATCGCTGTATAAATGACAATGGTCCCAAAAATGTCAGATGTGTCCGCCATAATATCGCAGTCCCGATAAAATCACAGATCGCCATTACTAATAAAAAAAAAAATTAAAAATAAAAATGCCATAAAACTATCCCCTATTTTGTAGACACTATCAATTTTGCGCAAACCAATCAATATACTCTTATTACGATTTTTTTTACCAAAAATATGTAGAAGAATACATAATCGGCCTAAACTGAGGAAAAAAATAGTTTTTTTATGTATTTATTATAGCAAAAGTAAGAAATACTGCTTTTTTTTTTCAAAATTGGCCCTTTTTTTGTTTATAGCGCAAAAAATAAAAACCGCAGAGGGGATCAAATAGTACCAAAAGAAAGCTCTATTTGTGGGGGAAAAAAGCACGTCAATTTTGTTTGGGTACAACGTCGCACGACTGCGCTATTGTCAGTTAAAAAGACGCAGTGCCGAATCGCAAAAAATGCTCGGGTCTTTGGGCAGCCAAATGGTGCAGGGCTGAAGTGGTTAAAGTGTTATTTTTTCCGAAAAAGAAAAAAATTGCATTTGAAAAACCGCTGCGCAATTACAGTGTGACATAAAATATTGCAACAACCACTATTTTATTTATAGGGTCTCTGCTAAAAAAAATATCATGTTTGGGGGGTCCAAGTAATTTTCCAGCAAAAAAATACAAATGTTAACTTAAAACCAACAAGTGTCAGAAAAAGGTTTAGTCTTTAAGTGGTTAAACTTCCCTCATTTACAGACCGAAGTTCATTCATTTGATCTACAGAACAAAATGTTACAATATTTCTAGTTCGCTCAGCAGCTGAGGAATGTTTGGAAACTTGGCAGACTGCCTTTTTTTTTTGTTTTTTTTGACAGCTGTCAGCTTGAGCAAAGAACTCTGCATAGAATCGGGAAAATGCTTTGTTAAGATTGAGAGGAAGGTAAATCGCAATCTCGATTCTTAACGATTAATCATGCAGCTCTAAGCCAGAATGATCAAGAAAAGACAGCAATCTTTAAGAAGGAAGTATACCTTCATGCATTCTTTGTACCTAGAGGTAAGCCTTATTATAGGCTTACCTATATAGGTACTGTAAATATCTACTAAACGTGCACTGTTTAGGAGATATTTACTGTAAACTGCGCCAATTACATAATCCGCGCATTCGATCTGAAGGAACGGCCGCCTGTGCCGTGACCGGCGGCTCCTGCGCGCACGAGAGACATCACACGGCTCCGGCCAGTCACACAGCCGGAGTCTGTGGACCCGGAAGGAAGACGGCCAAAGACATCCTCCAACAGGGAAGCAGGCAGGCAAGTTTAACATAATGTGCAAGTATGCATAGCATACTAGCACATTATGTCTTTACTTTACAGGTAAGGAGAAAAAAAAATAAAAAAAAATAAAAAACAGCGTTTACTTCCTCTTTAAGTTAGGAAAGATATGCCTCGTTCATAGTAGAATCAGCTCCCAAAGAATAATCATTTTACAGCCATTCAATAGAACATATATTCTAAAACCTATTTCAGGGTTCTCTTCTTACAACTCTATGACAACAAATGCAAAATACATGAAAAAGGCTTAAGCAAATATTCACAAATTCTTTGCGATGCAAAGTCCATGCTGTGGAGTCAGGTGGTATAGTACAAGAGGAGCAGCAGACTTGGCACAACATTTAGGCTACTAAAACTATCGTATAGGAGATTTCATCCACATAAAACTTTAAGGCTGGGTTCACACTGGTGAGAACAGACATCGCATGAGATTCGCACTGCCTTGCAGATCACATGCGATGTCTGATCTCTCATCGCACATACAGTTTGTATGGCTGAATTTGCATCGGCATTCGGACCAAAATGGTACAGGAACCTTTTTTTTCCACATTCATGTGATCCTATTCCTGCACCATTCAGAGTTTGCACTGCAAACCGATCTAAGGGTGTCATTAATTTTACATTGACACCCGCAGAGGTTCACAGTGAGTGACATGCAATGCGGGAACCCGCACTGGAAGCGTGAACCCAGCCTAAAATACATTGGGGGAAATTTACTAAGACTGAAGCAGACAGATATCTGGTGCAGCTGTGGATAGTAAACCAATCGGCTTCTATTTTTGGCTTGTTTGGTTAGAGCGTTTGTTACCCTGAAAAAAATAAAAAATAAAATGGATCCTGTTCCCTTAAAGCATGTTATACAGCACATTGCTTGTGCTGTGTAATTTGGCCCCCTGTATAACCTAAACAAACCTGGCTAATCCTGACTGGTTCTGCCATCCCCCCTGTAAACTGACCATGGTTTATCATGGCTGCTGAGCCCTGGCACTGTGATCAGATTATGTGCCTCCACCATCAGCAGCTCTCCCCTCTGCTCTCCCCCCTCCCCTCCCTGCCTGTCAGCTTCATCCACTCCTCAGCTCTCACCTCCTGCTGGAATCATAACTATATTATGATCATGCCATCCCCTCTGTAAAATAGCATTATGTATCCCAGTGTCTTTGCTAAAAAAAAAAAAGAAGATGCTGACTTCTACCTTATATCAGAGCATCTCCCAGCACTCACGTGACCTTTTGGCTCTCTCTTCTTTCATCCTCCCCGGCTGACATCAGCGGGAGTTCTCAGCCCTGCCCGTTATAGCTGTCAGCCGGGGAGAGGAGAGAGCCGAGGAGTCACGTGAGTGCTGGGAGACGCTCTGATACAAGGTAGAAATCAGCATCTTTTTTATATAGCACAGACAGTGGGATAAATAATGTTATTTTACAAAGGGGGTGGCATGATCATAATATAGTAACTTAATAGCCACTTTAAGCTTTGAAAATAAAAGTTTGGAGCTGATTGGCTGCCATGCATAACTGCTCTGAATTCTGACTGCTTCAGTCTTAATAAATTCCCTTTAGTATTGTCAGTTGCTACTGTTCTCATCAACACAATGCGATGTTAGAAAACACACCACCCTGTTTTTCGTGTGTTGGAGCAATGTCAGTTATTCTGAATGGTATCCCATTGCACCTGCCTACAAGACATTTAACATTAATGTGCATTGCAGTGCTCTGCACCACCAAAGATGTTACATGTACCGTTCTTGGTGTGTTTTGGGCGCATTAGGCAGCACATTTAAATGCATTTTCTGCCCTAACCTAATGCATGTTAATATACATGCACTAAACACAACTCAACAGTGTGAACAGAGCCTAAAATTGCACCGACAGCTTTTTGGAGAAAAAAAAAAAACCCTTGAATGAAATGTATGCATTAAGAGTTCATTCACACCTCTCTATTCCTGTGCATTGCATTGATGCATGTGCATTAACAAATGTTGCATTAGGCAGCCCAAAGCACGGCAATGGACAAAAAAAAACACGTAGCAATTTTTCTAGTACAGCAGACCACAACACACTCAGGAGGTGCGTTACCTAAAAAATGGATGGCGCAATGAATCACAATGCTCTAATGCACAAAAACAGTACACTGTATCGCAAAGCGGCGATTTATTTCTAAAAATGTTAGCAAAGTGTATTACAGATTCATATAGCCTCCAATTCTGATACTTCAATTAAAGTAGAAATGCAGCTAAATTCTAACTAGTCTTAAAACTGCACCCTGCTCCCTCACCCTCTTAACACCGAGGCATCACTAAATGGCGGGCCGCGGTCCAGCTCCGGCCCCAGAAGCCATACTACCCGGACCGCAGCCTTGCCAAATAGTTGCCTGTGTGTCCTCTCCCCACCGCCGGCTCGCCTGCCTGACGCGGCTATGTTCACAGCATTGCAGGAGCACACGGGTCTGTCCCTTCGATAAGATCGCTGCACTGCCCTCCCCACACACTGGCTGTCTTTTTCACACAAGATGTGAAGCGCGGCCGCTCTGGACAAAGGGCAGGATTTTTAAAATTAAGAAGCAGGCGATTGCTGGGACTGCCCCGCTGCGTAGCAACAAATCAAATCACTCATCTTTAAAAACGTGAAAAGTCCCGCCCGTAGTCCAGGGCTGCTGTGCTTTCCGCCTTATGTGAAAAGGTAGGGCCCTGTGGGGAGAGAGGAGGAGTGCTGTGCAGGACAGGAGTCTACTATCGGGGGTCAGTCTGTGATGGGGGGCCCAAGCCTGGGATGGGGGGGCATCATGTGGAGTCATAGCACCAATATGACACTTGGACCTCCGCTGGATCCGGTCAGAACAGTTTCTGACCGGATCCCTGTGAATTTTAATTCACTACCCCTGACCTAGACTAACTAACCTGTGCAAAAAAGATGCATAAAAACTTACCTATTTTTAGTCTGCACCAGTCAAGTCACATGATCTGGTTCACGCTGCAGGGGAGAGGAGAGACTGCCAACAATGGCTGCCCCACAGGAACCTATGGTTGACATCGCTCCTGGCTTTAAAAAGCTATTGTTGGGCACTCGCCCTGTCATGCATCCGCCGCTGGCTTACACAGGGATCAAGTGAGCGGACAAGAGCAGGCTAAATTTAGGTTAGGCTGGCCAAACATTATACAATTTTCTTATTCAACTTCGTTTAGATTTACCTTCAACTATGTAGTGCAAGGGCGTGCCTGACTGCATACAAATTGAAAGAGTTTAGGTCTGACCTCATATTATTTGGTTTTGGTAAATCTAAAGGAAAAATTGTAATTGTAAGAACATTGTATAGTGTATGGCCAGCCTTAAACAGTTGTCCCCTCTCTAAGCTGTTTTTTTAAATTGTATTATTAAAAAAAAATTTGTGATGCAGGGCTGTGTGATAGAGCTGCTGACTGCTATTAAAAACACACACAGCACTGGCAGCTATATCACACAGCCCAGACAGTGCTGTTTGTTTTTTCATAATAGTAAAAGATGAATTATTGCTGTCGGTCTGTGTGATCTACCTGTGGCTGCAAGTAAACAAACAAAGCCTTAGAAGATGGATTACACAGCCCCGCATTGTCAGGGCCAGTGCCCTGTATGACAGCCCCGCAAAGCGATGCCTGGTTATGCAGAATAGTAAGAGATCACTCAAACCTTGGCTTCAGGGAAAGGAAGTTTTGACAGACATAGCACGTCCAGTGAAAGGCCATCCAGTAAACAGCAGGCTTAAAGTGTTACAAAACCCACAACTGTAAAATCAGTGTGTATATGCAGTAAAGCATGCTTGCTATACTCATTGTGGAAACTAAGGGGTTAATCCCCTGCATTGTGTAAAAAGGATGTTTGATACTGTCTGCTCTGATCCTTCCCTCCTTCCCCTGACTCCTGATAAATTTACTGATAACACAGAATCTATGGAGTCAGGCTGCACATGCTCAGTTTGGTATGTATTGCTAGAGAGGTTTTTTCTTTCTTGGGAGGATGCATGTGAGCACAGTGCCAATCAGCACTGTCCAGGCAGAGGGTCAGGGGTCTTGCAGTCTCGTAGCATAGTCAGATGCTGATGAGAAAAGGTATTTAGCGGTTTATATTTACTAAAATAATTGCATTTCTATGTTCTGTGTACTTTGGGAGACCAGATATTGCGAATGCAGGGTCCAGGATTAAGGCCTGATTCCCACCTATGCATTTTTAGTGCTTTTTGCAGGTTTGCAGTACAGAACGTGTTCCATAGGAAACCATGTTAAATGGACTGTAGTGCAAATCTGCAAAATGCAAAAAACTCCAAAAATGCATAGGTGTGAATCAGGCCTTAGTAACACTTTAAGCTAAAAACTCCTAACCTTTGATTTCAGGGAAAGAGAGGTGCATGATAATGAAGGATATTAAATGATTAGATAATTAATCTCAAGAGATTGTCATAGATGCGTGAGCCCTCGCAACATACAATCTAAACAGGTATAGAGGAAAAAGCCTTGAAGAACTATGGTCAAAATGAGAAGATCAAAATATAATGCATCGCTGTAATCTGTTAAATATGTCACACGTTGTTTTGCAAACAGTAAGGCTATTCAGATTTCTAAAAATGTAAAAACCAATCAGCACAGTTCTGCAATTTATTCCAATATATACAAAAAAAAAATGTAATGGCTGCTGCAACATCCCCAGGGTTTTCTACCACACCTCTAAATACAAATAACATACAAATGTTCCGTCTTCTATTACAGCTGTTCATAAAAAGTCCTCCACCAATGTGCCCTGATCTCAATACTTTTACTCAACTTCTTAGAGCTTCTATCCAGGCGACACGAGCATCCACCCTGTGCTCATATCATAATCTCACCTTCTTTTATTGACTTCAATCATTAATTAAAAGGTCATAATAAGCTTGTTGCCCCACCATGAGCTATTAAGAATCCGTTCTTCCTCCAGCTTTTGATCTCAACCCGCAACACTTCACTCTCATAGACATACATATAAAAACAAAATGGGACCCAAAATAGTGCTCTCTGTATAATACTATTTTATTAGAACTCACAAATGAATAAACTCACATTATGCTGGTACCGGAATAATCAGGCATATGTCAAGGCCAATACATCCACATATCAACCGTGTTATATTTCTCAGCATGGCTCCTGCTCCTATAAGCGTTACGCTTCCATTAAATCAGGAGACAACACTGCTTCCTCAGTTTCTAAATGCTTTTGTTGTCCCGTTTTGCTTTATGTTGCTCTGAAGAGACTACAGCATGACATCATTACATCATTGGGGGAGTTACTCTTCCATTTCATGAGATGCCCTGGTGTGTCAATTAACATAGAAGTCTTGCCAAGGCTCTGCCCACTCCCCCTCACAATCCAGCCACACATGCCCACCTATGTCTTGCCCACCCCCCGCCTATTCTATATTCCAATGAGAGAACTGCCGCAGCAGAGCTGGCATAGTCACATACCTCAGATCGTGCCAACTCTAAATAGTTTGTTTTGACCTAGCTGGTCTATTTCCTCTACTAATAGATGCACCCACTGTGAGAACTGTATGAACTGTAGCATCAGCTACATATAGTATATAGAGCTGTGCTCTGGCACTGGTACAGAGGTTTCTCATCCCATTCACAGAACAAAATCAAGTTGGTTTGATGGTCCCCAAATTCACAGGCAGCTTTGCGTTTTTTTTTTTTGTTTTTTTTAAGGCTGAGCAGTGCCCTCGATTTTGTTGCAGTTATCAACAATACCTCCAATAACAGGGTAGGCATCCTCCCAAGACAAGCTCGCCCCCTTCACTACACACAAAACCAGGCCCCGACCCCTACAACCTTGGCAAACAGATGACACCAAAAGTCTCAGAAAACACAGCCACGCTCTTGAGTGCCTGTGGCGCAAGACCAAGTCCCAGAATGACTACAACCAATATAAATCGGACCTCCAAAAACACTATTCCTGCCTCCTCACTGCCAAGCACACTCTCATTAACACTTTCATATCCAGTCTCCGTCAACTCTTCTCTACCTTTAACCTCCCTGGCGGTATTCCCGAGTGTGGCTCGGGGTTAAAATTCAGGACCATTAGCGGTAACCCCGAGCCACACTCGGGATTGCATCGCAGGATCCTGGTGCCTCCTTACTTACCTTGTCCCCGGGATCCTGCGATGTCCCCCACAGTGTCCGAGGGCTCTGTCCTCCTTCGAAGCCTCTCCATGCCAGGCTCCGTTCCCTGCGAGCGTCGCGACGCACGGGCGCGGAGCCTGGCGGCAAATTTAAAAAAAATGTAAAAAGCATAACACATACAGTACTGTAATCTTACAGATTACAGTACTGTATGAAATCATTTCACATCCCATTTGTCCCCAGTGCTCTGGCCCATGCCCTGCATGCAGTTTTATATTGCATATACTGTTCTTTCTGCCTGGAAACTGGAGATTGTCCATAGCAACCAAAAAGTGTCCCTTTACGTCAAAAATGGCTTTAGACCAGCTAGAAAACAGCGATAGTAAATAAGAACACTTGCAGAATTGAGCGATAGTGAATCGTGTGGAAATTTATTTTATTACTATTTATTTTTATTTTTTTTAATTATTATTTTTTTTTTATTATATTATAATTTATGTTTTTGTGTTTCAAACTTTATCATACCTGGGATATCTACTAGACTCTTGTTTGGACAGATTTAAGTGTGTTATTGTTAAGAATTACAGACCTACAATATAAAACGTCAAATTTCCATGCAAAATAATTGTACCGCTTTCAGCACCTAAAATCAAAAAGAATCATACCGCCAGGGAGGTTAACTCTCTACTCCGTCCTCCACCCACTAACTCACTCACTGCCCAAGAGATCGCCAATCACGTCAAAAATAAGATTGATACAATTCGTGAAGAGATCTCTAATGCACAGATACCGCCCCCACTTAAAACCCCATGACCACAGGTACAAATCATTACTTCCCTCATTCAACCCTGCCACTATTGACAACGTTGCTAAATGCCCACCTAACCACCTGCCCCCCAGATCCTGCTTTCTCGCAAATGCTACGTTCACCCTCTGGCTTTATTCTACACTCTCTAACTCACATCTTCAACCGCTCCCTCTCTCTTCTGGCACCTTCCCCAACTCTCTAAAACATGCACTAGTCACCCTCATCCTTAAAAATCCTCACTGGACCCCACCAACCTTAACAACCTACACCCCATCTCCTTACTTCCCTTTTCATCCAAACTCCTTAAACGCCTGGTCTACAACTGACTGGGCAACCATCTGACTGAGGACAAACTTCTTGATCCTCTTCAGTCCGGATTTCGTCCTCAACACTCCACGGAAACTGCTCTCCTTAAACTCACAAGCGACCTACTAACGGATAAAACCAACTGACACTATTCTGCACTACTCCTCCTGGACCTCTCTGCTGCCTTTGACACAGTGGACCGCCCCCTCCTTCTCAAAAAACTCCACTACTTTGGTCTCTGTAACTGTACTGATTCTCATCCCACCGCACTATCAGTGTCACTTACAATACTAACTTCCTTCTCTTCCTTTCTCCATCAGGGTCTCCCAAGGTTCTGTTCTTGGACCTCTCCTATTCTCAATCTACACCTCCTCCCTGATTCAGATGATTGCCTCCCATGGCTTTCAATACCACTTCTACGCCGATGACACCCAAATCTATCTCTCTACCCCTTAGCTTACTACAACAGTCTCCTCATGCGTCACCATTTTACTAACAGACATATCAGCCTGGGTGTCATACCACTTCCTCAAACTATCCAAAAGTGAGCTCATATTTCCTCCCCCATGTGTCCCCTGATTTCTCTATCAAAACCAACGGCTCAACTATGAACCCATCCCAAGGTCCTAGGTGTAGTTCTGGACTCTGAACTCTCCTTTCGGCCCCACATTTAATCGCTGTCCATAGCTTGCTGCCTCAACCTCTGCGACATCCCCAAGATAGGCCTCTTCCTAACCAATGATATCACAAAGCTTCTAATTCACCCCCTGGTCATCTCTCACCTCGACTACTGCAACTCCCTCCTTATTGGTTTACCTTTAAATAGGCTAGCCCCCTTCAGTCCATCATGAATGCTGTTGCCAGGCTCACCCACCTTACAAACTGCTAAGCGTCCGCTACCCCTCTCTGCCAATCCCTCCACAGGCTTCCGCTCACCCAACAAATTAAATTCAAGATACTAACAATAACTTACAAAACCATCCACAACTCAGCCCCCAGCTACATCACTAACCTAGTCTCAAAATACCAACCAAATCATCCTTTTTTCCTCCCAAGACCTTCTGCTTTCTAGTTTCCTTGTCACCTCATCTCATGCTCACCTCCAGGACTTCTCCAGAGCATCTCCCATCCTCTGGAACGCTCTACCCCAATCTGTCCATGTTACTTTCTCCTACTCTGTACACGTTCAGACGATCCCTGAAAACGAATCTGTTCAGAGAAGCCTATCTGGGCCCCCACCTAACAACTGCACATTTATTTTCTCCAACAGACCATCCCCCACAGTTATTACCTCTTGTATCTCGGGACCCTCCCACCCAGATTGTAAGCTCTATTGAGCAAGGCTCTCTGATTCCTACTCTATTAAAATTGTATTGTAAATGTACTGTCTGCCCTTATGTTGTAAAGCACTGCGTAAACTGTTGGCGCTATAATAATAATAATAAATAATAATACGGATATACTATAACCTAAACGGGTGCACAACAGCATGGGTAAGTGGGAGTCCTTCCAACCAACATCTGTTTCTGGGGTGTGATACCCACACTGCAAACCTGCCTAACCAGCAACCAAATATATGGTTTTAGACATCATCCAACCTATGCTAGTAAAGGGCAGAATCCTCCACACAGAAGTGAGAAGTAGGAAACCTAGTACTAATACTAGGAACGTTATCTGATAGAGAATAGCAGAGAGGAAAGAATCTAAGGAGACTTCCACAGAAGGTTGTACCTCTGCCAAGAAAGAGGACCCATCTTCGGGTGATCAGGTCCCAAGAAAGGCTCCAGACGTAAAGCCTATGGTTAAAATGTGAAACATAATTTTTATTTCTATATTGTATTTCATTTATTACTAGCCTATTCCTATTAATCTGAATGGTACTCAAGTTTGTAAACTTACTTTGTGAAGATCCCCACATATTTACTGTGGCACTGCTGTGTCACAGAATTTACAGAGCCTGCCTTCTAAACTACAGAGTTACTGAGAGATTTCAGGAGGTAGAGTCGGTACAGGAATAATTGTTTGCAGGCAGCAAGGTACTGTGGGATATGTAATCCTTAGACTTTGATAGCATAAAGCAGAGGAGCTGCAAAGCACATAGGGAATCCAGGAAGTTAATGAAAATGATGGCCTGCAGACAGGTAAAACTCAGCATTTCCAGGCAAACAGCAGTTTTTGAGAGCTGAATATAAGTAAATAATTGCGCTGATATTAACCTATTAATAATACACCGTGTGCCTTAAAAAACATAAATACCATAAATAAGTGAGCTGTCAATAATTAATTAAGCTGAATGTAGCTGATCATTTTCTTCTAATGCGATCATTCTAACAGGGACATGTGAGTGAGATCACCATTATTTTATTTTAAATCACTCTGGTATGTTCCCTGCGCAATGGCTTTGTTTCCTGTGTTTGTTTTACATATCATGGAAGTCCATTGAAAGCTGGGAATTCCAACATAAACCATCGGCAGTTGAATGGTATTATTGAACCCGCTGTTACACATCTAGGCTTACTTATTATTGAACCCACTAAATATCCATCTGGGCTTACCTATAAGGTTCTGTCATTTTATTACATTACTTTTGTTGTCACATAATTAGTGGATGATTTATTTGTGTATATCCACTTATCAAGTGTATTTTCATATTTCACAGAGGAATTGTTTATCATTTATTCACAGTCACTTAATTATTGACAGCTCACTTATTTATGGTATTTATGTTTTTTAAGGCACACGGTGTATTATTAATAGGTTAATATCAGCACAATTATTTACTTATATTCAGTTATTTATTTGTGTAGTTCACATTATTTATTGCAGCTATATTATTTGGGCATCTTTTAATATATTCTCATATATTTTGGTTCACTATTTCCATTTCAGTGCTTTAGTATATTTATCACAAGTTTTTGAGAGCTGTTGTGAATTCCAAGCAAACAGCTTACTGTACTGTTGCTACATATAAAAGTTAAGTGTCTTACCTGCCAAAATATTAGTAATTTTTGTGATCTAGGACACGCCCTACAAACTGGCTTGGCTGGTGACTCTAGTTTTCTTACTACAGGATCACTTGTAAAAGAAGCTTACTTTTCTCTTCACTGGTCTGTGTCTCCAAGGCTGGGTTCACACCATTGCAAATTGGATGTGGATTCTCCGCATCCAATTCGCAATAGCAGGAGAATGTGACCGACTCTCTATGGAGTCGGTTCACATATCTCCGATGAGGCTCCAGGACCCCTGTGCATCTTTTGATCCGTTTCAGGTCCAAATTCAGCCCAAAATTCGGGCTGAAATCGGACCTGAAATGGTGAACCAAGACACACAGGACCCCTGCTGGGAGCTGCATCGGCACCCAGTGTGAACCGAGCCTAAAAGTTGCTGTTATGCAGCACTCCGGCTACTGGTGGTATTCAGGATTTCCAGGTGTGTCAAATACCTGAATCTACCATGACACACATTGTGCTTCCATGCATAAACAAAAGGATATAATGCGTGCGGCTGAAGATGCATTTGACACATCCGGAATTTTGGAATACCTGCATTGGCGAGGGAGCAGCAGCATTTGAAGACAAGAGCCACTAGAAAAGTATCACTCTTTCACAAGTGACAAGGTCATCATACCCAATGCAGCATAGTCACAAGTCCATTCCAGCCAGTGATTAGACAGAGAAAGAGCATAAAAATACTGATAAAGTATCTGCTTTCTCCTCATGCAAGCATGTTTCGGAAGAGACCGACAGCAATAAAGAGACCTTATTGGCTCAGAATATGGCCCTTCCTCTCCCATTGCTGTTTAGAGCAGTGGCTCTCAACCTAAGTCCTCAAGTATCCCAACGGTCCATGTTTTCAGGTTTTCCTTTACTATGCACAGCTGCTCTTATTCTATATCAATGACATTGTATTGATAAGAGCTTTTTTATCTAAGGGAAGTTCCCAAAACATGGCCCGTTGGGAGTACTTGAGGACTGAGGTTGAGAACCACTGGTTTAGAGCAGTGGTCATCAACCCTGTCCTCAGGGCCCACTAACAGGCCAGGTTTGCAAGATAACTGAAATACATCACAGGTAATATAATTTACTGCTCAGTGATTGCAGTATTCTAGTCTGCATCTCCCCAAGGTAATACATAAAACCTGGCCTGTTAGTGGGCCCTGAAGTCAGGGTTGATGACCACTGGTTTAGAGGATTACACAAGGCTGTGTATTTAGGGACTCACACTCATTTTAATAAATGTATAGCATTCCCTTCTGACCAAAGAGGGTATAAGTTTCCTCAGGGAGCAGACAACACAAGCTAAGACCTGTAGTTTCTTAGTATTGAAGATATACTAACTACCCATCAGAGTTCTGGAGCAAGATGCAACTACCTACTGTTAAAATGTCAGCATTACCTAATCCCAAGATTATAAAAGCAATCCTGTCAACAATATCAATGTTAAAATGAATGAGCTCCTTTGAAAGACTATAATAAATACCGTACTCATCTCTCTCTCCAATTGCTCATACCCCTGATGGCTGCTATGGTGAAAAGAAAGGACTTTGGCCCGGTGTCGGCAGAATCTGGGTCACAGGAGCACAGAACTTCTCCTTTTATTCTCTGCATGAAGGTAAAAAAAACCTTCTGAATGCAGTTACCCCCTCAGCCCCCCCTTCTACTTACCTCAATCCGATCGCGATCCAGCGATGTGTACCAGTGCAAAGGCTCAGTCTGCTCTCTTCCTCCTCATTGGCTTTAAAACAGCAGTTAGAGCCATTGGCTCCCACTGCTGTCAACCACAGCCAGTAACAAGGAAGGAGGAAAGGGAAGGAGGAAGGGACAAGGAAAGGGAAGGAGGAAGGGACGGAGGAAGGGACAGAGGAAGGGACAGAGGAAGGGACAGAGGAAAGGGACAGAGGAAAGGGACAGAGGAAAGGGACAGAGGAAAGGGAAGGAGGAAGGGACAGAGGAAAGGGAAGGAGGAAGGGACAGAGGGAAGGGAAGGAGGAAGGGACAGAGGGAAGGGAAGGAGGAAGGGACAGAGGAAAGGGAAGGAGGAAGGGACAGAGGAAAGGGAAGGAGGAAGGGACAGAGGAAAGGGAAGGAGGAAGGGACAGAGGAAAGGGAAGGAGGAAGGGACAGAGGAAAGGGAAGGAGGAAGGGACAGAGGAAAGGGAAGGAGGAAGGGACAGAGGAAAGGGAAGGAGGAAGGGACAGAGGAAAGGGAAGGAGGAAGGGACAGAGGAAAGGGAAGGAGGAAGGGACAGAGGAAAGGGAAGGAGGAAGGGACAGAGGAAAGGGAAGGAGGAAGGGACAGAGGAAAGGGAAGGAGGAAGGGACAGAGGAAAGGGAAGGAGGAAGGGACAGAGGAAAGGGAAGGAGGAAGGGACAGAGGAAAGGGAAGGAGGAAGGGACAGAGGAAAGGGAAGGAGGAAGGGACAGAGGAAAGGGAAGGAGGAAGGGACGGAGGAAAGGGAAGGAGGAAGGGACGGAGGAAAGGGACGGAGGAAAGGGACGGAGGAAAGGGACGGAGGAAAGGGAAGGAGGGAAGGGAAGGAGGGAAGCGAAGGAAAGGGAAGGAGGGAAGCAAAGGAAAGGGAAGGAGGGAAGCAAAGGAAAGGGAAGGAGGGAAGCAAAGGAAAGGGAAGGAGGGAAGCAAAGGAAAGGGAAGGAGGGAAGCAAAGGAAAGGGAAGGAGGGAAGCAAAGGAAAGGGAAGGAGGGAAGCAAAGGAAAGGGAAGGAGGGAAGCAAAGGAAAGGGAAGGAGGGAAGCAAAGGAAAGGGAAGGAGGGAAGCAAAGGAAAGGGAAGGAGGGAAGCAAAGGAAAGGGAAGGAGGGAAGCAAAGGAAAGGGAAGGAGGGAAGCAAAGGAAAGGGAAGGAGGGAAGCAAAGGAAAGGGAAGGAGGGAAGCAAAGGAAAGGGAAGGAGGGAAGCAAAGGAAAGGGAAGGAGGGAAGCAAAGGAAAGGGAAGGAGGGAAGCAAAGGAAAGGGAAGGAGGGAAGCAAAGGAAAGGGAAGGAGGGAAGCAAAGGAAAGGGAAGGAGGGAAGCAAAGGAAAGGGAAGGAGGGAAGCAAAGGAAAGGGAAGGAGGGAAGCAAAGGAAAGGGAAGGAGGGAAGCAAAGGAAAGGGAAGGAGGGAAGCAAAGGAAAGGGAAGGAGGGAAGCAAAGGAAAGGGAAGGAGGGAAGCAAAGGAAAGGTAGGGAGGGAAGCAAAGGAAAGGGAAGGAGGGAAGCAAAGGAAAGGGAAGGAGGGAAGCAAAGGAAAGGGAAGGAGGGAAGCAAAGGAAAGGTAGGGAGGGAAGCAAAGGAAAGGTAGGGAGGGAAGCAAAGGAAAGGTAGGGAGGGAAGCAAAAGGAAAGGTAGGGAGGGAAGCGAAGGAAAGGGAAGGAGGGAAGCGAAGGAAAGGGAAGGAGGGAAGCGAAGGAAAGGGAAGGAGGGAAACGAAGGAAAGGGAAGGAGGGAAACGAAGGAAAGGGAAGGAGGGAAACGAAGGAAAGGGAAGGAGGGAAGCGAAGGAAAGGGAAGGAGGGAAGCGAAGGAAAGGGAAGGAGGGAAGCGAAGGAAAGGGAAGGAGGGAAGCGAAGGAAAGGGAAGGAAGGAAGCAAAGGGAAGGAGGGAAGAAGCGAAGGAAAGGGAAGAAGCGAAGGAAAGGGAAGAAGCGAAGGAAAGGGAAGCGAAGGGGACCGAGTCCCTATATCTGTGCCTATAGCTGAATGCACAAGTGTCTCATAGCAAGTGGCTAGCTATGGGGTCACTCAGCAAAGAGGAGGAACGGGGCTGCTCTGCTCATTAAAACAGAGCAGGTAAGTACAACATGTTTGATATAGATATATATATATATATATATATAGTGTGTGTGTGTGTGTGTGTGTTATACAAAAGAATGACATTAGAGATACTTTGTGTTCTATAGAAACTCCAGAAAGCTGGTTTACAAGAACTGGAGCAAGGAAATGAAGGAAATCTTCTATCTAGGATTCCCTATGTTATATAAAGCAGTGAGTATCAGTGTAGCCATCCTGCTTGTGTACATAAGCCTGTGTATATAATCACTTGCTGGGAAGAGCCCACCAATCCCTAGGATTTACTAAGACCCAAGCAGATAAAAGTGCTCCTTGCAGTTCCCCTCCAGCCATGACACACACTGTACATAGTAAGTCAGAGACAAGCATTAAGCTCTAATCCTCCCAGCTGCCCTATTAGTGTGTGTGTGATCTCTCACCTGGCTGCTCCCTGGCAGACAAGACAGACATGAAATAATGAGCTCCATCGAAGAAAGGGAACATAGACAGTCGGGAGAACTGAACGGAGATCTCAGTTAGCAGCTCCATGCTCCCTGCTTCTTCTCTCAATGGTACGTCTTCCTTCAGTCCATGCACTCTGCTCTGTACTTCCCTACTACACACAGAGCCGCCCCTCTGCATAGTCTGACAGCCGTGGCAGCCAATTACAGCGCAGGAGGCATGGCGTTACAATAACTCGGTGTAAGAGAAGAGCCGTGATTTGTCCGGCTGGAATGTTGTGGAGGTGTGGTCGGGGTACATGCTTGTATGGGAGAATGGGAGGAGTCAGAAATGACAGCTAGCTCCTCCCAAGGCGTGCCTAGTTAGACTTCTTTTAGAATCGCTGTAGGCATGTATGCTGCTGTCATTGTATTCTTTTGTTGCTAATCTATGTAATGTCCAAGGTCAGATCGTGTGAGTTACTTTGTTACACATTTGTATGGTTACTTTGAGTTGTACAGTCCTCCATTGCCTTCTTATGGGAACTTGTGGTCCCTGCACTACCAATTATGGTAACACTTTTGCTAGCAGCTGCTTTAAGTGTCTTAAAGTGACACTAAACTCTGGTTTATAAAATGAAAATTCTATTCAGGTCTTTTTTTTTTCCTTTGTGGATTAATAATTGATATACTGGATTCTGAAATTGTATTATTATATTTTTGGTTCAGTGTGTATGATGTCTTGTGTCTTGGTTTGTTTGTTTGTTATGAAAATTAATAAAAAGATTTCTAAAAAAAAAAAAAAAAAAAAAGTATGTATTCATAAAGCCCAGGTTTAGTCACAAAAAGCGGCAAGGGACATTCTATAAAACAAATGCCATGGGGGAGATAACTAAAACTGGTGCACACAGAATCTAGTGCAGAGCTTCCGGGTGTTAGCCCCTATTCACATTAACTGCGGCTTTCAAATTATGCGCCTCCATCTGAAATCGCACGATTTCAAAGCCACATGTCAGTGCGACTTTGGGTGCGACTTTGAAGATATCTGTGGGGCTTCATACACAGATGTCTATTGAAGTCACACCCAAAATCGCCAAAAGTAGTGCATGTATTACTTTTTAAAATCGACGCAGCACCGCAAAGTCAACGTTGCACCAATCTGAACAGTGCAATTGCCGGCAATAGGATGCGATTTGTCAATCGATTTGACCTGTCAAATCGCATGACAGGTCACCCCAATGTGAACAGGGGCTTATTGTCAAAGCATGTTTTATGAAGCTGAAGTTAGAAGCTGATTGGTTACTATGCACAGCTGCCAGATTCTGTGTTTCTGTGTGCATCAGTTTTAGTAAATTCTCCCCCATGTGTTGCTGGCTCCTGCGTTAGCTGAGAATCATTCACCCCCTTCCCCCCACTGCTGCTGCCCCAATCTTCCTGTATCTGGTTAATATAGCCTATGGACCTGTGATAGGCACTCTTTAGAAGTGACCGCTTCCGCCCACCTCCTCCATTCATAGAAGCTTTATTATAGCTTCTATGAATGAAACACAATCTATGAATGGAGGGGATAGACCTTTCATTCATCCACCCATTCTCCATTCATAGATCATGTAGTTTAGCTCACACAAATGATTTACTGTGACAGGAGACATGAAAGAAAATCCCAAATTGTGGGTTGTCACCAGAGCATGAATAGAAGTGAAATCTTCCAATAGGTGACCCTGATGACAACCAGGGACTTTCTGACTTTGAGGGATTTCCTCTCACTTCCTGTTTTGATTATAGGACCGAAAAAGAATAAAAAAAACACATTTTACCTTTAGTTCTACTTTAACCACTGCCCACCCGGCCTATAGGAAATTGATGACAGGGTGGTGGTTTTCCTGTGGACGTCATATGATGTTCTTCAGAACGGGCCACTTGTGCGCGCCCCTTGGACACACCGTATCACCGATCATGGCAAAGAGCCTATGACATACGCTCTTTACCATGTGATCAGCTGTGTCCAATCACAGCTGATCACAGTGTAAATAGGAAGTGTCTGTTATCGCCATTCTTCTCCTCACACTGACAGCGCGTGAGAAGAGGAGAGCTGATAAATGGCTTTGCTCAGTGGGGACATGCAAACAGATAATAAATGCAGCCCTGTCAGTGATGCCTGCCAGTGCCCACCAATGATGCCCATCAGTGATGCCAATCAGTGCCCATAAGTGCTGTCTTTCAGTGCCCATCAGTGATGCCTGTCAGTGGCTCCTTATTAGTGCTGCCTATCAGTGCAATCTATCAGTGCCCATCAGTTCCACCTATCAGTGTCAATCAGTGCCCATTAGTGCCACCTATAAGTGCTGCATATTATTAGTACCTCCTCATCATTGCCTATTAGTGCCACCTCATCAGTGCTGCCTTATCATTGCAGCCTATCACTGCACATCAGTGAAGGAGAAAAAATACTTATTTACAAAAGTTTATAACAGAAACTAAGAAATATATATATATATATTTTTAAATTTTGGGGTTTTTATTCATTTGTTTAGCAAGAAAAAAAAAATAGTGGTTATTAAATACCACCAAAAGAAAGCTCTATCTGTCTAAAAAAAAAATATAAAAATGTTGTTTGGTTACAGTGTTGCATGACTGCACAATTTAAATAAAAAGAAAAATTTTTTTTGCGCTTGCATTAGATACTTAAATCTATATTCCTGTGTGATTGTCATAAATAGATGAATAAATGAATAAACACCATCAGAGTTAATTTTAAGTGTAAGTGAATAAAAAGTCGCTATGCGACACAGCAAATAGCGACATGTAAATGTGTCGCATAGCGACTTTTTATTCACTTACACTTAAAATTAACTCTGATGGTGTTTATTCATTTATTCATCTATTTATGACAATCACACAGGAATATAGATTTAAGTATCTAATGCAAGCGCAAAAAAAAATTTCTTTTTATTTTAATTTTTCACTTCATTGATTTTTGTGGTTTTTGTTGCAGCTGCAGTCACACTAATTTTTGCTCGGTAGTGCAGGTTTTCTTTCTTTTTTCCTTTTTATGACTGTACAATTGTCATTCAAAGTATGACAGCGCTGAAAGCTGAAAATTGGCCTGGGCAAGAAGGGGGTGAAAGTGCCCAGTATTGAAGTGGCTAAGAATGGCAGTAATGCAGCACTACATTTCCTAGGAACAACTACTACTAAGGGCGCACTTAGTGAAGCCAGTTTGAGGCATGGAAGACAAATTGCCACAAAACGCAGGGTCAGTTCAAGATATTTTAGTGATACCCAAGCTTTAGGGGCTCCCAGGACACAGACTCCAAAATATTTTATTTTGTTTTGGATGGAGTGGAGAAGGGTTAGAACCTCTGTCTTTGTCTTAAATTATGTCTTTGTCTTAATTGGCAATATCTACCCTAACTGCTTGTTAGAACAGAAAGTGAGGAGAAATCCCCAAAGTGCAGCCTGTGCCTACTTGCCCATGAGAAATATGAAGGTCACTGTTGCTGACTTCCTTCTACAAATGCCAGCTGCCTGATTGTCCCTGGTTTCCATGCCACTGACAAAGAGCATTAATGCAGCCATTGATCTCAGAGAAAAAACGGAACTCACTGTAAGCTTGTTTCAGAAGTGTTTAAAATATTGAAGACCTTGGCTCAATGGGAACTTAAAATAAACTCTTTTCGGATAAATATATTGGTGCAGCTACCAAATAATTGTGTGTGTAACAAAAAATGAAATATGATCAGTTAAAAACCTAGAGTCAGGGACCTACCTACAGGGGTCACAGGAGTCGCAAATGCAACCCGGCCCCATGCCCCCCCACTGCCGTACACCTGATAGGAGGAGCAGTGGAGGTGGCTACATATAGAGAAACCAATCTCTACATTTTGCTCCTGCAGCCGCTGAATGTCTGCGGGAGGCAGAAGAGGAGAAGCTGGCATTCAGCGGCTGAAGGAGGAAAATGGAGAGATCGATTCCTCTATATGCAGCTGCCCCTGCCACTTCTCCTATCCAGCTTCTGCTGCCCCTTGTGTGCTCTCCAGCCTTCCTGTGCTCTTTCCCAGCACTCTCCTGCCCCCCACCCTCTTGTCCCCCACAGTTCTGCTGGGCTCCCCCTCCCTGCGGCTGCTGTGGGGGATCTGTCAGGATGGAGAGCAGGGAAGAGGCTGAGAAATGTGTCATTTACCAGCCCCTTCCTTTTTTAAATGGAGAGTCAGTGATCCATATCACTGACTCTGTCCATTCATAACTTAAATATAGTAAACTGTGTTTACTATGCTTCAGTTTGTGAATGATCAGGAAGCTCTGTACAGAGCTATTCCTGTTCATTCATTCTGTGCTGAGGCTGCAGAGAAGAAGATTGAGGGCTGTTTCCTCAATCTCTTTTCTCTGTCTCAAAGGTGGAACATCAGAGGTCTGTGATATTTCACCAAAGCCCCCCAATGGGGCTCCTAAAAAAAAAACCGGTAAAAAATAAATAAAAAAATAAAATTGTAAAAAAGATACAAGTAAAAAAAAAAATGGTAAAAAAAATAAAATAATACAATAAAAAAACTACTGACACCAGTGGCATAACTACCAGGGTCACAAAGGTCGCCCTGGCATTACGCCACCGGGCTCAGAGGGAAGGGCCCCAGTGGCAAAAATTCGGACCTGAATCACACCTGATCCCGTGAACAGACACGCACCGGACCCCAGGCACGAACCTGCAGCCTCACATATGTGAACCCAGCCTGAAATGTTGCCGTCTTGAATTTACTCAATAGATCATACCTTCCCTTCAACAGCTTTTACATGTGGCACTTTAGTTTTGCCTGTTGTCAAGAAGAAGCCCAGTGTTTTCTTTTTGCAAGATCAGTATGTCTTTTCTTTGAAAAAGAAAAGTTAATTGACTCGCCTGCTGTACAAAGTTTACACAGAGTCTACAATCTAATTATTCATCTACAGGTTTAAAATGTTTTTTTATTTTAATTAACCCAGACTTTCTAAGTTCACTACAGAATTTGTTCAGGGTTATAGCTATTTTTTTTATACAGTTCTGTATGATTAGTCATTTACATGATTATTAATTTGCTTTAACTCACTACAACAGTGATTGTACTTTTAGAATAAAAGAACTTAGTATATTTCAAACTGTTCCATAATGTTCTTTAACATGCAAACTACATAAGGTCATCGGGCTTTTTTGTCAATTATGTCTATACCCAGTTTCTCCAAAAATAAGCCCTTCCCCGAGAATAAGACCTAGCGTGATTTTCACAGAAGGCTGCAATATGAGCCCTACCTCGAAAATAAGCCCTAGTTAAAGTCATGTAAAATCATGTAATCCGTTCTGTAATAAGATTATATAATGTGCAGTGTGTCTCCTTGTGTAACTTTATTGTGGAGTATACCTTATTTACAGTGCCGCTGGGCGCTCACGTGACCCGCCGGAGATCTTCTCCTCTCCTCCCAGCTGACGTCTGTGGCCCCTCCCTCTGCAGTTCTCGGAGCTGGGTTCTCGGTCCCTCCCTCTGCAGTAACGGGGAAGAAGATCTCCGATGGGTCACATGACCGCCCAGTGGCGCTGTAAATAAGGTATTTTCCACAATAAACTTACACAAGGAGACCCACTGCACATTATATAATCTTTTTACAGAACGGATTACATGATTTTACAAGGACTTTAACCAAGGTTTTGGGATTACAGAATTTCATAATGCTGACTCCTGAGCTGACAAGGGGAGAGGGGGAGAGATGACAGGGGACACAGGAACATTTTGGAAAACATTTTATTGTTTTATTCCAGGTTTTTTAGAACATAGAGTGGGGTAAATGACAGAACACAAGCACTGCGCTGTCTATCATGCTTTAAATGATCAGGATTTTTTTTTCCAGAAGAAGATGACAAGACACCCCCTGAAAATAAGCCCTAGTGTGTTTTTTGGAGCCAACATTAATATAAGACCCAGTCTTATTTTCTATTTTTGGAACCTAAAGGGTTAATCCTGCACATTGTGCAAAAAGGCGATTTGATCCTGTCTTCTCTGATCCTCCTCTACTTCCACAGTCTCCAATCCATCTCCTGATAGTACAAAGCCTTGGGGGCACTCTGCACATGCTCAGTTTGGTGTGTATTGCTATATAGTTTTTTTTTTCTCTTGGGAGGGGGCATGTGATCAGCACAGGGCCAATCAGCACTGTCCAGACAGAGGGTTAGGGGTCCCGCAGCCTCATAGGACAATCAGGGGAGAATGAAAACTCCTCCTACAAGCTTTAACCAGTGCTAGACTGCACACTGATAGAAGTCACAAGACTGCTATATACTACTGATGAGAAAAAGTATTTAGCCGTTTATATTAACTAAAATTATTGCATTTCCATGTTCTGTGTACTGTGGGAGACCAGATACAGTGAATGCAAAGTATTTTGCCTAGCCAGTCTCCTTAATCTTATAGAAAATGTATTGAGGGAGCTGAAACTTCGAGTTACCAAGTGACAGCCAAGAAACTTTATAGATTTAGAGATCTGTAAAGAAGAGTGGATCAAAATCCCTCCTGAGATGTGTGCAAACCTTGTAACCAACTACAAGAAATGTCTTACCTCTGTGCTTGCCAACAAGGGTTTCTCCACCAAGTACTAAGTCATGTTTTGCTTGGGGATCAAATACTTATTTTACTCACTGAACTGCAACTCAGTTTATAACATTTATATCATGTGGTTTTTTCTGGATTTTTGGTTGATATTTTTTCTCTATCATTTATCATTTAATGATAACAATTATAGACCCTTAATTTCCTTGTAAGTGGGCAAACTTACAAAATCAGCAGGGGATCAAATTATTATGTTCCCCACTGTATGTTTCTTTTTATCTTTTTTCTTATGTTCAGACTAAAAAAATACAAGTTTTACAAATTTTCTTTGCTTATATAAAGCCAGAAAATATGATGACCAGTAAGAGTATGTTATATTCAAAGCTGAACTCCAGCTTTACCTTCACTCTTACACAGTTGTACAGGCTCTTCTCCTGTACTGAAATTGCTGACTGATTTTGCTGAACCGGCTAGTCAGATGGAGCCTACCACATATCCTGGCTGAGGGCGTGCAGCATTATCCAGCTGTTTCCACCACAGTCATTCCTGGCATGCCCCTTTTATTCACTGGATTTTATGTTTTTGATCATGGAGGCTTAGCAACACTTGTAGGTGTTACCTAGGGTGGTCTGCATGCAAATGCAATCTGCCTAGGCACACACACTCTTCATCTGTCCTTAAGGGCAAACGCCCCTTAAACTCTGAAGCAATTTCAGGAATTTCTGACAGAGTGGTCATTGTGTGCATGTGACAACAATAATACAAATTCTCCACAAATGTGGCTTGTATAGGAAGGTTGCAAGAAAAAAGCCACTCCTCAACAAAAGGCCACATGCAGTCAGGGGCGTAACTACCACCATAGCGACCCATGCGGGTGCTATGGGGCCTGCAGCCGATTGGGGCCCAGTGAGGATAAGAGCACCGCCGGCACAGTCTCCCAGCCAGGGGAAGAGAGAGGAAAGGAAGAGGCGAGCTGTCCGTATCAGCAGAGAGCTGAATTGCCCGATGTAAGAGCTTTCATTAGAACTTCCAGTGTTCCCGGGGCTCACGTCACATAGCTCCACCTTTTGGCCCGGTGCCTTTGATAGACAGAACGCCGATCCAATGCGGGACATGTGACGTCATCAAAGGCGTCGGGCCAAGAGGTGGGGCTATGTGACGATGAGCCCCGGGAAGAAAGGAAATTCAAATGAAAGCTATTACAGGCAATCCCGCTCTCTGCTGATCCGGGTGGCTTGCCTCTTCCTCTGCATAGGTGGCGCTGTATGGGGCACAGGCAGACCAGGCTGTATTGGGCACAGGTCACGCTGTATGGGGCACAGGTCACGCTGCATTGGGCACAGGTCACGCTGTATTGGACACAGGTCACGCTGCATTGGGCATAGGTCACGCTGTATGTAGCACAGGTCACGCTGCATTGACACTAGGGCAGCTGTGGGGGGGGGGGGCTGTTTGCAGGGGGGCCCCATACAACATTTTGCTATGGGGCCCTGCTATTTCTAGTTACGCCCCTGCATGCAGTCATGACAGAGCTTAGCCAAAACGCCCCTTTAAAGATTCTGAGGCCTCATGGAAAAAGTTGTTATGGTCAGATGAGACTAAAATTTAATTATTTGGCCTTAACACCAAATGATATGTCTGGCAGAAATCCAATGCAGCTCACCATCCAAATAACACTATTCCTACAGTAAAGCATGGAGGTGGTAATATCCTGTTATGAGGGTGTTTTTCTCCAGCAAGGACTGGAGCACTTGTCAGGATAGAAGGAAAAATAGAAGGGGCAAAATACTGTTACATTCTTGAGGAAAATTTGCTGCCCTCTGCCAGAAAGATGTCATTGGGAAGAAGGTTCACCATCCAACATGTAAATGACCCAAAGCACACAGCAAAAATGACCACACAGTGGGTAAAGGAGAAAAAGGTGAATGTTCTTGCATGACCTAGTCAGAGCCCAGACTTAAAACCCACTGAAAATCTGTGGACTAACTTGAAGACTGCAGTCAATAAACGGTCACCATCAAATTTAACTGAACTTCTGCAGTTCTGCAAAGTAGAGTGGGTAAATGTTGCAAAGTTTAGATGTGCAAAGTTAGTAGAGACATATCTTAACAGACTAAAGGCTGTAATGTAAGCAAAAGGTGGCTCAATACAAAATACTGACACAAGGGGGTGATCCTTTTTCCAACTCAGTGATTCTGTTTTTGAATTTTTTTTTTTTTTTTTTACATGTTGGTGTTATATCTTTCACTTGGATGTTGCACTAAGTAAATACAGCTGAATAAAACAAAAACTGTGTCTGTCTTCATTTCAGGCTGCAAAGCAACATGTGATTATTTTAAAGGGGGTGGTTATTTTTTATACCCACTGTACAGCGACCCAGTGATGATGTTACTGGGTCTAAAATAAGGTATGCAATGAAAACAAAAAGGTTTTATTTAAAAACTTCCATTAGCAAGTTGATCAAGGGGAAGGAAAAATCCAGGGAAGGCAAAAAAAATCAGATTAAATGTCAGTTTTAATCTTTTTATCGGGCATATGGAACTTCGGGCTTCATTTCAAATATTGACCAGAGTAGCCTTAATTGCTTAGTTAAAAAAAATTCTGTTGACATATCTGAATAATTAAAGCTCAGATTACACACACACACATTCATGGGTCTCAGAAATGATTTACTCCTGCCCCCATTCTGCTCTGTTCTGATGGGGCTCAATGGTGATTTTTAGAGAGAGAGTTTCACAAAGGTAAAAACTACTGGTCTATTCTTTCTTTAAAAACAGGCCATAGTAATGATGTAGAGCTTGGCAGGAGAAACCACAGGAAGTAGTGGGGGACATGCTTCCTAGCAAAGAATTATAAGACTACCCTCTAGGAAGCTGAGTCATATGCCGAGTTGACAGAGTCTCTTCAAATAGTACATTTTAAATCATATCTAAACCCAAAAGCAAAATCTAATATAATGCAGTTTAAAAATCCTGCATTTGTTTCCTGGCAGCTGGTATTTAACACTTCAATACTGGGCACTTTTACCCCCTTCCTGCCCAGGCCAATTTTCAGCTTTCAGCCCTGTCGCACTTTGAATGACAATTGCACAGTCATGCAACACTGTACCCATATAAAAAAATGAACATTTTTTTCACACACATAGAGCTTTCTTTTGGTGGTATTTTATCAAAACTGAGCACTTTTTTTTTTTTTTTGCTAAATAAACGAAAATAGAAAGAAAAAATTTAAAATAAAATGTTTTTCTTTGTTTCTGTTATAACATTTTGCAAATAAATAATCTCTTCATAAATTAATGCCAAAATGTATTCTGCTACAGTTCTTTGGTTAAAAGAACCCAAATCAGTGTATGTTTTTTAGTCTGTAGGAAAGCTAAAGAGTCCACAAACTATGGTACAGGCATACCTCACTTTTAAGTACACAATGGGGTTTATTTACTAAATCTAGAAAGTGCAAAATCAGGCTCACCTCTGCATAGAAACCAATGAGCTTCCAGGTTTTATTACCAAAGCTTAACCTCCCTGGCGGTATGATTATTTCTGATTTTAGGTGCTGAAAGCGGTACAATTATTTTGCACAGAAATTTGGCGTTTTATATTGTAGGCCTGTAATTCTTAGGAATAGTTCACTTAAATCTGTCCAAACCAGAGTCTAGTAGACATCCCGGGTATGATAAAGTTTGAAAAACGAAATAAAAAATTATAATATAATAAATAACTATAAATAATTATAACAAATAATAATATAATAATAATAAAAATTATATAATAATGTAATCAAATCAAAAACACTGAAATTTGCTCAGTTGCAGAATTTTAGCTTTTGTTACTTTTAGTGTTTGATGACGGATCTCCCCACAAATCACTATCACTCAATTCTGCGAGTGATTCTAATTTATTATCGCTTTTTTCTAGCTGCTCTAAAACCACTTTTGATGTAAAGGGACAGTTTTGGTTGCTATGGACAATCTCCAGTTTCCAGGCAGAAAGAACAGTATTTGTAATATAAAACTGCATGCAGGACACTGGGCAGACCACTAGGGACAAAGGGGATGTGTAATTATTTGATACAGTACTGTAATCTGTAAGATTACAGTATACTGTATCTATACTGTGTGTTTTACTTTTGAATTTACCGCCGAACTCCGTCCCCGTGCGTTGCACCGCTCGCAGGGAACGGAGCTCGGCACTGTGAATCGAGCGAGACACGACGGCTCGCCGATCACAGCGGAGAGACATCGCAGGATCCAGGGGACAAGGTAAGTATGCTCTTCCTGGATCCTGCGATGCAAGCCCGAGTCTGGCTCGGGGATACCGCTTTTGGTATGAAAAATCCAACCCGAGCCAGACTCGGGAATACCGCCAGGGGGGTTAATTGAACAAGCTGGGGTTAGAAGCTCATTGGTTTCTATGCAGAAGTGAGCCTGATTTTGCACTTTCCAGCTTTAGTAAATAAACCCCATTGTGTACTTAAAAGTGGGGTATGCCTGTATATATCTGAAAATCGATTAATCCTGATGTACTAACAGCCCCTCATCTCATTTCTTGAGGCCCGAAAACGCCAGGAGAGTACAAATATCCCCCAAACATAAAAAGTCCAAGGTATTTGTAAGAGACGTACCACGTTTTTTGAAGTTGTGCTTTTTTGTCACCGTTTTTTGGAAAATTTAAAAAATATATTTTCTTTACACAATTTTTTTTTTTTTACATGTGCAGTAAAGCATTACCATATAACTGGTGTGGTGGTGATCAGGGACACTGACTGGTGACAGTAAGTAAAAAAAAAAAAAAAGAAACCTTTTTATAATTTTTTTTTTTTTTTTTTTAATTTACAACTTTTTTTACACTGTGACCAGAGCAATGCAGTGTTACCATAGTAACACGGTACCACTCTGGAGAAGTGATCAGGATTTTTTTTTACACATTATAATTGTTTATACCAGTGAATATCACTGGTATAAGCAACCGTTTTTCCTGAATAAAACTGATATAATCAGTGTGTTTTGTTGTGATTAACTGTGATAGGCCACACCTAATCATATGGTACAAATGGGCTGTGATTGGTCACAGTGATTACATGGTACATGACCAATCACAGCTGGTAACACAATTGTACATAATAGGAAGCCATCCCTTGTTTACAATTGTCATGCGATCGGCTGTGATTGGTCACAGTGATCACATGGTACCGGCAGCAAGCCGGTACCCTGATCAGTCATCGGCTGTGTCTAATGGACTCAGCTGGTGACACATTGTGCTGTCATATGACGTCCATCCAGATCAACAAAAGTCCTGCTTGGCTGTTATTTTGCTATAGGCTGGGCGGGAATTGGTTAATGATTAACACATTTCCTATCCTTTCATGTCTACGCTCACGCCTCTACTGTAACTATAGAGAAAGCCATGCTTGTCAAAGAGGCTGGATTTCAACATATCTGCCTTTGCTCATCTTTATCACACGGGGTATGGAGAGATCAGAAGTGTATTGAGTAAAGATAATATTGTTTTTTGTTTTCAGGTCAGCTTACTGGAGGTAACAAGGACATTGAATTTCTGGCAAGATTAACTGGTATTTTCTATACTAACCGAAAATGTTCTTAGCATGAAAAAAGAAAACAACTAGGCATTTGTGACCAGGGGCAGAATCATGGTGATTCCGCCCATGATCCCAAAAGGCTCTGCAAAACTGACAAATCGCACCACGCTTGTTCAGATGGCATTTATTTTAAATGCCACCTAAACGCGGGTGCGATTCTGACGTGATTTTCACATGACAAATCGTGCTACAATCACGGCAAACAACTTCGCCCAAAGCTTGTCGCCCAAAATAAGCTCTTGCTCCTTTTCGAGAGACAAGCTTCGCGTGATGTGGTTTGCCGCGATTTATCGTGCGAGAATCATGGCAGACTCACACATGCATTTAGGTGCCATTGAAATGTGAATGGGGCCTAAGGACTGGTAATCTGCAATACATTACATTTTTGTTCTTGGGTTTAGGTATCCTTTAGTATAATATACATCAGATCAAAAAGAGTAAAGAGGTGAGAGGGACAGTGGGATTTGGTTTCAAAAAAAGGAACAGTCCCTCCAACATGAGTTTGAACCTGCCTAAGCTATCCCTACAAGGAAGCTATGAACATAATTTTTTTTTTTAAATCGAGCTTCGAGGGTCGTAGTTTGGCGACCTGAGGTCACAGAGACCCCATATTTGGGGGTTAGGTAGCTTAAGTCCCACCCCACCACTGGTAACTGGGGCTCCTACGACCTATGGTTCTGGAGATACGGGGCTCCTTGCACAGCCTGTCAGAAGCTACATACAGAGCGGCCAGTTTAAATACAAGCTGGCACTCTTTGTTTGCAGCAGACTGAGAGAATGAGCTCACAGTGCCTCTCCTCACTTCTTGTCAGAGGCACTGAACTCAATGGATAGCTTGGAGCCTTGGACCAATGGTAAAGTACCATTAGCCCCAGCTGTCCAATAAAAATGCTGCAGTGGAGGCACGCCTCTCACTGCAGTGTCATAGAAGGGGGCATGTGTCTAAAAGACAAATACTCCCTTCCAGCCCAGCCCTTTTAACTACAAGGAAAAAACATTGGTTTATGGGTATAAGATTTACCCACAATCCCATGTTTTTCTCACACAGTTAAGAGGTAGAATGAGAATCTGCTGCTGTTAAAAAGGTTATAATCAAGCTAAATAATATATTTTTATGCTATATGTTATAAGATAATAAGTTATTATTTATCTATGTACTGTGAAATTACTGGTTGGAAGTTATAATGTCAAACTTCAGTAATTTGTCCGTTAAGCCACCTGCTTGAGTACAGTTTTTGAAAATATACTAAATTACTCTAAAAACAATATATAATAATTATTTGTATAGTACTTATGGTGATTAACCCCTTGCCACCCAGGCCAATTCTGACACTTCTCTCCTAGATGTAATAATCATTTTTTTGCTAGAAAATTACTCAGAACCCCCAAACATTATATATATTGTTTTAGCAGACACCCTAGGGGAAAAGAAAGTGGTTGTTGCAACTTTTTATGTTACACGGTATTTCCGCAGCAATTTTTTAAACACTTTTTTTTTAAAACTGTTTCACGATTATAAAACAACAACAAAAAAAAAAACACTAAAGTTAACCTGATTTTTTTGGATAATGTGAAAGAAGATGTTACGCCAGGTAAGTAGATACCTAACATGTCACGCTTTAAAATTGCGTACACTCGTGGAATGGCGCCAAGTTTCAGTACTTAAAAATCTCCATAGGCGACGCTTTAAAAATGTTTACAGATTACATGTTTAGACTTACAGAGGAGGCCTAGTGCTAGAATTATTGCTCTCGCTCTAATGTTCAAGGCGTATGTAACCTGTGAGTATCTGGCTCTGATACTAGCTAGTGCCTCACCAGCCACTGACCTCATCGGACGTCCCTGTTCTGCTGTCTATGATTGGCTGACCGTTTCGACACCTTCCTGGCGGGATAGGTTAGAGGGGGTTCGGACTTGACCATGCCAGCCAGACTGTTTACTTAGCTTTATGATATAGGTCCACTTTAGCTTGTAGAGAGCCAAAGCAACTCAGGTTAGGAACTTCACAGTAACCAGCTATTCTGGTTTCTATGAAAGTCCTGCTCTAAAAATACCTATGCATCTTGAATCTATTTTTGCTCCAAAGCTCAGCTAATTTCTTTAAAGCAGAGTTCCAGGCTTTTTTCTGTTTATTAAAAGTCAGCAGCTACAAAAAGTTTAGCTGCTGACTTTTAATAACCAGCCACTCACCTGTCCCAGGGTCCAACGATGTGGCCGCACTGAGCCTCGCTCCTCTCCCCCTCCTCTCCGCGGTGCCTCCCTTAAAACTGCTTGTGGCTTCACAGTCGGGTGTGCATTGCGCATGCACGAGTTGTGCTTCGCTCTCTGATTGGACAGACAATCTTCTGGGACCTGTCACGTGTCCCAGAAGATTGCCGAGAGGGAGGGGCCATCCAGGGGGAGATGAGGAATCGCCTAGGTGGCCCGTAGGCGGAAGCAGGAAGTAGGACAGGAAGTCCCACACAAAACTAAGCACCCACGTAAAACTAAGCACCCACCTAAGCACCCCCCAAAAAAATGACATGCCAAATGTGGCATGTAAGGGGGCGAGGAGTGCTTAAAGCGGAAGTTCCACTTTTGGGTGGAACTCTGCTTTAAGTACATTTCAGGCTATGAACTGTGGTTGCAAGTGGACAATTATCAGCTTAAGAACATGGTAAACAATCTTGCTTTGGTATTTCCATGAATTTATGTGTACATAGAATTGACCCAAATGTGTTCTGTTTGTAATGTGTTTATGAACTAATAACATTTTACCTATAGAAGTTGGAAATACAAATTTGATTATACAATGGCTCATCTTTAAATTACCATGTATTTAGTTCTATACCTTTCAATTATTTATTTGGTTATGTGGCATAGTATTGACAATTGTAGCTTTTCAATAGAAACCATATTAGCAAAAGGATCTTGATAGTGGTACATGGTTGCCACTCATTAGTATAGAAGAGTAGGATGAAATTATTGATTTTGCCATTGAAAATTAACCAAAACAACAAATTTAATTTGTGCTTACTAAGCTGCTTAGACTCCAAAAAATAAAACAATCAACTTTTTTTTTTCACTTTCATTTTTTGTCACTATATATTTTTTATTTTAAACTTTTTCACTCCCTGTTTTGTTTGTCTTTCTGTGAAAAGGGGGAAATAGGGAACCATTTTTGAAGAGCTCCACGTAAGTTTAAAAAATGTCTGATTGTGAAAAAAAATCTACAGAACTATTTGTCCTATAAAATTGTTTGTTCATTTGCTCTGAATGTTTTCATTCAAAAAAAATATTGAATCCTTATAGACTATAGAATATAGTGTATTTTTCATTCTTATGATTTTCACCCAAATTATTGTGAAAAAAATAACTCTTAAGCAATAACTTATAAGCAATGGTATACAAATAAGTCGTTGGCTTTGATTATGAGTTTACAAAATGTGAAGGAAAATCTGTCAGGAAATTGGTCCAGAGAATATATAAAAATAAATGTAACAACACAGATCCCTCTCAGAAAAATGCACAATTTATATGAAAACGATATTTATTTTAACTTCATGTTGAAGATTATATGTGTATATAAAAAAATGTGTGCCTGTGTATACAAATAAAACAACCTAAATGCCCATCATAGTCAACTCCAAGGTGGCATTTTTTTTCCAGGAGGGGATTCAAAGATGTTCATCAGGTATCATGGCAAAAAGGTACCTGGATATGTGTGGAGCTTCTCAAGAGATTCCTTGGTTGAGCACCTTAGGTGTACTGTTGCTTTTGTACTCATCTATTTGATCATTAGTGTGGCAATGTCCTATTTTTAAAGTGTTACTAAACCCTGCATTCACTATATCTGGTCTCCCACAGTACACAGAACATGGAAATGCAATTATTTTAGTAAATATAAATGCCTAAATACCTTTTCTCATCAGCAGTATATAAGAGTATTATAACTTCTATCAGTGTCTGGTTAAAGCTTGTAGGAGGGGTTTTTAGTCTCCTCTGACTATCCTATGAGGCTGCAGGACCCCTGACCCTCTGTCTGGAGAGTGCTGATGGGCCCCTTTGCCGATCATATGCACCCTTCCAAACGGAAAAAAAAACTCTCTAGCAATGCACACCAAACTAAGCATGTCCAGAGTGCCCCCAAGGCTCTGTATTATAAGGAGTTGGATTGGGAACAGTGGAGGAAGGAGAGGATCAGAGAAGACAGGATCAAACAGCCTTTTTACACAATTCAGAGGATTAACCCCTTAGGTTCCACAGCGAGTATGACAAGCATGGTTTACTGCATATACAAACTGATTTTACTGCTGTGGGTTTAGTAACACTTTAAATTCAAGTATTATTAATACATTACTCTTAATGACTATATATCTCTGGGAGTTTTTTTAAGTTTTGTTTGGTGTACATTAAATGTTTTCACAGGTTGAGTTGTGCTTTTTTTATATAAACATTCTAGTGATACTTCACGTTTATCATGTGAGTTTTATAAATAAATAAAATAAAAATACATTTTACATAAGCTGTGTGACCTGATTCTTTAGGTGGGATATGTGTTATTGATATATTTTGAGTTTGGTTCATTGGGCAAACATGCTGCAGTGCTGCAGTTTCATTGTATGTTCTCTAAAAATAAATGTAAGGATAACAGTTAAACATATACACCTTAAAATATCTAAGCCTAACTCTATTATAGTTTCTCTTTAAAGCTTTCTTTGGTATTTAAAGAAACCAGAAGCTCTAAATACTTATTTGGAGCATACTTAAGTTCTTACTGTAATATGTTCTATTGTCCACTGAGTGGCAGCAGAAACCTTTCTATAAATATATGTAGACAGTACAGTATCAGCAGACGGGTTATAATGAGAAAGGACTAAATGAATCAAAACGCCTTTTAAACTTATTTACATGTCTTATTCCATCACATATCACAGTAGACGAAGCCATGGAAATCAATCAAATGCGCATCCAAAACTGCTGGTGTATAGTCCAAATATTATAGAGCCATTTATTCCAAACTGCATACAGCTTATCAGTTCAGTATATAGCAACCATAGCTTCATTGAAATAGGGCTCGGGTCCCAATAAGACCTAGGGGTTGATTTACTAAGGCAAGTAGGATATTCATTTTGCAAGAGAAGCTGCACTTTGATTTTTTTCCCCAGAACATAAAGAATATGGTGAAATGTCACTTTGCAAAGAATACTCAATCATGTGCAAGGAAAAAAATATATTTTTTGTTTTGTGGCTTTAGATATACTTATAACTAATGCAACTTAAGAATGCTTTCACACTGTTTGGGGGCGTCGGTGGTAAAGCGCCCCTATTTTTAAAGGCGCTTTGCCGTCGTTTTAGCGGCGCTATTCGCCCGCTAGCGGGGCACTTTTAACCCCCGCTAACGGCTGAAAAAAGGGTTAAAACCACCCGCAAAGGTTTAGCGGTGCTGCCCATTGATTTCAATGGGCAGGGGAGCTTTAGGAGCAGTATATACACCACTCCTACAGTGCTGCAAAGATGCTGCTTGCAGGACTTTTTTTTACTGTGCTGCAAGCGCACCACCCCAATGTGAAAGCCCTTGGGCTTTCACACTGGAGTGAGAGGAGAGGCTCTTTACAGGCGCTATGCAGGCGCTATTTTTTAGCGCTATAGCGCCTGTAAAGAGCCTCAGTGTAAAAGCAGCCTAAGATTCCAAGTGTTCTGATAAATACAACTGTATACCCACAATAAGAAAAATAATAAAAGCATGTGCTAATGGTACTCCACGGTTTACCCGCAGTAGAATTACATTATAATGCAAAGCCTCTAATGCAGACTTAGTTCAAAAATTACTTTAAGGGCCACCCCACTGCTGTGTAACTAAAGGCAAAACTTTTTTGTTTAGTTTTGGATAGCGTGGAGAGGGATTAGAACACCTGTCAGTTTTTATCGCTCTCTGTGCCCCCCCCTCCCCCCGTTAGGGAGATTTACTCTCTCTATTTGTCCTTTTCACCATTATCATCGAAATAAAAGAATATCCCACATTTTGAGCTGACATCAGAACAATAAGAGAGGTGAAATCTTCCAATGGGGACACTAGTTTTGGTGACACCCAGGGATTCCCTCACTTTGGAGGCACTTCTTGTTTTAGCTATGGGACAAGAAGGGAGGGAAAACTTCCCAAATGGGACACAGATGGCATAAAAAATTTGATGAGGGTGTTAACCCTCCCTTACTTGAAGGGTCCAATTTTATTTTTAAAAAATAATAAAAATGTCATACTTACCTGCTCTGTCCAATGGTTTTGCACAGAGCAACCCTGATCCTTCTTTTTCAGTCCCCGCTGGCACTCTCCCCCCCCCCTGTCGAGTTCCCCCTCGCAAACTGCTTGCTACAAGGGCACTCTTGTATGCTCGCTCCTGAACTGGCTCTGAGTGTACATAAGGCACACAAATTGAGGCTCAGCCCCACCCCCTACTTCCTCCTCACTAACTGTGATTGATAGCAGCAGGAGCCAATGGCTCCTGCTGCTGTGACTGTGCCATTGAAGAGAGAGAGACAGCAGAAAGAGCCTCTGCTCTCATGCACATCCCTGGATTAAGATTGGGCTCAGATAAGTATAGGGGGGCTGAAAGGGGAGCTGCATGCAAAAGGTTTTTTACCTTAACCCCTTCGCGCCTACAGGTAAAACAAATGTTAATGCCTAAGGACAATTTTGCAACTTTGACATGTGTTAGTAAAACCATACATATCATCACAACTACTTTGTGCATCCAGGTGGATTATACCACGTTTTTTTGAGAACTAATTGAGCTTTCATTTAGCAGTAAATGATAATGGATATCTCCTGATTTTTTTTATTATTAAAGGGAAACTGGCCCAAAATAGTAAAAAAAAAAATCTTTATTTTTAAATTTAGCTGCATATTTCTTGCTACTATCATAACTTTCCACCAAAGAACAACCCAAGATAAAATATTGTGCTCCTGACGATCGCAGCGATAACACATGTGTATGTTAGTTGTTGTATGTACCCATAGTACAGCACAGAAACAATAGTGCGCATTTTGCTTTTGTTTTTTTTTTTATCTTACTTAAAACACACTGACACTAACTGACACTGATACTAATTTAAAAAAAAGTCCTACCCAAAAAAAAAAAAGTGGCCCTGACCTTAAACCAAACACTTAAATCGGAAGTAAACCCATTTATTTACCAGTTTCAAAAAACGTTTTGTTTCCGGCAATGTAACACACCCATTGGTTGTGCTCTGTACCAAACTGTCAAGCCATCCAATGGCTGGTGTCATAACTGATCACATGTGCAGCATCATGGCAGTTGTGGATTAAACAGAGGCCAAAATGGCAGCTTCCTTAGCTGAAAACGATAGGGGGATTTATTTACCCTTTAACCCTGGCACTGACCTAGATCAAACCTTGATCTAGGTATTTTTTTATTATTATTATTTTACAAGCAGTTGTTTTTTTTCTCTCTGCAAGGGGAAATAGAGATACAATGTATATCTCTCCTCCATTCAGAGAGAGAAAACACGGGGGCGCGCTTCACAGTGACTGATCACTATGATAGCCAATCAGAGGCTATCACAGCGATCAGGTGACCCAGAATCGGGTGTTCCGTTAGTATGGGGCTCGGGCTCTCATTGAGACCCCGGTCTCTGTGCTGGGAGTTCGCCATGTCACGCAAGCACAAAGACAGATACACAAATATGTGGCCCCATGGAAAAAAAGCCCAGTCCATGTGGGGCCGCATATTTGCGTATGCTCAGCACCCAAGGGATTATTGCAGAGAGTGCATTAAGGTTAAAAAAAACTTCTGCCCTTAGAACCACTTTAAATAAAATAAATAAGCATTACAGCTCAGTTATACTTAATTGATTGCTGGAGAGGTATTTGTGAAATAAATTGTGGAAATGCCTAATGGTCCATATACTTCTTCAAGGTGAATTAACAAATGTGTGTTAACACGTGTTATGTCGCTTGTTAACGTGCATTGGGTGTGGCTCATTAAAATTAAAAGGTTTCCAAGGCATGCTAACATGCTAAAAATTGTACCTGACCCTTTTTTCTAACAACATACTGTAATGCACTACTGTGTGTTGCTGTGTATTGTGGCACTCTACAATGCAGGTGTGTTGTTTTAGTGTGTTGGAGTGCCATCCAAAATTAATTGCACCGCAAAGCAGCAAAACATGTTACGTGCATTATTACATGTTCCAGTAACATGAAAGTGTAAGTGAGCCCTAAGACATCAGTTTGTCCTGTAACATGTACTGTATCACCTGGAAAGAGTCTCTTTGTAAAGCTAACTTTCAACAGGCTAATTATGGATTAAAAGATGCCTTATTGTCAGTAGGGGGAAAAATGGCACAAGTGTCGATGGTTCGTAAAATGCACCAGCGATAGTGGTAAAAAAAAAAGCCAGTATATTTCTGAGGAAAAATTACCTGACAGCAGTGGTTGGCAGGAGATAAAATGCCTCCGAGTCAATGGTTGTTCCAGCAAAGGCAAGACCCACCAAAGAGCTTGACAAGGTGGTCACCTATTCACTAAGGACCACTTGGCCCAGTGGCCAACCATTAACTTCTAGGTGAGACAGCTTACCCTGGTGGCTACCTATTCACCTTTACAGAAGGTAGTTTGGCTCGGTGGCCATGCTTCACTTCTTTGGTGGACCACCTGGCCTGGTGGCCACCCATGCACTTTTTTGGCAGTACATGTCATGAATTGGTGGAACTGTTCAAATACCGGGAGTCTGAGACAGTGTTTGAGATGGTTTAGGACATGCCACTGTCACCTGGACATAAAGAAATTGCAAATTTTACAAATTTTAATATTGCTAGAACAAGAATAGAGGGAAAACTTTGAGAAGGGGACACTTATTTCAGTGTTAATAATCTAAGAAGGGATTTCCCCTTACTTTGGAGAGATTTCCTCTTATTTACTATGTCCTTGGGACTTCAAGGAAGGAAAAATTCCCCAAGGTGACCCAACAAAAAACAAACATAAACCATAACAAGGATTTTATTCCTATATTTTTTAAAAAAGTTTTGGCTTTAGATATACTTTAACTTCACAGTCTTGGTTTTTCAAATCTGACCAAGCCATACAAACAACATAGGTTATCCCCGTCCAAAGACCGCCCCTCTCTGACATGTTTCACCCGTATGGGCTTAGTCATAGAGATTCTTTATTCAAGTTGTGGCCGTGGGGTATATTTTTTGCCTGCTGTTTTGAGCTGTTTTTATTCAATATACGAAGAGCCTCATGGGACATTGTATATATATATGTTCATGTGCTCTCTGTCAGCTCAAATAGAGAGAAATGGGCGATTAATCTACTCTCTATAGTGGGGAGTCCATATATGAGAGTTCAAATGCAGCAAGAGGTGCTGAGATTTAGAAGGGGCTCTGTAGACAGTAAAAAACAAAGAAGAGAGCAGCGCCATCTAAGTGCAGCATGATAAAAACATTTTAATATAGGACAGATGATTTTAAACTGACAAGATTTTAGAGATTACAGCGCATGTGAAATGGTATAGGAAGTTCATCCACTCCTAGGGGAAAGTGGTCGGCTCGCAGGTGGAGAGGCAGCTGATGTTCCCGGCTGCGCTGGTGGCTCCCAACACTTCCTGGTTCTCAGATTTGGCTCAGGAGTGGCTGGACACGTCACTTCCGGATGATGAGGGAGTGGGGAGGAGCGAGCATACCATTTCACATGCGCTGTAATCTCTACAATCTTGTGAGTTTAAAATCATCTGTCCTATATTAAAATGTTTTTATCATGCACTTATGCACTTAGATGGCGCTGTTCTCTTCTTTGTTTTTTACCCTCATGGGACATTGATTGTGTGTTATATAGTTTTTTTATTTTTTTCAATCCCTAATTCTAATTACCTTTATAGCTCCCCAAGTACTCTACTGGAAAAACTCTAACTTATTAAGTGTAACCCTCTGGCTCTTAGTTTGTTGATGGGCGCTTTTAATATAATACCTAATGTAATGCTGGATAAAATTACATATATTCCCCATGATAATACCATGTTACAGACAGATCTAATGCGTTTGAATTAATTTAACTAGAGAGATGAAACCATTCAACATCCCGTAGTTTTTTGATTTAATTTTTTATATCACGTACTTCGTTATACTGATTTGGTGCATGATGCCTCTCATTTAGACCCCTTTCACACTGAGGCGGTATTCAGGCATTTTAGCACTAGAAATAGCCTTTAAATAGCACCTGAAAACCATCTCCCATTCATTTCAGTGTGTCTTTTCACACTGGGGCGGTGCGCTTGCGGGACATTAGGAAAAGTCCTGCAAGCAGCATCTTTGGGGCGGTTTGGGAGCTCTGTATACAATAGGTCCAATATCTCCATAAGACCCCTTTCACACTAGGCTGCAGCCCCAGTGTGAAAGGGGTCTTATGGAGATATTGGACCTATTGTTACCATACATTGCATTTAAAGCAAAAGTAATTACAAACAAAGCCTGGGGAACGCCCAGGAAAAAATTCCAAGCCTACTGACCACCAGCTCGCAGACAACCAAATTGACCTATCTAACAGTATGCGTTAAAAACAGGCGTTTAGTCCGCATGCATTTGCAAACGCATGCGTAAGCCACAGAGCCTCGTCACGGCACCCTGATATCTGTGGTCCTAACACTCCACAGTGGAGGCACATGCATTCTGATGGATAAATGAGAGCAGGTGGACTGAAGGGCAGCCCACCACTTCTTAAAGGTACAGGAGCACACCAAACACCCAGCACTATGGCTGCTAAGGTGCTGGTGCATTGCTGGACCAATACACACACCAACGTGATCTCAAAAAACTTGCCACCACCCTCATTTATAGCTGGCTATTGCAGTAAGCAGCATTGGAGGGCTACAAACAGATATAAACAAGGCCTGGGGAATGCCCAGTTATCCATCAGAATGCATGTGCCTCCACTGTGGGGACACTCATATTTTAGTGTTAGGACCACAGATATCAGGGTGCCTTGCGTTTGTAAATGCGTGCGGACTAGACCCCTGTTTTTAATGCATACTGTTAGACAGGTCAATTTGGTTGTCTGCGAGCTGGTGGTAAGTAGGCTTGGAATTTTTTCCTGGGCATTCCCCAGCCTTTGTTTGTATCTGTTTGTAGCCCTCCGATGTCGCTTACTGCAATAGCCAGCTATAAAGCGAAAGTAAACCCATCTATTTACCAGTTTGAAAAAACATGTGCCAGAAATGTAACACTCCTATTGGTTGTGCTCTTAACCAAACTGTCAAACCATCCAATGGCTGGTGTCATAACTGATCACATGTGCAGCATCATGGCAGTTGTAGATTAACCAATTAAGCCCCGGACTATTTGGCTGGCCAAAGACCAGAGCACTTTTTGCGATTCGGCACTGCGTTGCTTTAAATGACAATTGCGCGGTCGTGTAACGTGGCTCCCAAACAAAATTTACGTCCTTTTTTCCCCACAAATAGAGTTTTCTTTTGGTGGTATTTGATGACCTCTGCGTTTTTTATTTTTTGCGCTATAAACAAAGTTTTATGGCATTTTTATTAATAATTTTTTTTTTTACTAGTAATGGCGCTGATTAGCGATTTTTATCGTGACTGCGACATTGTGGCGGACAGATCGGACACTTTTGGCGCTATTTTGGGACCATTCACATTTATACAGCAATCAGTGCAATTAAAAATGCATTGATTACTGTGTAAATGTGACTGGCAGTGAAGGGGTTAACCAGGAGGGGGCGCTGCAGAGGTTAAGTTTGTCCTAGGGGTGTGTTATAACTGTGGGGGGAGGGGCTATGTGTGACACGACACTGATCACCGCTCCCGATTACAGGGAGCGGTGATTAGTGTCCTGTCATTAGGCAGAACGGGGAGATGCTTGTTTACATCAGCATTTCCCCGTTCTTCCTCTCCGTGAGACGATCGCGAGTATCCCCGCAGACATTGTGTCCGCGGGACCCGTGATCACACTCACGGAGCTTGCAGCAGGGTCGCACAAATTTAAAGGGACGTACCTGTATGCCCATTTGCCTGTCCGTGCCATTCTGATGACTTATATGTACATGCAGCGATCGGCAAGTGGTTAAATGGCAAAGATGGTAGGTTCGTTGGCTGAAAACGATAGGAGGGTTTACTTACACTTTAATGCCTATATATGTCTTTAATCAAGCCCACTTCATTTCTTAAAAACAAATTTTAAATGACATTTAAAATGTTTGTAGAGCCAAAACTGCCTATCATCTTCCCTGCCTGCCCCAGCCTTACTGCACCACACCCCAGAGCCCACCTCCATACCATGGAAGGTTACGTAGGACTGCCTGACTGCACTCAGTTGACACAAAAGAGAGTGGAGCAGTAGTGTATCAGTGGAATCACGGAACTGTTTTCACCAGTGCACTACTGGCCTGCCCTCTTTCTTGTCAACACAGGGCAGCCAGCACTGCATAACCTTTGTGTCTGAACCATGTGCCTCACACCAGACCACTGTAGTTTAATTTGCAGACCCACGCTCACGTCTTCCCACCAGTCAGCACAGCATCCTGCTAAAAATGCTTTCTTGTGCAGCTGCCCATGGCAAGTTGGCATGGGGGCTGGTGTTGTGGGGTGACTACACAGTAGACAACAGGACATGTGGCACTGCAGTGGCTATTTTGTTTGATGAAAACTGACACTCACTGTAAAATTTTGCTAGTGGTGGCCTTGGTCCTGTGTCCTTTCTACATGTGCAGATGTTCTGATATGCCATCTACAGTACATCTAAGTCTAAGACCGCGTGCACACGATCAGATTTTCTGAGAACAAAACCATGGATTTTTGTTCGAAGGATGTTGGCCCAAACTTGTCTTGCATACACACGGTCAAACAAATGTTGGCCAAAAATCCCGAACGTGAGAACGCGGTGACGTTAAACACGTACGACGGGACTATAAAAAGGAAGTTCGATAGCCAGTGCGGCTCCTTCTGCTTGATTCAGAGCATGCATGAACTTTTGTGCAACGGACTTGTGTACACACGATCGGACTTTCCGACAACAAGTTTTGTTGGCGGAAAATTTGAGGACCTGCTATCAAACATTTGTTGGTGGAAATTCCGACAGCAAATGTTCGATGGATCATACACATGGTCTGACTTTCCGACAACAAGCTCACATCGAACATTTCCCGTTGTAAAGTCCGATCGTGTGTACGCGGCATAAGACATATGTGGCACCAGGTTGTTTGTCTAATACAACCACTAAACCAAACTTTATGAAAGTACACCCTACCTAGTCATCATCATGAAATATACTTTTGATCTGTGCCCGGTGCCTGCGCAAAACAAAGAAAATGGCTATCTTTTGTGTAGAATCTCAACAATTGTTTTGTTTACCATGGGGTTGATTTACTAAAGGCAAATCCACTTTGCACTACAAATGCACTGAAAGTGCACTTGGAAGTGCACTTGGAAGTGCAGTCGATGTAGATTGCTGTAGATCTGAGGGATGGCTATGAAATGAGTGGAAGCTCTGCTGATTTTATCATCCAATCATGTGCAAGCTAAAATGCTTTTTTTTATTACCCTTGCATGTCCCCCTCGGATCTACAGCGACTTTACTTCCTAGTGCACTTTCAGTGCACTTTCAAGTGCACTTGCAGTGCACTTGTAGTGCAAAGTGGATTTGTCTTTAGTAAATGACCCCCCATGTGTAAAGTACTAAAGACTAAGGGGTTTATTTACTAAAGGCAAATACACTTTGCACTACAAGTGCACTTGGAAGTGCAGTCACTGTAGATCCGAGGGGGACATGCATGGAAAATAAAAAACAGCAGTTTTGCTTGTACATGATTGGATGATAACATCAGCAGAGCTTCCCCTTTCACACCTGGATTTGAGGATCCTCTGCCATTCCTCCTTGCAGATCCTCCAGTTCTGTCAGGTTGGATGGTAAACGTTGGTGGACAGCCATTTTTAAGTCTCCCCAGAGATGCTCAATTGGGTTTAAGTCAGGGCTGTGGCTGGGCCATTCAAGAACAGTCACGTAGTTGTTGTGAAGCCACTCCTTCGTTTTAGCTGTGTGCTTAGGGTCATTGTCTTGTTGGAAGGCAAACCTTCGGCCCAGTCTGAGGTCCTGAGCACTCTGGAGAAGGTTTTCATCCAGGATATCCCTGTACTTGGCCGCATTCATCTTTCCCTCGATTGCAACCAGTCGTCCTGTCCCTGCAGCTGAAAAACACCCCCACAGCATGATGCTGCCACCACCATGCTTCACTGTTGGGACTGTATTGGACAGGTGATGAGCAGTGCCTGGTTTTCTCCACACATACCGCTTAGACTTAAGGCCAAAAAGTTGTATCTTGGTCTCATCAGACCAGAGAATCTTATTTCCCACCAACTTGGAGTCCTTCAAGTGTTCTTTAGCAAACTCCATGCGGGCTTTCATGTGTCTTGCACTGAGGAGAGGCTTCCGTTGGGCCATTCTGCCATAAAGCCCCGACTGGTGGAGGGCTGCAGTGATGGTTGACTTTCTACAACTTTCTCCCATCTCCTGACTGCATCTCTGGAGCTCAGCCACAGTGATCTTTGGGTTCTTCTTTACCTCTCTCACCAAGGCTCTTCTCCCCCGATAGCTCAGTTTGGCCAGACGGCCAGCTCTAGGAAGGGTTCTGGTCGTCCCAAACGTCTTCCATTTAAGGATTATGGAGGTCACTGTGCTCTTAGAAACCTTAAGTGCAGCAGAATTTTTTTGTAACTGTAGCGGGCACCTACTTTTAAGTATGTGATTTTTTTGTTAGTTTATAGTTACAGGCAAATTTAGGCAGGCTCATGCCATTATAGCAGGCCTGTTTGTTCATTTGGAATTTGAGTGGCAGGTAGTTTGTATGCGAGTCCCGGCCAATCATTAATTTCTTGGATAATGCCCCGGGACTCTCATATAAAAGCCGGGTCACATGGTCCGGGAGTTCGTTTCCTGTTCGAGCTTGGAGAGAAGCCAGCCTGGTTCCCAGAGGGGAGAGGTCCCCCCTCCGGGGAGCCAAAGGAGCCCCCCCCTACGAGGAGGGTGGGGAACCGGCACCCGTAGAGGAGTGGATGACACCCTACACGGGAAGTAGTGGTAAAGAGGTGGCAGTGAAGCCATAGGTGTGCGCAGCCTATTGCATTAGGGTGGGCACCCCAAAGCTAAAACACATATGTGTGTGTGCATGTGTATATACTGTATACTGACAGTGTCAGTAGAGCAATGGATGTTGTCAGTAGGGCAGTGGACAGTGTCAGTAATTATTTTTATTATTTTATTATTTTTTACAATTTTATTTCTTTAAATGTTTTCTTTTACAAATTTTTTAGGAGCCCCGTTAGGGGGGTTTGGTCAAATATCAGGGGTCTAAACAGGGTGAATATGCATCACATGGGGTGATTAGGGTGTGCCTAGGCACACCTGGCACACCCTGTGCGTACGCCTATGCTCACAACCCTTTTGCCATGATGTAACAGTGCTGCAACTAAAAGGTTTTTCACCTTAATGAAGAAAATGCATTAAAGTAAAGACAAACTTTAGCCTTTATAATCACTTAACCTGCCTCCCTCCTGCACATATTCTTCCCTTCTTTTACCTCCTCTGCTGCCAAAGAAAAATCCAGAGCCAATCAGGTAATGGGGAACATGTAGCTCACAACCCTTCTTGCCATGATGTAACAGTGCTGATGCTTGGTGATTGACCATTCAAATACCCAGCATAGTAACACATTTACTAACAGCAAAAAGTTGTGACTTGTGGTTCACCCAATGGTTCCTTAGTTCCTAGCAGTTGAATGGAAGGTAAGTTGTGGACAGTATATACAACCTTAAGAGCTGCCAAGTCAGATAACTGAAGCCGGATTACATTACCTATGTTATGTACCCGTCACTTGGTGATTGGAAAAACGAGAGCTCAATTCCATGTTTCAGTCTTGATCTGTATAATGTGAACAGCCACAAGATGCAAATATTTGCTGTTATATAGTTGGAGTTTATCTTTATTTTCTTCTGGTGAGTATACCTAATGCAACTGCAAATCAAGCATAATAGCTATGTTTTCTTTAGTCTTTCTAATAATTATTTGTATACAACTGTGATAAAAAAAAAACTTTAGTGAATCAACCCCAGCATATTTAATGAGTGCAGGTTAACCTTACACAAGAGGAGAAAGCTTTGATACAAATGTGGTGGGGAAATGTTATCAAGACAGAGATGACAACCTTAATGGCAATAGAGCAATGTGAGAATGTGCTTTTTCCTGCTTGAAAGGTAGTCATACATTTTGCATAGTGTTGCCATAGAAACTGAAACTTGCCCTGTGTGTATTGACATATGCATATTATTATGTCTAGTCAAAGTAAAAATTATGCTCAGAAAGATTTTATTATGCATCTTACTATTCCTTTCTCAGATGGGAAAGACAGGTGCATTGGGCTTTCTTTGTATGTAACTTGACATAGTTGAGAGAGTTGGATGAACGGTTCAGGCAGAGCAAACGTTCGGGCAGAACGTCACCTGTTCACCCGTTCAGCGAACACCTGAATTTGCAGGGCGCTGGGCAGACAGTTCGCCCGCCGAGCGCCCCACAATGCATTAAGCGTTGCACAGTGCATTCTAAGCCCTGATTGGGCATAGATTTGCCAAATCAGGGTACAGTGAATAGCTGGTTGTTAAGGAGCGGGGCAGGGAAGCCAGATGCCGCATCCTTAACAACGCACGAGTCATCAGCTGTCAACGAGCTTCCCTGCTGACAGCTGAATGAAAAAAAATACCATTGCCAGCAATTGAAAACAATGAAAACAAAAACAGCATCCCCCCCCCCCCCATCCATACCAAGCCCTTCTGGTCTGATATGGATTTTAAGGGGAACGCCCCCAAAATCCATACCAGACTCTTATTCAAGCATGCAGCCTGGCAGGCCAGGAAAGGAGGTGGGGGGGCGAGCGAGCGCATACCAGGCCACAAGTTCCTCACCACCACAAAGCACCATGTCCCTATGTTGATGGGGACAAGGGCCTCTGCCCGCTAACCCTGGGTGGTGGTGGGGGACTGCGGGCAGGGGGCTCATCGAAATCTGGGAGCCCCCTTTAACAAGGGGGCCCACAGATCCCGGCCCCTGCATGTAAATAAGTATGGGGTACATTGTACCCCTACTCATTAACCAAAAAAAGTGTCAAAAATAAAGAAAAACAGTGGACAGTTTCTGACAGGTCCTTTATTAAAAAAAATTAGAAAAACATTGTCCTCCGATGTAGAGCCATCGTCCATCACGATGCCGACGGCACCACTGGACCTGAGCAAGGATGGCTGACTGCTGAATGCCTGCTCCGCTGTTTGACAGTTCTTAAATAGGCTCACAGTCTCCGCTCTAATTCATCCGAAAGGCGTTCTATCGGGTTGAGGTCAGGACTCGGTGCAGGCCAGTCAAGTTCCTCCACCCCAAACTCACTCATCCATGTCTTTATGGACCTTGTTTGCGCACTTGTGCGCAGTCATGTTGGAACATGAAGTGGCCCTCCCCAAACTGTTCCCACAAAGTTGGGAGCATGAAATTGTCCAAAATTTCTTGGTATGCTGACACCTTAAGACTTCCCTTCACTGGTACTAAGAGGCCAAGCCCACCTCTGAAAAACAACCCCACACCATAATCCCCCCTCCACCAAATGATTTGGACCAGTGTACAAAGCAAGGTCCATAAAGACATGGATGAGCAAGTTTGGGGTGGAGGGACTTGACTGGCCTGCACAGAGTCCTAACCTCAACCTGATAGAGCACCTTTGGGATGAACTAGAGTGGAGACTGCGAACCAGGCCTTCTCATCCACATCAGTGCCTGCCCTCACAAATGCGCTTCTAGAAGAATGGTCAAACATTCCCATAGACACATTCCTAAACCTTGTGGACAGCCTTCCCAGAAGAGTTGAAGCTGTTATAGCTGCAAAGGCTGGGCCAACTCAATATTGAACCCTATGGACTAAGACTGGGATGCCATTAAGCCTAGGCTCACACTGATGCAGGATTTAAATCGTCCGAGTTCGTACCCACATGTTAGTCTGACTTCAGGGGTGATTTCAGAGACATCTGTGCGGGTTCCTGCACAGATGTCTATTAAAAATCGCACCCAAAGTCACCAAAAGTAGTACAGAAACGACTTTTGGGAGTCTGCGTCGCACCAATTTGGACAGTGTCATTGCCGGCAATAGCCGCCTATTTGGCAGGCGATTTGACATGTCAAAACGCATGCCAAATCGCAACAATGTGAACCTAGGCTTAAGTTCATGTGCGTGTAAAGACAGGCATCCCAAAAACTTTGGTAATATAGTCTGTACACACACATATATATATATATGCACTGTGAGAAAAGACTAAGTGCCACATGCAGAGCTTTTATTTTTTATTTTTTGTAGCACTACCCCCGTAGGAGTTGCCAATGCCAGGGTTCCCCACTGCTGAACAGCCAGTCACACAGCATTTCCTTCTTGCATCCAAACTCAGAAAACAGTCTTTGGCTTGTTTTTGTTGTTTTATTAGGGGATGATAACTTGGATGGGGTAGGGATTATGGGATGCCCAACTTAACAGTAGCAATTCCAGGGACAGTTTCCTCCCTATTTACAGCTACCATTTCTTCCTCCTGCACAAATCTTGCTCCTTTGCACAGCTCTGCTGGGTTCACTCCTTAAGGCTTGGCTCACACTGGAACTGGCTGCGGATCGCACAGGAACACTGTGAGTCCCCATTCTGCGGTTCAGGGATGAATCAGGCCTGAATCTTTGCCTGAATTCAGCCCTGAAATGGAGCCAAAGACGCACAGTGAAGTGCGCTCCGCAGCCACCCCGGATATATGTGAACCTGCTCCATAGAGAGCCGGTCACGGTCACCAGCTATGTGAATTGAATGTGGGGATATCCGCATCCAATTCGCAAGGTGTTAACCCAGCCTAAGAGCTACCGGTCTTTTTGTAAGCTTAGCAACAGCCCATTACAGGCTAGAAACTCTCAATCCCTTTGGAAAAGTAGCACATGTGGAGTGAACTGCATCCTTCAACTCCTTCTGCTTCCCTGTAGACACTGATCCCAGCTCCACTTAGTTACATAGTTGGTAAGGTTGAATAAAGACAATAGTCCATCCAGTTCAACCTGTGTAGGTGTACGTGTGTTAGTGTCGATACTCAAATCCCTGTATATCGTGTTCTTTAATTAAGACGCACGTCCAAGAGTTTTTTTTTAAAATATCAATACCCCCACGGACACCACCGATTGTGGAAGAGAGTTCCACATTCTCACCGCCCTGACAGTGAAAACCCCCTACGCAGCTTAAGGTTAAACTGCTTCACCTCCAATCTTATTGTGTGGCCACGTGACCTCTTACACTCCCTGAGATTGAATAGTTTTTTTCCTACACTGGGATCACCATTGAGGTATTTGTAAATTGCTATCATGTCCCCTCACAAGTCTGAGTACACGTTATTTATCAGTACTCTTTGGACGTGCCCCTGTAACCAGTTTTCTATCCAAGGACAAACCTTGTGGACCATACTTGCAGACCTCAGCTTGCAGATTAAGCGTTTATGGGGAACTGTATGGAATGCTTTTGCAAAATCAAGATACACCACATCCACAGGCCTCCCCCTATCTAGATGGCAGCTGACTTCCTCGTTGAATGTTGACAGATTGGTCTGGCAAGAATGAGCCTTCGTAAACCCATGCTGATTACTACTAATCATACTCTTTTCATCAGCAAATTCTTGGATATAGTCCCTTATAATCCCCTCCAATAATTTACCTACTATTGATGTTAGGCTGACTGGCCTGTACTTACCTGGAATATGTCTATGCCCTTTTTTGAATATTGGCACCACATTGGCTTTTCTCCAATGAGCTGGTACAATTCCTGTCAGTAAGCTGTCCACAAAGATTAGGAACAATGGTCTAGCTATAACCCGACTGAGTTCTTTGAGGACTCTCGGGTGTAAGCCATCTGGTCCTGGTGACTTATTTGTGTTAAGCGTACAGTGCCTTGCAAAAGTATTCACCCCCTTGACTTTTTACCTATTTTGTTACATTACAGCCTTTAGTTCAATGTTTTTTTAATCTGAATTATATGTGATGGATCAGAACACAATAGTCTAAGTTGGTGAAGTAAAATTTGAAAAATACATACATCAAACTATTTTTCAGAAATAAAAAACTGATAATTGGCATGTGCGTATGTATTCACCCACTTTGTTATGAAGCCCATAAAAAGCTCTGGTGCAACCAATTATCTTCAGAAGTCACATAATTAGTGAAATGATGTCCACCTGTGTGCAATCTAAGTGTCACATTATCTGTCAATACATATACACACCTTTTTGAAAGGGCCCAGAGGCTGCAACACCTAGGCAAGAGGTACCACTAACCAAACACTGCTATGAAGACCAAAGAACTCTCCAAACAAGTAAGGCACAATGTTGTTTAGAAGTACAAGTCAGGGTTAGGTTATTAAAAAAATCCAAATCTTTGATGATCCCTAGGAGCACCATCAAATCTATCAAAACCAAATGGAAAGAACATGGCACAACAGCAAACCTGCCAAGAGACGGCGGCACACCAAAACTCACGGACCGGGCAAGGAGGGAATTAATCAGAGAGGCAGCACAGAGACCTAAGGTAACCCTGGAGGAGCTACAGAGTTCCACAGCAGAGACTGGAGTATCTGTACATAGGACGACAATAAGCCGTATGCTAGAGTTGGGCTTTATGGCAGAGTGGCCAGAAGAAAGCCATTACTTTCAGCAAAAAACAAAATGGCACGTTTTGAGTTTGCGAAAAGACATGTGGGAGATTCCCAAAATGTATGGGGGAAGGTGCTCTGGTCTGATGAGACTAAAATTGAACTTTTTGGCCATCAAAGAAAACGCTATGTCTGGCGCAAACCCAACACATCACATCACCCAAAGAACACCACCCCCACATTGAAACATAGTGGTGGCAGCATCATGCTGTGGGGATGTTTTTCATGGATGGTGCTAAATACAGGGATATTATTGAGCAAAACATGTACCACTCTGTTCACATTCCAGCAGGACAATGACCCCAAACACACTGCTAAAGCAACACTTGAGTGGTTTAAGGGGAAACATGTAAATGTGTTGGAATGGCCTAGTCAAAGCCCAGAACTAAATCCAATAGAAAATCTGTGGTCAGACTTAGATTGCTGTTTACAAGCGCAAACCTTCCAACTTGAAGGAGCTGGAGCAGTTTTGCAAGGAGGAATGGGCAAAAATCCTAGTGGTAAGATGTGGCAAGCTCATGGAGACTTATCCAAAGCGACTTGGAGCTGTGATAGCCGCAAAAGGTGGCTCTACAAAATATTGACTTTAGAGGGGTGAAAATATTTATGCACATGACTTTTTCTGTTATTTTGTCCTATTTTTTGCTTGCTTCACAATAAAAAAAAATCTTCAAAGTTGTGGGCATGTTCTGTAAATGAAATAATGCAAATCCTCAAACAATTCATGTTAATTCCAGGTTGTGAGGCAACAAAACACAAAAAATGCCAAGGGGGGTGAATACTTTTGCAAGGCACTGTATCTAGTCTTTCCTTGACTCCAGCCTTTGTTAGCCACGAGGCTACATCTTGTGATGTGTTACTAACAATACTGTCTTGGTCAATATACCCAGGCCCAGACTGGCCATAGGGCACACCGGGCATATGCCCGGTGGGCCGGGGCTGCCGGGCCACATGTCAATATCGGGCCTGACTGACTTCCTGGGCAGCTGCTTGAGCCGGCCCTGCTCACGCGCTGCCGGCCTCTCCGCGGCCGGCTCCGCGGAGAGGGCCGCATCCATGTCTATCTGGCCGGGGTCACCAGTCCCCTCCGCCCACTCCCAAGGCATCTGGGCTGCTCCGTGGGTCGGGGCCGCTCACCCGGCCTCACCACGGTCAGCTCCGCGGCCGTCCTACTATTCAGTTCAGGGGGGCCGAAATGAAGGGGTCAGGTGATCATGAAGGGGGAGGAGCTGCCTGGAGGAATCCCCTTCTGCCTGATGTCGGAAAGGTGTATCTGCAGCCACAGATACCAGGGCCTGGACAAGACTGCTAGAAAGTAAGTGATGCCAGCCTGCCTCTTTGCAAAAAAAAATTGTTTTACACACAGCATGATGAGAGCACTCAGGTAGTTCAGCATCACTCTTTACTGTGTAAAAGAGACCACTAACCAGACCAAATCATGCTCTCATCATGCTGTGTGTAAATGCAGGTGTAAAACATTGTGTGAGAGAGGGACAGTTCTTGGGCCCAAAAGGTGTCCTGAATTTAAAGTGTATACCGTATATACTCGAGTATAAGTCGTTCCGAGTATAAGTCGAGGCCCTAATTTACTACAAAAAAATGGGAAAAACTTATTGACCCGAGTATAAGACGAGGGTGAGAAATGCACAGCTACTGTAAGTGGAAAAGAGGGTCAACAATGCCCATTTGCAGCATCACTGTGCCCATTTGCAGCCATAGGTCCCCTGAACTTCAAACTCGGTAGTTAAGGGTTCCTAGATGCCCCCTAGCTGCAGCCAAAATTTGGGGTCTCTGAACCCAAAGGGTCCTGAAATGACATTGCTGCAGATGGACACAGTTGACCAAATTTGGGGCCCTGTATCTCGGGGCCACTTAGTGCTAGGAACCCCAAATTTGGTGTGCAAACCCAGTGGAACTAGCACCATAAAATTTCCAAAGCTGGGGTTTCTAGCACCAAGTGGCCCCGAGATACAGGGCCCCAAAAATCAGTTCAGAAAATGTCAAGCACTTTTTTGCAGCAGAAAATGACATTTTCCAAATCGAATTTGGGGCCCCGTATCTCAGGGCCACTTAGTGCTAGGAACTTCATCTTTGGATATGTTATGGTACCAGTTCCCAATGGTTAGCACACCAAATTTGGGGTTCCTAGCACCAAGTGGCCCTGAGATATGGGGCCCCAAATTTGGTTCAGAAAATGTCAAGCACTTTTCTTCAGCAGAGAATGACATTTTCCGAACCGATTGTAGGGCCCCGTATCTCGGGGCCACTTAGGGCTAGGAACTTCATCTTTGGATATGTTGTGGTACCAGTTCCACTAGGTTTGCATACCAAATTTGGGGTTCCTAGCACCAAGTGGCCCTGAGATACGGGGCCCCAAAGTCGGTTCGGAAAATAAAAATTTTTGCTGCAGAAAAGTGCTTGACTCAAGTATAAGTCGAGGGGGGCACTTTCAGCACAAAAAAATGTGCTGAAAAATTCGACTTATACTCGAGTATATACGGTATATGCTTTTTTTTTCTTTTGTGTTTGTAATTGTGGTATATTTAGTACTAGCTGGCTGGGTAAGTTCAGTGTTAGCAAAAAATCATACATACACTTTAAATTCAGGACACCTTTTAGATTATATTATATAGAATTGTGGGTAATATATTTTTAATGTGCCCTAAAATTCACTGTTATCTCTTAGCCTGGGTTCATACTAGATGTAGTGCGAGTTCAAAGCAAATTTGCTGTGGTTTCAGCACTGCATCTAAAATCGCAACCTGTCCATGTGAACCAATTGCAAAGTATATGTCAAGTTAAAAACACCCGGCAATCGATTTGCAAAACGCAGCGCAGTTTGCCAAATCAGATCGCATGGGTGTGAACACCCATGCATTCTGATTCTGGTGTGGACAATAAAGGGTTCTGCACCAGTTTGATGTGAATGCAGTGCGATTTGAGCCATACAAATCCATGGCTCAAATCACACCCCAGAGACACCACATGTAATTCACACAGGAACGTGCTGTGATTCCTGTGCGAATTACACGTGGTGTCTCACACCGCAGTAGTGTGAAACCGGGCTGAAGCCTTAAAGCCAGCTGCAGCATTCCCCTTGCCAGGGGTGAGCTTAGGTGTGTTTGGATCCTAATCTGAACCAGTGGAAGCTGGTGCTCAAAATTTTTGGGGGGGCGCAAACAAACTGAAAAAAAAACCCATCAAATCAACGCAGCTACTGTGCCCATCAATTGCCGCCACTGTGCCATCAAACGCAGCCTCTATGCCCATCAAACGCAGCCATTGTGCCCATCAAACACATCCACTGTGCCCATCAAACACAGCCACCGTGCCCATCAAACACAGCCACTGTGCCCATCAATTGCCGCCACTGTGCCCATCAATTGCCGCCACTGTGCCCATCAATTGCCGCCACTGTGCCCATCAATTGCCGCCACTGTGCCATCAATTGCCACCACTGTGCCATCAAACGCAGCCACTGTGCCCATAAATTGCCACCACTGTGCCATCAAACGCAGCTACTGTACCCATCAATTGCTGTCAGTGTGCCCATCAATTTCCGCCAGTGTGCCCATCAACTGCTGCTAGTGTGCCCATCAACTGCCGCTATGAGCCCATCAACTGCAGCTACTGTGCCCACCAATTTCTGCCAGTGTGCATCCCCCGCCCGCCACTTACCTGTCTCGGTGGGGCAGCGGGTCAGGGTGGCGATGTCCTCTGCGCTTGATGTCTTCTCCCATCCTCTGCTATGATTGGACGCCTGATAGGCGCCGTCCAATCACAGCACCTGTCATGTCAGCCAATCAGGTGACAGACAGATAACAGACCCGAGCACCTGATTGGCTAAGAAGCGGTTCAGTGTTAGGATAGCAAATTACACAATGCTGAGTGAACAGCAAACGCCCAGCATGGCGCCCCGCTGTTCAACTTTTTGGACGCCTATTAGAGACTATGGCTCTAGTAGGCTGTAATATATTAGAGCCTATGGCTCTAATCAGGTGCTTTCAAAAAACACCTCCGCCGCTGTAATTTAGGTGCCTGGCGCCCGAAAAGGGGTTAGGCACCTGAATAGGGGGTGGCAGCGGTGACCATAGATAGATAGATTCATTGTTGGTTAAATAACAAACATTTCATGCTTCCCTGATCTGTATTAAAAAAAATAAAAAATGGGCTGCTCAGCCTAAAATGCCCGGGCCTATTTTATGTCCCAGTCCGGGCCTGAATATACCCCTCCTTTTCCTGTGTTAAAACTGAAGAGTTGAAAGCAATTAGTACAGTTGCCTTCTCTGTGTCATCTGTAACCATACTCCCTCCATCGTCTTTTATGTGGGCAATGTGCTCTGATTTCGCTTTTTACTGTTAATACTGTATATCAAAAGAATTCCTTGGGATTTTCTTTACTCTCCTCTGCTATGTGTGTCTCATAGTCTTTTTTAAGCACCCTGATTTTGTTCTTACACTTTTTATTGCATTCCTTGTGGTGTTGGAATGCTGACAATGCCCCCTCCGCTTTATATTTTTTAAAGGCCATTTTTTTCTTTCTAATGGGAATTTTTACGTTATGATTTAGCCACCCAGGTTTAAACTTCGTTCTTCTATATTTATTTCCCATGGGAAGGCACTGTGCGATACCTTTGTTTATTATGTTCCTAAAACATTCCCTTTTTACCTCGGTGTTCAATGTTTCTAGGATTAGGTCCCAATTGATGTCTTGTAGTTTTGAGCACAGTTCTGAAAAGTTGGGTCTTTTTAAATTTAGATTTCTTGTGCTACCCTCATGCCTCCTTTTCCTATGATTTACGCTAAATGTGATCATACTGTGATCACTAGATCCCAAGTTGTCCTGTACTGCCACATCTGAGGTAATTAAAAAAAATCTAGCAATGCATTGCTTCTAGTTGGAGAATCCACCAATTGAGTCATAAAGTTGTTCTGCAAGACATTCATGAAATGACGGGCCTTTAATGAGTGTGCTGTCCCCTCTGCCCAGTCGATATCGGGAGAATTGAAGTTCCCCATTATGATGACATTTCCCTGCCTCGCTGCCATTTCTAACTGTGATAGGAGGTCCAGCTCCTCCTCCTCCTTCAGGTTGCGGGGCCTGTAACATACCACCACTATTAATTTCCCTCTCACTTCTCTTTGGGGTTCTACCCACATGGATTCCATCTCCCCCCTCGTCCCATTAACAATGTCACTCCTCTCTACCACCCTTACATCGCTTTTGATATATAGACACACCCCTCCCCCTCTTCTACCTTTCCTGACTTTCTGATACAAGGAAAACCCCTGAATATTTGCAAGCCAGTCATGTGAGCTGTCAAACCAAGCTTCTGTTATTCCCACAAAGTCTAAGTCCTCCTCTATAATAGCAGCTCCAGTTCCTCCATTTTGTTAGCTACGCTCCTGGCATCTGTGTATACTCCTCTCAGTGTTGTATGAGTGCAAATTAATTTCTCCTTAAGTTTTCTTATACTTTGTTTTTGATTTAACCACTCATTCACTTGTTCAGTTCCCTAAGCTCCCGCTGCCTCTCTGGTGTGGCTCGAGGCACAGGTAGTATTTCTGAGAAAATCACCATGGAGGTCCTTCCCTTCAATCTATTCCCTAAGTCCCTGAAATCACTTTTTAGGACTCTCCACCTTCCTCTCACTTTGTCATTGGTGCCAACAAGTACCATGACAGCTGGGTCCTCCCCATGTCTCCAACCTCCTCTACACTGGCCCCCTGCCAGCGCCTGCTGGGTAATGTCCAAACTACTTTCCAGGTTGTTGATGCTGTGCAGTGTTGCCACCTTGTTTTCTAGATGTAGGATATGGGCTTCCAAAGAAACAACTAGCTAACATCTCGCATAGCAGTATTCGCCCTCAATTGGCTGGTTGAGGAACGCATACATGGAGCTGGATGTGCACTGAGCCGCATCACCAATCCTGTTGGACATATTACCCTTTAGTGTAATGGGGATAATAAGGGAAGACTTGCTATTGGTATTCTACTGTGCTCCAAGCTCCCCTGGCACTACAGCTACTCCAATTACCCCACAGCCCCTCTCAGCACTCCGCGTCACTCTCAGCACCTCACGTCACTCTCAGCACCTCGTGTCACTCTCAGCACCCCGCGTCACTTTCAGTACCCCACGTCCCTCATAGCACCTTGCGTCACTCAGCAACTCGCACCACTCTCAGCACCCCGCCTCACTTCCCGGTTCAGTTCTCAGCACCCCGCATCACTCTCGGCACATTGCTTTACTTCCTAGCACTCTGCATCACTTCACAGCACTCTGCGTTACTCTCAGCATTCCACGTCACTCTCCAGCACTCCGCGTCACGTCACAGCACCCCGCATCACTCTTAGCACCCCACGTCACTGCTCCTAGTAGCCCCAGGTACTAAAGGTAGGTGCTAGAGATGCTTCGGTTCACTCTAACTATTCTCAGTTCTCTCAGTTATTTCAGGGACTCTCAGTACTCCCAGGCACTAAGGTACTCCCAGTTACTAAAGGTACTACCAGTTTCTCCCTGGTAGTAAGGGTACTCCTAGAGGTACTCCCAGGTCTCAAGGGCATTCCCAGTTACTCCCAGGTACTAGGTTATTCCCAGGTACTAAAGGTACTCCCAGGCACTAAAGGTACTCTCAGGCACTAAAGGTACCCCCAGGTAATAAGGTACTCCCAGTCACTAAGGCACTCCTAGATACTAAGGTACTCCCAGTCAATAAGGCACTCCCAGGCACTAAGGTACTTCCAGGTACCAAGGGCACTCCAGGTCACTAAGGTATTCTCAGGTACTATGGCACTCCCAGTCACTAAGGCACTCCCAGGTACTAAGGCACTCCCGGGTACTAAGGTACTCCCAGGTACCAAGGGCACTCCAGGTCACTAAGGTATTCCCAGGTACTAAGGCACTCCCAGTCACTAAGGCACTCCCAGGTAATAAGGTACTCCCAGGTACTAAAGGCACTGCCAGGTAATAAGGTATTTCCAGGTACTAAGGTACTCCCAGTTACTAAGGCACTCCTAGATACTAAGGTACTACCAGTCACTAAGGCACTCCCAGGTACTAAGGTACTCCCAGGTACCAAGGGCACTCCCAGTCACTAAGGTATTCCCAGGTACTAAGGCACTCCCAGTCATTAAGGCACTCCCAGGTACTAAGGTACTCCCAGTCACTAAAGCACTCCCAAATACTAAGGGCCGTCCCAGGTACTAAGGTACTCCCAGGCAATAAGGTACTCCCAGGTACCAAGGGCACTCCCAGGTACTAAGGTACTCCCAGTCCCTAAGGTACTGCCAGTTACTAAGGCACCCCCAGATACTAAGGTACTCCCAGGTACTAAGGAAACTCCCAGGTACTAAGGTACTCCCAGTCACTAAGGTACTCCCAGGTACTGAGGTACTCCCAGTCACTAAGGTACTCCCAGGTACTAAGGTACTCCCAGGTACTAAGGTAATCCCAGTCACTAAGGTAATCCCAGGTACTAAAGGTACTCCCAGCTACAAAAACACACAACACAGCTTGGTTTCACAAAGAAAACTATCTGTAATTTTTTTTGTGTGGCTGCTCTGCTCCTCCTGCTCGGCTGCCCCTGTACTGCTTGTCACCTCCTGCAGCCTTCCCCAGTCAGCCTGTCTCCCTCCGGTCCCGTACCTACTGCTACCTCTGCCCGCCAATCACCCCCCTGACCCCCTCCGCCTCTCCTGATCAGTCCTGCACTTACGATCTCCACTGTCAGGTCCTCGCCGGCTCTCACAATCACGACCTCCCGATTCATTATTCCCTGGTCCCCGCTGTCTCAGACCTGGTTTCTGTCACTCTCTCCAACTCTCTCCCACGATCTCTCACGCTCCCCTGCGCTTCACATAGCGTGTTTGTCCCGCCCCCTGGTCGCCTGGAGCTCTCCCCGATAGTTCCCCCTGCTGTAGGTGTCGAAAATGCTAGCTCACCTGGCTACTTCTTCTTCCCAGTCCTCCTGACTGACACTCTGCACCAGTCCTGCCCAACTAACACACTGGAGACTTCCCAGGGCAAGGTTGGATGAAGATTTAACCACACCGCTGTCTTCAAGAGAGACCTGCTACAGTTGGCAGTCTCTCCCCTCGTTGGTCCCTGCACTGTGCTAATCTACTCACTCGGTCTCTCTTTGCTCCTGCTGCCTCTCCAGACAGGGTCCCTCCAACTGCCTTCTGTGGTAGGATCATTCCCAGCCAGCCACCCAAGCTCCGGCTCCCCGGCAGGGGTATCTCAAGGGCCACTGACAGACTCCCTCAGCACTGCTTCTCTATCTTCCACCTTGCTCCCCTGCTGGCATAGTTCATCCAATATTTAAAGGCTCCTTGGTTCCCTGCCAGGCCGACTTCCTAGGGATTGGCCAAAGACCTCCAAATATGTGGAGCAGCCCCTCCTAGCCTCCGTCCACTAACTTCCAGAACATTCTCCACTGTTTTAGAACCAGGGGAGGCACCAGAGAGCTCCCTGGTTGAGTCATCCAGCCCTAACCTCTAATAACCCTGACCCAGATTCAGTGACTCAGGTGTATCCCTGGGCCAGATTAAGGTTTGCCTGTAGCCACTACCACTAGTAGCACATTAGAGGGTGTGTTCCAGCAGATTCAGTGTCCCATCAGATTATGTAAAGGAAGTGACATTTCGTCAGCTGCAAATGCGTACACCCGCTACCAGGTTGCCTAATCTGACAGAACACTGTAGTGAAAAGAAGGCGGCAGCGAACATCTTAGTACACCCAGCTTTGTCTTCAATTTAAGAGTAATTTTAGCAATAAACTGAGTGTATATAAATAAATATAATATATTGACATCTGTCGTGGTGATTTGATGTAAAAATATGTACAGAAGCTGGATGCAAGCAGTAGGAAGGTAGCAGCGGCCATGTTCCTACACCCAGCACTGCTCAGCGCTAAAACTTTAGGCTTTCAAAATTTAACATCAAATAACCATGACAGATGTCATCACACTATATTTATTTATATACACTCAATTTATTGCTAAAATGCGTCTAATTAAAGACGTAGCTGGGTGTACTAAGGTGTCCGCTGTCTTCTTCTGACTACAGTGTTCCATCAGATTAGGCAACCTGCTAGTGGGTGTATGCATGTGCAGGTGACGGAACGTCACTTCCATTACCTAATCTGAGGGGTCGCCGATTCTGATGGAACAGGGTGCTACATTTTTAAGAAGACTTGGAGCTTGCACAATATGCAGAGTCTCTTTAGGCCCTGAGAAACATGCAAGACTCATGGAAACCTTGCATTGAACTGTAGGAAATGTTATACTCAGCCGGGAGCCTCAGAGACTATTTTGAGGTTAATCTCAGGGGCTTATTAGAATGTGGAAGACCAGGAGAACACCCCACAAATCAATTTATGGGTGAATGGACAGGTCTGTTAGAGTTAGAGAGATCTATTTTTACTTATTGTCCCACTGAGTTTTTTCACCATACAGAAAGTAAGGTAAAAAACCCAGCTGCAACTTGGATAGAAATAACAATACTTTTCTTTTTTTAATAGAGTAGGGGAACCCTAGAATCCCTATCACCTTGTTATCGATCTGTGTCCCTGCTGTAGATTTTCCCTTGTATTCTGTCAGGTAAAATCTCATGTATACCAAAAAAAAAAAGGCAATGATGCAATATTGCTAATTCTCCCTCCCCCAACCTTTTTTAAATCCTAAATGTTCCTATTTGACTAGGATGAACCTTTAATTGTTCTTGTTTGTATATTTCAGAGGTACTGTTTTATTGGCTATTCAAAGTGAACTGTTACAGAAAAAAAATGATGAACCCACCTAGAAAAACCCTAATAAAGAAGCTGCAGTTTATTTACACTATCGGCATCAGTCAATTATTTCAATGAAAACAAGAAAATGTGTTGTCTGTCCATATCCAGTGGCATGTGTGTAACCATTTTAACACTCCAGATTGTCAAGAGCTATGTAGACTTCCCAGTAAGTGCTGTGCTCACTAAAACAGAAGATGTTTTCTTTACCAACTTGAACGTATTGTCTTGCCCCCCTTCTTCTCCCACCATAAGGCCCCTTGAGCCATGCTCTTCTTCCTTTTCTGCTAGCAAAGGGCCCTGTGTCTAGATTTATGAAGTTAAAATTAGCATAATCAGATTAACTGCAGTGTTGTACATTGGAAAGAAAAGGGTAGTGGAAACAAAGTATCCCACACAAGGGGAGAGGTGCTAATGCATGGAAAGAAGGGAGGAGGAAAGAGGTGGACTGGCCTGCTAACATTGTTCTGAAAGACTGCACCTGCAAAACTGTATAGCTGTATAGTCTTCTTCTAAGGACTCTTAGATGCTATTACAACCTCCATGTACAGAGAAATGTAAAGGGTGGCTGCATAAACATAAAGAAAATGTAAAGAAAATGGAAACAGCTCTGCATCACATTAATTGATTTATCTGGCTGGAGATTGAGTATTTTACCCACAATGTGCTGTTTAAATTAAAAAAAAAAAAAAAAAAAAAGCACGCATCTTTTGATTCATACTCAGCTTGGAGAGGCAGATCAGGCCAGTAATCTGTGCTTTGCAGATAAGAGAGTTCCAAAATCTGCAGAAGACTGATAAGGAAAAACTCATTCTTTACAATCCATGTTGTTCAATCCTGGTGGCTTCTGTTTTCTTGGTAAAGCCCAGAGGGGTGGTATAGAAAACATGGATATGCGCACTGTAATTACTTGTTTTCATGTAATTGTTGATTATAAATAGGTACATTTGCAGTGTTATCACAATTATTCTCATATTCCATAATCTGTAAACATTACAGGAAATTTTTTAATGCACATCTGGTCTTATTTTAAATTTACAATTTATTTACTTTTTTGGTGCTTGTTATAGGGAAATACAACTTCCCTTTTTTTATTCAGTGATTCTATGCAGTCTATCCTGCCAGCACATTTATAATTAGCGATTGCAGGCCTGTTCCTGTAGATGCCAGTGTGAGATAACAGAGCCAGATTTACCTATAGGCATGCTAAGCCTGTACCTATAGATGGCAGAGGCATCTCTGGCACCTACATTTTTTTATTGCTGGTATATCATCTAAGTGTAAACTCCTTATCCTATTAAGTAGGGTGGGGGATGTTTTTACAGCAATCTCTTCTTTGAATCAGCATTTTCAACTGTATGCTTCTTGTGCACCACTCCCAGCACCTCATTGTCTATTGCAGCTTTCTATTATCAGCCAGGCATGGTAAGAAAACATGTATATAGTCCAGTGAGAGCTTTGATGCTCTGTATTTCAGCAAAAATATAGAACACCAGGAAAAGAAAATAATATACAGCCCCAAGTCCAAAAAATTGGGGCGCTGTGTAAAATCTACATAAAAACATAAAGGAATTGTTTGCAAATCTCATAAATCCATATTTTATTCACAACAGAAAATAGAAAACATATCAAATGTTTAAACTGAGAAAATGTATAATTTTAAGATAAAAATAGAGTAATTTTGAAATTGATAGCAGAAACACATCTCAAAAGGTTGGGCAAGGGCAACAAAAAACTGGTAAAGTTAGTAGTACTAACAAGGAAGAGCTGGAAGAAGATTTTTCAACTAATTTGGTTAATTGGCAACAGGTCAATAACATGATTGGGTATAAAAAGAGCATCTTAGAAAGTCAGTGTCTCAGAAGTAAAGATGGGCAGAGGTTTGCCAATCTGTGAAAAGCTGCATCTAAAAATTGTCAAACAATTTTAGAATAATGTTCCTCAACGTATAATAAATATGAAAAGACTATAAATATATCAGCATCTACAGCACATAATATCATTAACGATTTTGAGAATCTGGAGAAATCTCTGTGCGCAAGGGACAAGGCCGCAACGTAACCAGTTCCCGAGCGGCTCACGCAGATATACTGCAGCAGAATGGTTCTTCTGGGTGAAACCCCATACGGGTACGTCCTTCCCATTTTTGGCCACTAGAGGGGGCACGCTGCACGGCGGGGGGCCCGATGCGCGTGGCCAGCGATTGCTGCCGGCCACGCGCGATCACGTGCACGAGTGCCAGCACGGGCATTTGTGTGTGTAAACAGCAGCGATATGTTTCTACTAGTAAGTAGGAACAGCGATATGTTTCCTATCTTACTCCTATCCCCATGCAGTTAGAACACACTGGGGGAACACACATTTAACCCCTTGATCGCCCCTAGTGTTATCCCCTAACCTGCCAGTGACATTTACACAGTAATCAGTGCATTTTTATAGCACTGATTGCTGTGTAATTGTCAATGGTCCCAAAAATGTGTTAAAAGTGTCCCATCTGTCCTTCGCAATGTTGCAATACCGCTAAAAATCGCAGATCACCACCAATACTAGTAAAATAAATAAATAATAAAAATGCCATAAAAATGCTGTAAATCTTTCCCATAGTTTGTAGATGCTATAACTTTTGCACAAACCAATCAATATACGCTTATTGCGATTTTTTTACCAAAAATATGTAGAATACATATTGGCCTAAACTGATGAAGAAATTTGTTTTTTATTTAAATTTGAGGGATATTTATTATAGCAAAAAGTAACAAATGCTGTTTCCTTTTTCAAAATTGTCGCTCTTTTTTTGTTTATAGCGCAAAAAATAATCAAATACCACCAAAAGAAAGCTCTATTTGTGGGAAAAAAAGGATGCAAATTTCATTTGGTTACAGCATTGCATGACTAAAGTTAAACCAACGCAGTGCCAAATTGTAAAAAGTGCTCTGGTCAGGAAGGGGGTAAAACCTCCCGGGGCTGAAGTGGTTAATATTGGATGCCTGTGATCTTCTGGCCCTTAAACGGCAATGCATTAAAAATAGGCATGATTCTGAGCATCACTGAATGTTCTCAAGAATACTTCCAAAAATCACTGTCTGTGAACACAAGTTTGCCATGCCTACCAAAAATGCAAGGTAAAGCTCAATCATGCAAAGAACAAGCCCCATCTGAATATAATCCAGAAGCTCCACCATCTTCTCTGGGTCAAAGCTCATTTAAAATGGTCTGTTACAAAGTGAAAAATTGGTCTGAGGTGAGATACATCAAAATTTTTCATTTTTTGGGAACCATGGGCGCCATGTCCTCTGTACTAAAGAGGCAAAGGACCTTCTGGCTTGATATCAGTGCTAAGTTGAAAAGCCTGCATCTCTGATGGTATGGGGGAGCATTTGTGGATTTACTAGTCATCTTCAGAGTCTACGTTTGTAGATGGGGATTCCACCCATATGTCCCACATTTTGGGAAATTTCTTAGCACATCCTCTAGATAAGTAAGTGGCCTTATACAACGGGAGGGCAGAGTTAATTAACCGTTCCCAGAGATTGACGGTTGGTGTAGTAGAAGATTTCCACCAGAGTACATTGGCCATGCATAATAGACTAATAGTCCCAGGAGGGTTCTGACTGCTCAACTATGAGCCAGAGGGTCGACAAGACCCATCAGGCACACCTCCACCGTCAGTGGGATCTGGATGGTGGTGACAGTGGAAATAACCGTAGCTACCTCCCTCCAAAAAAATTTTCATCTGAGGACAGGACCAAAATACATGAATAAAACTCGCCGACAGGGCAACACACCTCCAGCATGAAGCTGGGACAGACGGGTATATTTTACATAGACGTGAGGATGTGTAATACACTCTATGCATGATCTTAAACTGTATTAGTCTGTCTCTTGCCGAAATCAGTTGTTTGAAAGAGCATTCCCACGCCTCTTCCCAGTCCTCCGTGTCCAAGTCAGGGAAGTCCTCGACCCACTTGGCCTTAAGAGTTTCAAGTCGCTACTCTTCATTCTTAAACATCCCCTACAGCAGCCAGGGGGAGAGGAGAGGAGGGAAGCCAGCAGCACTGCGGTGGGGGTGCGCAAAACTGGGGGAAGCCCGGGCAGTAGGGGGAATCGGCACCACACAAAGTATTTAGGGTGTGCCCAGGCACACCCCCTGCACATGCCTACGCTCCTCCCCAAACATGGGAGCACCGGGTCCTTAGGTACTTTAATCCTTGGGTCTCAACTACTGAACTTCCAGATGCACTTAAATAACCGTAAGACATTGCATTTTACTTGTAATATCATATTTTATTGACTGATATCATTTTTGAGACTTGTTACAAATTCAAATTATTTTTTAATAACAAAACAAATTTTGTATCTCTTGTTAAAACCTAATAAAAATCTATTGCAAGTAAAAAAAGTGTGGTTGATTTGCTTAAGGAATATAGACTGTCCTTTTGACAAAGTGAATATTCACTTAGCTTAGTAAATAAGATGTAAAGTAGCTATGTTTACTTCACTCAACTGATCATGTACTAATAAAAAATCCTGTCTTTTTTGTATTTTCCTTACACATGATTCGTTATTCAAAGGGAAGATCAACTTAATTATATCATTGATTTTGCAAAGTGAACATGCACTGTACTCAATTTTGTAAATGACCCCAATGCCTTTATAGGAGACAAAGACCAAAATAAGGAAGATGAAAAAAAAAATTTCAGAAGATGTTTTAAATGGAAATAGGATGAAAACATAGTAAAAAAACTGTAAACTGTAACTGTAAAATTGTACATCACCGAGGTATTAGAACTGAAACATTGAGGAGGAAAGTTCTGAACAAAACCAAAAGCTTAGGTGATGATAAAATTTTAACTGAAATAGTGGCAAATGGAACAGAAAATTTAGGAGAAAGAATAAAAGTAGAAGTTCAGCTTAAAACCCCCTCTAAACCTACTCTTAGCCACATTCTAAGACTAACCTATCTAGCCCAGTAAAGAAGAACGCACTATACATACACTATATTGTTAAAAGTATTGGGACACCTGCCTTTACACGCAGATAAACTTTAATGGCCTTCCAGTCTTAGTCCGTAGGGTTCAATATTGAGTTGGCCAACCCTTTGCAGCTATAACAGCTTCAACTCTTCTGGGAAGGGTGTCCACAAGCAGTGTGGGAATGTTTGACCATTCTTCCAGAAGTGCATTTGTGAGGGCAGGCACTGATGTTGGACAAGAAGGCCTGGCTCGCAGTCTCTGCTCTAAGTCATCCCAAAAGTGCTCTATCGGGTTGAGGGCAGGCCAGTCAAGTTCAGGCATGTACTGGCCATCGGGACTACCGGGAGTTTCCCGGTGGGCCAATGGCTCAGTTGGCCGGTTTCAGTGACAGCGGACCGCCGCATCCCCCCGGTCCTCTGTCCCCCCCGGCGCTCACCTCCTCTCCCTGGCTAATTACACAGCACGCCTGAATACAGACATGATGCTCAGGAGTCGACACTGAGAAGCTCATCATCTGATCCGGAAGGAGGGTGGGCACACACGGCTGTAACATAACCTTCCTCGGCACTCGTTCTCCTGCTCTTTCCTTCCCCCGCTCTCCATCCTGTCTTCTGTCGCGTTGAATCTAGATGGAGAGTGGGGGAAGGAAAAGGCAGGAGAACGGGTGCCAAGGAAGATTATGTTACAGCTGTGTGTGGCCTCCCTCCTTCCGGATCGTATTATGAGCTTCTCGGTGTCGACTCCTGAGCATCATGTCTGTATTCAGACGTGCTGTATAACTAGCCAGGGAGAGGAGGTGAGCGCCGTGGGGTGGGGGGGGGAAGAGGAGCACAGGGGACCAGAGCAGCATAGGGGGGGGGGGGAGCATATGGGGGACCAGAGCAGCATGGGGGATGGGAGAGAGGAGCATATGGGGGATCAGAGCAGCATGGGGGAAGGGGGGGGGAGGAGCATATGGGGGACCAGAGCAGCATGGGGGAAGGGGGGAGAGGAGCATATGGGAGACCAGAGCAGCATGGGGGGGAGTATATGGGGGGCCAGAGAGCAGCATGGGGGGAGAGGAGCATATGGGGGACCAGAGCAGCATGGGGGGGAGAGGAGCATATGGGGGACCAGAGCAGCATGAGGGGGGGAGAAATTAGCATATGGGGGACCAGAGCAGCATGAGGAGGGGATAGGAAAGAGAGGAGCATATGAGGGACCAGAGCAGCATGAGGGGGGGATGAACATATGGGGGACCAGAGCAGAATGGGGGGGTGAGAGGAGCATGTGGAGGACCAGAGCAACATGAGGGGGGGGGGGTGAGCATATGGGGGACCAGAGCAGAATGAGGGGGCGGTGAGAGCAGCATGTGCAGGACCAGAGCAGCATGAGGGGGGGAGATGAGCATATGGGGGATCAGAGCAGCATGGGGGGGTAGGAAAGAGAGGAGCATATGGGAGACCAGAGCAGCATGAGGGCAGGGGAGAGATGAGCATATTGGAGACCAGAGCAGCATGAGGAGGGGGTAGGAAAGAGAGGAGCATATGAGGGACCAGAGCAGCATGAGGGGGGAGATGAACATATGGGGGACCAGAGCAGAATGAGGGGGGGTGAGAGGAGCATGTGGGGGACCAGAGCAGCATGAGGGGGGGGTGAGCATATGGGGGACTAGAGCAGCATGGGGGGGGGTAGGAAAGAGAGGAGCACATAGGAGACCAGAGGAGCATGAGGGGGGGTAGGAAAGAGAGGAGCATATGGGGGACCAGAGCAGCATCAGGGGGGGAGAGGAGCATGTGGGAGACCGGAGGAGTACGCGGAGGCCAGTGGAACACATGGTGGGACTAGAGCAGCATGGGGGGACCAGAGGAGCATAGGGGGGACCAGCGGAGCACATGGGGGACCAGAGCAGCATGGGGGGGAATAGAGGAGCAGGCGGGGGACCAGAGGAGCATGTGGAGCACATGGGGGACCAGAGAAGCATGGGGGGAATAGAGGAGCTCACGAGGGACCAGAGGAGCACATAGGGGACCGCAGCAGCATGGGGGGACCAGAGCAGCATGGGGGGGACCAGAGGAGCATGTGGGGGACCAGAACGGCATGGGGGGAACAGAGGAGCATGCGGGGGACCAGAGGAGCATACGTGGGAGCCGGTTTGTCCAGCCGGCATGGGAGAGAGCTGTCAAAGTAGGCCAGTCTGGATGAAGTCCAGGGCCAAATTTTTGTCCCAGTCCAGCCCTGGTCAAGTTCCTGCACCTTATCCATGTCTTTATGGACCTTGCTTTGTGCACTGGTCCAAATTATTTGGTGGAGGGGGGATTATGGTGTGGGGTTGTTTTTCAGGGGTTGGGCTTGGGCCCCCTAGTTCCAGTGAAGGGAACTCTTAAGACCAAGACCGAGACATTTTGGAAATTTCATGCTCCCAACTTTGTGGGAACAGTTTGGGGATGGCCCCTTCCTGTTTCAGCATGACTGCGCACCAGTGCACAAAGCAGGGTCCATCAAGACATGGATGAGTGAGTTTGGGGTGGAGGAACATGACTTGACTGCACCGAGTCCTGACATCAACCCGATAAAACACCTTTGGGATGAATTTGAGCGGAGACTGTGAGCCAAGCCATTCGTCCAACATCAGTGCCTGACCTCACAAATGCACTTCTGGAAAAATGGTCTAACATTCCCGTAGACACACTCCTAAACCTTGTGGTCAGCCTTCCTATTAGAGTTGAAGCTGTTATAGCTACAAAGGGTGGGCTAACTCAATATTGAACCCTATGGACTAAGACTGGGATGCCATTAAAGTTCATGTGCGTGTAAAGGCATGTGTCCCAATACTTTTGACAATATAGTGTACATTTTCTGAAGCTGCTCCGGTCCGATCCCATGCTGAGCTTTTAAGTGTGGGAGTGTGCAGAAGAGGCAGCCAACAACAGAAGCCCAATAGTACCACTTTGGGTGACGTCACATCCCAAGCATTTCCCAGCCGTTGTCAGCTGTCTCCTGCACACAGCATCTGCTGCTGGAGACTGGAACGGATTGGCTTCAAAAAAGGTATGTATAGTGATTTCTTCTTTACAGGGCTAGATAGGTTAGTCTTATGGCCTGTACACACGGTCAGACTTTTCGACAGAAAATGTGCGATCGTGGCTTGTTGTCGGAAATTCCGATCGTGTGTGGGCTCCATCTGACTTTTTCCGATGGAATTTCCCACACACAAAGTTTGAGAGCTGGATATAAAAATTTCCGACAACAAAATCCGATCATTCAAATTCCGATCGTGTGTAGACAAATCCGACACACAAATTGCCACGCATGCTCAGAATAAATTACGAGATGAAAGCTATTTGCTACTGGCCCGTTTATAGTCCCGACGTATGTGTTGTACGTCACCGCGTTCTTGACGTTCTGAAATTTCGACAACTTTGTGCGACCATGTGTATGCAAGACAAGTTTGAACAAACATCCGTCAGAAAAAAATCCGAAGGATTTTGTTGTCGGAATGTGCGACCGTGTGTACAGGGCATTACAATGTGGCTGTGATTAGATTTAGAGTTGGCTAGTTTTAGGTTAAACTTCCATTTTAACCACTTCAGCCCCGGAAGATTTAAACCCCTTCCTGACCAGAGCACTTTTTCCAATTTGGCACTGCGTCGCTTTAACTGCTAATTGCGCAGTCATGCAATGCTGTACCTAAACAAAATTTGTGTCATTTTTTTTCCCCACAAATAGAGCTTTCTTTTGGTGGTATTTGATCACCTCTGCGGTTTTTATTTTTTGCGATATAAACGAAAAGAGACTGAAAATTTAAAAAAAAAAAAGATATTTCTTACTTTTTGTTATAAAAAAATACAATAAACTCAATGTTATTCACAAATTTAGGCCAAAATGTATTCAGCCACATGTCTGATATGTGAAATGACACCCCAAAATACATTCTGCTGCTTCTCCTGAGTATGGGGATACCACATGTGTGAGACTTTTTGTAGTCTAGTTGTGTACATGACCCCAAAAACCAATCACAGCACATAGCTTGGGGTGTCTACTTTCCAAAATGGGGTCATTTGGGGGGTTTTGTGCTATCTGGACATTTCATGGCCTCTGAAACTGTGATAGGTAGTGAGGAAGTGAAATCATCATTTTACGCCCTTAGAAATCCTGAAGGCGGTGATTGGTTTTCAGGGTCCTGTACGGGGCTAGGCTCCCCAAAAATCCCACACATGTGGTATCACCGTACTCAGGAGAAGCAGCAGAATGTATTTTAGGGTGTAATTCCAGGCCATGCAGATTAAAATGGTGGGTGTTGCAATTTTTTTCACACAGTATTTGCGCAGCGATTTTTCAAACACAATTTTTTTTCACAACATGCTTTAAAATTGAGCACAACCATGTAGTGGCGACTAACTACATACAATTTTGAAAGTCTTTACAGGTCCCCTTTTAGATTTACAGAGGAGTATTACTGCCCTCGATCTGACATTGTAATACGTCACATGCATGGTGCAATTGCTGTTTACATATGACACGAGACCGACGTTTGCGTTAGCCTTTGCACTCGAGCACAGGGGTGTTTTTTTTTTTTAATTTATTTTGCTTTTTTTTTATTTTTAAACTGTTCCTTTCATTTTTTATTTTTATTTTATAATTTTTATTGTTATCACAGGAAATGTAAATATCCACTATGATAGCAAAAGGTAATGACAGGTACTCTTTTTTTTTTAAAAAATGGGGTCTATTAGACTCTAGATCTCTCCTCTGCCCTCAAAGCATCTGACCACACCAAGATCGGTGTGATAAGATGCTTTCCCAATTTCCCAATGGTGCTGTTTATATCCGGCGAAACCGAAGTCATAAAATGCTCATAGCTTCTAGTTGCTTATGCCATAGAGATCATTGGAGCCATTCTGCTCTTCAATCAACTCTATGGTCAGCTGGCGGAACCACCGACCGCATTCTCAGTTTCCCGGTGGACAGGAGAGCCCAAGAAAACCATGGAAGACAGCAGGGGGGGGGTTCCCTCCCACTAGGGGGGGGGGGTTCCCTCCCACTGCTTATAAAAGAAGTTTAGCGGCTAATTAGCCGCTAGGATTGCTTTTACATGAAAGCCGACCACTGGCTGAAAAGAACGATACCAAGTAGATACCTAAACCTTGATGCAGGCATCATTCTGGTATAACCACTTAAAGTTCAGCAACATACCAGAACGTTGTTGGTCCTTGTTGGGGATATATTGTAATGTTCTTTTTTTTTCATGCAGCCTGTGGGCTGCATGAAAAAAGAGATTGATCAGTGGGTACACCCACCATTAGAATACCGCCCTGCATCCACCCACTTCTAATGATGGGCATACATGCACCTTTTTATTTTTTAACTGTGGTGGTGAAATCACCTCCCGCAGCGCTGGTGGGCAAATTGTTGGTTTAAGTGGTTTACGACGGGCCGAATTGTTCACTGTCATTAAAATGCATTAACCGCAAGATCTGCTCGTATCTAGCCCTGGTCATGGAAGCAGAGAACACGGGCATATGGTGAATTGGGTCAGTGGACCAATATGACCACAACTTACTTTTTTTAGCTATCCCCATGAGGTGGGATAGGTCCAGGAAGGTCTTCAATTCAGAAACCGTAATAGGTTTCCAATCTCTGGCAAGGGTCAACTGGGGATCAGCGGTGATGAATTGACCAGCATACAAATTGCTTTGGTCCACAATAGACCTATAGAGCTCTTCCATGAAAAACAGTGAATAAAAATCAAGTGACATAAAATCAACTGTTTTCACCTGAATTCCGGGTTGGCCAGTGAATGGGGAAAGTACGGGTGCTGCAGAAATGGTGGGCTTCCAATCCCACCACTTCTAGTGCAAGAAGGGCACTATATGGGCTCGACAGGCCTGTCTTTGTCTTCTTGGTGGCTGCGGGACACTACGTTTGCTAGCCACCACACCAGCTTGAACTGCACTTATGGGACTCGCCACATCACCATGTGATACTGCAGTGCTGGATGTACGACCAGGGTGTACTAGGTCGCTGGTGCTTGCCAGCTCACCAGAAGGATGAGCGGCACTAGTACTGGCACTCTGCTCCATACGAGAGCCCCGTGAGTTCTTGCACTTCAACAACAGACGAACGGGATCAGGTACACCTGACCTTAGCAGGGACTACTACTCTGTCGTCAGAGCTATCTATCAGGGTGCAGCTGCTTTCAACAGGTTCGTATACTGAGCCTGAATCTGACAGTGAGGCAGCTTCCTCTTCGCTCTCATCTGTCATGCTCAGCAACGTGTAGGCCTCTTCACTAGTGTACCTCTGTCTGGACATTTTGGTCTCTAAATTTATAGGTACAACTAGTGTGACTCACAGGCAAAAAGAGCACCTGATTGTCAGAGCCTGCTCCAATCGCTACCAAAAAAACTGTTAGCATTCACAGGGATCAGGCCTGACTCTACAAACACTGCAGTTATGTGTGTTTAGTGTTTTGTAAGTGACAGTGATTGATTGATACTGCACTCGGGTGGGCTGGGATGGGCTGGGCGGAGGGGCTTAACGCAGGTGCTAGCAGGTATCTGGGCTGATCCTGCTAACGCTGCATTTTTTGGAACCCTAAACTAATGGGGACGCTAGTATAGATCTGATCAGATCAAAGATATTGATCCGTTCAGACATTATACTAGTGAGGGAGGTGTATGGTGCGTGCGTGGGCGTTAGTGCTACTGGCACTAATCTAACACTGCCTGGGACTGACTCTGAACCTAACTGATGCTAAAACCTAACTGATGTCACCCGCCGGGTGATCAGGGGGTTAAACCTTTTTTAGGTAATATACGGCGGGTACCCTGATGCTATAAAAAACAAACTAACTAACCAGCATCCCCCGTTACACTAATACGGTGATCACTGGTGACAGGGGGTGAAAGTGTTAACTAGGGGACAATCAGGGGGTTAAAACCTTTATTAGGTAATATATGGGGGTACCCTGACGCTATAAAAACCTGACAGTGAAACTAACCAGCTAGCTGGCTAACTAGCGTCACCCATGAGACCAATAAGGCGATCAGAAAACAGATCTAACAGTGATACTGATGACAGGGAGTGAAAATGTTAACTGGGGGTGATCAAGGGGTTAAACCTTTATTAGGGGTTAATGGGGGGGTACCCTAAACTACCTGGGCCTACTACCAGCTGCCCTAACGCTGATTAGTGTCATAAGTGACACCAATGCAGTGATCAGTGAAAAATCTGAAAACTGTAATTGGTGACACAGTGACAGAAAGTGAAGGGGTTAACTGGGGGGTCGATCAGGGTGTGATCGGTGGGTGAAATGTTTGCCTACATGTACTGTGTCAGTGTAGTGTAACTCACGTTTGGATGCCCTCTCTCCTCTCTCTGGAACCGAAAAGGATTCCACGAGGGGAGGTGACATCACTTCCTCTGCCTGTTTTTACAATTCACAGGCAGAGGAGGCATTTGATTGGTCAGAACCGATCAGCAGGTCCAGGCCAGAAATCATTGGCCTGCACCTAAAGACTGATCGGTTTTGCAATTAATCTGATCACCACGGGAGCGACAGGGGCGCAGGAGCACGCCCCGTGGGCGGGAGCGACGTACGGGTATGTTTTGAGCAGCGATGCCATTCTGCCGACGTATATCGGCATGAGTCGATCAACAAGTGGTTAATAACTAAGTAGAGTGAGAAGAGATGTTGTGCTATAGGGAAAGAGTGCTTTTTGCCCCTTATATAAAAAAAAAAAAATAACGCATAAAAATTAAAGGCGTCTAACCTTGTACCTTGAAGAACTTATATAAAGAAGCACATATGTGACTACCAGTGTTATGTTACAGCTTATAAATACAGTTTAGATTTCCATATGATTTGAGAACACACATATAACTCTGTCAATCAGAAAAACGGTGTGAAAATTTCAAAAGAAATAGGCATATTGGTGAAAACGGTAAGACTGCCTGACATGAGCCATAAAGAAACAAAGGGGAAGTATGAATACATAGCATACTGACCGAAGAATATACAGTCATTTGTAACAAAATCACAATTCTTCTACTGTTCTGTTTGGCCTCAACCTAGAATATGTAAAGAAAAAGATAAAATATATTGTTAAAGTAATCATACTAAAAAGAATAGCACAGAGAACAGTGTTAATGGTGTTGTAGTATTGGTAAGAAATCAGGACTTTGTTATGCCACGTACACACGAGCGGACTTTACGGCAGACTTTGCTCGGCGGACTTTTCAACAGACTTTACGACGGACTTTCTGAATGAACGGACTTGCCTACACACAATCCACCAAAGTCCGTCGAATTAGTCAGTCGGACTAAAACAAGGAAGTTCATAGCCAGTAGCCAATAGCTGCCCTAGCGTTGCTTTTTGTCCGTCGAACTAGCATACAGACGAGCGGACATTTCGACGGATTCATTTAAAACATGTTTCAAATCTAAGTCCGTCCAACTTTTGAGAAAACAAAGTCCGCTGGAGCCCACACACGATCGAATTGTCTGACGAAATCCCGTCCGCCGGGCAAAGTCTGCCGTAAAGTCCGCTCGTGTGTACGCGGCATAAGTGAAACGACAAATGAACTAGTGGAAGAAGCATAAAAAGTTTGATTCAAGTACCAGGTGAATTCCGTAAAGACAGAAAACTAAATGATTTTGACAAGGAAAATAACAAATTATAGTTATGAGATCAAAATGTTATCACAAAATCAACTAAAATTCAAATTTCTTAAGGTGCTAACAATAGCAAAGGTGGATAGGCTTAGCAGGTTAATATGGAAGGTTGTAAAATATATCCAAAGCCACTACGCATTGGATAGTGTTGGGAAGGGTTAGAACATATGTCAGGTTGCTATTGCTGTTTGTGTCCCCACTGGGGAGATTAACAGATGTGTTTGTTTCCTGGAGGACATTGTCACCATGACAAAAAGTATGGAAAAGTCCAAAATGTTTAAACTGTCATCAGATTAGGAAAAGTGTGAAAACCTTGTTCCGATGACACTTGTTGCAATAATAGCTATCTAACATGGAATTTCCCTCACTTTGGGGACTGTTGGATGATAAGAGTTTTAACCTATCTCTATTCTATCCAAAATTAAAGGGGGTTGTAAACCCTCATGGTTTTTCACCTTAATGCATCTATACATTAAGGTGAAAAACCTTCTGTACTACAGCTCCTCCCAGAGCCCCCCTTTCACTTACCACAACCAGATCGTTCCACGACGAGCATGAGCCCAGCAGCTCCAGCTGCAGTCTCGAGTCCATATTGGATAGAATGATAGCAGCAGGAGCCATTGGCTCTCGCTGCTGTCAATTAAATCCAGTGACACTGAGTCCTGCTGTCAGTGTCAATGGAAGCAGCAGCAGGACTGGGGAACGCGCCCGCACAGGGTGCCCCCATGAAAATCAGCTCTCCTTGGGAGCACTCGCCGAAGAGGAGGAGCCAGGAGCGCCGCTGGGGAACCCTAGAAAAGGAGGATCGAGAAGGTAAGTATGACATGTTTATGTTTAGTATTATACTGACACTTCTAGAATGCTTGCATTTAACATGTAAAAATATGGCAGATGCTTTGTTCGCTTTAATAACTTGGTATACGATAATGTTACATACAGTGTCTCACAAAAGTGAGCACACCCCTCACATTTTTGTAAATATTTTATTATATCTTTTCATGTGACAACACTGAAGAAATGATACTTTGCTACAATGTAAAGTAGTGAGTGTACAGCTTAGTATAACAGTGTAAATTTGCTGTCACCTCAAAATAACTCAACACACAGCCATTAATGTCTAAATCGCTGGCAACAAAAGTGAGTACACCCCTAACAGAAAATGTCCAAATTAGGCCCAAAGTGTCAATATTGTTTGTGGCCACTATTTTTTCCAGCACTGCCTTAACCCTCTTGGGCATGGAGTTCCCCAGAGCTTCACAGTTTGCCACTGAAGTCCTCTTCCACTCCTCCACATCACGGAGCTGGTGGATGTTAGAGACCTTGCACTCCTCCACCTTCCATTTGAGGATGCCTCAAATTTTACGGGGGGTTCCCCTCCGAATCCATACTAAACAGCTGATGACTCATCGGCTATGTTAAGGACGCGGCAGCCGGCTTCCCGGCCCCCTACTTAGCAACAGGCTATATACAGTGTTAAAATAAAAACCGCAAAACACATCAAAAATCGCATCACAAACACAACACTTGCGTTTCTGGTGCGGTTCCATTGAAGTCTATTACCCGCAAATCACTGGAAAAAGGTCCCCAACCCTTTACAAAAACACACCGGCCGCAAAACGCATGGGTGTGAACTTGTACCATAGGTAACCATGTTAAATGGACTGTAGTAAATAAATAAATGTAGCGCTATGTGTAAAATTATAAATATAAAGTGCAAATCTCTAAAATAAATAAATCCTACACATAAATGAATAGTCCATAAAATGAAAAAATGAAGAAATAAAACATGAAAAACTCTTCTTGTGATCAGTGTATCCACACTATTCCACCACAGTGATTGTTCGTCCTCAAAAGGCAAAAGGAGTGCACACCACCACCAGTAAAAATGCGCGCTCACCTCCCAGATGAGTCAAAACTCATATGCGGATCTCCCCACAAGCTCTTTGCTCTCACTTCCTCTTCACAATTAATGGTGGGTAATCCAGATGGCTCTTTTCTTAATGGTGGAATTGTGTGGATACACTGATCACAAGAAGAGTTTTTCATGTTTTATTTCTTCATTTTTTTCATATTATGGACTATTCATTTATATGTAGGGTTTATTTATTTTAGTGATTTGCACTTTATATTTATAATTTTACACATAGCGCTACATTTATTTATTTACTATCCATTTTGAAACTAGTATGGTGTACTACTTGGAATGTTTAGCAGCTGTGCATGTTTATTATTAGGTTATCTTATTTAAACATCACAAAATTTTTTTTACTTGTGGCGCTGATTGTTTCATCTTTCAAAATGGACTGTAGTGCTTTGCAAACTAAAAAACGCACTAAAAAATGCATGAGTGTGAACCTAGGGTTAAACTGTGAACAGGTAGCTTGGAAAGGCAAACGAGACAAGTAACATTAAATTCCCTTGTTATTCGTTAGCAGAATGCATTGAATAATGGACACCTTACTTTGCCATTGAAGTCTTGTTTCACATATGATAATTAAGATCTTTTAACCCTCAAGGCAAACTCAGTGTCCTTAATTATATTAAACCGGTAATGCTAGTGCTGTGCTAATAAAGAAAGTTAAGCTACTCTGGTTAGCTTTGGCTGAGTTTGTAATATTTAGCTACCAAGAGGTCATATAGCACCTGCTTAATTTGCCTTAAAATGTAAAAATCATTTTGGAATCTTGGATTTAGATCCAAACTATATTGTTAAACCCAAACTATATTGTTAACCCTGCCTAGGACTTAAGAGAGACTTGGAGGTGACCTGTGACCTTATAGGTCAGTAGTTAAGCTGTCCATTCTCTCTTTGCTCTTTCATCACTGAACCATCAAGCAGCAAGAGTCAGTGGTAATGAATATTTAGTGTATGTCTACCTTTACTTTTCAGATTTGTACATATAATGCGCACCCTTTGGTTAGTCTAATAGCAATATCATTTTGTTAGAGAAAATATTAAATATATATGTCTAAAGAGAAGCAAATACAATGATATGGTGGAGTCTGATGCCACACTGCTTCTTAATTATAAAATTTTGTTTTTTTAAATAATTAATTTGGCAGTATGACCCATATAGTGGATAGTATTATTCACATAATATTGAGTTCCTGCATTAAAGTCTATTCAAAAAAGAAGAGCAAAATTCACAGTAACTGACAGTAAAGCCTAGAATCATGTACCTGCCCCCTTCTCCCCAACCAAAACATGATCATGTATTTTTGAGTTTGATAGACAAATATATATATATCTAGATAGATAGATAGATAGATAGATAGATAGATAGATAGATAGATAGATAGATAGATAGATAGACATCTACCTATCTATCTATCTTTACAGATATATATATATATATATATATATATATATATATATATATATATATATATATATATATATATATATATATATATAGATATATATATCTATATATATATAGATATATATATCTATATATATATAGATATATATATATATATATATATATATATATATATATATACAGTGGGGACGGAAAGTATTCAGACCCCCTTAAATTTTTCACTCTTTGTTATATTGCAGCCATTTGCTAAAATCGTTTAAGTTCATTTTTTTCCTCATTAATGTGCATACAGCACCCCATATTGACAGAAAAACACAGAATTGTTGACATTTTTGCAGATTTATTAAAAAAGAAAAACTGAAATATCGCATGGTCCTAAGTATTCAGACCCTTTGCTGTGACACTCATATATTTAACTCAGGTGCTGTCCATTTCTTCTGATCATCCTTGAGATGGTTCTACACCTTCATTTGAGTCTAGCTGTGTTTGATTATACCAGTGGTTCTCAACTCCAGTCCTCGGGACCCACCAACAGGTCAGATTTTAAGTATTACCTTGGGGAGTTGCAGACTAGAATACTGCAATCACTGAGCAGCAAGTGATATCACCTGTGATGTATTTCAGTTATCTTGCAAACCTGGCCTGTTGGTGGGTCCTGAGGACTGGAGTTGAGAACCACTGGATTATACTGATTGGACTTGATTAGGAAAGCCACAAACACAACTGTCTATATAAGACCTTACAGCTCACATTGCATGTCAGAGCAAATGAGAATCATGAGGTCAAAGGAACTGCCTGAAGAGCTCAGAGACAGAATTGTGGCAAGGCACAGATCTGGCCAAGGTTACAAAAAAATCTGCTGCACTTAAGGTTCCTAAGAGCACAGCAGCCTCCATAATCCTTAAATTGAAGATGTTTGGGACGACCAGAACCCTTCCTAGAGCTGGCCGTCCAGCCAAACTGAGCTATCGGGGGAGAAGAGCCTTGGTGAGAGAGGTAAAGAAGAACCCAAAGATCACTGTGGCTGAGCTCCAGAGATACAGTCGGAAGATGGGAGAAAGTTATAGAAAGTCAACCATCACTGCAGCCCTCCACCAGTCAGGGCTTTATGGCAGATTGGCTGACGGAAGCCTCTCCTCAGTGCAAGACACATGAAAGCCCGCGTGGAGTTTGCTAAAAAAAAACCCGAAGGACTTCAAGATGGTGAGAAATAAGATTCTCTGGTCTGATGAGACCAAGATAGAACTTTTTGGCCTTAATTCTAAGCAGTATGTGTGGAGAAAACCAGGCACTGCTCATCACCTGTCCAATACAGTCCCAACAGTGAAGCATGGAGGTGGCAGCATCATACTGTGGGGGTGTTTTTCAGCTGCAGGGACAGGACGACTGGTTGCAATCGAGGGAAAGATGAATGCAGCCAAGTACAGGGATATCCTGGACGAAAACCTTCTCCAGAGTGCTCAGGACCTTAGACTGGGCCGAAGGTTTGCCTTCCAACAAGAGAATGACCCTAAGCACACAGCTAAAATAACGAAGGAGTGGCTTCACAACAACTCCGTGACTGTTCTTGAATGGCCCAGCCAGAGCCCTGACTTAAACCCAATTGAGCATCTCTGGAGAGACCTAAAAATGGCTGTCCGCCAACGTTTACCATCCAACCTGACAGAACTGGAGAGGATCTGCAAGGTAGAATGGCAGAGGATCCCCAAATTCAGTTGTGAAAAACTTGCTGCATCTTTCCCAAAAAGACTCATGGCTGTATTAGATCAAAAGGGTGCTTCTACTAAATACTGAGCAAAGGGTCTGAATACTTAGGACCATGTGATATTTCAATTTTTCTTTTTTTAATAAACCTGCAAAAATGTCAACAATTCTGTGTTTTTCTGTCAATTAAAAATGCTTACCCCTGCTTACCCCTGCTCTAGCATCTCTTCTGTTATAAAAAACCTGCCTGTCGGTGGATTTGAAATATTCTGAATTTACTACCACTTTAAGAAGCAAATAAACAGATAATAGTATAAAAATAAAGTCCAATAGGTCCAATAAAAAAGATATAAAGTCCTTCCTCTTGGGCTAGCTGATCCCTGGAGCAAGAAGCAGGCTCTAATAGAAAACAAAAAAAAAAAGAAAAACTAGTAAAGGGAACTTGCCTATAAGTGTAGGCTTAAAACAGAAATGCATTTGTTAAAACTCACAAATGGCCACTCACATGGTGGAAGAGAAAGGAAGGCTCGTTATTATGATGAGCCTTCCTTTCTCTTCCACCATGTGAGTGGCCATTTTTGAGTTTTAACAAATACATTTCTGTTTTAAGTCTACACTTAGAGGTGCTTTCCTTTTTCTTGTTTTTTTAGTCAGCACACCTTAAAGGGGTTGTAAACCTTCGTGTTTTTTCACCTTAATGTATTCTATGCATTAAGGTGAAAAAACACCTGTCAGTGACCGGCCCCCCAGCCCCCCGTTTTACTTACCTGAGCCATAGACCTTGACCCACGGGGATGCACTGTCTCTCTGCCCGGAGTTCTTGGCTTTTGATTGGATAGATTGATAGCAGCGCAGCCATTGGCTACCTCTGCTGTCAATCAAATCCAATAACGCGGGCGCCGGGGGGGGTGGGGCTGAGTCCTGCATTCAGCCTCTATGGATGCTGAATGCTGGAACTGGAAGCGCGCCTGCAAGGTAGCGGTTCTCCCAGGGGGTTATCAGATGTGGGGAGGAGCCGCGAGAGCCGCCGAGGGACCCCAGAAGAGCAGGTTCAGGGCCACTCTGTGCAAAACGAGCTGCACAGTGGAGGTAAGTATGATATGTTTTTTATTCATTTTTTTAAAAAACAAACCCTTACAATCACTTTAACCTTCTGTAACAAGAATTGCCTTTATTGACATTCGTTAACCATGTAATACAGTGGAATGCAACATTTTGTAACCACCAGGAGGTTCCTTACTTAAAATTTATAATGGGGTATGGCACTTCCTGTAGGATTATATAGGATGGTATAGTGGGGGGGGGGTTTAGTATCCTAGTGTGGACTATACCAAATATCTAAAAGCAGTTTATACCCCCACCATAACCCCTATTGTTGGTGCGTGCTACCACCAAAAAATTGTTATTATGCAAATAAGAGCGATCTTAAGTGGTATGGTTATACAAAATCATAAAAAATCATGAATGTGAACACAATAAATAAGGAGGTGTAGACTAAACACCTAAAGTTGTGATAGATCTTCAAAGAGAAAACCAGCATAAATAATAATGGCTTAGCATAAGACAAAACCATAAAAGTGCAACTCTGCCTAATTAGTGCAAATATATACAAATTAATTTATAATATATAATTAGTGATCATAGTCCATAAGATGCTAAATCATTGGCATTAGACAAAAAACATAAAAGTGCACCTCTGCCTTGTAAGGAGATTCTATATTACATTTCATTATTGATTAATTGTTGATTTCACCCTGTTCATGATATATTCAGGGTTTTTTGCTTTAAATCAGATTTTGCTTGTTTAATCTAAAAAATATGATTATATTTTTCTGAAGGTCTTGTGATCTTACTACATATACCAGACTGACCAATTTTCCTCTTTTCCATGCCCAGCAGAGGAAGCATCTGCTATGTGGTTTTATTTTGGTACTTTTTTAGCTACATATTTGCAGCTTAGGGAAGTTGCGGTTGTCGGGCAGACAAGGGACAGAGGGTGAGGAATTCTTTGACCTATTAACTTGAACAACATGTATGGGTCACCATTATCACAAGACATCACAAGATGTAGAAATTAATAATGTTTGGAAATTACCGAATATGCTAATATGTATAATGATTTTGATTGGCCCCAAAAATTGTGGGCAGAGTCTTGTAAAGACAGCATAAAACAGCAAATCCAAAAAATAAAGACTTGTAATCATTTTCAGCATACCTGTGTGTATGTGTCATTGATTAACCGCCGGCGAGGACTTCCACTGAGCCACATCCAAGTGCCTAGGCCTTGAGGGGAGAACAGGAGCGCCTAACAGTTTTTGGTACCAGAAGTGGGGTATTTTGAACAGGTAAGTCACCTACCTTTTTACCTATTTTTTGGTAACTGGTATTGATGCTTGCTTTGTTCAAATAGCCTTGTATGTCCACCCACTTACATAAACTGTGCCTTCGCAACGGGCTTGGGCTGAAGCCCCTTGGAGGGTTAGAGGGGCTCGCAGGTATTTTTGTTTTTTAAGTAGTTTCTGACTAGGTTGGTCTGACTGGATTGAATAGAGATATATATGTGTGTTTAAAACTCGGGAAGTATAGTATACGCCCGTAGTATAAGGAGTGGCTTAGTGGACGCCCAATTTTTGGGGAAAATATTGAAAAGTGCACTTATTATATTTATCATAACATGTTCATATAATGTAACTTTATCTTGCCACTGTATATATAAGATTTTGGTTTGTTTTCTTGCTTGTTTTTCTTCTAGGTAACACTGTAAGTATTTAGAGTGTATAGAGTATTAGAGATAAGTGTATGATAATATATGTGTATGACATCTGAATTTAAAGTATTGTATTTATTTAGAGGGATTTTGTTGATATTGTATTACACATATATGTACTAAATGAACAGCCTAGGACAGGAGCCTGATTGTAGTGAGATAGCGCCCACCTGCCCACGTTGCACCTTTGGTCTACTGTTTCTTAATATTGATAGGACGTGGATTCTGCTAACCACAAGACCAACCGGATTTTCATACCGGCTTGGTGCAAGGGGGGTCTATCCCACTGCAAAAAGGGGCACTGTACGCCGGGTACTAAGAGTTAATCTTCATAGCTATTTCAGCCCCAGTGCCATAAGAGACCAAGGGACTTACTCCCAAGTCAGGGAACAGATTATAGCACAAACAGGTTGCTTTCATCTCTGTCCCTGTACTAGTCATACACTTCCAAGGTTGTTAGATGGGGAATTCTGCAGCAACCCAGACCATGGCCAATCCATCTCCCTATGAGTATGTTAAAAACACACTGCCGGGATCACAGGTAGAACCGTTTTGGACACAGGTCAGAGACAGGTGCAAACAGCTGGGGATACATGACCCAGGGCCAGTGGGACCCTGTTCTGAGGATGAGTGGAAGGAAGTGAGCAAGGTGTGTCAGGTACACAAGCACTCCTACCCACCTGGGAAATGGGAAGACATCCAGTATATGAAAAATTGTTACAAAATATGGAATAAATGCCTAGCCAAATATAAAACAGAGTATGTAACTAAAGCCCCCACACCAAAACCTGTAAATTCACCCGCCCTTTCACAACAACCCGAAGCACCCCCCCCTTATGTGATGGTTAAACAGGAGGATGGAACATTGGGTCCATGTCTTCAGCTGTACCCATCTTTGGACCCAGCAGTATTAGCTACCATGGTACATAGTGCAGCTGATCAGGCGCAGGTTACACGATGGGAAAACGAAAGTAGAAGCAGGAAAGAGGAAGTCCGGGTAGAAGGTATACGTAGGAGAGAAGAAGAGAGAATTAGGAAGTTAGATCCGAAGGAAAGGGAATTAGAAGAGAAGTTAAAAGAGCTCAAGGAAAGGGAGGAAGAGTTAGAACGTTACAAAAGAGAGCTAGATAAGAGGGATGGTGAGATAAGAGAGTATTCTGTGATAGCTAAGGAAGAAAGGGATGGAATGTCCCTGGAAAAGGGAGAAGAGGAAGGAGTCAGGAAGTTAAGCCCCAGGGAAAAGGAATGGGAGGAGAAACAGAAAGAATTTAATAAGAGACAGCAGGAGGAGGAAGAAAGGATACAAAGGAAAAGGGAAGATTTAGAGGCGTACGAGAGGAAACTAGAGAAAAAGGCAAGAAGGATCAAGGAGGCTGAAGAAAAGATAATTTCACAGCCATCCACCACACTCAGAAGCCAGAAACCCCCACAGGAGGAAAGGGAGCAGGGTGAATCCTCTACTGAGGAAAGAGAAATGGAGGTGGACCAGGAAACTCTAGGTGCCACCTTTAAAGCACCACTCATGCATATAGGGGAGACGGAAGTCCATCTTCCCTTACCCCTAGGCACACTGTCAAAGATAAAGGAGTTATGCCCCAGCCCAAAGAAAAGCCCTAGAGAGGCTGGTGCTTTCCTTGCAAAATACAGTGCAGGGACAAGCCTGGATAAGGAAGATATAGCAGGGATTCTTAGTATAGTTGACCCTGACAGCCCAGAGGGGCATCCCGTAGAAGCCTTATGGACAGCCCACATAGAAGAGAATAAAGATTGGGTGTCTTTTTGGAAAGGTATGGGGAATCATTGGTCTGCTATATACAAGGGTTCATCTGCACTTCAGGAACTTGTCCTAGCAAAACAGGGACCGAAGGAAAAGTTCTATGAATTTTGTACCCGGGTATATAGTCTATGGAAAGCAGTAGATAACGCCAACCCCCAACTGTTCACCACCACCATTATGGCTGGTGGCGATATGAAGGTGACACAGTTGCTTAAATTCACTAATCCAAAATGGGCAGAACAACCCCCAGATGAATTTATGAAAGATGCTAGGTCACGAGAAACATCAGGGGTATTTGAACAGAAGGGTGGTATTTTTCCCTCCATAACACCAACCCAGACTCTGCCAACTGGTGGGGCCCCGCCCACCCACATAATGACAATGCAACCTTATCCACCAATGCAATCTTATCCCCCAGGCCAGGTTTACCCACCAGACCAGGGGTGCTTTAACTGTGGGGAACTGGGGCACTGGAAGTCCCAATGTCCCTACAGAATTAGAACAAACACCCAGAGAGGAAGGGGTAGGAATCTTAACACCGTCCTCCGTCGCCTTCAGGATATCAGGTATCCTCACCCACCACAACCCCAACCACCCACACCACAACCCCAACCACCCCCACCACAACCCCAATATCAGCCTCAACCTCACAGACCACCCCCACGCATTCCGATGCAGTGGCCATCCGCTCGGCGGACACCACAATAGGGATGCCAAGAGTATGTCCCGTCCCTCAGCCTTGTGTGTTATAATTCATCGTGGAAAAGTCTTCCACAGGTACTATTGCGGGTAGACAATCACCTGATATGTCTACTTCTGGATTCAGGGGCTACATTCAGTAGTCTGAACGATGCCATATATGACACACCGCACTGCACTGAGGGAAACTCTATTGGTATAAATGGGACATCAGTTACCCACCCCATCACTCCACCATTGCCCGTGGCTACTCCAGAAGGGCAGGAACTGTGCACTCAGAGTTTTGCTGTCCTTGTGGATTGCCCAGTATCTTTAATGGGGAGGGACCTACTCTCAAAACTGAATATCACCATTAAATTTGACAGAGGGGGCTCCCTCACTGCTAACTCACCGTTCTGTGATTTACATGCCCCAAAGAGACACACTTTCAGGGGACTCTTTGCATCATTGCCACCCACACTAGAAACACATGCCATATGGGCAGACAACAAAGGGAGTGTGGGTTTTATCAACTGTACACCCTACACACCACAAATGCGTCCAGACGCTGTAGTACAATATCACAAGCAATACCCCCTGCCACTTGAAAAAATTGAAGGCATCACACCATTAATCAATGATTACATAGCAAAAGGGATTCTGAAACACATCATAAGCCCCTGGAATACACCAATCTACCCTGTGAAAAAGGCAAATGGGGAATGGAGGCTTGTACAGGACCTAAGGGCCGTGAACAAGCAGGTTATACCTCTGCCACCTTTGGTGGCAGATATTTCTTTCATCTTTTTGAAAATACCTGCTGATTCCCTTTGCTACACAGTAGTAGACCTGGCGAACGCCTATTTTAGCATCCCGATCGATGATGGGGTATCACCCATGTTCTCATTCTCATGGGGGGGGAAAAAGCAATTGACCTGGTCAAGATTACCTCAGGGGTATGTGGACAGTCCCGCAGCCTTCTCCATGGTCCTTAATGAGACAATCAAGTCATGGACTGCTGAGCGTGGGTCGGTGCTAATACAGTATGTGGACGACTTGCTCCTGTGCAGTCGATCTGCTGAAGATTGTGCGGTCGATTCCACATCTCTGTTACATCACCTGGCCAGGTGTGGCCACCTAGCATCAAAAAGGAAAATTCAATGGTGTCAAAGTCAGGTAGAATACCTGGGATGCATTCTGAAGGAGGGAACCAGGCTGGTTTCCCCCAAACGTGCCGCAGCCCTGCAGGCTCTCAGTCCTCCAAGAGACAAAGCAACTTTGTATATTGCCGCCAATGGATCCCAGATTGTTCATATTATGATGGCATTCTGAGGGAGGCTACCTTGTCCACCGCCCCAAAGACAGTAGATTGGACAACAGAAAGGCTCTGTGCTTTTCAGGCCTTGTTAAAAAGTCTGACTCAGGCCCCCGCCCTGGGATTGATAGAATATGGCAAACCCTTTCAATTATACTGTGTGGTATCAGGAAATTCTTTTGCTGCGGTTTTGACACAGCAACATGGAACCGGGTACCGACCGGTCTCCTATCTCTCAAAGAAGTTGCCTACCCAAGTACAGGGGATGCCATCCTGTCTACAAAACCTTGCTGCTTGTGCTATGGCAGTTCAGGAGGCTAACAAATCAGTATTAGGCCATGGACTGACTCTCTACACTACTCATTCAGTAACTCACCTTCTACAGAACATGAACACACAGCATATGACAGCACAAAGGCTTAGTGGGTATGAGATCACACTTCTGAATACTGATAACCTCACCCTCAAACACGCACCACCAAGTAATCCCACTGTCCGTCTTTTACATTCTTTGCTCAAACTGCCACGAGACCCTGATCAGAAGCACAATTGTGTTGAACAGGTTGCAGCAATAACCAGCCCTCGCCCAGATCTCACTGACATTCCCTTACCAGGAGTACAGGACGTCTTCATAGATGGCAGTTGTACTCGCCCCTCTGATGCAACATTCCTGACAGGGTATGCCATTGTCCAACTACCTGATGTGGTGTTGGAAGCAAAAGCCTTACCACCCTCCTCTGCACAGGTAGCAGAATTGGAGGCACTCACAAGAGCTTGCATCCTTTTCTCTGATGAGGAGGTAAACATCTACACAGATAGTAGGTACTCTTTTGGTGTAGCGCACGACTATGGCGTAATCTGGGCGAATAGAGGATTTAAAACCGCTGACAACAAGCCAATCGCTAACTCCACACAAATTAAAGCACTCCTGCAGGCCATTCTTCTCCCAAAGAGGATAGCGGTCGTCAAAGTGAAAGCACATTCATCAGATAACAGCAGAGTTTCCAAAGGAAACGCTCTGGCAGACAGGGAAGCAAAAAAAGCCGCTGCCCTGTACACTGGTCAGCCAGCCCCCACAACAATGTTCTTCAAAGAACATTTTACATCACCCAACTTTAAAACCGTTGTGGCACAAATGCAGGGATTAGCTACAGAGGAGGATGTTTCTTTTTGGGTCAAGGATGGCTTGACCAAGGACCAAGAAGGTCTTTGGTCAAAAGAGGGGAAGATATTGGGAATACCAGAATCAAGCAGTGTTCTCATACTTTCCTATCTCCATGGTCCAGGACATATAGGTACCACCGCCCTAACAAACATATACACAAAGTCTTTCTGCACAAACAACTTAAGTAAGCAGGCGAAACTCCTCACCAGCAGTTGTCTAACCTGTGCACAAAACAATGTCCAAGGGAAAAATCATGGATTACATGGCCACCTGCCCTCACCCCTGGGTCCCCTAACAGATTTGCAAATAGACTTCACACACATGCCCAAACAAAGAGGTAATTTGAAATGCCTTTGCGTAATCGTATGCAAATGGTCGGGCTGGGTTGAGGGAATTCCGTGTACAGGTGAGACCGCTAAAATTGCTGCCAAGTGCCTACTGAACCATTGGGTTTGTAGGTTCGGAATACCAACGGCCATTTGGTCAGACAGAGGGCCTGCCTTCAGCTCCTCTGTTACACAGACTTTAGCTAAGCTACTAGGCTTACAGTGGAAACTGCACATCCCTTACCACCCACAAAGTGCAGGAGTAGTGGAAAGAATGAATAGGAACATCAAGGACAAGTTAAAAAAGGCCACGGGGGGCACCATGAAAGGATGGTTGGATTACCTTCCTTCTGTCCTATTCCAGATCAGGACAACACCACATGCTAGAACAAAACTCTCACCCTTTGAGATTTTGATGGGAGTTCCTGCAAACATAGAGCTGCCCCTCTTAGATAAAAACACTGACATTAACATCTATTCTCAACAGGAAATGTACGTGAAAAATCTGGTAAGTATGCTACAAGATATGAACGAACAAGTCTCTGTCACCTTTTCTCCTCTTTCAACAGAACCTACTCATCCTTTCATCCCAGGAGATAAAATACTGGTGAAACAACTGGCACACAAGAAGAAGGTTGGACACATTTTTACCGGACCCTGGAAAATAGAGAAGGTTTCCAGGACTGCTGTACTGACCGATCTAGGAAACACCTGGATCCACGCCAGCCGGTTAAAGAAGTGTCCACAGCAACCCCAGACCCCTGACCCTCCACCAGCATCCCAAGACTTCTCTCTTCAGGAACAACGACCGGATTTGAAGGACATTCAAGAAGGCATAAAACAAATCTCTCTGGACGACGAGACGAATCCCCCACCAACAGGAAGAAACGTGTAACTGAACTTTGCACACAGTACCTGACAAAATGATTTCCACCTTTGTGTCAGGAAAAACATTATGCCTCTGGACATGTCTGATTCTGATAGTATTCCTACCTACTTGGTTAATAGCGAATTGTGTGTATTATCCAGGGGGTTTAGGGCTACTAAAAGGGATTTGTGGAAAGGCCCAGATAGCCAAAGCACCTAGCATAAAATATAAAAGAAGTATGTCCTCCACTGAACCCCCTTCAGGTTTCACTGACAAGATGTCGTTGTTGAGGTTTAAGTACAGTTATGCACAAAAGTCTGGTTTTGAGAAATGTTGGATATGTAGCAAACTCCACCCCAGTACAGCCAGAATCCCATTGATGGCCATTCCCTTAAACATCACTCCTTTTTTGAATGGAACACCCCCCATAACTCTTGACAATGTCATAAGAAAAAGTCCCAATAAGCCCCTCAGTTTTCAAATTGTGGGCAGGAGCCACGCTCCAGATTGGTGTTTCATACTGGGAAACATTTCCAGGGGAGCTGAGGTGTGCAAACGGTCAAAACTTAATGTCTCCATGGCTTCCCTTACCGACAGCTCACTTTTTCACACCTCAGACCCTGTGATAAATGCTACCATCTATAACCTTTTTAATACTAGCTCCCACTCCATGGTCGTACAATTATTGACTCTGCTGATGGCATCTGGTCATTCAAAGGGTGCAAGGACCGTTGTTAGTCAACGACCTTTGGCATTAGGTAACACAACGTACATCTGTTGTGGTAAACTGCTTTGTTACCCATGGATTCCGGAAGAACCTCAGGGATGGTGCTACCTTGCTAAAATAGTTCCTATAATGGGAGTAGTTGGGGACAATGGGCAAGGACACCTACTTAAAGCTAGCACCCACCCAAGATACCCTCTAAAACATCTTGGAAAGAGAGAAATATTCCTAGAGAAAGATATGACCTGGGCTTGGTTCCCTTCCTGGACAGGTTGGGGAATAGATTTGATGAAGAGACTAAATAACTACACCTCAATCATTGATGAGATCTTGGAGAAGGACTCTGATGACATCTCAAAATTAAACCTAGAAACCAGAGCTATTAGAAAACAATTGGAGCTTCATGATCTTGCTATAGAAAGCATGAGCGCAGCCCTTACAGGCCTCTGTGAAATTACTGAGGACTATGAGTGCTGCACGTGGATACATAACACGAGTATCGAGATCCCTGATTACTATGACATCATTACACAACACAGAAAAGAGGTAAACAAGCTACAACAGGATGCAAGGGATATTGGGAAAACATGGGACCCTTTCTCTACCGGGTTCAGTTTTGGAGGTCTCACTTCATGGTTTAAGAACACTGCAATGACAATTTTTACCATACTGCTTTTCATATTGTTCTTGTATGCATGCTTCACGTTACTCAAATGCCTCTACCAAAAGGGTAGCAAAGCACCTTCCGAAACCATGAAGCTGACTTCCATTACCAGAGATCCCACGGTATGGTACGAGAACCAGGGAAATGAGGCCGAGGAATATGAATCCTTAAGGCGTGATGGACAGGTAGCCGAGGAATATGACTCCTTGAGGCGTGATGAAAAGGTGGAATGACCATTTCGATGATATCGAATGGTCAAAGGGAGGATTGTAAGGAGATTCTATATTACATTTCATTATTGATTAATTGTTGATTTCACCCTGTTCATGATATATTCAGGGTTTTTTGCTTTAAATCAGATTTTGCTTGTTTAATCTAAAAAATATGATTATATTTTTCTGAAGGTCTTGTGATCTTACTACATATACCAGACTGACCAATTTTCCTCTTTTCCATGCCCAGCAGAGGAAGCATCTGCTATGTGGTTTTATTTTGGTACTTTTTTAGCTACATATTTGCAGCTTAGGGAAGTTGCGGTTGTCGGGCAGACAAGGGACAGAGGGTGAGGAATTCTTTGACCTATTAACTTGAACAACATGTATGGGTCACCATTATCACAAGACATCACAAGATGTAGAAATTAATAATGTTTGGAAATTACCGAATATGCTAATATGTATAATGATTTTGATTGGCCCCAAAAATTGTGGGCAGAGTCTTGTAAAGACAGCATAAAACAGCAAATCCAAAAAATAAAGACTTGTAATCATTTTCAGCATACCTGTGTGTATGTGTCATTGATTAACCGCCGGCGAGGACTTCCACTGAGCCACATCCAAGTGCCTAGGCCTTGAGGGGAGAACAGGAGCGCCTAACATGCCTAATTAGTGCAAATATATACAAATTAATTAATAATTAGTGATCATAGTCCATAGGGTGATGAATCTCTTCAGAAACCAGTGTTCAAAATTTCCTTCAAGAAAAACCGTGACTGGGGTGCTCTCAGATGATCTCAGTGACTTTTGTGCTCCCCCTCAAGGGTCCCCACTCACCGAATCCAGCAACCCCAGAAGGGGCAAACAGCATAGGATATCTCGACCACAATCTCCTCTCCACCACGATCATAGAAGGCATCCAGGGTAGTCTTTGCTCTCCGTATTGGTGGTTAAAATATATTCATAGTAGCTCCCTCATAGAGAAAGGAATAGAAGGCTCCCATAGTGTAGTAGGTAAAATGTATTCACAAATCTCCATAAAAATACACCAAACTGTTTAAAAATAAACTGAAATAAAAATAAAAAGTCCAGCAGTAGTGTATCAAATGCACCATATCAGGGTGCGGGTACCATAAGTGGAACGTGCCTAAAAAATCAGGCTAAGTGTGGAAGCAACAGCGAAACGCTGGTTGGAGGTGTTTGCACTCCACCAGCATTCCAGAAGGTGCGTACCCGGAAGTGACGTAGCGTGCATGGCGCAGTCGTATGCGTTTCGTCATTGACGTCCTCAGCGACGGTGCCAGCACGCCACGCGCTACGTCCATTTGTAAGGAGCCACCACTTTCGTCACACCCCTCTGTGTGGGATGTCCAATCACACCATGATGAGGCAGAGTGGCCATTCCCACCTTTCTTATAGTGTCAGCAAAGGTGAATCAGTAACGATCCTCCCTTGGAGCACTATAGAGCTGTATTTTATTCCCAACATAAAGCTAAAAATTAAACCATTATATTCCTAGCGCATTGCTATTATTTATAAGATACATTACGTCCCAATATGTTAAATGAATCCGGTGTCCGTAGAGTTTAACTAATAGAACCATCATAGACCTTCACACATATCCCCATATATACTCCCCACTGTGCTACATCTGACATATATGTTCCCTTACCATCTTTGTTATATGGGAACTATAACTCATAATAACCACCATACCTATTCTATTCCCAAGTGATTAAGCATTAGGTCATATGTAGAAATTACACATCTGCATGTTATACGTTATGGGGAGTTTCTTTAGGTGGTCTCCTAGTTTGAAATACTGCTATGGGGGGTTTTGGTGATTTACCATATGTGATGGGTCAGCTGGATAAAACACAGTATTTTGAAATAAATCTATAAACATATAAAATGATATAAAATGAAATACAGATCCATACATAAAGAGGAATCCCCTTATGCAGGACCTACATAAAACCACTAATAGGGGGAAAGTATCACCCATACGTTTTGGGGGCCATGATAAATCCCACCCTGATACCCTGCTAGTGGCATATATAAGTCTCTAGATGGAGATAAATAAGGATCCATATTCATATCCCTTATAGTGTACATTTCCATACATGGGGGAGGGGAGGGGGAGAGCCTCATAGTGGGGTTCTAATTAATTGGCCAATACATAACTAATATGGCCGTACAACCAAAGCCTTATTTAACCTTCCCCCTACTTAAAAAACATGTGGGAGAGTCCCCTACCATAGACCTCATGGCTTAGCTACCGAGGTGGCATCGCTCGCATATAGCCCCTGGTTATATAATTGGTCATACATGTGCACCTCAGGGGTTGGCTAGAAAGCATTTTAAATCAATATCCAGGTTGAGGCCCCTTGGGGCAAGGGACCCCAACCTGTATATCCAGGCGGTTTCGTTCTGTGAGATAAGTATGGTTTTGTTACCACCTCGCCAATAATCCTTAACGCAGTCGATCCCATAAAAGATCAGCCCCGAGGGGTCACGATTATGTACTGCATCAAAGTGGCGAGAAAGATGGTGTTTTGGGAACCCTTTTCTAATGTTTTTGATGTGTTCACGTATTCTCACATGTAAGGGTCGGGTAGTTCTGCCCACGTATTGCAATTGACATGGGCACTCGATGACATAGGTCACGTGTGTACTCTGACAAGTAATGAGTTCCCTGATACGGTATTGTTTGTGGTCTGTTCTTGATTTAAAGGTTTCCCTTTTCTGGGGCTGCTTTTTGCTGACCCTACATGGTAGGCATTTTTGACATTTGTAGAACCCTTTCATGTCTGGAAAAATCCGGGTTGTCTTGGGAGGATTTATAACATTGTGCACCAAGAGATGTCGTAGGGTGGGCGCTTTTCGATATACGATCCTAGGCTTCTTGGGTAGTACATTTGCTAGTGCTCTGTCCTCTTTTAGGATAGGCCAATATCCTAAAAGTTATTTAATTCTTGCAGAAAGCTTTAAAGGTCTCAGGTGTTCCTTCCCAGAATATAATTAGATCGTCTATGTACCTACGGTACAGTTTCACTTGTGGTATATTTCTAGCATAAATGTACTCTTCCTCCCACATGTTCATAAGTAGGTTGGCTATGCTTGGTGCGTACCGTGCGCCCATAGCGACTCCTTTAGTCTGGACATAGTAATTATGATCGTACCAAAGGTAGTTGCATGACATCGCTAACTCTAGGCCTTCAAGTATGAAGTCGATCTGTTCTTGTCTCATGCTGGTAAGCTCATGAAGGACTTTTTCCACACCCAACAGACCACCTTGATGCACAATGCTGGTATACAGCGAGTTTACATCAATAGTGGCTAGTAGATAATCTTGTGCTCCATTTATTTGCTGCAGTTCTTCTAGAAGTTGGGCACTATCTCGTAGGTAAGATTTTCCCAATTTAACTAGTGGTTTGAGGAATATGTCGAGATATTCTCCCAGCTTAGAGAACACTGAATTGATGCCACTAATTATAGGTCTCCCGGGTGGCTTGTGTAATCTTTTGTGAATTTTAGGTGTATAGTAAATCACCGGGGTTTTAGTAGAGCTGGAAACCAAATATTCTGCTTCTTTGGTGTTTAAAATCTCCATCTCTTTTCCTTTTTTCACATAGGCTTTTACTTTCTTTTCATATGCACGCTTGGGGTTCTTGTTAAGCTTATTATAAGTGTTCTCTACCTGGAGCAGATTCTCCATTTCCTCTTCGTAATCTTTTTTATTCAATATTACTAGTCCTCCCCCTTTATCTGCAGGTCTTATAACCACCTCCTTCCTTTTACTCAAAGACTTTATTAATTTCCAAACATTTTTTGTTTTATGGTTCCTCCGTTTTTCTAACTTCCTTAGGTCATCTTCCACCATTTTTTGGAAAGCTCCCATACATTGATTCCCAGATGTTTTAGGGTTAAAGGTGGAGTTGTTTTTCAACCTTGTTTGCTCATATGTTACTTCTCTCCTTGTTCTTGTATCTGTATTTGTAAGAAAATGTTTTTTGAGGTTGAGTTTCCTTATAAACTTTTTTAAATCAATATATGTTTCAAATTTATCCAAATGTTTTTCAGGGGCAAATTTGAGTCCTAAGTCCAGAATTTTCATCTCATCTTCAGAGAATTGGACATCACTAAGGTTAAATATACCCTTCCCTAATATTCTCGCCTTTGCTTTCTTCTTCCCTCCTCTGTTTCCTCTGGTCGTCTTCTTCTTTCTTCGGGTCCCAGAGCATGTCTTATTTCTCCTCCATAGCTCCTGGGATGTTCCTGTTCCCTGTATGGCTGATGATTCTCTTCCATCATTCTGTGTTGTTCTCCTCGGGGTTCTCCTCTGTCCGTGTGTGGTCCTCTCCATGTCTCTGGCCCAACGCCTGGGAAAATCCCTAGGGGGTCCTCGATCCCTTCTATATTGTGGGCCCGGGATATCTTCATAGTTATTTCTGTATTGGGCCCCCATGTTTTCCCTTAGTGGGGAGTATCTGTTTCTCGTAGGTATATTGTATCTAGGTGTTTGGGGGGCTCTATATTCCTGTCTTTCCTGATAATTGGCACTACCAATTCTGGATCTTGCCGTGTGTCCATATGGTGTATCTTGTTGTTGCCCCTCCCCTCCCCCATGTATGGAAATGTACACTATAAGGGATACGAATATGGATCCTTATTTATCTCCATCTAGAGACTTATATATGCCACTAGCAGGGTATCAAGGTGGGATTTATCATGGCCCCCAAAACTTATGGGTGATACTATCCCCCCATTAGTGGTTTTATGTAGGTCCTGCATAAGGGGATTCCTCTTTATGTATGGATCTGTATTTCATTTTATATCATTTTATATGTTTATAGATTTATTTCAAAATACTGTGTTTTATCCAACTGACCCATCACATATGGTAAATCACCAAAACCCCCCATAGCAGTATTTCAAACTAGGAGACCACCCAAAGAAACTCCCCATAACGTATAACATGCAGATGTGTAATTTCTACATATGACCTAATGCTTAATCACTTGGGAATAAAATAGGTATGATGGTTATTATGAGTTATAGTTCCCATATAACAAAGATGGTAAGGGAACGTATATGTCAGATGTAGCACAGTGGGGAGTATATATGGGGATATGTGTGAAGGTCTATGATGGTTCTATTAGTTAAACTCTACGGACACCGGATTCATTTAACATATTGGGACGTAATGTATCTTATAAATAATAGCAATGCGCTAGGAATATAATGGTTTAATTTTTAGCCTTATGTTGGGAATAAAATACAGCTCTATAGTGCTCCAAGGGAGGATCGTTACTGATTCACCTTTGCTGACACTATAAGAAAGGTGGGAATGGCCACTCTGCCTGATCATGGTGTGATTGGACATCCCGCACAGAGGGGTGTGACGAAAGTGGCGGCTCCTTACAAATGGACGTAGCGCGTGGCGTGCTGGCACCGTCGCTGAGGACGTCAATGACGAAACGCATACGACTGCGCCACGCACACTACGTCACTTCCGGGTACGCACCTTCTGGAACGCTGGTGGAGTGCAAACACCTCCAACTAGCGTTTTGCTGTTGCTTCCACACTTAGCCTGATTTTTTAGGCACGTTCCACTTATGGTATGCGCACCCTGATATGGTGCATTTGATACACTACTGCTGGACTTTTTATTTTTATTTTAGTTTATTTTTAAACAGTTTGGTGTATTTTTATGGAGATTTGTGAATACATTTTACCTACTACACTATGGGAGCCTTCTATTCCTTTCTCTATGAGGGAGCTACTATGAATATATTTTAACCACCAATACGGAGAGCGGAGACTACCCTGGATGCCTTCTATGATCGTGGTGGAGAGGAGATTGTGGTCGAGATATCCTATGCTGTTTGCCCCTTCTGGGGTTGCTGGATTCGGTGAGTGGGGACCCTTGAGGGGGAGCACAAAAGTCACTGAGATCATCTGAGAGCACCCCAGTCACGGTTTTTCTTGAAGGAAATTTTGAACACTGGTTTCTGAAGAGATTCATCACCCTATGGACTATGATCACTAATTATTAATTAATTTGTATATATTTGCACTAATTAGGCAGAGGTGCACTTTTATGTTTTTTGTCTAATGCCAATGATTTAGCATCTTATGGACTATGATCACTAATTATATATTATAAATTAATTTGTATATATTTGCACTAATTAGGCAGAGTTGCACTTTTATGGTTTTGTCTTATGCTAAGCCATTATTATTTATGCTGGTTTTCTCTATGAAGATCTATCACAACTTTAGGTGTTTAGTCTACACCTCCTTATTTATTGTGTTCACATTCATGATTTTTTATGATTTTGTATAACCATACCACTTAAGATCGCTCTTATTTGCATAATAACAATTTTTTGGTGGTAGCTGATTGCTGGCTGATGATTGGCCAAGCATGCACTATGGCCCGCATGCTTGGTCAATCACAGCGCCGTCTTTACAGAGAGCCGTAATTGGCCAAAGCCAGGGTGGCTTTGGGAAATTATGGCTCAGGGGGTTTAGTACACGCCCCACACTATATAAGGCCACCTGCGTGGCGGCCTTGTGTAGTGTGTTGCGGCGGCGGAGAGATAGACAGAGAGACAGTGTCATTTGATTTAAGTTAGATAGAGTAGGCAGGCAAGTCAGTTAGCTGCACTTACAGTGTATTGTGTATATATATATACATCCCAGGTGTTGTATATATCTATATATATATATATATATATCTATATATATATAGATATATACACTGTATTCAGTTTAGCTAGATCCGTTCCTGTTATTCTCTTCCTACTGACAGGCAGGCAGGTGTTTTTACAGTATTTACAGCTACCTGAAGAAAATTGCTGGTGTTCTTCTGATCCTATTAGTCCTATTAGCTACAGTATTTACAATTAGTGTAGTGTGTCCTCTGCACAGTGTGCACCTAAAGTTACCTGAAGAAAATTAGTGGTGTTCTTCTGATCCTATTAGTATCGTAGGGAGCTGTAGTATTTACAAGTTTAGTGTACTGTGTCCTCTGCACAGTGTGTACCTAAAGCTACCTGAAGAAAATTAGAGATGTTCTTCTGATCCTATTAGTACAGTGCCGCAGGCAGCTGCAGTATTTACAAGTTAGTGTAGTGCATCCTCTGCACAGTGTGCACCTAAAGCTACCTGAAGAAAATTGGTGGTGTTCTTCTGATCCTATTAGTACCGCAGGCAGCTGTAGTATTTACAAGTTAGTGTAGTGCGTCCTCTGCACAGTGTGCACCTAAAGCTACCTGAAGAAAATTGGTGGTGTTCTTCTGATCCTATTGCCCCGTACACACGGTCGGACATTGATCGGACATTCCGACAACAAAATCCTAGGATTTTTTCCGATGGATGTTGGCTCAAACTTGCCTTGCATACACACGGTCACACAAAGTTGTTGGAAAATCCGATCATTCCGAACGCAGTGACATAAAACACGTACGTCGGGACTATAAACGGGCAGTAGCCAATAGCTTTCATCCCTTTATTTATTCTGAGCATGCGTGGCACTTTGTGCGTCAGATTTGTGTACACACGATCGGAAATTCCGACAACGGATTTTGTTGTCGGAAAATTTTATAGCCTGCTCTCAAACTTTGTGTGTCGGAAAATCCGATGGAAAATGTGTGATGGAGCCTACACACGGTCGGAATTTCCCACAACAAGGTCCTATCACACATTTTCCGTCGGAAAATCCGACCGTGTGTACGGGGCATATTAGTACCGCAGGCAGCTGTAGTATTTACAAGTTAGTGTAGTGCGTTCTCTGCACAGTGTGCACCTAAAGCTACCTGAATAAAATTGGTGGTGTTCTTCTGATCCTATTAATACCACAGGCAGGCAGCTACAGTATTTACAGTTAGTGTAGTGTGTCCTCAGCACAGTGTGCACCTAAAGCTACATAAGACAATTGCTGTTGTTTTGCTCCTATTAATACCACAGACAGGCAACTACAGTATTTACAGTTAGTGTACTGTGTCCTCTGCACAGTGTGCACCTAAAGCTACCTGAAGAAAATTGGTGGTGTTCTTCTGATCCTATTAATACCACAGGCAGGCAGCTACAGTATTTACAGTTAGTGTACTGTGTCCGCTGCACAGTGCGCACCTAAAGCTACCTGAAGACAATTGCTGTTGTTCTGCTCCTATTAATACCACAGACAGGCAGCTACAGTATTTACAGTTAGTGTACTGTGTCCTCTGCACAGTATGCACCTAAAGCTACCTGAATAAAATCGGTGGTGTTCTTCTGATGCTATATTAATACCACAGGCAGGCAGCTACAGTATTTACAGTTAGTGTACTGCGTCCTCTGCACAGTGTGCACCTAAAGCTACCTGAAGACAATTGCTGTTGTTCTGCTCCTATTAATACCACAGACAGGCAGCTACAGTATTTACAGTTAGTGTACTGTGTCCTCTGCACAGTGTGCACCTAAAGCTATCTGAATAAAATTGGTGGTGTTCTCCTACTAATAAAACTACAGGCAGGCAGTTGATTCTGCTAGCTGCAGTATCAGTATTTATATACATCCCAGCTTTGTGCAGCTACATCTCACTGCAGGCCATTAGTATGTCTGGAAGGCCAACAAGGAGAGGCAGACAGTTACAAGCCAATAAAAGAGGGCAAGGAGGCTCTGTGTCTAGAGGCAACAGTGCTGGTCATGGAGACGGTGCATCCTCATCAGCACGTGGCCATGGGACACCCTTGTCCTTTTTTTTGGCAGCTGGCCATGTTGAGCCGCAACACGCGGAAGACTTGGTAGAGTGGATGCCCAAGCCATTCTCATCCTCCTCATCCTCTCTCACCCAGGCTCAGGGTACTTTGTCTGGCAAAGCAGCTGTAAAACGCGGCCTCTTCCCTCGGTTCAATGGCATCAGTCACTCCTTCCCTAGCCCCACCATGTCCTCCTAAGGAGTCCCCCGAACTGTTTGATCACAGTGTTGGGTACATGCTCCAGGAGGATGCCCAGCATTTTGAAGGCTCCGATGATGGTACCCAGCTAGAGGAAGGCAGTAACATGAGCCCAGAGAGAGGGGGTGCCCAAGAAGGACAGCAATCTGGCAGTCATGTTCCCCAAGCTGCAGCATACTGCCAGCTTTGCTCCAGTGATGAGGAGGGAGGGGATGATGAGGTCACTGACACCACGTGGGTGCCTGATAGGAGAGAGGAGGAGGAGGCACATCACCAACGAGGCAGGATGCCCTCCAGGGGCCAGCTTAAGGGCAGCACACCGACTGCATCACACCACAGAGCTCCGCATGTGCAGCTCTATTTGCAACATATGTCTCAGCGTATCTCGCGTGGCCAAAACATCACCCGCTTGGGCAACACATGCTTGACCAGACATATGTCGACCTGACATGCAGTTCGTTGGCAAGTGCACCTAAAAGACCCACACCAAAGAACAAAGAGGACCTCTCCTTGCTCCTCATCAGCTGGGATCTCCAACCCCACTATACCTTCAGTCCCCTCTGAGACCTGCACTGAGAGGAATGAAGGTGTAGAATTAGGTGTGTCACAGCCAAGTACTTGGGGGCAATCTGCTATCGGTACACCAACATCAGATTGTACCAGGCAAATTTCCCTGACCCAGCTGCTGCACCGCCGAAAGAAGTTCACTCCCAGCCATCCACATGCCCAGCGGTTGAATGCTAGCTTGGCTAAATTGCTAGTACTTCAACTGCTGCCTTTTCAGTTGGTAGACTCTGCCCCCTTCCGTGAGTTTGTGGAATGTGCGGTTCCTTGGTGGCAGGTTCCCAAACTGCACTTTTTCTCACAGAAGGCGATTCCGACTCTCCCACCGGCATGTGGAAGGGAATGTCTTGGCCTCGATAGGCAGGGCGGTCAGCGGTAAGGTGTATATTACTGCTGACTCATGGTCCAGCAGGCATGGACAGGGACGTTACCTATCTTTCACTGGACATTGGGTGACTCTTCTGGCAGCTGGGAAGGATGCAGGACAGGGTGCAGTAGTGTTGGAGGTTGTTTCACCACCACGCCTCCAAAATACTACTAGTGGTGATTCTGCCACACCTCTCTCCTCCACCCCCTCCTCTTTTTCTTCCTCCATGGCCCCTTCCTGTGCTGATTTGTCTTCGGAACCAGCGGTGCTCCGTAGGTGTTCAAGGGGCTATGCAAGCATGCAGGCAAAAAGGTGCCATGCGGTGCTTGAGGTGGTGTGCTTGGGGGACAGGAGCCACACTGGGGCAGAGATTCTGTCAGCTCTGCAGGGGCAGGTTCAGAGGTGGTTGACGCCATGCCAGCTTAAGGCAGGTATGGTGGTTTGCGACAATGGCACCAACCTCCTCTCCGCCCTCCGACAGGGACAACAGACCCATGTGCCCCATGTTTGGCTCACATCCTTAACTTGGTGCTGCAGTGGTTCTCCAGGTACCCGGGCTTACAGGATGTCCTGAGGCAGGCCAGGAAAGTCTGTGTGCATTTCCGCAGGTCATATAATTCCAGTGCTCGGCTGGCTGACCTCCAAAAGGAATTTAAGCTGCCCAAGAACCTCCTAATCTGTGACATGCTCACCAGGTGGAAGTCAATGTTGGCCATGCTGCATCGGCTGCATACGCAGCAGAGGGCCATCAATGAGTACCTGTGCGGCTATGGCACCAGGACAGGGTCAGGGGAGCTTGGTTTTTTTCCCCACGCCAGAGGGCCATAATCAGGGATGCATGCACTGTCCTGTCACCATTTGAGGAAGCCACGAGGATGGTGAGCAGTGACAGTGCATGCATCAGTGACACTGTCCCCCTTGTCCACCTGTTGGAGCACACTCTGCATGGAATAATGGACAGGGCACTTGAGGCAGAACTGAGGCAGGAAGAGGAGGACTTCCTTAGCTCTCAAGGCCCCCTTTATCCAGACAGTGTTCCTGCGTGCCCGCCGATCACACAGAAAGAGGACGAGGAGGGGGAGGAGGAGGCGGAAGAGGAGGATTGTGTCAGCATGGAGGTGGAGCCTGGCACACAGCATCAGCAGCAGTCTTTAAGGGATCATTTACAGTCCCAAGAAACACATGGACTTGTACATGGCTGGGAGGAGGTGACTGCGGATCATGTCATCCTTAGTGACCCAGAGTCTCCGGACCGAATGCCTCAGCAAACCTACGCTGCATGGCCTCCCTGATCCTGCAAAGCCTGCGGAAGGATCCTCGTATTCGTGGTATCAAGGAGAGGGATCAATACTGGCTGGCAATCCTCCTTGATCCACGTTACAAGGGTAAGGTTGCGGACCTTATCTTGCCTTCGCAGAGGGAGCAGAGGATGAAACATCTTCGGGAGGCCTTGCAGAAAGGTCTGTGCAACGCGTTCCCAGAGACTGGGAGGTTACAAACTCCTGTTCCTGGACAACATGTTGCTGAGGCTTCGGTCATTCAAAGAAGGTGCGGTGCAGAAGGTGGCCATTTGACCGATGCGTTCAGACATTTTTTAGTCCGCAGCCCCAAGGTATGATCGGTTCCAGCAACCATCGCCAGTGTCTGTTTTACATGGTGCAGGAATACCTAGGGGCAAGATCTGACTTTCCCACCTAAATCCTCTGGGCTATTGGGTATTGAGGATGGATCACTGGCCAGAGCTTGCACAGTATGCAATTGAACTACTGGCCTGTCCTGCATCCAGCGTTCTTTCGGAACGCACATTCAGTGCTGCTGGAGGCTTGATCTGAGGGTGCGCCTGTCCACTGACTTGGTCGATCAACTGACCTTCATAAAAATGAATCAGTCTTGGATCACCACCAGCTACCAAGCACCTGATGCTGATGTAACCAAATAATTTTTTTTGAAATGTCAGATCCCTTCAAGACTGCCTATGCTGATGCTGAGTGACTATCCTGTTATGCTGAGTGACTATACTCTTCTTCCTCAATGATCATGCTGATAGCTTGTAAGAATATTTTTGGTTCTGGGCGCCGCCACCAGTGGCTAAGGCCCAATTTTTCAGCCCCTGTTTAACAGGGGCGTGTAATTACAATTTTTGATGCAATATTTTGCAAGGAGGGTTCGTTGCCGCGCTCAACTAGAGTATTTGTGAGGGGTTGCAGTGTTGTGGCACCAGCCCTAGTGCCTAAGGCCCAATTTTTCAGCCCCTGTTTAACAGGGGCGTGTAATTACAATTTTTGATGCAATACTTTGCAGCAGGGCTCGTTCCTGCGCTCCAACTGGAGTATCTGTGAGGAGTTGTAGTGTTATGGCACCAGCACCAGTGCCTAAGGCCCAATTTTTCAGCCCCTGTTTAACAGGGGCGTGTAATTACAATTTTTGATGCAATATTTTGCAGGAGGGCTCATTCCTGCGCTCCAACTAGAGTATGTGTGAGGGGTTGCAGTGTTGTGGCACCAGTGCTTAAAGCCCAATTTTTCTGCCCCTGTTCAACAGGGACATGTAATTACAATTCTTGATCTAATATTTCACAGCAGGGCCCGTTTATACGCCCACCAAGAGTAATTGTGAGGACTTACAGTGTTGTGGCACCAGCACCACCACCACCAAAGGCCCAATTTTTCTGTCCCTGTTCAACAGGTGCATATAATTACAATTCTTGATCTAAAATTTCACAGCAGGGCCCGTTCCAGCTCCCACCAAGATTAACTGTGAGGACTTACAGTGTTGTGGCAACACCACCACCACCACCACCAAAGGCCCAATTTTTCTACCCCTGTTCAACAGGTGCATGTAATTACAATTCTTGATCTAATATTTCACAGCAGGGCCCATTCCAGCTCCCACCAAGAGTAACTGTGTGGACTTACAGTGTTGTGGCAACACCATCACCACCACCACCAAAGGCCCAATTTTTATGCCCTTGTTCAACAGGTGCATGTAATTATAATTCTTGATCCAATATTTCACAGAAGGGCCCGTTTCTGCACCCACCAAGATTAACTGTGAGGACTTACAGTGTTGTGGCACCAGCACCACCACTACCAAAGGCCCAATCTTTCTGACCCTGTTCTACAGGGGCATGCAATTACAATTCTTGATCTAATATTTCACAGCAGAGCCCGTTCCTGCGCCCACCAAGAGTAACTGTGAGGGCTTACAGTGTTGTGGTAACACCAACACCTAAGGCCCCAATTTCTGCAGAGTATATAGGGCAGGCCCCTACTTTCAAACATCCAACTTACAAACGACTCCTACTTGCAAACGGAAGGAGACAACAGGAAGTGAGATGAAATCTACCCCTAGGAAGAGAAATTCTCTCCTGTAAGCGTTAATATGGGAAAAACGTGTCTCCTCTCCACTGATGCTTTATCACCAATCCTTGTTTCACTAAAAACCCCAAATTGTCAAAAAACATTTGTCATTGGGACAGAAAGTGAGGTGAAATCTTGAAGAGGTGCACAGACAGCAAAACAAATGTCACAGGGGTGATAACCCTTCCCTATATTTTCCAAAAAGCTTAAAAATAGATTTTTTGGCTGGAGCTACACTTTAAAAATGTACCAGTTCAAAATTACAAACAGATTCTTGTTTGCACCGCCTGTATAATGCTGTTCAGAGTATATAGGGCCTGGGGGCCCCACGCCTTTCCTTTTTTTATGGTGCGGGGTTCCTCTTAATATCCATACAAGACCCAAAGGGCCTGGTAATGGACTGGGGGGGGTACCCATGCCGTTTGTCTCACTGATTTTCATCCATATTGCCGGGACCCGACATTACATTAAAGCAGTTTTAAATGACTTTTATTCCTTTAAAAATGTCATTTTGTGCAGGGACTGTTCTAAGCACGGGAAACACGTGCCACTTTACAGGCATACTATAGACACCCCCCAGGTACAATATTTAAAGGAATATTTCACTTTTTTTTTTTTCACTTTAAGTATCCTTAAAATCACTGCTCCCGAAAAAACAGCCGTTTTTAAAACTTTTTTTTGCATTGATACATGTCCCCTGGGGCAGTACCCGGGTCCCCAAACCCTATTTAGGACAATACCATGCAAATTAGCCTTTAAATTTAGCACTTTTGATTTCGAACGTTCGAGTCCTATAGACTTCAATGGGGTTCTAAAGTTCGCACAAATTTTCTGTCCGTTCGCAGGTTCTGGTGCGAACCAAACCGGGGGGTGTTCACCTCATCCCTAATCACCAACAGTTGACCAGTTAAGGGTTCAGTACAAGTGGGCTAATGTAATCATATTACATTATAGTTTGGTATCATTATTTAATGTTAAGGACACATTTAAATGAGAGGTTCGTAATACCTTCAGGCAATCCCTGAAAACTCATCTCTTCAGGAAAGCCTATCACGTCTCCAACTAATCTCCTACCACTTCCATCAGCTCATTCCCCACAGTTACAACCTTTGTACCACCTACCCCACCCTAATAGATTGTAAGCTCTTCTGAGCAGGGTCCTCTTAATCCTCTTGTATTTTATTGTATTGTAACTGTATTGTCTCCTTTTATATTGTAAAGCGCTGCGTAAACTGTTGGCGCTATATAAATCCTGTATAATAATAATAATGCCTGATTAAAGGATGGTGGTTCTGAAGCATTGCACTCAATTTTATGACATGCATGTCAATAAAGGTGATTTTTGTTAAAGAAGATTAAAGTGTTACTAAACCCACAACAGTAAAATTATTGTGTATATGCAGTAAAACATGCTTGTTATACTCACTGCGGAACCTAAGGGATTAATTCTCTGCATTGTGTAAAAAGGCTGTTCGATCCTGTCTCCTCTTATCATCCCCCTCTTCAACTGTCTCCAAAAACTAAGCTGATATTTACAGAGCCAGAGGACAGGCTGCACATGCTCAGTTTAGTGTGTATTGCTCGAGTGTTTTTCTTTTTTTCTTGGGCAAATGCATGTGATCAGCACACGGCCAATCAGCACTGTCCAGACAGAGAGTCAGGGGTCCTGCATTCGCATTGGACTATCATAGGAGAATGAAAACTCCTCCTACAAGCTTTAACCAGACACTCATAGAAGCCACAAGACTACTCAAACTGCTGATGAAAAGGGTATTTAGCAGTTTATATTTACTAAAATAATTTAATTTCCATGTTCTGTGTACTGTAGGAGGCCAGATATAAGAAATGCAAGGTGCTGGGTTTAGTAACGCTTTAAGGAGTGCTGACAACAAACATGTTTTCTATTTAACTATTGCCTGACAAGTGCTTGCCACATGCTATACACATAGTAAAGGCAAAATACATTCTGCACAGCCATGTGAGGCACAGGGCTGGCTACTGATTTGAAAACTGGCTGAGACATTACATGCAGAGGACATAATGTTATGCATTAAGCAAAAGCAAGTCTGGGATCACAAACAGGGGCAAATTTGAAAATTATTTCCTATCTCCTGGAAGCCAATGGTAACAGCAGAGCATTTAGATGTAGTTTTTCAATTGATTTGTATTGTTAAATACCAAAAACTTTTCAAAACACTTGCCAAATATATTTTCAGTGTGACAGTAATGTACCTTAAAGTGACCACATAACAAGCTAGTAAGCATTATAAATAAATAACCTTTAAAAAGAAGAAGAATCCTCACCAGAATGTGACAAAGGATCTCATTGCTCTCTTTAGAAGCTCTGCACAACCCTTCTAGATAGCACATGCAATGTTTAAGGCTAACCATAACCCTAACGTTTGCAATCTTGTAACAAAGTCCACTGAGGCAGGTCAAATATCTGTACTAGCACCAACATTCTCTTTTTTTTTAATGCCTTCGCTGGCTGTCAAGCCTCCAAAGTATTGGCAGGCCGATACTACAACTTGACAGCATACGCAAGGTGGAACCCTGTTTCAGGGTTTTTTTGTTTTTTTTTTGTGTGTGTGCGGGGGTTTTCTGCAGGTCTCGGAAAACCCCCTCTCCTCCTCGAATATTTAAATATCTGTACTAGGAGTTGCAAGATGTTCAGCACTAGGTTCACATTTATCCAGGTCACGGTAGTAGTTAGTCACATTCAGCTGGACTTGTTCAGTAATGTTGAATATGTTTTGTGGCTCATCCAAGCTACTTCTTCACTTCTCATTATAGTCAGGAACATACCCCAGCATTTGCAGTGGTCTGTTCATGAAACTCATTAGGAGCGAAAAAGTGGATTGGAGGAGCTACAAAACATTCACAACATAACAGAACAAGTCCAGGTCAATGTGACTAATGTCTGCACTTACATTGCACATCAGCATTCTTATCCTGTGAACTGGGAAGTCTAAAAGGGCTTGGAAATAGATGTAATTTTTGTGACAACCAAAGAGAAGACCATTTCTGGATTTCTAATGTACTATCACAAGGATTAGTCACAGTTAGGCAAAGGGGTTATACCATATCAAAAGTTGAAGCAAAACAGCACAAATCAGTGACTTTTACTATTTTGCTTGCTGTGCAGGTAGCTGGGTGGATTTTGTTGTACTCACAAAGCGAAAAAATAGTTTACGTGTAATAATCACATCTTACTAAATGATATTTGGCCCTATAGTGGAATAGAACTAAATTGCAACTTACCGTATATACTCGAGTATAAGTCGAATTTTTCAGCACATTTTTTTGTGCTGAAAGTGCCCCCCTCGACTTATACTCGAGTCAAGCACTTTTCTGCAGCAAAAAATGTCATTTTCCGAACCGAATTTGGGGCCCCGTATCTCAGGGCCACTTGGTGCTAGAAACCCCAAATTTGGTATGCAAACCCAGTGGACCTGGTACTACAACATATCCAAAGCTGAAGTTCCTAGCACTAAGTGGCCCCGAGATACGGGGCCCCAAAATCGGTTCGGAAAATGTCATTCTCTGCTGCAGAAAAGTGCTTGACATTTTCTGAACCGAATTTGGGGCCCCGTATCTCAGGGCCACTTGGTGCTAGAAACCCCAAATTTGGTATGCAAACCCAGTGGACCTGGTACCATAACATATCCAAAGCTGGGGTTCCTAGCACTAAGTGGCCCTGAGATACGGGGCCCCAAAACTGGTTCGGAAAATGTCATTTTCTGCTGCAGAAAAGTGCTTGACATTTTCTGAACTGATATTTGGGGCCCTGTATCTCGGGGCCACTTAGTGCTAGAAACCCCAGCTTTGGAAATTTTATGGTGCTAATTCCGTTGGGTTTGCACACCAAATTTGGGGTTCTTAGTACTAAGTGGCCCCGAGATACGGGGCCCCAAATTCGGTAAACTGTGTCTATCTGCAGCAATGTCATTTCGGGACCCTTTGGGTTCAGAAACCCCAAATTTTGGCTGCAGCTAGGGGGCATCTAGGAACTCTTAACTACCGAGTTTGAAGTTCAGGGGACCTATGGCTGCAAATGGGCACAGTGAGGCATGCAAATGGGCACAGTGATGCTGCAAATGGGCATTGTTGACCCTCTTTTCCACTTACAGTAGCTGTGCATTTCTCACCCTCGTCTTATACTCGGGTCAATAAGTTTTTCCCATTTTTTTGTGGTAAATTAGGACCTCGACTTATACTCGGAACGACTTATACTCGAGTATATACGGTACATTTTTGGTTTTATGTGACACGGGCAAAGAAGCTACACTGGATGGAAGGAGATGCAGATTTGATCCCATGCCTAAATGCGGTGTTTGCGGTCCTTGTAGAAGGGGGAGTCATAATGAGCATCTCCCCATCAAAAACAGCCTGGAATGTAGCAGCCATTGTTGCAGAACTTGGTTTCCTTTTGCTTTTGTTTGGTTAAATCCAATGCCTCTATCCAAAGATGGGGCATCTTAAGGGCAGTTGACAATCCATGCATTAAAGTTCAACAGTGTAAATGGGCTCTGTTTTCATGAAAAACCCTGTTGTTTTTTTAGGGGTGAAATGTTAAAATTCTAATTACCCACACAGGAATGACTTGTCCCACCCCGCTCTACATCTTCATGTGGTGTTTCAATTATAGAGAGGCAGTCACAAAGGAAGAAGTTACTCTTCTGCTTTACCAAGGGTGCTCTCTACAACCGGTCTTATGGGTACACACAGTATTATATGTTTATTTGTAAAATAAAGAGTACATATGGATAATGAAAAAGTATATAATTATGATTTTAAAAAAAAAGTTTAATTTATAAAAATAAAATAAAATTGATGTAAAAACAAATGTGCCTTCTCTTTAAAGAAAAATTATGGGCTTAATAAAAATACAAACATACATACCATATATACTCGAGTATAAGTCGAATTTTTCAGCACATTTTTTGTGCTAAAAGTGCCCCCCTCGACTTATACTCGAGTCGAGCACTTTTCTGCAGCAAAAAATTTCATTTTCTGAACCAACTTTGGGGCCCCGCATCTCAGGGCCACGTGGTGCTAGGAACCCCAAATTTGGTGTGCAAACCCAGTAGAACTGGTACCATAATATTTCCAAATTTGGGGTTCCTAGCACTAAGTGGCCCCGAGATACGGGGCCCCAGAATCGGTTCGGAAAATGTCATTCTCTGCTGCAAAAAATTTCTGAACCGACTTTGGGGCCCCATATCTCAGGGCCACTTAGGGCTAGGAACCCCACGTTTGGTGTGCAAACCCAGTGGAACTGGTACCATAACATATCCAAAGCTGGGGCACCTAGCACCAAGTGGCCCTGAGATACGGGGCCCCAAAACCGGTTCGGAAAATGTCATTTTCTGCTGCAGAAAAGTGCTTGACATTTTCTGAACTGATTTTTGGTGCCCTGTATCTCAGGGCCACTTGGTGCTAGTAACCCCAGCTTTGGAAATTTTATGTGGCTAGTTCCACTGGGTTTGCACACCAAATTTGGGGTTCTTAGCACTAAGTGGCCCCAAGATACAGGGCCCCAAATTCGGTCAACTGTGTCCATCTGCCATGTCATTTCGGGACCCTTTGGGTTCAGAGACCCCAAATTTTGGCTGCAGCTAGGGGGCATCTAGGAACCCTTAACTACCGAGTTTGAAGTTCGGGGGACCTATGGCTGCAAATGGGCACAGTGAGGCATGCAAATGGGCACAGTGATGCTGCAAATGGGCATTGTTGACCCTCTTTTCCACTTACAGTAGCTGTGCATTTCTCACCCTCGTCTTATACTCGGGTCAATACGTTTTTCCCATTTTTTTTGTGGTAAATTAGGGCCTCGACTTATACTCGGAACGACTTATACTCGAGTATATACGGTACTTCCCTGTTGTAGCATCAGTGTCACGTTGCAGATCTCCCACACCGTCTCTAAGACTGAGAACCAAGTGATCACAAGACTGCTGATCTCTAAGTTCTTGGGCTGCTCTGAGCAGAGAGCAATGACTGTCAGCCAAAGCTGTCCTCCAGCACTCAATGGAGCACCAGACTAGGAAAGGGGCGGGTGCAAATGGCTCCTTCTATCAGTCACACACTGAAAGATAGAATCAGCTGTAAATCAAACAAACAACAAAAGTAAATGACCTCTTTTGACCCTAAAGAGAAGTACAGCCAAAAAAGCTTTGGCTGCACTTTAATGTACTGTATTTACTGTTTATTGACATTCCATTTGTAAAGAAGTCAAAAAAAATGTACAAGTTGGCAAAATGTATTTAATAATTTATTGTTAACAAATATATACAAAATAATTATTTCAGAGGATATAAATAAAAACCTTCTTTGGTAAATGCAGCTAACTAGATAGTGTCTAGTTAATGTTAACAAGATGAAGGAAAGCTAATACAAAATGATAATTGTACTAAACATTACAGAAACATATACCAGATAAATGTAATAAAAATCAGATGTTTAATAGTGAACGCATCACTGGAATAGCCCATAGTAGTCAGATATTCAATGAACTGTTAAAATCTGATAAATTGAAATCTTAAATTAGATTTTATGTTGTTATGGGATACAGCCCACATATGCCCTGCACCATTTGCCAAGTTCAAAGATCATACATTTTGCTAAGTAAACAGTCGCTACTCTATAAGTAAATCAAAGTCACTGGATACCCATAAAATTAATGGGAAGCCATCAATCTTTTTATTATTTAAAGCAAAATGGCATAATGGCAGAAATCAAAATCCATGGCTTAAATTTATCATTGAGTTTTAATCATAATTATTGTTATTATGACTAATTAAATAAATAAATAGCAAAACAGTTTATGTAGCAGTTATAAAGGTTATAATGTATATAGTTAAGAGGATTGTCTTGGCCTTTCAAACTCAGCCACCATCCCATTTTTAAAATGGGTACTTTTTATGTCTGTATATTAAGTGCTTTAAAATTAATTAACCAAAAGAGTAGAAAGCACCCATCAAAATAAATATCTATCGGTACATTATAGGGCAAATAATAAACTGAACTGATGTACACCATTGCACTCTCAAACAGATTTTGTGTTGCATTCTAACTTCCTACTGTGTTCTGTTGTAACATTCCTATTATTTGTTTGCAGTATGAATACATTTGGTGATCACTACTACAGTATAAAATATTCAATGTTGTTCAGTGAACAGTGGAGACTAATCGGAAATCAGCATAGAGGACTGTAGAGAAGGCTGAGGAATGAAAGTCTGTTATGGGTTACTGCAAATTAATGTTCTTTACATGGTGTACTATTATATAATAAATGAACAGCCATCATTGGCCCAGCTGTTGGTTGATGTAATTGATACCTTATCAGTTGTACTTTATGACTACCAGCAGAGGTATATATTAGTGCATGTCTGGGTTAGCTGCCTAAATATATGTAGATGTTAATATGAAACATCATACATTTTACTTGACATAACAGTCTTCCACAAATACTTAGCAGTTTGCAGCAAAATAAAAGCCATTTGATGACTGCTTTCTTTTCAGTTGACAAAGATATGTGCAGATCCAGTAATCCACTTCCATTATACTAGGGTAAAAAAAATTAAATCATGAGTCATACCCAAATGAATTACCACTTTGTGAGAAGTCCAAAGTCTTGCTGCACCAAATTGATATTTAACAGTTCTATAAATATGATAGGTAGACTCACAGAAACACTAACATTTTCATTATAGTCCAGTAACACTTGATTCATTTCAGTCAGTGCTGTGGTGAAGGATCTAATGACCAACATTCTTGTGTGTCACTGCTTGTTCCAGGAGAAGGGTCACTGCTCTGGTCTATTACTGTCCAATGGTTTATATTTGAAAACTGAGGCTCAGGTTCAAAGACTCCCCAAATGTTTGTTTGAGAGGTTGCTCCAGCTTTTGTTATTCCTTGGTCTGCCAAGATGTTAATGAGAAAATTGATGTATCTCATAGCCAGCCTTAAAGTTTCATTCTTGCTTAGCTTCTTGTCAGGTGGATGGGTAGGAATTAGTTTTCTTAGCTCAGCAAAAGCACTATTAACATTTTGCTGTCTCCACCGCTCCCTTGTATTAAAGATCTTACGTGTCATTTTCGCAATAGGTTGTCTGAAAAAAAAACAGAATCACTTAAAGCTTAAAATTACCATTAAATCAGTGTTTTTTAATTACTGTATTCAAGAACCCTTGGCATATTAACTTTTGCAGATGTACAATACAAGTAGTAGCAAAAGGCATGTACAGTTATCACGGATATTACAAGGGTATCTCACATTTCCTGTTGAATTTTTGATTTGCATTTAACTATTCAGAACGAGATTGCACCCAGTGGCAGATCCAGGAAGTCTACAAGTCAGAGATATAAAAAGCCAGTAACTGGTTCAGCCCAACTGTGCCCAGTTACTGCTAAAAGTTGGATGTGGGTGGACCCTTCAGACAGAAGAAGAATGGAATGGAAGAAATGGTCTTTAGCTACAGGATGCTGCCTCATTTGACAGATGCCATTGGGTACACTTGTAATGCACCTGGCAAATTGCACCTGCAATGCAGCACAGTCTCACTGAAAACTGCATCTACTGTATGCACCTAGCCATAAACCATAACTAATGATATGGTCAGCCCACACAAAACTAGTATTTTCACATTTTAAAACAAATGTGAACAAGCTCTAATAGAAACACTCTAATAATTCCACCGGTGATTCTGGTAGGAGGAGATCTGCAAATACAAGTCCCTACAGGCTGACTTGTCTTGAAACGTGTACAGATACACCATTTCATTGTTTAAATCCTCATCCATTTTTGCTGATACAATATTAAACATATTTGCAAAAAAAGTTGGTATTTTTAATACATTTGTATTCTGTCATAAATAATAACATATTAACAAAACTGATGTACCATATTGGGACTATCTGGTATGTAAGTATATTTTTTTTTACATGCCTCCAATAAATAAGAGTAACCATGTTTGCTAAATCATTTTATTTGGAATGAATATAGGTATATACTACACCAACTTTTCACTCAGCAAAAATGCATAAAGTGAATGTGAATTTTACCAAAAACACGCTAAAGGTGATTAAGTCACTGTAATTTGAACTAAATGCACCAGGAAAATACACCTGCAATGAATGCTTGGTAAATATGCGTTATTTACTGATTTATAAATATGCTAAAATCTCAGAAAATTATATTCAGACAAAATATATATTACAATCTTAAAGGTTGTGAGTCAAAGCATTCCAAGCATTAATGAATTTTTGAAAAGACACTTTTAACATTACACATTAAAAAAATCAATACATAGATAATGCGAAGTGTAAAATATAAATAAAGATTTGTATTCAATTTTTTATGAACTTACATTTTTTTTTGTACTTTCAATTAATCTAATTTAGAGACACACATTGTATTGTAATGTGCAATGATAGAGTTTTAATATAAATAATATGCCACAAATCCACCACTCAGCATATATTTTTTATATATGTACACAGATTGAATCAAATTTTAGGCATATTGCTCACTTATTATCAATTATCTGCTATCATTTTTAATTGCATCTTTACTTGTAATGGCATGTAATATGCCTAAAAAACTACAGCTGTAATAGAAGTTAGTAAAATACCCACAATTTTAGAAAACTTACCCTAAAAGTTGTTTTTGTTGTTTGTGCTGGTTGGCAATGTTCACAGAAAACCATGTAGCATTATGCACCTGCAGTGTATCCAGTTGTATCTAGGCAGTACTGTCAGCTTCTGACCATACTGTGTTAACTAGCAAATGCGAGGACCATGGTTTCATTTATAGCAAGCCTGCCTCTTTGTCCGACACGTGTCACTGCTGGTTCCAATGATGCTTGCATATTTTTCTATCCTCCTGGGAGATCTCGTGCATACAGACCTCTTGCCTGTCCAGTGGCAAGTGCAGGATTTTGGGAAGGGGGATACCTAAGTTGGCTTTAACTAGAATGTGAATATACTATGTGTACACTGTAGCTGCATTAGTTAAATAGGAAATCATGTATATATTTAACAATTTAAAATTACAGCATGTAGATATTTAAAAAGAGAAGCTTACTTGGTTAGTGTTCATTATATCTGTGGCTGATTTTAATTATTTTCTTATGCTGGTAACAACAAAAATGCTTAATTGAATAGATAGATAGATATATACTTATAACAGACTTAAAGGATGACTGTACATGTAGAGAAAGAGTTATGTTTGGGCTGCGCCCTGACCTGAAGTACCACCCACACCCATATCTCTTTAGCTAATTCATAGTGCTCTGGAAATTCTTTTTCATATATTACCTGTCTTTTTTTTTTTTCGTTAAAACAACATTTTTCCAGGTTCCAGGCAGTATACAGAAAAATGTCCCACCAAAGTGCAGATCCCAGGATGATGGTCAGGATAAGAGTAAACAAGCTGAGCACAACTGCAATCCACACAATTACAGAAGCAATTCAGACAGATCTCCAACCATTGCATGACCAGAAAGCCTTACCTGTGGATCAGGCACAAGCTGAGTGTGCACCAGTTTTCTTCCGTTTTCTTAGAGTAGGTTTAGGTTGCAGGAGTGGCGTCACTAGGGTTGGTGTCACCTGGTGCTGTAAATTATGGTGTCACCCAAACACCCCCCCCCCGTCACTACTGAGCAATCAGGGGCACTGAGCAGGCTAGTGCATCAGCACAGCTCTCCCCCCTGTCCTGACGCTGGGGAGTGACAGCAGGAGCAGGACAGAACAGTAGACACTGGGCAGGCTAGTGCATCGTGCATCGGGCTCTCTTCTGTCTAGCCTGCCACAGTGTTCTGCATGGCAGCAGCGCACGATCATGGTGCGCATCCAAAAACGGCCCCTGTAATTGTTGTGGTCTATTCTAGTACGTCAATCCATGCACTGCCACAAATGGGGGTGACACCATCACTGACAGGTATCACTTCCCTCTTAATGGTGTCACCCAGGCCTGGACTGGGGAAAAAAAATAGACCCAGGGATTTTAGACTGAGCAGCCCAATGTAATCTCCCAAGTGTAAATCCCCCCCAGTGTAATCCTCCCAGTGTAACAGTCTAATTCCTCCTCCCCCAGTAAATCCTCCAAGTTTAATCTCCCATAGTGTAAATCCCCCCAGTATATACCCCCCATCATTGTACTCCCCAACATAAATCCCTGCATGTTTGTACTCCCCCGTGTAAATCCCTGCAGTGTATCCCCCCTGTGAACCCCCCTCCTGTGTAAATACTTCCCAGTGTAATCCCCCCCAATGTAACCTCCCTATCTAACCCCCCCAATGTAACCCCCGTGTAATGCCCCCAATATACCACCCCCCTGTAATGCCCCAATGTACTCCTTGTGTAATGCCCCCAATGTACCCCCCCATGTAATGCCTCTAATGTACCCCCCTGTGTAATGCCCCTAATGTACCCCCCTGTGTAATGCCCCCAATGTACCGTCTGTGTAATGCCACCAATGTACCCCCCGTGTAATGCCACCAATGTACCCCCTTGTGTATTGCCACCTGTGTAATCCCCCAATGTACTCCCCGTGTAATGCCACCAATGTACCCCCCGTGTAATGCCACCAATGTACCCCCTTGTATAATGCCACCTGTGTAATGCCCCCAATGTACCCTCTGTGTAATGCCCCCTAAATGTACCCCCTCGTGTAATGCCACCAATGTACCGCCTTGTGCCCCCTGTGTAATCCCCATATGTACCCCCCGTGTAAAATCCCTAATGTAACCCCCTTTGAATATTTGCCCATTGGGACTATATAGTATATATCTCCCCTCCCTATATTTACAGACCTCAGATCAGCACGGCTCTGTCCACATAGATGTCCCTCCTCCTAGGCCCCTCCTCCTGTTGTGGATATACTGTCAGAGTGGAGGAGGAGCCTAGGCTCTGTCGGCTGTGAAGTATGTACTAATTGTGACAAGCAGCCGGTACCTCTCCCCGCCTGCCTGTAACAATAATAGGTGATTGCAGTGCCGGTTCCCGGAGGATATGCGGGTGCCGGGCACTGGGCTATGTGGAACACAATTCTTTCTCCTCCTCCCTCCCAGAACATCGCGGGCAGCTTAGTACACAGCAAAGATACCAGAGTGCCCAGGGGAAGAAGGAAGAGGAGAGCGCTGCGGCGCTTCTCTCAATCCAGCCCTGTACTGGGTGTCACCCCTCTGGCGTGTGTCACCCGGATGCGGCCCGTACCCCCCGCTCCCCCCTAGCAACGCCACTGGTTTGCAGAAACATAGGCTGTAGTGCTGAGTAATGACCAGTAGATGGTGATGGCTCAAGGATGGTTTTTATATATATCCAATAGTGGGCCAGCAACAGAATCAAATACGGGCTTAAATCTCTGACTAATTTATTTATTTAGGTAATTTTAAAACCACAAAAGGTTGCAACTTTCCCTTTCCTCCTCAGGACTGTAAGCTTGCAAACTGCATCCTGTAAGCATCAGGCTAATAATTTAAAAGGAAGTAAATTTAAAAAAAGCATATCTCAACACAAAAGTACCAAAATAGTACTCAAATCCACCAAGCTCACAAAACCTCCCTAGGTTTAGCATTATGGTGAAAAGACAAGTTTAGCTTCTCCCACTTGCATACCTTTAATTGAGATTTTTAGCCATAGTTAGTTAGCTTGACAAGGCCCAGTTAGAATGTACTTTTTTCTTTAGGTTGACTTTTTGTTACATGGATCCTTGTGCCAGCTGAGCAGTCTCTTCATGCCTGGTCTAGCATCTTATAATACACATCACTGCTGGGAAGTAAAGCAGTAATGTCCTTACTAGCAAGGATTGCTGTTATGAGGCTATACCAGGTTGCATTATTCTGACTGCATTTCGCAAAAACAAAAATATGTGACTGACTGGCTCTACTGCTCAGTACGACAAACTGCCATGCTTGGTTTTTGGAGCCCTGTTTGTAATTTTTTTTTATTTCTTCATGTAAAGGTCAAGGAATTGAACAAAACCATTAGCCAAAAGAATAACAAGGTACAAAAATAGATCAAGGCACATCCTGGCATAGCCAGTATTCAATAAACATTCTATCAATCATTGAAAAGTTAACATATTCAGTTTTAAGTTCCAATATGTAATTCTGGATGTATAATCACAGGTCTTGGCAAATTCCCTGCATAATTTTCAAACTTTTTTGAAGATATCAAGGTAAGAGAGGGGTCGAAACGACCAATCCAGTAAAGAAGAAAGAAAAAGTAGAAAAAGATGACAGAAAGCGGAATAATAAGGAAAGATTAAAAGAGAAGAAAAAATAAATATATAAATGGGGGGGGGCGGAGATAAGGGATAGAAGAGCTTACTTGACTCGCTCATTCCACCGGGCGCTCCACAAGCTGTGAAGCTAGCAGCAATTGGTCCCTATAAAAAAAATAGGGAGTAGAGATCTTTCAATATTTGTCTTCTTGCTCCTTCAAAGTCATGGTAAGACTCTCCATAACTTGGATATCTGCGATTCTCATCTTCCAAAGAGAAATTGTAAGGGAACACATACTTTTCCTCAAAGCCGGAATACAGGCCCCCAGCAGCTGTAAGCAAATGCCTCAATAATGGGTTCTTAGATTTCTTGTTAGAAATTGGGGTGTCATTCAATAGGTAGGCCATCGGATTCCTACCAAGTGAGACTCCGGTCAGCGCTTTAATGGTAGATTCCACAGCAGTCCAAAAAAAATTAAATTTTGGGCATTCCCAGAAATTGTGTAGAAGGGTCCCCACAGACTTCCCATAGCGCCAACATGGATTCGGGACCTGCGGGTATATTCTATGCAATTTGGCTGGAGTTCTCTACCAACGTGAGAGGATTTTATAACCTCTCTCCTGGTATCTACTAGCCAAGGAGGCCTTGTGAGCAAAAAGTATTATCTTGTCTTTTTGAGGCTGAGAAAACATAGTTTGGCGGCCCCCTGTTTGTATTTTATAAGGTACTATATAAAAAAGTGTCCTCTAAAATTGAAAGTATACAATCACAATGAAATGCAAAAGTCCACTTCCCCTCAGTGCTCAGGAATTAAATCAGATATTTCTATAGGTAAAATAAAAAATCAAATAAAAATATTGCTTATACTTCCAAGAAAATAAAAGCACTAGCAGCGCTGTATAACTTCAAATAACTATGTCCATATATGAAGAATGTCCATATATTAAAAATACTCAAAAGAGTCTTAAATCCTTCATAACCGGGGTGGGTTGTAAAATGCTGTTGGTAATCTGGGTCTATTAATAAAATCTCATCACCACACCTCATGGGGCTCCTCATCCCCTGCATATTCAACTCACCAGAGCTTAGCCAAAACTGCGCCTTCAATATATTACCACAATGGTTATATATAAGCCTCCTCCCGTCAGCAGATCCACAGCCGGACTACGCTTTAGGAAAAGATCTTCCTCCTCAGTGAACGCTCTCAATAAGGGTGATCTCCTCCTCGGTAGTATTATACATATAAAAAAAGAGCTCATAACGTAATACTGTATGGCAAGTTTATTATCCAAACCCCCCTCCCAAGTATTGCACTTACAAAGTATAAAACGTTAAAGGCATGTAAACAATTGTCAGACTGCATGTGTCACTCTCACTGCTCCTTGGTTGTATCAGTCGCAGTAAAATCCGGGTTGAGCTCCACACTCGTACATCTGAATAGGTGGCCGTTTGGACACTTCTGACATGTTTCGTCATTGACTTCGTAAGAGGGCCTATATATAAAAAAGTGTGTATGTTGCAGAGAGCCGCACAGAGAAAGAGATCATATCACAGTCCCATTACTAGAACCCCAAATTAAATAGCTAATGTGAATCTATTATTTGAAAAAATTATATTTCTACCATTTTGCAAGTGGGGCAAGTAGAAAGATTGTGTTAGTTGCATACAGTGCAACTTGCAAACTGAGAAAAGCTATGAAATAAATTATTCATTTTGACTTGAGGTTGTGAATAATTAGAATGATTAAAATTTAGAGAGACATTTAAGGTAAGAATCCTAAACCTGCCGAATTGCAAGTTTAGGATTAAGTAAAAATATCAATTCACTAGCAGCAGAGTATTTAACAAAGAGTAACTTAATAAACTCAGTGTCAAGAAGAAAAACAAAAGGCTTAAGTAGATAGGCTGTGTTCTGTGAAAACAATACATTTTACCAAGGTCGATGATATTTAGCAATTGTTGCTGTGCCTTATTTGAGGCATGTTGCATAATTCATAGAGGCTCTGAAAGCAAACTGCATTCCTAAAATTATAGAGGTACAGTTAATATGGTTGACAAAAAAACAGCATACCATTTATTTCAAAAACATGAACCAGAAATCCAAACTTCCCACATTGCTTTTCTTTGGCATCACCTGCTAGTCTAGTGTTCTGTTTAGACGGCTGTGCATTTGGCTATTTTATATGCTCCCTTAGACATGTTCAGTCCATTAAATAGAGTACAAACATTCTTTTCACAGCTTTGGTGTAAATAATATTAAACTATCCCTGTATAACACTTGGACATCTCGCAAGGAAAAGATCACACTTTTTTACTGGACAAAGACAATTCTCAATTTAACCCATCCACTTTGTTGGTAAATGGAGTTCTCCTATTCGTTAAGCATAATGTATTTCTTTAGACATGGCCTCTTAGTAGGATTTGTTATGCTTTTTTTCGGAGTTCAATGAGTGGGGGAGGCTGCAAGGGAGAGGAGGTGAGGGTGTTGAAGTAGGAATTTACATAATCTGATTAAATGGGGATTATTTAGTGGCCGCTAAACAGGCTCAATGTGCTTGAGCTGCAAACCTTTACTATTCATTGCTCTTATGGCCCTGCGGAGAAACTGCACCTGCAGGAGCACTGCCTGCAACTCTACTGGGATTGCCACTGTGTGGAGCCCTGGGAGGAGTTCACAGGCTCCCTGCTCCATGTGTACACAGCGAGTAATTGATCTGTCTGGATTAGTCTCAAGCAGGCCTGAAAATGAAAGCTGGACCAGTTAGCGCTATCACTTAAGGTCATCGCGTTCTGAATAAGGCTAACTCGTGCGAGCTTTTAGACAATTACTGTTTAGAGAATATGCTATATAAGTATAAAAATCTGGATGAACCACCAAGCATTACTTTTTCTTTTCACAATAAAAATAAGTCTCCACATATTGGTATATGCAGCTCATAAAATGTAATTTTGAAGTTTGGGTTTACTAAAAAGCAAATATATCACACATAAAGCAATAAAACACTGTTGTGCAGCAAACTTAATCATTGTAGGAACTGGTTGGTAGGAGTCATGTAAACACCCTGATATTTCCTCTTCGGGAAATTTTTGAAATATGGTATATACTGATTTGGCAGTGGGCTATGGCTCTTACTAGGGAAAACCTCTTTCTTACACAAACACTCTATGAGCACTTTGGTGCTGTGACTGTTCCACCATAAATGTAATTTCAATTCTTTATCACCTCAACATTACATTTTCCACCCATTTATGTGTGACAGAATGGGAAGAGGATTTCTATACCCATAAACCAATGGAGAACTGGTCACAAATATGGATATAATCCTATAATAGAGCATTAACTTTACTGCAACCATAGGCACCGCTTACAGAATTTGAAGCAGGTAGTTTTTAGTCTCCACTTGTAAAGCCATAGCTGTTCTAGATTATGTCAGCACCTGCATTACACACTGTAACTTGCAGTATTATTAACTTCATGGACATATCCCAGCTTGACCAAGTCCTAGTTCAGAGTCTGTGGTGTTTTATTTACACTATTCAGTAATAATAGAGAGTACCCCTTTATGGTTTACCTACGCTAAAGAATAGCTACTTTACCTTGCAACCCAACAATTTATTAGGCTAGGCAGAAAACAACTTGGAGTTATTTATATTTTTTGGAACAGACCCTGGGGATATATGATAAATTAAAAACTGACAACAATTGAATTACTGAATAACTGACATGACAAATTACTCAGTGTATGGGCATGTGCCCAGACATTGTTTCTATCTTTTCTATCTCCAAGTTATTTAGTCAGAGAGGGTCTCTGAGATGTTACTTAATTTTACCTCTTCTCTCTTTTATCTATTCCTTTATTTACTAATTATGTAAAAATGAAGGATAATGAACATGAATTCCTACCCCACAAATCCTGTCATATTCTCACCCATTTCTTATATTTTTTTTTCTCTCCACTCACACTACACCCATTAAACTGGATTAATAGGGGCTCACATGTCCCTGTAATGATTTCTTATGGAATCACACAATCAGTGTAATTATGCTATTTTTTAGTCTTACATTAATACTGTATATACACCGGGTAAAATAATGATTGTAAAACAATGTAAAACAATGATTGTAGTTAGTACTGCTATTGATTGATTGATTGTTACGATTTTTTCTTAGAACACTGCACTTTATTTTGTATTTTATATATTGCCTGGTTGAGCTAGCGCCACATTACCCTTTACCATACTTTATTCCGTGTGACAACACTTTTTAAGTTGGCAGATACTCATTAGCCTTTCCTGTTTCATTGAGGGTTTGTGCATTAGTTATTCTTTTCCATGTTTCTAAAGGTGCTATTTCACTACATGTCGTTAACAACCCATGCAATCCATACATACAAAGGAACCAAAAAAAATTCAGAAATTAAGTTATGTGTAATACAATGGAATGAAAGAGGGAAAAGTATTGAACACATGAAGAAAGGGAGGTGCAAAAAGGCATGGAACTCCAAGACACCATCTGTAATCTATCAGCAATTAAAAAGAAATCCTGCCCCTTGTCATTGCAAATTAATATCAGCTGGTTCAGCCTCAACTGATGGCCTATAAAAAGGTGTCTCATAAATTACCAAGGTAACATTTCATGATGGGTAAAATCAAAGAGCTCTCTCAAGACCTTTACAACCTTATTGTTGCAAAACATACTGATGGCACTGGTAACAGGATTTCCAAACTTCTGAATGCTCCAGTGAGAGCTGCTGGGGCCATAATCCTAAAGTGGAAAGAACATAATTTCACCATAAACCGCCATGACCAGGTGCGCCACGCAAGATTTCTGACAGAGGAGTGAAAAGAATTATCAGAAGAGTTGTCCAAGAACCAAGGACCACTTTTAAAGAGCTTCAGAAAGACCTGGAATTAGCAGGTACAATTGTTTCAAAGAAAACAAATAATGCACTCAACCGCCATGGCCTGTATGCATGCTCAGCACATAAGGCTCCATTGCTGAAGAAAAAGCATGCCATCTACCAGTTTGATGAAGATAAAAGGAGGGTGGACATTTCAGCAAGATAATGATCCCAAACACAAAGCCAAGAAAACTCTCAATTGGTTTAAAGAAAGAAAATAAGGCTGCTGGAATGGCCCAGCCAATCACCTGACTTGAATCCAATAGAAAATCTATGGAAATAACTAAAGATCAGAGTTCATAGAAGAGGCCCACAGAACCTTTAGGATTTGAAGACTGTTTGTGTGGAAGAAAGGGCCAAAATTACACCTGACCAATGCATGCCACTAGTTTCTCTATACAGGAGTCATCTTGAAGCTGTGATTACGAACAAAGGATTTTGTACAAAGTATTAAATAAGTTTCATTTAGCGTGTACAATACTTTTTCCCTGCGTCATTCCATTTTATTACACAAAACCTCATTTCTAAACTTATTTGTTTTGGTTTCTTTGTTTGTATGGATTGCATGGGTTGTTACTGACATGTGATGAAAATTTCATGTCAATAGCACCTTTAGAAATATATTTACCTAGAAAAATGGTGACATGTTCAATACTTAATTTTACCCACTGAATATATATTTAAATAGAAAAATGTACAATTAAATGTTGCAATGTAGCATTGATGCATTAGCAGAGGAACTAAGACTAGAGTATACAAGCTCCATTGAGCTGGAAGCTCTGGACACTAATCTGGGTCTAGACATTGGAAGTAATTAATAAAAATGGCTGAAGCGGCCCATAATATAATAGTATATTGTGTCACTACACCAGGCACTTACAGATTTGGCATAAAAACCTGTTGTTTTGTCTTATATGTAAAATGCTGCAAGTCAAAGAACTTTTTATAGTTCGGGACCATTCACACCAAGTGTGGTAGGTCTGAGTTGGACACACTGCGCTGCAGCCAATAGAACTTAATGAAATGTCATTGTGTCCACAATACAAGTGTGCATGGGAGTAACTGTGATCAGCAGAGTGGCCTGAGTCTCTTTAGGTGGCTGGAGCCGCGAGGTGCTGTGTGCAAACAGCCCATTCATGTCTACGGGAACACAGCAGATGCATGGACACAGCATAGCTGTTCTCAGGACCATTCACCTGCACCCGCACAGCTGTCAAATTGAGAAAGAACGGCTTTTTGTGCAGCCGCTTCGTTCCCATAGACATAAATGGACTAGCCGCATGTAGCACCTGGCAGTACCAGCTGCTTAAAGATAGGGCCCACTCAAGGACTATCGGTGTAAGTGCCTCCGTGTGAATGAGGCCTTTACGTATCCACATGAGCATAGTGCACTGAAGTGGTAGTATATTTAACATTGCTACGAAGAAAAAATAGTATATTAACCACTTGCGGACCACCCACTGTAAATATACTGCGGCAGGGCAGGGCCGCTCTGTGCCAGATCACATTCCAAGTATGTGATCTGACACTTCCGGGACTGGGGCATGCATGGCAGGCGCCGGCGACCCGCTCCTGCTGTGTTCACACACAGCGGGAGCCCAGCGGCTGTACTGCGGACTCGATGTCCGCCAGCACCCGCCGATTATACAGTACACAGGCAGAACAGCAATCCGGCTATGTAAACAAGACAGATTCTCGTTCTGACAGTAGGGAAGGTATTAATCCTGTGTTCCTGTGAAGCAGGAACATGGATCTATGCCTTCCCCTAGTCAAAGCACCTCCCACACAGTGAGAAAGCACTGACTAGACACACAGTTAACCCTTTGATCGCCCCTGATGTTAACCCCTTCCCAGCCAGTGTCATTAGTGCAGTGACCATGCATATTTTTTAGCACTGATCACTGTATTAGTGTCAATGGTCCCTAAAAAGTGTCAGTTAGTGTCCAATTTGTCTGCCGCAATATCACAGTCCTGCTATAAGTTACTGATCGCCGCCATTACTAATAAAAAAAAAAAACGCTTCTGGAAGAATGCTCAAACATTCCCATATAGACACACCCCTAAATCTTGTGGACAGCCTTCCCAGAAGATTTGAAGCTATAGCTGCAAAGGGTGGGCCAACTCAATTTTGAACCCTACGGACTAAGACTGGGATACCATTAAAGTTCATGTGCGTGTAAAGGCAGGCACCCCAATACTTTTGTTAATATAGCGTATATGGTCAGATTGCATATACAGTAATCAATACACTATTCTTTCAGCTTTTATTCTTATGTGCTGCAGCAAAGGTTAAAATACCCTGTCATGGTAGCTTTTTGGAGAGTCAGACCATGGCTCTCACACAGAAGCAGCAACCCAGGTCTATAGTAGTCTGATGCATCCTCCTACACACTGTTCCAATCAGTAGCATTACTCTGGGAGCTAGAGCACAGTTGATTGAAGCAATGTGCAGTGGTTTGCAATTTGAGGGAGTTGCATTTATGAAAAATTTTCTTTGTGTAGCTCTAGTGCTATTGACTATAATGTTACAGATCAGATCATGCAATGGGGGGTTGTTAAATGTATGTGACATTTTCTTTGTTTACCTCCAGTGCCATATAATCATACACATGTAGCTATGCATTTTATATGGGGAGTCATTGGTCACAGGTGTTTTAGTAAGCTTTTAAAGATAAAGTAAAAGGAGGGGGTTTGGGGGAATTTTATACAACGGAACCTTACTACTTATTGTATCTGCTGCCTAGATAAAATATTTCACATATAGAAGGAAACGGTTTCCATTTAAAAAATAACAATAATAATATCAAAAACAAGGTTGGAAATCTCATTTAGAATCAATATTAACTTTTTTCATCGCCGTATGGTTTAGCATAAAGATAATATAAGGTGTACTTATTATTTTACTGTAGGACCATTTGTAAGTGTCAAAACTACAATTATTCCTGCACTGCCGATAAATAGCAGGAGCAAAATACTTTTTCTTCTCTTGTCATATGGAATATTCTGTCACTGCCTACTCCAAATACAATTATTTTCATACAAATGCATTTTTTTATAATTTTTTCAATCCAGTTATCTGATTCTACCAGTCGAACATTTATTTTGAGCAGCATAGAAGTAAAAAAAAAAGCTTTTCTCTAACAGCAGTAACTTCTCTCACTATAAATCTCACCCAATGACAAGCCAGCGCAGCGCGTTGCCAGTGGCCAGGGGAACACAATTCCTAGGAATTATTGTCAAGCCAAAGCAAATGTTTGTCCTTTCAGATTTACAAATGGTTGTAATGGCTTTTCAATAACAGGCTTGTCTAAGTTTTGTTATGGTTTTATGTGCATATGTGTACTCAGAGAACAGCACATTTATGGATAGCACTTTAATACATATTCAGTTTTGTGCAAAACCCAATTTATAAGTCTTGTCCCCTTTTAGCTCATATTAACTATAATTTAGGAGTCTTTCTGCCTGCTTGCTGTATTTAGGTCGCTATTTGTCTGAAGGGAGCAGACAGCAGGGTCTGGGAAGCAGTGCCTATATGTAGCTTTTGATTCCACTTTTTTTGCTGGAAAAAAAAATCACTAAAGCAAACTGTTCACTGGAGATAAGGATTTGTAGAAGTCTGCATGGCACTGATAAGACTAGCTCCCTTCACTGAAAGATTATTTGTTAAGAACCTGTGTTAAATAAAATACAGTCAAAAGGCTTAACACTATCACTCATTTTCATCCCTACGCCCTCTCGGCCTTACTGAATTTTCTCATGAATAATGCTATGCTGAGCTCAGCATGCATGTTTGATGAATAATAGCTATGTTGCCGATTTGCACTCTCACAAGAATTTTGTTTGGGCATGATGGTAATATAGTCTAATACATTCTTCTTTCACTTTTCTTAGCAGTTTCTAGCAGAACACTTATGTTTCTGAAAATGTATCATCAGTGCTATTTTTTTTATGTGTTTGTATGTATATATTTTAATTAACAGGATTATATAGGGGTAATTATATAAGGAGAACAAAAAAATATTTACTAATCAATGAGTATGGGGGCAAGTTGCCAGCTTTGTTTAAGTTCATGCAGATAGAATTTTAAATGCTACTATCTCCTCTGTTCATATCATTAGTATATGTAGCTGCTAGTTCAAGTTTCTTTTATGAGGAAGTGAATGCTTTTTTGTAAAATCTGCTAATTATGATCACATTTTTGCTGACTATGTAGGTTTTCTGGGGTAAAACAAAATTCAGTATAACAAAAAAAAAAGACTTCAACTTGAAATGTACAATACAGTACAGGAAACAGGCCCTTTTAAATCTTGACCATTGGATATAAGCTACCACCTTCAGGTGAGGACACTGGCAAACAAGACAGCCCAAATAACCCCTCCTGTTTCCAGCAATCCCCAGTCTTTCAGCAAGCAATAGAGAAGGAAAAGGCCAGGACAGAGGAAAGAGTGCTCTATGTCCTGTAATGTACTCCAGGAAAAGGATTTTACAAGTAAGTCAAAAATCATTATTTCATAATCATACAGTACTGGACACAGCCTCTTTTAAATCTTGACCATGAGACGTCTCCAAGCAAAACAGAGGAGGGATGGGCAACACAGCAGAGAATGCCAAAAGGCCAAAACAAGGGAACCAGGTTCCCAACTCAAATAGCATCTTGAAGCACCTTGCAGCCAAAGCTGGCATTAGCTAAGATCTGAAAATCAAGCTGATAAAACTTCACAAACATTGTGAACAGAGGACCAGGTGACAGCCTTGCAAATTTGAGAAACAGATGCCTGGTGCTCAAAAACCCAAGAAGCACTGTCTAAACAACTCATGCAAACCTTAACCAGGTCCACACCGGGCCATTGTAAAATGATGCCGGCAGGAACATTCCGTCCCTCCGGGTGGACGTCATATGCCGTCCGCCCGGTCTCACCACTCTTACGCACCCCTGGGGACGGCAAGCGGCGATCGGTGATGATGGCTCTTTACCATGTGACCAGCTGTGTCCAATCACAGCTGGTCACATGAGCTGTAGTCAATCTCGCCGCTCGTGCGCACCCCCCGGGGGTGCACAGAGCGGCGATCGGGGATGAGGCGTCTCCCTCGGACACAGCCCCTCCCCAATCAGGGTAAAGCACCAATGAATTTGGCTCTTAACCACGTGACCAGCTGTGTCTAATTACAGCCAGTCACAAATGACAACAAACGGCTGTAGTCCTGTTTCCGGGTTCTCCTCATCAGTGAGTGAGGAGGAGACCTGGCTAAAAAAAAACACAGTATAGTGCCCGATCCCCCCCCCCCAAATAAAGAGGACCTATCACAACAAATCAGAGTACCTGTCTACCTGTCACAGCCCATCAGCATACTTGTCACAGCCCATCAGAGTACCTTTCACAGCCCATCAGAGTACCTGCCACCAACATTAGAGTACCTGTCACCAGCATCAGAGTACCTGTTACCAGCTCTTCTGAGTACCTGTCACCAGTCTGTCTGAGTACCCGAGTACCTATCTCCAGCTCATCAGAGTATCCAAATACCTATCTCCAGCTCACCTGAGTACCCGAGTACCTGTCACCAGCCCATCAGAGTACCCGAGTACCTGTCATCAGCCCACCGGAGTACCCGAGTACCTGTCACCATCCCATTAGAGTACTCGAGTACCTGTCACCGGCCCATCAGAGTACCCGAGTACCTATCTCCAGCTCATCAGAGTACCCAAATACCTATCTCCAGCTCACCTGAGTACCCAAGTACCTGTCACCAGCCCATCAGAGTACCCGAGTACCTGTCACCAGCTCATCAGAGTACTCGAGTCACCTAGCCCGTCTGAGAACTCGAGTACCTGTCACCAGCCCATCAGAGTACCCAAGTACCTGTCACCAGCCCAACGGAGTACCCGAGTACCTGTCACCAGCCCAAAAGATTACTTCAGTACCTGTCACCAGCCCATCAGAGTACCCGAGTACCTGTCTCCAGCCCAAAGTACCCGAGTACCAATCTGCAGCTGATCAGAGTACCCGAGTACCTGTCTCCAGCCCATTAGAATACCTGAGTACCTATCTGCAGCCCATCAGAGTACCCGAGTACCTGTCACCAGCTCATCAGAGTACTCGAGTCACCTAGCCCATCTGAGAACTCGAGTACCTGTCACCAGCCCATCAAAGTACCCAAGTACCTGTCACCAGCCCAACAGAGTACCCGAGTACCTGTCACCAGCCCAAAAGATTACTTGAGTACCTGTCACCAGCCCATCAGAGTACCCGAGTACCTGTCTCCAGCCCAAAGTACCTGAGTACCAATCTGCAGCTCATCAGAGTACCCGAGTACCTGTCTCCAGCCCATTAGAATACCTGAGTACCTATCTGCAGCCCATCAGAGTACCCGAGTACCTGTCTCCAGCCCATCAGAGTACCCGAGTACCTATCTGCAGCCCATCAGAGTACCCGACGACCTTTTTGCAGCCCATGCCTCATAGAATGTACGTCGGGGTGTTTGCTTTCCACAATGGGGCATTTTGTTGGTAATTCCACTGTGCTCCAGGGCCTTCAAGGGTGTGATAGGTCATCAAGAAATGAGATGTGTCATTTATGCTCCTACAATGGTTTTCTATGGCTCTGAGGAAGAGGAAAATCCTTGAAACGCATTAGCGGAATATTCACCTTTTATCTTTTGTATGGGCGTTATTTTATATGTATTACCGTTTGTTTTAGTACTATTATGCTTGTAACTCAGCCACCTATGAATACTTAGTATTTTCTGTATATACCAATTTGTTTCAAATAAACGTTTTAAAAGGATTCATTCATCAGGCCACACGCCTTCCTTATCTCTCTTGTGTGTAAAAGTCTCACACATATGGTATCGCTACTCGGGACGAGTAGCAGAATATATATTTGGGGTGTAACTTTTGCTATGTACATGCTATGTGTTAGAAATATCTTATGAATTGACAAATTTGTGTAAAAAAAAAAAAAAAAAAAAAAAGTTTTCATGTTTTCATTTTCTTTCCACATTTTTCAAAAACTTTTGGGAGAAAATGGCATATTCAAAAGACTCACAATGCCTCATAGAATATATGTTGGGGTGTTTACTTTCCAAAATGGGGTAATTTTGTGGGTAATTTCAATGTCCTGGTGCTCCAGGACCTTCAAAATTGTGATAGGTCATCAGGAAATGAGATGTGTAATTTACAGTATCTCACAAAAGTGAGTACACCCCTCACATTTTTGTAAATATTTTATTATATCTTTTCATGTGACAACACTGAAGAAATGATACTTTGCTACAATGTAAAGTAGTGAGTGTACAGCTTGTATAACAGTGTATATTTGCTGTCCCCTAAAAATAACTGAAAACACAGCTATTAATGTCTAAACCGCTGGCAACAAAAATGAGTACACCCCTGAGTAGAAAATGTCCAAATTGGGCCCAATTAGCCATTTTTCCTCCGCTGTGTCACGTTACTCGTTAGTGTTACAAGGTTTCAGGCGTGAATGGGGAGCAGGTGTGTTAAATTTGGTGTTATCGCTCTCACTCTCTCATACTGGTCACTGAAAGTTCAACATGGCACCTCATGGCAAAGAACTCCCTGAAGATCTGAAAAAAAAGAATTGTTGCTCTACATAAAGATGGCCTAGGCTATAAGAAGATTGCCAAGATCCTGAAATTGACTGTGCCTAGACCATACAGCAGTTTAACAGGACAGGTTCCACTCAGAACAGGCCTTGTCATAGTCGACCAAAGGAGTTGAGTGCACATGCTCAGCGTCATATCCAGTGATTGTCTTTGGGAAATAGACATATGAGTGCTGCCAGTATTGCTGCAGAGGTTGAAGGGGTGAGGGGTCAGCCTGTCAGTGCTCAGCCCATACACCGCACTCTGCATCAAATTGGTCTGCATGGCTGTTGTCCCAGAAGGAAGCATCTTCTAAAGATGATGCACAAGAAAGCCCACAAACAGTTTGCTGAAAACAAGCAGGCTAAAGACATGGATTACTGGAACCATGTCCTTTGGTCTGATGAGACCAAAATAAACTTATTTGGTTCAGATGGTGTCAAGCATGTGTGGCGGCAACCAGGGGAGGAGTACAAAGACAAGTGTGTCTTGCCTACAGTCAAGCATGGAGGTGGGAGTGTCATGGTCTGGGGCTTCATGCGTGCTGCCGGCACTGGGGAGCTACAGTTCATTGAAGGAACCATGAATGCCAACATGTACTGTGACATACTGAAGCAGAACATGATCCCCTCCCGTCGGAGACCGGGCCGCAGGGCAATATTCCAACATGATAACAACCCCAAACACACCTCCAAGACGACCACCGTCTTGCTAACAAAGCTGAGGATAAAGGTGATGGACTGGCCAAGCATGTCTCCCGACCTAAACCCTATCGAGCATCTGTGGGGCATCCTCAAATGGAAGGTGGAGGAGCACAAGGTCTCTAACATCCACCAGCTCTGTGATGTCGTCATGGAGGAGTGGAAGAGGACTCCAGTGGCAACCTGTGAAGCTCTGGTGAACTCCATGCCCAAGAGTGTTATGACAGTGCGGGCCCAGTTTGGACATTTTCACTTGGGGATGTACTCACTTTTGTTGCCAGCGGTTTAGACATTAATGGCTGTGTGTTGAGTTATTTTGAGGGGACAGCAAATTGACACTGTTATACAAGCTGTACACTCTACTTTACATTGTAGCAAAGTGTAATTTCTTCAGTGTTGTCACATGAAAAGATATAATAACATTTTACAAAAATGTGAGGGGTGTACTCACTTTTGTGAGATACTGTATGTTTCTAGAACGCCTGATGGTGCTCCCTGTACGTTGGGCCTCTGTAGGCCTTTACCAGGGAATGTGTGATCAGTCTCTGAAAGAGAATGGCCACTGTCCAGACTTCACCTTTCAGGATGTTCAAGGCCAAATACGTCCCGCAGAATATTGTCTGAGATGAAACTTCCATGCCTTGCACATGCTAACTAAGCTCTCAAGGTGCAGTAAAACACTTTCTGGGAAGCTTAGGCGGTGTAGGAGTCAGAGAGACCCTGATATTTCAGGACCAGAACTTATTTCATAGAGTCAGCAATGTAAATTAGTGAGTGTACAGCTTGTATAACAGTGTAAATTTGCTGTCCCCTCAAAATAACTCAACACACAGCTATTAATGTCTAAACTGCTGGCAACAAAAGTGAGTACACCCCTGAGTGAAAATGTCCAAATTGGGCCCAATTAGCCATTTTCCCTCCCCAATGTCATGTGACTCGTTAGTGTTACAAGGTCTCAGGTGTGAATGGGGAGCAGGTGTGTTCAGTTTGGTGCTGGCTCCCTCACTCTCTCATACTCGTCACTGGAAGTTCAACATGGCACCTCATGACAAAGAACTCTCTGAGGATCTGAAAAAAAAGAATTGTTGCTCTACATTAAGATGGACTGGCCAAGCATATCTCTAGACCTAAACCCTATTGAGCATCTGTGGGGCATCCTCAAATGGAAGGTGGAGGAGCGCAAGGTCTCTCACATCCACCAGCTCTGTGATGTCTTCATGGAGGAGTGGAAGAGGATTCCAGTGGCAACCTGTGAAGCCCAATTTGGACATTTTCACTTAGGGGTGTACTCACTTTTGTTGCCAGTGGTTTAGACATTAACGACTGTGTGTTGAGTTATTTTGAGGGGACAGCAAATTTACACTGTTATACAAGCTGTACACTCACTACTTTACATCATAGCAAAGTGCCATTTCTTCAGTGTTGTCACATGAAAAGATGTAATAAAATATTTACAAAAATGTGAGGGGTGTACTCACTTTTGTGAGATACTGTACATTCATTTGGCCTCATTTAAAGTCACAAACCCCTTTTCCCCTTTTTTCAACCTCATCATGGCCTTGTGCATGGCCAGCACCCATCCTAATTTCCTTCTGTCTGACGTCCACCATGAGGATCAAGGGATCCCCTGTTAGGGTACTTACAACCTTAGTCAGTGCAAAGACTGTTGCCACAGACCATAAGGGGAGCAGCTGTCCTGAGTCCCTTAACAGAGATTGGTTGTTAACCCAGTGAGGGCTGATTCGTAGACCTGAGCCATGGATTAAAGCAGAGTAGCAGCTAGAGCTGTGGGGTGCCTGTCTTTAACAAAGTAATGTGCTCAAGAAGGTGCCCTCAGCCAGGGCTGTGTACCTCCCACAGGTACAGGCGGGACTATGCACACAGAATAGGCCATTGCGTATCTGAAAGCTTAACTGGAATTGCACTAAAATCATCCTGCTATGCAGAAAGTGGCAAATACTATACTATCGCAGACTGTTTAAAGTGGTGCATGCTAGAATATGCTGTAAAAAAATATGTAAAAAGTGTTACAGCCCTGTGACACACTGCCTCTAGCCTAAGGTGTTCTCGCTGCTCAAGGCAGCAGTCAGTGTCCAGGGACTATTCCCAAGCTGGGGGGGGGGGATAACTAGGTGTGAGGGGGATGCTTCTCCCACTTCAAAAGAGCATACCATGTCCTCCAAGGAAGGGTCTTCAGTGACTGGAGCTACCGGAATGCAGATTGCCACTGCCCTAGACCTGAAGAACTCTCTACAGCTAACTACAGCATAATGTACTGTTGTATCAAGGGTAAATGTCATAAGAAGGATCCAGTGGCAAGACACAACGTTACAAGCCAGCCCCACATTTCCATTTTATAGACATTTCTTGCAGCGAGGTCCATGTATAGTTTCCTAAGGCACTGCCGTGGAGCAACTGATCCAAAAGTGCAAGTATTGCCTCAGCGGTGTTGATGCAGCCAGGTGGAGAAGGGTTTTTCTGTGTGAAGAACAAAGCAAAGTCTTCAGTCTTTCTATAAATTCAGAAATATAGGCCAGAAGCCTGCTCTCAGTACAGAGAGGTCATCCATCACCTAAACACAGTAGCAAAAACTGAAGATTATTGGGAGTGGGAGGGTTATATGGGCTGTCCTAACAACTTTGGTTGCCAATGTCCTCACCTGAAGGTGGCAGAATATAACTCATAGTCAAGATTTACTGTAGCTTGTAGATCAAAGATGTGTAAAGAGTAATTCACATAATCCAGTCCCAAACCTTTTTTTTTATCTGGCAATGCACAGGAGCTTTATTGCTGAAAGATTTATTGCACAGCTATGGCTGAGCATGCAGGTCAGTTTTATACATTGTAAGGATTTTAGCAAATGTCTTTGTATATCATAACCTTACCTTCCTCTGTCTGATAAAAACTCACACCTACATTCCACTAATTTTCTGTTTCCTGTGTGGGAGGGTCTGCATGTTTTATTTAAAGAAACCCAGTTGCCAAAGTATTCCTTGTATAGACTACTGTGACCACTTATGTAAGGTTGAATTTCTTCACTGACCACAAAAATAAAGGCATACTACAATTTTCGCTACCCAATTCTCTTTTCTTTTTGTTATTATTATTAATAGTTTCATTTTATGATTATTACCGACAATAGTTTTGGCGCATAAAGGTAAAAAAATAACCAGCTAAGTGTCAAATGTGTTAGGTAGACCTCATTCTATATTCTTTTATTTGTTCAAATGTCTATAACTTACCAAATCCTGATAACACATGATGGGCTGTAATAGAAATTTTTAGCAGGGGTTCCCTAAGATTTGATTTTTTTTTAAGCAAGCTTCTGGGGAATAAAAGGTTAAGAAAGGCTGCACTAGATGGTCTAAAATTGCTAAATGAACAATTGTGAACATATGGTATAGCATGCATATGAAAATCACAATATATGTTACCTTTAGGTAACCATAGCACAATAACTGAAAATGAAGATTCATAAAAATATAGTATTTTAAATAAACACCAAAATGTTTGTTGAGATAGAAAATATTCAGTATAAGTAATAAAACTGGTTTACAGCATAACAATACAAACAGTTTTATGTATCAAACATAGCGTGGTAGGCAAAGTACTGTTTATTCTGTTTTCAGGGATTATGTAGAGCTATATTTGTCTCTTATTCTTTTTAAGTGTTACGTTAAAGCAATATCCAGCTTCTGAGCATTGAGTGGATACTAGTAAAACAACACCTGCTACATTTTCCTCGCCATGGACCAGACATTTAAGGATTTATTGGTATGACTTCTAGCTAGAAGGTCAATGTATTGTCCTGCCATTACAGCCTGAGATCACATTTAAAGCTTTTAATGAAAGTACAGCAAAACATGAAAAAAGGATAACATATCTTCATGTAGTAATGGTCAAGTTATCAAATAGTATTTACATGATGACTCCAAAACATAACAGTAGTGCAATTTACTAAAACCAGCACACCCTTACCTATACTTATACAACAGCCATGTGTCATGTGTAGAACCTTGATACACTGTAAATAGGAACCCACAAAATGCTACACGTGTGTAAGTGGTGTGGATAGCTCAGATTAATCATGGCTGGTGATGACGGCAGTGGTGGTGGGAGCACAGATAAATCATGGACAGGATCAAATGAAACCACCAAGCTCCTCATTCACTCCCTTGTTATCTCTCGCCTTGACTATTGCAACTCCGTTCTCATTGGCCTACCTCTTCATAGGCTATGCCCTCTTCAGTCTATCATGAATGCTGCTGCCAGACTTATCCACCTTACCAACCGCTCAGTGTCTGCCAACCCTCTCCTCCAATCCCTACACTGGCTCCCAATCACCCAGCGAATTAAATTCAAAATACTAACCACAACATACAAAGCCATTCACAACTCTGCCCCAAGCTACATCACTAATCTTGTCTCCACATATCATCCAAATCGACCTCTCCGCTCTTCTCAAGACCTCCTGCTTTCAAGCTCTCTCATCTCCTCCTCCCATGCTCGTCTCCAGGATTTCTCCAGAGCCTCTCCCATCCTCTGGAACTCGCTACCTCCATCTATCCGGCTATCCCCTACTCTTGCTACCTTCAGGCGATCCCTGAAAACTCATCTCTTCAGGAAAGCCTATCACGTCTCCAACTAATCTCCTACAACTTCCACCAGCTCATTCCCCCCAGTTACAACCTTTTGTACCACCTGCCCCACCCTATTAGATTGTAAGCTCTTCTGAGCAGGGCCCTCTTAATCCTCCTTTATTTTATTGTATTATAACTGTATTGTCTCCCTTTTATATTGTAAAGTGCTGCGTAAACTGTTGGCGCTATATAAATCCTGTATAATAATAATAATCTTAATGTTGATGGGCAAAGACAAAAAGTTATTCTGGTTATGTGGTTTAGCATATTGGCTAATGTGTATCTTAGCCACACCATCACAATAAAACCATGGACAATTTTAATAGATGAGCAAATTAGTTTTCTAAACTGTGGTAAGTGTGTCCATCATGATTTCCTCACTAGAACACTAAATGCATTGCTTCTAATATATTGTCAGTTAATGCATGTGTGGGCTAAAAACATGCATGCATCATACATCCTTGGAAGAGCATAACTGGGGTAGGCAATAATGGAAAAGGACCTGGGTGTTCTGGTAATGATACTATTTCTTTAACAAGTAAAATTCTTTCTTGTAATAAAAAAAGTATAGGCTCCAGAGGGAGAGAGAGAAAGAGAGAGACCCTGAGCATGTGCAGACTGAACGCCCACAGCCTGGAAATCAAATTAGAACAGCACAGACAGACCTACAAGCCCAGGGAAAGTAGACTGTGCCAGCAATGTGACCAGGGGGTCCTGGAAGATGAGCCCCAAGTACTCATCAGCGAGGGACACTCACTTCCAGAGAATCTCTGCTCTCATCCCGGACTTAAGTTCTATAGAAGAGAGGAGGAAACTTCATATTCTACTGGGAGAAGAGAAGCCAATGGTGAAAAGAGCTGCACAATATGGGACAGCGTGTCACAGACTGAGAGGGACATGAAAAACTGAGGACTTAAAGTGATACTAAAGTCTCTCTTTTTTTTTTTTTTTTTTTAGTTTCTAATAACAAACCTGTTATACTTACCTGTTCTGTGCAGTGGTTTAGCAGGTCTTTCTCTTCTCAGGTCCCTTTTCAGAGCTCATGGCCCGTCTGTCCTGCTGAGTGCCATGACAGCAAGTAGCTTGCCATGGGGGTTTCCTAGCCAAGCCGCAGCTCCCTGTGTCCATTCAGACACGGAGCCGTGGCCCTGCCCCCTTTCTCTCCTTATTGGCTCACTGATTTTGATTGACAGCAGTGGGAGCCAATGGTGCCGCACTGCTATGTCAGCCAATGGGGAGGGGAGTCCCGGACAGGCGAGTCTCTTGCACAACATCGCTGGATCTAGATGGACCTCAGGTAGGTATCAGGGGAGCTGAGTCTGGCTGCTGCACACTGAAGGTTTAAACTGCTGCCTTTATAACCATTTTTAAAATCCATTACATGGACTCTTCCCCTGTCCCCTTTATATTACCCCTTATCCTCCAAAGACTGCCCTAGAGAAACCCCTCCCCCCTGCTTCCCATAAAAAGTCTACTGCTCTGGCAATGCTAATATGTATTCGATCCTGCCAATAAAGCTTATTTGAATTGAAGTGAGGCCTCATCTAGAATATGAAGTTCAGTTTTTGGAACCAGTAAATAAAAAGGTTGTTGGGGAACTGGAGAGACATCAGAGAAAGAAAACTAAACTAATAAGAGGCATGGAAGACCTCAGCTTTGGACAGAGTAAGTAAAACCTTGGATTGCGAGCAAAATTTGTTCCAGAAATATGTTTGTAATCTAAAGCACTTTTATGTCAAAGCGAATTTTATCCATAAGAAATAACGGAAACTCAAATGAATCGTTCCACAACCATTTATTCATAGGTCCTTTTGTTTATATTCCATATAAAAAGATTATAGCAATGTAACCTGGTTGTGTAACCATAAAATGTCCGGGAACCGTAAGACTTCACAGGCACAGTGCACTTTATAATTAGCTCTATTATTTTACTCTATGGTACGCATATTCATATGGGGGGTTGGTGTGATGTTTTAGTTAAATAAACGTTTTAAGCAATATTACACTATGTGGACATTCTATTCCTCCCATATGTTTGATTGGAGTTACTGAGAGTGTTACTGACATCTGGTGGTCGTTTAGAAGTGGTGTTAGAAGTATTTCTGGTGAGTGCATTTCCATAGGGGAGGTTTCCCTCACGTGGTGAAGTGTTTGGTTGAAGACCCCCCCCCCCCCTTCACAGAACACAGCTGAAGCTATTATAGATCTCCACTACTGCTCCAAAATTGCTCATATAAGAACAAAATATGAAAGCGTGTCCTCGGGTGGATACGAAGCGCTGCTGCAATATTGAAAGGAACTATTCATTTAGGACTTTTTTTATTGCCTATATCCATATTCAACCATTTAAGTAGCTGCTTTTTTTGTTTAAACTACACCAATACTGTTTGTGAATTTATCCAGGGCGCTGAGTGATGTTTTGATAGGCGGGCATATTAACATCTTTTATTTACAGTTTGCACTTATTTGGACTATGTTTTAACCCCTAATGCCTAGGTGGTTGGTGCACATTATGTTTTTCCCATTATGTATTTGTATATTGAAAGAATACAACTATTTATTTAAGTATATTTATTTGCTCTTAACTTACAGCGCTCAATCATAAATCAAAATTAATAAAATAAAATTGTATTTTACAAAACAAAATATAAGTGTCCATTAAAGTGCAACATCAACTGTGTCCATTAAAAGTGCAACTTTCAATTGTCCTCTTTCATCATTGAAAAAACTGCTCTGTGCAAGTTGTGCAAAACATCGCCATTGCAATTTATCATTTGCTTTTGTGCTTCACTCCACCTCTGTGTGCCACCACCAGACTCCAGAACCCACCAGACAACCATGACCCCCCCACCCCCCCAAAATGGAGTAGGTCTGTGTCCACTTTTATCCCCAAGGGGTTAAGCATCCATGGCTGCACCACTTCTTCTTCACAATACCATCAGTAATGTCAAAAATTAAGGGAGAGAAAGGCTCCAATAGTGTAAAACCTTTTTATTTAAGCGACTAATATATTAAAAAAATAACACTAGCTGTTATTCTCACATTTATATGTGCATTCCCCCATGCACCCAGGTTTAACAGCTATAAAGAGTTACAAGCCAGCTCCACTATAGCTAGTGTGAGTGCGGTTTTGTCGTAATGACCTCTTGAGAAGGCGTTGAACGTCATTACATATGTACAGGTGGAGCTACGGGTGACGTTGTTCAGCTGGGGACATCTGGAAGTGGTGAGATACCTGTATTGATCGGGAAAACGAACTGACTTCACAGTCAAAAACATGCTGGCAAGCCACACATCAATATCTTCAAAATAGAAAACTGTTAGGCACTAATGTTCAGTAGAAACACACAAATCAGAGCGCTATATAAATAATGACCACAAGATGGTGGTGTAATGTCTCGATATAACTGTTCTAAGTCGTAAAGTCTCACAAATTGATCATTTGTGCAAATATATCCAAAAAAAAAAACGTTTATTGCAATTCAAAAAATGGCATCATAAGCCTTGTGGGGTAAAAGGGTTAAAACGGTAAGCTTGCATTAATAAGACTGTATGGTGGGGGCAAAAACATAGGATGTTGCATACCAGCCCATGGAAGTGGAGAACATCAGGGATGACAGTTGGTGTATGATTCAATCGATGATATGCCCAGGGCAACTTCAGGGGAGCTCCAGGGATGTTCTTACCAATGACAGGATGGATAGGGGGAGCAGTAGCTGGCCACTGACCCATGCATCGGAAATGAAGCCACGGGCTGGAAGCGACCCAACAGGAATTGCTGGAGGGCCGAGAGGAAGCCACAACCACTGAACCAAAACGAGGCTTTGATAGCATGCTACCAGGTTACCATGGCATACAGAAGCTCCTACACTTTTTTAAGCATCAAGCTTTGAGTGATGCAGATCGCTGTGTGATTCTATCGCATAGCAAAAATGCACCGCGTTGGAGGTGCCATCAGCGGCAGCCCGTTCATATGGGGCGCAGGGGCACCGCCCCCCTAGTCTATGCATCCGGTCCCTAATCAACATGCAGGGCACCGGACGTATGGATTCCAATGGGTATTTTTTTTTTTTAGAAGCACGTGATTAGAGCCTGAGGCTCTAATTGGCTCCAAAAAAGGGTGGGCACTGTGCCCCGAGCCCACCCAGTTGTGTGACAATAGGAAATTAATATTCGCTATTATCTTCCTAATTCTCCTCCTGGCCAATCAGAGACCTGGTTGGCCAAGAGGAGAAGCGATCCTATTGGCCGCCAAGGTGGTAGAGGAGATGCAGAGAAAGCTGCCGCCTGGAAGAAGTGCTGCCCGCAACCTAGATGGGGTAATTGATCGGTAGATGGCGGACAGGTGATTGGTAGATGGCAGTCAGGTGATTGGTAGATGGAGGACAGGTGATTGGTAGATGGCAGTCAGGTGATTGGTAGATGGCAGTCAGGTGATTGGTAGATGGCAGTCAGGTGATTGGTAGATGGTGGACAGGTGATTGGTAGATGGTGGACAGGTGATTGGTAGATGTACCACCTAATATCTCTATTTTTATGTGGAATATCTCAGAAATGATGTGAGATCTAACATTAAAACCACTTGATCTTACCGGATCTAATGAATATCTATTAGCCTGAATGATTTTTGGCCAGAAAATTTGATAAGGGGGGGGCTGGCCTCATTAATCACTTAATAAGTCTCCAAATATGTGAAATCTAACGTTAAAACAACTTGATCTTACCGGATCTAACAAATAGCTTCCAAAATAGTTAACTGTTTGGTCAATTTTTTGATAAGGGGGGGCGGATGACGGGTTATCCCCCCCAGCAAATAACTGTTAATATTGCTTCTTCTGTGTGAGATCTAACGCAAACAACGGTTGATCTAACCTGATTTAACAAAGATCTAACAAACTGCATAAGATTTTTTTCAAAATTTTGATATGGGGGGGGGACCAACCCGGCAGAGGTCTTTTTATACCTGTAAAGTTAAAAGTACCGGTTTGACTTCAACACCCCTTGTCTATAAAAAAAACCCAGTGATTATTAACCACTTCAGCCCCGGTAGGATTTACCCCCTTCCTGACCAGAGCACTTTTTACAATTTGATACTGCGTTGTTTTAACTGCTAATTGCGCGGTCATGCAATGCTGTACCCAAACGAAATTTGTGTCCTTTTTTTCCCACAATAGAGCTTTCTTTTGATGGTATTTGATCACCTCTGTGGTTTTTATTTTTGCGCTATAAATGGAAAAAGAACGAAAATTTTGAAAAAAAATGATTTTTTGTAAAAAAATCCAACAAACTCAATTTTAGTCATACATTTAGGCCAAATGTATTCGGCCACATGTCTTTGGTAAAAAAAAATGTCAATAAGCGTATATTTATTGGTTTGCGCAAAAGTTATAGCGTCTACAAACTAGGGTACATTTTCTGGAATTTACACAGCTTTTGGTTTATGACTGCCTATGTCATTTCTTGAGGTGCTAAAATTGCAGGGCAGTACAACCCCCCCCCCCCCCCCCAAATGACCCCATTTTGTAAAGTAGACACCCCAAGGAAATTGCTGAGAGGCATGTTGAGCACATTAAATATTACATTTTTTTGTCCCATTTTTTTGTTCAAGTGATTGAATAATGATAAAAAAAAAAATTACAAAAAGTTGTCACTAAATGATATATTGCTCACACATGCCATGGTTATATGTGAAATTGCGCCCAAAAATACATTTAGCTGCTTCTCCTGAGTATGGAAAAAAAAACCAGGCACCGCCTTCAGGATTTCTAAGGGTGTAAATGTTTGATTTCACTCCTCACTACCTATCACAGTTTTGAAGGCCATGAAATGACAAGATGGCACAACCCCCCCCCCCCCCCCCAATAACCCCATTTTGGAAAGTAGACACCCCAAGCTATTTGCTGAGAGGCATGTTGAGTCCATGGAATATTTTATATTTTGCCACAAGTTGCAGGAAAATGATAAACTTTTTTTTTTTGCACAAAGTTGTCACTAAATGATATATTGCTTACACAGGCCATGGGCATATGTGGAATTGCACCTCAAAATACATTCTGCTGATTCTCCTGAGTACGGGAATACCACATGTGTGGGACTTTTTGGGAGTCTAGCCGCGTACGGGGCCCCGAAAACCAAGAACCGCCTTCAGGATTTTTAAGGGCGTAATTTTTTGATTTCACTCCTCACTACCTATCACAGTTTTGAAGGCCATAAAATGCCCATTTTGGAAAGTAGAGTTGGGGGGGTTTGAACTGTCCTGGCATTTTATGCACAACATTTAGAAGCTTAGGTCACACATCCCCCACTCTTCTTTCAAATTACTTTGAACCCCCAAACATTATATTTTTTTAAAGCAAATGCCCTACAGATTAAAATGGTGGGTGTTTCATTTTTTTTTTCACACAGTATTTGCGCAGCAATTTTTCAAACGCATTTTTTGGGGAAAAAACACACTTTTTTAAATTTGAATGCACTAAAACACACTATATTGCCATAATGTTTGATGCAATAAAAAATATGATCTTAGGCCAAGTATATGGATACCAAACACGACATGCTTTAAAATTGCGCACAAATTGTGCAGTGGCGACAAACTAAATTCATTTTTAAAAGTCTTTACAGGTTACCACTTTAGATTTACAGAGGTGGTCTACTGCTAAAATTACTGCCCTCGATCTGACCTTCGCGGTGATACCTCACATGCATGGTGCAATTGCTGTTTGCATTTGACACCAGACCGACGCTTGCGTTCGCCTTTGCGCGAGAGCAGGGGGGGACAGGGGTGCTTTTTTATTTATTTATTGCTTTTTTATCTTATTTTTAAACTGTTCCTTTCATTTTTTAAATCATTTTTATTGTTATCTCAGGGAATGTAAATATCCCCTATGATAGCAATAGGTAGTGACAGGTACTCTTTTTTGAAAAAATTGGGGTCTATTAGACCCTAGATCTCTCCTCTGCCCTCAGAGCATCTGACCACTCCAAGATCGGTGTGATAAAATGCTTTCCCAATTTCCCAATGGCGCTGTTTACATCCGGCGAAATCCAAGTCATAAAATGCTCGTAGCTTCCGGTTTCTTAGGCCATAGAGATGTTTGGAGCCATTCTGGTCTCTGATCAGCTCTATGGTCAGCTGGCCGAATCACCAGCTGCATTCTCAGGTTCCCTATTGGGGCAGGAGAGCCACAGAAAAACATGGAAGACGGGGGGGGGGGGGGGGCATTCCCTCCCACTGCTTGTAAAAGCAGTCTAGAGGGGCTAATTAGCCACTTTTACATGAAAGCCAGCCGCTGGCTGAAAAGAATGATACCAAGATGATACCTAAACCAGCAGGCTACTCAAAGTCCAGCAACATACCAGTACGTTGCTGGTCCTTGTTGGGCATATATTGTAAACTTTTTTTTCATGCAGCCTGTGGGCTGAACGAAAAAAAAAAGATTGATTGGTGGGTATGCCCGCCATTAGAATACCTCCCTTCATCCACCCACTTCTAATGATGGGCATACATGCACCGTTTATATATGCCGTTTATATAGCATGGGGGCATCCACCCCAAAAGGTAGGAGCAAATCGCTCCTCCACCCCTGCTGCCCCCATGCATATATGCTTTTCTTTTAACTGTGGTGGTGAAATCACCTCCGACAGCGCTGGAGTCACAGCTTTATGTATCGTGGGAGCAAACGCTGTTGCTGTCAAGATAAATAAATCCACGCTGCAACTGAATGGCGTACATGCTAAGCAAATGATGGTTAACAATAAAACAAAGTAACATTACAGTATAACAGTAAGACTTACCATACCTGCAAAGCAAATACAAATAAAACATAGTAAAAAATAAAACATTTTTTAACGCAACCTGTGCCTAAAATATACTACTGCCGAAGCATGGGGGCATCCACCCGCAAAAAGGTAGGAGCAAATCGCTCCTCCGCCCCTGCTGCCCCCATGCTTCCGCATATATGCTCTTTTTTTTAACTGTGGTGGTGAAATCACCTCCGACATCGCTGGAGTCACGGCTTTATGTATCGTGGGAGCAAACGCTGTTGCTGTCAAGATAAATAAATCCTCTCTGCAGCTGAATGGCGCACCTGAAAACAAAAAAATGGTTAACAATAAAACACAGTAAACAGCAAAGTATAAAAAAATTGCATACCTATAAAGCAAACATGATAAAACATAATAACAATAAAACATTGCAGAATAGAATACAGTAAAAAAGAGCAGAACAATAGAGAGAGAACAATAAAACAACATTTATTTTTGGTTTTTTTATTTTATATATATTTTTTTGGGTTTTTTTTGTTTGTTTTTTTTACTTTTGTTTTTTTACACTTTTTTTTGTAACTGTAACCGTTTCCAGGTTCGGGTCTCTCAAAATGCGATGGCATCCTGGGAGACCCTGTGAAAGTGTGCCTAGTCTGTGCAGTGCTGTACCCTACGCTAATACTCAACTAGTGTATGGTAGCGTTCAAAACATTCACCAATGCAAAGACCAGGATTGTCAGGACAGGAGGGACAATAATAGCGGGTGTCACGCCTATATCCGTGCTTCCTGAAGACACATCATCTTTTTTTGGGGACGTTCGTTGGGTAGGGGTACTCGGGAGGACATAAAGAAAATGCCTCTCATGCAGCCGGCTTACTGCATTTGGTTGGGGAAGGTGAGGTGGAGTACCGTCTGGAAACAGAAGGGCTCTGACGATCTCTTCCTGGAATTTAAGGAAGGATCCAGTCTGTCCTGAAGCTCTGTATAGCACATGAGCGTTCAGCAAAGCCAATTGAAATACAAGCATACCCCACTTTTAAGTACACAATGAGGTTTATTTACTAAAGCTGGAAAGTGCAAAATCAGGCTCACTTCTGCATAGAAACCAATGAGCTTCTAACCTCGGCTTGTTCAATTAACCTTTGGTAATAAAACCTTGAAACCCATTGGTTTCTATGCAGAAGTGAGCCTGATTTTGCACTTTCCAGCTTTAGTAAATAAACCCTATTGTGTACTTAAAAGTGGGGTATGCCTGTAAACAGACACTTTCTTGTACCAGCGTCTGGCCTTAGGGGCAATTAGGTACAGCGCTAACAACTGGTCGTTGAGGTCCACCCCTCCCATATTTTGGTTATATTCTTGGACACAGAGGGGTTTCTCCACAATACCAGTCGCCGTAGTAATTTGGACCGTCGTGCCTGCATGAAGGGAGGTAAGAACGAAAACATTCTTATTATCCCTCCACTTCATAGCGAGCAAGTAATTACACTTGAAGCAGGCTCTCTCCCCCAGCCTAAGATGGGAATCCACAAGCCGCTGGGGAAGGCCCCGGCAATTAGGTCGCACGGTGCCCCATGCTGCAATCTGCTGATCAAACAAGTGACTAAAAATTGGCACGCTCGTGTAATAATTGTCCACATATAAGTGGTACCCCTTTCCGAATAAGGGTGACACCAAGTCCCACACAATCTTGCCAGCGCTTCCTATGTAGTCAAGGCAGTTTGTCGGCTCTACGTGGCTATCTTTTCCCTCGTAACCATAAAACTACATGTATATCCTGTGGCCCTGTCACAGAGCTTATACATCTTGACCCCGTATCTGGCACGCTTGCTGGGAAGGTACTGTTTGAATGACAAGTGGCCAGAAAACTTAATCAGGGACTCATCAACGCAGACAACTTGATGGGGAGCAAACAAGAAAAACGTTGGTTGAGGTGGTTTACGAGGGGCCGAATTTTGTAGAACCGATCAAATCCAGGGTCTCCACGAGGACGACAGAGTTCATTGTCATTGAAGTGCATGAACCGCAAGATCTGCTCGTATCATGCCCTGGTCATGGAGGCAGAGAACAAGGGCATATGGTGAATTGGGTCAGTGGACCAATATGACCGCAACTCACTCTTTTTAGTTATGCCCATGTTGAGGGAAAGGTCCAGAAAGAGCTTAAATTCGGAAACCGTAATTGGTCTCCAATCTCTGGCAAGGGAGGACTGGGGAATAGTGGTGATGTGTTGACCAGCGTACAAATTGCTTTGGTCCACAATAGATTTATAGAGATCTTGGGTAAAAAACAGCGAATAAAAATCAAGTGATGTAAAATCAATTGTTTCCACCTGAATGCCGGGTTGGCCAGTGAATGGGGGAAATATGGGTGCTGCAGAAGTGGTGGGTTTTCCAATTAGGATTGGCGAATGCAGCAGGAAGGGCACTATGGGCGCAACGGACCTGTGTTCGTCTTCTTGGTGGCAGCGGGACACTAATTGTGTTTGCCATCTCACCAGCTTGAACTGCACTTATGGGACTCGCCACGTCACCACGTGATACTGCAGTGCTTGATTGACTATGACCAGGGTGTACAAGGCCGCTGGTGCTTGCCAGTTCAACAGAAGGAATAGCGGCGCTAGTACTGCTCTGCTCCATACGAGGGACCTGCGGTTCTTGCACATCAACGACAGAAGAAGATTGGGGTCTGGTACGCCTGACCTTGACAGGGACCACAACTCTGTCGTCAGAGCTATCTGTCATGGAGCCGCTGTCCTCTACAGGATCGTATTCTGAGCCTAAATCTGACAGATGAGTGACTTCCTCTTCACTGTCTGTCATGCTCAGAAACGTGTAGGCCTCTTCACTAGTGTACCTTCGATTTGCCATTTTGGGCTCTAAATTTAGTGGTACACTAGTGAGACTCACAGCTCCTGACTGTTAGCGACTGTATCAAAACGCTACCCAAAAAACTGTTAGCGATCGCAGGTATCAAGCCTGACTCTGCAGGCGCTGCAGTTATGTGTGTTTAGTGTTTTGTAAGTGACAGTGATCGATCGATACTGCACTTGGGTGGTCTGGGCGGAGGGGTTAAACGCAAGTGCTAACAGGTATCTGGGCTGATCCCACCAACACTGTGTTTTTTGGAACCCTAAACTGCTGGGGACGCTAGTATAGATCTGATCGGATCAGATATTGATCCGTTCAGATATTATACCACTAAGGGAGGTGTATGCTGCGTGCATGGGTGTTAGCGGTACTGGCACTAACCTGACGCTGCCTGGGGCGACGCAGACCCTATCTGACCCTAAATCTTAACATATCACCGCCAGGCGATTAGGGAGTTAAATCTTTATTAGGTAATAAAAGGCGGGTCATCTTGTGCCATCTTGCTCTTCATTCTGAGGTCAGTTCTCCCCATGCATCCACAACCTGGGTGGATGGCTACATGCAATGGACCCTAAATTTCTGCATTGACAGAAACATCAAACTGCTTGAAAGAGGGCCTTTACCATTGAAATGCTGGTCTAGAACTAACTTTCTGATATCCTCAGACAACTTCCTCCTTTGATCTTTCCAGTTCATGTTTAGCATGATGCACATGCTTTTAGGTCTGTACTGTTGACTGTCCTTTTTGGGAAGATTTACCAATTTTACAAGAGCAGAAATTAAGTTAAGCATTAAAAGGGGAACTAACAAATGTGGTCTTTTTCCCACTCTGGGGATATTTCCTCTCAATTACTGGTGTGTCTTCTGAACAGGAAGTGAAGGGTAATCTACACAATGGGTACACAGACAGCAATAAAAAGCTGATAGAGGTCCTAATCTTTTCTCGCCACATGCAATAACTTTCCAAAACTAAAAATCGAAGTGAAGGGACATCCTCATCAATATTTTCAGTAAAACGTATATTTTATTTTTCAGATGAAATCATATCATCACAATTTATTAGTAGCAAACACATACATCAAAAACCAAACCAAAGCATTAGCTTGTTATCATATGCAAGACAAGTCACAGTTCAGTATAGTAGTTCTTAGGTATAGAAAGGAGACCTAAATCTGTATTCCATATTAGCAGCCTGTCATTCTTGCAGCATGGGCTACAAAATTTAAATTATTTCTTTTCAAGTGCCCAGTACTTGCAAGTTCATTACAAATAGAGAAAGTTCCATAAAATGTGACTCACAGTGTCACAATGACAGAGCTAACATTTTACTCCTCTAGAATAACTGAATGACCTCATCCCATTCATCCAGAGGCCAGATTCCATTTGGCTGTACATTGGGTGGGGAGTGTTTCCAATCCCAAACTTTAAGAGGAACATCCCAGTTTTTGCCATAATTGGCTTCAATATAATCCAGTGTTTCACATGGCACTTGAACCTTCAGCTCTAAAAACTCTGTCCAGCAAAGTGTAAATTTTGGAAACAAGTATCTGAAATGAAAGGGGAAAACACACAATTAGTTTCTGGCGTACTAAATGCAAAATTAAAGACTCTGGCGCATTGTTTTTAGGCCGGGTTTACACTAGCTGTGGCTCGCAGCAGGGGTCCGGTGCATCCCTGTTCACTGTTTCAGCGGCGAATCACGTCGGAATTCAGACCTGAAACTGAGCCAAAGATGCACAGAACTCTTTTCCAGTGTTTCCAGTGTCTCCTGTCATGCAAATTGGATGCGGGGAAACCTGCATCCAATTCGCATAAGTGTGAGCCCAGCCTTAAGGGAAAACCTGCATGCAATTTGTATAAGTATGGAGGAAACCTACATCCAATTCGGATAAGTGTTAACCCGCATCCAATTCAGATAAGTGATGGGCTGGGTTCACACTAATGCCGCGTACACACGATCGGACTTTACGGCAGACTTTGCCCGGCGGACGGGACTTGGTCGGACAATTCGATCATGTGTGGGCTCCAGCAGACTTTGTTTTCTCAAAAGTTGGATGGACTTAGATTTGAAACATGTTTTAAATTAATCCGTCGAAATCGAGTCTGGTCGAAAAGTCCGCTCGTCTGTATGCTAGTTCGACGGACAAAAAGCCACGCTAGGGCAGCTATTGGCTACTGGCTATGAACTTCCTTGTTTTAGTCCGGTCGTACGTCATCATGTACGAATTCGACGGACTTTGGTGGATTGTGTGTAGGCAAGTCCGTTCATTCAGAAAGTCCAACGAAAAGTCCGCCGAGCACAGTCTGCCGTAAAGTCCGCTCGTGTGTACGCGGCATTATGTTTCCCCGCATCCAACTTGCACGACAGGAAACTGTGACCGGCTCTCAATGGAGCCTGTTCACACAACTCCCAAGGTGGCTGTGAAGCATACTGGAAAAGGGTCCTGTGTGTCTTTGGTTTCATTTAAGGTCCAAATTCAGGCAACAATTTGGGCCTGATTTGCCCCTGAAACGGAGAACAGGGATGCACCGGACCCCTGCTGCCAGCCGTTGCCGCAGCTAGTGTGAACCTGGCCTAAAGGAAACGTGTACGTGTACAGAGAATGATATCAAGGGTGACATTATTGGCGAGATTAGAAAGTCAGAACTCCTAATTTGCAAACTTGTTCTTGGTCAGAGCCTAAAAAGAAAATCACTAACCCCATTCAAAAATGCAAACTGCTTAGCTGTCAAATCGATCTCGTGTCTGCAGTATTCTTTAAGGCATGAACTGCACTGTGACTTTCTAGCCAGCATGCTTATTTCAGAAATGTTTGTTAAACCAATTTTAGCAAATATGTCGGTTCCAGCAGATAACTTTTTAAAATATGCCCACTTCAGCCCTGGAAGGTTTTACCCCCTTCATGACCCGGCCATTTTTTGCAATACGACATTGCGTTACTTTAACTGACAATTGTGTGGTCGTGCGATGCTGTACCCAAATAAAATAGACGTTCCCACAAATAGAGCTTTCTTTTGGTGGTATCTGATCACCTCTGCGTTTTTTTATCTTTTGCGCTAAAAAAAAAAAAAGACCGACAATTTTGGAAAAAAAAAAACTACTAATTTTTTTACTTTCTGCTATAATACATATTCAAAAAAAAAAAAAAAAAAAATTAAACCATTCTATTGACTGATACCAACAGGGCACTATTTCTTCCACTAAAACCAATGATGGGGCACTGTTTTCTCTCACCGCCACCACAACGTTTCCTAATCCCACACTGGCTGCAGTCTGGCCCTTTTAAAGCCTCAGGGACAGTAAACTAGCCCTTTGTTCAGGAAGTTTGGAGACCCCTGCTCTAGAGTTTTATTGGTGACTCATGCAGATCGCAGAGAGAGGAGAGATCAGAGAGAAATGGCACTTGGTGCTTTGCATTCAGGCAAGTACACACTATGGAAGGATGTACTTGTTCATTTGTGATATTCATTTTGCATGTTAGAGGTTTACAACTACTTTAATGATTGCTCAGTGCTTATATATTGGCCACATGGTGTTCTATGTATTCAACGGTCTTAAAGGGTAAGTTCACTCTTAAAATAAATAAATAAATAAGCACGTATTTTTTTGCACGTAAAAAAAAAACCTGCAATGATTGCTTTTTGGAGCCTGTAAAGCATTGCACCAGCCATCAGCAGATGGCTGGTGCCATGCAAATCTCCAGCAGATTTGCCAGTGTATCTGTTTGCCCATGCATCCCATAGGGGTAAGCAGATAAAATCTGACAGGAAGCATGAATGAACTACTATGGTGCTCCACAGCACTGGGGTAGTTAATTGAAAACTACAAGCAGACAGCCACAGAGGCTGCCAATCCTTGTCGTTTTCCATGCACAGAGCCCTGTCAATTAGTGATGCGGCTGGGCAGGCAGAGCACCACTCAGTCACATTTTTTTTAAACTGTAACAGCTAGCAGGGAGGGAGAAGAACCCTGATAGCTGTCACAGTGGGGATTGGTCCGTTCAAAATATATTTCCCCCTGAATATGGGTGTAACACGTAACATGTTACCAAAGGTGAACTTAATCCTTTAAAGTAGATCTGTACCCAAAAAGTGAAGATTTGCTATGTTTCGGGGGAACTTCTAGTAATTTTAAATGTGCTTAACAGTAAACTGTCATTTCCATGCTACTGTTCTTTTCAGCCTAGAGGGGAAGCTGTACCCTAGGACTTGCAGTGCAAAGATCTTCCATATTCATTCTTTCTGCTCTATGCTTTCAGCACTTCTGCTTTTTTATTATTCTCCCAATATCAACTGGGGAAAGCTCCTAAAGAAGCAAAGGCCTACTTCTAACAAGACATCCTCACAAAAGTATTGTAAGTCAGTCTACCATCTGCCTTTTCTGGGCACAACTTGCACAGTTCAGGTCCTCTATAAAGGAAGAACTGCCTTCACAGCTTACAGCAACCATATTCTTCCCTTAATTCTAACAAACTGCACTAAAATCCCAGTGTACAGACTCCGATTACAACTTACTGCATTACCTTATCACAACTTACAGTAGACATAGACAAAAAGAGCAGTAAGGTATTAAGAAATATCTAAACCTCAACAGAGTTAAACCGCTGATATTGTTAATTTAGTAAATAAACAGCAGATTCAAGAGTCAGGCTTGATCACATCATTTCTCCTGATGTTGTTGGGGGCTGAGGTTAGTTAGAACCATCCACTCAATGGCTATACATCCTATTGGGTGCTCCAGATGTTTTTATATTGACAGGCCTCATTGCACTAGTTACTGCATGCTTTAGGTTCAAGCTTAAATGTATTCAATGTGGGCAATTAAACATATTCTGTTTAACCTCAACTTAAAGTATAACTAATGGCAAAATTTTTTTTTAGTTTTGGACAGAGTGGAAAGGTATTAGAACTCCTGTCAGGTTTTTATTGCTGTCTGTGTCCCCCGTTAAAGGAGATTTACCCTCTCTATTTGTCCTGTTTACTGTTATCATTGAAAGTCAAAGTAAAAGAAAACTCCAAATTTTGAGTCCCCAGAAAAGTAATAGAGGGGAAATCTTCCAATAGGGACACCAGTTCTGGTGAATTCCCTTGATTTAAAGGGATTTTCTCTCACTTCCTGTTTGACCACGGGACAGGAAGTAAAGGGAAATCTCCACAAAGGGACGCAGATATTGAAAAAAAAAAAAAAAAAATCTGACGGGGTTATAACCCTTCCTTATGCTATCCAAAATGGGAAAAAAAAGGTTTGTCTATAGTTCTACTTTAAAGCGGAGTTCCACCCAAAAATGGAACTTCCGCTTTTCGGAATCCTCCCCCCCTCCGGTGTCACATTTGGCACCTTTCATGGGGGAGGGGGAGTAGATACCTGTCTAATACAGGTATTTTGCTCCCACTTCCGGGCATAGATACCCGAGCCACCCCCGGGTATCTATGCCACTCCCCCCCCTGCTGTCTTCTGGGGGATAGCACAGCGCGAGTCGCGCATGCGCAGTAGGAAACCAGGGAGTGAAGCTGCAAGGCTTCACGTCCTGATTCTCTTACCGAAGATGGCGGCGACAGCACCCGAGAGCCGAGGGAGAGATCGGCTTCAGGTGCCGACATTGCGGGCGCCCTGGACAGCTGCAGTATTTGTAGCTGCTGACTTTTAAAAATAAAAATTCAGCGGAACTCCACTTTAATAATGAGCAGCATGAAATGGGTCTGTGCTCGTAAACAGGAGTGATAAATAAAAAAAAAAAGAAAAACAAACATACTTGAATTTCTTGCCACTTTTAGCTTGTGTTCCCCCATTCCACATATAATCAGCTTCTTCATAGAAGAAAAATATGTCAAGTTTCACATCATCACTCCCAAGAAAGGAGAGCTCCAAACTATCCTCCACCTAAAAACAAACAGAAAAAATAAAGTTCCAGAATGGAATATGTCACCATAAACAATTACAACACTTGCATATATCGAACATGAATAAATATTTGCAAAGTCTGAGTAAGAGACTAATGTATAGAGTTTTTTTTTTATATATTATCAGGGATTCCTTTGCTTCTTGTCATCCAATATGCAGCCTGTGTTCAGTGTGCAGCTCATTGTTCTCCAGCACAGCAGCATGCACACAGAGCCAGCAGGCTTCAGCGATGGATTTCAGTGACAGCCATGATCCAGCACTAAGCCCAGGAGCCGAATCGATAGGTTACCGAGCTCCTGATCAGTAAATGCCCCCCCAACCCCCCCCCCCCCCCCCGATGACATCTTCTACAGCGAAACCTGTAGGTCGGGGCTATCGGATGACATCATAGTGCAACATTCTACTGGAAGTGGCATAATGTCTTACCGATCTGATGATCACAGATATATATATATATATACACACATATACATACACACACACACACATATATATATATATATATATATATACACACACCCACATATATATACACACCAGTGTTTCTCAACACCAGTCCTCCAGGTGCACCAACAGGTCATGTTTTCAGGATTTCCCTCAGATGAAACAGCTGTGGTAATTACTAAGGCAGTGAAACTGATCAAATCACCTGTGCAAAATAATGGTAAGCCTGAAAACATGACATGTTGGGGCGCCTTGAGGACTGGAGTTGAGAAACACTGATATACACACACATAGTTGTGCTCATAAGTTCACATACCCTGGCAGAATTTATGATTTCTTGGCTATTTTTCAGAGAAAATGAATGTTAACTCAAACATTTCTTTCACTCATGGTTAGTGTTTGGCTGAAGCCATTTATTATCAATCAACTGTGTTTACCCTTTTTAAATCATGACAACAGAAACTACCCAAATGACCCTGATCAAAAGTTTACATAGGAAAATGGTATATAAATAGGGGCAGATGGCGCTACCTGAATTGGATAAATGATACTGTGTGTAGGCTGAAGACTTATATATCCTGTGTATTCTCCTCAAAGTGGGCTAACCAGTGCATTGATCCAAAGGAACAAAAATAAAAATAAAAATATATGGATTGTATTTAAAAGATGTGTATCTATGTGCCCAATGGGATTAATATCCCATATCTCTAGGTGCAGACAAAAATAAAACGAGCCTACAAAGAAAATATATATCAAAATACAGGTAAGCAAACAGTTCATCAATGGTGATGACACCAAATTATAAATAATAAGTGTAGCAATAGCACAGCCCCCCTGATGGTGTATAAGGGGTTAACGTAGACCAAATACTCCTTCCACCTGTTGAACTAGCTGAGAGTAGTTAATATAATCAGTCCATGACCAGTGCCTTATATTGGTTGAATATTCACGCTATATCTCCGTTGTGCACAGTATATAGAGCAGGTAAGGCAAACCCAGCACTCTTCTTCACCATGAGAACAACCAATTGTGAATTATAACAGCATATAAAAACCAAAATGTGCCAAAGGTATGCAAATGTGCCAGAAATTGAAATAATAAAAAAATTGAAATTAGAAAATACAAAATAAAAAGTGAATTAATAAAAGTCAGTGTTTATGAAAGTCCTCAATTAACATTCAGTTCATTCAAAAGTTCCTGCGTAGAGTGACTTTGGTGATGGCAACGGTAAATCTGCAGTGACTTAGGTGCTCCCCCTCAAGGGTCCCCACTCACCAGCTCCCCGCACCCCTACAGGGGTAATACGTATGTAGAAACCAGTGTTGTTTTGAAATCCAATGGAGTTGTTCCAAACCGGCTTCTGCTCCGGATGTGGGTGTCCTTCACGATTAGATTTTTTCTGAATGGTAGTACCCTTTATACCACTAATCCATTGTTGATTGGAGTGACAATAAATGATCGACAATCGAAAATGGTTGTTCGTTTGAAGTCTTCAACCAAAGAGTTCCAGGGCCCATAGAGGACAATAGTAGCCGCGTTGACTTGGTGTGGGGGAGCAGACATGCGGTGTGCTCGCCCATGCTGACAGGAGCTGTTGCTTCCGGGTCTTTCCGTGGGAAAGTACGGTGTGTCAGAGGGTTCAAAAAGTGTTCCGCGCTTGGTCTGTGAGTTTACCAGGGGAAGCGCTTAGTCCCAGTGTTCACCGCAGGGCTCAACCCGATGTCTTGGAAATTTCTCAGATCGCTTCTGTATATGCAAAGTTGATTTCTCATTTATGTGTGGAGGTCTAGAGATGAACACATGGAGACAGGTAGTCAGATTATCAGACCTCCACACATAAATGAGAAATCAACTTTGCATATACAGAAGCGATCTGAGAAATTTCCAAGACATCGGGTTGAGCCCTGCGGTGAACACTGGGACTAAGCGCTTCCCCTGGTAAACTCACAGACCAAGCGCGGAACACTTTTTGAACCCTCTGACACACCGTACTTTCCCACGGAAAGACCCGGAAGCAACAGCTCCTGTCAGCACGGGCGAGCACACCGCATGTCTGCTCCCCCACACCAAGTCAACGCGGCTACTATTGTCCTCTATGGGCCCTGGAACTCTTTGGCTGAAGACGTCAAACGAACAACCATTTTCGATTGTCGATCATTTATTGTCACTCCAATCAACAATGGATTAGTGGTATAAAGGGTACTACCATTCAGAAAAAATCTAATCGTGAAGGACACCCACATCCGGAGCAGAAGCCGGTTTGGAACAACTCCATTGGATTTCAAAACAACACTGGTTTCTACATACGTATTACCCCTGTAGGGGTGCGGGGAGCTGGTGAGTGGGGACCCTTGAGGGGGAGCACCTAAGTCACTGCAGATTTACCGTTGCCATCACCAAAGTCACTCTACGCAGGAACTTTTGAATGAACTGAATGTTAATTGAGGACTTTCATAAACACTGACTTTTATTAATTCACTTTTTATTTTGTATTTTCTAATTTCAATTTTTTTATTATTTCAATTTCTGGCACATTTGCATACCTTTGGCACATTTTGGTTTTTATATGCTGTTATAATTCACAATTGGTTGTTCTCATGGTGAAGAAGAGTGCTGGGTTTGCCTTACCTGCTCTATATACTGTGCACAACGGAGATATAGCGTGAATATTCAACCAATATAAGGCACTGGTCGTGGACTGATTATATTAACTACTCGCAGCTAGTTCAACAGGTGGAAGGAGTATTTGGTCTACGTTAACCCCTTATACACCATCAGGGGGGCTGTGCTATTGCTACACTTATTATTTATAATTTGGTGTCATCACCATTGATGAACTGTTTGCTTACCTGTATTTTGATATATATTTTCTTTGTAGGCTCGTTTATTTTTGTCTGCACCTAGAGATATGGGATATTAATCCCATTGGGCACATAGATACACATCTTTTAAATACAATCCATATATTTTTATTTTTGTTCCTTTGGATCAATGCACTGGTTAGCCCACTTTGAGGAGAATACACAGGATATATAAGTCTTCAGCCTACACACAGTATCATTTATCCAATTCAGGTAGCGCCATCTGCCCCTATTTATATACCATTTTCCTTGCTTATCTCATCCCTGTGGGGGGTGAGTAAGGGGAGGCTGCAAGCCTGTGGTCTGTGAGCGCGGAAATTCTATTTACTTTCTATACAAAAGTTTACATACCCTGGTGATTTTGGCCTGATAACATGCACAAAGGGGTTTGAATTATTAAAAGGTAACCATCCTCACCTGTGATCCGTTTGCTTGCAATTAGTGTGTGTGTAATAAAGGTCAATGAGTTTCTGGACTCCTGACAGACCCTTGTATCTTTCATCCAGTGCTGCACTGACATTTCTGGATTCCGAGTCATGGGGAAAGCAAAAGAATTGTCAAAAGGATCTGCGGGAAAAAGTAGTTGAAATGTATAAAACAGGAAAGGGATATAAAAAGATATCCACGTAATTTAGAATGCCAATCAGCAGTGTTCAAACTCTGATTAAGAAGTGGAAAATTAGTGGTTCTGTTGAAATCAGATAGACCAACTAAAATTTCAGCCACAACTGCCAGGAAAATTGTTCAGGATGCAAAGAAAAACCCACAAATAACTTGAGGTGAAATACAGGACTCTCTGAAAACATGTGGTGTGGCTGTTTCAAGATGCACAATAAGGAGACACTTGAAGAAAGATGGGCTGCATGGTGGAGTCGCCAGGAGAAAGCCATTAATACGCAAATGCCACAAAGTATCCTGCTTACAATATGTCAAACAGGACAGAGACAAGCCTCGAACCTTCTGGCACAAAGTCATTTGGAGTGATGAGACCAAAATTGAGCTTTTTGGCCACAACCATAAACACTACATTTGGAGAGGAGTCAACAAGGCCTATGATGAAAGGTACACCATTCCTACTGTGAAACACGGAGGTGGATCACTGATGTTTTGGAGATGTGTGAGCTACAAAGGCACAGGAAATTTGGTCAAAATTTATGGCAAGATGAATATAGTATGTTATCAAAAAAATACTGGAGGAACAGTTGCATTCATCAGCAAAGAAGCTGCACATGGGACGTACTTGGACATTCCCACATGACAATGATCCAAAACACAAGGCCAAGTCGACCTGTCATTGGCTACGGCAGAATAAAGTGAAGGCAGAATAAAGTGACGGTTCTGGAGTGGCCATCTCAGTCTCCTGACCTCAATAACATTGAGCTATTCTGGGGAAATCCCAAAACGTGCAGTTCATGCAAGACAGCCCAAGAATTTAGAGGAACTGAAGGCTCTTTGCCAAGAGGAATGGGCAGCTTTACCATCTGAGAAGATAAAGAGCCTCACCCACAAATGACTTCAAGCTCTCATTGATGTTAAAGGGGGCAATACACGGTATTAAGAACTTTTGATCAGGGTCATTTAGGTAGCTTCTGTTGTGATTGCGATTTAAAAAGAGTAAACACAGTGGATTGACAATAAATGGCTTCAGCCAAACACTAACCATAAGTGAAACGTTTTTGTGTTATCATTTATATTCTCTGAAAAACGGGCAAGAAATCAAACTCTGCCAGGGTATGTGAACTTATGAGCACATCTGCATAATATTATATTATAATATATATATATATATATATATATATATATATATATATATATATATATATATATATATATATATACATACATACATACATACATACACCAATCATATATAATTATAATGTGAGTGCGTACTTTCATTCAATTAATTCATCTTTGTTTTAACTTTGTTACCCTATGAGTGTTGCTCTCTTTTATGTGGTATTGTATGTGGGGTAAATCTCAGAAAGCCTCCCGGATGTATTGAGGTTAGTACCTCCTGGATGATGAGGATTTAACCCTACGTGCATTGTTTGACCATTTCTTATAGTGTTCAAATATATCTGGTAAGGATCCTGTATGCAGGACTGCCATCAGGGGGGTACAGCTCATACACTTGTAAGGGGCCCCAGCGTCTGGATGGGCCCGGCCGACTGGTAGGGATGTGAGAAGGCAGGGGTGGTTGCAGCAGAGCTTCGTAGATGCTCCTGTATGTGTGTGAGTGGGCAGGCTGCTGCTCTGTCATGAGCAGACATTGGGCTCTTTGCTGCCACCTCTGGCCATTTCCTGCATGTGCACCTCTCTGCATGTGGAAACAAGAGCTGGGACTAGGACCACCTTACAAGTAAGGGCTGTTGTGCAGGGGGGGGGGCTGTGTGTGTGACTGTGTACATGCCTGTGTGTACATGTCTTGTGTGTGTGTGTACATGCCTGTGTGTACATGTCTTGTGTGTGTGTGTACATGCCTGTGTATACATGCCTGTTTGTGTACATGTTTGTACATGTCTTGGGTGTGTATACATGTCTGTGTGTGTGTACGTGCATGTCATATATACACATGTGAGGGGGGCTGAGAGCGTAGGTCTGAGAGCGTACAGGTGTGAGGGGGGCTGAGAGCGTACAGGTGTGAGGGGGGCTGAGAGCGTACAGGTGTGAGGGGGGCTGAGAGCGTACAGGTGTGAGGGGGGCTGAGAGCGCACAGGTGTGAGGGGGGCTGAGAGCGCACAGGTGTGAGGGGGGCTGAGAGCGCACAGGTGTGAGGGGGGCTGAGAGCGCACAGGTGTGAGGGGGGCTGAGAGCGCACAGGTGTGAGGGGGGCTGAGAGCGTACAGGTGTGAGGGGGGCTGAGAGCGTACAGGTGTGAGGGGGGCTGAGAGCGTACAGGTGTGAGGGGGGCTGAGAGCGTACAGGTGTGAGGGGGGCTGAGAGCATACAGGTGTGAGGGGGCTGAGAGCACTGAAGGACTTAGTGGGATGGCTAGTGGGCAGATTTGGTGGGACAGGGTATCTGCTCCCCCTCCCTGGGGAAAGTTGGTGGTCAGGCTCGGTGGGGGCCCAGGCCTAAAGCTGTATAAAGAGGCCCCACAATTTCTGATGGCTGCCCTGCCTGTATGGCACTGGGTGTGGAACACTGACTGCTGGGTGTTTCTTCCATGTATTCACTTTCAAAGGAGAGTAGAATGGGTGAACACAATCTTGGATATGAAGCTAAAATATTAGCACTATTTTTCTGAATCCACTGACATTTTATGGGCACTTTGATTTATGGTGTTTGCACTATATAATGCTGATTCACAATGGATTAACATACGTATATTAATTTTGATTTGGTCACATCTTCACATGCGGCTCACAGCAGGGGTCCAGTGCGTCCCCGTTCACCAATTCAGTTCCGATTTCAGCCCGAATTTTTGGCTGAATTCGGACCTGAAAATTGACCAAAAGACGCACAGGGCTCCTGTGCAAATTCACACCGGAGCTGCAGCGGAGATATGTGAACTGGCTCCATAGAGAGAAAAAAAAAAAAAGTATATACCCAAAGAGCAAAGAATGGAGTTTTAAGGTGCAAAAAGATCAATCAAATTTACAAAAAAATAGAAAAAATTTTTTATTACATAGATTGTACAAAACAATTTATAAAATTTGGGCAAAAACAGCCCAATGGTCAAAATACAAAAGAATAGTTGCCTCCACATGTTTCACCACAAACGTGGCTTCTTCTGGAGCTTTTGTAGGACCTTTTTTTTAATACATTACCACCTTTCAAAATGATCACGGTTCCAAATAATCCCCAAGACCCACCAAGAGGTACAATGGGGGGACGTTTGTGCCACAAAAAGTAAGGGAAGAACAATTGCCCTACAGTCACACCTGTTATCTCAAGAAGTTTAGCAAATTGATTGATCAAGATTCATGTCCTTTTCCCAAATGCAAACTTCCTCTGGTGACAGCAAATTTCAAGGTACTTGTGCCATCTGAGCACTCCCTGCTTTCAATTTGCCAATGTTCCTTAGCTCAGTATCAATATGACATCTTTTAACCAGGGAAGATCAAAACTTTTATTTAATCCATCCAAAGGGATTGACCCTTTTGAACAGGTTTTGGAGCCACACTGGTAACAGGGTGAATGGCCATAGCCAGGTATAGAATGGTGACATTAAATCATATCTAAACCATTCATAAAAATTATTGCAGCTTACCAATCCTTAAAGCAGAATTACAGGCAAAACCTGTTTTTTCCATTTTGGATAGCGTAAGGAAAAACCACTGTCAGATTTTTTTTTTTTTTTGCCATCTGTGTGCCATTTCTGCGATTTTCCTTCACTTCCTGTTCCATAGCCAAACCAGAAGTGAGAGAAAATCCCTGCAAATTAAGGGAATTCCGTAGGGACACCCAGGTCACCAGAACTAGGGTCCCTATTGGAAGATTTCCCCCATTATGTTTCTGGCGACAACCCAAAATTTGGGATTTTCTTTGACTTTCAATGATAATGGTAAACAGGACAAATAGAGAGGGTGAATCTCCCTATTGAGGACACAGACAGCAATAAAACACTGACAGGTGTTCTAACCCCTTTTCACAACTAAAAAAAATGTTTTGCCTTTAGTTACACCTTAAATCTGATGGCTTTTGACCTGGTGATCCAGCCAGTAACATACTTCCTGTCTTAGGGTGTCTCCACTCTTATTATAGGAGCAACAGAGACAACTTTGAATAGCAGCATTATCGATCTGTAGAGAGGATAGTGTTGGATGGACTAGCAGATCTAGATGGATTTGACTAACAAATTAAAATTTTATTCCAGTTAATGCTCCATTCTCAAAACACACAGGAACCTGCAGATTCTTACCGCTGGAATATGCAGCGTGTGTAATCCCCATGCAAATGGACCCTAATGCCCCGCACACATATAATAGGATTTTCCGATGGAAAAGGTTCTACAGGAGCTTGCTGTCGTAAATTCCGACCGTGTGTAGACTCCATCGGAATTTCCGTCACACAAAATTTGAGAGCTGGTTCTCAAATTTTCCGAAAACAAAATCCGTTCTCGTAAATTCCGATCGTGTGTACACAATTCCAACGCACAAAGTTCCACGCATGCTCAGAATCAAGCAGAAGAGCCGCACTGGCTATTGAACTTCATTTTTCTCGGCTCGTCCTACGTGTTGTACGTCACCACGTTCTTGGCGTTCGGAATTTGCGACAAGATTTGTGTTACCGTGTGTATGCAAGACAAGTTTGAGCCAACATCCGTTGGAAAAAAAACATGAATTTTGTTGTCGGAAAAGCCTATCGTGTGTACAGGGCATTACACTTTTAAAAGGTAGCTACAGCAACTTTTTTTTTGTTTTTGGAATAAATATTTTACATGAACGATTAAAAGCGGTTCATTGTAAGCACTCCTATCCCATCCACTTTAGCTGGACAGCTTGGCCTGTTAAAAATAGTTAAAAAAAAAAAAAAAAAAAAACAGACTTACTGACGGGTCACCAGGTGAAAATAAAGGAAAAAACAGCATAACAAAGAAAAATTCTGCAGCCATCACATTTCAGGATTTGTAAACTGAAATATATTACATTTTTGCTTTTGGGTTTAGATATGCTTTGAGCAGAACAGGCTCTCGCTAAGACCTGTATTTGTAAAGCATAAAAGTTAAGTGATAGTGCCATCTACAGGGGCACTTTAAAACTAATTTTTTTGCTTATGGCATCAACAGGCTCAACCATCTAATACAGTATGTACTATTTATACTGCAAAGACTAAAACACAAAGACAAACATTGGCTGTACTTTTCTAACCTGCAGCAGAAAATGGCAACAAGAATCTTGGTTAATACAGAAAACAAACACTTTCCTTCAATTTCTCTGTATGCCCAGCTGACATTCATATGTGGTTTAAAAAAAGAAAACTAATACAGCCATCTAATGATTGGTAAGCTGCAATATAATAAATGTTTGCTTTTGGGTTGAATACTGCTTTAGCTCTTTTACTGACAGAACCTTTTTTCCCCATTTTGCGCACACATTACTAAAATGTGCATTTTGTACATGAAAATGCACTGAAGACATTATGTATTTTTTTGAAAATGGACACCCTGTAAAATAAAATTGGCGATACTGGCAATTTTTATGTTAAATTATATTTCAGTAAAAGATTCCCCTTACATTGCACACAAACACAACAGAATCCCCAGTTTTTTTGGTAAAATATAGAAGATGAGGTTGTGTTGTGCAAAAAGATGCCAAATATTTTGACCCCGAAACGTGTGTGTTAATTGCTCTTTGTTGGATAGGCAGAATAATCATGATAAAAATGACCCTACTACCTAAACGGTTATACTATTTTTTCACATTACCTGTCTCTTCCCTTCCAAAAAATGTAACATTCTTATATTTAACCACGGGGCACTTAAACCCTCTTCCTAACTAGACCAATTTTCAGCTTTCGGTGCGCTCACATTTTGAATGACAATTACTCATGTAACACTGTAACCATATGAAATTTTTGTCCTTTTTTTTTCCCCACACAAAGAGCGCTTTCTTTTGGTGGCATTTAATCAATGCTGGGTTTTTTATTTTTTGCACGATCAAAATTCTGTAAAAAAAAAAAATTTTCTTAGTTTCTGTTATAAAATTTTGCAAATTAGTAATTTTTCTTCATAAATATTGGCCACAATTATTACTGCTACATATCTGTGGTAAAAAATAACCCAGATCGGTGTATATTATTTGGTCTGTGTGAAAGTTAGAGAGTCCACAAGCTATGATGCCAATCTCCGAAAATTGATCACACCTGATGTACTGACAACCTATTTAATTTCTTGAGACCCTAACATGCCAGGAAAGTACAAACACCCCCCAAATAACCCATTTTTAGAAAGCAGACATTCCAATGTATTTAGTAAAAGGCATGGTGAGTTTTTTTGAAGTTTTAATTTTTTCCCACAATTCTTTGCAAAATGTGTGAGACTTTTACACAGCCTGGCCACATACAGAGGCCCAACATGCAGGGAGCACCATCAGGTGTTCTTGGAGCATAAATTGCACATATAATTTCTTGACTACCTCTTGCACTTTTGAAGGACCTGGAGCACCAGGATAATAAAAACGCCCCAAAAACGACCCCATTTTGGAAAGAAAACACCCCAACATATAATCGATGAGGCATAATGAGTCTTTTGAACATGTCATTTTTTTCTACAAATTTTTGTAAAATGTGGAAAGAAAATAAAAACACAATTTTTTTATTTTACACAAAGTTGTCCATTTATACAATATTTCTAATACATAGCATGTATATACCAAAAATGACACCCCAAAATAGATTCTCCTACTCCTCCTGAGTACGACGATACCACATGTGGGAGACTTTTCTACAGCCTGACCACATACAGAGGCCCAACATGCAGGGAGCACCATTGGGTGTTCTAGGGGCATAAGTTTCAAATCTAAAATTTGACTACCTATTACACTTTTGTGAGGCACTGTAGTGGCATGGATGAGCATGAATGGGGATGGATGAGCCGTGGATGGGGATAGCTGAGCATGGTTGAGCCATGAATGTGGATGGCTGGGTATGGATGGGATGACTGAGCATGGCTGGGTATGGCTGAGTATGGATGGGATGGCTGAGTACGGCAAAGTACAGCTGAGTATGGCTGAGTATGGCCAGGTATGGCTGAGTACAGCTGGGTATGGCCGAGTATGGATGGGGGTGGATGGGATGGCTGAGCATGGATGGATGGATGAGTATTGCTGAGTATGGATGGCTGAGCAAGGACAGATGGATGAGTATTGCTGAGTATGGATGGATGAACATTGCTGAGTATGGATGGCTAAGCATGGATGGCTGAGCATAGATGGATGGATGAGTATTGCTGAGTATGGATGGCTATCCATACTCGGTACAGAGAGGGGCGAGAGGAATCGGACATGACGCCGGTTTGTTTAATTTGACTGAGCGATCACGTGGTAAACAGCTGCTGTCAGCGGCCATTTACCATGATGCGCCGAGTCCTCTGGACCCGGCAGTCACGGATACTAGCGCGGGAGCGCGATTGTGGGAGGACGTCATAGTACGCCCTCCAAGAGTTGTCGAGTCGTCATTTGGCTATAGCGCGGTTGTTAAGTGGTTAAATTCATATGTGGATTTAAAAGGGTGTTGGATGGCCCGTAAAACTTTATACGCTCCCAAAACAGCTGGAGGTATGCACATCCCGGGAAAAATTGATCCAACTCTCACAAATTTTTTCCTATTTTGAATACGATCTAAAAATCGTTCAGCTATATTATGATCCTAATTATCCCACCCCTTACATCTTTGAGACACAGTATGAAAAAGTCCCCTTTTCATCCTCAAACACCAGTGGCCCCCTCTTTGATAATCCAGCATTTCCTCCAGGCCTAACCCCAAACCAATTCATGTGGTAGATAAATAAAGGTCTATATTGGATAAGGTATTTTCTAGACAATAGAGACCATAATCAGACCACCAGAATAGGTTATTCAATCTAGTAAATTAAACCTTTATTTGACATGGAGAAATAGATCTAGAAACAGAGATATCCGAGGATGATTTACCAGAGTGTTCACTATGATTCATTCAGTGACCAATATAAATGTACCAAAATGGCAAGAATTGCGCTTCTGAATAAATCAATAGAGGACATTCCCAGACACACCCGATCTCTCATGTTTTATATCTTCTTGTCTAAAATGACAATCACGAAAGCATGGAAATCGTCTGTAGTTAATGTAGCTGCAATGTAGATGTCTGGAACCCTTGGCTGTGATACCTCGACATAAAAAATGAGGGTCGGAAAGGGGGGGGAGCCAGTACCAGAGCCGAGAGGAGCGACTCTTGTATTCCTTTCATCTCTTTTCTTTCCCATTTCTTTTTTCTTCCACTTCTCATTTTCTTCTTTCCTTTATTTTCCTCTCTTTGCTGATAATGTTTTTTAGCACTCTAAATGGATTGCTCAGTTCAGCACCATGGATAATTTCTCTGATGTTACAGCTTACTCCACATTTCAGTATGATAACTGCCGATTGGTGGAGCTATTAATATTTGATATACAGGAGGACTAAACAGGAGTTGAGGACTTTTAATTTATGTGCAGTGGCAAGCTATATATCGAGTCATGGTACAAATGCATTGTTTATTGTTCAATTGGTACATATTTTGTACATGTAAGAAGTTATATTACTTACTGCAACTTATGATTTCTCTTATTTTTTTTCTATTGTCTTCAGATCTGAAATACATCTGTTTTTGTTCATTGTAAAACAATAAACATATTGCAAAAGAAAAATCCAACAGGGGTTCTTACTCTTAATGACTGTGTTAATAAGAATAATGAATTAAAGCGCCATTTGCTATACTTGTAATCAAAGATGATTTTACATAAACACTTTCAAAAAGTGTTGAAAAAAAAACCAAAAAACACTGACCTTTCCAAACTTGTGCTTAAGTGGCAGGCCAGCTTTCTGGAGTGCTAGAATAATTTCAGGTTTGTAGTTCTTTATGAATATGCCTAAATCCACATCTTTACTGTAAGGAATAATATTACACTGCCGATACCACCCTACAAAAAAAAAAAAAAAAATTATTATTGCCTACTTATCCTATCGTTTTACCATAATGCATTTCAGATATCTATAAAATGTGAAGTTACACAGGTTGAAAAAAACAAAACAAAAACATATCCATCAGGTTCAGCCAATTGAAAATAAATAAATTGATCCAGTTGATCAACAGGAAGGCAAACCTATACAAAACGAAGCAAAAAATTGATAAAAATTAAATGCTAACACTGAAGGTCAGATCACAACAGGTCCAATGAAAATGTGCTGGTTAGCATCACCATTAACACCACATCACAACACTGCTTTGTCACAGGATTTTATGAAATATCAGAGACATTTCAATAAAGTTCAATAAAAGAATAAAATAAAAGGGTAACCATCCACAGTGCTGGGATTGATGCATCAGCACAGCACATCAGAGTGGCACTCCAGTGGCCATGCTTGGTGTGAACAAATCTGGAAACATTTTATCAGAAGAGAAATGTATTTAAAGAGAATGTAGAGACAGGAATTGTTTTTCAATTTTGGATGGAGGCGTGAGGGGTTATAACCTCCTTGTCATGCTTTCATTGCTTTCTGTGTCACTGCTATGGATATTCACCCTCTATTTGTCCTGGTGACCACTGTCACTGAGACTTAAAAGTGTGGAAAAATCCAACATTTTGAGTTGTCATCTGAACAGGAATAGAGGGAATATATTCCAGTAGGAACACTCCATTTACAAATGTCTAAAGCTCACCTTACAATCTTAGCATGCAAACAACTGTAGATGTATCGAAAACTATGTTATATGAGCACCAAAACTATCCAATCAGGTGGGCCCTTGAACTATATAGCTGTTGGTAGATCTAAAAAGGAGATTGTATAGTCACATTGTACCGTGTTCTAAGCTGGATTTTCCTACCTTTGAAAATATTTGCTCTAACTTCCTATTGTGTCTACAGGATAGAAAGTCAAACCTGGAAGCACAGTTTTGGCTTTAGATAGATGTCTTGATGGAATTAGTATTCATATTACCTAAACATGTACCACTGCTGATCCAGAAGCTCATTCCCAACCCATCCAAAGTGGAAGCTGCCAGATGTAGCAATGCTTTGGCCTTCTTTCGGAAATCAATCCCTTCCAGAGACAAGTCATCAGGATACAGCTAAGAAACAAACTCACATAAGAGTGTTGTTTAACAAGTTTTACATTCTGTTCCAACTGAATTATGGTGGTCCAACTATAAACTACCAAAAAGAAAAGCGCATATAGTAATTAGTTCACAAAAAAATAAAAAATAACAAGGGGGCCAGACTAGGGCCAGTGGGAATACAATAGTAAACAATGCCCCATCTTTGGTGTAAGAGGAAGGACACCTGCCCCATCATTGGTGTCAGTGGGAGGAATTTTGCCCCATCATTGGTGTCAATGGAAGGAATAGTGCCCCATCATTGGTGTCAATGGAAGGAATAGTGCCCCATCATTGATGTCAGTGAGAGGAATAGTGCCCCATCATTGGCGTCAGTGAGAGGAATAGTGCCCCATCATTGGCGTCAATGAGAGGAATAGTGCCCCATCATTGGCGTCAATGAGAGGAATATTCCCCCCTCATTGGTGTCAAGTGGGAGGAATTGTGCCCCATCACTGGTGTCTGTGGGAGGAATTGTGCCCCATCACTGGTGTCAGTGGGAGGAATTGTGCCCCATCACTGGTGTCAGTGGGAGGAATTGTGCCCCATCACTGGTGTCAGTGGGAGGAATTGTGCCCCATCACTGGTGTCAGTGGGAGGAATTGTGCCCCATCACTGGTGTCAGTGGGAGGAATTGTGCCCCATCACTGGTGTCAGTGGGAGGAATTGTGCCCCATCACTGGTGTCAGTGGGAGGAATTGTGCCCCATCACTGGTGTCAGTGGGAGGAATTGTGCCCCATCACTCGTGTCAGTGGGAGGAATTGTGCCCCATCACTCGTGTCAGTGGGAGGAATAGTGTTCCATCATTAGTGTCAATGGAAGGGATTGTGCCCCATCATTGGTGTCAGTGGGAGGAATTGGAACTGGATAAAGGCAAACAAAGGGTCGCATCCGGCCCCCGGGCCATAATTTGGAGATCTCTGCTCTACAAGATAAAAAAAGTAAAAAAGCAAAACAAAAAGCTTAAAATATCTTCGCCATAGATACCACAATCAAAACCAACATTTTTGTAAGTAAAAGCTTAATTCCAGTTAAGTTGCATAATAATACAGCTGAAATGCATGTGCACATATGTATTTCCTGTTTTGTTCTGGCAAAATCTTATGTAGAATGAAGCCAGAATGCAATTTTCTATGTTGGTGTAGGGTAATGCCCCGTACACACGGTCAGATTTTCCGACGGAAAATGTGTGATAGGACCTTGTTGTCGGAAATTCCGACCGTGTGTGGGCTCCATCACACATTTTCCATCGGATTTTCTGACACACAAAGTTTGAGAGCTTGCTATAAAATTTTCCGACAACAAAATCCGTTGTCAGAATTTCCGATCGTGTGTACACAAATTCGACGCACAAAGTGCCACGCATGCTCAGAATAAATAAAGAGATGAAAGCTATTGGCTACTGCCCCGTTTATAGTCCCGACCTACGTGTTTTACGTCACCGCGTTCAGAATGATCGGATTTTCAGACAACTTTGTGTGACTGTGTGTATGCAAGACAAGTTTGAGCCAACATCCGTCGGAAAAAATTCATGGATTTTGTTGTCGGAATGTCCAAATGTGTGTACGGGGCATAAGTCTGTCAATAGGATGTGAATTCTGCTATGTTGCAAAGAGCATGTTCTACCACTGAGATTCACCTTTTAGAACACACAGTCCATACTCCAGTATCCACATCTACACCACAAGAAGCATATACCACCATCCAAATACCAGCGCCTCTGTCTTTGTGCGACTCCTAGCACCTGCCCCCCTCCTGCCTACTACTCAAGGCTGCCATACATGGCTTGAATTTCAGCATGAATCAGATAAAACTCATTCAGATGCAGCTGCTGTTCGGGTATTCTGACAGCTGCAGATGTCAGAATACAACAACAGCAGATATTTACCCATTAGTGTTGTTTAGTATGGATGGAGAAATCTGTTACATTTCTTTAATTTGTCCCACAGGCTGCACAAAAGGAATCTAGGTTTGTATGGTCAGCTTTGGACCTTCCACACCTCTCCTCTTTGTTGTTCTCCTCAGACCCTCTCTAACTCACCAACCACCTTATTACATTTATTCACTCTTGCTGTGCTGAAACAGGTACATGTTTACTAATATTCTGAATTTTGTTCAGCCAGTACATATGGAGAGTTTCTGATGGTAGTTAAAGAGAACATGCTGCATTTGGCTCCCAGTGGGTACATGTAAAGTGCTTAAGGAACAAGTTATAGGTGATATTAAATGGATAGGACCTGACATATTTTGAATGTGAAATGCACGCAAAGCCTTCAAATAAACAGCTCAATGGTGAAAATATAATTCTGTTACATATAGGCTTGGGAATACATTATACAAATCACTTGTACAACTTTCCTTTAGATCTACCAAAACCATGTAATATGAGGTCAAACCTAAACACTTTCAATTTGTATGCAATCAGGCAGGCCTTTGCTCTATATAGTTGAAGGGAAATCTAATGGGAATTAAACAAGACAATTGTATAATGTATGGCCAGAGTTAAAAAAAAAAAAAAAAAGAAGAACAGGGCTCATAACCTACCTGAAAGAATGACCGTGCTTCTCTGTATCTGCACTCAAGAAATCTCGAATGAGACATTTCTGATAAAAATCTTGATGGATCTTTCGGGATCTGCAATTTCAGACCATCAGCAGTAACTTTGATAAGATCAGCTCTGAAATAAGCAATATGGAACAGGAAAAAAGTTATCAAAATCATCATAATTACCCAACATAAGAATTCAGATCTAAGATCTAAAGAAGTTGGGCAACATTTATAATATAATTTCTGATTTTAAACTGTGCTGCCCCAGGCATACAGCTGAAATGCATTCATCTTAAAGTGCCAAATTAAATTTGTAATTCTGTTCAGACAGATATATATATATATCTGGGCACTTCATACCAGATGAGTGACCTCAGTTTCCTTCACAATTAAAGTGGTAGTAAACCACCTAAAAATATATATTATATTATAATTAATATATATATATATATATATATATATATATATATATATATATATATATATATATATATATATATATATATATATATATATATATATATATACCCCCCTGGTAGTTTAAGTCATAATGTGCTAGAATGCATCGCATACTAGGACATTATAACAAACTTACGTGGAAAGGAAGACCTCCAGCAGAGCCTTGTCACTGCTGAAGGCGCTTTCATCTTCACCCGGTCTTCTTTCTGGGTTTGCGGGCTTTGGCAATCTGAATGGGCGAGCCAGCGATGATGTTACTACCGTGAATGCGTTTGGGAGTCTGTTTGTGGCACGCTGGTGAAGTCACCGGCTGCATCTAAAGTAAATATCTCCTAAACGGTGCACGTTTATAAGAGATTTACTGTACCTATAGGTAGGCCTTATTATAGGCTTACCTATAGGTAAACATCATACATGGGAGTTTACTCCCACTTTAATATAGCTTGGTTACCAATCTGTTCCAAAACTACTGACTGAACAATTATAAAGCATTGCAATATAAATATGAGGTGGTATCAAAAAGTATGGAACTTGCTGAATCATGTTAAACATCTCTGTGGCAGATTTGCCCAGTTTCATGCAGAATTTCACGTTTGCTATTTGTTCTAACTTGCTGTCCATCATGAAATAGCAGATGTGGTAATGCACGCAGTCAGAATAGCACCAGTTGAACAGCTCCCGATGTACACAGGACAATGTCTTTTTGCACAATGACTTATGAAGGTCGGTGGTCCATGACTGTGCTTGCAGCCTTGTGCTGCCATCTATTGGCGTGTTACAAAACTAGTCAGACCTTTTGATACCACGTCGTATTTGTAAAATGTAAATTTTTATATAAAATATAAAAATCTATACAAATTATAATAAAATATATCAAGTTGCAAATATTCAAAGTAAAAAAATAATTGAATCCCTCCCTATTAGGATTGTAAGCACCCAAAAGCAGTGCCCTCCAATCCTCTTGAACTGAATTGTACTGTTACTGTACTGACTTCCTTTAGATTTTAAAGCGCTGCACAAACTGTTGGCATTATATAAATCCTGTATAGTAATAATAATTTATCTGAAACCGACCAAACTTTATACTTAAGAGTACTTTGTGGGGTTGATTTACTAAAACTGGAGAGTGCAAAATCTGGTGCAGCTCTGCATAGAAACCAATCAGCTTCCAGGTTTTTTTTTGTCAAAGCTTAATTAAGCCGAAGTTAGAAGCCGATTGGCTACCATGCACAGCTGCACCGGATTTTGTACTCTCCAGTTTTAGTAATTCAACCCCTGTATGTCTCTTCTGCCAAAAAACAAACTCCCTTCTCTTTTTACAAGCAATTTTTAATATATTTGCATCTCTTTGCAGTGCACTTGTTTGCCAACAGTAAGATGATAAAAACTGGAGTTAGCATTATAACACAACCCCATGATACATCACTAGCTGCTCTATAGCCAAAAGGAGGAAGGAGGAAGAAGCCAGCAGCAGGAGAAGCTTCCAAAAAAAGCTGTCATCACTACCACAGAAGAGCATGCTTGCAGCATGTAATGTTCAGCTTCCAGTCCTCAGTTTATTTTTATAGTATTAGCAGCACTCAGACACTGCAATGGTTTGATGGTGGTGCACATCTGACCCAAGATTGGGAAATAACATTCTAATTTTTTTGTTGGTCTGTCTTCTTCCAAACGGACATCCTAAACAGGTCCAACAGCAGCCATAAAATTCGAAGCACCAGCTCTAGGTTCACTTTTGGAAGACCCAATCTCTCTTTTTGTGATAGCCTGGTAAGCTTACATTTCCACCTTTTGCCCTTGAAACTTTTTTTCAGTATGGCATAGTAGATACTGTAGACTGCTTATCTATTAAGAAGCTACATTTACTATACCATGTCATAGACCACTATATTGTCATGAATGCACAAACTCTTCCAGAGTAATGGGTTTAGGCCATGCTGCGGAAGACACAATCCATAAGCTAATTTTTCTATCAATCATTATCTTAATCTCAGCAAAGGGTATTATTAAATCCATCAGAAGTAATTTCAGCATACTAAAATCAGATTGGTTTCTATGAAGCACTTTACTCTATTCCTGTACTCTGCACTGATTTGTTAAATACGTCTAAAAATCCTTACAAAAAAAAAAAAATGCAAGATTACAAAATTCTGATTGGTGAAAAACCAATTACCTATTATATGCTCCAGCATATTGACCAAATTGAAGCTTCCGGAAAGGGGCAAATTTTCTATCCATACTCCTCTTCAGCCGTAAAGGACCATGCCACAGGTAGTTGCCACTTCTTTCATAAAGCACTACTAAATGGATTGTATGTGATGCCATCCTGAATATATAATGAAGAGGTATTTGTACACCTGACAAGTCATCCATTCCTTCCAGTCGTGGATCTCTCCCCTCATATTTGTGCCACTGAAATCCAATCTTCTCTGCAGCTCGAAAAAAACTACCCTAAAGGGGAAACAACAATTAGTAAGGTGGAAAGAGCGAGTTCCAAGTCAGGTTTTAAGCCATATTAAATCCACAACCAAAAATGTAGTAAATTGCAGCTTACCAATGATTAGACATGGTGGCTGCATCGTTTTTTTTTATTTTAGCCTTTTTTCCCCCCTGGTGATCTGGCCAGTAACACAACTCCTGTATTATGCCCCGTACACACGGTCGGATTTTCCGATGGAAAATGTGTGATAGGACCTTGTTGTCGGAAATTCCGACCATGTGTAGGCTCCATCACACATTTTCTATCGGATTTTCCGACACACAAAGTTGGAGAGCAGGATATAAAATTTTCCGACAACAAAATCCATTTTGTTGTCGGAAATTCCGATCGTGTGTACACAAATCTGACGGACAAAGTGCCACGCATGCTCAGAATAAATAATGAGATGAAAGATATTGGCCACTGCCCCGTTTATAGTCCCAACGTACGTGTTTTACGTCACCGCGTTTAGAACGATCGGATTTTCCGACAACTTTGTGTGACCGTGTGTATACAAGACAAGTTTGGGCCAACATCCATTTTGTTGTCGGAATGTCCGAACAAAGTCCGACCGTGTGTACGGGGCATTAGTGTGCCCCCACTCTGGATTAAAGAGCACAGGGGGCACTGTTTGGACAGCAGCATTGCTGATCTTGGAGGAAGGGGAGTGTTAGATGCACTAGCACATTTAGATACACTAACAAATTGAAGCTGAACTCCAGCTCACACTGAAGTTACACAAGCAGTTACAGTGGCAGTTTTCTTTTTGAGATAAAGGTTTTATATGAATAAATAAAAGCTGATCATTGTAAGCACCCCTGTAAATGGTTTGTCTCAACACTCTAAGGCCTCTTTTACAAGGGCTTTCCGTTCGTTCATTTTTCATCCATCCATTGACGGATGAAAAAAATGGACAGCAATGTGTCTCTATGGGCAAATTAATGTAAACCGATGATCATCCCTTTACATTTGTGTCTGTTAGGTCTGTTTTTTTTTTTAAACATGAACGAGTCTCCGTCCTGTTCTGTTTATTCCGACCCGAATGGAGGTAAACAGATGATGTATGGTTCTACATCCTATTTTGCATCTGCCAGGGATAGTGCAAGGATGAGTCATTTGTTGTTAAAGTGGAGTTCCACCCACTTTTACAACTCTTCAGCATCCCTCACTAAACTGTGCACTGTAAACAAATTGGATATTTTTTTATTTTTTTTCTCAGCACCTACTGTATATCTGCTGTGTACATTTTTCACTTCCTCCTCCCTGGCCGCGGCCCATCGCATCATTTCCTGTTTGCAATGCCTTCTGGGAAGGGGCAGCAACTTCCTCTGAAACTGCCGTTGCTATGGAAACCTGACCTGAAACCTATTACACTGCTTATGCTGCACTGAGCATGTGGGGCAGCAACTTCCTCTGAAACTGCCGTTGCTATGGAAATCTGACCTGAAACCTATTACACTGCTTATGCTGCACTGAGCATGTGGGGCAGCAACTTCCTCTGAAACTGCCGTTGCTATGGAAACCTGACCTGAAACCTATCACACTGCTTGTGCTGCACTGAGCATGTGCGAGATCTGCAAGGCTGAGATCCAGGAAGAAATACAGTCTGGCTTCAGATGCCCACACTTAAGATGGCCACGGCCTGCTATAAGTTTATAAAATAACAAACTACTGCTATAAACTAACAAAACAGACCTTAGTTTACAGACTAACTTTACTAGAATACATTAAGCTTGTATATTATAAGGGTATTTTTATTTAAAAAGTATAATTTCGGCTGGAACACCACTTTAAGGAGCCGCACCTGTCTGTGTCCTAACAATGATTCATCCCTACTGTCAGTTGGGGGATTCCCGACAGACAGCAGAATGTAAACAAAGGAGCTGTCAGTGAAAAAAAATGCATGGACACCATTGGTTTAGAGTGAATTGCTACTAGGTCACTTTCCCTCAACATGGCAGTAACCTTGCCAGGGATGAACCCACGAGTCATGGCTGTTAGGATGCCGGTGGTGGATGTAAAAACTGATGCAAACAGATGTAAACTGAACTGAAAACAGATTTAAAAACCGAGGTAAACTGAATACATTTTTTTCTTTGAAAAAACATGACCGAACGGATGACGCCCATCTGAAAGAAGTTTAAAGTGGTTGTAAAGTGAGAAGGTTTTTTATCTTAATGCACTTTATGCATTAAGATAAAAAGCCTTCTGTGTGTAGCAGCCCCTCTCAGCCCCCCTAATACTTACCTGAGCCCATCTCGATCCAGCGATGTTGCAGGAGAGTCTCAGCTGCCCAGGACTCTCCCTGCTCATTGGCTGAGACAGCAGCGCATCGCCATTGGCTCCCGCTGCTGTCAAAGTCAGTGAGCCAATGAGGAGAGAGAGAGGGGGCAGGGCCAAACCACGGCTCTGTGTCTGAATGGACACACAGAGCAGCGGCTCGGCTCGGGTGCCCCCATAGCAAGCTGCTTGCTGTGGGGGCACTCGGCAGGAGGGAGGGGCCAGGAGGGCCAAAGAGGGACCCGAGAAGAGAACAATCTGGGCTTCTCTGTGCAAAACCACTACACAGAGCAGGTAAGTATAAAATGTTTGTTATTTTTAAAAGAAAAAAATTTGACTTTCGTATCACTTTAACTGATACATTTGCAGGACAGCTTGTTTCGTTTGAAAATAACACACTTGGATTACTGAACTTGATTACTGGCTGAATCACCAGATAAAAATAAATAAAAAAACAAAACAAAAATAAAAAAAACCTAAAGTGTAATTATGGACAATAGTTTTTTTTTTTTTAAAATGACAAATTACATTAACAAAGCAGTTTTTGTTTTTCTGAGTCTCTGCTGTCAAAAGTTCTATTACCAGTTGATCCTGCCAGCAGATTCATTGGTAATCAACTTCTTGCAATAGGGTGACAAGTTGTTTGATGTTAGATGGTCACCCATCTAAGATGGATTCTTTTAGATGAACATTATAGCTGGATACACACTATACAATTTTCTTTAGATTTTTTTCCTTTAGATTTACTAAAACCATATAATATGAGATCAAATCTAAACACTTTCAATGTGTATGCAATCAGGCAGGCCCTTGCACTACATAGTTGAAGGTAAAGCTAAAGGAAATATAACAAAAGTTGTATAGTGTGTATCCAATATATGGTAGTATGGAATTTAAAATGACAAACAAAGTAAACCCCATTCAACACTTTTTAGCAGTTACAGCACAAAGTTTTATTATTTTTTTATTTTCAATCAAACCATATAAATATAACCTATAGTTGTTACACGATTTGTTGCAATCAATGTAACAGTCTGCTTGTGCTGCACAGCTTGGCCTGTATGTAAAGGTGTAGAAGAATTCTAAATAAAATCATGTGAAAGAATAAAAGGGATTCATACACTGAATATTTCATTATAGGTATTAATCTCATATCAGAATACAAAAGGTTTCACTCTATTGGTCCTTTAGGTAACGGTACCAACACTTGTACATTTGTGACGTACAAGTCCCCGGTGTTTTGTTATTGCATTGTTGTAATGCAATTTTGTAAAAAGTGCCATGGAGTTGGCAAGGAGTGTGCCAGGAGACAGCCACTGATAAAAAAACAGCCAACCTTTGTCCTCAGGGAGAACCATGTGCTCAATAATGCAGCCGATAGAAATTTTGCCCATCTCAAGGTGTGCATGCACCGCTTTCAAAGGAGAAATAGGAGCTGCGGAGCACCAAAATGCTGTCCCAACCTGCAGTGCCCCCCTGTACAGCTACTCACCATCATATCTGCAATAAGGACATTCAAACAGGAACATTCAACAACAAATGACCAACTAAAATGTACTTTTTATAAAAAGGTTTTGTAGGAGATTACTCTTACTTTGTGCTCCCATTTCTTATCCAGAAGTGCAAATGTAGTGACATCCCTTTGCTTGCAGAAGTACTGACATTCAGATGGTGTGCTGTCCATAGAGCTTCTCAGTTGTTCCACATCTTTAGCTAGTAGTGGCAGAACCACAGGATCCACCAGAAATACTGGGACACTGTGATGGGAAGCCAGATTTAAAAAAGTCTTCACCACTCGCTAGATAATTTTAGAAAACAAAAGACAATAAAATACTAATCAATTTGCGAATAAAGTTCAGCACACATTTTTTTATTTGTTCACCTGGACGATCAACCTTGTCATTCTATCCCATATAAAAAAAAATTCTAACTGAATAATTGCTTTCTTTTTTTCGTATTGTGCTACCTCTGCAAAATGAGTCTAGTCTAACTAAAAAGTGATGTTACTGGCCATGCATAGAGTGAATTTGGGTTGTTTCTGATAAACTGGTTGAATTTGCCCAGGGGTATGCCCTGTTGCCTGCTTCCCATCCGACATCTCTTGATGAACAAACCGAGGGAGCCTGGCAAAAATTGTTCTCCGAACAGCCCCAGTACCCAATCAAATGCAGGCACTGTTAGGGTATTTTGACAGCCGTAAATGCTTGCTATTGCAATACAAGAGCAGCAACAGGATATACATTGATCTGCACTGTGTATCATGGATGGTGGAATCGGTCACCTTTTTCCTGTTCAGACTGCTGGTTGAATGGAAAAAAAAATCTATATGTTTATGGCCGGCCAAACATCTCATGTTGATCACCCTCAAGGCAACTAGAAATCAGTTAAGCTTATAAGGCCAGCAATAAGGAAGTCTGGCTATATTAAAAACGCATGTCCAAGGAAAAAAAATCATTACCGCACCCTGCAAATTTCATAATGATTTTATCCAAAAAAAAAAAAAAAAACTGTCGATCTGCTAAAAATCCAGTGTGCTCCTAACTTACTGTTTTCGCCTGACAACACAGTGCCTTTGTTGCACTAAAATCCCAACCAGCTTTTTCAGCCCTGTCTACTAGACTAGAATATTCCATCGTTTACCCACCATTCTCTGTGCCACATGCATACATTGATTTCTTTCCCTTGACTCCCAACAGCCTGCCCTTGCATTGTATAGTTCTGGGGAAGGATGGGAGGGGGTGGGGGGTTGTCAATAGGAACTGATCTCCCAGCAGGCATTTTGGCATATGTGCAGCACAGTGGGTAAATAGTTAGCACTTTGGCCTAGCAGCACTAGGGTCATCAATTCAGATTCCAACCACAGCACTACCTGCCTGGAGTTTACACAATATTCTGTTCTGTGTGGGTTTACTCTGCGTACTCTGGTTTCCTCCCACCATCCAAAGACATGCTGGTAGGTTAATTGTCTGCTGTCTAAATTGGCCCTAGTATGTGTATGTATGAATGTGAGTTAGGGACCTTAGAGTGTAAGCTCCTTGAGGGTAGGGACTGATGTGAATGTACAATATATATGTAAAGCGCTGTGTAAATTGACAGCGCTATACAAGTACCTCATATAAACAACATTTCACAAACCTGGAGATGACATCGGAGGAAATAAAGTTGTTTAAAACTAACTGGCTTTTATGTAATAGTGATCCAGGTGGCTGTTGAGCTGCCCAATCACTTTTGCAGTACAGTGAAGATGCTCCACCCCCGCTTGCCCTGGTTCTGTGCTCCCCACTGCTTCAAAGAGCCTGGGACCATGGTAAATGTCTCAAGACACCAAGCAGGAGGAGCTGATTCTGAACATCATCATTTTATTCTAAACCATATTTCTCCAGGGTATTTACATTTCTTGCTACAGTTAAGTGGGGTAGGATATTTATTGATAAAAACCTTTATGAAGGCATACATTTAGAGCAGGGGTCTCCAAACCCCGGACCATGGGCCACATCCGGCCCGCTTGTGTGTTTTCTCCGGCCCACAGCTCAGACTCTGCCAACAAAGCATTGCCGATCTGCTGCCTTTTAAAAGCAGCTGCTGTTATCGGCAGTTTGTCTGGCTGGTCCTGCAAATAAAATCCGCTTCCCCCACACCCTCCCATGCTTCCACGCTGTGCTGAGGATTGGCTGCTGGGAGCGCCAATGTCCTGGCAACCAGTGATGTCATCAGCGTGGCACCTCCCGGCTTCCTGCCCGCTGTTTGTATTAGAAATCATTCTGTGTGTGTAGCAGCGGGTGGTAGTCTGGAGGTGCAGGAGAGCTGAAGTATGCAAGAGGCAAATGGGGATATTGATGCTGGGGACACTGCTGGGGGACTTGATGCTGGGGACACTGCTGGGGGACTTGATGCTGGGGGACTTGATGCTGGGGGACATTGATGCTGGGGGACATTGATGCTGGGGGACATTGATGCTGGGGGACATTGATGCTGGGGGACACTGCTGGGGAACTTGATGCTGGGAGACACTGCTGGGGAACACTGCTGGGGAACTTGATGCTGGGAGACACTGCTGGGGAACTTGATGCTGGGAGACACTGCTGGGGAACTTGATGCTGGGAGACACTGCTGGGGAACTTGATGCTGGGAGACACTGCTGGGGAACTTGATGCTGGGAGACACTGCTGGGGAACTTGATGCTGGGAGACACTGCTGGGGAACTTGATGCTGGGAGACACTGCTGGGGAACTTGATGCTGGGAGACACTGCTGGGGAACTTGATGCTGGGAGACACTGCTGGGGAACTTGATGCTGGGAGACACTGCTGGGGAACTTGATGCTGGGAGACACTGCTGGGGAACTTGATGCTGGGAGACACTGCTGGGGAACTTGATGCTGGGAGACACTGCTGGGGAACTTGATGCTGGGAGACACTGCTGGGGAACTTGATGCTGGGAGACACTGCTGGGGAACTTGATGCTGGGAGACACTGCTGGGGGAACTTGATGCTGGGAGACACTGCTGGGGAACTTGATGCTGGGAGACACTGCTGGGGAACTTGATGCTGGGAGACACTGCTGGGGAACTTGATGCTGGGAGACACTGCTGGGGAACTTGATGCTGGGAAACACTGCTGGGGAACTTGATGCTGGGAGACACTGCTGGGGAACTTGATGCTGGGAGACACTGCTGGGGAACTTGATGCTGGGAGACACTGCTGGGGAACTTGATGCTGGGAGACACTGCTGGGGAACTTGATGCTGGGAGACACTGCTGGGGAACTTGATGCTGGGAGACACTGCTGGGGAACTTGATGCTGGGAGACACTGCTGGGGAACTTGATGCTGGGGACACTGCTGGGGAACATTGATGCTGGGGACAACGATGGGGACATTGATGCTGGGGACACCGATGGGGACATTGATGCTGGGGACACTGATGCTGGGGACACCGATGGGGACACTGATGCTGGGGACACCGATGCTGGGGACTCTGCTGAGGAACATTGATGCTGGGGACACTGATGGAGCCATTGAAGCTGGGGACACTGATGCTGGGGAACTTGATGCTGGGGGACACTGCTGGGAACACTCTGATGGGGAACACAGAGGTGCGGAACATCTCTGATGGTGACACAGATGAGGACATTGATGCTGGGGACTCTGCTGGGGAATTTGATGCTGGGGACACTGATGGAGCCATTGATGCTGGGGACACCGATGAGGACATTGATGCTGGGGACACTGATGTTGGGGAACTTGATGAGGAACTTGTTGCTGGGGACACAGATGTGCGGAACATCTCTGATGGGGACACAGATGTGTAGAAAGTCACTGATGGGGACACAATGTGCAAGGAGTCTCTGATGGGGACACAGAGGTGCACAAAGGCTATGATGAGATTATTTAAATTGTATTCATTTATTTATAATGAACATATTTTTTCGGCCTGTGAATATTTGTAAAATCTACAATGTGGCCCTCGGGGCTAAAAAGTTTGGAGACCCCTGATTTAGAGCAACAAAGCTTTACAAAGGAAGTTTATGCTTACCCAGTTTGTTCCTTCTTGTGCTGACAAAGTACCTTTCAGCTTCGAAAATGCAGGTCCATGCTAAGTAACACCAAAAACAAAACAAATATCAATAACGTGAATATACAAGTATAAACTAGTTTTAACCACTTAAAGACCGCCCACCGCATATATACTGCGGCAGGGCGGCTCTATTATGCAAAACGACGTAACCTGTATGCCGTTTTTATGCAATAGTGTGGGCACCTGCTGCACGGAGAAGCCAATACACGCGCCTGGCGGACCAGATGTCCGTCGGCCACCCGCATTACAGATGTAAACAAGGTGATCAGGAACAGCGATCTCGGTGTTGTTCCTGTCAGCACTTCCCCCACACAGTTAAAAACACACTGAGGGAACACAGTTAACCCTTTTATCACCCCTGTAGTTAACCCCTTCCCTGCCAGTGTCATTTATACATCGATCAGTGCATTTTCTTAGCACTGACCACTGTATTCGTGTCACTGGTTCCAAAAGTGTCACTTAGGGTCAGATTTGTCTGCCGCAATGTCACAGTCCTGCTAAAAATCACAGATCGCCACCACCATTACCAGTAAAAACAACAGTACCCCAGGAAGACGACATATTTGTCGAAACGGCGGAGGGAGGAGCGGCGTGCTGACGTCACCACCATACCACGCTGAACCCGGAAGAAACGGGCAGCAGCTGAAGCCGGCCGGCGCTACATGTTTTTATAAGCGATCTTTACTGCACAAATTGTAAGTGCTTTTCTTTTATAAATTAAAGTGGATTTTATACAAAATGGTATTCCTGCGCTATCAGATATGGAATTGGCTATAGATGGGACAGCTGCATGCACCTAATAGGTAACACTTGGCCTAGGTAAATATTATATAGATGGATGGTGCCGCGCTAATCCTAATTAAATATGTTCCTACTATTTAGATTAAATATCCAAGTGATAAAACCCACTGTGCCGACTGAAATAAATAAATAAAAATTGAAAAAATTACGTGGGTCTAAGCAATATGCAGTCTACAAGCTGAGAAAAGTAAAAATCGATCTTGACTGCCCAAAGATATAAATATTGTGATAATGTGGCAAAATTCAATATATTAAAGTGGCATAAAATTAAAATAAATCAGTTGGCAAACTCAAACCAGCAAAGTGCCTAGTGCCAACGCTGTGCAGCCTAAATATCTGGATCATAAAGTATCATATAAAACATTGTGATATTGTGGCAAAATTCAGTGTATTAAAGTGACATATATTTAAAATAATAGGCAAACACAAACCAGTAAAGTGCCTAGTGCTAACACTGTGCAGCCTAAATATCTAAATCGTAGAGTAACTAGATACTGTGAATCAACAAATTATCCATAAAGTGCAACGTGCAATCAAGCATAAATAAACGTGTAAAGTCCAAATTAAATAGTAATATAAATTGAATGTCCCAACAAATTGAGTAAACCAAAGTAAAATCACACCAGAAAGCACGTCCTTATTAGTAAAAAAATCTTGTGACATATAGTGCTGGCATGCGCATGTAGCAGTTAAAGTGCCTTGTGACTTTGGGTTTCATGCAGCTTCGTGTGCAAAACACTCCAGTGAGCAGTGGCCCCTTACCTCATGGGAATGGGGCAACAGCATGTAACTAGTTCTTTAACCTTTTCCACCTGGCGGCTCCTACGTTTTTCTCACCGTCCTGGGGTGGGATACCCTCAGATATGGTCCAGGGGTTGTTTAAAGACAAGGATAAAGGAACCCAATAGTGTAATTCCGTATTACCGATAACCAAGTTTATTTAGACAAAAAGCAGCAAGTACTCACATTTAACAATGAATAAAAGATGTTTGTGTCCGACGAGCGGCGAGCTCGTAGCTTTCCTTCAGTGTATTCAGCCTATCCTGTCCCTACGCGTGACGTCACACCACACGTGACTTCATCAGGGGAGCCGCCAGGTGGAAAAGGTTAAAGAACTAGTTACATGCTGTTGCCCCATTCCCATGAGGTAAGGGGCCACTGCTCACTGGAGTGTTTTGCACACGAAGCTGCATGAAACCCAAAGTCACAAGGCACTTTAACTGCTACATGCGCATGCCAGCACTATATGTCACAAGATTTTTTTACTAATAAGGACGTGCTTTCTGGTGTGATTTTACTTTGGTTTACTCAATTTGTTGGGACATTCAATTTATATTACTATTTAATTTGGACTTTACACGTTTATTTATGCTTGATTGCACGTTGCACTTTATGGATAATTTGTTGATTCACAGTATCTAGTTACTCTACGATTTAGATATTTAGGCTGCACAGTGTTAGCACTAGGCACTTTACTGGTTTGTGTTTGCCTATTATTTTAAATATATGTCACTTTAATACACTGAATTTTGCCACAATATCACAATGTTTTATATGATACTTTATGATCCAGATATTTAGGCTGCACAGCGTTGGCACTAGGCACTTTGCTGGTTTGAGTTTGCCAACTGATTTATTTTAATTTTATGCCACTTTAATATATTGAATTTTGCCACATTATCACAATATTTATATCTTTGGGCAGTCAAGATCGATTTTTACTTTTCTCAGCTTGTAGACTGCATATTGCTTAGACCCACGTAATTTTTTCAATTTTTATTTATTTATTTCAGTCGGCACAGTGGGTTTTATCACTTGGATATTTAATCTAAATAGTAGGAACATATTTAATTAGGATTAGCGCGGCACCATCCATCTATATAAAGTGGATTTTAACTGTATTACGCTATGGAGCATTTCTTTCCTATTTATCCATGGTCTGTGAGCGGATAAATCACGTTTGGATTGATTTCCTGGAGAGGTGGCTTCCGATCTACGCACTGACAGAGACCCAGTGGCTGGGGGACACAGCCACATGTGTGCATGATCTCTGTGACAGGAGATCTTTGGATCTGGTAAGGGGCTTACCTTACTTGAGGTGGAGGATCTTCTCTCTATTTTAACATCACGCTCCCTACGGAGATAATCTTTATATCACTTGAAGGAAGGGTGTCTTTCTCCCTCTATCCAACCATTTTCTACACCCACAATGACTAAATGGACTCTATTTAATCGTTTTTGTTTACTGAATGTTCCACTCATTTTTTTTGCATGCGATTCTTTTTTTTTTTGCATGCGATTTATGTGCATTTTTTTTTTGTTATGAAACAATTCACTTGTGTTCATTCATAATTATGGTATTTTCAGTTAATATGATCATGTATTTGCACTAGCAGCGCAGCCTTTAAATTGTATAGCTAGTAAGGTGGAGGTTGTTTCACATCTAAGGTTGCAGCAGCATTTTACATTTCAATTTTTGGTTTGAGATATTTGTCTTTTCATCACACACATGTGGGGATCATTTCCACTTATGGGATAGCGCAGTATTTTTTACGATATTACAATTAAAAATGAAAAGTCCATAAATCTATCCCCTATTTTGTATACGCTGTAACTTTTGCGCAAACCAATCAATATACGCTCATTGCGATTTTTTTTTTACCAAAAATATGTAGAAGAATACATAATTGGCCTAAACTGATAAATACATTTTTTTAATTTTTTTTTTATATTTAAAATAGCAGAAAGTAAAAAAAATATCTTTTTTTTTTTTTTCAAAATTGTCAGTCTTTTTTGTTTAGAGTGCAAAAAATAAAAAACCGTAGCGTACCACTAAAAGAAAGCTCTATTTGTGTGAGAAATGGGATTTTTGACTTACCATAAAATCATTTTCTCTTTCGTTCATTGACAGACACAGCGCTCCATTATTCAGAACCATCGGGTTATACCGCCCCCTACATGAGTAGGACACTAGGCAGGAAAAAAAAAAAAAAAAGAAGAAGAAGACTTGGCTATGCCTATGGGCAGTCCTAGGTGGTATACACCCCCCCCCCCTCTACTATAGGCCTTCAGTTTAGTAACAAGCAGTGTCAGAAGTATTAAAACTCCTTAGAGGCGTGGGTGCTGTGTCTGTCAATGAACTCAGAGAAATGGATTTTACGGTAAGTCAAAAATCCCATTTTCTCTTTCATTCATTGACAGACACAGCGCTCCATTATTCAGAAGCATAGGGACGTCCCAAAGCAGTGCCAAACATGAGGGGTGGGACAACGAAAAATTCCAAGGCTAACACAAGAGCCAACCAGGTAACAGGAGCTCAATACAGAACAAACTGGAGCCCAACCTGGACAAAATCCCTTCAAGAGGAAATAGACTCTCTAAACAGCAGCCTGCAAAACCTTGCGGCCAAAAGAGGCATCCGCAGATGCCAAAACATCCACTTTGTAGAACGCTGTGAAAGTGTACACAGACGACCAAGTGGCCACCTTGCAAACTTGCGCAACCGACGCCTGATGACAGAAGGCCCAAGAAGCACAAGGCGCCCGAGAAGAATGTGCAATAACAGGGAAAGGAGGACCCCGATCCCTGACAGAATAGGCCAGAGTCATCATCTGTCTGATCCATCGAGAAATGGTCGCAGAAGCAGACAGACAATTCCTTGGCCCGTCCGTTATCCGTCTGACCTCCAAAAAGACCCAGTGGCGGCCAAATACACCTGAATCCCCCAAACCACATCCAGGGCAGATAAGGCAAATTCCTTAGGATGTGTTGACCAGGGACACAAGGAAGGCAACACAATGTCCTTATTCAAAAGGGAAATCTGACGAAGGAACGATGTAAAAGGCTATCATCTCTGCGAGCAGAGGTGATGGCCACCTTCTGAGACAGAGTAAGCAGTGGAATCTCCCGAATATATTGAGAGAGAGGCTTCTGTAGAATCAAAATCACCAAGTTCAGATCCTGCGGTGGTAGAAGAGACCGCACCGGTGGAACCGGATGTCGAACCCCTTGAATAAAAGCTACGCACCAGGGAGTGCGAGACCAGGGGACGCTGAAGAAGACCACCCAGGCTGACACCTGGCTCTTGATGGTACCCGTGGTCCATTCCTGCTTAACCCCCCCGGGAAGGGAGGTTGGAATCGGAGCCACCGAGAAAGAACGAGGATGAATGTCCTGTGACTCACACCAGGATATATGCGCTTTCCACATTCGGAGGTAGAATCTACTAGGAGGTCGACTCCCTACCCATCAGCAGCGTTGGAACTGCAGCACCTGGCTCATCACAGCCAGGCCGTTAAAACCAGCAACTCTATAGCAGGATGGAAGAACGGCCTTGGGACAGTAGATCCTCCCTGAGAGGCAGTCTCCAAGGAACGTCGGTGACCAGGCGCACCCGGTCGGCGTACCCAGACCGACAGGACCCATCCAGAGCCAATAGAATGAACGGAATCCCCGCGCCCGTGATCCTGCGCAAAAGCCACAACAGAAGCTGGAGAAGAGGAAAGGTGTAGAGCAAACGTTACCGGCCCTATGGGCCACCAGAGCAATTGAGGTGCCCACCAGAGGATCCTGTGACGTTGCCAGAAACCTTGGTACCAATCTGCTGAGCCAGGGTGCAAACAGATCTACCTCAGGAGTGCCCCATCGGAGACATATCCGATGAAACACAGCCTGATGAAGGCCCCACCCCGTTTTCCAACCTTAGCCGACTGAGGCATGCTCCTGTCAGTATTCCACTCCTAGAATGCGTACGTCGAGGAGGGCTGGAACGAGACGTTCTGCCCACCGGAGGATACTGGCAACTGCCAGGGCTGCCAACACCCTATTTGGCACGCCCTGGTGATTGACATAAGCCACCGCCATTGCATTGTCTGACTGGATCCGTACCGGGAGCCCCGAAGTCAATCCATCCATGATCCAGACATAGTCTGATCGCTCGAAGTTCCAGGATATTGCTCGGTAGTCCGGATTTCACCAGCGTCCAATGACCCTGAACAGAGCTCAGTCCCAAGACACTTCCCCACCCAGACAGACTAGAATTGGTGGTCACCCTGTTCAATACAAAGGGAGAAAGGATTTACCCCGCTGAATAACCGGAGAGCGAAGCCACCAGATCAGGATTTACCCTGCCGAATAACCGGAGAGCGAAGCCACCACACCGGGGAACCTCTGGTTTTCTGGCTCAGCCAAATCCGATTGTCCAGGGACTTCGGGCACTTGTCCTATTATGCCAGGATCTCCCTGAAGGAGGCGTGTATGGAACTGTGCAATTGGAATCGCCTCCGAAAAAAGGTAGATATCATCAGACCCAACACCCACATGCAGGTTCGCAGGGAGGCCCACCTGCTGGACAACAGTAAATGAAAACGCAGCATGCAACTTCTGGAGTTTGTCCAGGGGAAGAAACACTCTGGCCAGGGCTGAAGCCCGGGTCAGGCTTAGATAATCCAATGTTCTGGAAGGGGCCAAAGCAGACTTCAGATGGTATAGAAGCCAACTGAAATCTGTCAAGGTCTGTATAGGAGTTACGTGGCCCCTCGGGGTAATCGAGGACTTGTAGAAAAAGATCGTCCAGGAAGCCTAGGACCGCAAACCCCAACTGACGTAACCACGCCAGATCTGGGGCCAACACCTCGTAAACACCCGAGGAGTGGTGGCAAGACCAAAGGGCAACACCACGCGCTGATAATGCTCAGCACCCACAGCAAAAACGGAGGAAGTGCTGGGGTTGGGCACATAGTGGAATACGTAAGTAAGCATTTGTGGTGTCAATAGAAGCCAGAAAGTGTCCATGATGAAGGGGTGCCACCGTCGTGCGGACAGACTCCATCCTGAACTTCTGTACCCACACAAGGCAGGTCAGGGCCTTGAGGTCCAGAATTGGACGTACCATGCCCTCCATCTTTTGGACTGTGAACAGGTTTGCATAAAACCCCTGAAACTGTTCTCGACACGGGAACCGGGACAATCACATTCTAAAGCAACAGGGCTTGCATAGCCCCACGAGGAGAACAGCAAATGGTCCGGCGACAGATGCACATTGGAAGCAAAAAAACTATTTTTGGGGAACAAGGCCAGAAAACTATCTTGAAACCAGACAAAATCAAAACGCGTAATGACGTCATCCAGGGTAGACCCCCACAATACATGTCTAAGCACCACTTCGGAAACAGAGAGCTCAGCAACCAGGGGAACTGCGGCCAAGAGGCATAGCAGACAAACTGCAGCGCCTAGACCAACAGGTCTGCCAATGCAGCAAAGACAGGGGGATTCTGCTCCCGTTCCAGGTATGTCAGCTGGATCTTTAGAAGCAGGAGATTCCCCTATTGGAATCATGGTTGCCTTGAGCAGCCTAGAGACAGGAGGGTCCACTACTTGTGAAACAGTCCACTTCTGAGGGAGGGACTCCTCAAAAGGGGTACCTCACAGCAAGCATTTTCGGAAGCACCTAGGGGCACTTTGGGCACTCCCACTCTTCATGGACAAATTTGGCAAAATAAGAGGGAGAAAACAACGTTTTTGCCGCGTAAGACGGCTTATGGGTGCCAAAGGGGAACCGGCCCTCTGCCCCAGCCACCGCTGCATCCCCCATCTTGAAAGGTTTCTGCACAGATGCAATAAGTGCGGCAACCAGCGCCTTTTCGTGCACCACTGCAGTTGTGGAGGAATCATCCTCACACCCTGACAGGACAGGGAGCGTAGCCACCAACCCCACAAGATGGGCTATGTCCGTGGCAGCAGAGCCAGATATAGGATAGCTAGAGACAGAGGAGATAGGGGAGGGCGGGGGCTGCCATTTACTAGGCTATGAGCCTAAGCGCCACTGCAAAAAACTCAGGAGGGGGCCACCAACTGAGTCACCTGCCGCTCACACAGAAGTTGTCGACCGAGGCCCCGCACAGGGGATGCTGACCGAGACCTCGCACAGGGGGCGCCGGATGCCTCTCACAGGGGGGCACAGACCGAGAGCCTACATAGGGGACGCTGACCAAGGCCCTGCATAGGGGGTGGCGACGGATGTCGCCCACATGAGGCACCACTGAGGCCCCTCACAATGGGCCCAGGCCGAAGCCCCGCACAGGAAGCGCCAGGAGCACCCACTCCGGGCCCACCTAACGGACCCCCAGAAAGAGATCACCCACAGCATCTCCCCTCTGGTAGGAGGCGGCCACGAGGCCTAGCAAACTGCAAAAGTTGCGGCCTAAATTTTCCGCCGCCTGCTGCGAGTGCACGGCCTGCGGGGGGGGGGGGGGGGGGGAAACTGGACCGATCCAAGCCGTTGAATGGAGGGCGGACACCCAAAAACCGGAAAGCGACGGCCTCCGCCGCCCGCCCTGGGGCCGCCCACCCAGCACCTGGTCGGTAGGCCTCAAATCCACGGCCCAAATTTTTCGGCTGCCAGCCGCGAGTGCGCGGCCCGTGGGGGGGACCGGACCCATCCAGGCCGCTGAACGGAGGGCGAACACCCAAAAACGGAAAGCAGCGCCCCCCGATCGCGGACGTCCAGTCACCCGCCTCCTAGGCCCAACCACTGCAGCAGGTAGGCCCAAGGGATACCCCCCAGTAGCAACCCCGAGTATGTCCAAAAAGCACCTAAGCCAGAAGCCTGGGCCTCACTCGAGAAGGGAGGGAGGGTGGAGGAGAACCCCGGAGGGACCGACTACCCCAGGGAGTACTCGCGCCCCACACCACCTTCAGGGTAGGAGAGGAGGGGGCCTCATACTTACCGATCCAGCGAAACGTGCGGGTAACGCTCCCAGACAGATCCCCTCGCCAACAAAGTGGGAGTGCTGTCGGCCATGAGGAACGCTGCGACTCAGGCCGACACCCGGTCGTATGCAGCCTCGCGAGACGTTTAACTCGCAGGGCCAGCCCCTGTCCAGTGGGGCTATGTCGCGTCCGACCTAGCACATAGCTGCGGTCTGCATGCGCTCGCTGGCCAGACTGGGGAGACCACTGGATCTTAGTTCCCAGCCCGGAAGTTGATTGTAGATCTTACCGGAGAAAAATCCAGGAAAAAAAGAAAATAAACCAAAAAAAATTCACAGGACTAGAGATCCTAGCAGGGAACTAGATCCTTACTCCTGACTAGGTAGAAAAAACTGAAGGCCTATAGCAGAGAGGGGAGTGTATACCACCTAGGACTGCCAATAGGCGTAGCCAAGTCTTTTTTTATGCCAAGTGTCCTACTCCTGCAGGGGGCGGCATAACCCTATGGTTCTGAATAATGGAGTGCTGTGTCTGTCAATGAACGAAAGAGAAAAAAGGATATCAATTTTATTTGGGTACAGCGTCACACGACCACACAATTGTCAGTTAAAGTAACGCAGTGCCGTACCGCAAAAAAATGGCCTGGTCATTAAGGGGGTAAATCCTTCCGGGGCTGAAGTGGTTAAATTATATAATACACATACACTATATTGTCAAAAGTATTGTGACGCCTGCCTTTACACGCACATGAACTTTAATGGCATCCCAATCTTAGTCCATAGGGTTCAATATTGAGTTGGCCCACCCTTTGCAGCTATAGCAGCTTCAACTCTTCTGGGAAGGCTGTCCACAAGGTTTAGGAGTGTGTCTATGGGAATGTTTGACCATTCTTCCAGATGCGCATTTGTGAGGTCAGGCACTGATGTTGGATGAAAATGCCATTAAAGTTCACGCACCCCAATACTTTTTGGTAGTAGGAACTTCATCTTTCAACATGACAACGACCCAAAGCATACATCCAAATCAGCAAAAAAATGGCTTCACCAGAAGATGATTAAAGTTTGGGAATGGCCCAGCCAGAGCCCAGACCTAAATCCGATTGAAAATCTGTGGGGTGATCTGAAGAGGGCTGTGCACAGAAGATACCCTCGTAGTTTGACAGATCTGGAGTGTTTTTGCAAAGAAGAGTGGGCAAATATTGTCAAGTCAAGATGTGCCATGCTGATACTGATGACTAATACCCAAAAAGACTGAGTGCTGTAATAAAATCAAAAGGTGCTTCAACAAAGTATTAGTAAGGGTGTACACACTTATGCAACCATATTATTTTTAGTTTTTTATTTTTACTTCCATCCACCTAGGGGATTTCAGTTTGTTGTATAACTGAGTTGTACAGTTTATAGGTCACATTAAAAGGTGCAAAAAAGTTCTGAAATTTTTTATCTTTGTCTCAATTTTTTACATCACAAAAACCTGACATTTTAACAGGGGTGTGTAGAATTTTTATATCCACTGTATATATGTACAGTATATCCCTGTTCAGTGGATTTCACTTCCCATTTTGTTTGAATACACAGGAAGGACAGCAATACAAACTTAACAGAGGATCTAGTGGCTCCAAACTCTATCCAAAACAAGTAAATGGCTTGAGTTGGAGGTTTAAAGACACACACTGAATAATCAGCTCCCCTTTTCTAGCAAATAAGTTCTTTACTTTACTTCCTCGTGCTTTGAGCATCACCAGGAAAAGGCCAGTAAATATCATAAGGACAAGGCTAATCATATAGAACAAATAACATGTACAGTAATTTAATGCAAACTTTTTAATTACCTTGGCAGATATATAGTATCTATAATAGTACAGCTGAAACAGGAGAAACAAGGTACTTGCAGCTGTCAACACAGCCAAAACAACATTCTTGTTGATGCGCTGCATCATCCAGGACTTGTGGATACCCAGTTACAATTTATACCGCTTCTGATCATCTTGCACTAGTGACATGGAGCCAGATCTGCAAACAGAGAAGAATAAAGTTGAATTTCAGAAAGAAATAAAATACATTAATTAACCCTGTCACTGCCAGAGTCGTTTTAGCAGGGTTTTTTTTTTGCACAAGTTTAAAAAAATATTTTAGGCCTGAAGGTTGCATAAAACCCCAAAAACATTATATATTTTCTGAAAGCAGACACCCTAGAGAATAATAAAGTGGTAGTGATGTTACACGAAATTACCGCAAAGGTCTAGGAAATGCAAAATTTCAGTAAAAAATACACTAAAGCTAAATTTAGGCCTCACAAAACACAAAAAAAAAAAAAAAACCTAATTTTTGGTAAAATATAAAAGATAAGGCTGCACCGAGTAAAAAGATAACCAAGATATCAAACCTTAAATTTGCGCGCGTCTGTGAAACGGCGATAAACTTCTGTACCTTATATTTTCTATAGATGGCGCTTTTACCACTTCCATACCGGGCCATAGACAAATGATGCTGGCAGGAAAATCCCCTCTCTCTGACGTCCTCTGGTCTTCGCCACTCTTGCGGGCCCCCGTTTAGAGTACCCGTCACTAGCCCATCAGAGTACCCGATTACCTGTCACCCAGCCCGTGCCTCATAAAAAAATATGTTGGGGTGTTTGCTTTTCAAAATGGGTCATTTTGTGGGTGTTTCCATTGTTCTGGTGCTCCAGGACCTTCAAAACATGTCATACACAGGACAGCAATACAAACTTAACAGAGGATCTATTGGCTCCAAACTCTATCCAAAACAAGTAAATGGCTTGAGTTGGAGGTTTAAAAACACACACTGAATAAACAGCTCCCCTTTTCTAGCAAATAAGTTCTTTACTTTACTTCCTCGTGCTTTGAGCATCACCAGGAAAAGGCCAGTAAATCTCATAAGGACAAGGCTAATCATATAGAACAAATAACATGTACAGTAATGTAATACATACTTTTTAGCAATAATTACCTTGATAGGTTATCAGGAAACTAAATGTGTAATTTATGCTCCTAGAACGCCTGATGGTGCTCCCTGCATGTTGGGCCTCTCTATGTGGCCAGGCTGTGCAAAAGTCTCACACATGTGGTATCACCATACTCAGGAGGAGGAGTAGCAGAATGTAATTTGGGGGGTAATTTCTGCTATGTACTGTACATACTATGTGTTAGAAAAATCTTATAAATTGACAACTTAGTGTATTAAAAAAAAATCTAACCACCACACGATTTCATTTTCTTTCCTTGTTTTCCAAAAACTTTTGCAAAAAAAATGACATGTTCAAAAGACTCATTATGCCTCATAGAAATACCTTGGGGTGTTTGCTTTCCAAAATGGGGTCATTCTGTGGGCAATGCCACTGTCCTGGTGCTCCAGGGCCTTCAAAAGGTGTCATATGGTCATCAAGAAATAATATGTGTAATTTATGCTCCTAGATTGCCTGGTGGTGCTCCCTGCATGTTGGGCCTCTATATGTGGCCAGGCTGTGAAAAAGTCTCACACATGGGGTATTGCCATACTTGGGAGGAGTAGAAGAATGTATTTTGGGGTGTAATTGGAAGTATGTTTATGCTGTGTGTGAGAAATAACTTGTTATTATGACAATTTTGTGTAAAAAAAAAAAAAAAATTATTTTCCCAAGAATTGTGGGAAAAAATTACAACTTCAAAAAACACACCATGCCTCTTATTACATACCTTGGAATGTCTACTTTCCAAAAAGTGGTCATTGGGGGGGGGGGGGGGTTATTTGTACTGTCCTGATATTTCAGGACCTCATGAAATAAGACAGACCGTCAGTGCATCAAGTGTGGTCAGTTTTCAATGACTGGCACCAGAGCTTTTAGACTCTATAACTTTCACTGAGACTAAATAATATCCACTAATTTGGGTTATTCTTACCAAAGATATGTAGCAGTATGAATTTTGACCCAAATTTATGAACAAAAATAACTTATTTGCAAAATCTTTGAATATTTTTGCTCTTTTTTTTTTACTTATATCGTAAAAAAATAAAAACCCAGTGGTGATTAAATACCACCAAAAGAAAGCTCTATTTGTTTGAAAAAAAAATGATAAAGATTTTGTTTGGGTACAGTGTTGTATGACTGAGTAATTGTCATTCAAAGTGTGAGAAAGCTGAAAATTGGTCTGGGCAGGAAGGGGGTATAAGTGCCCTGTATTGAAGGGTTAATTCCATTTTTATTACACATAACTTAATTTCTGAACTTATTTGATTTGGTTTCTTTGTATGTATGGATTACATGGGTTGTTACCGACATGTGGTGAAATTTTCATGTCAATAGCAACTTTAGAAATATATTTATCTAGATAAATGGTGACGTGTTCAATACGTATTTTACCCCCTGTATATGCTTGGGTGTAACTTTAAAATTTATAACTTAAACATTTTTTTTACTTAACTTTTTTTTTTTTTTAAATCACACAAGAGACAAAATGTCCCCCATGTGAGGATTTTTTTGGTGACAAGTTCTCTTTAAAGCGGAGTTCCGCCTGGGTAAAAAAAAATAAAGTCAGCAGCTACAAATACTGTAGCTGCTGACTTTTAAATATAAGGACACTTACCTGTCCAGGGAGCCCACAATGTCGGCACACGAAGCCGACCCGTCCCTCGGCTCCGGCATCCTTACTAAGGGCAACAAGAAGTGAAGCCTTGCGAATGCGCTTTCTGAATGGTCCCTGATGTCTTCTGGGACCTGTGTGTCTCCCAGAAGGCAGCAGGGGGAAGGAGGAGGGCCGGACATTGCGTAGTTCGCCGCACAAGATTGCGGAGATCTTTCCCCAGAAGTGGGAGCAGATACCTGGATCCGATCCGCGGAAGTTCCATTTCTGGGTGGAACTCCACTTTAATGAGACATCTGGTATCTTAAAAAAAACTACGTGTCTCCCCTGTGATCAACCGAATCTAATGCAGTGCAGATTGCACTGCATTACATTCTTTCCCAGCCATGGAATGGAAACTGACAGGAGGACCCAGAAATTATGTCAAACATGTTGATTCCGGGACAAGTAGGGGAGAAGAGCGGATGTGTGTGAGCTCAGTTCCTTCTCCGCTACGCCGGTCCCAGGCCCACAGATGGGTAAGTGGAGTCCAAGATACATGGCGGGGCCGAGCGCGTTACCAGGGGGTGTGAAAGCAATCCAGCAACACCAGACTATCTGAGAGGTGGCAGTCTCAACCTCCTGCTGTCAGGTCCATATTGTATGAACGTGTCAGCAAAAGGCTTAATACAGCTCTGTGTTCAGTAATACATCTTTACAAGTATTTTTTATTTTTATTTTATTTTTTTAATTAAAGCAATGTAGGTACCTGAACTTGAATTAAATTTTAGCCTCTTGAAGTCCTTGAACAGCAGAGTTCAGACTGGGAGAGGGGAGAAGCAGCACAAGAAATCAGTTGTGCTGCAGTGCTCATGTGACAACAACAGGGTGGATTTGATTTAAATCACTAGTTAAACCCCTTTCACACTGGGTAGTTTTGCAGGCGCTATTTCGCTAAAAATAGCGCCTGCAAACCGACCTGAAACAGCCGCTGCTGCCTCGGGGCTTTCACACTGGATCGGTGCGCTGAAAAAAGTCCTGCTAGCAGCATCTTTGGAGCGGTGAAGGAGCAGTGTATACAGCGCTCCTACCCATTGAAATCAATGGGGCACCACGGCTATACCGCCAGCAAAGCGCCTCTGCAGAGGCGCTTTGCGGTGGTTTTTAACCCTTTCTTGGCCGCTTGTGGGGGGTAAAACCGCCCCGCTAGCGGCCGAATACCGCCACTAAAACGACGACGCACCTCCCGCCCCAGTGTGAAAGGGGCCTAAAAAGGCTTGATTAAAATCAACTTGATTTAAATCATAATTTTTAAAGAGCAGCTGTCATCTCTGTATCTCTGTCCCGTAGCAGATCCTCCTCTGACCTGCTGTTGACTCACTGACAGTCCCATTCACTTTAATGGGACGGCTGGTGATGCGGCAGTGACACAACAAAGTGAGGGACGTGGCAGCAGCAGGTGAGTGGGTGCCCACTAACAAGTGCTGTAATAATGGATCTGAAATGACAGATGCTCTTTAAATGGTAAGCACCTATTCTTGCTGGTAGTTAGAATCTTTAAATATTTGCAAACAAAATGAAGGTTTCCTATTTAGAATAATAAGCTGTCAGGTCAGTAAAACAGCGATATCAGAAACGATTCAATCATACAGTTTGTAGTGTACATAGATTTGCAAAACAATGGGCCAAAAGAATATTCCTGAACTTTGTTTTACTTCATGGTTACTGTAAAATTGTGTGAATGCATCAATGCAGTGCATGTTATCTCAGCTTGGATTCATTGAATAAGTTTACCAAAAATGTAAATATTGCAGAATATACAGCCTCCTGCTACATAACTAAGCTCCATTTCATACTGAATAAACTAAAATTATTAATGTATCTTTAGATAGATTTTTACTCCAAAAGCATTTTATTCAAATAAATTTGATTAAAACAAAAATAAAAACAATCTGATTTAAATAAAAATAAAAAATCAGATTTTTTTTTTAAGGAAATCATTCATTTTTATCCACCCTGGCTAACAAGGAACACCCTAATACGAGGAGAGAACAGAGTGACTGAGACAAGAGATAATCAGTATGTTACTTCCCCTATCACAGTCACAAGCTGGCAGAGAGGCAAGACCTGTAATGCCGCGTACACACGAGCGGACTTTTCGACCGGACTGGTCCGACGAACCGAGTCCGGCGGACAATCCGATCGTGTGTGGGCTTCATCGGACCTGCAGCGGACTTTTCCAGTCGAAAATCTGACGGACTTTAGATTTGAAACATGCTTCAAATCTTTCCGACGGACTCGAGTCCGGTCGAAAACCGACACTAGGGCAGCTATTGGCTATGATCTTCCTTATTTTAGTCCAATCGTACATCATCACGTACGAATCCGTCAGACTTTGGTGTGATCGTGTGTAGGCAAGTCCGTTCATTCAAAAGTCCGTCGGAAAGTCCGGTCGAAAAGTCCGCCCGTGTGCATGCGGCATAAGTGTTACTAAACTGCAGTAGAAAAAATTAGGTCTCCTTCCCTGTCTGACAGACCTGGGCTGTGTGACAGATCTGTGTAAATCCCAGGACTGGATGGACAAGAACACTAATCTTTTAGCAGGTAAATCAAATTCTTTATATGTATTCTATCCATGTATTTAGCCATTTGTCTGGAGTCTAGCTTTGAGATTAACCATGAAAAAATAAGACAAATCAACTCATCCATACAGTACATTCAGTTCTGATCAGTGCTGGGACAGGGTCCTATGCCACCCAAAGTCAGAATGCCAGCACACCCTTTCCCTGTTGTTCCCGTCCTTGTAAACCCTGACATATACCCAGTGAAGTGAACAAGCTCAGGTGCTATACAGAGATGAAACAAATCTCCCTACATAGGTTGTATCTGTCTATCTGCTGCAGTCTGTCCTGTACATTAAGGATGAGCTCAGGCATGGTCGCAACCCGCACATGTAGAGCCTGCACTGCACAGCGCTAATCACAGGCAGTGACACATTTCCCCGATCTCTGCAGCCGCGGATCGGGAAAACTTCTCACTGCTTGTGATAAGCGCTTAGTAGTGCCAACTTCCTGGTGGGCTCTGCACATGCTGGTTGCGAACACGCCTGAGCTCATCCTTACTGTACATCCATTCAAAGTGCAGAATTTACTCTAAAAAGCAGGGGGGCAGAGGCCTGAAGTTACACCCCCACCTTCACACAGGAATAGAGCTGAGGCTGTCAATCACAGGCTGTGTACTGGAGATCCCTCATCTGTCACCTTTTTACCTCTTGGTGTGAGGAAAACTTGTCAGAAATGATTCATGCTTATAGCAGAGAAACAAGGCAGTGGACAAAAATGAGTGCTCCTAATTGGGACAAGGACACACTATAGAGGGATGTGCTTTGTTCACATTTCATGTCTGAGGTTTACAACTATTTTAACAAACCAAAATAGGAACAAATAAGAGAGGTTTTCATTTAGAGGGGCTATGTGTGCCGTTGTCTGTGTAGCCAGGATCTGTGAATGGGAAGACTACAAGTCCCATCGTCCACTGTTGCAAAGGAATTAATTTGTCCAAATAGAGCACAGGTGTGGCGACACTGATATTCCCCCCAGCCCCATAACTGAAGATCCATGCCTCGGTACATACCTGAGAGGCTGGAGGTAAACAATGCAGGACCCTGTCCATTCCACCTACAATGCTGTGCAGGCTTCAAAGCAAAAAATGTTATAAATTCACTTTTTTTTTTGTTAATTATGTTTATATATTAAAGTGTACTGTACCTTTTGTGCTTCCCTTTCCACACACAGCGCTATAAGCTATGTGCGTGTTTACACCGCATAATCATTTCAAGGATGGAAGATGCATATATAAGCTGTCATGTTTTGCGTGAAAGATTAAGTGCCGGTTCACACTGCCGCGACTTGTCATGTGACTTGAGAGGTCAAAGTCACATGACAAGTGGCACCCCATTAACGGCAATGGAACTGTTCTAGTCACAGAAACTTAGAGAAAAGGTTTCTGTACTCGCAAGCAAGCCGCAATGAAGTCGTGCATAATGTCAGCTGCAAGAGTCGTGCGACTTTGAAGTCACATAGATGTGAACCGGCTCTAAACACAAAAGCAAATATTTATTATACTGCAGCTTACTAATCCTTAGATGTGGTGGCTGCATTTGTTTTCTTTTTAGGCTTTTTCTTCCGATGATCTGGCCAGTGAGTCTATTATTTTTTTGACAGAACAAGCTCTCCTGCAAATGTAGCAGTTAGAGGGATGAAATAAACCATTTACCCCTTGTGTGTGTGTGTGTGTGGGGGGGGGGGGGCTAGGGTGCTTACAATAATCAGCTTTATCCCAAAACTGCATGTCATCTTCCAAAACTATCCCGTCTCCATAATAGCAGAATATGTATAGACTGTATAAGTGACCCTATTATTACTAATATGGTGGTTCTGGTCACTGGTGGTGTATACAAGGCATGAAAAGAAGCAATCACCTCCCCAGAAGAGAAGTGACCTATTGCCTAGGAATAATCTTTCATGTATCTATCCTTCTAAAAGTTACCTGTGCTGTGTACCTGCCGCATAGCCTTCTAGACATAGACTCGCACCAACCTTCTTCATGTGTACAGTGACCTGTGTATGTTCATCTCTCACAGCCACTTTGTTGTAAAGAAGAGACACCACTACTCTTTCCGTGCCAAAGCTCCAAGCCTCACTTTCATATTGACGTCATACTCCCCAAAAGAAATGTCTTGTATTCCAAGCCTCGTTCCCGAATCCATCTCCTGCATTCCAAGCCGTATTTCCCAATTGAAATGATGCTACCAGAGCTTAGTCTTGTGTTCCGAGCCTCACTTTCAGATTAGACATTCTAATTGAACAATTTCCTGTGTTCCAAGCCTCACTCTCAGTTTGACGTTCTACGTATGCTGTGCATTCTAAACCTCACTTTTCAGATTAGAGCCGTCCTGCGTTCCAAGCCTCACTCACGGAATAGAGCATTATTCTCACAGCAATTTCCTAGGTTCCAAGTTTCACTTTCAGATTACAACACCAGTATCCTGTGTTTCAAGCCTCTCTCCCTCAGTTCGTCATCCATTCAACTGCAATTCAATGAATAAATACAAGCAGTCTCCTTTGTGTACTTCTTTATTAGAACTAAGAAAGCACACCCTCCTTTTAAAGAGGAACTGCAGTCTGCTCACATAATTTGTAATAAAAACATCTTTGCCATTCTGAAGCTTCCCTCCAACCACTTTGCATATTATTTTATATATACTGTAAATCTATACTTGCCAAATACGCTGCAGAAATCTACATCCACTGAGTCTGGCTGCAACCATTTTAACTGTGGGCAGCTGAATGTGCTGCCTGCTCACTTCCTGGATTTACACAGAGATAGAGTTACACCTCCAGCTTTGAAGCTCTCATTGGCTCTCTTATGACTCACCCCCTCCCTTCCTGGCAAACTCTCAGTGCGAGAGAGCAGTGCATGATGTCATAAGCCTAGGCTAATGACCAGACAAGAAACGGGAAGTGGGCTGTATAAGTTATTTATTGGCTGAAAAAAAATGTTTTACTATCCAAAGTTAAAACAACAACAAGGGCTGAAGATTTGATAGATTTAATAAACACTCTATGGCATGGGTGCTCAACCTATGGCCCTCAAGCTGTTGCAGAACTATAAGTCCCATGAGGCATTGCGGGGCTGACCGTTACAATCATGACTTCCAAAAAAGCAGAGGCATGATGGGACTTGTAGTTTCCCAACAGCTGGAGGGCCACGGGTTGAGCACCAATGCCCTATTGTCTGTCCACACTCCTCCTTTACTGACAGCTCACTCCTATTTCATGGTTGCCAACATTGAAAAAAAATGTTTAGGGACACTTTTTTGGCTGTAGGCGGAGTCTTGTTTTAATTAGGGGGCAGGGCATGCATTTGTGGGCATGACAAAGGGCAAAGCAAAAATGCAGTGCGCGAAGAATGGGCGTGGTTTACGTGAAATAGTGGGTGTGTCTTAAATGGGCATGGCTCAAAGGGGGTGTGGTTAGAGTCTGAGATGAATTAGGGATGGAGAGGGAAAGGGGGGGAGCCCCAGATCCTACACAACAATGGAAATATGTGTATTTTAGAACGTTTAACAATCAGCAGATAAAGATACTCCAAACACCTGGTGTTAGCACTTCAATTATCCCGGCACCATGGTTGTTATGGTGTCAGGATGATTGAAGTGCATTATTTCTATTATTACATTGTAATATAAAATGAAATCATTCAACTCACCATAATGCAGAATCAGTGGGATCCCTGAGCGTGTCACCTGCCACGTCGCCTGCCACCAGCCGTCTGTCCTTGCATCAGGTGCCCCCAGCAGAGTCCGTCCTTGCGTCAGATGTCCCAGCAGAGTCCGTCCTTGCATCAGGTGCCCCCAGCAGAGTCTGTCCTTGCATCAGGTGCCCCCAGCAGAGTCCATCCTTGCATCAGGTGCCCCCAGCGGAGCCCCCCTTACATCAGATGTCCCCAGCGGAGCCCCCCCCTTACACCAGATGTCCCCAGCGGAGCCCCCTCTCACACCAGGAGTCCCCAGCGGAGCCCCCCTCACACCAGGAGTCCCCAGCGGAGCCCCCCCTCACATCAGGTGTCCTCAGTGCAGCCCCCCTCACATCAGGTGTCCCCAGCGGAGCCCCCCCTCACATCAGGTGTCCCCAGTGGAGCCTCCTCACATCAGGTGTCCCCAAGGGAGCCCCCCTCACAGGTGTCCCCAGTGCAGCCCCCCTCACATCAGGTGTCCCCAGTGCAGCCCCCCTCACATCAGGTGTCCCCAGTGCAGCTCCCCCTCACATTAGGTGTCCCCAGTGGAGCCCCCCTCACATCAGGTGTCCCCAGTGCAGCCCCCCCTCACATTAGGTGTCCCCAGTGGAGCCCCCACTTACATCAGGTGTCCCCAGTGCAGCCCCCCTCACATCAGGTGTCCCCAGCGGAGCCCCCCCTCACATCAGGTGTCCCCAGTGGAGCCTCCTCACATCAGGTGTCCCCAAGGGAGCCCCCCTCACAGGTGTCCCCAGTGCAGCCCCCCTCACATCAGGTGTCCCCAGTGCAGCCCCCCTCACATCAGGTGTCCCCAGTGCAGCTCCCCCTCACATTAGGTGTCCCCAGTGGAGCCCCCCTCACATCAGGTGTCCCCAGTGCAGCCCCCCCTCACATTAGGTGTCCCCAGTGGAGCCCCCACTTACATCAGGTGTCCCCAGTGCAGCCCCCCTCACATCAGGTGTCCCCAGTGGTGCCCCCCTCACATCAGGTGTCGGCAGTGCAGCCCCCCCTCACATTAGGTGTCCCCAGTGGAGCCCCCCCTCACATCAGGTGTCCCCAGTGCAGCCCCCCTCACATCAGGTGTCCCCAGTGCAGCTCCCCCTCACATCAGGTGTCCCCAGTGCAGCCCCCCCTCACATCAGGTGTCCCCAGTGCAGCCCCCCTCACATCAGGTGTCACCAGTGGAGCCCCCCTTACATCAGATTCCCCCAGCGGTGCACCCCCCCCACCTCAGGTGTCCTAGTAGTGTAGTAGATAGTGTATACTGTCTCCCTCCGCCGGCCGCATGGCTAGAACCCCGCCCCTTTCCATAACAGACTGGCAGCGGGGCGGGGGGGGTAGGCGGGGCGAGGCGGGGCAGAGGGTGGGAGGCGATGCAGGAGCTCCGTCTAGCCCCCCCCAGCCGTCTTCCTGGTCTTCTGAAAAATGGCGGCCGGCGGAGACAATGTCTCCGCTGGCCGTGGACCTCTAGCGGCAGCGAAAATCCGTGAAGAACTGGATTTCTCAGGACATTTACTGGGAAACAACAAAATCGGGAATGGAGTCTAAATCCCGGGAATGTCCCGGGAAATCCGGGACAGTTGGCAACTATGCTATTTCCATTTACCAGCTCCCTCTGGACTCCTTAGTTCCTTCTCAGGGGAGGATCTGGTGGTCTGATGTTTGCTTTTATTCTACCCTTCCCCTTCACTTTTAACCCTTTCACATTTTGTCCCCTAATCATTTCTTACAGAGCATAGTATTCCTCAAATAAAATACAAAAGTATAAAAAAAAAAATCCCCAATAAGCGTATATTGATTGGTTTGAGCAAAAGTTATAGCATCTATAAACTATGGGATATATACTGGAACCTTTTTTTTTTGTTTATACTAGTAGTGGCAGTGATCAGCGACCGATAGCGGCACTGCAATATTGCAGCAGACAATGTGACACTGACACTTTTTTTGGCAACCAGTGACACTAATACAGTGATCAGTGCTAAAAATATGCACTGTCACTGTACTAATCACTGTCTGGGAATGAGTTAAACATCTAGTGCAATCAAAGGGTTAACTTCTGCCTAACCAGTGATTTTGTGTTTACTATATGCTGAAATTTATTCCTTGCTTTGCAGGAAAAAAAATCCAGCACATCCCCACTGACATGACAGAGCTCTGCCTTGTTTACACAGGCAGAGCTCTGTTCTGTAGTTCTCCTCGCCGATCATCGGGTGCTGGCGGACACCCATTGGTCGGGACCCGCTGATCAGCTTTTTCGGTTACTAAACACAGCAGAAACGGCGCACTGATGGCGAGCGAGCCTGCTCCCTACCCGGAAGTGCTGGATCACTTACTAGGTAGTTCAACCGGCACAAGAGAGCCACTTTGCCGCCGTATAATATTGTCATGTGGTTGGTAAGTGGTTAAAACACACCTTCCAGGGAAATCTCACCAGTATTCGCACAAGCCACTGGGAGCCAATCATCTGATGGGACCGGAGCGACTTGAGAATAGGTAAGTAGAAGCATCTTCCTTCCACATGATAGTTAGTATAGGTGTTAGAAGAGGGGTGGGAGCAGTTCCAAGCTTAGTTAGCTCTAGTCCAAACTTCTACTTTAGGTCTAATGAGGTGAATACCTGCTCATGGAGTCATCTCTAGAAGTTACAATTTTGTATTTTTACTGAGCTTCTGGAGTACAGCTATCGCTATCCTTCTGGTACCCCGATGCTGGATCTTCTGGTCTCAGCTCCAGTAGCTGCAGAGCCACTGTGCCCCGCCCCTCCCCTGTAGGGTTGCCACCTTTTCTTCAAGTCAAACCCGAACACTTTAAGGGTGCACAGCAATTTTTTTATATACATACAGTCCTCCTTTACATCAGAGTCCACAGAGTTCCCCTTTTTACATCTGAACTCGCAGAGTTCCCTTTCACTGTAAGGGGGGACTCTGCAGACTCTGATGTAAGGGAGAACTCCGGCGACTCTAACATAAGGGATGATCTAGGAACCCTGATTTAAGGAGGAACACTGAGAACTGTGATGTACAGAGATGAATCTAATGTAAGGGGGGGACACTGTGGCCTCTGGTGTAAAGGGTAACTCTGATGTAAAGGGTGCTCTGACAACCCTGATTTACCTTAGTGTACTCACTCAGAGGCAAGAGAGAGAAGGGGGGAGACTTCAGTCACAGACAGGGATGGATGGTGAGCTCACTCATACCCTTGGCAGTCAGCATCTCTCATCCAGATACAACTCTGTCTCCTCCTCTCCATTGCCCCTTTCTGTGGGGGTCCTCCAAGGCTCTGTTCTAGGACCCCTTCTCTTCTCTAACTACACCTCCTCCCTTGGTCACTAGATAACCGCCCAGGGCTTCCAACACCACTTATACGCCAATGACACCCAAATCTATCTGTCTACTCCTCACCTCACTCCTTCAGTCTCCTCTCGTATTACTAACTTACTAACTGACATATCAGCATGGATGTCGCACCACTTCCTTAAACTAAATCTCTCTAAAACTGAGCTATTAATATTCCCCCCCGCCCGTGCCCCCCTCCATGACTTTTCCATCAAAATCAACAATGCAACCATCAGTCCCTCCCCTCACGCCAGGGTACTAGGTGTAATCCTAGACTCTGACTTGTCATTTCAGCCTCAAACCCAATCGTTGTCTAAAGTTTGTAGAATTCACCTCCATAACATCTCTAAAATTCGCCCCTTTTTAACAAATGAAACCACCAAAGCTCCTCATTCACTCATTTATCTCTCGCCTTGACTATTGCAACTCCCTTCTCATTGGCATACCTCTCCATAGGCTATCCCCTCTTCAGTCTATCATGAATGCTGCTGCCAGACTTATCCACCTTACCAACCGCTCAGTGTCTGCCAACCCTCTACTCCAATCCCTACACTGGCTCCCAATCACCCAGCGAATTAAATTCAAAATACTAACCATAGCATACAAAGCCATTCACAACTCTGCCCCAAGCTACATCACCAATCTTGTCTCCAAATATCACCAAATCGTCCTCTCTGCTCTTCTCAAGACCTCCTACTCTCAAGCTCTCTCATCTCTTCCTCCCATGCTCATCTCCAGGATTTTTCCAGAGCCTCTCCCATCCTCTGGAACTCACTACCTCAACCTCTCCGGCTATCCCCTACTCTTGCTACCTTCAGATCCCTGAAAACTAATCTCTTTAGGAAAGCTTATCACGTCTCCAACTAATTTCCTACCACTTTCAACAGCTCATTCCCCACAGTTACAGCCTTTTGTACCACCTGGCCCACCCTATTAGATTGTAAGCTCTTTTGAGCAAGACCCTCTTATTCCTCTTGTAATTTATTGTATTATAACTGTATTGTCTTCCTTTTATATTGTAAAGCGCTGCGTAAACTGTTGGCGCTATATAAATCCTGTATAATAATAATAATAATGTATCTGAGGCTGCTGGACTTCAAATTTCGGGACCCCACTTTCCTTTTCTGAGGCACAGTGCCGGGGCTTGAAGTGGAAGCCATAGTCCAGTCTGAATAATGTGTCCGGGTTTCAGGCAGTCTGAATCCTAACCCAAACTGTCTGGGTGAATCCCAGACAAGTGGCAACCCTTTCCCCCTGCCCAAGCATAGAGCGCTTTCTTTTATGTGAACTCATTCACAAAATACTTCTGTAAATGGACAGCAGAGGGGAGGGTGGGCAGAGATGCTGTGTGGAGAAAACAGCATCTCTCCCATCAGAACAGAACTCCGGGAGTGTAGTAATAGCTGTATTACCAACTGTCAGATGTTGTACCCTGTTGGACTTAACTCTTAGTATGCCTGCACATTTTAAAAAGTGTCTGAATTCTTGATAAATTCAGCTTTACCCTTGCAGGCACAGCCCCTCTGCAAGGGATACGTTTTTAGGTGCCTGGAGTTAGGTTTTAAGGCCAATTTACTGCATTTTAAAACGTCTGTAACTGCAGGGACACACAGGAAACAGTTGTTTCCTGTGTGTCCCATTCACACTGCAATGAAACATAGTGCTCTGCTGCAGCGTGCTGTGGTAAACTGCAGACGTGTTGCATTTTTTCGCAGCGCACCGGGCCAAATCAAACTGCTGCGCTGCCCAATATTACAGTGAAGTGTACATGTTTTACACTTCAAATAAAGCTTGTACAAAACAAAAAGGGAGCCGCGTGATGCACAGAATTGTGCATCACACTGCCCTCTAGTGCAGCTGTCAACGCAGAGCCGCAGCGGTGAATCACTCTGGCTGCTCTGCAATTTAACGACTTTGTAGTGTGAATTCGCTCTTACACTTTATTGAAGTGGCACAAATTGACACTTTACACACAACAGTGTGGTACGGTGAGTTGCACTGTGTAAAAATGCAGATATGCTGTATTTATATACTGCACACCTCACTGCAGCATTATGGTGTAAATTCCCTTGCATTGGGTCTTCACTGATCTATGCAGATTAACACAACTCAACAGATATGATGTTTATGCTCCAGTGACACTGTCAAGTAAGTAAACTGTATAAGGCAAATGCATACCTAAAAGGAAGAGAAGGAATACTTACCTTTCCCAATGCCTACACCACTAAATTTCACATCATTCGTAACAAATGGACCTGTCAGGACTTGGATCAGCTGCTGGTGGCATTGTGCTTTCCAGAACAGGAGATTGTAGGTGTCTCCTGGCATATTCCAGTAATCTGTTTCCACCTGATGCTGGTTGCTGGGAGGGTATTTCATCCCTTATCTACTATTATACTTCACTTCAATGTTCTGCTTTGCTAGCCAGATACTGCTTGCCATTTATCCTGATCTTGCTCTTGCCCTGCATCCTGCTGCCTTATAACTGCTCCCTACACTTCAGGAATGTGGATCCCTGAATACCCAACTGATCTCACTGGTTTCTCCTGCTGACCTCCATGTTACTATTTTCTCCTTCAGTAAGATGGAGGTCAGCAGGAGAAACCAGGAGTCCATCAGAACTCCCACCTTATACTGGTAGGTGTGTTGTTCTACTCATATAATGTGAGACCTTATTCACATTCCAATGAATATGAAATTATTGGTATCACTTTAAACTATTTATCTGTTTCGATTCCTTTTTTTTTGTTTTGTTTTGTATAAAGTGAGGGAAAGATTATACCCCTAACTTCTCTATTTGTACTGGTGACCATTGTCACAGAGAAAGAAAATACGTTATCCCTAGGAAAAAAAAATATTTTCCAATTGGAACACCTATTCCGAGAATATTGTATAGAAGAGGAATTTTCTTCACTTTGGGGGATTTTCTCTTACTACCTGTTGCTTGGAGAAATTTCAACAATGGTACACAGAGAGCAAAAGAATACCTGACGGGTTTTAATCCTTGCCTACTTTATCCAAAACTACAGAAAATGTGTTGGGTATGCATATACCTTAGAACTAAGTCAGATTTTCCTAATAATCTGCATTAGTCAGCAAGCATTCTCATTATCTAGAAAATGCATAGTAGGGCACCCTCTTCATTAATTTTAGTAATAATGGATTTTTTTTCAACTACTTTATTTAAAGGGAACACACGGTAAATACAGATTCTCATTATATGGAAAATGCCTAGTGGGTCGCCTTTTTCATCCATTTGGTTATACTAGATTTTAATACTAGTTCCAGATTCTTATTATATGGAAAATGCTTAGTGGATCACTCTTCTCATTCTTTTTGGTCATACTGGTTTTTAATGCTAGTTCCAGAATCTCAATATATGGAAAATGTGTTGTGGGGTACCCTCTTTGTCCTTTTTAGTTATACTGAATTTAATATTAGTTCCATATTCTCATTATATGGCCTAGTGGGTCGCCCTCTTCGTCCGTTTTGGTTATAATGGATTTTAATGCTAGTTCCAGATTCTCATTACAGTAAAACCTTGGTTTGAGGGCGTTTTGCAAGACAAGCAAAATGTTTAAATACATTTTGACTTGATATACAAGCGATGTCTTGATATACAAGTAACGTCAAGTAACAAGAGAGTAAAAGAGAGGAGAGGCGCCTCTAAGTGTAGCAATTCAGTTACATTTAATGAAGGTACAACATTTGGACTCCTTTCACACCAAGGCGCTTCAAAAACGCCCTAAAATGCCTTAGTGTTATTACCGCATTTTTACTCAGTTTTAGGGGCGCTAGCGGTAAAATTAACGCAACGCTGAAGGCATTTTAACAGCGTTTTTCAAGCGTTATTGAAGCATGCCTGCATACTTAGAAATGCCTGTTTTCATCATCAACCATTTCTAAGTATGCAGGCATCCGGGGTAAAGCTGTCCACATAGAGCATCCTCCTCACTGCCATTGACGTTGTTCCTTCCATGCTGCACTCCACGTGTGATTCAAGCTTCGCTTTCAGATCGCTCTACTGCAGGGCAGTCTTCCCGGTCATGATTGCAGACTGATAGCGGTGAGAGCCGGCTGTGCGGAGGATGGTCTATGTGGACTGTTTTACCCCGGATGCCTGCATACTTAGATGTGCCTCTTTTAATCATCAACCACGTAAGTTGTTAAATGTCGTACCTTCATTAAATGTAACCATATTGCTACACTAAGAGGCGCCTCTTTTCTCTTTTATACTCTGTAGCTCCTGCTGGATTTTGCTTCTAATTCCCGTTGTGGAAGCTTCCTTTTGGTTATACTGGGTTTTATTAAAAAGTTACGGATTCTCATTATATGAAAAATGCGTAGTGGGACACCTTTCTCATTATTTTTGGTTATACTGGGTTTTGATACTAGTTCTGTATTCTCTTTATATGAAAACTGTGCAGTTTGGCATCCTCTTCATCTGTTTTGGTTACATTGAATTTTAAGGCTAATTCCAGATTCTCATCATATGGAAAATGTGCAGTGAGACACCCTTCTCATTATTTTTGGTTATGCTGGGTTTTAATACTAGTTCCAGATTCTCATTATATAGAAAATGTGTAGAGGGGCACCCTTCTCATTATTTTTGGTTATGCTGGGTTTTAATACTAATTCCAGATTCCCATTATATGGGAAATGTGTAGTGGGGCACCCTTCTCATTATTTTTGGTTATGCTGGGTTTTAATACTAGTTCCATATATGGAAAATGTGTAGTGGGGCACCCTTCTCATTATTTTTGGTTATGCTGGGTTTTAATACTAGTTCCATATATGGAAAATGTGTAGTGGGGCATACTTATACTGAATTTATTACTAGTTCCGTATTCTCATTATATGGAAAATGCTCAGGGCACCCTCTTTATCCTTTTTAGTTATATTTGTATTTAATGAGTTCTTCTTGTTCTTATGTAATGCTTCTGTATTTCCCGCCTCAACATTTTCCTGATTATAAAATTTCTGTTTTGGTCCCTCTGCCTGGTTTTGAAAATGTTTTATTAGAGCACCAACTTCTTTTGCCCTTTTCAGAATGACTCTAATGCCGTTTACACACGGGCGGACTTTTCGACATCAAAGGTCCGACGGTCTTTCCGACTGACTTTTCACGGACTTCCGACGGACTTTTGAACAAACGGACTTACCTACACACCAAAGTCCGACGGATTCGTACGTGATGACGTACGACCGGACTAAAATAAGGAAGTTGATAGCCAGTAGCCAATAGCTGCCCTAGCATTCGAAAATGTTCAGTGCATCAGTGAAAAATACGACAAGGAAGACCCAGGACTGTTGAGCAGTTAGAATCCTATATCAGGCAAGAATGGTACAACATTCCTCTCCTGAAACTGGTCTCCTCAGTTCCCAGACATTCACAGTGTTGAGACGTGTTTCTGCCATCAATTTCAAAATGACCTTATTTTTTTCTAAAAGATGGTACGTTTTTTCAGTTTAAACATTTGACATGCATACTGTATATATTTTCTATTGTCAATAAAACATGGGTTTCTGAAATTTTCAAATCATTGCATTCTCTTTTCATGTAGCTTTTACACAGATTCCCAACTTTTTTGGAATTGGGGTTGGAGTTAAATTTGTTTTTCAATTTTCACAAGTGGTTCAGTGGGTTGTGTATAGGTTGATTGTTATTTTTTGTTTGTTTCTTTTATATAACTTTTATTAATGTTTTAGAGCACAAGGAGTTCCAGGTAAGGTAATACAAATAGAGATAGCAAGGTATAACATTCAACAATGTTATTTATGTTTCATGTCACTTGTGTTTGTGTGTCTATTATAAACGGTATTGTTGCACTTACATTTGAGTCTGGCATTCTTTGTGTAGGGTATCTGGTCACACTAGCTTTGCAGGATAATAGCATAAGGTATCCTGACAGGGTTAAGTCCAACAACACTACAACAGAGGCTTATGTAAATCATCAAGGTGGAATCAGGAATTAGATGGCTAGAAAAAAGGTGGCTCACATTCTTCACTGGGAAGAAAGACATGTTCTATTTCTGCTGGCAGTCCACATTCCTAAAGTGGATAATTGAATGGCGACATTCTAAGCTGTCAACAGCTGAACCCAAGAGCGCAGATTTTGCACCAAAAAGTCTTGTGTCAAATATGTCTCCAGTGGGTATCCCTGAATATGGACCTTGTGGCTTCATGCCACAGTTGGCAAGTTCACAGGTTCATAGCCTGAATACTTTGTTGACACATAGACTCCCTATTTATCAATATATGTAGTCCCTCCATTTAGGTTGATTCCGTTCTCCTAAAGCAGGTCAAAAGGAAATGATTACCCACCATTCTTATGGCCTTAGGCTGCCTAAGAAAGTCCTAGCACTAGGAAGTAGTATTCCCAAGTCCCTGCTTGACTACTTTTTTTCCTAGCGATCAATTCTGCATCCTGCTACTCATTTGCAATGGCTTTAGAAGCCCAGAGAATGGGACATTCCTCAAATCGTATTCACTGTTTGCCATACCTGAAGGCTATGGTATGTTGACAATAGCTAAGGCTTATCAGGTTAAGAGATGGTTACATGCTTTCCCTGTCATTCATTATACTAAAGCAGTTGCAACATCTTGGTCTGTTTTACACCAGGCTTTTGCCTTTCAGGTATGCAGAACTGCATACCTCCACTTCACTTCAGACTTTAAGCTTAAAGCAGTATTAAACCCAAACCCAAAATTGTAATATATTGCAGCTTAACAATTTATAAATGTGGCTTTTCCCCCCTGTTGTTACCTGGTGATCTGGCCAGTAATACACCTTCTTTATTAGAGTGCCCCTACTCTGGATGAAGGCGCACATGGGCACCTTTGGACAGCAGCATTGTCAGTCTAGGGGAAAGGCAGTGTTAAATGTACTAGATTATTTTCAGTTGCAACAACAGTTTCTTTTGGGGTGCAGTTTTTACATAAATAAAAGCTGACCATTGTAAGCACCCCTGTCAGTGATAAATGGCTTGTCTCAACACTCAAACTGCCACATTTGCAAGACAGCTTGTTCTGTTAAAAAAAAAAGACGTAATGGCTGGATCACCAGATGAACATAAGGAAAAGAAATTGAATGCACCTATCATATCTAAGAATTGGTAAACTGAAATATAATAAATGTTTGCTTTTGTGTTTAATACTGCTTTAAGCTCTTGGTGCAGATGACACACAAATATGTGCCCTCTCGGTGGGTGGGCTTTGACGCCGAGCAGCCACATGTTTGCACACCACATTGCAAACACAGCTATGCTGAGAGTGCGCGTCCTGCATGCTCCTGAAACAGTTACCGGCAGCTGATGGAAAGCTCCTGATCACGGCAGTCACATGATCATGTGACCTCTCAGCATCTGAAACCCGTTAAAGGGCCAACAGGAGCCGGCGCCTAGGGGTCAATCCCATACATATTTTGGCCTTGGCTTCCTTGGGATAAAAGATCTTGCAATGACTGTGTGATCAGCCAGACTTAACAGTACCTGTCAGTTGCCCACAAGGTGTGAAATTATTTGCCTTCCCCCATTTTTGGGAATAAATTTCATCTTTATGAGGCCTGTTTTACAGATCTGTGGCAACCTAATCGCCCTTTTGAATGCTAGCTACTCCTAAAGCTGGCTGGCTGTGTAGAAGATAATAGCCCAGAGGAGGAGCCAAACTACTTCTGTGTCCACTTCTTACCCCCAACTTCTACTTTTCTTAGACCCAACCTTTCAGGGGTTCAGTGATGAACTTTGTTCCCCATTGAACTACTGAAAAAAAGGATCTGTTGAGTAAAATTTTTTTATTTTTAACCACTTCCTGCCCACATGATGTCATATGGCGGCGTGGACTTGAAGTGACGATATCTGGATGATGCCTGCAGCTACAGGCATCATCCAGATATCTTTCCTATTAGCCAGCGATTCCTTCTAGTGTAAAAGTCATCCTAGCGGCTGATTAGCTGCTGGATTGCTTTTACAGGCAGTGGGGAGGGGAAGTCTCCCCCTCCCAACACCCATCAGTGCCTCTCCAGGGTCTCGTGTGCACCGGGATACTACAGAGCTGGCCGAGGACTGGATGCTCCTGGCCATCTCTATGATCCTGGGAGATGCAAACACTGACATTTTTTTTCCTAGAAAGCAGAGATCGATGTTTTTTTTTTGTCTCCTGCTTTCCAGGGTAGAGGATAGATCTGGGGTCTTATAGACCCCAGGTGCCTCCATAAAGAGGACCTGTCATGCATTAGTTCAATGGATGGAAGGATGTTTACATTTCTTGTGATACAATAAAAGTGATGACAGTGTAAAAAAATAAAAAATGTTTTAAAGCGCCCCTGTCTCCTCATGTCCCCCTGTTCCCTCAGAAGCGAACGCATATGTAGGTCGCGCCTGCATATGTAAACAGTGTTAGCACCACTCATGTGAGGTATTGCCACGAATGTTATTGCGACAGCAATAATTCTAGCACTAGACCTCCTTCTGTAACTCTAAACATGTAACCTGTAAACATTTTTAATAGGGTCGCCTATGGAGATTTTTGAATACTGAAGCGCCATTCAATGAATGTGTTCAATTTTAAAGCATTACATGTTTGGTATCTATTAACTCGGCATACCATCATCTTTTATATTTTAACACAAAATTGGATTATATATTGTATTTTTTTGCATTAAAATTCATTAAAGTGTTTTTTTTCCCCAAAAAATTGCTTTTGAAAAATTGCTGCACAAATACCGTGTGACATAACAAATTGCTATGACCACCATTTTATTCTCTAGGGTCTCTGCTAAAAAAAACATATATAATTTTTGGGGGTTCTGAGTAATTTTCATGCAAAAATATACAGATATTTACATGTAGGAGAGAAATGTCGGAATTGGCTTGAGCGGGAACTGGTTAAGGCATTTCCATGCAAAAAATCCATTACAAATCATATCATGCAGTGGTACAATACTGTAAAGAAAAAAAAAAGGTGGATGGATTAAATTGGCCTTCATGGGATACAAAGCCAAAAGTTTGTGGGACAAGTTTACAGGACTAAAGGTATAGGTTTTAGCTAAGAAGACCTAACGTCTAATTCAAGCTACTAAGATATGCCACAAAAACTCTCCCACCTCTCTCTTTTTAACCACTTGCCGACCACTGCATGTACATATACGTCCTAAGTTTGGTGGCGGATATTGTTGTTATGGCAGCAGCTAGCTGCCATAATCCCGGTATCCCCGTTTTCAAATCCGCTGCTAGTTGCGGCGGATTCGGTGCAAGATCACTTTTATCGGTGGCGGGAGAGGGGACCCCCTCCCGCCGCGATCCGGAGCCGTCGGTAGCGACGGAGGCGATCGCGTCTGTCCTCTAGCTGTGCATGGAGACGAGTGAGGGGAAGATGGCGCCCACTCGTCTCCATGACACTGCAGGGCGGAAGCAACGTCAAAACCCCACTTCCGCCCATACGTCTTAAAGGCATATTTTTTTCAATGTCATTTTTGACCCCAGATCTCATATTTAAGAGGACCTGTCATGCTTTTTTCTATTACAAGGAATGTTTACATTCCCTGTAATAGCAATAAAAGTGACACATTTTTTTTTAAACAGTGTAAAAATAAATAAAATCATATAAAATAAATGAGAAAAATACCTTTTTTTTTTTTTAAACGCCCCGTCCCGACGAGCTCGCGTGCAGAAGTGAACGCATAGGTGAGTAGCGCCTGCATATGAAAACGGTGGTCAAACCACACATGTAGGGTATCGCTGCGATCGTTAGAGCGAGAGCAATAATTCTAGCTCTAGACCTCCTCTGTAACACAAAACATGCAACCTGTAGAATTTTTAAACTTCGCCTATGGAGATTTTTGAGGGTAAAAGTTTGACGCCATTCCACGAGGGGGCGCAATTTTGAAGCGTGACATGATGGGTATCAATTTACTCGGTGTAACATTATCTTTCACAATTTATTAAAAAATTGGGCTAACTTTACTGTTGTCTAACTTTTTTATTCAAAAAAGTGAATTTTTTCCAAAAAAAACGCGCTTGTAAGACCGCTGCGCAAATACGGTGTGAAAAACAGTATTGCAATGACCGCCATTTTGTTCTCTAGGATGTTAGAAAAAAAAATATATGATGTTTGGGAGTTCTAAAATTTCTAGCAAAAGAAAAACCTGTTTTAAACATGTAAACACCTAAATTCCAAAACGAGGCTGGTCCTTAAGTGGTTAATAAATAACAGTACACTTACCTAAAAGTCAGAGTATAGTTGTGGTCATGTGATGGCCGCATATATGAATTTTATGACATGTGACTGCAGTTCTATAATTACTTTCTACAATAGCTTAGCAGGCATGTGAAATGTATACAGAGAGACCACTGCTTTCACACAGAGAGAAAGGGTGCTTCTCTGCATGCTGGCAGGGAACAGGCTTTTTAACACTAAAGAAAATTAACTTTAAGAATTTTGTTTCAATGTACCTGGAATGTATGGAGCCGAGAGACTGAGTCAGGTGCTGGTTTAGGCATCTGGGAGGATTGCGACCATATTATATTTCCCGAGCCTGGACCGACTGAGTGATGTCATCTGACAGTGGGCTTTAGCCTGCTGTCGGCTGAAAATGGGTCACGGGAGTGCAGAACGAACTGCACTCCTGTGATCCATAAGAGAAGTATGGCCAAAAATGTTTTGGACATACTTCTCCTTTAAACTGTGTATATACACAATTTCAGCACCATGGATAGCATGCTGACAAATTACTGAAAGATCATTACCATTATGCAAGGTATATCTAAACATTCCTGCCAACAATTAAGAAAATCTCTACTTTACTTCCAACATTTGAATGACATTAGACTCAACAACATTCCTTTATGCAAGATTCACCCATCAGCTGCCTGCATAATTAATAGAGTAAAAGTTGCCAGAAACTGATGGACGAATCCTGTTGAATCTTTGAACAAATCTTTGGCTGAAATATTCATTGGGCAAATTGGGAAATATGTACAGTAACTGTGTGGGAATTTCACATCTACACACAAACTACTGCTTTATCAAATCAAATTCCACATCATTTCACGCATAACAACTACAGATATTCTGTTCTCTATTATACAGAACACCTGGAGAAATCAAATTTACTGTCAATATGCATACAACACTCAAGCCAATCAGGTGACTGTAACTAAAGTCCAAAGAGTGATTATACAGTAACTAAAGCCCGCCTCTGCAGAGGACAAGCCTTTATTGATTTTTCTTTATGTAGTTTTCTCAGATGTCCTTAAGCTAGTCACATGATGCCACAGGGTCCTCCTCCTTGGCACTGGTCAGTCCTCAATGCAGAGAAGTAATAATGTGAGCACTGTTCTTTGCAGCATTGTATTTAAGTGCAGGGTGTCATGGTACCGCCCTTCCCTTCTTCTCCAGGCCTAAGACATCCTTTCCTCACAAGAAGCGAGTTGAATGACAGTGGGTGTCATCATATCAAAAGACCAGTGTTAGATCCAGAGCATTCAAAGCTGTTTTCCCAGTCTGTTTTTTTAATGATTTTCAAAAGCTGGAGTTGAGTTTTAAGGCATACCCTACTACTTTGCATTGAGTTTGATGAAAGTGCTGGCACAGCTTACATCCATATAAAACAAAACAGGTAAGAATCTGAATTAGAGGTTGCCAAGATTCTTGCAAAGCACATAATTCTACCTGAAAGGGATTGACTTTCTTTTTGCAACAAAACTGCAAATATCTTAACAATTTACAGCACATGAAAAGTCAAATAAGTAAATTATCTTAGAAGGCAGCTTTTGTGTAATGATGATCTGTGAGTTTAAACTTGAGGAAATACAGGAAATCGGTAAAATAACAAGATCTACACATCCAGGTAGGAAGGCAAATGTACATTCTGTATGTATTAGGTGAATATTTACAGCCAATGGTCTCTTTTACAGGAGATTTTTGAAACAAGTCTTGAGTGCAATAGATTAGATTAGTAAGAACTACAAAGCTCCTTTAGCATTTTTCAGACAAGTATATGTGAAAAACTGCATTTGTACACATTTTTCAGTGAAAGCATATATTAAGATACACAGCAGTGAAAGCTTGCTTCTTGTTGGTCGTGTGTAAGAAATAAGAAAATAAAGGAAATTTCCACTACTGAAGAACACCCTTGCATTACCCTGTTCCCCTCTAGTTAGCAGTCAGGTGGGTTTTGTTTCTACAAGCCCATTGCTTATATGGTAGCATGCAGTAAGAAAAACATGAGTTTGAATATAAACAATCTTGATTTGGTGGTCTATCATTCTCTTATAGCAACAGTATGAGTCATGGCCCTCCCTTTTGAAGAATAAGCACTGACATTTTGAGGTTTATTATGTTACAGTACGCATCCTACAGTTCTGAGTGCACACCAGAGAGTTTTATAACATTGGAGGTCCTCACAAGTGTATGAACCTAGAGCTACTCCCCCCCAGCCTCACCAAGCTTATGTTATTACAAGTTCCTTGCGTTTATATTTTTTAGCCATTTTGACCCAGAAATAACTATAGAACTTCATTATTATTAATTAAATTGTACGTCAGGGCAAAATAGCACATATGCAGTGGACACCTCATTAATAATTAAAGTGTATGTCAGGGCAAAATAGCACATATGCAGTAGATAGCTGCAATACATACTTATTTCCCCATGTTTTATCCCTTTAAAAACAATGCAAGTACAGAACAATACCCGCTGACCCTGAAAAACAATACAGTGAGCGCCTAATGTTCTGTGTACTTTGCCTGTGCTGCTCTAAAATCTCAAGCAGTGTTATCAGCCCTAGCAAATTCTCTTTGTTGGACTATAAACAAGCTCCCCATAGGTTATAGGGATGAAGAGACTGTGAGGTGTTCTGCAGGCCATATCAGGAATGGGAGGGTTTCAGCAGCAGAGGCATTGCCCTCAAGCCAGAAAGCAATGGACAGGACGAGATCTGGCCAGGTGCTGATTGACAAACTGCAGACTTGTGAATTAGCAGTGACTATTCTGATAGTCATGCCCTTTGCAACATGTCTATTCTCATTGCAGTGCAAGCAGCCACAGCCTATATAAGGGTGACAATACTTCTAAATTCAGCAGCAGCAGTGTTTTCATCCTATCACAGGAGACAACATAAGTTGGACTTCACTGATAGAAAGAACAGGTATTTGTAAGACTTTGCAGAGGGCCTAAGGGAAAACTGTAAGTGCAGATACCTTTTATAGATAGGTGTTGCAGCACATATATTTTTCTTTATTTGAAGGCCATAGTTTTACTTTAAGCAGAGTAAGAGGACATAAACCATTATATAGTGGGACCCAAATTTTGGGGAGATTTCAGTCTTAAAGCTGAAATTGGATTAGCTTATATTTTGCCTCCCTGGTTCTTTCCTCCACCTTCCTCATCAACATGCTAACCTTTCTTTTTTTAATGATGTCCTTTATTTCAGACCCAATTACATCATCATTGGGTCTCTGTACTTCTCTGTGCAATGCATGCAGATTATGGCTGGTGGGAGGGCCCAGTAGGCTGCTGTACATAGCTTCCTTCCCCAGTACCCTTTGTAAGAGCTGTAGGACTTGATGCAAGCAGTGGGCTTGCTCTTGAGAGGAATTGTGCAACTATCAAAATGCCTTAAGGGTTGGAGCGCAGGGCGATCCTAGGAAGATTCTATTTTTATACAGATCTCCCAAGGCAATGCCCATATGTAATGCTAAGCCTCCATGAGTAAAAAGACTGAGATCCAATGAATAAAAGGATGGGCTAGGGACAGTTAGGCAGGCCGTACACAGTACATTCAGCCTGCCCATTCGAACCAAGTTGATCGATCAATCAACTTAGGTACAACAAGCATGGTAGGGTTTTACCTGATTATCCCTAGTGGCTGCTATAGCCACTAGCAATTCTTTCCGAGAACCTGGCTAGGGAGTTAATAAATAAATGATGCTGGACATCCTCCAGCCAGAAAATAAGGTGGGCTCTACCTGACTTGCTGCAGCTCACACTGTGCAGTGAATACAGAGTAAGCAATTTTAGTTCAGAAAAGAAGCACAACAAGGAGTACAACTGTGCAAGACTGAAGGTAAGGCTGGAGTTCAGCTTCAATGTAGAAAAACACTGCATTCTCCTATCAAAGTTATTCGTTGACGGAACGCTGGTAGCTAAGAAGCAGTAAAGCACTCATGAATTTGGTGTCTTGTCAACCAACAATGGTAATCAAAAGGAACAATGGAATGGATAGAGATAAGCTGAGCATAGACAGTTATTTTTTCAACTAATGGATTCCCCCCCCCCCCCCCCCCCCACAACCACCCAGTCAAGTGGCTGCAGCGACTGATTGACAAAAGCTTTCCACCATGTCCATTTTTCAGAAGTTGATTTAACGACTGACTTCTGTCGAACAGGGAACTATTCGAAGATTGGTCAGTCCCTACTGAACTGGCTGAATTTTGATCCATCAATGCCCAGCTTGGTCATTGTGACATCTGTGGCCTACTTGAATCCGAACATAGGCAGAATACCATTAGTGAAAAAACCTGCAGCAGTGACTGACCACCAGCGTAAACAAGATAAGATATAAGCAGTAAACCATATCAAAATCCCGCGCAACACTGATTATTGGTTGGGGTACAGTGCTAAAGCCTAGTACACACTATTCGTTTTTTCCAAACAACCCAGCGGGTTGAATGGAAAAAAACTCAGCTCTGGTCGGAGCCGCTATACTAACTATGCAAAGTTAGTATAGCGATCTCCCCCGCTGAGTTATTGTGTTCAGACAGGGGGGTGGGAGATGCCCCCCCCAGAACACTCTGATCAGCACTCTGCCATTGGCTGAGAGCGATGATCAGGAGGCGGTGGGCTGCTGGACAGACCGACATACACATGGGCCGAATGTCGACCGTTTCTTTTAACCGGCACATGTCTCCCAACATTTGGCCCGTGCGTACCCGGCTTAATGGTGAGAGTTTCACCTTGCCCATGTGTGAGGGTTATTTAAAATGTTATTTGTTTATAAATACAATACACCTGACAGCTTTTTTTCTTCTCAGCAATGATACAACATACACCTCGGTTTTTAGACCATGGTTACATTCAGTGATTGCTAGCACTTTAATTATAACTGGTAATAACATAAAAAAGCAGAATGTTAATGCTGTTTGATCTCTCTGCATGTTTTATCTATCTTGCATATAATGGCATTAAAGATTATCGTTTTCAACCCTAAACAAATTACGAAAATTATACCTATCTTTTCACCAGCACACTTTGGTCCTTTGGAATAACTATTCAAATTGCAATTCTATCTTGTTCCGTAAGAGCAATAGCAATCCTTAAAATGCAGTACCTGATACCAGCCAATCAGAATTCACACTTAGTTGCTATGGGTTACTTAAATGCACATTACTATTGCTCTTTACACTGCCTTATTAAACAATCCTAAGTTAAATTTCACCACTCAGGACTTTTCATTACCAAGGGCAAGTTGATGCCCTAAAACAGAGTGTTCTTACATGCCAATACTTTTGCCACAAATCCAAAGAAAACATAATAACATATTTTAGATAAACTTGACAAACTGCTCTGCCTGATGCAAACAGTATGCAGTAATGTACAGTCCTTTTGTCCTAATGTTCTTCTTTCCTAATACAAGTCTACCACTTAGGACTGACTAAATAACTCCTTGAGTCCGCCGAGTCATTTTATTATGGCACAAGGATAGAGGCTATTCATCCCAGCACTGTTTAAAACATCGCCCCGTCTCAGTGGCTTCTGGAACCACCGGATATCAGTTAAAGCTGGGGTTTAGCACTAAGCCCAGGAGCTCAAATAATCAGCTCCAGGGCTTCTGATGCTTCTACAAATTGTTTTTGTGCTTACATTTGCTGTAAAAGCAAATGTAAATACAATGCTTCCTTGTTGTGACAGGAACAGAGCCTTTTCAGTGCCTCCTTGCAGCAATAGATCACTACTATACTGAACCATTGCTGGCCTATTACATTATTAGAAATGGTCAGGTCTCCACTGAACAGATCCAGACCCCCTTCCCAATGAAGAAAACAAAGAAAGAGAGAGATCCCAAAATTAATTCTCATGTTGCAACAATGATGTTGGATGATCTGGATAACATTTGCATTCACAGCGCAAGCATCAGTTGCTCAGATAAGCAAATGCAACATCATTCAAATTTTTAGTAATCCCAAACCTGTGAAAAAGTAATTGTTGTGCTAACTTGTGCCCTGGTAAATCAGATTGTTATCTCTTAATGTTAAGCTAACAAATTATTGCAAACCAGTTTCCCCATGCATGTGTCACAATGTAGCACTGAAAGGGGAATTAAGCTCTCTTTAAGTAAAATGTTTATGTTCACTTTGAGCTTTACCATTCCACTACATTAAATAAAAGTCACACTATTGTGATATCCCTTGGATCAGTAGACTGTTGATTATATACAGGATTAGGGTAAAAATATGGAGGTGAGCAAATGTATGTACAGTAAATGTTGAATTGAGAAAAAATATAAGAAAATGCATTTTTTCTAAGGCATCAAGGACTTTATGCAGAGGATGTGCTGCCCTGCATTTATGATGCCCAAATGTCGCTGCTGTTTGCTTTGCATAAACCTTGGCCAATTTTCCAACATCAAAGTTAAATCCACTTTCTTCCCGTTGTACCACCAGGCCAGAATTGGTTGGAAACTTCTTTCCCTCTTCAGTTGACGCAACAGTTAACAGTTTACCTGAATTGAGTATACCCTTCCATGTTTAAAAAAAAATTAAACAGTATACAGTACAATGTATACAGACCTGAAGAACACACCTCAATAAACTCATTAGTGTCAAAAACACTCAGATTAAAGCCTGGGGTTTAGGGAAGCAATGGCCCTATAGAAACATAGAAAAGTAACAGCAGAAAAAGACAGAGTAGTCCATCGAAGCTATCAGTTTGTTTTTTTTTTTTTATTGTTTCGTTTTTTTCCGTTAACTTTGTTCTCTGACTATAGATCTATGTTAATCCCAAGCATGTTTGAAGCCATTTACTGTTGACTGTCTCACTACCTCTTTATAAAATATGCCATAGTTTTTTAAAAGTAGAGAAAGTTTTTAGAAGAAGCTGGCATATTTTATTAAATGAGCTTGTGCTAGGGCCGTTGCTTCCCATAACCCTGGGGTTTATTTATAGAAAGGCCCCTAATTTTGGGGATAAGATAATACAGAGTGTTATTGATCCACTAAAGAGAAGATTTACTTTCCTTGACTCAAAGGGTTTTTTCGCTTGTGGAAGGAGTAGAGAAAATAGGAATAGAACAAATATGAGAAAAACCTTCTCATCCACACAGACTGGACAACAGTTTGATATTCAGTTTTGTTTCAGGCGCATTACCGCATGTCACATATGTTCTGGAGTGTCCTGCAATATGTGAGTCACACTAAAAACCTTTACATAAGAGGATCTCAGAAAATATATACAATATCATGGTTTATCCTTACACTACAGAGAGGTACATATCAGGGACCCTCTTCATCACAATTTTCGGGAGTTGGAAAACGTTAGGCTGCATTGGAGAGGGATTAAGGTAAGATGTATATCTCAGAAAGTAGCAAAATGTTTTTTTAATTTGCAAACATTGAAACCCAAAAGTCTGGATGTGGAGCTTGATATCAACTGTTTTATCAGTGCGGCTTAATTTTTTTTCTGGATCTTGCATATGTTCTGATTTGTTTATTGGGATTTGAGGATTTTATTTTTGTTCTTCAGAGCTGTATAAAATTTTTTGTTTAGTTTAAATACCTGGCTATATGCATCACTAAGGATTTCAAGTGTTATGTGGATCTCAACCTCAAAACTATAATCCACCAACTCTCCACTAAGGATGAGCGCTTGCCCTCTTTGCCCTGTTGGAGGTCAAAAGAACCAACCTCAATTAAATATTTTATTAACCTAAATTTGTTCACATATTTAGCCCTTCCCCTATCTGGATAATGAAAAAAAAACTTCCACAAAACAGTGTACTTTCTTCATTTATGTGGGCAAAAAGCTCTCACTAACCTACAAATGCCCACAGCCAAAGAGGGCCTGCCCCTACGTAACCTACTATGTTACTCTATAGCTTCACTTACTGTCACTATTAGGTGGTGGCACACCTTACCTGCATTCCTATGGTGGAATTGGAGGTGACTATATTTAGATCCTCTCAGGGCCCTTGGTGTTTAACCATTTGCCAACCGCCCTATTGTAGCTTTACTGCTACAGGGCAGCAGCTGTGCGCAGGATCATGTATATATACGTGATCCTGCATCTCTGGGTCTGGAGCGCCCATGTGGGTCACTGGCGGCTCGCTCCTGCTGTGATTGTGCACAGCGGGAGCTGATCAGCGGGTACCGTGGACTCGACATCTGCCAGCACCCGCCGATTGCTTGTTACACAGGCAGAACGGCAGTCTGCCTATGTAAACAAGGCAATTGGTGTTCTGTCAGTAGGGAAGGCATTGATTCTGTGTTCCTGCAAAGCAAAAACATGTATCAATGCCTTCCCCTCGTAAAAGCTCCTTCCCCACAGTAAGAAAACAAACACTGGCTAGGGGTAAATCTTCTGGAGCTGAAGTGTTTAAAGAGGAACTTCAGCGAAAGAAAATAAAAAACCTGCAGCAAACACAGACATTTCTGATTTAGGGAGTTCATTTTTAAGCTGAGCCTGTATTTGTTATGGAATGATTTATTAGTACAGCACTCACCTGTGCTGTGTGGGCAGCCATTTAAAGTATGGGCAAATGAAACCAGCACGTGTTTCTTCCAGGATATGGATGACACACACCCACCTTGCGCCGTTCTGTTCCTCCTTGCTGTGCCCTGTGCTTGTTCTAATCCTCCTCGCTGTGCCCTGTGGAAGCTAATCACTGGATCAAATAGTCCCGGGCTCGCTCTTCCTCCCATGTACAGGCGCCTCTGCATGCCCCTTTGCCCTCTCAAGCATTGATCCTAAACTTCTGGACACACCTCCCACCCTTCTTCTTACCCTAAAGCATTGATACTGAACCTCTGGACATGCCTCCCACCCTCCTTCACACTCTCAAGCATTAATCCTAAACCTCTGGACTTCCCTCTCCACCCTCCTCCAAACTCTCAAGCATTATTCCTGAACCTCTGGACATGCCTATCCATCCTCCTCCACCCTCTCAAGTGCAAAAAAAATAAAACATGCCTGAATACTCCTGGGATTTTGACAGTGGTGTCCCAGGAAACAATGGGAGCACACACTTCGTCATTTGTCTACGCGATCAGAGCAGGAAGTACATTGGGAATTTTTTAATTTTATTTACTATCCAATAGTTTTATAGGAGGGGGAAAGGATTCCAACAACTAGAACTTTAGAAATAGACCCACAACACCTATGAAACAACCTTACAGACGCGGAAAGACCACAACTATGTGGTCCCATCCTCCCAACTCCTGGTCCCTTGTGCCTCTTCAGGGCAACCTTACCATTCACAATCATCATATGATCCCTAATCATCATGTTTGGGCCAGATCAGATATCACAACTCTTGGCCAAACTCCTCCAACAGGTGATCAATGCATTGTTTGACTCATTGAAAAAGGAATTTAACCTGTCCAACTGTATGCTTTTTTTTGGATATATTCAAGTCAGGCATACTGATAGAGCTTAGTTGCTCCAGCTGCTACCCATACAGAAAGACCCTATTAAAGCTTTACTGCTTCATCATACCCTATATCTAAGCCACTCTCCTCCCTGTATACATACCATTCCTTCAAGCTAGGCACTCTGTTCTGTCAATAGCAGAGCAACATCTCTGATCTCCAGGAGGAAACTTTGAATTCTCCCTATGCTGCACTCATGATATCAGTCAGGGATAATTTCATCCAACTAAATTTCCTGGCTGTTGTCCTGGGAACCACCCTGGGCTCAGACCCACTTGCTCTTCTGTTGGGTTTCTAGAATGACCCCACAATATCTAAACAGTAAAGAAATCTTGCTCAATTGGAAACTCCCATCCTGAGGAGATTGATGCCTGGCCAAACTTGACAAGATTTGGTCTGCCTACATACAAACAAGACAAAATCTGATTCTCCCCCAATTAAAAGAATAACATTTCTTGCTATGCTTGGTCCCCTTCTTGCCTTTCTTCCTCCACTACCCACGTTCCTCACCGTCCATGTCATCCCCTCCTACAGTCCCTATTCTAACTTGTGGTATTACATGGTAGTTATTACTGCAATCTTTTGTCACACCTTTATTATGTACCCAAATGAACAGCTTGTTGACTGGCATTGCTTCCTCTGTGGCACTGTGAATTTCATCCTCAAATTTATTTGCTTGATTGTATTTGAGTACTGTGACTGTTTTATATTATAATTAGTTTCTCTATGTGCTTGGGAAATGTGTACTCTCCTCCCCTCCCCCCTTTTCTTGTTCCCTTCCCCTTGTACGTTCTTTATAACTTGAATAAACTTTACCTGTTAAAAAAATGCATTTTCTTCTATTTTTTTTACTATTTTCGAAAAAAGAAAAAAAAAATTCTACCAAATAAAGAATTATTTGGCCTGAGAAATAATGTATAATACATAAGGGTAGACTACAAATGCTAAAAGGTAAAATTTGTGGAACCATGACATCACTAAAATAAAAAAAAATAAAAAACACTGGGGTTATCTACTAAAGACAAATCCACTTTGCACTACAAGTGCACTTGAAAGTGCACTGGGAATACACTTGGAAGTGCAGTCACTGTAGATCCGAGGGGGACATGCAAGGAAAATAAAAAACAGCCTTTTAACTTGCACATGATTGGATGATAAAATCAGCAGAGCTTCCCCTCATTTCAGATCTAACCCTCACATTTACAGCGACTGCACTTCCAAGTGCACTTTTAGTGCAAAGTGGATTTGCCTTTTGTAAATAACCCCCACTGTGTCTCAAGGGGGTTTAGGGAGGAAAAGGCCTGGGGACTCAAGTGGTTAAAAAACAAGACAAACTATCAGTTGTTAGGGGGGCTAAATGAATGAATTAAATGCCGATAGCTATTACAGAGAAAATCTACAAGTCTGTGGGGGTTATTTACTAAAGGCAAATCCACTTTGCACAAGTGCAAACTACAAATGGAAAGTGCACTTGAAATTGCACTGAAAGTGCACTTGGAAGTGCAGTCGCTGTAGGTCCAAAGGGGGACATGCAAGAAAAATAAAAAAACAGCATTTTAGCTTGCACATGATCAGATAATAAAATCATCAGAGCTTCCGCTCATTTCAGATCTACCCCTCAGATTTACAGCGACTGCACTTCCAAGTGCACTTTCAGTGCAATTTCAAGTGCACTTTGCACTTGTAGTGCAAAGTGGATTTGTCTTTCGTAAATAACCCCCTATATACGTAATACAATGATGTAAATAGGGCAAAGCAAACCTTGCAGTTACATGAAAGTAAAAATTACTTTTAAGATGAACTTTAGTGATAACTCAAATATGTCCCCAATTGTATACACCCCAAAATATGTTCTAAAGAATAATTTACCTTTAAAGAGTTAATATCTTGTTTTCTGGATTTGTGGTGAATGTGATGGAATATTTAAAACTTTCTGTTTTAAGACTCCAGTGCTATATAATATATTAATTCCAATTATAGTGACATGGCCAACACGTGCCAAAAAGTTCTTCTTTTTGGCCCCACTCCATAAATACTTACTTATACAGTATTTCTTGTAAGACAAGCACCTGATTCTGTACCCAATATTACTTCAAAGACTTGCATACACTGTATCATAAAAACACATTATGAAGTTGTCGGGATATTTACATTTTAGCAAATTAAAAGACAGTCTTTTATAAAACCACAATGCTCTACAGAACACTGGGGTCCACTTAAAGTACAGATGTGGTGATGTGGAAAAATTAAAATTAAATACAAGGCTGCATCCATGGTTATAAAAACAACCTACTAACATGGCATATTGTTCTTTTTGTGTCTGCCTAGTTTCTATTCACTCAGTCTCTTGTTGGAACATTTGCAGCAGATGCTAACATTGGATCTGAGCAGCACATGGTCAGGCACCAAAAATACTGCAAGCTTCAGAGCAGCAGCAGGTCAACAACCCAAATGATCAGTTTGCTCCTAATTTTGGTAAACAGCAACCGTAATTCCACTAAATAAAATAATAATAAAAAAAAAAACTAACAATCCACTCTGGTCAGAGCAAACTTTTCATCCTGTTGGTTAAAAGAGCCATGTTATTGGGCATTGCTGGTTAAACTACTAGATGAGCCGCTCAATCCATTTTCAGCCTTCTGAAGAGTCCTGACGGCACTTGGAACCTGTAATCCTGTGTACAATGTGATCCCACCACACCATGCCTGAAAAACAAAATAAACACATACAAGAACACAGCTATAATGACTGAATGTTCACTAGACACACAAAATGTAATATGTGATGCAGAGCTCTAAAACCTTAAAGTGTATCTAAACCCAAAAACAAATGTAATATTTTGCAGCTTACCAGTCCTTTCATGTGATGGCTATAACCAAATGCTTTAACGGTATACAGTATTTAACAGATTAGAAGGGAGCTAATATGAGGAGATTATTGTTAGGTTTAACATACACTTTAAAATTTAATTTAGAAAATCGTTGGTACATCTCCTTTAGTTAATGCATTTTTTTGGTGACCACTTAAAAAAAAACAGGTGCTGACCTGTAAACTAATTCTAATTGTCAATTAGCAAAAACACTCAAAATGACAATAAGCCCCGTTCACGTTGGAGCGACTTGCCATGCGATTTGCAGGGATTGTATATAAAGAGGAAATACTGCTCTAAAAAAATGATTAAATGAATTAAAATGAATGTGAAATAAAAATAAAAAAGCTGCAGCTCAATTTCGTATGATATATACCAACATAATACGCTAAAGGGAAGAAGGAGACTGCGCTAAAAAAAAGGAAAAATAAAAAAAAAAATTTGAAAAAGTATTTTGAAAATTTTTTTTTAATAAGCATATTGTGCCAGTCCATAAATTGTGAAATACAATGATAAATCACCACATAAAAGGGATACCATCAAAAAATGTCCTATACAGAAATGGCATACAGTGAAGTGAATCTTGATAAAATGATTCTTGTGTGCATAAACCAACACCAGTGACAGTGAACCTCCACCATAAAGAATACACGCTTACCAAAAGGCAAGCGATAGCAAGCCTGTAAGCTGGGATCAATATCCTGACATCAGACCAGAGCCAGCGGTGGATTGCTTGATGGCAATGAGGACATTCCAGAGGATGTAGGCTCAAAAAATGGACCAGCAATCCATATTAGGGGGACATAAATAAAGACTCTCCATAGTGTGAAACCATTAAAATAATTTATTGAAAAAAGAAGTAATGCACTTACATGAAAACAGGAATAAAAACGCTCAATAAGTAGATTCCGGCCGGCTCGCTGACACCCGTCCACCAATACATGATAGACCGCGATGACGTCAGCACGTCTCCCACCCGACGTATGTTTCGTCAAAGATTGACTTAGTCATATCTTTGACGAAACATACGTCGGGTGGGAGGCGTGCTGACGTCATCGCGGTCTATCGTGTATTGGTGGACGGGTGTCTGCGAGCCGGCCAGCATCTTCTTATGGAGCGTTTTTATTCCTGTTTTCATGTAAGTGCATTAATTCTTTTTTCAATAAATTATTTTAATGGATTCACACTATGGAGAGTCTCTTTTTATGTCCCCCTAATATGCTTACAGGCTTGCTATCGCTTGCCTTTTGGTAAGCGTGTATTCTTTGCGGTGGAGGTTCACTGTCATTGGTGTTGGTTTATGCACACAAAAATAATTTTATCAAGATTCACTTCACTGTATGCCATTTCTGTATAGGAAAATTTTTGATGGTATCCCTTTTATATGGTGATTTATCATTGTATTTCACAATTTATGGACTGTCACAATATGCTTATTTAAACAATTTTTTCAAAATATTTTTTCAAATTATTTTTTTTCTTTTTTCTTTTTTTAGCGCAGCCTCCTTTTTCCCTTTAGCGATTTGCAGGGATTTCCTCTCACTTCCTGGAAAAGAAAATCTGACAGGGGTTATAACCCTCCTTTGCTCTATCCAAAATGAAAACAAAAATTGCCTATAGTTCTACTTTAAACACATTTGCATTTAAACTTTAGCCAAACCTCGGACTATGAAAATAAAATCTAAAACTACTGTCAGGTCTTTATTGCTGTCTGTGTCACCAATGAGTTGATGTTCTCCCACTACCTATTAGGCAGATACAGGTAACGGGTGATCTCCAAGACAGGAATTCGAGGGAAAATCTCTCCACCAGGAAAACGAACAATATAATAAAATGTAGAATGTAAAAAGTTAGAGTCTTTGTTAAGTTTTATTCCTCTCAATAAAAAAAGTTTTGGAGTTTTACTTCAAATAGACCTGTACTGCATCAATACACAAAAAAGACTGCAATTAGCTACCAGAGCATACGCTATCACAGCATGCCTGTGACAACCCAGCTTCCTTTATTGACACCAGAGCTATACCAACTTCATATTTAAATACTGACTTTCGTGGATGCTCAGAAGTAGGTCACTCATGAACCAGGTAATGGGTTGTGAGAGGCAGGAAGGGGGACTATTTTCTCCATATGGTGCCACAGTCAGCTACAGTCTTGGTTTTAACTTGTATTGCCATGCTACAGTTTAATTTTACCTGAGGCTTTAGCTTCTAAAAATGGGTGCTCATCATTTCTGAACCACATTGCAACAGATCACTAGCCCACTAGTGTATCACACCAATATATATTTTACTGTTCAGCTAAAAAAAGAACTCCCCTACTTGCACATACTTGCACCGCTTTACACTTGAGGTTTAGATCTAAAATCTAAACCTCAAGACTAGGCAAGACTAACGTTAAGAATTTCTAACTAATATGCCATACACATAAATTATTATATTGGTGAATTTGCACTTTTTCGTTAACAATAAAGAAGACATCTGTGTAAAATGATTAATTATTATTTTGGATTAAAGGTGATGGATAGCTAGGTTGTGTATGGCATTATAAAAAAATAAACAATCATACTTTCCTAGATGGCTGCAGCACCAATCCCAGCTGCAGCTGTCCCCCATCGCCTCTAAGGCTGGATTCACACTTATGCATTTTTAGTGCTTTTTGCATTTTGCAGATTTGCACTACAGCCCATCTAACATGGTTTCTTATGGGTCACGTTCTCTAGTTTAAATCTGCAAAATGCAAAAAGCACTAAAAATGCATAGGTGTGAATCCAGCTTAAGATGGAGATCTGAGCGATCAAACATCACTGATCTCTCTGCTCTTGGTCTTGAGCCTTATGAGAGGTGCGGACTGTCAGTCACCAGCTCTCAGTTCTGCCCTTCCAGTGCTCACTGGAGCACTGGGCTGTGGAGTAGCTGGTTTAGGCACTCAGCAGATCGCTGAGTCATCTTCCGTCCAGGCTTCTAGGCAGATCCTGACTATATGGTCAGGATCTTTTCAGAGCCTGGACTGGGTCTGTGACGTTAGACAACAGCGGGATTTAGCCTACTGACGGCTAAAAACAGGTCACAAGAGTGAAGAACTAACTGCACTCTTGTGATCCATAGAAGTATAGCCAAAAAGGCATAATCAGTAGGAGAAGTAAGGGTAGCTGACTGCTAGAGGAACTGTAATTTGCTAGACTGAGCAGGAGGAATACAAAATGTAAGAATAGTTTTCATACAGGCTACTCATGCTCCTTTACAACATTAACGCTTTTGATATGAGACATGACAAATTTTCAGAACTTGTTGTATTGTCACTCCAGTACAATTTGAGCATATCTATACTTCACTCTCAATAAGCGAGTATTGGCAGGTATCTTTTGATATTTGTTCTTAGGAAGTTTTATATCTTTTATGCTGGGCTTACTTTAACTATAACTATTGGTTTATATGGGGACTTGCAAGGATAAATATTTTACTGATGGTATATAATGAACAAAAAGAAAATGTAATCATGCTACATTTTATACTTACCATAAATGCAGGAACAACTGGCTGTGTAAATTTTGTTTTAAAACTATGAAGTAATTGCTTTGTTTCAGAATTATAAAATGAAAGTTGACCTGTGAAGAAAAAAATGATCTCTGGTATAAACAGAATACATCCACTGAACAATAAATATAACAAAACCAAGTTAAAGACCATGAGAGGTAATAAAGTAAAAAAAATGGTGCAGATAGGAAATAACTGCTTTGCAATAGCAGGCAATGTTACAGTGATTATAAAAAGTAATACTGCTTTGAAATAAATCCAATTTAGGTTCTAGTCCTGTTTGTATAGCATTAAATAAAAAAACATAAGAAATGAAAGCAAAGTTTATGTTAAACAATATTAGAGCAGTATATTATTGGCGAAGCAATAGTAATGTATAATTTTCTTTTTCCTGAATACACAGTTAAAATACATATGTTTACTGCTTTAACTACCAAAGTATTTATAATTTTGTCTCCCATTCTTGGAATCTATTGATTGATTGAATGATTTGTATAGCGCTGCAAATGCGAACTGAATCGCCTCAAGGCGCTTGATCCGTCCTGTGTTGTCCAGCTTCTTAGAAGAGGAAGGTCTTGAGTTTTTTTCTGAAGGCCTGGTGGTTTTCTTCCATGCGGATGTTAGTCGGTAGAGCGTTCCATAGCCGTGGTCCTTGGACTGCGAATCTTCGTTCTCCCTTCGATTTGTAACGGGACTTGGGAATGAGGAGGAGGTTTTGGTTAGTTGATCGAAGACTGCGATTCGGTGTGTAGTGTTTTATTTTCTCGCGTAGGTATTGAGGAGCGTTTCCTTGTATGCATTTGTGGGTGAGGCAGAGGGTCTTGAATGTGATCTGATTCTTTACAGTTAGCCAATGCAGGCTCCTCAGGGAAGGGGAGATGGATTCCCATGGTTTTTTCCTGTTACCAGTCTTACTGCTGTGTCTTGGATGAGTTGTAGGCGTGCAATCTGATATTGCGGTAGTCCTATGTATAGGGAGTTTGCGTAGTCTCGGGAATTAATGATTGTTCCAACTACTGCTGCTTTGTCCTCTTCTGGAACAAAGGGGATGAGTCTACGTAGCAGGCAGAGGAGATGGGGAGATCCGCTGACTACTGATCTATAAACCTCTGCTAGTCAGTAAGGGCACTAACAGGTACTTACTGGTTTACCAAGGCTCAATATAGGCTCAGCTGCCAGTTGACTACACAGAGGTGATGATGCTGATTCACTGCTCAATGCCCAATGAAGAGTTGGAGAGGTGACATAGGAAGGTTAATGACTGAACCAGAAAGATGAATTGCTTGATCAGGAATTATATGTAGTGTGGAAATGTATGTAAATCACAGAATTGGCTGCACAGATTTAGAATTTCTTTGACAGGTAAAATGTATTTTAGCTGTGCATTTAGGTGCTTGCCCCAAGTTTTGCCCTAATGGTTACAGTATGTGTAATTAGTAAAAGAATAAAATAAAAAAAATTAAAAGAAGCTGTATACCTTATAAACCTGTATTGTTGATAATCCCATTTGGATAAATGGCTGTACAGTACAGTGTATATAAAAAGTCTACGCACCCCTGTTAAAATGTCAGGTTTCTGTGATGTAAAAAAATGAGACAAGCATAAATAATTTCAGAACTTTTCCCACCTTTAATGTGACCTATAAACTGTACAACTCAGTTGAACAACAAACTGAAATCTTTTAGGTGGAGGGAAGTAAAAATGAAAAAATAAAATAATATATGTTTACATAAGTGTGCACACCCTTAAACTTATACTTTGTTGAAGCACCTTTTGATTTTATTACAGCACTCAGTCTTTATGGGTACGAGTCTAAAGCCTCGTACACACGATCAGATTTTCCGCAGACAAAACCTCGGTTTTTTGTCCGAAGGCTTGTGCCTGGATTTTGTCTTGCATACAAATGGCAAGGAATTGTCGGCCAACAAACACGAACATACTGACGTACTACGTGGTTTTTCGGCTCTTTAGCGCCACCCTTTGGGCTCCTTCTGCTAATTTCATGTTAGTAGAAGTTTGGTGAGTGTTGATTCGCGCTTTTAATTTTGCGCTTTTCAGTTTGTTTCTGAACGGCCGTTCGTCAACCAGCCATGCTGCGGAATCGGAGGAGATAACGTGTTATATATTATTGGCCTTGGAGTTATTGCTTTGACCCAAGTCCAGTCCAGGAACAGGAGAAGGAGGAGTTCTTGGACCAAAAATTAGTTGCTTTATTAATCGTGACCAATTATGTCATATGCCTTTGCTGTGGGAGCTCCAGGAGAATAATCCGGATGATTTTCGGAATGATCTCTGGATGACGGACCCCTGCTTTCACCAACACTTGGCATTGGTAACCCCCTATATTAAGAAGCAGGACACATGCATGAGGCTTTTATTTTATTTTTGGTTGAATAATAATGATTTGATTTGGTATATTTTCTATATTTTTGGATGCATAGAATGCACGTTTTGCTTAAGTTCTATTGGCAGATAGCATGTCTAATTTTATTTGTTTTCTTTTTTTAATGCACAATAAAAAAAATTGTGTAGAATAATACTTGGCTATGTGTTTTACTTCAAATTACAGTTTGGGAGTAGGCAGTTACATTTAAAAAAATACAATGAAAAATTGACAAGGGACACCAACATAGTTGTATCTTTGATCTTAAAAACTACGGGATAATGGTGTTGTGGTAACTTGCCCAAATAAAAAAAAAAAAGCAGAATAATATTTTTCTTGATATCACTAGAAAATAAAAGCCTTTGAAAATCTGTTTGCAATAACTCCATCAGTATCACCAGCAAAGCAGCTTCATTATTACCCCATTAAAGAAGAAGAGTATTGTGCTCTGCATTTCGAGATTTCATAATTTGCCACGTCACAAATGGTAATTCTCCATTATGAATGCTAGTTTACAAGACCGACTGCTTCTGGCTCGTCCTTGCTTCCGAGCATGCGTGTTTGTACTTTGGACTTTTGTCCGACGGACTTGTGTACACACACTCGGAAAATCCGACAACACACATTTGTCTGCGGAAAATTTTAAAACCTGCCATCCAACAGAACAGGGACATTTGTCTGCGAAAAATCCGACAACAATTGTCCGATGGAGCATACAAATGGTCGGATTTTCCACCAACAGCCTGTCATCCGACATTTCCTATCGGAAATTCTGATCGTGTGTAGGAGGCTTTAGGCTCCATTCACACCAATGCATTTTTTCATGCTTTTTGCAGAACTGCAGGGCATATTTTTAACATGGGTTCCTACGAAACATGTTCACACCAATGCATTTTTGTGCCTCTGCGTTTTTGGAAAGGATCAGGGACTATTTTAAATGCAAAATGGTGCTTTTCTGCTTTTTATGGTTTAATAGATTTCAATAGAGAAGCTGCAGAAAAGAATGTAGTTCGTGTTTACTGCGTTTTTACTCCGATTTTGACACAATTTGCGATTTTAAATCTGCTCAACAAATTTTCCACAAAAAAAGCATAAAAAACACAAAACGCAAATTGCTGTAAAATCACGGTAAAAACACACATTAAAAAAACACAGTAAGCACAGCAAAAGGCACTGCAGCAACACTCAAAAGCAACACGCATAGATGTGAAATGAGCCTATCAGCATGGCACATCTTGACTTGGCAATATTTGCCCACTTTTCTTTGCAAAAGCACTCCAAATATGTCAGATTGCGAGGGCATCTCATATGCACAGCCCTCTTCAGCTCACCCCACAGATTTTCAATTGGATTCAGGTCTGGGCTCTGGCTGGGGCATTCCAAAACTTTAATCTTCTTCTGGTGAAGCCATTCCTTTGTTGATTTGGATTTATGCTTTGGGTCGTTTGTCATGTTGAAAGCTGAACTTCCTCTTCATGTTCAGCTTTCTAGCAGAAGCCTGAAGGTTTTGTGCCAATATTGACTGGTATTTGGAACGGTTCATAATTCCCTCTACCTTGACTAAAGCCTCGTACACACGGTACGATTGTTGGCCAACCGAGCGTCTGATTTTTGTCAAAAGGGCGTGTGCCAGGATCTTATCTTGCATACTAAGGGTACACAATTGTCGTGCCACAAACATGAACGTAGTGATGTACTACAAGGAATTTCAGCTCTTGAGTGCCACCCTTTGGGCCCCTTCTGCTAATTTCGTGTTTGGTGAGCATTGATTCCGAGCATGCATGTTTGTACTTTCGACTTTTCTGTGACGGATTTGTGTACTGACCATACGAAAATCTGACGTCAAACCGTTGTGCGCCGAAAATCTTCTAGCCTGTCATCCAACATTTGTTGGCCGAAAGTTGGACAATTGTCAAAAGGAGCGTATTAACGGTAAGATTTTAGGACAACAGTCTGTCAACAGACAATCCCCTGCCAACAATCGTAACGTGTGTACGAGGCTTAGTGTCCCTGTTCCAGCTGAAGAAAAACAGCCCCATGGCATAATGCTGCCACGACCATGATTCACTTTGGGTATGGTGTTGTTTTGGTGGTGTGCAGTGTTGTTTTTGTGCAAAACATATCTTTTGGAATTAATGCAAAAAAGTTCAACCTTGGTTTCATCAGACCATAACACATTTTCCCACATGCTTTTGGGAGACTTCAGATGTGTTTTTGCAAAATTTAGCCGAGCTTGGATGCTTTTTTTTGTAAGAAAGTGCTTCTGTCTTGCCACGCTACCCCATAGCCCAGACATATGAAGAATACAGGAGATTGTTGTCACATGTACCACACAGCCAGTACTTGCCAGATGTCCCTGCAGCTCCTTTAATGTTGCTGTAGGCCCCTTGGCAGCCTCCCTGACCAGTTTTATTCTCGTCTTTTCATCAATTTTGGAGGGATGTCCAGTTCTTGGTGATAACACTGTTGTGCCATATTTTCTCCATTTGAAGATGACTGTCTTCACTGTGTTCAATGGTATATGTAATGCCTTAGAAATTTTTCTGTATCCTTCTGTATCCTCCTGACTGATACCTTTTAACAATGAGATCCCTCTGATGTTTTGGAAGCTCTCTACGGACCATGGCTTTTGCTGTAGGATGCAACTAAGGAAATGTCAGGAAAGACCTACTAGAACAGCTGAACTTAATTTGGGTTTAATCAGAGGCACTTTAAAAGATGACAGATGTGTACTGACTCCTATTTAACATGAGTTTGAATGTGATTGCTTAATTCTGAACACAGCAACATCCCCAGTTATAAGGGGGTGTGCATACTTATGCAACCACATTATTTTATTTTTTTTATTTTTACTTCCCTCCCCCTAAAATATTTCAGTTTGTTTTTCAATTGAGTTCTACAGTTTATAGGTCACATTAAAGGTGGAAAAAGTTCTGAAATAATTTATCTTTGTCTAATTTTTTACATCACAGAAACCTGACATTTTAACAGAAGTGTGTAGACTTTTTATATCCACTGTATATGCACTTTTTTATATCTACTTAATTACTATTTCATTGGTCCAAAAAACATGTAGAACACTGTGGGTTGATTTACAAAAACTGGTGCACTCAGAATCTGGCGCAACTGTGCATGGTAGCCAATCAGCTTCTAACTTCAGCTTGTTCAATTAAAGTGTTACTAAACCCACAACATTAAAATCAGTCTGTATATGCAGTAAGAATCTAAGGGGCTAATCCTGTGCATTGTGCATGTGATTGGCACAGGGTTAATCAGCACTGCCCAGACAGAGGGTCAGGAGGCATGCAGCCTCAAAGGACAGTCAGAGGAGAATGAAAACTCATTCTACAAGCTTTAATTAGACACTGATATATACTGCTGATGAGAAAGGGTATTTAAAAGTTTGTATTTACTAAAATAATTGCATTTCCATGTTCTGTGTACTGTGGGAGACCAGATACAGTGAATGAAGGGTCCTGGGTTTAGAAACACTTTAAGCTTTGACAAAAAAAATGGAAGCTGATGCAGAGCTGCACCAGATTTTCCACTCTCCAGTTTTAGTAAATTAACCCCAATATTCACAGTAAAGAACTTGAGAGCCAATAACAGATTCTGACTTTACTCAGAAATGTATTAGTTGTATTCTTGTTCTGGTGTAGTGACTCAGAATTACTTAAAGTGCATGTAAAGCAAAGAATAAACATGTTACATATTGCAGCTTAGTCCGTAGATATGTTAGCTACATTAGGTTTCTTTTGTTTAGGCTTTTTTCCCTTTATTTTTACCTGGTGATCCTGCCAGTGCCATAATCCCATCCTATGGTTACAATGCTCAATCTTTGTACAGAATCTATGGAGGGCATTGTTTTCACCCTTTTTCACCAAGGAGAGTAATTGTGTTAGAACTACAAACACCTCCCCCTCCTCTTCTTTATAACACAAGGGTGTGTTATAAAGAAGAGTCCATAGAACAATGCTAACGATAAGAGTGCAGCACAGGCCAAGTGCACTAAATGTTATCAATTCACACAATTTCTGTCAGAATCAACAGGTATTTTGTGTACAGATATAACAAAAAAATGAAATGGTCTATTTATCTTCCAAAAGGGAGCAAATAAAAGCTGTTCATTGCCAGAGTTTAGGTACACTTTAAGTCTGTCACAGATAGGCAAGTGCCATTTATGGAAAGAAACAAGCAATAGCAGCTCATATATTTCTACCGTGACAGGTAAACAGTAATATAAGGTAATAAATCATAGGCAATTACTAAAAAGTTACCTCCATCGAAGTCACAGTATACACCTATTTTATCTGGTACTGCTACTTCCAAGGCTTTTGCTTTGTTGTTGTGTTTTGCAGCAAATGTTGCCTGCAGCCAGTTGTTCACATGTAAGCACCAGCTTGTATTGGTCTTTCCTAGCTGGTCAAACTTGCCAATTGTCTTATATGTGATGCCCACACTGTAGGATTTGCAGTCCTTCTGAGCTTTAACTTCCCAGTAATGCTGTCCACTTTCAATTGTTGAATCACCTGTTGGAATAACCATTAAAATTATTAAGCAACCACAGACTCACTTTGAAGGTACTGTATATTCACACCACACAATCTTGTGCTGATAACCGTTAAAGCTCAACTCTAATGACACATTTCTTGTGAAGTTGTGTGTATTCCTGTTGGGTATTGCCAACCACTGTTTGTCCCTACAACTTGAATAGTGAAGGGACACAGACAATAAAAAAGTTGTTTTAGCGGGTTGGAAGAGGATTAAAACCCTCACATTTGTATTCTTATAGTTTATGTAAGAAACTACTAAAAGCCTTCACAAATAAAAATGTAGAAGTCAATGCTTAGACAGAACCTGTGATGGTTGACATTTGGTTACCTCTACTTAGTAGGTTATTGTATATGATCAAACAGTTCAGGCTTTGAAGTGGCAGTCCTTTTCCTCTGTCAGATTACTGCACAGGAAATTAGTTGCTTGTAGGTAAATGTCCTCATGCCACTTTTTTCTCAATATCTCAGTCAATTTAAACATTTAGAAATAAAGGTCCTACCTAAAAACAGGCCCCACAAGATGTCTAGTGGTCCTTTTTAGCCAATAATTCACTTTAACTGGACAAGGGGGTAGTGTATGGACAGGGCTTAGCCCAAGACTGTGGAAGTTGAGGCACTAGGCCATAGGCTTCAGATGGCCAAAATGGTCATAGTGCGGCTGTGGACAGATGGTGCAGCTGCCTGGATGTTTGTAGACAGCCACAGCCAGGAAGCCTGTACAAGTCAATGACAGGCTGACAGAAGGTGTGGCTGTCTGCCGTTGTAAGCAGGCATTAGCACTTTGCGCAGTTACATTATGTTAGCGACAAATGATTGGCCCTGGATGCAATCTGTCTGTGTCCATGGATGGCCATCTGTCCCTAACCGCATGCAAGTGCAGATATAAACAGCGACAGACAGCTGCCGTTTTCTTCTTAACTTGTCATTGACTGTCTGCAGCTGTCTGCAAACAACCTGGCTCCTGGTCGCAGATATCCACAGTATAATTGCCACCATTGCCAACTTGAGGTCTTAGTAAACATTCTGACACCAGGGTCAAAATGAAACAAAAAACACATTGACAGGACTAATACTTTTCAAATTTTTAAATGGCTAACTGGTAGGTTTAGGTCTCTTCTCTTCGAAATAAATGCAACTATTATAATTAGTTTTTTTGCACTCAGGCAGAGTCCATTTGTGTGACATCAGTGGATACTACAAAGGTCAGTACAGACTCCCAGACGGTACGGTTGCAAAAGAAGGGAGGGCTGAGATTTCACCCCTGTGTTAGAGCTTGGACCTAGTATTCAGGGGCAGAAATTACAACTTGCCCACATGTGTGGACGTGTCTCTCAGTTGTATAAACAAGTAAGTTGGGACTAAACTAGAATGGCTACCTTGTTTACATGAAACTAAAAAAGGAAATCCAAAATGGAAAGAGACAGCAATACGTACCCAAAACTGTGTAAGACTCTCCTGTAAATCGGTCTCTGCTGCCCCTGCTAACAGGAGGCCTAGAAGTAACGGAAGTTCTTTTCGGGGATGGTGTTGCACTTCTGCAGGGCACAGGAAAAAAGTACATTTAACTACTAGGTCAAACCAAACACACTTGCACGTGCTAATACATTAAAACTCATACAGGCAGTGGATTGTACAGTACAAGTTCCAAGTGTTCGCGTGTACTAGTGCATTGTCCTCAACACAGCAATTGTGTACATATATGTTCATATTTTGGCTTATCTTGAAAAAAGGTTTACACTATTCAGCCTGCTCACACCAAGCACAATGCTTTTGTCCTTCTGAACCCCAAGTTTGCTTTTGGTTTAAGAACGGATAGAAAATAATAGCTATATCTGTCCCTGACTCAGAATATTCAATTCCTTAAAATCCAGAAAATTTTTTCTCTCCAGACTGCTCAATTTCTCCTCCCCTTTCCCTTCCTGTGCAATGAGCCAGGCACTAAGAAACACGTTGGAGGTGCACAGGCTTTATGTAGATTGATGTCTGACAGGAGTTTCCACTGTGGAAACCTTCAGTGGTGGGTGCAGTGTCAGGAAACACAGCTCCTCTTTGAGCTGCAGCTACTAGTGACAGGCTTGGCTGTAGCTCAAAGACAGGGTTAAGGACTCCAAATGGAATCCAATCCTCAATGTGTGCAGTAAGTGCACAGCAGTGCTCATTCTACTTGAGATACGTGAGTACTGTACACGTTAGAAATACACCACTGATTGTGTGTCTCCTTGTGCTGAAGAAGACTACACAGAGCTTACTATATGGTCATGCTGCCTCAGTTTCCAGCATGACGTCACGTTGCAATGTAAATACTCGCTTTAGGCTGCTGCTAGGAATAACAAAGGGACTGATCGCTCAAATTGTAACTTTCCCCTCTAAACGTTCAAACAGGAGTGGATTGTTACTTGGTCCTTACTGATAGTTCAAGTGCGGCAACAGCACTAACAACAGGGCATAGGAAAGAACCCAAAGCTGTTCCAAACTTAAGGTAAAATGTATTATTTATTTAGGCTATGCCACACTTCTCCTTTAAGCTGATACAGAAAACTACAGTGTATTTAGAGGATGTTTAAATTACTGTATATACTTGAGTATAAGCCGACCGAATATAAGCCGAGGCACCTAATTTTACCACAAAAAACTGGGAAAACGTATTGACTCGAGTATAAGCCTAGGGTGGGAAATGCAGCAGCTACTGTAAGAGGAAAAGAGGGTCAACAATGCCCATCTGCAGCCTCACTGTGCTCATCTGCATGCCTCACTGTGCTCATCTGCATGCCTCACTGTGTCCTGTGCCCATCTCCCTGCCTCACTGTGTCCATCTGCAGCCTCACGTACCTTGATCTCCAGAACACCGGCGCTGTGACATGCAGTCAGTCTAGTCGGGGGCTGTCCAGTGTAACAAAGCCCCGCCTTCTCCTCGTCCGTGACGGAACACTGACTCAGTTTCCCAGCAGTAAGTCGGTGTTCCGCCTATCACGGACGAGGACGAGGAGACGGGGCTTTGTTACACTGGACGGCCGCCGACTAGACTGCATGTCACAGCGCCGGGAGATCAGGCGCATGAGGCTGCAGATGAACACAGTGAGGCAGGGAGACTCGAGTATAAGCCGAGGGGGGCTTTTTCAGCACAAAAAAACAAAACTCAGCTTATACTCGAGTATATACGGTATTTAAAATTATTTGGAGCTGACTTTTGCATTTCTATTAGCCTGCTTTTTTTAACTTTGTTTGCTGTTCTATATGTAATTATTGTTTTCCTTTTCAGAACAGTAAATGCTTCCTCTAGGTATCATCTCTATATAACAGAATGTGATTACCACACTTTTCTTGCTTCATTTTTGTTGGGATCAGATTATTTAGACTTAGGCAAGCCATAGATTACACAATTTTCTTTCTTTTAACCACAAGTTGAAGGAAAGAAAATGCTTGATTCCCCCAGCGCTATTTTGTTAAGCAGCAGGGAACACAGAGAGCCTTCCCCTCCGCCAGAATAGCATGATGACTGCTGGTAGCTATAGCTGCAGGCAGTGATCAATCGGGGGAAAAAAAAACCCAAACGGGCTGGTTGTACTGAAGTCGATCAATGAATTGACCTCAGCACAACCAACCTGCCCCTAGGTGGATCAAAATTTGGCAAGTTCAGCACGAATTTCAATCCATCTATGGCTGACTTAAGGCAGCTTATAGTCTTAGAGGGCAGACAAAAGTGCAGGCAAGATTGTATATAGAAACAAGGTTTCTAAAACATTAAACTAGTAATCCAGGACCAAGGACTATATGCATTAAGCTGATTTCATGCCTATTTATGTATCAAAAATAGATACTGTAGATTACAGTTTACCTATACATAAAATGTATATAATATAATTTGTAGGAGTTATGCATCAAAAAATGGACACGCATCAGCTGTATGGATGGGTGCATGGACCTGGATGCAGAGCCTATGCATTCAGGTCTGTGCACTTGACCCTGTGTACCTGTCAAATATGGCTGTGTGGATGAGCCCGTACAGCTGATGCATGTCCATTCATGTATATAAGATGTATGTACATAGCACAGCGCTAGGACAGAAAAGCAAACAAACAGAGATTGATTTACTAAAACTGGACGTGCAAAATCTTGTGCAGCTCTACATAGAAACCAATCAGCTTCCAGGTTTTTTTTTCATCAAAGTGCCTGTGTGAATAAGGCCTAAGTGTGAACAGAGGCAGAATTATACTATACAAGTAACTTTGTGAAATACCTGTTTATATTTTTAATTAATATCATGAAAAATAAACTGCGGTTACATTTTACTAAAAATCAGCTTAACAAGCAAACTGCAAACCAGGTCATTCAGAAATCAGCTCAAATAACAAAAAGTGAATAAAGCTTAGTGTAGGGTAAATAAAAAATAAAGAGTAGGCAGAGGATACTTACCAAAACAAAAGGATGCATATGCAAGCATGGGAAGGAAATAAAGATAAAGCCAAATAAAGACAAGCCAAGCTAAGAACACAAAATTAATCTTAAAGTTCTTGAATAAACATTTGGTTCAGTGAGGGAGAATTCTCCAGAGAAATCCTGCCTACTGGAACAAGGCAGAAACTCAAGGAGTTTCCCATATATATGTATAAAATGGATCAATTATGGACAAGATCTTTCTATATGTTCAGATAATTGGACACTGGCAAAAAAAAAAATGGCTGCAGGGACATCTACCTATAATCCTTCCCACTCCTGGCTAGCCTCCATTTTGTAGCAAGAAATAAGGAGATCATAAGAACAGAGGGGAGGATCCTGTGCCCAGTATTGTACTCCAGAAAATGGATTTTACTGGCAAATCGAAAATCCTATTTTCCTGATCGTACAATACAGGCTTTTTAAAATTATTAAAACTGGGAAGTTTAAAAGCTGTACAACTGAGGGGTGGACAACACAGCAAACAATGTCAACAGGCCCACATAACAAACAGGTCAAGAAGGTACTTGTGGCACCTTCCACCTGAAAATCACCTGATAAAACAAATGTGTTAATAGAAGCCCAGAGGCAGAAAGGTAAGAGATTAATCTTACCCTCACTGATTGCCTTCATATACTTATCCAAGGAGGGCCCAAACAGACGCTTGTCTTCAAAGTGCTCAAGGAATTTCTTGCTGGGGAGTTCTGCTGGCCTGCATTTAAGAGAATCCTGTGCATATGTACAGAGAAAAGGCTCATCCTGGAAATTTGGTCAACTGCTTTGGGAAAGCCATGCACAGAATAACATAAAGCTATAGGTGAATGGTCTAGCTCACTATGGACTTATGGATCCATAAAGAAGGAGCTGGGAGTCAGCAGGGCCCGCCAACACAAAGATAGCCTCCACGGGGGCTGTGAGGGTCTTGTTAAGGTAAGAAATTGCCAGCTCATGGACCAGAAAGGTCTTGCCTGGTGAATGGAACTTTAGAGACTTAACACTGGATCCTTTCAGGCAAGCAGACTCAGGCTGCTCCAATACTAAACAAGAGTGAGCAACTTCAATAAGCATAGCCATCGTCTCCTATAGCTTAGGAGCGATGTCATTACAGGCATATCATCTTGATCCGACATCTCAGAAAAGGGGGGGGGGTTGTCTTCCTAAGCTGACACCTCCTCTTTCATTGTGTCTGGCTCAAAGTCGAAGTGAACCCTGCTGTCTAGGGCCTCAACAAGGACAGAAATTATTCCCATGAACCCTGCCAATATGGCAGAAAATTCCACTCTAGAAAGGAAGGCTGAAGCCGGGGTGGCTGAATCATAAGAGGAAGGCAGGGAGTCAGAATGAGGGCAACCAACAGAGGAGAGGGTACAGGGGCCCGGAACCAATAATAACCTCCACAATGGGCATACTCCCAAGGGTTTTCTGCACCAAACAGACCTCAGCTCGGAACCTGTAAAGCATCCTGCAGGTAACTTCACAAGTTGCACTATGGGCCAAGGGAAGCTCCCAGAGCAGGATCCAGTGCAAAGCAATGTTACAGGCCACTCCCGCATCTTCCACCAATGATTTGCTGGGGAGTCCACCAACCAGGAAGCTGCAGGAAGAGTCACAGTACTATGGTGCAATCGAGTGATGAAAGAATCATCCTGGAATAGAATCATCCAGAGAGAGAGAGAGAAACCTAGAAACCTCCCTAACAGAAGGTAAGATTCTCTCTGTAGAGAGAAGAGGCCCATCTCCTAAGGGCACAGGCAAAAAAATGGGTTTAGATGGGAGTGGGGGGAGTTATAGGGTATAGGGCAATGTTCCTGCAGCCTTCTTTTGTCAGTGTCTTTTGTCAGTGTCCAATTACCTGAAGATAGCTGCATTTAATGCAGTCATAATGACCTGAAGAAGTTTGTGCCCTGTATTGTACAATCAAGAAATATTATCTTAATTTCACTGATAAACTAAGCCAGACATTACAGCATTTGTCCATAAATGATGTATGCATACACATAAAGAAAAAGAAAAACAAAGCAATTCAGTTTCAAGAAAACATAATCCAGCAGCCTATCAGAGATAAAAGAAAGCACTTTTATTGGTATTTTTGTAATTAGCAAAGGTGCATGGCTTGTTCAAAATGTATGTGCGTATAAATAAAGCAGAAGGCAAGCTATGTTACAAGGCAAAACCTTTGTGTGAGGAACCTTTGTTGGAAGCTGTCATTCTCATGACAGGTTCTTTTTCTTGCACCAAATCTGAACAGGTTCAACTTCACTGTTCCAGGACTAGTTCTGTTAGTTCAGAAGTCAGAGAATAGCAGCTTCCTTCTGAGTCAGTCTTAAAGAGGAAGTAAACTCTCCTGGTTTGTTTGTACCTTATTATAGGCTTACCTATAGGTACTGTAAATATCTCCTAAACATGCACAGTTTAGGAGATATTTACTGTATACTGCGCAGATTATGTCATCGGGGCATGCGATCTGAAGGACCGGTCGCTCATGCCATTTATTTAGGGCCTTGTGCCGTGACCAGTGGAAGAAACACTGGGGGCTTCGTTCTAAGGTGAGTAGTTCATAATGAGCTAGTATGTGATGCATACTAGCTCATAATGCCTTTGTCCTATGCCGCGTACACAGGACCGGTTTTGCTGTCGGAATAAACTCCAAAGGTTTCTTTGACGGAACTCAGACGGAATTCCATTCAAGCGGTCTTGCCTACACACGGTCAAACCAAAGTCCAACCGTCCAGAACGCGGTGACGTACAGCGCATACGACGGGACTAGAAAAAGGAAGTTCAATAGCCAGTAGCCAATAGCTTCCGTCTCATACTTGCTTCAGAGCATGCATCGTTTTTGGTCCGTCGGAACAGCATACAGACAAGCGGTTTTCTCGATAGGAATTGGTTCTGTCGGAAATATTTCGAACATGTTCTATTTCTAGGTCCATCAGAATTTTCGAAAAAAAAAGTCAGATGAGGCACACACACGATCGGAATAGACGATTAAAAGCTTCCGTTGGACTTTTTCTGTCGGACATTCCGCTCGTGTGTACGTGGCTTTACAGGTTTTTTTTTATTTTATTTTTTTTTGGGGGGGGGGGGGGGGGTTTACAACCTCTTTAAGGTTTGGTCATGTGAGTCTGGGATATCTAGATAGGCTTTAACTGCAGGAAGAACTTATGAAGGCTTAGCTTTCTTGCCTAACTGGTTCCAATCTGTCCATTCTTCTCTGTGAATAACAGAAAGTAAGTGTCAGTTATAAAAATAAAATCTTTGAGCATTGTGACCAGCTTTATGTGCATCTTCAAATAGATCAATGTAAATGTGCCCATCTGTGCATGCACATAATGTACTACAAAAAATCTTGGTTTAAAGAGAAGTAGGGCCAAAGTTTTTTGGCCATACTTCTCATGTGGGTCACAGGAATGTACTTATTTCTGCAAAGCCTGCTGTCGGCTGACATCATAGAGCCAGTCCAGGCTCTGCAGGAATGTAGACAGTAATGTCAGGATCTATGCAGATTCCTGACCGGTGACTGGCTTAGCCTCTCAGACTGAGAGCCAGACCCAGCAGCTTCCACGCCCTCCCCAGCCTGGTGCTCCAGTGAGCACTGGAGGAGTGGAGCAGAGAGTCAATGACTAGAGGTCACCGCTCTCTGCTCAGCGAAGACTGAGAACTGAGCGATCAGTGGTCATATGATCATTCAGTTTTCAGTCTTACAGCCTGTGGGACACAGCTGCAGCATCGTAAGTATGTGGGATTTTTTTTGGTTTTATATCCTGCACTTCTCCTCTTTAACAGCATCTCAAAGTCCAGACAAACCTTTAATCAGGCATAAAGTTTTCTTGTATCCCACAATAACACTTAGCAACAGTTTCTATACATAATAAATACATTATAATAATGATTGAGATAATGCTATTTTCCTTATGTGCAGCAAAGGGCACTTTTGCAGAATATTTCCAATGATCATCAATACAGTATTTCTAGCTTCACCAGACCCTACATAAAAAATATGAATATAGTATGTGTATGAATATCAGAGATGATGGTGCATTTTATTTTATATTTCCCATGCTACTTTACACTGAAATGTGATAAGGTGGTGACAGAAGTAGGGGATTCCTTACCCCCTTAAAGCAGAGTTCCACTCATTTTTGTGTTTATTAAAAGTCAGCAGCTACAAAAAGTGTAGCTGCTGACTTTTAATAAACACACACTCACCCGTCCCACGGTCCAGCGATGCGGCTGCCCGAACCCTCGCTTTTCTCTCTCGCCTCTCCGCGGCACTGGCATTGCAAGTGTGAGCACCCGGCTGTGACAGCTTGTGGCTTCACAGCTGGGTGTGCACTGCGCATGCACAAGTCACACAGCGCCTCCCCATTGGTCGGGTAATCTTCTGGGACCTGTGACATGTCCCAGAAGATTGCAAAGAGGAAGGGGGAGAGGAGAACTTCCGCTCGAGAAGTGGGAGCAGGTACCTGTCAAAACTAGGTACCTGTCTCCCCCCCAAAATGACATGCCAATGTGGCATATTAGGGGGGGTTCTTAAAGTGGAACTTCCCCTTTTGGGTGTAGCTCCACTTTAAAGTATATCTAGGCAAAAGCTTATTATTATTTTTTTTTATTATTTTGAACAGAGTAGTGGGGTAAAAACCACAGTTTTGCCATCTGTGAGACTTCCCTTTATTTGCTGTCCTGTAGACTCATCAGCAAGTGAGAGGATATCTTTCATTTGTAAGAAAATCCCCTCTTGACTGTTTTCATGTGAACAAGTGTGCCCATTTCCCCTCTATTCCTGCTCTGGTGGCAAATCAAAAATTCGAACCCCTCACCACTTTATCCACATGAAGAAAAAAAGTTTTGCCTTTAGTCTTACGTTACACTTTGCTGCCTTCCGATGGGGCTGTATCTATAAAACTGATTTTGTATGTTCATAGCTATCTGTCTGATGCTAGCTAAATGCTCATGTAGCCTCTTATTATTATTTATTGGAGGTCTTCATTACACCTCTGGGCACTACATTAATTGGGGTTTTCTACACAAAGTGATAAACCATCTGCTTTTGTGTAAATAGAAAACACTCTATTCATAGATCCTTAACAAATCTGTTGTTCAACATATTTTCTACTGATCCAGAATGACCAAAAATTACTTTTCTTTCTCCTCGTACTCCTCTTATCACCAGATCTAAAAAAAAAAAGAAGAAAACCCACGCTGCAGAGCGAGAAAAATTAAAAGACTGCAGCTGCACCTAAAAAAACACCAATATCTGTAATAAAAAGCAATAAAATAAAAAATAGGTGCGCTCACAATCGGAAATTCAAATATTAATTCAAAATAAATATAAATAATACTTGCTAAGTGAAATAGACTATTTAATCTATTTCACTTAGCAAGTATTATTTATATTTATTTTGAATTAATATTTGAATTTCTGATTGTGAGCGCACCTTTTTTTTATTTTATTGCTTTTTATTTTATCACCAGATCTAACCTTTCCAAAAAATGTTTTCCAGTTACACCTGGAGCAAAACAAGCATACATGTAGACACCTAACTTCTCTTTTAAGTCTTACAAATAATGACTACAGTTTATTTTCACCATAGCCTGCATTAAAAGGATTTATTGTTGTTTCTACCTTTTCTTTTCTCTGCTATTACAGTAGTAACAACAAGATAACTTACAAAAGTCTATAGCTGTTTGGTACAGGTTATACAGCTTAAACAAAATCTTGCAATTTTAGAACAGTCTTTAGATGGGTGCTTTCTGTGATCCAAGACAAGGCTAGCCAGACCATTTATGTGAAGTGTTAATGAAAATAATCTAGGGTTAGAAACAGTTGTATGCTAAAGAAACCAGGCAAGTCAGCAAGAACTCCTAGTGCTAATCATATCTACATTATCTTCACCTGGGATTGTTCTTCAGCGTAACATATCCACTGTCAGACAACAGAAATAGGCAAAATGGTGAGACATTTGATAATGAAGAGTAATGGAACACTTTGATGATATGAATAAAACAGGGAATATGCCAGTCTGTTAAAATCCAAAAATGTTGCTGCTATATAATACAACTTTGGCATCAGAAATATTTGTTGTGTTATATTTTTAAAGGTATTTTAACATTAGAAGATTTGATTATTTACCGTAATACATTATGCACATACAAAAAGATCAGGTGTTAACCCTACTGAGAATGTGATTTACTACTGACGGCAATAAGGACTATAGCATCATCTGAGAATAAAGCTCCGCACACACAGGTCGAATGACGGGGGCGACACTGGCCAGTTCAATAAATACCGGCCTACATTTGGCCCAAATGTATGGCAGTTAGTCTGACAGAAATGTTCTGGTGGGTTGGGGGGGGGGGGCATCAGAAGAACACAACAGCTCAGCGGGGGAGATCGCTGTACTAACACGCTGGGTTGAACGGAATTTTTTTTTTATAGTGTGTACCAGGCTTAACACTGTACTTTGTAATTGTTTTGACATGGAACAAATTAAATGAGGAAACTTTACTGGGTGCAAATAAGTTGTGCTTAAAGGTAGCCTTTAGGCCTCTTTCACACCAACGGACCAATCGGGTCTGCCTGTCTGTTTTTCAGGCAAACCCAATCGGACCATCCATTATTCTCTGTGGGGAAGTGGATTTAAATGGACATGTATTCATTTACACCTGCCTGCATCTGATCCAATCCAGGCCACGGAAAAAAGATGGATTGGGATCCATTCCTCGTCCATCTAGTGTATAGGATGACAGTCCGATGGAAACAGATGGTCCGTTTCCATCTGACCGCCCCATAGAGAACAGCGAGCCGTGTCCGCTTTGCTGTTCAACAGGTATCAGGAGACAGATTCCTTACTGAGCAAGCGGATCCGCTTGACGGAGTCCGCCCTGTGTTAAAGGGCCTTACGGAGAGAAAGATAACATCGCATGTTAAGACAAAGTTAAGACTTTTATAAAAAAAAATAGCAGTCTTATATTTCAATATTTTCAGTCACCGTTTCTAAACATGTATGTAGAAAGTAAAGTTAGAACTCTGAAGCTGGATTCACACTGTCTTCGGATGCGGCTCACAGCAGGGGTCCGGTGCATTCCTGTTCTCCATTTCAGGGACGAATCAGGCCTGAATTTTTGCCTGAATTCAGACCTAAAACAGAGCCAAAGATGCACAGGACTTTTGTGTTATCTGCACCGCAGCTGCCACAGAGCTGTGTGAACAGGCTCTATTGAGAGCCGGTCACAGTCTCCGGTCATGCGAATTGAATGCAGGGAAACCCATATCCAAGTGCCATCAGTGTGAACCCAGTCTTAATCTGCATCTTATTCTATGTCAGTAAATCAATAATTATTGCCACTGGATCCGAATGGTAATCAGGAAGCTAGCATTTTCAGAAATTAGCATTGGCAGCCTACATAACACTTTCAGTGCTGGGTTTACTTCACTACAAATCTTTCACACAGAGCCTTGAAGAACACTCAAAGCATATTAGACATGCAGGGTAATCATTTTCTTTAAGCATTTGTGTTTACATGGCCTGAAGAAGGAAGAATAACAACTTTACTGAAATTAAAAATGCAAATATAAGTAGAAAGTATAGTAGCTGTTATCTATAAGACCTTCTAAAACATTTCTTATGTAAAACTATAAACCTATTGGATTAATTTGGATTAAAGAGTGGTGGTGTGCAGTAACCTATGTCAACCAATAACAAACTGCTGGTTGTAAACATACTGACTAAATGCTGTAAATGGTTGTCTCAATGGGTTAACAAGCCCTTTTGCTATACACTATGCTATATACAAGTAAAAAAGTTATTACTTAGCTGTGGCTTTGTTAAGTATGGAAAAAACAAGGCAGTTTCACTAGGCATATGTGCAAAACTGGAGAAAAGAGCACATAGGGTGGATGTCCATAGGAACAAGTTAGACGTTGACTTTCATTCCCTATCCTATACTGAACCTAGAATTCGGCAGCTTCATTTCCTACAGTAATGCTGCAGTTTCTGTAATTTACTCAACATAAAAGTGTTATATCAAAAGGAAGAATGTAGAGAAATGTATTTCTTTGTGTCACTGAAACTGCTATTTATATTTGTAGTATTTTTACACATTTCTATTTATTTATTTACATTTATATTTTGTGTTTGTTTTAAACCACTGTCTGAGACATTTAGGCGTCATTCAAACTGGTACTATGAAACCTGTGCTCATAAACATTTGTAAGACATTTCTCTAAACCCATATAAATGAATGTAATGAATTTTCAGTGGTGCCAATCACACTATGGGGGTTATTTACTAAAGGAAAATCCATTTTGCACTGAAAGTGCACTTGGAAGTAAAGTCGCTGTAGATTCGAGGTGGACATACAAAGAAAATAAAAAACAGCATTTTTAGCTTGCACATGATTGGATGATAAAATCAGCAGATCTTCCCCTCATTTCAGATCTACCCCTTAGATTTAGAGCGACTGCACTTTCAAGTGCACTTGCAGTGGTAAATAACCCCCTATATGTTTACTTGTGTTTAGGTGCATTCAGTTTAGGAAAAAAAATTGTACATTAAAAATCTGAGTTTTGGCCCTTGCATGGGCAATTTTGTATGACAATATAAAACTTAATAAAAAGATTTTGCAAAAAAAAAAAAAATCTGAGTAGACACTCTAAACGCATGTAAACTTTCCCAAATGCAGCTAAGCTTGCTTTAAAGCAGATAAATCTTAATTGCGAAAAAAGGGATCCGGGGGACATAAAGGTTGTTTATACTACCTAGATGACTTCTATTGCGTTCAATTTCTATTTAGAAAAGCTAAATGTAGGCGTGCCAGTGTAAATGACGCTTGTGCTTCCCAGTCACTTTTTCCGGCATATAGATGTTTGTTTTATAGCAGGTTTAGGTACGTTTAGATCTTTACATCTAGGTTTAGTCTTTTTTACATGTGTTTAGCATTGAGTGTCTAATTTGATCCTGGATGCACAGAATTCTATTTTATCTAACTGCAGCCGACTGACTAAATGCAGGGTAAACACACAGGGAGTTATTTACGAAAGGTAAATCCACTTTGCACTGAAAGTGCACTTGGAAGTGCAGTCGCTCTAAACCTAAGGGGTAGATCTGAAATGAGGGGAAGCTCTTCTGATTTTATCATCCAATCATGTGCAAGCTAAAATGCTGTTTTTTATTTTCCTTGCATGTCCCCCTCGGAATCTGCAACGAATTTACTTCCAAGTGCAATTTTGTGAGTGTGTGTACCTAGCCTAAACACACATATACACAGATTTCACAGTGCCAGTGAGAATGAAGCCTAATTAAAAAAGCCAAGTTAGCTTTTACTTTTATCAAACATATAGAGAATATCAGGCAAGCATTTCACCCAATCCCTACTGGATACTGGTGCTGGCTGGCTGCAGCCAGCCACTAAGATACTCAAGTTCCATACACAGCAAGATTTTCCTGTGAACATTGTCTCTTCTGAGGAACTGCCTATGTATGGCTTAACCATTTGCCAAGGGGGCTATAGCCGAATGACGGCTACAGCGCGGCCGGATAACTCTGGGAGGCCGTCATATGATGTCCTCCCAGAATCGTGCTCTTGTGCACCCCTGGGGCACGCACCCGGGAGAGTCTGTGATCGTCGGGTCTCCCAGATCCGGCGTGTCACGGATCGGGGTAAAGGGCCAATAACAGCGGCCCTTTACCACGTGATCACGCCATCCAATGACGACGTGATCACTTAAAAAAACCAGAGCATGTCCGGTTCGGCTCCTCCCCTCTCCTCACACCGATCAGTACAGCAAGTGAGGAGAGGGGGGAGCCAGGTGCAGCAGCGCTGTGAGCTGTATCTGAAGCACCCACAGTGCTGATTTGGGCCCGGCCAAGGCTCATCCATCCATACATGCTCCATCCATGTTACAGTCATGCCCAGCCATGGCTCATCCATGGCTCATCCATGCTCCGATCCATGTTACATCCATGCCCAGCAATGGCTCATCCATGCTCCATCCATGGCTCATCCATCTATCCATGTTACATCCATGCTCGATCCATCCATCCATGGCTCATCCATCCATGGCTCATCTATGCTCCATTAATGGCTCCATGGCTCATTCATGGCTTATCCATGCTCCATCCATGGCCACATCCGTGATCATCCTTGCCACATCCGTGATCATCCTGGCCACATCAGTGATCATTCGTGCCACAACCATGCCACATCAGTGATCATCCATGCCACATCAGTGATCATCTGTGCCACACCCATGCCACATCAGTGATCATTCGTGCCACATGCATGCCACATCAGTGATCATTCGTGCCACATCCATGCCACATCAGTGATCATCCCTGCCACATCAGTGCTCATCCAATCTACATCCATGCCACATCAGTGATCATCCATGCTATATCAGTGATCATCCGTGCGACAGCCATGCCACATCAGTGATCATTCGTGCCACATCCATGCCACATCAGTGATCATCCATGCCACATCAGTGATCATCCATGTCACATCAGTGATCATTCATGCCACATCAGTGATCATTCGTGCCACATCCATGCCACATCAGTGATCATTCGTGCCACGACAGTGATCATCCGTGCCACGACAGTGATCATCGGTGCCACATCCATGCCACATCAGTGATCATCCATGCCACATCAGTGATCATCCTTGCCACATCAGTGATCATCCGTGCCACGACAGTGATCATCCGTGCCACGACAGTGATCATCGGTGCCACATCCATGCCACATCAGTGATCATCCATGCCACATCAGTGATCATCCTTGCCACATCCATGCCACATCAGTGATCATCCGTACCACATCCATGTCACATCAATGATCATCCATGCCACATCCATGCCGCATCAGTGATCATCCGTGCCACATCACTGATCATCCATGCCACATCACTGATCATCCATGCCACGTCAGTGCTCTTCCATATCACACTACTATCATACTACAGTGCCCATCAGTGCCTCACAAAAGTGTAATAGGTATTCAAATTAGATGTGTAATTTATGCTCCTAGAACACCTGACGGTGCTCCCTGCAAGTTGGGCCTCTGTATGTGGTCAGGCTGTGTAAAAGTCTCACACATGTGGTATCGCCATACTCAGGAGGAGTAGCAGAATATATTTTGGGGGTGGGGGGTAATTTTTGCTATGTGTTAGAAATATCTTATAAATGGACAACTTTGTGTAAAAAAAAATTAAAAAAAATGCGTTTTCGTTTTCTTTCCACATTTTCCAAAAACTTGTAGAAAAAAATGACATGTTCAAAAGACTTATAATGCCTCATAGAATGTACGTTGGGGTGTTTACTTTCCAAAATTGGGTCATTTTTTGGGCGTTTCCATTGTCCTGATGCTCCAGGGCCTTCAAAAGTGTAAGAGGTAGTTTAGAATTTATATGTGCAATTTATGCTCTTAGAACGCCTGATGGTGCTCCCTGCATGTTGGGCCTCTCTATGTAGCCAGGCTGTGTAAAAGTCTAACACATGTGGTATTGCCATACTCAGAATGAGTAGCAGAATGTGTTTTGAGGTGTAATTTGTGGTATGCACATGCCGTGTGAGAGAAATAATGTGTTATTTTGATAATTTTGTGAAGGTGTAATTTGGGAGGTATTTGTACTGTCCTGGTTTGTTAGGGTCTCAAAAATTAGATAGGTCTTCAGTACATCAGGTGTGATCAATTTTCAATGATTGGCACCATAGCTTGTACGCTCTATAACTTTCACAAAGACCAAATAATGTACACTGATTTGGGTTATTGTTACCAAAGATATGTAGCAGTATACATTTTGGCCAAAATTTATGAAGAAAAATTACCAATTTGCAAAATTTTATAACAGAAACAAAAAAAAAGCTCTATAACAGAAACGAAAAAGACAGCTCTATTTGTGTGAAAAAGGAGAAAAATTTCATATGGGTACAGTGTTGCATGACTGAGTAATTGTCATTCAAAATGTAAGAGCAACGAAAACTGAAAATTGGTCTGGTTAGGAAGGGGGTTTAAGTGCCCCATGGGCAAGTGGTTAATATTCAAATGATACAGTTTTTGTATACTTCAGATTATGTGTTGGCTTTTTCTTGTTTCAGCCTTGACATCCATTGTGCTAAGGGTTTAAGAATTTTTTGAAAACAGTCTACAACATACACTTTTCTGTCACTAGGTTTACAATTGACTGTATATCACTATGTATGTTGTGTTTACTTTTTACCTATTTTTTTTCTGGAAAACATATATCTTCATTAAAATAGTACAAATAAATGTAAAAGCCTTATGAAATGAAATTCACAAATTAATACAAAACCTAACTTTACAGAATAATGATGTTTTATAAGAAAATAAGAAAAACCTACTGGAAATACCAGGATTTTTGAAATGTGACACTTTTTGACAACTGCAACTGTTTACACAAACGGCTCAGACTGACATATTCTCACAATCACAGATAATTTTACAGTGTGATGACCACAGACAGATTGTACAGACATTAACTTCTACCTACCTGCCTTTGTTCTCCTTTCCTTTGACTTTGCTTTCTTGAGATTTACCACCCATTGGATCCCATTCTACATACGAGTCTTCCACCTTCAGGTTCAGATGGGATGATGTGTTGTCAAGGCCAAAGATGAGGGCTGTCACACAACAGTTGGACATAGTAAACTGTTTAAAATTCTGAGAAAAAACCCTTACTGCTGCTTAAAAACATTATTTTATTCAAGTCTTGCTCATCCCCAACCTGCAAGGGCTAGCAAAGAGGGCAGCAACTAAAATCCAGAAAAGATGTCTCCTATGAGACCTAATAGCTCTTCTACCAACATTCACAAGTCGAAGATACCCATATAAACTTATGGTTCAAGCAGCATGACCCTATAATCTACATCAGTCGGTAAATCTAAAGATAATCTACTGTGCCAGGGGCATCAGTAGACACCTCTGGCCAAAAGCTGTCCTTGAACACAGATCTTTTGGCCAGGGGTGTCTGTTGAAGGGTAAAGATGCCAATAGACATCCTTATTCTTATCCAATCCTGCCTTAATTAGTAGAAGAATACCAAAGAGAGGGTCCTAGTTAATTTAGTACCTTAGAACAGGGTGACACTGTAGGTACTTGCTAAAAATGTGCCAACGTCCCTAAAATCTTGAATGCAACAAATTGGAAACTAAGGAGGTGGGACTTTGGGGGCACATGGGTATTTAAACTATGAAAACGTAAGAATAGTTTTTAAATTTTATTAATTTGTACAAAAAGACATATTGGTTTAAAAACAATACAGCATACATGTAACAACCTTATTACATATACCAGGTGGATCCTACCCTGCATTTAACATTAAGAGCCCTTGCCCATAGTACATATAATCCAACATTCAATTGAACAAGGAAAGGAACCTTTCCCAAGAAATAGTAGTTATGAATGTAGGACTAGAGTTGGGTTGAATTGCAGGTATGGTGGTCCACTTTGAATGCTCTCTATATGCTCAACATGTTTCACGTTGTAGAACGCTTCTTCAGGAGCTAGAGGTTCTGTTGAATATGTATGGAAAAGAATATCACAATAAAGGCATGTACATAGTATATCAAAACATCAACATAAGATAAACATAGATGAAATAAACAAAATATAGTAAAGTTTCACCCCCTTGTGGTGGTACATAGACAAAGCCCCATAAAGGAGAGTGGTCTCCCGGGGACAGATGGTACAACCCGGTGGTTTGGGGAAGCCATTAAAGTAACACATGCGATGCCTATATAGATATAAAAAGAGAAAGAAGTTTACCATATAGTTGGTAGATAAATAGGTGGTGTGTCCTATTAGATACGGCACCTCATCCTGAAAAGGATCTCAAGATGGGGAAAAGGGGAGGATGGGATTATTACGGTGCCACCAATAAGATAGAACAATTTTTTAGTAAAATAGTCTTATTTATTTTATTTGATATCAAAAACGTTACATGAAATCTAAAATGTTACATGAAAAAGTACAAAAACACAAAACAAAAACAAAATTGCAGTTCAAATAATTGACCGTCACCAATGATATTGAAGGGTGATCGTAGTCTTTTGTTCCCAACTAGTTTCGCCAAAACATTGGCTTCATCAGGGGAATGTATAAATATACTGCAGAGAGTAAAACCACATGCAAAGGCTCCAGAACGCGAGGGAGACACCATCAAAACACTGGGAATGGAAGTTACACTCAGCCCAGTATTTGGCTACAGGGGAATTAGAGGGCGCCCTAATTACATGCAAAAACAAGGCGCTCGATGTTGCATGGAAGAAATTCACAGCGCAGTCAGTGCACGCAAAAAAGCCGCATGAATACAGTCAGAAAGACGGAAGGCATAAAGTTGGAAATAGGGATGCATCCCATAGATGAGGTTCCGCCAATATATTGGCTAAACGTTGGAACCTCCACAGTAAATCCTTCTGATAACACCGGCTATTATAGATGATCTTTCACATATGTAGCCAGTTTCCCATGATGGTCCCGCAGCAAAGGGATGGTTGGTAGATTGCGTATTAGAGAGTACAAAGTTGTAAATAACCGTTATTATTCCCATAGAGGGTATAGAATTTAGTTTTAACCAATCTCATTTCACATTGCTGTGCTCGTCAGACACTACAAGCAAAGCAGGTGTATACAAGGGCATAAGAAAGGTAGAATTAATAGAATATATATGCAAATTATATAGCTAGCACGGGTAACCCCTGCTCAAAAATATCCCCACTAACACCACCGCTGCCCAATTGTTCGATGAAGGTATAAGGGTAAGTATAAGATACAGTATAGGGGGTGCTGTATAAGATACAGCAGGGTAGGATCCACCTGGTATATGTAATAAGGTTGTTACATGTATGCTGTATTGTTTTTAAACCAATATGTCTTTTTGTACAAATTAATAAAATTTAAAAACTATTCTTACGTTTTCATAGTTTAAATACCCATGTGCCCCCAAAGTCCCACCTCCTTAGTTTCCAATTTGTTGCATAGTAGAAGAATAGGTATCTAATGTCTTTAGGCATGTTAGATGTGGTCAAAAAGATGTTCTAATATAGCACACTAGCTTTGAAAACTTGAAGAGGAATGTCTTAAAATGAGATCTTGCATACTAATCATACATAAACTCACTGGCCACTTTATTAGGTACACACACAACAGCGGCAGTTGTTGTGTGGATGAAAATGCCTTGTTGGTGTCAGAGGAAAATGGTATAAAGGTAACAGTAACTCAAATAACCACTTGTTACAACCAAGGTATGCAGAATACCATCTCTGAACACCCAACACATCGTACCTTGAAACAGATGGGCTACAGCAGCAGAAAACAACACTGGGTGCCACCCCTGTCAGCTAAGAACAGGAAACTGAGGCTACAATTTGCACAGGCTCACTAAAATTGGACAAAAGAAGATTGGAAAAACGTTGCCTGGTCTGGTGAGTCTCGATGTCAGCTGTGACATTCAGATGGTAGGGTCAGAATTTGGTTTAAACAACATGAAAATATGGATCCATCCTGCCTTGTAGCAACGGTTCAGGCTGATGGTGGTGATGTAATGGTGTGGGGGATATTTTCTTGGCACGCTTAGGGCCCCTTAGTACCAATTGAGCATTGTTTAAATGCCACGGCCTACCCAAGTATTGTTGCTGACCATGTCCATCCCTTTATGACTACATTGTACCCATCTTCTGATGGCTACTTCCAGCAGGATAATGCACCATGTCACAAAGCTCAAATCATCTCACCACTGGTTTCTTGCACATGACAAAGTTCACTGTATTCCAATGGCCTCCACAGTCACCAGATCTCAATCCAATAGAGCACCTTTGGGATGTGGTGGAATGGGAGATTCACTTCACGGTTGTGTACCCAACAAATCTGCAGCAACTGCGTGATGCTATCATGTCAATATGGATAAAAATCTCTGAGGAAGGTTTCCAACACCTTGTTGAATCTATGCCATGAACTATTAAGGCAGCTCTTAAGGCAAAAGGGGTCCAGCCCAGTACTAGCAATGTGTAACTAATAAAGTGGCCGGTAAGTGTATATCCCTGCTTGTGATACGAACATGAAAAATAAGTGAATAATTCTGCCCAGTGATCTGGCTCATCAATTCTAGACAAATGGTGAAGCTGATACACAAACCATATTTCCATAAGAATTTAAGATATTTAAGATACATAAAAATACTGTTCCATATTACCAGCAAAGGGAAGATAAAAACCTAATTAGCTGCTGCTGGGTAGATCTCTACTTTGCGCTAGTCTTTATATAGTGTAATTCATACTTTATTTGATACACGTAAACAGGTGGAATACTATGGACTGGATCCGCACCTCTACTCCTAGACAGTCCGTATTTGTTGATAAAAAAAATATAGCTGCAGTATGTCAAATACATTCTACCCGTATAAACAGTTGAAATTTGTACATATAAATCTTATACAAAGTACGGTAACAGATTTAATTGTTAATGACTTAATTAATACAACCAACAGTTTGGCAAAATATACGTAATATGGCAAACAGTGGAGGGAAAAAATATTGCTTAAAACATCTATGCTCATGGCTTCAAAGCTCGTCAATAGTTAGTCCAAGGCACATCTTGGCTGGTTCTAATATGAAGTGACTGCGTGGCGTAAATGTTCAAGTTGAAGTTGATGCCTTCAGCCTCTATAATTCACTGTGTATCACAGTCTCATTACTTTACTTTAAGATATAAATCCCCAGGGTAAACACTAGCACTAGAAAAAATGTACAAATGTCTCAAGTCACTGGAGGACTCAGCTAATTTCGTTTTTTTTATGGTTACCCATATTAATAGAAATTTAACTTAACCAAGTTGTGTATATAAGATTGATTTAAAGATTTTATGACATGCTTGAAAAATATTGCATTCCACACAAAAAAAAAACAAAAAAACATTGAATTAGATCAAACCATAATGAATAATTTAAAGATTTCCATAAATACTGTAAATCAGCTGTTAATTTGTGACTGTTATATTTATTAACATAGAAGGGTTCCCTCTCAAATGCAGAACAATCAATAACTTAATGAGCCTTGAACATGAACATAACATACAGCAACAAAATAATCTTACAACAAAGATGCACCTTTATCAATAAAATAAGTACTGGTCATTCAAGAAGCTATAAACCAAGCCTTTTCTGCATATCATCCACAAATATAAGGGAACAAGAAAAAGGTAAATCCGCTCAGATTTGATAATACATTCCAAGTGGAGTATGGAGTGGGTTGATCAGCAGTGGCAAGATCTCCCTGGTTTATTCCTGTCTTGTTCCCTCCTAACTGTAGTTTTGATTAATCCCTACACAGGATCAGCACATACTAAGCTTTCAAGCACACCATTTGAAAAGCTACAGTCTTTTTTTACCAGGTACGTTGTACATACAAGTGACTCTGTGCTGACATGGTCATTTAGGCAAACCTGACAGACATTTTGAACTACTTAAATTAAAAATCCTTTGAAATAAATAATTCAGAAAGCAAACCCTCCTGCCTTTGCTAGTATTAGAGATAAAAGTCTGTAGGGTACTTGTTTTGGCTTTATTAACCGGAAAATGCTATTTTTTTACACTCAAGGAGCCCTGAGTGCAATCTAGAACTCGGAGCAGGACTCGGATTTCACAGATAAACTGTATCCCCAGAGATAAGCCCCATGTTCCAACCGGTTATACAGCCAGAAGAGCACTTCAACAACCCAGTTTGCTTATCGGACTGTGGGATTGTGTGTCAGTAGGCCCAACAGGTAGGGATTATATCTGAAAGCAGGGTTCTAGTGACAGGGTATGCTAGGGCTACCCAGAAATACAGAAGAGGGCTTTCAAGTTAAAGCAAGCTTCTTGCAGACATTTAACTCTAAAACTAGCAAGGGCTGATAGGTTTGCATTAATAATTATTGTTTCAGCAGTGCATTATATATGTATAAGTTTGGTTAAAAAGGAATAAACTAACTAGGGTTTGCTGCATATGAACATTTAAGCACCTAACATGTCTTTAGCTATTACCAAGCAATGGATGAGTAAACTGATAGAATAGACTGAAATGTAATCAAAAGGAATTAGGTTAATGTGCTGTGAGTTGTACAGTTCTTCACATAAAGCACAGCTATTTGTCACTTGTGCCGTTTATGTCCTAAACTATGCAGCAGATTTTGTTGTTGCTAAATAGCCAGGTTTAACCGCTTCAGTCCCCCTTACCCCCTTCATGACCAGAGCATTTTTTGCGATTCGGCACTGCGTCGCTTTAACTGACAATTGCGCGGTCGTGCGACGTGGCACCCAAACAAAATTGATGTCCTTTTTTTTCCCACAAATAGAGCTTTCTTTTGGTGGTATTTGATCACCTCTGCGGTTTTTATTTTTTGCGCTATAAACAAAAAAAAGAGCGACAATTTTGAAAAAAACGCAATATTTTTTACGTTTTGCTATAATAAATATCCCCCAAAAATATATAAAAACAATTTTTTTCCTCAGTTTAGGCGATATTTATTCTTCTACATATTGTTGGTATAAAAAAAAAAAATCGCAATAAGCGTATATTGATTGGTTTGAGCAAAATTTATAGCGTCTACAAAATAGGGGATAGTTTTATGGCATTTTTATTATTCATTTTTTTTTTTACTAGTAATGGTGGCGATCTGCGATTTTTATCGGGACTGCGACATTATGGCGGACACATCAGACAATTTTGACACATTTTTGGGACCATTCACAAAAATGCAGCGATCAGTGCTATAAAAATGCATTGATTACTGTAAAAATGCCACTGGCAGTGAAGGGGTTAACACTAGGGGGCGATCAAGGGGTTAATTGTGTTCCCTGGGAGGAGATTCTAACTGAAGGGGGGAGGGGACTGTTTAGGGGAGATGACAGATCGCTGTTCATACTCTGTATGAACAGACGATCTGTCTCTTCTCCCCTCAGAGAACCGGAAACTGTGTGTATACACACACAGATCCTGGTTCTCCGTGTGTCAGCTGTGATCGCGGGAGCCGAGAGGTGATCGTGGCCGCCGGGCACTTGCATCGGCTCCGGGCTCTAGTGGCCACATAATGTTGCTTCGCCCAGCCGTGCCAGCTGGACGGCAAGTGGTTAAGGAGAAGTCCACCCAAAGCTCGTTTGGCTGTACTTCTCCTATAGATCATAGGAGTGCAATTCGTTTTGCACTCCTGTTACCCGTTTTCAGGGCTGAAGTCCACTCTCTGCTGCTGTCACCAATGTCAGTCCAGGCAACCTGGCATAACGACAATAAAGTCTGGATCCACCAGGCGCCTTGAATGACACCCGGCTCAGCCTCTCCGCGAGTTGCTGAGTGCCTGAGTTGGCCACTCCGCCCCCTCCACAACCCTGCGCTCCAGTGAACAAGGAGGGGGCAGAGCAGAGAGCTGTGACTGACAGTCTGCAGCTCTCTGCTCACGGAGCTCTGAAAAGCAAGTGATCGACGGTGTTCAATTGCTCAGTTCTCTGTGCAGAGGCGTCGGGGGACCTAGGTAAGTATGATTGAGGGGAAAAAAAATCCTTTACTTCTCTTTTAACTTCTTGTTTGCAATCACCTCTTTTAGCAATCTCCTTTGCAACATGCTGATCTGTCTAAAAGAGGTTACTCTAAAGTGCTGTGCAGCTGAAAATCTCTTGTATAGTTTAGGTCTGAAGGTTTTAAACGCTGCCTATATAATAAAGCAATTGACATGTCTTTTTCAATTCCACTCTCTATTCTTTGTAACAGCTCTCTAACATGTATCTCAAGAGTGACTGTACATTATGCTATGTTTTGTTTGCATGTGTTTTTTTCTAAGTGTTTTAACATGAATGAGAACTTACATGTTTCTCACTAAGGCTAGCCATACACGTATAGATTTCTATCATTTAGCTTGAGGCCTAAACAAGAGAAATAGCATGGATGGAGCAGTCTCTGCTGCCAGCTATTCTATTCAAGCAGCCATGACACTTACTGCTGCCTAAATACCCAAATAATGACTCCATCTGCCTGGATGCAGTCACTGTTCGGCTGGCAACTTTCCACTTGGCTCCTTGCTGGTGGTGCTGACAGGGCCACCCACGGCTAGAATTTTGGTTGATTTGGCAAGAATCAGCCGGAATGTGAGCTGTGTATGGCAAGTATAAGAAGTGCTAAGATGCATTTCACATTGGACACTATGACCTATGTAAACATCTGAAAATACTGTGGGTTGTTTCACACCACAAAAAACGCACTCCAGATCCGTTCCGGATACGTTTCTGCATGCGCGTTTTTGATGCGTTCCAGTGCATTTTTGGTGCGTTTTTGATGCAGTTCCCGATGCATTCCAGATGCTTTTTTTCTTCTTTTTTCTTGTTTTTTTTCGCACTATACTAGGGTCCAGTGCATTTTTAATGCGTTCCAGTGCGTTTTTGATGCATTTTACTGCATTCCAATACAGTCCAGTGCAGGAAAAATGCAGCATGTTCTACTTACTTTTTTTTTCTGGAACTGGAAAGCCCTGAAACTGACTGCACTGGTGTGAACTATGCCATTGGAAATCATATAACGTACTTTCCATGCGTTTGGTGTTGATGCAGAAAAAAATTGCACTGGACTGCATGTGGTGTGAACTAGCCCTGAAAGTTTTCTTTGCAGACCTGGCCCTATCTGGAATGAACATCAGATAGGCAGTTAGTTTGTATATTTGCTAGACTTGTATTAATATTTTATGTATGTTCCTAGTACATTTAAAATTTTTTTGTCTACAGGCATAATTGCTCATTCACATGAATGCATGGATCTGCCGTGTTTATCCACTTGGGAGGCAGAGGTGGTACATGTAGGCAGACTGTTAAAATCAATAACAGGCTTGATGACTGGGATGACGTATGGAGTACTACTTTTTCTAAGCTGGTGGCATCACGCGATCACCTTATACAGTATAAATTCTTCCACAGAATTTATTTCACCCCTGCTAAATTAATCCTAAATTAAGGATTTTCCATACACATTCATCCGCTCCTAGGGCAGGTGTGCTGCTCCTAGGGCAGATTTTATACACATATTTTGGCAATGTACGCCCATTCAACTGTTCTGGTCTGAGGTTGTAAACAGTGTTAAGTCGGTTACGACGATTAACATTAGTCCTTCTGTAGAAGTCTGCCTATTGTGCCTGGTTGAACAGTTAGTGCCCAAAAAGGTGATCAGTACGCTACTTAGTCTACTCTTCTATTACGCATGTAAAATAATAATTCTGTCATGGAAGAAACCTGTGGCCCCCACGATTTTGGCTTGGAAGGTCTTAGTAAATATATTACCATTGTATAAAGTCACATATGTTAGGGGAGTTGTACCAACTAAGTTTGAAAAGTTGTGGGGAGGTTGGATAAATGACAAATCCACAGCATTAGATTGATTGTTTGTATATTAGAGGATCTTGTGGAGGGTATGGTGCTGTTCCTTTGAGTGGCTCTTGGTACTTTGGGGGAGTTACTATTTGGAGTTGTAAATGTTGATTCTATAATGTGTGTCAATTCTTTTAATGTCTTTGTCAAAACGCTATATGGGTGTTTTAAAGACGTTTTAATGCATCTTTTCCTATATGGGAGCTGCATTGTCCACTGGTGCTGATGCATTGTAGTGCTGATTGTTGAATGTTGTCACGTTTGTAACTTTCATATGACAAAACCAATAAAAAGAATATAAAAAAAAAATCAATAACAAGCTGACAACTAAATAGATCTTTATCTTCATGCCATCCTGATGTGTACATCCATGTGGGACGGATGTACAGCTCTGAAAACAACAAAAGTGTTCAAAGCTGTGCTTCAGTCCCGCTCTGATTTACACACAGGGATGCATCCATTAGCCTGTTGAATGTAACAGGTTGCCAAAACTCATGGACTACCTGTGCTTCCTGGGCAGATATGCAAAGCCCTCTGCATGGGTGTACAGATCCATGCTCCTGTGTGAATTAGACCTTAATGAGCTGCCAGAGCTGGAAGTAGGCAGACTAGCAAAGCAATCTTTTTTTATATAAGATTCAAATTGAGAACTTGCTTCCCATCATCCATATTTGTTATGGTAAAGTGAAAAATAAACACATGTGTTTTTCCAGTATTCTCCAAATCGAACAAAGTATTACCTTTGGTTTCCAGTGTGACTGGGTCTGAGTATTCTCCTGCTACAGCTTTGTTACATGCTCGCACTCTAAAGTTCATATATTTAGAGTCAAACTTCAAACCTGAATGTGAACATAATAAAGAAAATGGAGGTAGAAAGATAAACAGTACAGAAAAATTCTGTTCAATTTCATCAAAGGTCGCAATGTTGAAAACAAACTATATTGTTAAACTGGAAGGAACAATTGTAGTCATGTTACATAAATTTGTGTCTATTGTTGTTTGTGAATTTCGCCATGTCTGTGAAAGACCGATAAAAAATTAATAGGAACATTAACATTTTATATATGATTAATCCAAAAAAGTGTACACTTCACTTAGGCCTGAATATAGGGCAGGAAATACGTATAGGACTGCCCAGGGCTTTTGTTCTCATTCTGACATTGTCCAAATAGCCCACATCACCCACTGTGCAATCCCCTTTGACTGTTAGTAATGTGGTGTTAGTTCATTTTAACAGATGATCCTGAGTTGGTCTTTCTACACAAAACACCTGAAATCCTTGCTCTGTGATACCATAGAGCTGCTGTACATAGGCTCCTGAAAACATCATAGCACCCTGCCTCAGTACTTTACTCTCAAGAGTCCTCAGCACAGATGTAAGTAGTGGGCTGGATCTTGATAGGTGTTATACAAATAACAGTATGCCTTGAGGGGTGAATATTAGTCTGGAAGAGTGGGAAATCCTAGGTAGGTTGCATTTGTAGGCAGACTGCCCTGAGTAAGGCCCTCGCGTGATGCAGAACCTCCATGATTGAAAGAACTGAAATCCATTAAATTAAAGAGGCGCTCCAGTCTCCTATGTAAAAATTAAAAGTCAGCAGCTACAGTTTTTGTAGCTGCTGACTTTTAATAAACAGCCATTCACCTGTCCCACGATCCAGCAATGTGCTCGGCCCAGTTGTTTTCACTCTGTGTGTCTCTCTCCCCTTTTGGATGGAGCTCCGCTTTAAAGGGTGGGCCAGGGACAATAAGGTTGGGAAGGAAAGGATTAGATGATGCTGGACATCATGCAAGGAAATGAGATGGGCTTTATCTCAATTGCAATCACAAAAAGATATAAAAAACAGTGGGGCACTCAGGGCAAATTCTTATTATCTACTGACTCACCAAAACAATAGGTGGTGTTCCTGGAGCCTATGACTAATAGAAAGAAAGGGAGGGAGAGAGGGGGGGTGGAGGTGACACAAGGGAGTACCCATTAAGGGGGCTCCATAAAGGAACAAACTGCGGTATCTCTTAAGAAAAATTAAAGTTTTTTGGAAAAATATTAGTAACAATATAAGAAAAAAGCACCATACCTTCAAAGCACATTAATAAAACCAAGTATGACAAAGTTGTCAAATACTCAAAATCACAGCCTTGGCTCACATGCACACTTCCAATCACACACTGATGTGGGCAGCGAGGGATAATGATGACTATGGGGAGAGATGGCAGTAACCCCCTATAGTGGCTAGTGCTCGTCAATATAGAAAGCTGAAATAGAAGCACTGAGCTGAAGGCTCTGGTGGGTCACAAGACAAGTGTAGATAATGGATTCTCCACTAAGGTAGACAGTGTCTGGAGCAGTGACATAACGCAAAACCACAGTAGACAGCACAAATCTCATCCAACAGCTCAACAGTCTCTTAAACCATAGGTTGCATTGGGAAGTTAGCAAAAGCTGAGGCACAGCCGTTCACCGAGTCAGCCATCTGCACATGTATAGTAGAAATTAGTGCAAAGCATAGGAGGTCAGCAAGCAGCAAGTTAGTAAAGCTGGGGCAGCAGGGGAGGGAGAGGCACAGGAAGGATAAACAGGCAGTCCTCACTGAATGTCCGACCTTAGTGGACATAAACTCCTATTATACATGGATAATGACAGGAGAGCCCTCCCTTGAAGCAGTCTCACCCACAGTGGGGACAGAATCTGTAGGTTGCTCTGATGTGTGTCTGTCCAGTGTTTGCTGAGTTCCCCTTCGTTGCTGCTGCAGTTTATCTCAATTGCTGTAGCTTATAATGCATGCTATGAAAAGCTTATAGAGTACAGTGAAGTCAGAGTAAGCAACTTCCATATGGGGGAAGAGCCTGTACAACTATGTAAGACTGAAGGAAAGGCTGTAATTTGGCTTCAAAGGATAACACTAATAGACGTACACTTAAAGTGATATGAAACACTTTTTAAGCATTTTCAGCATCTTTTAATCTATGCCTAGGTTTCTGTATAAGCAGATGTCATGACCATTGCCCCTGAGAGTGTAAGTCCATGCTCCCCCGCCCAAAGCTGCTAAGTTGATAGACAAATTAAGTCACACCTACCAGAAAGTGTATGTTCTGTGCTCTTTATATCATCTACTGTTTCCCAGCATCTCTCATCTTTAACCCTTGGAAGTCCATCGTAGTTTGTTTTCCTATATTCCAGTACATAATGGTCGATTTTGTTATCTTCTTCAGGCATTTGCCATGATACTGTCACACAATTGTCAGCCACTATACAGTCTGCTGGGTCAATCTCGGGTGCTTTAGGCACTAAATGATGAAAAATAGGATGTTAAGGGACATTTATGTGCACCAAGAGAGAACTGGATACAAGTTTAAAAAAAATATACAACTGCAATAGCTGGTTATAATTGCTTTTTGAAGAAGTGTTGGAAGCTGGGCTGCATCACACAATGAAACATCAAGCAGCTTTGATGAAGAAACTTTAGAACTACCTAGTGGCTCTTTTCAAAAAGCTGATGGGTGGAGATGTAAGTGGCGCTATCTTTGCTGGTCTTTACTACACACTGAGTGGAAGGGTTTGTCATCTACTAGATTACCTTTATCAAAAAGTGTGCCCATGGGTTTTCATCTAAATTACTTTGGGCGCTATGACATGAGAGTTTATCAACAAACCTTATTGCTCCTGGTAATCAATTGGTATTATGAATAAAACGGGTTGTTAGAAGAAACAGTTATTAATTTACACAACTACAATCTCCAAAAGAACAGCCTAACAGCTCGACACACACATATAAAGCAATCTTTTACAGAAATTCAGTCAATGCTGTTTGTTGGAATTTGCAGCATTTTTCCTTTTTACAGGAAAAGGACAGAGAAGGTCGTCTGACTAATCCTGTATACTGTTGCAGCATTAGCATAAGCACTTCTGCAGAACATGAACAGTTCATCAGATCCAGAATACAAAAAGAGTGTAATCAATTATTTATATACTACGTGCAGATGGTTTACTTTTAATCAATGGTTTGAGAATTCCTAAACTGGAAAACATTACACTAAAGGAATACGCAAAAACATTTTTAGTATATAGTAATGCTAAAGGGTAAGGAATGGCATATGACCTTGATTGCATTATAGCAAGAAAATAGACTTAGATAAAATCCCAATTCTCAAAAGAGCATCATTGCAGTATTGTGGCCAAGGATATAAAAGCTGGAACTGTATAGAGTTGTGGAAAATTGCGGTTAACTGAGACCACTTAAAAGGAATCCTATTCTTTTTAAAGGCTTATTTAAATTATTGTTTAGATCTGTCCAATAAAGTGATCAGTTCAAATAAATATGAATGCTTTAAAAATATGTGTCATATAAACACATAAACATATGCATTTCTCATCTCATACGTGACTATAATTGAAATCAGTGTATGCTGTCATGTAGCAAAAACATCTACAACACGTTCTTCTTTTTTACCTGCTCTTCATGCTCAATCTACTGCTTGACATAACAAATACAGGGTTAACTTACTAAAACTGGAGAGTGCAAAATCTGGTGAAGCTGTGCATGGTAGCCAATCATCTTCAAACTTCAGCTTCTTCAGTTAAGCTCTGACAATAAAACCTGGAAGCTAGTTGGTTTTCATGCAGAGCTACTACAGATTTTGCACTCTCTAGTTTTAGTAAATCAACCCTACACTTTATTAAAAACTAGCAAAAAACAAATATATACCACATTACCTGGTAAGAACTTTAAGCCCTGGATCATTTGCCTTTCCTGGGAAAAATCCACCATTAAATATGTCATGTTGTCACTGACTTTTGGTTTCAATGATAGACGAAAAGCTGCAGCCATTGTGACCCTACAATAGAATTGTAAACTGAGAATAAGCAAAAAAAAAGCAAAAGGCATGAGGTCTCTGCTGCTACAAAAAATAATATGCTCTTTGGTTTTGTGTTATTTTTCCAGAGGCACTTTGATACCAGCACAATGCCTGTTTGCCTCATATTTACTAGTTAAACTGCACCGGGAACACTCAGGTACACTCAACGTAAGTGACAAAATAATGTGGCTTATTTAGAAGAGGTTAAAACGGATAATGTACTTATTTCATTCATTGGTACATATACATTGTTAGTGTCAAACTCTTATAAAGTACAGAAAACCAGAAACGGTTTTGTGATAAAAATGGGCAGAGAAAAGCAAAAAAAAAAAAAAAGAATTATTTCACAGACACACACAGAATGAATCCCATCCAAATATAAAAGTAGTCCAGGATGCCTATTTACATGTTTGTGTTCTGGTAACATGAGCTAAAACCTGCAATGCCTGCTAACATGCAAGCCTAGGTGTTGTGAAGTGCTGTTTATTTTAAATGCCACCGTAATGGATCAACATACCCACACTGTGTAATAAAGATAGATTCTGGGGCTGCCTTACTGCACTGCAGCTTACCACACAATAACGAGTTGCATTAACACCACACATAACCTGAATGGGTCTTAAGTCTTGGTACTTGGTTTCTCTGCTACACTACGTTTTCCCATGATACTGTGAGCAGTCATTAAAGTGGTTGTAAAGTCTCAAGGTTTTTAACCTTCATGTATTCTATGCATGAAGGTAAAAACCTTCTGTGTGCAGTAGCCCCGCCAGCCCCCCTACTACTTACCTGAGCTCCATCCCAATCCAGCGATGTGCTCAAGAGCCTCAGCTCTCCCGGGTCTCTTTCTCCTCATTAGCTGAGACAGCAGCGGTAGGCATTGGCTCCTGCTACTGTCAATCACAGCAAGTGAGCCAATGAGTAGAGTGTTGGGGCGGGGCCAAGCTGCACTCCATGTGTGAGTGGAAGCAAGCCAGCTTGGGTGTCTCTATAGCAAGCTGCTTGCTCTGGGGAAACTAGGGAGGAGGGAGGGGCCAGGAGTGCCAACAGATGACCTGATAAAAGGAGGATCTGGGCTGCTCTGTGCAAAATCACTGCACAGAGGAGATATGACATGTTTGTTGTTTTTAGGCAAAAAACATTTTCTGCTTTTAATATCCTTTTAATCAAAGACGTGTGTTCTTACACATACAATGAGTTAAAATGTACTATTCCTTCTAAAGTTCTAACTGATAAGCCCCAAAGCTGCCTACATTTCTGTTAAAGTTCTTAAGAAATTCCCTATAAACTATAATCATACACTTCTCGTAGAACAGACAGAATACAAACATAGAATACAAGGACAACACAACAGTACAGCATCAAGAAGAAGAGAGGGGACAAAAGGCAAGACAATCAGAGGAAAGAGTCAAATATATTTGACAGAGTAAAGAGGAGATTGGTACTGTACCTATCCTTGATCTGTCTGGCAGCCTTGGTGCAAGAAGAAGAGAGAAAGCAAAGTTAGTGCCTCCATGCAGGTATAAAGGTCAGCAAACTCCATGCAGGACTTAAGGGTAAAATGAACACAACCCGCACCCATTCCTTATAGAACATACAAGTGATCATAATGTGAGTCAGGTCTTGAGGGAGAAAAGAAATACATTGGTGTTAAATGAGTTGTTAGCATTGTGGTTAATCGTCAGGCATTACAAGAAAGGAATCAATTAAAGGATTACCTGTAGTGTAAAGGATCAATCAGGAAAATATATCAGAGTGCACTTGAAATTTCAGTATAATATAGCTTTGGGAATGTATGCTGCCAGAACAGGCAAACATATCATATAGCATAATTGACTTTGCTTTAAATGAGCATTAAATGGTTTGCAAAAGTAGCCAAAAATCTGTTTTCCTTGTGTAAAGGTTTGGTAATATAGTATAACCCCATGGTATGCACTAAACTGCAGTTCCAAATTTAAGCATGCATGTTGCAAAATTGAGGTTTTTTTTCCTGTTCTCAAGTCCCACATGGAAAAATGTTGAACTAAACGTAAACAATGTCACCAGTGTGCATTCACGTATTAAGCATCACGTTTATAATTCATAACAGTTGCTATATTTGCTAGTTACATAAGCGCTCTGTTAAATCCCAAATTTCCCCCGTATCTCTTTCCCCCTGACCTAAACTTACCCAGTTCACATTAGATATTCTTCTTTTTTTTGCCCCTCTGATGTCATCACAGGGCTCTTCATTCTTTAGCAGCCAAGAGGAAAAACATTCAGGGTTCAGTCTCCAAACATTTTCTGGGCTGGCTCTTGTCGGCATTGTCAAGGGCAAGTTTGAGGGCATTGACAGGGGAGTGGAGAACTCCCCTGTTATTACCAACACTCACTGACAACTTTTCTTCAGTTGCCACTGTATGATGAACAGCAGACAACAGAACTCTTTCGCTTTGCAGAACTTAAAGAATCTGCTACTGACTATTCCTTATGCAGCAGTATATATGATCTTTGAAGATCTAAAACTTGTAATGCTCTAATTTCATACAGGTTAAATAAAGAACTAACAGAGTCCAACATCTATGCTATACAGATTTCCTGCTATGCCTAATGTATTTTGACAGCCATCCATTGTGACAATTTTCCGCCCTGCTCCTTAAATATTTGAACCAAAGTCTGTCGGACATAAGGCTGTCGACATGGCCACCCACTGAGCAAATTTTGACCAGTTTCTGAGGAACACTGGCAGCTCAATTAGGGAAAAAGTTCACAGCAAGTCAGCTCAGCCCATACATCACTCTTCATGTCCTTGGAAATAAAAAGCTACAGGACACCAATCAAGAAAGCTAGCACAGCTGACAATATATACTGCACTGTCAATGTCCTGAGCTCCTGGGCAATCAAGAGCTACAGGACAGTGATCTGCAGAGCTGGAACAACTGGGCAGAGGGTGAGAAGCTGCCAGGAAGTGGAGCAGTTTTTCTATTTACACAAGTCTGCACACCCTATGATTTATTCCTCCCTGTTAGTGTCCTTGGCTATTAGGCAAGCTGCAGGTCATAAATCAGCACTGCTAGCACACAGGACATAGGAAGGCAAAGCTGGGCATAAAAAGGCAGGGTTGTGGAAAGAGACCCCATTTTGCTGACAATGACTGCTGAGAATAGTGTGCAGTGGCTTTTACCTTCCTCATAAATATTGTTATGATGTACTTTAGTATAGCTCTAATGAGCTAAAGGAGTGTGCCTAACATCACCAAAATATTAATCTGTCTCAAAAAGCAACATATGTATCATTTCAGTGTCTTTAATAATAGCAAAGTAACTGCTACTGTAAGCCCCGGTTCACACAGGGGCGGCACGACTTGCAGGTCGCCTCACCGAGGCGACCTACACACGACTTCAGCGGCGACTTGCAAAACGACTTCTGTATAGAAGTCAATGCAAGTCGCCCGAAGTTGCCCTAAAAATACTACAGGAACCTTTTTCTAAGTCGGAGCGACTTGCGTCGCTCCTATTAGAACGGTTCCGTAGTACAGAACGGGAGGCGACTTGTCAGACGGCTAGGTCGCCTGACAAGTCGCCCCTGTGTGAACCGGCACTAAGTCTTCTATGATGCCCTAATGGAGTGTGGTATGCAAAAAGTTTAGCAGTTGCCATTTATTTCTGTAAAGTCAAAGTTGAACAGGAGGATTATTATACAATCTGTTTTGGCCATTTTACTTATTAAGAGAGGTCAACACTGAAAGGTAAGTTTATCACCATTTGGGTGTGGCTGGAGTGATGTGATTTTTTTGTTTCCATTTAAAAAAGAAGGGGACATTTCACACTGACACTGGAAAAGTGAAAAGTGAACTTTGCACATTTTTGACTATTGGTCACATAGATTTATTCACATTTGGTAAATTTTGTATGATTTGCACATGGGAGATTTTTTTATATGAATATTCATATTTGTGATATATTTATTTGAATTTTGCACATGGGTGATTGCTAATGTGAACAATTATATTTGTGGCACTTATTTGAATTTTGTATGAACTTAAAATGGGGAATATTTACATGTGATTTTATTTATAGCACTGTTTGGTTTTTGTATATTTAGGATCAAAACTAACTAGTAAAATTATGTTATAGGGAGGACGCAGATAAAAAAAATGCTGTGTTATGACTTTTAAAAAGACAGCAACATGTATGTCATTTTTTAATCATAGTTCTACTTTAATCACTTACCGACCGGCTCATGTACCAACCGGCTCATGAGGTATCCTTCTTTAGAGACGGCGGTTCTGTTTACAATAATGGTGGTCTCTGCGGCGGATTTGCCGCGAGATCACCGTTATCGGCGGCGGGAGAGGTGCCACCCCCCTCCCACCGCTCTCCCACCGCTCTCCCACTTACCGGAGCCGTCGGCAGCGGCGGAAGTGATCGGGACCTGTCCATGGCTGTGTACGGAGATGAGTGAGGGGAAGATGGCCCCCACCTTTCTCCATACTATAGCAGGGCGGAAGCGACGTCAAAGCGTCACTTCCGCCCATACGTCTTAAAGGCACATTTTTCTGTTGTCATTTTTTCAAATGACAATTTTTTTTTTTGTTTTTTTATTGCATTTAAGTCCAAATATGAGATCTGAGGTCTTTTTGACCCCAGATCTCATATTTAAGAGGACCTGTCATGCTTTTTTTCTATTATAAGGGATGTTTACATTCCTTGTAATAGGAATAAAAGTGACCCAATTTTTTTTTAAAACAGTGAAAAAATAAAGTCAAGTAAAATAAATAAGAAAAAATTTTTTTTTTAAAGCGCCCCGTCCCGACAAACTCGCGCGCGGAAGCGAACGCATACGTGAGTAGCGCCTGCATATAAAAACGGTGGTCAAACCACACACATGAGGTATCGCCACGATCGTTAGAGTGAGAGTAATAATTCTTGCCCTAGATCTCCTCTGTAACTCAAAACATGCAACCTGTAGAATTTTTTAAATGTCGCTTATGGAGATTTTTAAGGGTAAAAGTTTGACACCATTCCACGAGCGGGCGCAATTTTGAAGAGTGACATGTTGGGTATCAATTTACTCGGTGTAACATTATCTTTCACAATATTAAAAAAAATAAAATAAAAGTGAATTTTTTCTAAAAAAAAAGTGCGTTTGTAAGACCGCTGCGCAAATACGGTGTGACAAAAAGTATTGCAATGACCGCCATTTTATTCTATAGGGTGTTAGAAAAAAAAATGTATAATGTTTGGGGGTTCTAAGTAATTTTCTAGCAAAAAAACTTGTTTTTAACTTGTAAACACAGAGTCTGAAAAAGAGGCCCGGTCTTTAAGTGGTAAAGGCCTCTTGCACATGATACTCCTGTTTGAGCATCTACTTTTTTAGACTTTTTTTTTATGTATTTGCGAATATTTACGCGCATTTTTACGTATATGAATTTGCACGCGCTCAAGCATTTTAGGCGTAACTAACTGTCCAAAAAAGCAGATTTTTTCTATTTATTTTTTTCTGAAGAATGCATGGAGCTTGTTTAAGCACCTGTGTGCATGGACACATTACAATTAGTGGGCTGTATTTTAGCTCAGTAAAAAAAAAAAAAAAGCTGTATTGAGCTTTTTAAAAAGCTGCAGTGTGCAAGAGGCCTAAGTATTTAGCTGGATAAAATTCTCCTTTCACCCAGTAGTTTCTATGAGTACACATATTAAATCATTCCAGAACCTGTTTTATTGCTACAGCCTTGCTTGTGTGATGATTCTACATTTTTTTTATATATGAATTTGCTGTGTGACAAAAAACTGAGCAAAAGTGTAAACTTCAGACCATTTACTGAAAAGCCAGAGATGAAAGACAAGACAATAAATGATCTGGATTGCCGTTTCTTATATAGTAGGAGAAATGATCTACAAAGATGCTATTGAACAGTGCTCTCTATCAAGTGACTGTGAGTTACTGTGACACGTATTGTAAACAGGTCCTCTCACTTCTGCTTGCTTTGTGATGTCACCATCATGCTCCAGTGCTTCCCAATGCCACTGATCTATTCACTCTCCACTCTGTGTTCTTCTACTGCATCACATTAACGGCCAGATGAATTTAAAAGCAAACAGGGCTACAAAGGGACGCAGCTGTGTGTGGGATCAGAACTCACTACACTGTAAAATGTATCTTTCTACCTTTTAAAGATTTATGTATTAATTGCAACTGCTTTGTTTTATAAACACTTTACCAGCAGTCATAATTAACATACTCAGAACACTTTGGAAGAGCCCCTACTGTAAAAATGACATGTTTGGGACAGGAGGAGTTTATTGGTACAATTATTTATCAATATATATAAAACAAAATTTAAATACAAAATATGTTTAGAATGTTAAAATGTTAACCTGTATACAGTATATAGGATATGCTCTGTTAAACTGTATGTGGGCCAAATGATGTGCCCCATGCTCTTATTCTGTAGAAAACGGTTTATTGTATAATGGTCTAGGTGCATTTACTTATAAAAAAATTATGTTCTAGATCTGGGGTTGGCAACCCGTCGATTGCGATCTACCAAGCCAACAGGTAGATCACAAGCAGGGCTGTGCCGATGCTTCCCCCCGGCCTCCGCAAATCTATTTTTAATAGAAGAGTGGAGTGGGAGGCAAAACAGTGCTGGATAGATGGCAAGAGCTGCATTAGTTAAAGTGGTTGTAAACCCGAAAAAAAAATTAAAAATAGATTAAAAAACCCTGTAGGACAAAGGCATAATGAGCTACTAGCTCATTATGAAATACTTGCCTTAGATCGAAGCTGTCGCAGCGGCCCTGCAGACCGCTGTGACCGGCAACATGTCTCCCGGAGTTATTTCCGGGTTAGTGGGCTCCGGCGCTGTGATTGGCCAGAGCCGCGATGACGTCACTCCCGCTCTTGTGGGTCACGGTATGAAGCTGCAGCAAGGGCACGAGTGAGCCGTTTGTTCAGTGCGCATGCGCCGATGACGTTGGCGCAAGCATATATGGTAAATATCTCCATGCAGGTTTAGGAGATATTTACAGTCCCTACAGGTAAGCCTTATTATAGGCTTACCTGTAGGTACAAGTGGTGTAACAGGGTTTACAACCACTTTAACTTTGTAAGTTAACCAGCAGGTGATTGGTTGCTAGGCAGTCATAGCAACTAATCTTCAGCATGTCAACATGAAAAGTTAACTCTGGCAGCTCCGCTCCCGCCCTCCATCCAGCACTGTGTCGCCTCTCACTCCGCTCTGATGTACAACTGGTGTAACGTAGGCGAGAGCTACTTACACACGTCTGTGTGTTGTGAAGGAAGCAAATGTCTCTTGGGGGGGGGAGAGCAGAGGACACTACTGTGTGTGTGGGGGGGGGGGGGCAAAGGACACTACTGTTTAGGAGGGTGGGGGGCATGGGACACTACCATGTGTGTGTGGGGAGGGCAGAGGACACTACAGTGGGGGGGTCGGGGGGGGGGTGATGTGAAAGGGGGCTGAGGACACCACTGTGGGGGGCAGAGGATACCTCTGTAAGGGGGAAGTGGTGTGAAGTGGGGCAGAAGACACTACTGTGACACACTATGTGCTCTTCATACCGTCTTTTTATTGGAAGCTTGATTTTTTTAAATTTTTTTTTTAAAGGTCGATGCTGACACCCTCCCCACCCCCACGGGATCTTTGATTTACTCCATGTTATCCCGATCTCAGCCTCTGAAAAGTTGCCTACCCCTGGTCTAGATTATGTGTGAAATGGGCATGTGTGATTTCCAGGGACAGGTGCAAGCACATCCCTTAGCTGGGGTATATGGAAACAGCTGCAAAGCATAGTATATTTTATTCCAGCATCCCAACACTACGATAAACCTAGTGGATTATTTATGCATTTTATCCACTATTTGATATGGAAGTTGCACGATTCACATCCACGTGTATGAAAGATTGATCCTTGAATGCTTTGTCTTGATAAGCCAAGTTAAACAGACAAGATGCAATGCGAGATTTTAAAGGTGCTGGCACAGACAGTTAAAACTACATTCACAGCTATTGCTCGAGAGAACAAAACATGGCTATGGGAGGAAGGAGGCAACATAAAGAGTTCTCAAAAAGAGCCTGCTTATAGTTTTAAGCGTAAAATAATGAAAAATGGAAATTGTTAAAGTACAAGTAAATCAAATTCCATGCACCAAATTACAAAGCTTTAACAAGGTTAACACAGTATAAATCAAAAATATAGTATTTTATATATATTATTATGTTAAGTCACTCAGTAGCAGTTTATGTATGTTTTGAGGTGGAGAACTCAAACTTTTTGTAATGATGTGAATACTGAAAATAGATTAATTATGTTGTCTAGCAGGAGACATAAAAGAAACACTTATATAAATGGTGTTTAGGCTTCTCTGGGAAGCACCCTCCCACTGAGCATGTAGAGAATGGTAGAGGAAAAATGTCTTAAAGCTTTCTCATTAAAGTCACATTTCATATTTTGTACCTTGGTGAATTCCTCGGGCTCCTTTATGTCCATGGTCCGTGAAGCAAATTCTAATAGCTCCTCTGAACTCTCCAGGGCATTTGTACACTGGGACAGCTGATTCTAGAACAAAATGGAGAAAAGAAGAGGCAATGTATGTGTGAGTGATGAGCAAAGTTATGTGATCGAAATAGAAATGTAACAAAAATAGCACAGCTATTCTGTCACTTGTCAAATACTTCCAGAACACAAGAGCTCTACTTTGCTTTACTGAACTGGCATCTTGATTTTATACTGTCTATAGGTACAGTGGATTAAAGTCTAATGTACTTTTAAACTTAAAAAAGAAACACTACAGGTATCTTTATTAATCAACCAACACAACCCAGTCATCATTTCAGGAAAACTATCACCCTTTGCATGGAAAGAAAGCATATACTGTATTCTACACAGTCTCCATGAAACTAACTGTCCAGAAAGTTGTAGCTCACTCATGAAATGGGAACATTCACTGCTTTGCTCCTGCATGAGCTCTGCTAAAAACTGTCACTAAGTAGCTGAGCAAGTTGGCAAAGATGCATAGTTTGTGAGGATGTTGGGTGTTTGAGAGCATATTACATGTTTTCATATTAAGTAGGTAAAATGTTTATTGGATATATTTAGGGATTTTAACTGATCTTTCATTTAAACCAATAGCCACTTTTTATTCAGAGGAGAGTATACTCATGCGTTTGTATAGTTTACCACACAATTTAAAAAAAACTCCTAAACTCTCGGGAGCTCAAACATGTAAACAGCAACTTCAGTTCCCAAAGTTGTGCTTGGTCACACAACATTCCAATCCTTACTTTTGGTCTGTCTTTGTGTTGGACTGCCTCACTGACCAAATAAGATGCCAAAGGGAAAAGCCAGGAACTGAAGTCACTGTTTGCATATTAAAGATCATGTAAGCCAGCCTTTCTGAACCATTTTACCCCAGAGGAACCCCTACAATTATTTTCAGGTCTTGGGGACTCCTAACAAATCAATTTACAAGGGTTGAGTGGTAAAAATGCACCTTATACTGGTGGTCAGTACGAAAAATGTAATCCTTACAGTGGTGGTCAGAATGTTGCTGGCTTTTTCAGGTGGCATTGGTCCTGGAACTTTGCAAGCGTTATCAAATGGGAGCTACAGCTCAAGGAACCCCTGGCAACCTCTGGAGAGATCTGGTTGAAAATAGTACCGGTAGCTGTACGCTCTAAAACTTTCTGTATGTGAGAGAAAGCAAAGGGCCTGTGGCAAACATATTTAAGAATTCTTCTCTCGCGTTGCTGGTACTCATATGGAGTTCCCATCCCAGAAGATTTGTTGGTATAAAAACCTGAGTCTTTGGGTATGAATACTATTTTCCCAGCATGCACTTCAAGGCTTGGTTTTCAATATAAACTGAAATGTACTTTGTGCATCAAGCAACAGCTAAGCAATTATGAGGGAAGCATAAGGCAACCTGAAATCAGGATTAGAGTCAAGTATTGCCTCACCTGTAGCTCCTGGGTTTTGTGAGCTTGTTCCTGCTTGATTCTATTAGTCATGCTCTCTTTCATCTCATCAAGCACAGAGTAAAGGCCATCAAACTCTTCATCCAGGTCAGACAAGACCTTGGCAGAATTTCCCTGGAATATAATAGTAAAAACACATCACAGCAATGTAAAGAATATATATGTATAAATAAAAAAAGAATAACACATTCAGTTATGGCCTAATCGAGCAAAACATTTTGGGCTGGCTGTGTTCATAAATACAGGATTTTTGTTACTTACTGTCAAATCTCTCAGAGATCATTGATGAACTTAGCTCTTCTATTCTAGACCACAGGGTTTTGTAGTGCTACCTACAGGCGTAGGAAACTAGGCAGAAAAGAATACAGCACCGCCTATGGGCAGTCCTAGCTTATATAAATACCTCTCTCTGCTATAGTCAAGCCAGTTAATCGCAAAGCAGTACAAGGAAAAAAGTACCAAGTTGAGGTGTTGGGCGCTGTGTCCTTCAATGAACTCAGAGAAAGGGATTTTACGGTGAGTAACAAAAAATCCCATTCTCTCTTACATTCATTTACAGACACAGCTCTTCTATTCTTGACCATATGGATGTCCCAAAGCAGTGCCTCAATGAGGGCAGGGCAAACTAAAAACAGGAGCAACCAGGAAAGCATGCCAAACAACCAACAACCCCCCACCCCCTTCAAGGAAACAAGGAACCTTAAACAGCAGCCTGCAAAACCCTGCAGCCAAAACAAGCATCTGAATATGTGAACAAATCAGCTTTGTAAAATATGGTAAAAGTGTGCACAGACAACCAGGTAAGCACCTTGCAAACCTGAGACACAGACGTCTGATGTTGGAACGCCCAAGAGGCACTAGTTGCCCTGGTGGAGTGTGCCATAACGGGCAAGGGAGGAGGCCATCTATGATCACAAAAAGAGAATCCGAACTTTGTACAACGGACATCTTCAGGGGATAGAAGATGTTGTACAGACGAAACGTGCATAGGATGAGGCTAGTGGCTTCTGATTTTACACATCTGCTGATGTTCTCTGATGTGGTTTCTTTTTGACTATGAGAAGCTTTTATATTTGTGAGTATATTTGCTTTAAATAGTTCATGTGTTTTTAAGCAATACTACTCTATGGTCCTTTGCTCTTTCCTCCATGTATCTCAATTTTGTGTGTGGTCTTTAGATAACCAGTGGAGGGCTCTGGAGACTCTGGAGTCTGCAGTATTTTGTTTGGTAGCCTTTGATTGGATGGGTTCTGCTCTGCTGATCTCTTTTAATTTGGAAAGCATTACCATTTGATAGATTGTGGATATTACAGTGGGGACTATATGGTGGTGGAATTTTCACAGGTTTTTGTAAATTCAATTAATTTTTTTTTTGTTGATCCGAAAATGATCTGATCCGTGACTCCTGATCCGAGGAACGTTCCGAACCGTGAGTTTTTTGATCCGTTGCACCCCTAGTAATTATACACATCTTTCCTTTACAGGCTAGTTCGTATAGAGCTTACAATGGGGGTGGAAGCAAGTTTAACCACTTGACGTCCGCGCTGTAGCCGAATGACAGCCGCAGCGCGGACCTGAATTTCCAGGAGTTTCCGGGAATTTCACCCCTGTGCACGCTCCCTGCGCGCGCTGTGATCACCGATCCGAGTAAGGGTCCGGTCCCGGCTCCTTACCATGTGATCAGCTGTCAGCCAATGACATCTGATCACATGATGTAAACAAAAGCTTGGTAATCCTTTTTTTTTCAGCGTGAGGAGAAAAAAAAGCAGATCACCGGCTCATCTGCAAGGGACATCGGTCCCGAAGAGGAAGAGGCAATTATGCCTCATCTGTGCACACTAGTACCCCCTGCCAGTGCCACCTGCCATTGCCACCTGCCAGTGCCCACAGTGCCCACCAGTGTCACCTATCAATGCCCATGTGTGCCACCTATCAATGCCCTCAAGTGTCACCTATCAATGCCCACCAGTGGTGCTAATCAGTGCCACCTAGCAGTGCTGCCTATAGCCACAGAGGTGATCAAATACCACCAAAAGAAAGCTCTATTTGTGGGAAAAAAATGATAAAAATTTCATTTGGGTACAGTGTTGTACAGAATTGTCATTCAAATTGCGACAGCGCTGAAAGATGAAAATTGGTCTGGACAGGAGCGGGGTTTAAGTGCCCAGTAAGCAAGTGGTTAAGCTTAGATCAGACTTCTAATTTAAAGTGGAGGGCCACCCTGAAAAAAAAAAAAATTCGCCAAAAATCCTAAAAAAAAATAAAAAAAAAAACATTTGAAAAAAAAAATTTAAACTTACCTAAACCCTTGTTGCTAGGCAGTCTTCCTATTCCGCGGCGTGTTCTGCTCCTCGGTGAGCGGCCCCGTTGTCTTCTGGGAACTGTGTGTGTTCCCAGAACACCACGGGGCCATTCACAGAGCGGCGCTCGCGCGTGCGCAGTAGGAAACTGGCAGTGAAGCCGCAAGGCTCCACTGCCTGTTTCCCTTACTTAGGATGGCGGTGCTGGGGGACAGGTCGGCCGACATCGCTGGCACCCAGGACAGGTAAGTACTTATTTAAAGTCAGCAGCTAGTGTTTGTAGCTGCTGACTTTTAATTTCTTTTTTTTTCAGGGACGGAATCCCGCTTTAAGAATGAATTGCTTCAATGTACATGCAGATTTAGCTGTCAAAATTGGCTTGCGTAAAAAAGCTCAGTTACTGCTTGTTAAGAATATGCAAATCTTTTAAAGTCCATTATCTAAAGCTCCACTACCACCCAAGGCACACGTAAGGCCATACACATGGCCCTCCATGCATCACAGCTAATCGACGCCTGGCGTCTTTTTCACCCCGGCGAGCAAGACTACTCTTTCTATTCATGCCCCCACAATTCGTACTCGTGGATAGACTACTTTTTAATTCCCCACAACAAACTCCAGGCTGTCAAAGATGCTTCGCTGGGGTCCATCACATGGTCAGACCACGCTCCGGTCACACTGAAATATGCCCTGACTGACTTCCATAGAGGTCAAAGGAAACCGTGGAGGCTCAATGAGAGCCTTCTACAGGACCCCAAAGTACTGGCTGACGTAACAAAAGAAATAACCAACTACTTCCAAACTAACAGTGACACTGACAGCGACGCGGGCCTAGTATGGGAGGCCCACAAGGCGGTAATACGTGGGGTACTCATAAAACACGGCGCAAGACTTAAAAAACAAAGGACTGCCCAACTAACCCTACTCCTTGGTAAGCTGCAGACACTGGAAATTACATACAAACAAACTCCGACCGGTCCACTAAGAAACGAGCTCTACACAATACGCACGCAGGTCACAGACCTACTCAACTTTAAAGCTAAGGCAGCACTCCAAATCTCACGCAAAAAGGTTTACGAATCGGGTAATAAATGTGGTAGACTTTTGGCACAATCATTACGCTCCCAGAAACTGGCGTCCTACATACCATACATACATTCCCAGACGGGTCAAAAAGGAGCTCTACCCCAGCAGATATCACAGGAATTCAAATCCTTTTATGAGACACTCTACAACTTAACCACGACACCTCCACACTTAGACCGTATGACAGATGACATGACCTCGTCCTGCATGCCCACTATAGCTACTGAGACATGTGAACTGCTAGAAGACCCCATCACATTACCTGAGATACAGCTTGCAATAGGAAGTACCAAACCAGGAAAAGCCCCCGGACCGGATGGCCTCATGATTCAATACTACAAGACACTACTTCCAGCACTAGGCGACCACCTAACTAAATTACTTAATGGCCTTACCGAGGGAGGAACACTACATGCCATCACATTGCAGGCCCAGATATCCGTCATTCCTAAAGACGGTAAAGACCCGACCTGTTGCGGGAGCTACCGACCTATATCCCTGCTTAATATGGACTTGAAACTATGTACCAAAATTATAGCCACCAGACTACAATCCCAACTACCCCACCTGATACATTTGGACCAAGTGGGCTTTATTCCCACAAGGGAAGCAAGAGACAACACCACCAAAGTCCTGAACTTGCTCTACTCGGCCACCCACACCAAAACACCCAGCGTCTTTATAGGCACCGACGCTGAAAAAAGCGCTTGATCGGGTCAACTGGGCCTTCATGCTCGCTACATTACGACACGTGGGTCTGGGCTGCAACATGTTGAGATGGATCTCAGCGGCATACGCGGCACCGTCGGCTAGAGTCAGGGCTAATGGGGTGATCTCTGAATCTTTCCCAACCACTGATGGAACGTGACAGGGGTGCCCGCTATCCCCCCTACTCTTCGCCCTGTCACTAGAACTATTCTTGTGCCACGTGCGACTGAACCCCAACATCACCGGCATAACACTAAACCACACCCAACATAAGGTGTTCTCACTCACTACTCCCTCTGTCTCCCTTCAAACCTGCTTTGGGAATTCGCAACGTATGGGGTCACTTTCCAATCTAAAAATCAATTTTGCCAAATCGGAAGCGATGGGTGTGGGGATAACGCAACCACAGCTCACACACCTACAATCCAGCTTTAAATTGAAGTGGACGACAATCGCCTTAAGGTATCTGGACAAACATATCCCACATACATTCTCGCGGCTTTATGATCTTAACTTTCCACCCCTACTGAAAACAATCAAAACACTATAAAACCGATGGAACACGGACTTACACTCCTGGATAGGACGATGTAACATTCTGAAAATGACGATCCTCCCGAAATTTCTCTACCTCGTGCAAGCGCTACCTATTTATATCCCTACATCTTACTTTAAACAGATACAAATCATGTTTACAGAATTCATATGGCCCAAAATAAGACCCAGACTCTCACATAAACTCCTAATTCTACCCAAACACCATGGTGGTCTAGCGGTGCCGAACATTCGCGCTTATCACCAGGCAGTGCATTTGGGGAGATTGATAGACTGGTGCCGACACCAAGAAACTAAGCTCTGGACACAAATGGAGCAAAACCAAAGCACGGTCCCCCTCAACAGGGCCCCCTGGTGTTACAAGACCCTACCAATAGAAACAATACGCCACCCACTGATTGGCAATACAACACGAGTCTGTGCCCGACTCATCTCTCAGGCATCCATATCTTCCTTCAACTCACCTTTATACCCCATACTGGGGAACCCCGGTTTTACACCGGGTATACAGGATGCGATCTTTCGGGGTCTGAGCGACACAGGCCTACACCAGGCCTCCCACTTTAGTACTGGAGGACGCTGGCACACAATCGCAGAACTCTCTGATCCTGCGGGCCCGTTTCGTCTGGACTTCTTGAGGTCCTGTCAACTAGGACACTTCCTTCACTCCCTGAAACCCCCCGTCGCCAACGATCAACCCCTCACAACACTAGAGGAACTCTGCAACACCTCAGGAACCATAACGCATACGCTATCCCTAGCTTACAATCTCCTAAATATACTGCGGACAGATTTTTCGCCCCCCCGGGATTAATTAAATGGGAACTGGAACTAAATTGCCACTTCAATACGACTAAACGACAGCGCATCCTTAGATTTACTCACAAATCCTTCATCTGCACCAAAACCCAGAAGACAAATTACAAGCTCCTATCGAGATGGTACAAGACCCCAGCACTACTCCACAAGTTCTTCCCGGCAACGTCTGATATTTGTTGGCGGTGCCGGGCAGACAATGGAACATTGGTGCACATTTTCTGGTCATGCCCAAGCCTGAACCACTTTTGGCGAGTAGTGCGAGAAGTTACTCAGAAGTTCACAGAACACAGTATACCAGATGACCCCGCATTCTTTCTCCTGCACGCGTCTAACATCCCGGAGAAAATATACAAAAAATCTGTGATTAGACACCTGTTAGATGCAGCCAAATTGGAAAGCCACACTCCCACTGACAATTGCCTCATGGATTACAAAAGTGGACGAAATAAAACACATGGAGGATCTTATCCTCACAGCGAAAAATAGGCAAGAAACATTTACTAAAACTTGGCAGATGTAGAACACCTTCATATTCTCGGCTGAGGGTCAAGCCCTGAGAGATCCTACCGCGGCTATATGAGGGTGCACCCCCCAGCATGCCTCCTCCCACTCTCAGTCGATACTAACACAGAATACCATGTACGCATCTTAGGAGTGCCTACTCCGACACTCCATGATCGGGGGACCAAACCCCTCCTCCCTCTCCCTTTCCACTCCTTACCATTTCTTCTTTTCTATCCCTCTAGTTTTCATCATACTATCCTTTCTAGCTCACTCTATCCCCACATGTGGGGTTTTCTCTTTGATAAAAAGTAAAAGACAATGCAGGAATTGGGCGCATGGACCCCGACACCTAAAAGCCATTACCTAAACTGGCACATCAACACTCTCACTTACGAAAGAGGTTTTTCTGTTAAAACCACCCACTTATTAAAGTAGAGGCATCCACCAGGGACACATGAGACGCCTCAAAGATAAGATACTATGCCTGTGCCTACCATTACTTGTTCTGTTGTCAGAAATGTTGTCCAGTTTGACATATTATTATATACCTTGATTTGTAAACGTAATAATATATTGCCTATTGTACTACTGTGTACCATGTCGGCCCATGTGGGCCTTGTCCCTGTTATAAATAAATAATTAAAAAAAAAAAAAAGGCCATTATCTAGGCACAAGTACACTTTAAAGTGGGCCTTGCACCCAAATGGAAAGTCTGCTTATTAAAAAATGACCCACCTTCCCCCTCAATGTCAAAAAGCAGCAGTACACATAAAAAAACAAAACCGCCTGGGGAGAAAAGTAAAAAATTGTACCTAAAAAGGTATTAAACCTGAAAATCAAAAATATAATATTTTGCAGCTTACCAATTCTTAAATGTGGTGGCTCCATTAATTTTCCTTTATTTTCCCCTGGTGATCAGATTAGTAACACACTTTTTTTTGTTTTAGGGTAGAGAAGTAACAGAGACATACTTGAACAGCAGCATCGTCTGTAGAGGCTAGCGTTAAGCTTGGTACACATGTACTGAAATTCAGCTGGTTCAGCAGGCACTGGACAAATTTTGGTATGTGTGCACCAATGTCTCTTCAACAGAAGCCGGTCCAACAACCAGCTTCTGTTGAAGAGTCATACTGGAAAAGCTACAATCAATCAGCGCATGCAGCCAATCTGTGTATTCTGATAGGGAGGGGGAGTCCCCACTGTCAGTATACTATAGAACATTGGGAGAGATCCCTGCATTAACATTGCTTGTGTGAATGCAGGGATCTGTCAGTTTTTTTTGTTCAACCTAATGGTTGAAAAAAAAATGTACATGTATACCCAGCCTTGCAGCAGATTTAAATGGACTTTACATAAGTGAACAACAAATTAAAGTTGAACTCCAGCTAACACTTTTTAAAACAAAAGTCCGCAATTTAGGTCAGTGTACATTTAAAAAAAAACTGTGAGCAGGCAGGTAGGTTAATTTTATTGTGGAAGAACTTTTTTTTTTTCAATCAGTGAGGTTGATTTACAGCTGTGCATGGTAGCCAACCAGCTTCTAACTTGTTGAACTAAGCTTGTTCAATTAAGCTTTGACAAAAAAACTTGGAAGCTGATTCTTCTCTGTGTAGAGCTGCACCGGATTGTGCACTCTCCAGTTTTAGTAAATCAACCCCAATGTTAGATGATTTCACATCAGCATGTAGTGATGCATGCCAATGTGAAATTTAGTAAGAATGGGGAAGATCCGCCTTAATAAGTGGAGCTAGTATTTAAGTGCAAAGTCTGCTTCAGGGTTTTTGGACTTTTGATACACATGTTGTTGTAATTTACCCTCCACACACTGCACATGCTTCTGGCTTCATGATCCCTCACACAATGACATAAGCAAGCCATTTTTGGCCATATATCTTACAAGTAATGATGGGAAATATTTGGTTTGCTCATCCTGTGAAACCTATTACACATTTCTCCCCGGTTCTTCTAAGTGCATGAATAGCGAGTGCCTTATGTGTGCAAAAGTCACATACAACCAGATCTGCTGTTAGAAATTATGGGGCCCCATACAGCCTGCCTGACAGGGTCCTCCCCCCCACCTTCTCTCGCAGGGAGTGGGAGGTTTGTTGATGGGGGGCACTATTCAGATGCACCTGTCATTCCAGCTGCAAGAATCTACTGATTCTTGCCACTGGAATCTGGTGGATGAAGCTAAATAGCTGTGTGGAGGGGTCCTTAAAGCAACACTACGCTCATGTGTGAATGGGCTGGATCATTAAGTACAATGGTGTCAAGTGCTTAAGCACACTGCCCCACTGCAGTTTTCCTACAGTGCAGGTGCAGTGCAGAGTGGTATACCCGTGGTTTTACTTGGGTTTTCCCATAGACTTCTATTAGATCAGGTGTTTAGGTGGGTTTTCTGAAAACGCACCAAAAGTCCTGCAAGCTGCATATTTGGTGTGCTTTCAGAAAACACACAAAAAACCCTAATCTAATAGAAGTCTATGGAAAAGCGCAGGTAACCAGCACGAAACCTGCGGGTACACTGCAACCGCACTGTGGGGAAACTGCAGTGGGGCAGTGGGAAAGGGGCCTTAATAAGGCCAATTTTGGGAAACTTGAAATTATGTTAATTGCTTTTTTAGCCTAGGAAAGCGTAAAAGTAGGGAAGAGTAAGAGATTTTACTTACCTGATCTTCTGCTGCCCCACACTTCGCTGGTGGACCGTCCCTTTGTATCATCAAGTCTAATACAGTTCTATAGATTTCGGGGAGAAGACGCTGCAGGGACTGGTGTAGCAGCTCAGAGGAATGGAGGATCACCTATGTAAATCTATTTTAAGAAGTCCCCTAGAACTAAATGAGCAATTAACTCTTGCAGTGCAGATGCAGCCCCACTGTAAGGGATAATTTTCAGGTTTTTTTTCAGAGTTGGGCTTTAAAAAAAATCACACTTCAAATTGCTCAGGTGTTATTTATAAAATGTAAGTCTTACATAGCCCATAAGTGATCTGTAGGTGTGACTTTGATCATATAAAAACAGAAAAAAGCCACATTAAAAAATAAGGAGGATCTGATATGTGTGTGCAAACCAGAAGAGCCCAGCCAGCACTCAGCTCACATTTAGCCCACCTGGTGCTGTCCCTCCAGCAGGGGGTGCTAATGAGACACATTATCCTGAGGCATACCGGGCACCCAGAGTAGTGTCAGCCTGAGCCACACAGAACCCCACTGTGGAGAGGAAAATGTCAAACATGAGCTCACTAATAAAAGCAGGTAATGAAGAAGCCGATCTGCTGCTCAACTGAGTCTGACCCACCCCTGCTCCCCAGGAGAGCCCTGCCTTCTCCAAGACTGCTCTGCCCACTTCACTTGCCACTGTTTACCCCCTCTTACAACTGGAACCGCTGGTAACACTGCTGCATTTGTTCTCACAGTCCTGTCCGTTTTTGATAGTAGATGCCTTAGGTCGCCCTCTCCTACCTTATGATATCACTCCGTCAGGGACTGAGGCTGCTGGCTGGTACTTTCATTTTAGTATCGGCAATTGCGGCTTTTATTAAGCCACCTATGCGCCTGAAAATAACAGTTCCTTCTCTGCTTCAGCCTCCTGAGCCCCTCTAATAAACTGATGGGGCCCAGGGAAATGTAATTGATTGAACCACCTGGGAGCTGCAGGGGAAGCATGTATAAACTGCCTAGTCTGCCTGCACATGTAATGAAACCTAAAGCTGCCAGACCCTCCTGTTAGGAGGACTTGTGGTACCCCCTTATCAGCAGCCCTGCATACAACATTATTATTCTGTTACAATACCTGGAAAGTGTCCTGCACTTCCTGAATAGCAATAATATGAATCATATGTATATTAACATTAAATAAAAGTAATAGAGATTTGCCACTTACCTGTACACCTTTAAGTACATGACTTAATGTGTCAATAAAGTTTTGTATTTCATCATTTTTGTTGGCAAGCGTTGTGATGATCCTCTGCAAAGCTTCCTAAAGACAGAGCAGATATGAATGAGGACAAGTGAATGTTTTTTTGTTTATTATTCTATTGTAGACACAAAACAAAATTAGTGAGTGATGCAACACAGCTGTAGATTTTTGAGATAGCGTGAAATCACAGCTTACAGAACAAATCTCATTATTCCTCCATATAAGTAATAATCCCTCTGAGAACACAATTTAATCTATGGGCAGTGCTAGCGCAGGACATCAGGTCAAAGTAGGACTTGCCTAATGAACAGTTGCCTAATTAAAAGCATTTAAGAACATTACCTTAGGATTTTAGTGTTTGTTTATGTGGCCAAATGCTCAAGGATATATTAAATCAAGGTATATGCATACATGCAAAAATAGTTAACATTTTACAACAAGTATGTAGCATTGCCATTGCGATATTATTCTGGAGTTCCCATATTGAAGCAACCCCTGACTAATAAAATGTCAGCAACATAGGACGTTCATGGTAAATCTCTCAAACAGAGTGCTTGATAAGGCCTCATGCACACAGGCTGTTAAAATAACGTTATGAAAACGCCAGTATCTTTGCAGTGATTTTTTTAAAACTTTTTTCAGCTTTTTTCAACGTTTTTGCAATAGCATTTTTTAGCGTTTCTGAGCGTTTTTCCGCGTTAGCGTTTTTTAGTGTTTTTTTTTTTTCTCAATGGACCAAAAACGTTAAAAAACGTTGGTGAATGATGTTTTTGAGCGTTTTTGAGCGTTTATCAGCGTTAGAGCGTTTTTACAGCTGAAAAACGTCTCTCAGAACCCACTGGTCCTGGGTTTTTTTTTACAGCTTAAAAACGCCTATGCCATTTGCAGCTCAAAAACATCTAGGTGGGCATGAAGCCATAGACTAACATAGACAGGCCTTTTTAAGCTGAAAAAAAAGCTCAAAAAAGCGGCTGTAAAAACGTCCGTGTGCATGAGGCCTAATAGTAAAAAACTTGCCAGGAGTTCTAATCCTTTCCCAAAATGAAGAAAATAATTTTGGATGGGCATAAATGTTAATAACAAGAGCAAGACCATTTTTTGATTATGCCTCCCCCTTAAAACAGCTATTTTTACTAGGTAAATGTTTGCTTTTGAAAGCTACAACACTGGTCACAGTGATTAAATACATTCCATAAACTCTGCAGAAATAAAGAAAAAGCAATATCTGAAATACAAAAGGTAATCGCCATAGCCACCAATTTTAGGCTGGTTTGCAATAAGATGTACTAAAGTGTCTGGAATAAAGAAACAGACATTGCTGCCTAAAAGTAACTGGTTATGACGTTCCCTAAGCATTCCCTAAGCATTGTGTTAAAAAACTGACAAGTGGGAATGTGACAGGGCTGCCTACAGCAATCAGAGAGTAGGGTTTTATTTTACTCCACAAAATGACACCTGGGATTTGACTGGCTACTATAAGCAACTCAAGCAGCTTTCTTTTTCATTATCAGCACTGTCATCGTAAATAGGACTACTCAACATATAGAAGACTGACCATACATGTATAGACATCTCACAGGGAAATATGAAAACGGAAGCATTTGTTCACCACCATGACCAACTCTTGGCCATTCATTTCACTCCACAGTCTCAATTTTATATGCGTGGATGCTTGCTGAGGACCAATGGAATCCACAGCCATGTGCAAATTTCTTCCAATATCAACAGATATCTTCACTTTACAAATAGATTAAAGTATATATTTTTATCAACTTCTAGGGAGACTTGGGTTCTAGTAATCCACACTGCCACTAATCCCTTTGGTCTAGATCTATCCATGGTGGCCTCCAGCCATCCAGTGAAGTGCAGCTCATGCGTAGAAATGTATTGTGTCATGGCAGCCAGGATGTTTCGTTGTAAAGGCAGTGCAGCATCAGGTTGGCCCTAATGCCGCGTACACATGAGAAGATTTTCCATCGGAAAAACTTGGATGGTTTTTGCAATGGAATTCCGCTCAAGCTTGCCTTGTATACACACGGTCACACAAAAGTTCTCTGAACTTACAACCATCAAGAACACGGTGATGCACAACACTACGACGAGCCGAGAAAATGAAGTTCAAGGCTTCCGAGCGTGCGTCGAATTGTTTCTGAGCAGGCGTATGAATTTTGTGCGTCGGAATTTATACAGACGATTGCATTTTCGGATAGGAACTTTTTCCGACCAAAAAATTGAGAATCTGATCTCAATCTTTTGCTGGCGGGAATTCCGCCAGCAAAAGTCCGATGGAGCATACACACAGTCGCATTTTCCGACCAAAAGCTCTCATCTGTCTTTTGCTGGCCGAATTTCCAATCGTGTGTACGTGGCATAAGAGTGAAGAAAACAGATATGGAAAGGAAGGTAAGTATTTTACCAGATAGGCTGCACTCAGAGGATGGGTGGTTACTTAAAATGATAACTTCACAAAAGGTGAAATGTTCCAAGCTAACCTCCAGATATACACTGTAAACACTATTGGCAGCAGTTAAGTACTCATTAAAAAAAAAAAAACATTTATATTTAAAGCAACTACTGCAGCAAGTACCTGATTTTGACTTGACATCAGCCTCTTGTTGTCCCCTGTTCAGCAGCCCTCAGGCCCCATTCACATCTGCGTTTTGCGCTAATACACTTTTTTTTTTCGCAGGACAACACAGGGAAGTCTATTCACTTGAATGGTTGCCCTACAGCCAATAAACACTCCAAAGAAGCTCCTGCGAGGAGCTTGGCATGTGTGTTAGTGCACATTTTTTTTCCCACGTGACAGAACACATGTCTGCTAGCCACGTTTGGGGTGCCATTAAGAATTAATGGCACTGCAAACACAATGCATGTGTTGGCGTGTTTTTCATGCCTTCTGGGAATGCACATTCCCAGAACAAGCAGGTGTCAATGGTGCCTCTGAATGAGGAAGGACAACACTGGGAGCCAATAAGTTGTGCTGCGGGACATACAGTATGAGCTTGCAATGAACATTCTTGTAGTAAAAAAGAGCAAAGTGAAAAGAAGATTGACTCATCACTATGCTGCTGCTATTCCCTCACTGTCCAACCACAGACCGGTGGCAGGGAGGTGACCTTGCGGTTTTGCAGCAAACAAATATCAGGTCAGCAACCTGGTACTGAAGTCTAGTAGGGCTTTGCATAGCTCCGGACTTGATGAGCAGAAATATAAATCCATTGGCAAATAAAACAGTTCCCACGTGTATTTCATCAGTGTATTTAGTTGTTTGCCTAGGGTTTGGCTTTAACATTCCTGCCTCATTTAGAGAAACAACGTTTTCAAATTCACAACTAATTTCAGATATTGATTGGGTATTTGCTCAACTTGATAATGAACTGAAAAAGCTGTAGGACAGTCTACCCAAAGCAGATGTCAACAGAGGGATCAGGGTCAAAATCACACTGCAGCCAGTAGCAGTGTTATAAACCAATCACTGAAGAATGATATCAAAGAAATGTAGATAGCCGCTTGATATACACAAAGAAAGCTGCTCTCAAACACCTCCAAAAACAAAGTTCAGCATAATAACACAGGTATTCCAAAATACTTCAAGAAAAAATTACCATATTATGTAAAGTTATATAATGTCACATCCCTGGAGGCAATTTGATTTGGTGATGGAGGCGGATTTCCACGAAATAGACTGTATGTAATAGCCTGTTGTTGTATAGAATCCCAGGTCAATAGGCTTAATTTACCTAGAACACTTTTTTTTCATAACAATTATTATTTTGAGCTCTCATTGGCTGTCAATGCAAATAATGAGGGTTATAGCTTAACATATGAGGTTTAGCCTGAAACCAGCTTTATCCCCTACTACAATTATGTATGGAATACTATTGTTTTTGCCCCACAGTGGAATGCTTGTGTCCCCATTGGTGTGCTGTAGTTCCTCTCACTGACACGTACATTCTGTGCTGACATAGGAGTAGGCAGAAGGAACCACAGCACAAGACAAGGGAGCAGACATTCAACACAACCAGAATGTGTTGGAAACCTACAGATCAGAAACACAACGGATTTTTAACAAACAGGCTGCCAGAAAAGTAAAGCCCCATACACACTATCAGTTTTTCTGCTGAGTTAGTCCTTCAGATTTACCAAAACCATATAATAAGAGGTCAAACCTTAGGAGTTTCAATGTGTTTGCAATCAGGCAGGCCCTTGCACTACATGGTTTTGGTAAATCTGAAGGACTAAGTCAGCAGAAAAACTGATAGTGTGTATGGGGCTTAAGTATACAGAATCTTTTTACAGGCTGTCCATACTTTACCCATAGGGTCCCTTTAAAGCAGAACTAAACCCACTGATTTGACTGTTTCCCAAAACAGTTTAATTCACAGAATGCCTCTGGTGAGAACTGTCACAGTTGTCAGTGTGCTTCTGCCGGCTCTCAAATGAACTTTCAAGCCATCAGATGGTAGGTGTCAAAGCTGATCATATGTGCAGCACCATGTCAACTGTAATCTAAATAGAGGTTAAGGCACTGTCTTTGGCTGTACAGGATGGGAGGGTTTAGTTCCACTTTAAAGTGGTTCTAAACCTCTGAAATGAAAAAAGAGCCAAGCAGATCCATCTATAGTGTGTGCTTGCCTCAATCCAAAGCACCAAGTGGGTTTTCTGTCTCCTCTCATTCCTCTGCTATCTGCATGAGTCACTTCTGAGAGTTTATGCCTGAGCTGTGCATGTTTCCCTATGATACTGCGTAGAGGGTGTGTGTCCTTTTCCTCCACTCAGGTCGCAGATTACACTCAGCTCTCCACTCTAAACTTGGCAGTGCATGGCATGAGAATCTCTGCCCCCTAATTTCTGGAGCTCAGAAAAGCTGCCTATATTCTGTACTGTGAACAGCTGTGGAGGAAAGAGTGCTGCTGATAAATGGGTACAACTTATGCAGGAGGATTTGTTTCATCCCTGTGTATCACCTGATGCCAGTCGCTTCACTGGGTATATTTAAGGGTTTACAACCATTTTAAAGTGGACTTAAAGCAGTATTAAACCCCATACCAAAAATGTATTATATTGCAGCTTACCAATCATTAGATGTGGTGGCTGCATTACTTTTTCCCCTCTGTTTTCACCTGGTGATCTGGCCAGTAACACACCTCCTGTATTAGTGAGACACAACTCTGGAGGAATGAGCACAGGAGGCACAGCAGACATCAGCATTGTCAGTCTGGGGGTGGGGGGTAGTGTTAAATGTATTATCAAATTAGTATTAGCACTAACTCCAGCTCACACTTTATAATCAGTTACACAAAACTTTTTTTTTTTCCTTCTGGGATAAAGGATAAAGGGATAAAGGTTTTGTACAAGTAAAAGAAAGGTAAGGCAAAGAAGTCAGATTGAACAACACATCCCAATTATTTCTAGGTGTTATGAATAGAGAGAATTTTGAAAACACAGTTACACAATCAATAAAATTAATTATATTATTACAAAGGTAAAAAACATAAGGAAATTAAACCATCCATATCATGAATTGTATGTTCCATTGGAAAGCACATATACAGACACTACCACTCAACATGTTTCGCTTTTTGATGCTTCTTTTATTGTTATTTTGATCATAAGGAGAAAAAAAATAAATCAATACTATAAACATTGGCATAACATATGTATGCAGATGATCAAAAATACAATAGTGGACAAAATGAAACAGTTATACAAAAGGTATGTTGATGTGGATGGAATGGAAAAATGTACGTCCCATATAAGTTCGGAGTTAATGCGAGGAGCCCTAGAGGTGTTAGTCTCTATGTCTGCTTTATCCGGTCCCATTGTTAACAACAATACTTTTCCTTGCATAGTAATATGTGATTGCAGCCTTTGAGCTGCTATTCTCATTGCTCAGCATGATTTTACCCCCATTGGTTAATCCATCCGAGTAGGGCATTCCACTAACTAAAATGGCATGCTCATTTGTGACGCTGACGATGTCACATCCCGCGCGCCACCGCCTTTTGGATCTGGCGCATTTGCGCGGGTACTCTTGTTTCGTGACTGCGTCAGCTTCGCGTCTTGCGCAACATTTTTCAGACCTGGTGCGTGGGCATCCTCATTGCTCGTCTGCGTCCCGGCGGTGACGTCAGACGCCGCCGGGACGGGAGGTTTATATGAATGCGGCTATCCGCCTCAATAATCTGTCAGAGGCGCCTTGCAATTGGGAGAGTTAACATCTCTCCCATCTCTCTGCATACATTTGAACCTTTAAACCTAGGTAAGTTAGTGCTTGGCATTTTGCTTTCCAAGTATCAGACTCAGCTGGCTTATCTTGATATTTAGTATAGTCTCTTTGTCCTTTTTTTTGATTTTCTAGATCCTTCCAGCTACCTGCCCTAAACAGTGTTATCCAGATTCAAGTGGGTCCAGCTGCATATGTTTTCTCCATATTTTAGCTGGACATTCTCTAGATGCATTTCCATGCTGGATTGAATTACTAACTAGCAGGACTTTAATATTGATTAAATCCTTTCAATATTGATGTGAGGTAACACGTACGCGTATTATTTTGAGCTTCATTTTTGTGTGTGTTTTTGGTATTCTTTTGAATATCAATATTTGATACTCAATTTCTTTTCCACATAATTTCCTATTTCCACTCTCAGGAATATGTATGTTAAAATTCATTTCCCCCTGCGATCACATGAAAACAAACCTCTGAACACTGAACTTATATGGGACGTACATTTTTCCATTTCAATGAAGTCTTTTATATGGTTTTATGCAGTCCAGGTAGGATTTACCTCTTCCCACATCAACATATCTTTTGTGTAACTGTTTCATTTTGTCCACTATTGTATTTTTGATCATCTGCATACATATGTAATGCCAATGTTTATAGTATTGATTTTTTTTTCTCCTTATGATCAAACTAACCAACATGAGGTCTCATTCCTGTCTCTTGTTATCCATAGCATATTTATACATTCCACCTAAATCTCCTGAAAAAGCATCTAAAAACGAAACATGTTGAGTGGTAGTGTCTGTATATGTGCTTTCCAATGGAACATACAATTCATGATATGGATTGTTTAATTTCCTTTACCTTTGTAAAATAATTAATTTTATTGATTGTGTAACTGTGTTTTCATATTCTCTCTATTCATAACACTGTTAAAGTCCCAGGGTTTGTTACCCCCCTTCCCTACTTTATGTTTTGTATGAATAAATAAAAGCTGATCATTTAAATCACCCCTGCCAGTGTTGTTTGTCTCATCCATGTAAACTGATACATTCTGCTGGGGAGCTGGAGAGTTTGTGCTTTCAAAAACAACAGACTTCCTAGCTGGATCACCAGATGAAAATAGAAGAAAGAAAGCCTAAATAAGGAAACTAATACACCCATCACATCTAAAGCCGCGTACACACGGTCGGACTTTTCGTCTACAAAAGTCCAACGGACGCTGACGGACTAAAGCTGGCTGGTAATCCGATCGTGTGTGGGCTTCTCCGGACTTTCAACTGACTTTTTTAGCCTCAAATCCGACGTACTTTAGATTTGAAACATGCTTCAAATCTTTCCGACGGACTCGAGTCCGGTCGAAAAATCCGCTCGTCTGTATGCTAGTCCGACGGACAAAAACCCACGCTAGGGCAGCTATTGGCTACTGGCTATGAACTTCCTTATTTTAGTCCGGTGTACGTCATCACGTAAGAATTCGACGGACTTTTGTGTGATCGTGTGTAGGCAAGTCTGTTCGTTAGAAAGTCCGCCGCAAGTCCGTCGAAAGTCCGCCAAAAGTCCGTCGAAAGTCTGTCGGACCGGCTGTCGGACTTTTGTAGCTGAAAAGTCCGACCGTGTGTACGCGGCATAAGAATTGGTAAGCTGCAAAATAGAAAAGGTTTGCTTTTGAGTTTAACCTCTTCACGCCTTAGCCTATTTCTGACATTTGGCGTTTACAAGTTAAAATCCGTATTTTTTGCTAGAAAATTACTTAAAACCTCCAAACATTATATATATATATATATATATATATATATATATATATATATATATATATATATATATATATATATATATATATATATATATATATATATTTTAGCAGAGAATCTAGAGAATAAAATGGCGATTGTTGCAATATTTTATGTCACACCGTATTTGTGCAGCGCTGTTTAAAACGCAACTTTTTAGGAAAAGGGACACTTTCATGAATTTTTAAAAAACGAAACAGTAAAGTTAGCCCAATTTTTTTTTATAAAATGTGAAAGATGATGTTATGCCGAGTAAATAGATACCAAACATGTCACGCTTTATAATTGCACGCATTCGTGGAATGGCGACAAACTACGGTACCTAAAACTCTCCATAGGTGACGCTTTAATTTTTTTTTTTTTACGGTTACCAGGTTACAGTTACAGAGGAGGTCTATTGCTAGAATTATTGCTCTTGCTCTGACGATCACGGCGATACCTCACATAAACACCATTTACATATGCGGGCGCGACTTCCGTATGCGTTTTCTTTGCTGCGAGAGCTCGCGGGGACGGGGATGCTTTATAAAAAAAAAATTTTTCTTATGTATTTTATTTATTTTTATATTGTTAACCACTTGCCAACCGGCCCATAGCCGAATGACAGCTATAGGGCAGTTGCATAACTCTGGGAGGGCGTACAGTGACGTCCTCCCAGAATACCGCTCTCGCGCGCCCCCTGGGGCGCACACCTGAGAACATCCGTGACCGCCGGGTCCAGAGGACTCGGCGCATCACGGATCACGGTAAATGACCGCTGATAGCGGCTGTTTACTACGTGATCGCTCCGTCAAATGACTAAACATCCCTTGTGACAGTAATAGGTGGTGACAGGTACTCTTTCTGGAGGGATCGGGGGTCTAAAAGACCTCCAATCCCTCCTTTCCACTTCTAAGTATTCAGATTGCCGAAAACAGCGATTCTGAATACTGTATATTTTTTTAAAATTCCACGCCATTGGTAGCCGAGTAAACAGGAAGTGACGTTGTGACGTCGCTTCCATGTATACATTCAGGGGACTGGAACAAAGCCGTTTCTGGCTTTGTGCCAGTCTGTCTCTAGCCGCCGGAAGTGGCAGATCGTGTCTCCCGGTGGGACGGGAGGCTCGGTCAGAGCCGCGGGAGGGGAGGGATGTCCCCTCCCACTCCTCCGGGGTAACAATCGAGCGGCTTTTAGTCGCATCGGTTGTTATCCCTGGAAAGCCGATCGGCCGCTCTTAAAACCAGTACAGGGATGGCGCCTGCAGCTGCGGGCATCATCCCGGTATAACCCCCGAAAGCCAAGGCCGCATATCTGCGTACGCTTGGCGGGAAGGGGTTAATACTGCTTTAAACTCAAAACCAAAAAAATGTAATATATTGCAGCTTACCAATTATTAGATGTGGTGGTGAAAAAAGAGAAAAAGCCTTAAAGAGGAAAACCTAAGCAGTCATCATATCTAAGAATTAGTAAGCTTTGGGTTTGGGTTTTGCAAGTGCCTACTCCTGTTGCATTCTCCATGATATATAATACATTTCAATTTAATAAATAAATGAAATACATTAAAAATTCAGCAGGAAGACTCCCTTGTAATGGCCACAGCGAGTATTTAGAAAATTTGAAATAAAAATTGGTGCTAGCCTAACTAGGCAGATTAAATAAGGTGGTGCTTCTCTTTGATCACTGTGTAGTTGAAACAAAGCTGTACATTTCAAATTTAAGATTATTACCACAGATGCTGCCACCCTGAAAACAACTTGTGATAATCAAGCCATCTGTGACCTCCTACTTGGACATAATAATCACCATTGGCTGTCAAAGATTCTCATTATTGCAGAAAGATTTTCTGCCCTAAAATCTGCAAATAATCACAACCAAGTCCCTCCACAGAACAGTGGTCACTGTAGTGTGAGAAACATGGCAAGCCCTGGAACTTTAGGGATCCAATTAAGCATTGGCAGATGTATTTCTCACCTTACCTTCATCCACGCATGTCTAGACTACAAACCATAATTAGTAGAAATACAAAAGGAAAGCCAACAACAATATGAGTCACAGACTTTTCATTCATATGTTAATGAAGCAAGCTCTTAAAAAAACTTCATCCATCACATCTGTTTGGATGAATGTGAAAAGGATCTGTAATGAATAGAATATATAAAGGTCTTTTATTTGTACTCTATACTATTATTCATATTAGATATTTTAGCACGTAACCTAAGGGTGTTCCATATTTCCATTTTTTGGGGTGTTATTGATACCTAGCAGGTACAGCATTTACACAACATAATACTATGTGCATTACAGTGTGATAGTTAGCATTGATGAAGATTACAATGGTAAAGTGCAAGTGAGAACGGAATGATGGATACAATTACATGAAAAGTTGCTGAGCTCTTTGACCTGCTATAAATGTAACAAAAGAAGCAACAATAAAAACTGCAATCAAAGACTTATGTGTCAAAAGTCTACAGATTCGTGTGCTACCTAGGCAGACTGTTTTGTAAGGGCTGCATAACTAGCACACTGTACATTATGTATAGGATATGTAAGATGATCAATAGCGCCACAGATTATTCTATTATTATGATTATGCTATAGCCAGCAGCACTGATCAGTTTATTCTGACGGCAGGGAAGTCTCAGCTCATAGCAATAGCTCAGCGGGAGGATTTCTCCATCCACCTTAAATGTGTGAATGGGGAAATCATGTATGAGCTGCCTTAGGTGTTTGACATTGTTATAACTTTGTGTCACCAGAACCAGAATCCCATTTACTTTACATTTAAAAAGATAAGCTAGAAATATTAAATATATAAAGTCTTATTGTTTTTGCTCCATAAAAGAAAGGAGCTCAGGTACCATGCTTGATAGAGTGATCCCCACAATCAAACCTTTTCTAACTTGTTTAGAAGTGTTATGCCGCGTACACACGAGCGGACTTTGTGGCAGACTTTGCCCGGCGGACTTTTCGACGGACTTTACGACGGACTTTCTGAATGAACGGACTTGCCTACACACAATCAACCAAAGTCCGACGAATTCGTACGTGATGACGTACGACTGGACTAAAATAAGGAAGTTGATAGCCAGTAGCCAATAGCTGCCCTAGCGTGGCTTTTTGTCCGTCGGACTAGCATACAGACGAGCGGACTTTTCGACCGGATTGGAGTCCGTCCGATAGATTTGAAACATGTTTCAAATTAAAGTCCGGCAAACTTTTGAGAAAAAAAAGTCTGCTGGAGCCCACACACGATCGAATTGTCCGACGGACTCCAGTACGCCGGAAAAGTTTGCCGGAAAGTCCGCTCGTGTGTACGCGGCATTAGGTTTTTCCAGTAGCACAGGTTAGCTCATATTGTCATGTAGGAATGTCTAGAGCCACCTCTAGAACCATACATGAGAACAGGACCACATCTAATATTATCTGATACAATTGCTCATTTCCACATTGCTTTAAATTGGTTGTAAAGGTTCAAGTTTTTTTACTTTCATGCATTGCTTGAAGGTAAAAAACCTTCTGTGTACAGCAGCGCCCCCAGGCCCCCTTAGGCCTCATGCACACTGGACGTCAAAATAACGTTATAAAAACGCCAGTAGCTTTGCAGTGAGTTTTTCAACATTTCTGCAATAGCGTTTTTAGCGTTTATTAGCATTTTTTTAGCGGTTTATAGTGTTATTCTGCATTTTTTCTTTTTTTCAATAGATCAAAAACGTCAAAAAAATGCAGGTAAGCCACATTTTTCAGCGTTTATCAGCGTTTTTTGACATTAGAGCATTTTTACAGCTGAAACCACTCAGAACCCACTAGATTTGGGTTTTTTTAAAAGCCAAAAAACACCCCAGCCAAAAACTGCTAACAGTCTATGTGTGCATGGACACATAAGATAACATGATGGGGAGTTTATTGACTGTAGAAAAAAAATGTCTGAAGCCAAAAACAGCAGCTGTAAAAACGTCCAAAAATGTCTAGTGTGCATAAGGCCTTATATTCACCTGAGCCCAGCTTTGTGCACGAGAGCCTCGGTTCTCTCAGGTCTCTTCCGCCTCACTGGCTGAAACAGCAGCAGTAGCCATTGGCTCCCACTATTGTCAATCACAGCCAGTGAGCCAATGAGGAGAGAGTGGGGCCAAGCCATGCTCCGTGTGTGACACACTGAGCAGCAGCTTGGGAACGAGCCTGCTCGGGTGCCCCAATAGCAAGCTGCTTGCTGTGGGGGCACTCGGCAGGAGGGAAGGGCCTGGAGCGCAGGCGGAGGACCAGAGAAGAGAAGTACCATACCATACAATACCATTAAGATGTCTTCCTCACCATCTAAGGACTTGACAATTTGCTCCCATAGGGACCTTGCTAGAAAATTCTTCTAAAAGCACTGAGTTTTAGTGGCTAATTATATATATATAAAACAAAAACAAAAAAAATTAATAAGAAATGAGCTGCCTAAGTTGAGAATACAGTACCAAATTAATATCACTTGTAATAAACCTAGAGTGAAGGGGGTTGGTTCAAAAATAAATAGACCCTAAAATACACCATGCAGCTACAAGTAGCAAAAAGCAACGAGAAGGCACAAAGATCACCTTTTGCAATATGTGAGAATAGACAGACAATACCATATTTTTTCCATTTACTGCGATTTTAATGTAAAATTTTGATTTTTGGAAGTATAGCATTATCACATATTAAGATGAAAGCTAGCTGGGTATTACTAAAAAAAACTTGTTTGTGATACTGTAATTAGAGTGGAGGGCTCCCTAATGGTAAACTATTTATTTTAAACCCACTGAACATACAGTGGCAAGACACAGTATGTGAACCCCTTCAAATTAACTGTTTTTCTGCAGTGACTTGCCATAAAATGTGATCTTACCCTCACAATGTGCTTAAGCTAACACAAACAATTCTAATTTCACGTGTCATTATTGAACACACTCATTAAATGTTCACAGTGCTGGAGGAATATGTAAGTGAATCTATAGACTAATTACTTCAATGAAAGCTAATTAGTCAGTAGTTTCCACATCTGGAGTACAATTAATGAAATTAATTTGGAGGTGTGGTTTAAAGCTACTTTGATTGATTAAAGACACTCCAATATTTTAAGATTACTGTAATAAGAAGCATCAGCTGATGTGAACCATGCCTTGCAAAAAGTAGACATACGATCAATAGTTGATCTGCATAAGACTGGAAAGTGATACAAAGCAAACTCAAAGTGTTTTGCCATCCATCGGTCAACAGTTAAACAAACTGTCAATAAATAGGGACAGTTTAGTACTGTGGTTTCTCTTCCTAGAAGTGGGCGCCCAGCCAAGATGACTCCCAAGACCCAACACAGAATCCTCAATGGGGTAAAGAAGAACCCACGAGTAACAGCTAAAGGCTTGTAGATATCACTGGAACTGGCAAACATCCTTGTTCATGAGTCTATCATCCATAAGTCTTTGAACAGGCAGGGTGTCCATGTCAGTGAACCATTGAGGAAGCCACTGCTCTATAAAAAAAAAAAATTGCTGCATACCTAAAGTTTGCCAAAGAGCACCTTAGCAAACTGCAACGCTACTGGCAAAATATTTTGAGGACTGATGAAACAAACGTTGAATTGTTCAGGTAGAATACTCAGCACTGTGTATGGCATAAAAAGAGCACAGCTTACCAACATCAAAACATCATCCCAGCAGTGATGTATGGTGGAAGAGGAACATCATGACTTGGGCTTGTTTTGCTGCCTCATGGCCTGGACCACTTGTCATCAATGAGGGGGAAATGAATTCCCAAGTCTACCAAAATATCCTACAGGATAATGTCAGGGTGGCTGTCTGCCAGCTGAGCATTAGTAGAAGTTGAGTGCAGTACAATGACCCTGATGCCACATAAACACGGTCTGACTTTTCGACAACAAAGGTCCAACGGTCTTTCCGACGGACTTTCGACGAACTTTCTAACGACTGGACTTGCCTACACACGATCACACCAAAGTCCGACGGATTCGTACGTGATGACGTAAGACCGGACTAAAATAAGGAAGTTGGTAGCCAATAGCTGCCCTAGCATGGGTTTTTGTCCGTCGGACTAGCATACAGACGAGTGGATTTTTCGGCCGGACTCAAGTCCGTCGGAAAGATTTGAAGCATGTTCCAAATCTAGAGTCCATCAAATTTTCGACCGAAAAAGTCAGCTGAAGTTCCAATGAAGCCCACACACGGTCGAATTGTCCGCCGGACCAGTCCGGTCGAAAAGTCCGCTCATGTGTACAAGGCATAAGAATCTAAGTAAATTCACTACAGACTGAAGCAATTTTTGGAGTGGCCCAGTCAGAGCCCAGACCTTAACCCCATACAGATCCTGTGGAATGACCTCAAGAGAGCTGTTCACACCAGACATCATGCAGATGTGTCTGAGCTGAGGCAATTTTGTAAAAATGAATGGTCAAAAATTTCTCCTGCACATTGTGCATGTCTGATACAGAGAGACTGAAAGTGCTTGGTTGAAGTGATTGCTGCCAAAGAAGGTTCAACCAGCTATGAACTCCAATGGTTCACTTACTTTTTTCCTCCAGCCCTTTGAACGTTTAATGCGTATGTTCAATAAAGACATGAAAATTAGAATGGTTTGTGTGTTACCAGCTTAAGCACATTGTGTTTTTCCATTGTTGTGACTTAGATGAGGCTAAGATCACATTTCACTGCAAATTATAGCAGAAAACCAGTTCATTCCGACGGTTTCACATACTTTTTCTCGTACAATTGTATTAGACATCTTGTGGGAATCAAGCACAAGTGGAGAGGCGCCTCTGGGTGCAGTCGTTTTTTAAAAATCAATTTAAAATCTTCCGGAAGAGCGGCCTCAGAACGAGGCTTGGAACACAGTGGATGGATGGCAGCAGGGGGACGACATCATCAAAAATGGACGCGTTTCATGAGCGTGCGCACTTGGATGCTCTGCAAGTCGCGCTCCTTCCTCAGCAGATAAAACAGTATGAAGGAACTTACATAATTCGGAAGATCCCCGGTCATCGTACACAGCACGGATCTTGTCACAGGACGTAGGAACGTCATCTCCACTTTCTGATACCATGCTTTTCATTTTTATACTACATGTGAGTTGATCTTACGTTGTCTATTAAATTTATTTTTAAAAAACGACTGCACCCATAGGTGCCTCTCCACTTGTGCTTTTTTTCAGCTCTTTGGAATATGGTTTCTTCCCTAAATTGATGGCAGCCTTGTGTGCTTCCTGTGGACGTTTTTTTCCCTCTCCCAATACCACTACATAGCTGATTTGCCTGTGTATGCCAGATGGACTATATTGTCAATTACTAGCAGATTTGTATTGGGACTTTTATGATTTCTGTGTTGATACGCCTATACTTGTGTTCATCTTGTGGGAATCCCATAGCTAAAATTACAATCCAAAAGTAGAAATGGACATGGAGAGACTAATGCAAGGACAAATAGGGTGGTTCTATAAAAGTGGATGTGTTACGCACTGCAACCAATCAGATTCAATCAGCTCTCTTTTTTTTAAATGTCAGTCAAAGTATGAAGGAACTAACCAAATTGGTTGATATAAGTGATTCCTGCACTACTCTTTTGTTGCACCAAGGTTAGGTCTTCACTTTAGTGTAAAAGTTAATCATATGTGTAAGGCCGGCCATACACGGTTCGAATCTCGGCCGGTTCAGCAGGAACCGTTAATGAGCAGGCTGAATGTACCAAGTTGATTGATTATTTATTTATTTATTTCAGGTACTTACATAGCGCCATCAATTTACGCAGCGCTTTACATATACATTGTACATTCACATCAGTCCCTACCCTCAAGGAGCTTACAATCTAATGTCCCTAACTCACATTCATACATACTAGGGACAATGTAGACAGGATCCAATTAACCTACCAGCATGTCTTTGGAGTGTGGGGGGAAACCGGAGTACCCGGAGGAAACCCATGCAGGCACAGGGAGAACATGCAAACTCCATGCAGGTAGTGTCGTGGTTGGGATTCGAACCAGCGACCCTTTTTACTGCTAGGCGAAAGTGCTAACCACTACACCAACTTGGGTATCAACTTGGGTACAACCAGCCTGCCAGATTCTCTTGCGGTTTCCCCTGCCCCTCCCCACTGGGAGAAGACAATGACCTGGCAGGAGGGATTCCCGAATCAACACTCTCTTTGTTGATGGGAGAATTGAGCAAAGTTGAGCAAAGTTCTTTCCTGCAACTGGTGCAGGAAAGAAATGCACTACGTGTATGGCCGGCCTAAGTCCTGGGTTAGCGCCTAGGAAAATGGAAGCTGGCTAACTCTAATGTTAATGCTATCTGCTTTGTAATGTGCTGCAAAACTTAGAATTATGCTTGCTCTAACATTACACTATAGAAAACATGCAAATATAGGGTGTGTATATGGAGATTTGTTTATAGCAGACCTCCCCTTGACTTTTTTCTATGTCAACACATGCACAGCAATCTTAAAGTTAACCTTGCAGCTTTCTAGGATATGTAAATGCACCTTTGCAAGACAGCTTCTGATTTCTCTGCATCAGAAATAAAGCAAGTGGCCAGCCAATGTCTGAGCAGTGCCTCTATAAATAACCCAACAGATGAGTTGAAGGAAGTGTACAGAGGATCGTCTGTCAATATGGCATGGATTTTATAGGCAGTGGCGGCAGGCCAGTTATAACCTTTAGCTGACACAAGCACAGAGCAGGCTTGTATGAACACTTGCAGTATAATACAAAGGCAAACCTAAACTAAATCCTTTAGTTTTAGTTAAAAAGAATCCACTCTTGAATTACAATATTGTCTAAACCAGGGCTTGACAAATTTGCTTTGAATCGTGGAGCCAGCTAAAAAAGTTAGGAGCCAGTTCTTTTAACTAACAAAGCTTTATTTAGCATTATGAAGGCATTCTGGTGATAGAATTATTTCTCTCATTCCAGTGTGCGCGGCGATATGTAACATGTGTATCGCAATCAATGTTTTCATGCGTAGGCCTTGATGTCCAGGGAAATTGTCAACGGGGACCCTGAAGTGACATCATACACGTCACTCCTGGGTCAACAACAAGAAGAGGGGGGAGAGCGGACGTACATCTGCTCTCCTTCCCCCCTCTACCAGGGGGCACCCGCTATGCCAGACCTGGGCCCGCAGATGGGCAAACGGAGCTCGGGATACATAGCGAGGGGCACGTGCTGGGTGTGTGGAAGCATTTGGGCAGCAGCCCAGGCGACAGGACACAATTTCTAGTCGCCATGGCAACCGGACACCTGGGATTTGTCCAGCCCTGGTCTAAACCTGGAATCATAGACAACTATAAAAGACAGTATTGAATCCGTGTATGTATTAACAATTCCCTTCCAGACATCAAACTGACAGTATTGTGTTATGTACAGTGAAATAATCAGAGCTCTACTGTATGGCACGTTTTCACCCTGGGAACTGAAGAGGAAAGTATTTAACCCTAAAAAGGAAATATAAAGACTATCAGCCCCCCCCCCCCTCCAATCCAACAGCATATACTTACCTTTTCGCACACTAGTTGCTGCATTAATCCCCAGGATCCAATGGAAATACCTGTTACTTCTAAGTATAGAGTGACTGGGCTTTGAGACAAGTCTCTGCCAATCAGCACAGTCACACAGAGGTTTCTTAGCCCTGTGTGTAAGAAATTACTTTGGTGATTTGTAGGCTACACAGTGGTTTCTTTTCACTCCCAGTGGCTTCATGAAGCATTAGGTAATTGAAAATAGTTTTAGTATAAATAGTAGTGGAGGTCTGCAGTACCATGAACCTGTTGCTTTCCCCAAGTGCAAGAAAACCCCCAAAAAACCCCCAAAAAACACAGTATTTTCAGCAAGATCTGAACAAATTAATGGGGTGGGCAACTACATGGTAAATGAGGTTTAATGTAGAAAAATGTAAAATAATGCATTTGGGTGGCAAAAATATGACTGCAATCTATACACTGGAGGGGGGGGGGGAGAACCTCTGGGGGAATCTAGGATGGAAAATGACCTGGGGGTCCTAGTAGATGATAGGCTCAGAAATGGCATGCGGCTAACAAAGCAAACAGAATATTGGTATGCATTAAAAAAGGGATAAACTCCAGGAATAAAGCGATAATTCTCCCACTCTACAAGGCTCTGGTCCGGCCTCACCTGGAGTATGATGTCCAGTTCTGGGCACCAGTCCTCAGGAAGGATGTACTGGAAATGGAGCGAGTACAAAGAAGGGCAACAAAGCTAATAAAGGGTCTGGAGGATATTAGTTATGAGGAAAGGTTACGATCACTGAACTTATTCTCTCTGGAGAAGAGACGCTTGAGAGGGAATATGATTTTAATTTATAAATACCGTACTGGTGACCCCACAATAGGAATAAAACTTTTTCGCAGAAGGGTGTTTAACAAGACACGTGGCCACTCATTAAAATTGGAAGAAAAGAGGTTTAACCTTAAACTACGTAGAGGGTTCTTTACTGTAAGAGCGGCAAAGATGTGGAATTCCCTTCCACAGGCGGTGGTCTCAGCGGGGAGCATCGACTATTAGATAAGCAGCTGAATGACCACAACATACAGGGGTATACAATGTAATACTGACATATAATCACACACATAGGTTAGACTTGATGGGCTTGTGTCTTTTTTCAACCTCACCTACTATGTAACTACTATGTAACTATGAAATTTTAGTTTGTACATTATTGAATGATGGAGATCAGCAGAGCTTCACTACCTTCACTAAGCTCTGAGGAAAATCAGTGCAACTGTACTTACAAAGAGCTCAGTCTAGTCGTCTTTAGAGAATCAACCCCAAGATCAGTGAAAAGTTAAAGCAGAACTCCACCTAAAAGGGCAAGTTCCACTTTAAGTCCTCCTCCCCTGCCACATTTGGCAGGTAATTTTTTTGGGGGGCTAGCAGGTACCTAGTTTTGACAGGTATCTGCTCCCACTTCCACTTGGATCACTTAGGTGACTCTGCCCCTCCCTCCCCAAAGTCTTCTAGGACACATCACAGGTCCCAGAAGGCTGCGGGACCATTCACTTAGGAAAGAACGGCTCACACATGGGCAGTGGGCAGCTGGTTGTAAATCCGAAAGCAGCATAGCCAGCTGCCCAGTTAGGATGCCTGCGCCAGGAACCCTGGACAGGTAAATATCCTTTTATTCAAAGTCAGCATCTACAGGGTTTGTAGCTGCTGACTTTTATTTTTTTTTCCCAGAGTGAACCTCCTCTTTAAATGATTACTGATAAGTTGACAAGAATTAGCGTTTAATAATTTTGCTATATGCCTCATTGATCTAGTTTAATTTTTTTTTTAATTAAAAGTCAAATAGTACATGTGTTCAATCACCACCAAGCTAAAGGATATCAGAATTAAAGCAACTATAGGACTGAATTCCAGCAACTAACTTAATGTGTGTACACACCATGTGAAGCTTCAAATTGACCGTTCAAGTCACTTCACCATAATCCTCAGATGAAATTCTATCCATCTTTAAGTCTCTGAGTTCTAAAGCTAACAAATACTGTTACAGAAACTGCAGACCACAGGCTCTGTGATACAGAAAGCTCAGCAAGTTTATACCCCACTGCAACTTTCACTATCAGGAAAATAATCTTTTTTCTGTTCTTGGTATTTCAGATTTCTGCTTGCACTGTTATCTTTGAATCATTCAGCAACACTAGACTTCCTTATATATTAATGCAAAGATGTTAAAATAATTTAAAGTGTATTTACACTAATGCAACCAAATGTAACAACGACTTTATCAAAAGCGCACCATGGCTGCCTTGCACATGTGTGAAATGGTGTTCCATTGAATAGTGCCCTACGTCGAAAAGTGTCCGCGCATGCGCAGCACGGAAGGGCACTCCAGCTGATTTCCTGATCAGCTGGCATGACATCACCATAGTGCATGCGCACATCATAGGGGGCATTTTTTGACGGGAGATACCATTTGACAGGCACAATTGAAAGTTATGCAAACAGAGGAGGGAAACCGTAGTTGTCAGATTGTGCCTCGCTGATGCGGGGCAGGTTTACAGTGTGCTCAAGGTCGGGTTTTGTCTGTTTCAGGGCAGGTTTGGTGTGTTGAACGGCGGGTTTTGCCTGTGTCTAATGACAGGTTGCAATACAGACAAAACCCACCCTTCAACACAGCCACACTGGGTTTTGATTGTTTTATATTCATGATGGGTATATACAGTTTATTGAAACCAATAAAAGCAATGTGTGTCACCAACACAGCTCAACACTGTAAACAACTAGTTTATAGCTCTCTAAAGAGACCCCTAACTAATGCATGCAAGATTAAAATGGATTTTATCCTTATAGTAGATGAGCAAGTTAATTAAATTATGCCAAGCTTTCCTTCAGTCACAACGTCTAATCTGGTCAGCATGGCAAATCTAGGATAATGTTTAGTGGTATTTGCCAACTACCTGCTCTTATAACATTGTAATAAACTGGTGTACGACTTCTTTATTCTCATAAGTATGAGGGAATTTAACAGCACCTACACATTATTTTCTTTGACTTGCCTTCAATTTGCTCATCAAATTTATTCCGTCCAGAAAGATTATTATGCTTTCTGACAGCTTACCTATACCATAACAGCAGTATGCAGCCTATGGACCCACTAAGGAAGCTGCTATGGAACTACTATGGAATTCTCAGCATACACTGTAAACCAAGTTCAGCTCTCATATAGTGATGACACATGCAGCACTGCTGGAACTGTTAAGAGCGACCATATAAGTACCGGTAATCACCACTTATAATAATTGGGCTATCTCTGACTTTCTAGAAGCGATTATGGACAAGACACTTTCTACCACACTGGGGGATTTCCAAATTTTTTAGAGAATCTCCCTTTAAACATATCCAGTCTACTGCAGGAAAGAGGCAAGATCAAAGTACTGTTCACACACTGCTGTCACCATTGGGTGCGAATATTAGAGGGTGCCAATCCAGCAAATACTCGACCATTTTTCTGAAAAGATATCTACTTGTCTGCAGTAACCCTAAACATACAACCCAAGTGCTTGTCATTTTTAGAGTCTTGTATGCTTGAAACACCCCAGTAGCTAGTAGGAAAAAACGCCAGCGATGATGTCAAACTGACCAAATGTTTAACCAAAAGATTCCTAAAGTCCAGCGCTAGGGAGTATTCATGTGATGTGAAATGGCAGTATTCAGTCCCGAAAGTTCCAATGATGGTAACTGTGCCACAGTTTGTATATAAACATAGGAGAATTGATTAAAAATAGAAACAAACAGCTAGTTCATGTTACAAGGATGATTAAAATGAGACAGCCCATGTGGAAATAATTAGATGCTCTCATGTATCACAGACATCCCTGCTGTGTCCTGAGATCAGGTCCTGTGCTGTGGTGAAAAGAAGAGACTCTCCGCCCAAGTTGCCCAAGGGTGCAAGTCCCTAAGCATTGATCCAGGGAATATCCCAGGGAATATAACATTTTGGTCTGTTAAATATAACATTAAAAAGGCATTTTTTTTTTTTATCTGTGCAATAAGTGCCAAAAATACTGGTTGATTGTAAGGAGCCTGATTAGCCCAATCAGTTCTTATCTAGATTTAGACATCAAATACTGCTCATGTTGTGGAAATGGAAGGAAGATGTGTGATTTAATAGTGTAGAAAAAGAAAACTGGGCAGCACTGACACCACCCAGTCCACAAAAATGCTGTGCTATGGCACCCCCCACAACAGGACTCAGGAGCAGAGTGCATACTTTTTTGCACATGCAGGGTTGTTAAAGGGATAAAACAGGAATGAAATGGGATGGAGAAAATGAATTGGTTTGCAGAGATCTACTGTATAGATTTTTTTCTGTCCTGAAAACCGAGTCCAGCTGGTACCACAAAGGCCAGTAAAACTTTACGCTTCCCTAGTGAGATGTCCATGGCAGAGACTGTGTCCTGGAGCTCCACAGAGCTGTCATTATGTGAGGCAAAACCAAGCAAGAATATGAAAGTTGATGAATTTTTGGGGAATCACATATTGTTTATTTGAAGGATAAAATCATTATTCCAGGAGGTTTAAGACAAGGTTCTGATTTGGGGAGATTACTTTTATCTCCATGGGGTGGTTACAGAACTGTCTTCAGTTCTTTAGAACAGTACCCAATACTCTATTTGTGTATTGCTTTGTATTGTCTGGTAAAAGGTGGAGAGACCTGAGGGGGGTAGACATTCTACAAGATTGTTCTGGAACTCTCAGTGGGTTCCAACACCCGGCTGGCTCTGCCTTACTTGCGGAGTGGTCTGGAGTAGCTTCAACGTTTGCCTGGCTCAGGTCCTATCCTAACCTATAAACACTGTACAGAACATAATATGTAAAGATCATGTTACTGTATTGAGGATGTTGCTTTATGTCTTATTTGTACCACATGACAAGTAAGGAAACCAAGGGAAGAATAGAAGACAGAGGAAGGTGTTCCTTCTAATTACAGTGATCCTGACCATCCTTAATGACAGCACTAGACAAATGAGCAGTACATCTCACTAATGCCTCCTACACACGATCAGATTTTCAGACAACCGTTCATCCGTTTTTTATTGCATGCTAGTCTCATGTCAAAAGTGAGGAGGTTACTCACCATACCAAAATTCTTGTATGACAGTATACAACTTCAGAAGTGAAGTAATGTGTTGAATAGTTTTGTATGTATTCTTACGTTTCTGAGCATGCGTAGTTTTGCTCTTACAATTTTTTTCGTAACAAAATACCGTACTGATTATAAGAAAACCAGACGTTGTGTTCACATCCAACAAAAAGTTTATAGTTTGCACATATTTGTTGGACGAAAAACCAGAATCGGCTGTCGAAAACACCATACTAACGATCCGAAAATCGGCAGATTGTTCGTCGGACGAAATTTTACTTCCGATTTTCGTATCATGTGTACGGGCCTTTAGACTCCATTCACATCTAGTTTTTTTTGGGCGTTTTTCGGCCCTAAACCTCAGCTCTAAAAGCACCCAACAAGACAAACCCTATTCATTTCAATGGCCCCTGTTCACATCTGAGCATTCTGTCGCCTATAGCAAAACGCCCGTCGTTCAAAAAAGTACATGAGCTTCTTTTTTGGCAGAATATAGGCGTTTTACTTCTTTTACATTGGTGACCCTTTGAACTTCAAAACGCCTGTGCAAAAACGCCTGAAAAACGCCTGTAAAATAGCAATGGCTAGATGTGAATAGAGCCTAAAAGTGATGGTGTGTATCTGGGACTATCTTTACAGCAATCTACTTAGTAAATAAATTGCAATACAGGCACATATAAATGCCATATTCAATAGGTTAGTTTTAGTAGAAGATTTTGTAATTACATAACACAGGCAGATATAAAAAAAAGTAGCAATGACTGTAGTTATGTATACATTATAAACATATACTCATATATTCTTAATGCCTTGATACAATCCTCTTGTAACCCACTAAATAGCAACGCTGCCAATAGGAGAGGGAAGGTCAGCACAAGGAGCCAATCAAGTTTTGCTCCTTACACATGTGCTGACAGTACAAACACTGGGAAGGAAAGAGAACAGACTGAACAAAAGGGATGACCTCATCAGCATCCCACCACACCTATAGGAAACCCTCAAGTGAATTTCTCGTATAACTACTCCAGCATTCTGCCCATGCATTATATATAGACCTGTCTACATAAAAATACATTGTTACATCACATAAGTTACATTCTGTCACATCACATACATCAAACCATGCAGCAATTTCATTTGTGGAGTAATCATGAACAAAGCCTAGCCGATAACTTGCTGCATATAGTATGAAATCTACTGCTGGATGTATATATAACTAAGGCCTTGAAACTGCATTCTACTCCTTCTATAAAAAGTACGTGTAACACAGTCAGGAGATCCTTCCAGGGTCACCACCTGTTATAATGCACCTATTCTATTTTAAAGTGCTATGACAAGCTACAGGTAAGTCCTCTCTCAAGGAACAGCTGTTGGCTATGTCTACTAAGCTAACTAAACTAGCTTCCACCTATACAGATAAGAAGTTTATTGTCTCAGTGTTTGATAGCATTCTTTTTATATATAAATATCGCCTTCTCACCACTTGATTTAACCCTGTAATGCTGCACTACCGTGTCACAGTCCTGGCCACATTGAACTCAATGGACGAGTTTGACAAGCAGTGCCACAAAGCAAAGCATTGTGGCTGCAGCATGTGTACAGGCCTTTTCAGTTTTATTGTGACAATTCAGGTGGGCTGTCATAGGGCAGTAAAACTGTGGCTCAGCCATCTAAAAGAGCCCTAATACACAGATTTTATGACTTTATTTTGATTCTATATTGAGTGTATTTATTTCATTTATCAATATTTGATGTTGATTTGTTTTTTATTCTATTGAATATTACAGCTACTTTGCAAAAGGTTTGCCTGCAGTGTGCCCTTAAAACATATATAAATCCAAAAACAAATACATAATATATTGCAGTTTGCCAATCCCTAAATGTAGTGGTTTTATTAGTTTTATTTTTAAAAATGTTCCCATTATTTTCTACTGATGTTGAGTGTAGGGCAAATGAGTATACAAGTGTGAACAGGAACAATTGGAGAGAATGGGATTCTGCGTAGTTATGATCGGATTTTCTGCAGACAAAACCTCAGACTTTTGTCTGAAGGCTTGTGCCTGGATTTTGTCTTGCATACAAATGGCAAATAATTGTTGGCCTACAAACACGAACATAGTGACATACTACGTGGTTTTTCAGCTTTAGTGCCACCCTTTGGGCTCTTTCTACTAATTTCGTGTTAGTAGAAGTTTGCTGAGTGTTGATTTGTGTTTTTCATTTTGCTCTTTTCATTTTGCGCTTTTCAGTTAGTTTCTGAATGACCGTTCGTCAACCAGCCATGCTGTGGAATCGGAGATAACGTGTTATTTATTATAGGCCTTGGAGTTATTGCTTTGACCCAAGTCCAGACCAGGAACAGGAGGAGGAGGAGTTCTTGGACCAAAAATTGGTTGCTTTATTAATCAAGACCAATTATGTAATATGCCTTTGCTGCGGGAGCTCCAGGAGAATAATCCGGATGATTTTCGGAATTATCTCCTGATGACGGACCCCTGCTTTCACCAACTCTTGGCATTGTTGACCCCCTATATTAAGAAGTGGGACACATGCATGTGGCTTTTATTTTATTTTTTGGTTGAATAATAATGATTTGATTTGGTATATTTTTGGATGCATAGAATGCACTTTTTGGTTAAGTTCTATTGGCAGATAGCATGTCTAATTTTATTTGTTTTCTTTTTTTAATGCACAATAAAAAAAATGTGTAGAATAATACTTGGCTATGTGTTTTACTTCAAATGACAGTTTGGTAGTAGGCAGTTACATTTAAAAAAATACAATGTAAAATTAACAAGGGACACCAACATAGTTGTATCTTTGATCTTAAAAACTACGGGATAATGGTGTTGTGGTAACTTGCCCAAAAAAAAAAAAAAAGCATAATAATATTATTCTTAAGATCACTAGAAAATAAAATTAAAATACGTTTGGCAGAACTCCATCAGTATCACCAGCAAAGCAGCTCCATTATTATCCCATTAAAGAAGAAGAGAATCGTGCGCTGCGCTTCGAGATTTCATAATTTGCCACACCACGAATGTTAATTCAGTATTACTAAAGCTAGTTTACAAGACCGACCGCTTCTGGCTCGTCCTTGCTTCCGAGCATGCGTGTTTGTACTTTGGACTTTTGTCCGACGGACTTGTGTACACACGCTCAGAAAATTCGACAACAGACATTTGTCCGCGGAAAATTTTAAAGCCTGACATAAAACATTTGTCCACAGATAATCCGAGAACAATTGCTCGATGGAGCGTACAAACAGTCGGATTTTCCTGCCAACAGCCTGTCATCACACATTTCCCGTCGATAAATCCGATCGTGTGTACGCGGCTTAAGGCATAGGGAAATGAGCATATAAATGCTCAAGTGTGAATGGGGGCTTAAAGTGCAAGTCCACCCTAAAACTAAAATCCCCGCATCTACAGACATCCACGATTTAACACTAACCTATGTAACCATGTAAAGAAGAAATCAGTATACATACCTTTTTATACAGCCGATACATTCCGATCTCTAGCAGCGGAAGCTCTGCAGAGGACACAGATGATAACAGCTGTGAAATGAATGCAGTGTAAATCACATGCGATGTCCATGCGATGCAAATTCAGCCATACAAAAAGTATGGCTAAATTTGCATCGCATTCAGACCAAACTCGCACAGGACCTTTTTTTTGGGTCCGCAGCAGAATCGGATCGCATGGGTGTTCACACCCATGCGATCCGATTCCTGTCCAAATTTGCGGATCGCACTGTGATATGCGAACTGATTTGGGGGGGGTGTATTATCTTATAATGGACACTCCCAGCAGTTCGCATAGGGCAGTGTGAACTGCCGTTGGGAGACATGCGATGCGGGAACTGGCAGTGAATTTGCAGGGTTCCCGCATCACAGCAGTGTGAACCAGACCTTAGGTCTCATGCACGCAGGACGTTTTTGATGCTGTTTTTAGGGGCATATGGTGGGGTGTTTTTCTGCCTTTAAATGCCCCTGCATGTTAGCCTATGTGTCCACGGATGCATAGGTGTTTAAGCCTGGTACACACTAATCTGCGTACACACGGTCGGAATTTCCGACAACAAGTGTTGGATGTGAGCTTGTTGTCGGAAATTCCGCCCGTGTGAAGGCTCCATCGGACATTTGCTGTCGGAATTTCTGACAACAGATGGTTGAGAGCTGAATCTCAAATTTTCCGACAACAAAATCCGTTCTCGGAAATTCCGATCATGTGTGCACAATTCCGACGCACAAAGTTCCATGCATGCTCTGAATCAAGCAGAAGAGCCGCACTGGCTACTGAACTTCATTTTTCTCAGCTCATCGTACGAGTTGTACGTCACCGCGTTCTTGGCGTTCGGAATTTCCGACAACATTTGTGCAACCGTGTGTATGCAAGACAAGTTTGAGCCAACATCCGTCAGAAATAAATCCACGGTTTTGTCGGAATGTCCGATCGTGTGTACGCGGCATAATAGTTTTTTTTTTCGTTCAACCCAGCAGTTTGAATGAAAGTAAAAACTGACAGCTCCGGTCCGAGCCGCTGTATTAACGATCTGATGTCACTACAGCAATCTCCCCTGCTGAGCTGTTGTGTTCTGACAGGGGGACGGCACCCCTACCAGAACACTCCGATAAGCGCTCTCAGCTGAATGACGGCGTCCCATGACAGCGCCCGCTGTGGGGCGCTCTGTGATCACAGTGTCCAGAGGACACTGCTGATCACAGATTGAGGTAAAGAGCCAATCAGTGGCTCTTTACCAGTGCCCATCAGTGCCGCCTATCAGTGCCCATCATCAGTGCCACCTATCAGTGCCTCCTCATCAGTGCCCACCAGTGCTGCCTCATCAGCATCCATCAGTGCAGCCTTATCAGTGCACATCAGTGCAGCCACATCAGAGCACATCAATGAAGGAGAAAAATGACCTGTTTGCAAAGATTTTATAATAAACTATGAAAACTTTTTTTTTTTTTTTTTTAAATGTTCGGTCTTTATTCGTTTATTTAGCAAAAAATAAAAAAAACCCAGTGGTGCTTAAATACCACCAAAAGAAAGCTTTATTTGTGTGAAAAAAATGATAAAAATTTGGTTTGGGTACAGTGTAGCATGACCATGCAATTGTCATTCAAAGTGCGATAGCGCTAAAAGCTGGAAATTTGCCTGGGCAAGAGGGGGGTAAAAGTTCCCAGTATACAAGTGGTTAAAGGAGATGTATGGCCAAAGTTTTTTTGGCCATACTTCTATGGATTACAGGAGTGCAGTTCATTTGGCCCGCTGTCGGCTGACATTACTCAGCTGGTCAAGGTTTAGGAAAGCTTCCGACCATATGGTCGGGATACACTCAGAAGCCTGCAATCCGCTGAGAGCCTAAGCAGGTCCCTTCCACCTCCTCCACAGCCCAGCACTCCAGAAAGCGCTGAAGGGGAGAGCAGAGAGCCACTGAGTGACAATCAGCAGCTCTCTGCTCGAGTTGAGGGGAGAACTGAGCGATCAGCTGTATTTGATCGCTCATATCTCACTACAGAGCTGGGGGGGGGGGGGGACAGCTGCAGCATTGGATAAATCCTAAATGAGTATAATGCCGTGTACACACGAGCAGACTTTTCAGCATCAAAGGTCCGACGGTCTTTCCGACGGAGTTACGACGGACTTTTGAACGACTGGACTTGCACACACATGAACGGACTAAAGTCCTTTGGAAAGTCCGTTGGACTGAACGTGATGACGTACGAAGGGACTAGAATAAGGAAGTTCATAGCCAGTAGACAATAGCTGCCCTTGCGTCCTTTTTTGTCTGTCGGACTAGCATACAGATGAATGGATTTTTCTACCGGACTCGAGTCAGTCGGAAAAATCTAAAGTCCGTCTGATTTTTGACAGAAAAAGTCAGCTGAAGGTCCAATGAAGCCCACACACGGTCGGATTGTCCGACGGATTCGTTCAGTCGGACCAGTCCGGTCGAAAAGTCCGCCTGTGTGTACGCGAATTAAGGCCCCTTTTACATGGGGCACATCCCTTTTGACAGACTCCACTTGCTCAGCAGGGACTGATCAGTTGATCTCCGCTGAGCTGACAGATGACAGGTCCGTTTTTGCTCACTGTGCAGAGACGGACCTGTCGGAGTCCCGCTCTCTTCTATGGGGAGATCAGATGAAAACGGACCACCTGTCCATTTTCATCCGCAAAATAGAACCACCATCTGTCTTGATTTGGTGGACCGAATTGGATATCGGTGGATGTCAATGGATGTGTCACCGCTGACATCCGTCACTCCACAGAGGTGAATGGAGCGTCTGATCAGGTCCGCCTGAAAAACTGAAAGACGGAACCTGATCGGACACCATGCGAGAAAGTGCCCTAAATGTTTGTTCTTCTTTAAATCCCAAACTTCTTTTTTAAACGCAATGATGCACAAACAAAAACAGTTGTTGGTTCCCAAGGAACACACAATCAACTGTTGATCAGGTGCGCGCTGGCCGCAGTATCTCCATCCAAATCATATATTTCGGCGTGTTTGCCCATTTTGTTGCAGTCCATGGAAAAAAACGAAAGACACAGTGAACCTGAAGTGGGTGTAGGCTGGTGTTTAATCATCGCTGGTGTTTTAGCAGAGGTCCCCCTGCTGTGCAGTGCGTGCGGACAGACACCAGGCCAGGATGGGAGGATGGGGTGAAGGCCACAGATGATGCTGAGGAAAGTGCTGGAGAATCAGTAAACCTTTTACAAGGCATTCCACGCCCAGATCAAAAACAATGGGTGTCTTCTATTCCATATACAAGGTTTATTCAATAAAAGTGGCCATTGAAATGTGATCCATTGTGAGGGCAGCATGCATAGCTATGCACTCTGTATTCAATGTTTAATACTACCTAATGTATTAGAAATAGACACCTGATCTCATTTTGTAGAAGTATAGGATGGGGTGGGGGTGTCTCTGTATGATGGGGATTAGGGTAAGTGATAGGTAAGAGCAGACATGATGCTAAGCATCCCTCACCCTCCTCTGACCCACGCCCATAGTGTCCCAGCATCCCCCAATCCATCCCTCCATCCCTCTATCACAATGCACATGATGCTGTGAGGAGGAATGGTGTCTATTGTCCCCACAGGCCAGCCTCGCCCGCTCTATACAGCAGCCAGCATCTCCTCAGCAATGAATGAAGAACGCCTCGCCTATTGCCGAGCTCACACCTCACCGTACAGGGCGGAGGGCGCTCTGACAACTTTCTAATTCTCCATAGGTGGGAATGGGGGAAAAAAACACTTACTTTTTGAGTATCCATAGCCAGGCCCCGGAGCCCTCCGCAAGCTTTTGTAGAATAGAAGATAAAGAAGAAATGACTAGGGCTGATGAGACAGCAGCCTCAGCTCCTCCTCCTCCTCCTCCTGATCTGCTCGGCGGCGGCTGCTGCTGCTGCTGCAGAGAGCTCACAGTGCAGTAGTACCACAGAAAGCAGGACGACCAAAGAGATGACTGGGAGGGCGGGGAGCAGAGCGGCTTCTCACTGGACCATAGAGTGGGGGAGACAAGCCGGAGCGTGACGTTAAAGCCCTGGCTGAAGCTAAAGGAAGACATTTTTGTTGAGGGCACTGTTTGCCCTGCAAATATTGATAGTGTGAAACTGTGATGGTATGACTTACATACAGCCTTGTTTCTGCATTCTTTAGCAACACTGGTTTACAGGGATAGTTCTGTATTGTTGACTTGTGTGTTCCTTAAAGGGGTTGTAAACACTCATGTTTTTTCACCTTAAAGCGGAGGTCCACCCTAAAAATACACTTTACATTAATAGCTTCCTTTTAATGTACTAAAATTCATTTAGTTAAAAAAAAAAAATTACTTGCCTGTAAGACCCCATTGCTTAGGCAGATTTCCTAATCTGCCTACTTCCTATTCCATGGTGGTCCTACTTCTGTTCCTGACTCGCCTGGACTCCTGTGGGCATTACTGTGAGTTCTGTGGGCATTACTGTGTTTAAAAATCGTGTTATTTCCATACAGAAAATGACGCGATTTACTCTTATCTTAGTTATCATAACTACGGGGCGGGACCTGCCTCCATTGTCGACCGTTGTTATGGCAACTATACAAACTAACGGCGCAAGATAGAGAGATGCATGCTGGTTACCCAGCATGCACCTCTCTCATCGAAAATTAGGAAGAACAATTAACTGGGCTTCACATGCCAATAGACAAGATGGAAACGGCCACAAGATCGCTCAGACAATATTCTGTAAGTTTATTAATTGAATACTGAACAGATCAGCATCTAATGATATTTATTAATGAACCTATATTATAATAATATTAAGTAGGTAAAAAAAAAAAGGTATGGCCGGAACACCGCTTTAAAGCGGAGTTCCACACAAATTTTTAACTTTTCAGTAAATGCATTTTTGCAGCATAATCATTGTGAAATGGATTTTTTTTTTCTGACAGGTTACCTAGATATTCCAGTTTCCAATCCAGCTTCCTGTCTCTGCCACCCGCGGATATGTCTGTCCTACTCTGGCGGCGCACTGTCTCCTGGGAGGTATGCGTCATAATTCTCAGGAGTCAGTGTGGATGGCCGCCGCTCATTATCACGGTATTCCAAAACCGGAAGTGACACAATGATGCCAGTCTTCCGTCTGTTGTTCATTTTGTTCATCTTTGTTGCCATCACAATGGGCGTCGTCATCGGAAGTGCCCACCCATTGTGATGGCAATGAAGATAAACAAAATCAACAACAGACGGAAGATTGGCGTCATCGCGTCACTTGCGGTTTTGGAATACCGCAATAACGAGCGAAGGCCACATCAGAACTGTATGGCAATACAAAGTGCGCATGCGCGAGAATGGAACGGTGCATGCTGGTCGCTCAGCTGCACCGTAACCCGGAAAATAGTGCTTGTGGGCTTCACATGCCCACAAGCAATATGGAACATGCCAGAGATAGAATAATCTAAGAAATCGTATGATCAAAATCGGCAATAGAGCGGTGTTCGATCCCCAAATCGTGAGTCATAGAAATAATAGTATTTAAAGCAATATATTCGTCCAAAAAAAAATTATATAGTTGTAACTCCGCTTTAATGCATCCTATGCATTAAAGCATAGCTCCCAACTGTCCCCGATTTCAAGGGACTGTCCCTGATTTGGAGCAATGTCCCTATGTCCCTCTTCCCCCCTCATTTGTCCCTCATTTTGGTCTGATCCATATAGTTGTATGTAAAATGCACTTTTTATCCTTCAAAAAGTGTTTCCCAGCACTAAACCTTTCATCCAAATTCTAAATTGCTGCATTTGTAAATTTTTAAAGCCAATATAAAGGAATAGTAGTGGTAAAAAAAAACTCTTGTGGATTTAATTAACCTTTTTTTTGGGTAATTCTCCTTTAAGGGGGTGTGGCAGGGGGCATGTCCTATGCGTACATACGTTTGTTAATAGGTGTCCCTCATTCTCATCTCAAAATGTTGGGAGGTATGGTTGGTTAAAGTGGTGTTCCACCCGGAAAAACATTTTTTTTAAAAGTCAGCAGCTACAAACACTGTTGCTGCTGACTTTTAATAAGGACACTTACCTGTCCATTGAGCCCCCGATGTTGGCCCCCCGAGGCAGCCGCCACCATTTTAACTAAGGGAAACCGGCATATATATATATAAACTGTGATTCTGTACTTGCCAAATATGCTGCAGAAATCTCCCTCCACTGAGTCTAGCTGCAATCATTTTCACTGTGGGCAGATGAAGCTGTTGCCTGTTCACTTCCTGGATTTACACAGAGGCACGCTTCCAGCTCTGCAGCTTTCATTGGCCCTCTTATGACTCATCCCCCTCCTTTCCCGGCAAAAAGCGAGCTGTGCATGATGTCATAAGCCTAGGCTTTTCAATAAACAGCGGGCTGTAAAATGTATTTACTGGCAGAAAAAAAATGTTTTACTATCCAAAGTTAAAACAACAAGGGCAGAAGATTTAATAGATGGAAAGATGTAAATATTACTGAAGATCTGCTTTAAAGAGGAGCTCCAGTCTGTAAAAAATAAAAATAAAAAAAAGTTAGGAGCTACAAATACTGTAGCTGCTGACGTTTAATATAAGGACACTTACCTGTCCAGGGATCCTGTGATGTTGGCACCCGTAGCCGATTCGTCAATGGGCTTTCGGGTGCAGGCACCAGCATCTGTAGTAAGGGAAACAGGAAGTGAAGCCCTGCGGCTTCGCAGCCTATTTCCTACTGCTCATGCGCGAGTCGCGCTGTGCTTTCTGAATGGTCCCGGCATCTTCTGGGACCTGTGTGTGCGGGGGTAAGGAGGAGGGGTCGTGATCTTACTAGGAAGTGGGAGCGGATACCTGTCAAAACCAGGCACCCGCTCCCCCCCAAAAAGTGCCAAATGTGGTAGTGGAGGGGGGGGGGATGCGAACAAGCGGAGCTTACCCTTTTGGGTGTAGCTCTGCTTTATAATGTACTAAATCCAGGAGTCTGCATTCACTAGATCTAGTCTCCTACCGTACACAGAACATGGAAATGCAATTATTTTAGTAAATATAAACTGCTAAATACCTTTTCTCATCAGCAGTAAGAACAGTCTTGTGACTTCTATCAGTGTCTGGTTAAAGCTTGTAGGAGGAAAAAAAACAAAACTCTCTAGCAATACGCACCAAACTGAGCATGTGCATCTTGGACTTTAGTTCTGCTTAATTTTATGTTCAATCAGGCCACATTCACGCAGAGCTTAAAAAACGCTGCTTATATAGGTGTTTAGTGTTTTTTTTTACTTTTTTATGCCTGTAAAAGCACCTCTATTTTATTGAGGAGGAACATTTACAAGCAGAAAAAAAACACTCCAAAGATGGGCTCTGACATATAAACGCATGCAAATGTGCATAAATATACTGTATTCCAATGGCCAGAATAAATTAGCTACTTCCTGCCCACACAACCACTGTATATATAAGGCCAGGCAGGACAAGCGCCTTTCTAGGAGGACATACCCATATGGCCTACCTATTTGGGCGCTCATGCATGACCTCTGGGCCACATAGCCAACTGTCACAGAAGATCACAGATCGGGGTACAGGGCAAGTTGTGATGCCTGTGAAGTCTCTCCTCTCACAGCAACTGGAGAGTGTGAAAAAGGGAAAAAAATAAATAAATAACAGTGATCTGACGCTGATCACTAGAGCAGTGCTGTATCTAGATGATGACAATTTACTGCTCTTGGTTAGTGATCATAGACACTGTATGAAATGGTGACAGTGACCTTTTTTTTTACTTTGTCATTTGTTCCTGTAATGTAAAAAAATAAAAAAATATATAAACTAAAAAAAGTTAAATAAGTTATAAAAAATAATTATAATGAAATAATAAAAAGAAAAACAGTTAAAGCCTCATTCACACTTTTGGTACTCTCTGAACAGCGATCCATGTTCAGATCATTATTCAGAGAGCATTAAACAGTTTAACCCCCTAAATGCTGGACTACTGCACCAAAACAGTATGTGTGTGTATGGCTGTGATGCAGTTACAGCAAGGCCCAATTCACTTGAATGGGTTGTACTCAGCTGGCGGTAATGACCGCTGAGTCCAACAGGGGGTATGTGTACACCCCAAGGTACTACCTTCCCAGCTAAAGGGGGAGCAGTTGAAGGACAGTAAAAATACAGCTCAACCACAGGGTTTTTACACACTCACCATACCTGTGCAAGCAGTCACAGTGTACCTGAATGGTGCCACACCAGTCCCATTGTCATAATAAGGCCTTATTCACATGGGGCGTATCAATGCGTACCATGTGTGAGGGCCATGTTTACTCACACAAGGATGTACAGATTTGTCATGCAAGCAGTTGTATTCATGTTCATTGGAACACAGTGGTTGCACGGACACAGGCACTGCTCCCAATTTGACATCTGTGTGGTTGCAAGGCCGAACACAGACAGATTGAGAGCAGAAGCTGTGTCTGTGTAGCCGGTTGGTCCCCTTGATAATGCTGTCTCCAGCGAAACCGATTGGGCATGGCCACAGGACGAGACATCATCACGCATACGATCGGTGATCGGACCGAGTGGTGTTCATGACACAGGAGCACTTGAGATCCCTATATGCTGTGTGGAGATGTGACCCCATGTCACAGGAGCATATGAGCAGTGTATGCCTAATTTTGGTAGGCTTGCTTATTACACACCTGTGCGCTGGCTTCATAAACATCCCAGGAATAGAGGTAAGTGCTCATCCTTAGAGACAGCTCTGCCCGGCAGACAGGAGTTCTGGCCTAGGAGTCAGGAGGGAGCCAATGCAGCATGAAGCTGCAAGCACAGAGGTGCTGAGCGTCAGGTCTGGGGAAGACAGACCAAGGCCTAATTCCGTCTACACACGAGCGGACTTTATGGCAGGCTTTGTCCTGCGGACTTTTCGACGGACTTTACGACGGACTTTCCGAATGAACAGACTTGCCTACACACGATCAACCAAACGTGATGACGTACGACCGGACGAAAACAAGGAAGTTCATAGCCAGTAGCCAATAGCTGCTCTAGCGTCGTTTTATTTTAGCATACAGACGAGCGGGCTTTTCGACTCAAGTCCGTCAGACAGATTTGAAACATGTTTCATTTCTAGGTCCGTCAAACTTTTGAGAAAAAAAAGTCCGCTGGAGCCCACACACGGTCGAATTGTCCGACGGACTCAGGTTCGCCGGACCAAGTATGCCGTAAAGTCCGGTCGTGTGTACGCGGCATAAGGTGTAAGGCCTGAGCAGGAGTGCTGCGTTTTTAGCCAGGAAGGCTGAATGTTGGTTGTTCTGAAGCAGGACTGTAATGCTGAATACCCCTGCAAGGGAATCTCAAGTTTATTTTTGAACTTTCTGTTTCTTTTGAATAAAAATGGGCTGCCATGCCCTTGAAAATGCAGTCGGGACTGACACGATTTCTTCAGTTCGCATGCACCACTAGAGCTTAATCACCCCGGATTGTCACAGCTGTCATACACAAATTTTTCTGTGAGTTTGCACTTTGTTTTTAATAAATGTATGCTGTAAAGGTTTTACACTATGGAGCTCGCTTTCTTCTTCCATGTCTCTTTGATTATGGTGTGAGATCCTGTCTGCTGACATTTATGTGGAGTTCAGGCGGTGTCCTTGTGGTGTCAATCTTGCTGGTGGAGCCATTATCAAGAGGAGTGCACTTTATTTTTGGGATATTTATTTAATGATTTATTGGACTTACTATTATTCCTATATTTATTTTTATTTATTTTGTTCATTTTTTTAGTTTCTGTATGCACTTATATTTTGTCAATATTTTTTTAGATTAGCGCTGCACAATATATATCTATGCCGTTCATTTGGTATCACAAATGTGTGTCAGCTGATTTTAATTATTAACCACAAGCGCAGTAGTGGATTTGTTTTATTTGAAAAAAAATATTTTTATTTTCTTCCAAAAATGTGTGGCAAAGAAATTACATCTTCAAAAGACTCATTATGCCTCTTAGAAAATACCCTGGGGTGTTTGCTTTCCAAAAATGTGGTCATTTTGTGACTGTTTCCACAGTCTTGGAGCCGCCAAAAATGTTACATGAATGTTAAATGATAGTAACATAGTTAGTCAGGTTGAAAAAAGACACAAGTCCATCTAGTTTAACCATTAAATTTTTTTTTAAATCATACAATCCTATACCCACAGTTGATCCAGAGAAAGGTGAACCCCCCCAGTAAAGCATGATTCAATTTGCTACAGCAGGGGAAAAAAATCCTTCCCAATCTCCTGGAGGCAAACAGATATTCCCTGGATCAACTTTACCTATAAATGTTAGTATCCAGTTATATTATATACAATTTTGAAAGAATCCAGAATCCTTTTTTTAAAGCAATCCAAGCTGGCCAGAACCACCTCTTGAGGGAGTCTATTCCATATTTTCACAGCTCTCAGTGTGAAGAAACCGTTCCGTATTTGACGTAAAGCGTTCCCCTTGTCCTCTGTGATGACTTTGAAGTGAATAACTCAACACCAAGTTCACTATATGGACCCCTTATGTATTTGTACATGTTAATTATATCCCCCCTTAATATCATCTTCCCAAGAGAGAATAAATTCAGTTCCTCTAATCTTTCCTCATAGCTGAGCTCCTCCATGCCTCTTACCAAAAATATGTAGAAGAATACTTATCAGTCTAAACTGATGAAGAAATAGTTTGTCTTTGTTTTTTAATTTTGGGATATTTATTATAGCAATAAGTACAAAATATTGTGTTTTTTTCAAAATTGTCATTTTTTTTGTTTAAAGCGTAAAAAATAAAAACTGCAGAGGTGATCAAATACCACCAAAAGAAAGCTCTGTTTGTGGGGAAAAAGGGACATACATTTTGTTTGGGTACGACATCGCAGGCCTTGCAATTGTCAGTTAAAGCGACACAGCGCCGTATCGCAAAAAATGGCCTGGTCAGGAAGGGGGCAAATCCTTCCGGGGCTGAAGTTGTTAAAGAGTCCCTAAAAATCAGAAGCAATGGCTGTGAAATGCCATCTAAGAGAAACAAGGGGAGGGGGAGGCGCCTCTCTAAGTGTAGTATTAAAACAGTATCATTTATTGCACAAGATTAAAAATACTTAAAAGATATAAGTGGGAGTCATAAGTATGTAGTCCTGACAGTTCTATTGCGTCCCACAGGCTCCTCGCACGATCCAGGTAGCTGGGAAAGGTTCTGGTGTGATGTTGTGCTGAATAGCTGTACACACCCGTAGGAGCCTGTGGGACGTAGTAGAACTGCCAGGACTACATACTTATGACGAGCATGACTCCCACTTATATCTTGTACGTTTTTTAATCTTGTGCAATAAATGATACTGTTTTAATACTACACTTAGAGAGGCGCCCCCCCCATTTCTTTTATATGTTTTGCAGAGTTGCTGGACACACTCTGAGGATGGCTGCCTCTTTTTAAATCACCCCCTTACCGTGGTTCAACTTTGTTTTTACCTAAAGACTGACTAATCAAATGTACATTATTACAAACTAAGGGTATTGCCTCCTGGAGCGCCAGATACCCAATCTACCTTCACTTGAAATGCCATCTGGTCCAGGGGCTTTACCCACCTTTATTATGTCTAAATATTTCTGGACCATATCACTTTTGAGCCATTGTGGATCATTTGGGGCATACCCAATACCATCCCAATTATGGACATGAGCTCCCCCATGCTCCTTTGTATACACAGAGCTGAAGAAAGTATTTAATAAATTTGCCCTCTCTTTGTCCCCAGTAACACACTCTAGATTATTTTGTAAAGGGCCTACAGTCGGGTCCATAAATATTGGGACAATGAACTCTGGACCTTTTATCTACTCCTTGTAAATGGGATAATGAGGGAATAACACACACCTGGCCATGGAACAGCTGAGCAGCCAATTGTCCCATTACTTTTGGTCCCTTAAAAAGTGGGAGGCATATATACAAACTGTTGTAATTCCTACACCGTTCACCTGATTTGAATGTAATTACCCTCAAATTAAAGCTGAAAGTCTGCAGTTAAAGAACATCTTGTTCGTTTCATTTCAAATCCATTGTGGTGGTGTATAGAGCCAAAAAGATTAGAATTGTGTTGATGTCCCAATATTTATGGACCTGACTGCACATGCTCAGACCTGACCTTTTTACTATTAATATATTTGAAGAATTTTTGGGAGGTTTGTCCTACTATCTTTTGCAATCTGTCGCTCGTTTTGAATTTTTTGCTTCCTTGATTTGCCTTTTACAGATTCAGTTATATTCTTTTTAACATTTAAATGATGGTAGGGTTCCTTCATTTTTTTTTTTTTTTACCTTTTTTTATTATTTATAGCTTTTTTAACTTTGGCCGTGAGCCACATAGGTTTTATTTTTTGCCTTTTAAATGTATTGCTTATGGGAATATACTTTGCCGTGAGTTGACATACAGTGTTTTTGAAGAGTTCCCATTTCTGTTTTGTGTTTATCAATGCCAATATTCCCTTCCAGGCTGTCTTGGAAAGCAGTCCTCATCCTTGGAAATTGTGCTCTACTAAAGTTAAGTGCATTTATATTTCCAGTATGAGATTGTTGCTTACAGCTAACATTAAATTAAATCATGTTATGGTCACTGCTATACAGATGTTCTTTTATATAAACATTGTTATTGAGCTCCGCATGGTTTGAGATTACCAGATCTAGCATAGCATCTTTCCTAGTTTGTGCCTTAATAAACTGGACCATAAAATTGTCTTGTAATAGGTTTATACATTTTCTCCCTTTAACTGTTCCAGCAGTGCCATTACTCGAGTCAATTTCCAAGTAGTTAAAATCCCCCATTATTATCACTGTCCCAGCCCTTGCAGCCCTTTCTATCTGTGTAAGGAGCTGAGTCTCCACCTCCTCATTAACACTGGGAGGTCTCTAACAAATGCCAATGATAATTTTGTAGTACGCACACCCATGTATAGTAATGCTTTCGACTCCTTACACTCTCCATTAACTAGGTCCTCTTTCACGCTGGCTTTGAGATCACTACTCACATAGAGACAGACACCACCACCCCTTCGTTTTACTCTGTCTTTTCCCGAAAGAGAGCAAAGCCAAGATTATTAATAGCCCAGTCATGTGAAGAATGAAGCCAAGATTCAGCAATGCCAATTAAATCATAGTTCTCCTTGTGCACCAGAGCTTCCAACTCACCTATTTTGCTTGGCAGACTTCTGGTGTTGGTGAACAAACACTTTAATTCATTGTCACATTTTGCACATTTATTTTGCATATTTTTTTATTTTAGTACAAATAGTACCATTTCAATTGGTTGTTTGTAACATGGGAACCTTCATATTACCTGCCATAGCCCTCCCTCATCTTTCCCCATTTCATCCACCAATAGGGGCTGACCCCTGTCTACCCCATTATAATCAAATCCCCCCCCCCCAATCCTAAATATGCCTCCAGCCTTCCCATAAACCTCTCCCCCAGCACAGCAGACCCTCTTCCATTTAGGTGCAAACCATCTTTAGCATATAGGTTGTACCCCTGTGAAAAGTCAGCCCAGTGCTCTAAAAACCCAAATCCCTCCTTCTTACACCAGGTCTTTAGCCATGCATTTAGTTCTCTAATCGCCCCTGTCATGCCTGTGTTGCACATGGCAAAGGCAATATTTCAGAGAATATCACCTTGGAGGTCCTTCCCTTCAACTTGCAGCTTAGTTCTTTAAATTGGTTCTTAAAGAGGTGGGTTTTACTTCCTCTTTATTTCCCTGCAAAGGTAAAGCATAATGGCCTACTATGCATCGCATAGTAGCCCATTATGTGTCACTTACCTGACACTGAAGCCCGTGCTGTCGCCGTTGTCCCCACGAGCAGGGAGCTTCCATCTTCGTCCCTCTTTCGTCCGGGGCCACAAACTCCGGCTCTGTGACTGGCCAGAGTTGCGTGGCATCACTCCCGTCCATGCGCGGGGAGCTGCCAATCACGGCATGACCCCTATTAGAAATGGCACGATGCGCCATAAGCATCGCGGCTCGTCATTTTAGTGAAGATTTAGTAAAGATATTTCAAGCACCTACAGGTAAGTCTTAATATAGGCTTACCTGTAGGTAAAAATGGTTGTACAGGGTGTACAGCCACTTTAAGGAGCCTCAACTTTTCATATATTCTGTCGTTGGTTCCAACGTGGACCAAGACAGCTGGATCATGCCCAGCCCCTCCCAGTGATTTATCAACCCGGTCCACGACATGCCGAACCCTGGCACCAGGGAGACCGCAAACCATTTGGTTGAGGCGATCCTGGCGACAAATTATTCTATCAGTTCTTCTGATTATAGAATCCCCTATTACCACCAACTGTCTAGGCCTACATGCACTACCCTTACCACCCTGCTAGATGGGCCCCTACTAATGTGATAGGCAGTCAGTAGAACATATGTGTAATTTATGCCCCTAGAAAGCCTGAAGGTGCTCATTGAATTTTGGACCTCTCTGTGTGGCTATGCTTTGAAAAAACCTTACACATGTGCTATCTCCACACTTGGGAGAAGTAGCAGAATGTGTTTTGAGGTAAAATTCTAAGTATGCCTACGCTGTATGTTAGAAACATCTTAATTGTCAACTTTGTGTAAAAAAAAAAAAAATCATATGCTTTCCACATTTTCTAAAAACTTTTGGCAAAAAAAATAAATAAATAAAGCTACTTTTGCACCTAGGAAAAACTTTGGGGTGTTTGATCTACAAAATGTGGTCATTTTGTGGGTGTTTCCAATGTCCTGGTGCTCCTGTGCCTCCAAAAATGTGGCAGTCGGGAAATTAGATGCGTAGTTTGTGTCCCTAGAAAGCTTGAAAGCTTTCCTTGGATTTTGGGCTTCTCTATATGTTTAGGCTGTTAAAATGTCTCACACATGTGGTATTTTCATACTCAGGTTAAGGAACAGAATGTTACCTCACACATGTGGTATCCCCACACTCAGGAGAAGTAGCAGAATGTGTTTTGAGGTATAATTCGAGGTATGCCTACACTATGTGTTAGAAACATCTTATTAATTAACTTTGTGTAAAAAAAATACATTTTCACGTGCTTCCACATTTTCCAAAAACTTTTGGCAAAAAAAAAGAAATAAAAATAAAAACAAATTTTGCACCTATAAAAAACACTGGGGTGTTTGATTTACAAAATGTGGTCATTTTGTGGGTGTTTCCAATGTCCTTGTGCCCCTGTGCCTCCAAAAATGTGGCAGTCAGGAAATTAGATGCGTAGTTTGTGTCCCTAGGAAGCCTGAGAGCTTTCCTTGGATTTTGGGCTTCTCTATACTGTATGTTTAGGCTGTTAAAAAGTCTCACACATGTATTATCATACTCAGAGGAAGGAACAGAATGTTCTTCCGGATGTAACTGTAAGTATGCCTATGTTGTGTGTGAGAAATAACTTACTAAAATGGCAACTTTGTAAAAAAAATAATAATTTCCTAATTTTCCAAATAAATTGTGGCAAAAAAGTTGCAACTTCAAAAAATTCACCATGCCTCTTACTAAATACCTTGGACTGTCTACTTTCCAAAAAGGGATTCTTTTGGGGGATATTTGTACTGTCCTGGCATTGTAGGGCCTCATGAAATGAGATACAGTAGGTAGTCAGTATATCAGGATTAATAATATACACTCATAGTGGGTTATTTTTAGCTAAGAAATGTAGCAGAATACTGGCCTTTTTTCTTTTATTCAGCAAAAAATAAGGTAATTAAATACCACCAAAAGAAAACTCTATCTGGCTCAAAAAAATTATAATGAATGGGGCCTTATTCTAGCAGTGTATATGCATAACCCCTCAGTGCCCAATCTCCATGCACAGTAAGCTGTCAATGACCAGCCTCCAGACTATGTTTAGTAGCCGCCATCTGGGTTAAGCACTCGTCTGCATATATCTAATCACAGTGATGATATGTACAGTATTTACTCTATGTTGTGGAAAGCAATGTTGTACTTTACAGTACTAGTTAATGTTATTTTGGATCACTTGCACAAGCTGACTCTTATTTACCAGGAAGGTTAACCTTTATTTTAACCACTTCAATACAGGACATTTATACACCCTTCCTGCCCAGACCAATTTTTAGCTTTCAGCGCTCTCACACTTTGAATGACAATTAGTCATGCTACACTGTACCCAAACAAAATTTTTATAATTTTTTTCTCACAAACAGAGCTTTCTTTTGTTGGTATTTAATCTCCACTGGGTTTTTTATTTTTTGCAATATAAAAAATGAGAAAACATTTTGAAAAAAAAAACACTTTTTTTTAGTTTCTATTGTAAAATTTTGCAAATAAGTAATTTTTCTTCATAAATTTGGGCCAAAATGTATACTGCTACATATCTTTAGTAAAAATAACCCAAATTAGTGTATATTAGTTGGTATCTGTGAAAGTTATAGAGTCTACAAGCTATGGTGCATAGCATTGAAAATTGCTCACACCTGATCACACCCGATGTACTGACGGCCTATCTCATTTCTTGAGACCCTAACAAGCCAGGAAAGTACAAATACCCCCCAAATGACCCCTTTTTGGAAAGCAGACATTCCTAGGTATTTAGTAAGAGGCATGGTGAGTTTTTTGAAGTTGTATTTTTTTCCCACAATTCTTGGGAAAATGAAGAATTTTTTTTTACATAAAATTGTCATAATAACAAGTTATTTCTCTCACACAGCACATGCATACTTGCAATGACACCCCAAAATATATTCTGCTACTCCTCCTGTGTATAGCGATACCACATGTGTGAGACTTTTACACAGCCTGTCCACATACAGAGGTCCAACAACCAAGTAGCACTTCCAGGCGTTCTACGAGCATAAATTGCACATCTCATTTGATGACAACCTATCACATTTTTGAAGGCCCTGGAGCAACAGGTCAATGGAAAGGCCCACAAAATGACCCCATTTTGGAAAGCTAACACCCCAATGTATAATCTATGAGGCATAATGAGTCTTTTGAATGGTTCATTTTTTTCCAGAAGTTTTTGGAAAATGTGGAACAAAAATGAAAATGCATTTTTTATACCAAGTTGTCCATTTTTAAGATATTTCCACCACATAGCATGTACATAGCAAAAATGACACCCCAAAATACATTCTGCTACTCCTTCCGAGTATGCTGATACCACATGTGTGAGACTTTTACACAGCCTGGTCACATACAGAGGCCCAACATTGAAGTAGCACCTTCAGGCGTTCTACAAGCATAAATTACACATCTCATTTCTCAACCACCTATTACACTTTTGAAGACCCTGGAGGAACACCAGGAGAATGGAAACGCCCACAAAATTACCCCATTTTGGAAAGCAAACACCCCAACGTATAATCTATGAGGCATAATGAGTCTTTTGAACGGTTCATTTTTTTCCAGAAGTTTTTGTAAAATGTGGAAAAAAAATGAAAACACATTTTTTTTAAACAAAGTTGTCCATTTATGAGATGTTTCCAACACACAGCATGTACATAGCAAAAATGACACCCCAAAATACATTCTGCTACTCCTCCTAAGTATGGTGATACCACATGTGTGAGACTTTTACACAGCTTGGCCACATACAGAGGCCCAACATTGAAGTAGCACCGTCAGGCGTTCCAGGAGCATAAATTACACACATAAATTCCTGCCAACCTATCACATTGTTGAAGGCCCTTCATATTTCTAACACATAGCATGTACTCTACATACCAATTACAAACCAAAATACATTCTGCTGAGCAAAGGGTAAAGAAAAGATTACCTTGTGGTTTTAGTAGTGCAGTGGTCCACAGAGGACAGCATCGGTCCAGGCAGCAGGCAGGAACATGGACAGCGACAGCAAAACAGGCAGCAGGCAGGATCAGTCAGTACAGGTAGAGATGTTGTCAGCACAGCCAAAGCATTGGTCCAGATAGCAGGCAGGGATGTGGTCAGCAGCAGCAAAAGGATCGTCCATGCAGCAGGCAGGAATACTGTCAATAGTTAGTACATGCAGCAGGCAGAGATATGGTCAGTACAGCCAAAGTATTTGTCCAGGGAGCAGGTAGGACCATCAAGCTTAGGGCATCGGTCAGGAAAGATCGGTCAGGGGATACTTGTTGATAGATCAGGGCAGTGACAATGGCTTCAATAAATTTTAGGAAGGTGTTGGGTGTTTCCGTCGATTTTTGGTAGTTTATGAAACAATTATACATGGCCAAATGAAAAAAGTAAATTGCGACTTTTTTGTACCAGAAGAGGGATTTTCGTGTTGATAGATAGGGCTACAACATTTGATCATTTAAATCCACCCCCCATAAATTTATTGTACTCAAGAATACAGGAAGGCTTTCTGCGAAGTTCCAATGAGGTGTCATCATGGATGGTGGACGTGATGTACACATCTTTCTTATCAATCCACTTCACAGCCAACACTTCCTCGTTCCTCAAGCTTGTCGATTCCCCCCTTTGTAGCCTTGTGGTGACTAGACTCTGTGGAAAGCCCTTTCTGTTTTTCCTTGCTGTACCGCAGGCCAAAGTTTTTTTTAGGTATAGGTGGCGGAAAAGGGGCAAACTGGTATAGTAGTTGTCCATGTAAATGTGATACCCCTTTTGGAGGAGTGGGAATGCCAACTCCCAGACAATTTTTCTGCTTATTCCCATATACGATGGACACTCAGGGGGCAGGAGCTGGGAGTCTTTGCCTTCGTACACGCAGAATGAGTGCACATATTTGGTGGAGCTTTCACAGAGCTTGTTGAACTTCAACCCGTACCTCGCCCTCTTACTGGGGATATATTGCTTGATTCCCAGCCGGCCTGTGAAAGGGACCAGGGATTCGTCCACAGAGATGTTCTTGTCAGGGATATAAAGTTCGGCAAACCTCTTGAAGAAAAAATCAATTAGGGGGCAAATTTTATATAATTTATCAAAGTTTGGGTGATTTCGGGGGGGGGGGCATTGTGAGTTATCACTGAAATGCAGGAAGCGCATTATAATTTCATATCGGGACCTGAGCATAACAGAGGAAAAAATTGGCATGTGGCGGATAGGGTTGATAGACTTGATGCACTTCATTTTTTTTTGTAAGCCCCATATTGAGCGTTAGGCCTAAAAACAATTTAAGCTCCACCACTGTTAGGGGTCTCCATTCAAAAGGTCGGGCATAGCTTGAGCTTGGGTTGTTTTCAATAAATTGTTGGGCAAAAAGATTGGTTTGGTCCACGATGCCTTGAACTAATTTGTCAGGGAAAAATAAATTTAAAAAATCAATTTCGGAAAAACCTTCAGTGTGGACCTGCACAGCTGGCTGTGCTGTGAAAGGGGGGATTGTGGCTGACCCTGTGCTAGAAGGCAGCCACAATGGGATTGCCAAGGCATCTGGTAGCTGGGTTTGGGCCCCAATTCTTTGGCTGGCAATTCCCGCACTTGTACTGGGCCTTTCCTCCTGGGGTCTAGCGCTGTTGGCACTGCTGGTAGCTGCCTGTTGTTCAGACCGTTTTCTTTTTGGACGGACTACTTCCTCCTCTGATTCAGATCCTGCTGTGCTGCCTTCAACGGGCTCATATTCTGAACCAGAATCGGAATCAGAACTGTAACTGTGCGATGAGAGCTCCCCGTTGCTCTCATCGGTCAGACTCAGTATTTGGTATGCCACTTCTGGCGTGATTACCTTTCTGGACATAGTGGCTGTATGACGGGTGACACTGATGGGCAGCACTTCAGGGACTTATGGGCTGAATGTCAGGGACTAATGGGCTGCACCTTGGTAGTAATTGGCTGCAGACAGGTACTCTGATGGGCTCACGGGACAAGTACTCTGATGGGCTCACGGAACAGGTACTCTAATGGCCCACGGAACAGGTACTCAGATGGGATGACAAGTAATCTGACAGGATGGATAGACAGGTACTCTGATGAACTCAGACAGGTACTGGTGACAGGTACTCTGATGGGTACTGATGATAGGTACTCTGACGGGTACTGATGACAGATACTCTGATGGGTACTGATGACAGGTACTCTGACAGGTACTCTGACGGGTACTGATGGCAGGTACTGATGACAGGTAGTCTGACGGGTACTGATGACAGGTTCTCTGACAGGTACTGATGGTAGGTACTGATGACAGGTACTCTGACAGGTACTGATGACAGGTTCTCTGACGGGTACTGATGGCAGGTACTCTGATGGCTACTGATGGCAGGTACTCTGACGGGTACTGATGACAGATACTCTGATGGGTACTGATGGCAGGTACTGATGACAGGTACTCTGACGGTACTGATGGCAGATACTCTGATGGGTACTGATGGCAGGTACTCTGATGGGTACTGATGGCAGGTACTCTTTATTCAGGGGGGGCAATTTGGGCACAGTAAAATCACAGAAAATGTGTAACTCACTGTTAGCTCGCTCTCCTCCTCACACTGGATCGGTGTGTGAGGAAGAGAGCCCAGCAACAGCCGTTACACTGCGGTTTGTTTACATTTGTGACTGGCTGTGATTGAACACAGCCGGTCAAGTGGTAAAGAGCCATTTCATTGGCTTTTTACCCTGATCGGGGCTGGGCTTTGTCCGAGGGAAAAGCCTCAACCCCGATCACCGTGCTGCGCGCCCCCAGGGGTGCGCACGAGCGGTGTGCATGCCGCTCTGCATAGTGACCGGCTGTGATTGGATACAGCCGGTCACGCTGCTTTCTAGGCTCTGCCACCAGCTCATTACCCTCATCGGGGAAGGGCTGTGTCCCGAGGGACACGATGGATCTCTGATCGCCACGCTGCGGAAACCGAGGACGTCATATGACGCCCGCCCAGGATGGCAGATCCCATCTGCGGACGTCATATGACAATGGCTGGGTAATGAAGTGGTTAAAGAAGAATTCCAGTACTTTGGTATATGGTGCTCTCGACTTCCAGGAGTATGATAGTAAAAGTGACTCAGAAGGTTGATTTATTTTCATTCATTGTCGTTTTGGCACATTGAAATGTATATTGGCTTGTGTGTATATCCCCCCGCCCTTTACAGCAACGGTGCTAAGGCTGTTAATTTCCTATTTGGATGGCAGGCCAGATGTACCGTTGCACATGATCAGTGATTTTAATTGCTGCCTGAATCCAGCCTTGGATAGACATCCAGCTCCTAGGTCCTCTGCCCTCTTTGGGGGTACTCCCTTGGCGAGGTTGTTTCAAGGGGTGGGCTGTGTGGATATCTGGCGACATCATAACCCTCATGTCAAACAATTTTCATGTTTTTCCAAAGCTCTTGGTACCTTGACCTTGGGGTGGGAAACTTGAGCATGCTTCCGTTTGTATCTGATTTAGTATATAGACCCCGCAGTGTGTCTGACCACTCTCCTTTAGTGGTCCATCTCACTGTATCCCTGCCGGTTAAACTACCTAAAGCCCCATGGAAGTTCAATGCATTCTGGCTGAAGCTATTTCATGATGGGATGGAGCAGAGCATGCACAAGGTTTTCACATTCCAGAATCCCTCTACCTCTTGTTTACAACAATGGGAGACAGTTAAGGCATACCTGAGGGGCTTGTTGATAGCGGAAATAAACAGGGTTAAACATGCCTCCTCGGACCTAAAGGTTGAGGTGGAATCTCGAGTTCAAGTACTGGAACAACAATACATTGCAGATCCCGCTGACTCTGCTAAGGAAGCCTGGCAGTCTGCCCAATCTGCCTACAAGCATTTGCTTTCCTCCTCAGCAGAGAAGAAGAGATTCTTCTCCAAACAGGTGTTTTTTGAGGTGGGGGAAAAGACTGGTCGCCTTTTGGCGAGGATTGCAAATTCTCACCAAAGATCCCCTGCCATAGGAGCCCTTAGTACGCTCACCTGAATTGATTATGCAGGAATTAGCCAGTTTCTATGAATCTCTCTATCTTCCTGGTACCTCCTACACCCCTGAGGACCTTGAGGTCTACTTACAAAGTATATCTTTCCCTGAACTCACAGCAACCCAGAGGCGGGGGATCCCCATAGAAATATACAAACAATATTCTGAGGTATTGCTGCCACGTATGCTAAAGATTTTTAATCTGTCCCTGGAACGGGGAGTTCTTCCCCCTCTATGTCTAAAGCAAATATCATTTTACTTCTTAAACTGGGAAAGGACCCCATTGATCCAGGCTCATATGGGCTGATTTCATTGCTGCAGAGTGACGTAAAGATCCTGGCAAAGGTGTTAGCAATCAGGCTGAATGGGGTAATTACATCTATTGTGCATTCCGATCAAGCAGGCTTCATGCCAAATAAATCTACTGCCATTAACTTACAACAGCTGTTCCTAAATATAAAGTCCTCAGCTGATAATGTAGGTTGTAGGGCATTGTTATCATTAGACGCCACAAATGCTTTTGATAGCATAGACTGGATGTATTTATGAGCAGTGTTGGAGAAATTTGGGTTTTGACCAAATTATATATCTTGGGTACACCTTCTCTATAGTCAACCGCAGGCTGCTATTGGGGCTTTTAGTAATTTATCCCTTACTTTTTCATTAAGGACTAAGCAAGGATGCCCTTGTCTCCTCTCCTTTTTGCATTGGCAATTGAGCCACTGGCAATCAGGGTCAGGTCCAATCCAAATATTGTGGGCTTCTGTTATGGCAATTTTATCTTGTACAGATGCCTCCCTACAGGACTTTATGACTACCATTACCGAATTCGGTGGCTTTTCCGGACTGGTCAAAATCCGCCCTACTGCTGCTGGATGGAAATGCCACCCAAACCGTTGCCTCTGCAAGCCCTATACCTATCACTACCTCTTTTAAATATTTGGGGATTCAGGTTACCTCCCATCCGTAGGATTTTAGTTAATTGAATATTTCTCCCCTTTCTCCAACGGTTTAGGGAGAGGATTAAAACATGCAATGCCTTCCATTTATCTCTGGCGGGGATGATACTCATGCCGCAACTTCTTTACTTCCTTCATAATGCCCCAGTGGTTATTCCATTAAAGATTTTTAGAATAGTTAATTCTCTCTTCTGTACCCTAATTTGGAAGGACCGTATGACCCCCTAGAATTAAATTAGAACATCTACAACAGCCTAAAGATGACGGTGGGTTAGCTTTGTCTAACCCATGGTTGTATTATCTGACAGCACAGCTGCAACATCTTATTGGCACTCTGCGCATAGACAAGGAGTCCGAGAGCGAGAGCGAGACATGTAGTTCATCCCAGGCAGTGATGTTACACACTATTCATAGAGGCCCTATTCCACAGGCTCTGGCTTTTGGAAAGCCGCACAAACGTTATCCGATGTATAACCTCATTCAGAAGGTGTGGAACAAAACTACCTCCAGAAGGCAAATGGATATACCGAGTATAGTCTCATTTGGCTGAATGACACCTATATGGAGCTGACCAAATTACAATCCAGGGGTAAGTGGAAGGAGTATGGGGTAACACATCTTAAGCAAATATACCCCATAGTGGATACTCCAGATGTTTGCTGCCCTACAGGCTGCGTACAATTTACCATCATCTATGCATTTTTATTATTTACAACTCCAACATGCGGTTAAAGCACGTGGCACCTGTCCCCGATTCCAATATTCGGTCTCATTAGGGATGCTGACTCATCTAAAGGCTTTATATCACAATGTTACGCCACGCTATTACAGTCTTATTTGAAGCAACATCCCTTGAGAATGCGGGAAAAGTGGGAGCGAGATTTTGGTCAAATGGACAGGGAACAATGGGAGGTCTTTCAGGCGGTAGGTACCTGCTCATTGAATGTAACACCCAACTATACATACAATTGTGGGTATACTATACTCCTCATAAACTTCAATTGATGAATCTGCAATCTGAGTCCACATGCACACGATGTAAACGTGATCACGGAGACCTCATTCACCTCTTGTGGCGATGCCCCAAACTACAGTCTTACTAGGCCGGAGTGGTGACTAAGGTCAACTCAATATTTAAAGTTTCTCTCCCTCTAGACCCGGGAGCTTGTCTGTTGGGTGTACTGGAAGTATATGATTGGGACGTACTCACAAGAGAGGTCATTCATAGTGTTCTATTTCAGGTACGAAAATTGATTAAGGTTCATTGGAAATCGTTTGACACCCCCGCGATAGAGAAATGGGTTAAAAATATAGGAGAGGTGTTAAGAATGGAGACGATTATTTATCAATATAGGGGAAGTATGCTTAAATATGAGAGATTATGGGCACCATGATTAGATGTCCCAGGGCTCGCCCCGGTGGATCTGATCATGGATAGACTACTTGGGCTTAATGCTGGATAAAAGGTAATTTACAGAGGTTCTTGTAATTTCATTTCAATTTAATTTTGCTGTGTTGTTGCACTGTACTGTATTGTAAAGCTACCAACTTTCAATGACAAATCTTTAATAAAAATCTTTTTGTTGGATAAAAAAAAAGAATTCCAACATTTACCTTAGATCAGCTTGGATAATAGATGCATTCCACAGCTGTACTTTCTGCACAGGCTATGTGCAGCACAGTCATCATGTCACTGCAACTTTTAAAACATATCTAGGTTTGCAAAGAAAAGACATTTTCCGCACATGAAGTGCATTTATATCATATTGAGGAACATAATTGAATAATATTTTTTGTGTCTGGAGTTCAGCTTTTATATTATCAATACATATAGATGAGGTTGTTTTTCCTTTTATGACTATATCAAAGTTGGTGACTAATAGCCTGCTAATGTATTGGGTCATCATCCTTTTTGAAAGAAACAGTGAAGTAGATAATTGGTTTATATACTGTACATTACTCAGGTTTTTTTCAATGTGTTTATTAAGTCATCCAACTAATATGCTTTATGATGGTTACAAATGATGTGGAAGTTTTAAGCAGGAGGTTGCTGATATTATTTTTTTTACTTCTTATAGTGTGACAGTGCGAGGCTCTGCCAAGGTGTGATATTAAAGGAGAAGTCCAGCCTGTGCTCGTTTGGCTGGGCTTCTCCTATGGGTCACAGGAATGCAATTTTTTTGCACTCCTGTGACCTGAAGTCCGCTCTCTGCTGATGTCACAGGAATCAGTCGAGGCACTTCATCATCACGACAATAAAGTCTGGATCTGCCAGGTTCCTGGACTGATGCCCATCTCAGCCTCTCAGCGAGCCGCTGAGAGCCTGAGAAGGCCGCTCCCTGCCCCTCCACAGCTCAGCACTCCAGTGAGCGTGGAGGAGCAGAGAGGGAGCTGCTGATTGACAGTCAGTAGCTCTTTGTGAGAACTGAACCATCGATGTTCAATCGCTCTTTTTCAGTGCAGAGGCGCCAGGGGACAGATGCAAGTTCTCCATGTTTTGTAATCCCAGAACAGGAATTGGAGCCTAAAGGTTCCAAATTGTCTTGGGCGGGACAGGACTTTCAATCCTATGTCTGGGCTTTGCTAGAAACCTGCAGCCTGGGTGAGTACACAGGTGTGCAGGGTCGATTTAACCCTGATGAAAGATACAATCAGTGTATGAAGAGAGAAGGGGGCTCCAGCCAGGAGAGGTGGCCTACTGGGGAGACAAGACTCCATGTTGGAGGGGTTCCCTTACCCTCAGAACCAGGAAAGTTGGGACAGCTAAGGGAATCGTCGGAGAACCAGGAGAGCTGAGGCAACAAGGGAGTCCAGAAGGTGGATCTGTACGTCTCAAGTGGCAGAGCCTGGGGTGCTGGGAGACCTTATCCAAAGGCCAGGAGTGGGCCGGTACAGAAAGATGCTTTGAGTAAAGGCTAAGTGAGCCTGAAAAGCCTGTGGTCTGGTAGGCCAGTGTAAGTAGCAGTGGTACTGCTTACAGTAGAGACAGGTAGAGAAGCATTTTCTAAGATTGCTCTTACCGAGTGAAGCTAGCTGAAAACCCTGCGTGGGAAACCTTGTGTTAAGACTTTCTTTTCCTTTTGAATAAAAGTGGGTTGCAGTTCAGGATGATTTGGACTCACTTAAAAAATGCTGAGCACAATAAGTCTAATCACCCCATGTCACAATAAATACTAACAAAAACAGTATTTTTTATGTTTAATAAAATTATTTGTATTGGATTTAAAGTGTCCGTAAAGTTTATTTTTTATTTTATAAAATAAAAAAGATGCTAGGTAAGGAGGTAAGGGGCAGCTCTGTGCAAAAACGGTATTGCAAAGAGTGACCCTCTACCTCCCCCTCCGGAGTCCTTCAGTTACTCTTCTGCTTTCCTGTGGGTGCCCTCATAACAAGCCATATGCTATGGGGGAACCTGTGTGGGCGTGTTCCCAAGCCAGGCTGTGTGAGTCCACAAACACGCCCCCTGCTCCCTCCTCACAGGATTTGACTGACAGCAGCAGGAACCTATGGCTCCTGCTGTTACCCAAGTCTCCTGTGAGACCAGGATGGGAACGAAGAAGACCTGCGGCCAGGGACAGCACTGGATCGCTGACAGGATTAGATCAGTGTTTAAGGGAAGGGGGTAGGCAGAACAGTTAGTGGGTAGTTTTTTCCTAATGCCACTTAACCACTTTAAGGCCATTGGTATACAACAATGGAAGAACAATAGGCCTCTACCTTATGTTTAAACTAAACCAGCATAAACTGTAGCTCTTCTCGCTAAATTAGATCATAGGGCAACAATGAATTTGGACCAATGCAAAACCAGGAAAATATAATTAGACAGTAAATTGTGTTCAATGACAACAAATTTAGGTAAAGTCTGAAAGTACAGTGCCTTGAAAAAGTATCCATACCCCTTGAAATTTTCCATCCAAAAAGGTAAATGTATTTTATTCGGCTTTTATGTGATAGACCAACACAAAGTGGCACATAATTGTGAAGTGGAAGGAAAATGATAAATTGTTTACAACATTTGTTACAAATAAATATGTGAAAAGTGTGGAGTGCATTTGTATTTGGCGCCCTTTACCCCTAACTAAAATCTAGTGGAACCAATTGCCTTCAGAAGTCACCTAATTAGTAAATAGAGTCCACCTTTGTGTAATTTAATATCAGTATAAATACAGCTGTTCTGTGAAGCCCTCTGAGGTGTGTTAGAGAACCTTAGTGAACAAACAGCATCACAAAGGCCAAGGAACACACCAGACAGGTCAGGGATAAAGTTGTGGAGAAGTTTAAAGCAGGTTAGGTTATAAAAAATATCCCAAGCTTTGAACATCTCACGGAGCACTGATTAATCCATCATCGGAAAATGGAAAGAGTATGGCACAACTGCAAACCTACCAAGACATGACCATTCACCTAAACTGACAAGCCGGGCAAGGAGAGCATTCATCAAAGAAGGAGCCAAATGATCCATAGTAACTCTGGAGGAGCTGCAGAGATCCACAGCTCAGGTGGGAGAATCTGTGCATAGGACAACTATTAGTCGTGCACTCCAAAAATCTGGCCTTTATGGAAGAGTGGCAAGAGGAAAGCCATAGGAAGTCCCTTTTGCAGTTTGTGAGAATCCATGTGGGGGCACAGCAAACATGTGGAAGAAGGTGCTCTGGTCAGATGAGACCAAAATTGAACTTTTTGACCTAAAAGCAAAACACTATGTGTCACGGAAAACACTGCACATCACCCTGAACACACCATCCCCACTGTGAAACATGTGGTGGCAGCATCATGTTGTGGAGAGGCTTTTCTTCAGCAGGGACAGAGAAGCTGGTCAGAGTTGATGGGAAGATGGATGGAGCCAAATAGAGAGCAATTTTAGAAGAAAACCTGTTAGAGTCTGCAAAAGACTTGAGAATGGGGCAGCGGTTCACCTTCCAGCAGGACTACGACCATAAACATACAGCCAGAGCTACAATAGAATGGTATAGGTCAAAGCATATTCATGTGTTAGAATGGCTCAGTCAAAGTCCAGACCTAAATCCAATTGAGAATCTGTGGCAAGACTTGAAAATTGCTGTTCACAGACGCTCTCCATCCAATCTGACAGAGCTTGAGCTATTTTGCAAAGAAGAATGGGAAAAAATGTCACTCTCTAGATGTGCAAAGCTGGTAGAGACATCCCCAAAAAGACTTGCAGCTGTAATTGCAGCAAAAGGTGGTTCTACAAAGTATTGACTCAGGGGAGCTGAATACAAATGCACGCCACACTTTCACATATTTATTTGTAAAAAAAATTGAAAACCATTTATCATTTTCCTTCACCACTTCACAATTATGTGCCACTTTGTGTTGGTCTATCACATAAAATCCCAATAAAATACATTTTTGTTTTTGGTTGTAACATGACAAAATGTGGAAAATGTCAAGGGGTATGAATACCTTTTCAAGGCACTGTAAGTCTTCTGCCGGCTAAGTTAGGGCCCTTGAAGATGCTGGTGCACTTGTAAGTAAGTGGGATGTCTCTGCAAACAGTGAATCAGCTGATGGGGGAGTGGTCAAGCAAGGGTTAACAATCTAGGATATGAGTATGGTGACTTGCCATAAATGCTGGCCAGCAGGACTGCCAGGGTGCAGCGGTAAGCAGATGGGAGTTGTCAATGAGCATAATGGACAGTAAAACTCCTCAGGTGAATCGGCACAGAATCAATTAATGGATCTCTGAAAGAACAGCAGTTCACTCATCAGCTCCACTTTATCTAACAAAGCAGGTGTTCTTTCACAGGTGGGGGCACCCCGTTAGAAAGTTGCTGGTTCCTAGGTGGCCTCCAGCTAGGATCCAATTAATAGCAGCTCCATCGATGCAGCAGTGAACTCTGGTACAAACATTTACAGCAGCGGCGATCAGCTAATCTGGAACACCCAGCTACCTTGGACTTCCATTTGATAGGCACTGTCCATAACACCAAGTAGCTGTGTTCTAAACTGTTTTTCACTAAAGTAATAATTCTCAGCTTGACTCTCTGTTTTTGTGGAAAAAAATGCTATGCAGCCACACATTACTTTGATTGAGCCACAGAGACTTTGCTATGAAGAGTTCATGTTTATTCAGCTTTCATAATCTGTTTTATATTAGTTCTTCTGACTTTGCAGCTGTTTAGTAAACTGCAATTTACAGTTACTCCCTATCTGAATATTTGACAGATTATCTATTCTGTTATTTCCTCACTATTTGTGTTGTTAATCATTGTCACTGGAAAGAAAAGTGATAGGAAATAAAACACTCCAGGACAGGAGTAAAGGGGAGTTAAACATTTAGTCTGGGTTCACACTATTGTGAATTGGATGTGGGTTTCCATGCTGCGGTGCGAACCCAGCATCAAACTAAATCGATTAAGGACTAAATTACCCAATCTTTTTTTAAATATTTGTTTGCGGGCGGGGCCTACATTGCTCTGAATGCGGGGGTACCTTTCGTTCGGAGTGCGCTTATCAACACCTGGGACCAGGTGGAGACTGAGGTCATGTGAACAATCTAACATTAAGGCAGTTCCCAGACTTAGAGATGAGCCTTCACTATGTGCAGCAATAAAGTGTACAGAGTTCTTCTGAAAGTACCGTCCTAAGTCGATACGCACTCTAACTCATGTATGTTGTATTAGGAGGGACATACTGAGCCTGCGCCCACTCCACCAGTCCAGCATACCTCTGTTACCTCACTCCCAAGTAACAGAATGAGGTCCCGCCGAGCACATAGCACAGACCTCATGCATGCTCATTAACTCCTTCCTTCCCGTAGCTCGTGACCAGGCCATAGATCTCCGTAATGCAGGTTCAGATCCGGTTGCTGTTTGATAACGACCACAAGGGAGGGAGCCAAAACATCGACCCCCTCGCTACCGGAAGATCTGTCACCTTCAGGTTGGGAATCCTTTTGTAAGAGTAGGTAGTGCAGGTACTTGGGGGGCCATTAGAGGTCTCCATATGTAAGACAGCAGTAATTAGAAGGTAATTTAGAGTTAATGCCAGCCCTGACCCTTTTTCCAGTGTGGGGCATCCTGGGATATAGGGCTTTATATAAATAGTTGGGTGAAAGTCCACTTCCCTGTCTCGGTCATGGGAAGCAGCGTAAGTGGCCAGGCAGCAAAGATGTAAGCTTGAGGACCCACATGCTCGACCCCCCCCCCCCCCCCGGAACAAGCTAGGAGAGGTGCAGGACTTTAGAACTACTCATATGCCGTGGGTATGGAATGTACAACTCTGGCAACTACCTAAAAGGAACGGGTTGCTCCTCAACTTGGCTCTCATCTCATCCCTCTGCCCTCATTTATTTTGTTTGTAGTTTTCAATGGAACGGGTGCTGTGGTGACTGCATTTGTAGTCCATTGACACTTATTCCAGCTCTCTAATTGAAAAAGTCTGTACCTCAATACATATTGGGAGCTGAAAGAAGAGTCTGGAGGAATGTGGCAATGCACCCATGAGCTACTGATAACTTTGCAATGCTTTGCAGGCTGATTTGCCAAAAATATTAAATACATCTTCCCTGCAAATATAAGTGTATTTATTTATTTTTTGTAAAAGTTGGATTTACCCTGCAAGAAGACCTCTTTGGCTTTCTTAGGTTTTCTGGAAGTCACTCAGCAGCCTGCTACAGAAATGTCACACTATCATGTGCTAAGATATCAGGTAGCAGGTCATCTGTCAATTTTCCAAACAGTACTTTAGTTGACTTATCTATGTATAGCCTACATAAAGCATGCATGTTATATATAAAACAAAAGATCTAATTATGTTATCTAATGAAAGTAGTTTCTTAAAGTTACCTTTTTAAATTTGTACTTTTTTTTAAATTTTAACCTCAGAAACATAATGGAAATAGCTGTTTTGTTTATATTACATGTGTGTGTACATAAGTACATAAAAAGTATTTTGCATATGAAAGTTTGCCGATTAAAAAAAAAAAATTTTATAGCTAAGATTTTGAAGTGAAGACCAATGTGTACCAAAACTATCAATTGCCAATTTTGGTACCAAAAAGGTGTCCCTCTTTCACACCTCAAAATGTTGGCAGGTATGTAGTGTAAGTATATATGCAGTACACCTGCATGCATAATATGCAAATATTTCCTCATGTTTGCGCAGCTCACCATAGGTAACCCAGAACTGGCTAATTTTTTTCCTTGTTGAAAATAATAAGGTGAACCCACAGTATCTTCTCTTTTTTTCCAAAACAGCTGCAGCACAAGCAGCAACCACATAAAAAAATGTAGAAATCCTCTATAACTGCTGCAGCAAGCAGAGAGGCCTGCACTGTAGTTAATGGCTTCCCAACTACACATTTGGAGCTGGGTCAATGGCTGTTAATGCTATCCATTTCAAAACCTAACTTTTAAAAATGTATTGGAAATGCACGCCAAGAACATATGTCAACGTCCATAGAAATCACGTGAATGCACACCAACATCTGGTGACGTGTTAATGCAAAACAGCACACCTTCACACATGCCTAATGCTGCAAAAAATGAACTTCTAACCACACGCCTAGATCTAATTGGGCCCTTGATTATTTTCCTTTGATTATAAACAATTTTGTTTTAATGCTGTTTTTTAACCAATTTTAGTTAACTGTACAACCAGGTTCCTACCTTTATTTAACCATTTGCTCTACTTTTCATTGCTTACAGATACATTTATTTATAAATGTCTCATAAAATAATCTGAAACATGAATTAAGCATAGCATGTACAAAGACAAATGTAATGGACAACGTGTATTTAGCACTGTTACTCTGTGACATTGATCATTACTGTCTGGCTTGCTCACTGAATTTCCCACCAGGTGCACTAGAGGGTGCAAGAGATTGCAAGATGAAATAATAGCTTTTTATTTGTTTTAATACAACTGCAATGTATTAAATGGTCTATATTAAATCGGTTTAAAGCTAAAGCCTGAATATTTTTATATTTAGTTATCATGGGCTCTATTATGTAAGTAAGTATATATATATATATATATATATATATATATATATATATATATATATATATATATTTAAAGATCTTATCTGTCCCCCCTATAGACAGCCCATGCAGGGCAGAAAAAAAAAAAAAAAGGTTGGGGGTGCTGTCTTCATCTATTGATCCCCCCCCCCCCCTGCTATTAACAACACTGGAAACCCACTTTGCACCTTCCCATCACTCCCAGACATCATAAATAAAATTACTGCGGGATCATGTTGGGTGTAATTCAGATAACACATCATTCGTTGCAGAATTATCAAAGAGCAGAAATCATCTACACAGTAATGAGCATCTTTCCTTTGCTGGACTTGATAGTTGCAGAATCCCGCTTGCTAGTTAGGATAGGAAGCATTAATGGAGTGACATCTCCTTGGTTTGGGCAGAGAGTGAGTGGCACAATATAAGAATGTGAAAGGTTTCTTAGCAATCCTGTCACTAGTAAGTGACATAGCAACAGAAATACGGCCCTAACTACACCTGCTATTTGCTCATACATTTCCACCCCCATACCAGCTCCATTTTAGGATTCTTTTGCTGGACAGCTTGGTGGCATGTACCTTTTTCACAAATGTGTTTAGGTATTTAAGATAATTTAGGGACATATGGGGTTTATTTACTAAAGGCAAATCCACTTTGCACTACAAGTTCACTGCAAGTGCACTTGGATTTGCAGCCGCTGTAGATCTAAGGGGAATATGCAAGGAAAATGTTTGCTTGTACATGATTGGATGATAAAATCAGCAGAGCTTCCCCTCATTTCAGATCTTCCCCTCAGATCTAATGCGACTGCACTTCCAAGTGCACTTGCAGTGCACTTGTAGTGTAAAGTGGATTTGCCTTTAGTAAATGAACCCCATAGTTTCATTAAATATATATTGACTTTACCCTGTCTTCTGTAGGGGTCAATAGATAAAAGTAATGTGACATTCCCCCTGGCTAGATCCTGGGGAATACACAGTAGAAATGTCATGAGAAGAAGCTCTTTCAATGGACTGGAGTGTCTTCTTATAAGATTTTACCTGCTGTGCATTTCTCAGGAATCTTCCCAAAAGGATGTTGACATCATGCCCAGAGATATGGAAGGCAGGGTTAAGGTACATTTTGGAACTACTAACATCAGGGGGTGGGAGCCTGGATATTGCATTGCAAACTTTGCTTTCAAGCCCAACTCCAGATAAATAAAAAACTGTCCCTTGCAGTGAGGTTGTGCCCATACTCACACTGCAAATGATATTTGCTTGTTTCAGTCTAGGGGAACAAAAAAAGAAAACATATCTAGCCGATACTTCCCTCCTCTCCGCAGCTAGACCAATCCCCACAACTTCTGCACTCTTGTTCTCTAGCAGTCTGGGGTCCTGATATCATCAAGACAAGAGCAAGGTCCAAAGTCCTGTTCTGGATGTGAGGATACTAAGGGACAGTCCTCTGCTGGATTGTGGGGGAATGCTGTCTGCCAGTGGAAAGGAGGAACGGATAAGTAAAACAATTTCTTTACTCTTTGGAAAGTGTTTTGACCATGTATTGCTTGTTGGTTCTTAATAAACTCTCTTTCTGATTAAAATAAAAAAATTAAAAAATACCAACGAGTTTAGACCTGGATAGATTGCTATTATGATAACTGGGTGTATATACAGTGGGGACGGAAAATATTCAGACCCCCTTAAATTTTTCACTCTTTGTTATATTGCAGAAGATGGAGGAAGAAGAAGAACACAGAAGAAAGACCAGAAGAAAGAAGGTGGAAGAAGAAACGGAAAGAAGAAGGAATTAATAAAGGACATGTCAAAAACCGTCTCTTGTGTTTTTTAACCTTTTTGACACCTTTTTTGTGAAATGGTAGGGGTACATTTGTACCCCATTACCAATTCACTCAGGGGGTGGGATCTGGGGGACCCCTTGTTTTAGGGGGCTTCAAGATTCTGATAAGCCCCCCGCCCACAGTCCCCCACAACCACCAGGCAAGGGTTGTGGGGATGAGGCCCTTCTCCCCATCAACATGGGGACAAGGTGCTTTGGGGGGCAACCCCAAAGCACCCTCTCAATGTTGAGGGCATGTGGCCTGGTACGGTTCAGGAGGGGGGGGGCGCTCTCTCGTCCCCCCTCTTTTCCTGCGGCCTGCCAGGTTGTGTGCTCGGAAGAGGGTCTGGTATGGATTTTTGGGGGGACCCCACACCATTTTTTAAAAACTTTTGGCGCGGGGTTCCCCTTACAATCCATACCAGACCTGAAGGGTCTGGTATGGATTTTGAGGGTGACCCCCACGCCATTTTTTTTAATTTTGGCGCGGGGTTCCCCTTAATATCCATATCAGACCTGAAGGGCCTGGTATTGAATTTAGGGGGACCCCACGCATTTTTTTTTAAATTGTGGTTCGGGGTTCCCCTTTGGGGAAATTCCATGCCGTTTTTATCAATGAACTTTTATGTGTATTGTCGGACCGACAATTCATTATAGCCGCGAGTAGTTTTAAATGACTTTTTTCCTATACAAATGTCATTTTGCTGTCAGACTGTTCTAAATAGGGAAACATGTGCCCCTTTACAGGCATACTATAGACACCCCCCAGGTACGAAATTTAAAGGAATATTACACTTTTATTGTTTCACTTTAAGCATTTTTAAAATCACTGCTCCCGAAAAAACGACTGTTTTTAAAACTTTTTTTTGCATTGATACATGTCCCCTGGGGCAGGACCCAGGTCCCCAAACACTTTTTATGACAATAACTTTCATATTAACCCTTAAAATTAGCACTTTTGATTTCTCCCATAGACAATTCACTATAGCCGAAACTGCTTTTACTTCATGACTTTTTTTTCCCTTTAGAAATGTAATTTTGCTGTCAGACTATTCTAAACACAGGAAAAAAGCGCCACTTTACAAGCATACTATAGACACCCCCCAGGTACAAAATTTAAAGGAATATTTCACTTTTATTGTTTCACTTTAAGCTTTATTAAAATCAGTGCTCCCGAAAAAAGGCCATTTTTAAAACTTTTTTTGCATTGATACATGTCCCCTGGGGCAGGACCCAGGTCTCCAAACACTTTTTATGACAATGCATATAAGCCTTTAAAATTTGCACTTTTGATTTCTCCCATAGACTTTTAAAGGGTGTTCTGCGGCTTTCGAATTTGCCGTGAACACCCCACATTGTTCGCTGTTTGGCGAACTAGCGAACAGCCAATGTTCGAGTCGAACTCATGTTCGACCCGAACATAAAGCCCATCCCTAGTGATGAGCAGTGCCTGGTTTTCCCCACACATAACGCTTAGAATTAAGGCCAAAAAGTTCTATCTTGGTCTCATCAGACCAGAGAATCTTATTTCTCACCATCTTGGAGTCCTTCAGATGTTTTTTAGCAAACTCCATGCGGGCTTTCATGTGTCTTGCACTGAGGAGAGGCTTCCGTCAGGCCACTCTGCCATAATGCCCCAACTGGTGGAGGGCTGCAGTGATGGTTGACTTTCTACAACTGCCAAAAAGTTCTATCTTGGTCTCATCAGACCAGAGAATCTTATTTCTCACCATCTTGGAGTCCTTCAAGTGTTTTTTAGCAAACTCCATGCGGGCTTTCATGTGTCTTGCACTGAGGAGAGGCTTCCGTCAGGCCACTCTGCCATAATGCCCCAACTGGTGGAGGGCTGCAGTGATGGTTGACTTTCTACAACTGTCTCCCATCTCCCAACTGCATCTCTGGAGCTCAGCCACAGTGATCTTTGGGTTGTTCTTTACCTCTCTCACCAAGGCTCTTCTCCCCTGATAGCTCAGTTTGGCCGGACGGCCAGCTCTAGGAAGGGTTCTGGTCGTCCCAAACGTCTTCCATTTAATTTTATGGAGGCCACTGTGCTCTTAGGAACCTTAAGTGCGGCAGAAATTTTTTTGTATCCTTGGCCAAATCTGTGCCTTGCCACAATTCTGTCTCTGAGCTCTTTAGGCAGTTCCTTCGACCTCATGATTCTCATTTGCTTTGACATGCACTGTGAGCTGTAAGGTCTTATATAGACAGGTGTGTGGCTTTCCTAATCAAGTCCAATCAGTATAATCAAACACAGCTGGACTCAAATGAAGGTGTAGAACCATCTCAAGGATGATCAGAAGAAATGGACATCACCTGAGTTAAATATATGAGTGTCACAGCAAAGGGTCTGAATACTTAGGACCATGTGATATTTAATTTTTTTCTTTTTTAATAAATCTGCAAAAATGTCAACAATTTTTCTGTCAATATGGGGTGCTGTGTGTACATTAATGAGGAAAAAATTAACTTAAATGATTTTAGCAAATGCCTGCAATATAACAAAGAGTGAAAAATGTAAGGGGGTCTGAATACTTTCCGCCCCCACTGTATCTACAAATGTATGTTTCCACAATTGTACCTTGTTAGGTACTGTGGCTGTAGGATGGATAGGGGGTACTACCATATGGAGTTTCTTTTATGAACATGTATACAGTGAGTTGAGGCATGGTATGCATATTGAGACTATATACAGTGCTCAGCATAAATGAGTACACCCCAACAGATTTGTGAGAAAACCTTTCCTTTCAGAATCAACATTTTTTATGGGACACTATACTACAAAATACTCCCACAAATGTGGGCCATTGATTGCAACCAAAATTTGTTAATTTTGCCCACACAAAATAGTATTTTTTTAACAAATTCATTCAAGACCATATTGCAAAAATGAATACACCCCAATGAAAGTCTTAGGCTGGTTTACACGGGCTTTCTATTTTTTAGTTTAGTTCAGAAACAGATACGGATGGCAATTTTTACATCCGTCTGCTGACATCCGTTCTTTACAAAAAAAAAAAAGAAAAGTGACTGAACTGAACTTCAAACACTGTATATAGCTGGTTGCTAAGGAGGGGGCTGGGAAGCCGATGAGTCATTAGCTGTCAGCGGGGTTCCCGATATTGATGGGGACAAGGGCCTCTTCTCGACAACCCGGTGCCGTCTTCACCCGCCGCCGTCTTCTCCTGGTGCCTTCTCTTCCGGAGTCATCTCTCCCACCGCCGTCTTCTCCCTTTGCTGTCTTCTTCCTCGCCGCCAGTTACCCGAAAAAAACCCCCCTGTCTTTCTCCGTTGTTTTGCCTCTTGCTGTCTGTCAGCTGTTATATAGCCATGGGGCGTGGCCATCAGATGACGTCACCCAGAGAGCCCACCCTTGTGACAACACAGTGTGTGCAAGGAGGGGAGAAGAGAAGAGCAGTATAAACAGTGAGGGGGCAGTCTGTACAGACAAGCTCCCTCACTTGCCGATGCTGACTGTCACTATCACTTTTAACTGTAATTGCCGGCTCTGTTCTTTCTATACTTAATAGCACTGAAAAGGAGCTGTCGTTCGAGCCCGCCACTAAATTAAGCAAAGGGGCGGGGTCACCCAGCAACATCAACTGATGACCCCGCCCCTTTGTTTAATTTAGTGGCAGGCTCGAATGACAGCTCCTTCTCTGCGCTATTAAAGAGGAACTGCAGTCTGCTCACATAATTTGTAATAAAAACATCTTTGCCATTCTGACGCTTCCCTCCAACCACTTTGCATATTTATTATATTTCCTGCGATTCTGTACTTGCCAAATATGCTGCAGAAATCTTCCTCCGCTGAGTCTGGCTGCAACCATTTTAACTAGGGGCAGCTGAAGCTGCTGCCTGTTCACTTCCTGGATTTACACAGACACACAGAGGCACACCTTCAGCTCTGCAGCCCTGCAGCCCTGCAGCTTTCATTGACCCTCTTATGACTCATCCCTCCTCCCTTCCTGCAAACTCTCACAAGAGTGAGAGAGAGAGAGCTGTGCATGATGTCATAAGCCTAGGCTAATGACCAGACAACAAACAGGAAGTGGGTTGTATAAGGTATTTACTGGCAGAAAAAAAATGTTTTGCTAAGAATTTCCTGCTTAAGGACCAGGCCATTTTTGTGATACTGCGCTGCTTTAACTGACAATTGCGTGGCCGTGCGACGCTGTACCCAAACAAAATTGACGTAATTTTTTTCCCACAAATAGAGCTTTGGTGGTATTTGATCACCTCTATTTTTTGCGCTATAAACAAAAAAAAAGCGTCAATTTTGAAAAAAAAAACAATATTTTTTATTTTTTGCTAAAATAAATATCCCCAAAAATGTTTTTAAAAATCAGTTTAGGCCAATATGTATTCTTCTACATGTCTTTGGTTAAAAAAAAATTGCAATAAGTGTATATTGATTGATTTGCGCAAAAGTTATAGCGTCTACAAACTATGGGAAAGATTTATGGCATTTTTATTATTATTTTTTTTTACTAGTAATGGCAGTGATTTGCGATGTTTAGCAGTACTGAGACATTGCGGCGGACAGATCCGACACTTTTGACATATTTTTGGGACCATTGACATTTACACAGCGATCAGTGTAATCAGTACACTGATTACTGTGTAAATGTCACTGGTAGGAAAGGGGTTAACACTAGGAGGCGATCAAGGGGTTAAATGTGTTCCCTAGTTAGTGTTTCTTACAGGGGGGATGGAACTGACTGGGGGAGGAGACATATCGCTGTTCCTACTTACTAGGAACAAACGATCTGTCTCCTCTTCCCTGACAAAAACAGGTCCCCCGCCAAGTGTAGATAAAAAAGAGCCGGCAATTACGTTTAAAAGCTGAGAGTAACAGTCAGCATCAGCAAGTGAGGGAGCTTGTCTGTACAGGCTGCCCCCTCACTGTAAATACTGCTCTTCTCCTGTCCTGCCGATCTCCTTGCACACATTGCCCCCCCCCCCCCAAATGACAGCCCCAAAATGTAGGGGAAAAAAAAGCCGGCTATTACATTTAAAAGCCAGAAATTACAGTCAGTGCCAGCAATTGAGGGAACCTGTCTGTATAGACTGCCCTCTCACTGTGTATACTGCTCTTCTCCTTTCCTGCCTTTCTCCACCAGAACCCCCCCCCCCCACAGTGACTGATTGCTCCTAACAACCAATGCAAAAACAGATGCAACAACGGACTGTGCTTTTACATTCATTTTTCGTCTGATCCATTTTTTTAACGGATGAAAAATTGGGCTTTCATCCGTTCAAAAAAACAGATGTTGACGGAAGTGGATGAACACTGATGAAAATAGATGATCATCTATTATCATCCATTTTTCCATAGAAATCCATTGATGCCCGTTTTTCATCCGTCAACAATGAAAAGGGCCTTAGGAGTAGAGCTAAATTTTAGACAACAAAATCCTAATTAACAAGAATTTAACTAAAGGTAAGTCTAATTATTAATTAAACAGGTGTCCAGCAGACAGTTGATTATAAAAGGCGTTACTTAACAAAGAAAACCCCTTCCCATTTCATACTGTCAACAATGGCACCACATGGAAGAGAAATGTCACAAGGCCTGAGAAAGAAAATAATTTCTTTACATAAGAAAGGTGAAGACTACAAGAAGTTCGGAAGTTACTTATCAGTCATAATATTGTAGCAAAAGTAATTCAACAAAGATGGAACTGCAACCATCTCAGAGAGACACCCAGGCCCTCCATGGAAGTTAATACCTTGACAGGAGCGTCATCTGATGAGAAGGGTTGAAGAAAATCGCCAGGCAAGTTCACTGCAGTTAGCTAAAGAAGTAAAAACCCAAACTAGGGTGATTGTTCCCCGTGACACAGTACGGCGTATACTGCAGAGCAATGGCATGCATGGGTGTCATCCACGAAGGAAGCCTCTCCTAAAGCCCATGCACAAAAAAGCCTGCCTAGAATTTGCCAGGGCCCATGCTGAAAAAGAAGAAGACTACTGGGACTCTGTACTATAGAGTGATGAGACCAAGATAAATGTTTTTGGAACTGATAGCTTCAAAACTGTATGGTGTCGCAAAGGTGAGGAGTACAAAGAAAAATGCATGGTGATGGCAGTGGCCTTTTGTAAGGCTGCTTTGAGTGCTGCTGGTGTCAGGGAGCTGCATTTTAGTGATGGTATCATGAATTCACAGATGTACTGCTCTATATTGAAAGAGAAGATGATACCATCACTCCGTGCCCTTGATCGTTGTGCACTTTTCCAACATGACAATCATCCAAAACACACATCTAAGGCGACTGTTGCATTTCTGAAAAAGAACAGGGTGAAAGTGATTCAGTGGCCAAGTAAGTCTCCTGATCTGAACCCAATGTAACACCTATGGGGAATTCTGAAGAGACAAGTTGAGCATCACTCTCCATCCAGCATCCAGGCTCTAAAAGAGGTCGTTCTTGAATAATGGAAAAAGGTCGATGTTGCAATATGTCGCCAACTTGTTCACTTCATGCCTAGAAGACTTGGTGCTGTCCTTACAAATCATGAAAGTCATACAAAATACCAGATGTAGTAGTTGTTTTTTTTGTGGGGTGTATTCATTTTTGCATCAACTAATTTAAGTAAAACTGAAGATTTTGTAATTTAAGTTATATTATTAACCTTACTTTCATGTAATGAGCTAAACAAATGTTCTATACAACTCAGTTTTGTCAACATTTTGGAAATTGTTCTTGAGTTCATTGAGATATTGATAAAATCTTACAATGGGGGTATACTCATTTATGCTGAGCACTGTAGGTACCTTTTCATAATTGTATTTGTTGAAGTGTGCACTGTTATACAAAAACTAATTTTACTATATGTAATGTGTGACATTACTCTTCAGAAAGTGACTTGACCATGTATTGTTTGTTGGTTCCTAATAAACTCTCTTTCTGATTAAAAAAAAAAAAAGGTTTCACCTCTCTCCTGTACAAAATTGGCTATTAACCCTTGCAGTGTGGGCACAGCCCCACTGCAAGGAATTTTTCTTTTCAGTCTGGAGTTGAGCTTTAAAGTGGTTGTAAACCCTTATGCCGCGTACACACGGTCGGACTTTCTGTCCTACTTGGTCCGGCACACTTTCTGACGGAATTTGTCCGCCAGGTGCGCCGAAATTTAAAACGGACGGACTTGCCCACATACGACCGGACTTTGCGGCTGGCTAAGTCCGCCCGTTTTTCCGACGGACTTTCGCCGGAGTTACGGCGGACTTTCAGAATGAACGGACTTGCCCACACACGGACAAGTCCGTTCATTTTGAACGTGACTCAGGTGCGACGGGACTAGAAAAGGATGTCAATCTTGCCGCTTTTATCGGCGAGATTGACACCTTGTGAGCCCCGTTGCGGGGCATACCAGGCCCTTAGGTCTGGTATGGATTATAAAGGGGAACCCCTTACGCCGAAAAAACGGCGTGGGGTCCCCCCTAAAATCCATACCAGACCCCGATCCGAACACGCAGCCTGGCCGGTCAGGAAAGGGGGTGGGGATGAGTGAGCGCCCCCCCTCCTGAACCGTACCAGGCCGCATGCCCTCAACATGGGGGGTGGGTGCTTTGGGGGAGGGGGGCACCCTGCGGGCCCCCCCACCCCAAAGCACCTTGTCCCCATGTTGATGAGGACAAGGGCCTCTTCCCGACAACCCTGGCCGTTGGTTGTCGGGGTCTGTGGGCGGGGGGGCTTATCAGAATCCGGGAGCCCCCTATAATAAGAGGGCCCCAGATCCCGGCCCCTACCCTATGTGAATGAGTATGGGGTACATGGTACCCCTACCCATTCACCTAGGGAAAAAGTGTAAATAATAAAACACTACACAGGTTTTTAAAATATTTTATGAAACAGCTCCGGGGGGGATCTTCCTCCGTCTTCGGGGGTCTTCTTCCGTCTTCGGGGGTCCCTCCGGTTCATCTTCTCCCGGTGTCCGGTTGGTTCTTCTCCGCTCTCTTCTCCCGGTGTTCCAGTTCTTCGGCCGGCTCCTCCGCTGTCTTCAGGTAGCTCTCTTGCCAGCAGAGGTCCGGACTTCTGGGCTTCTTGTCTTCTCTTCTCTTCTCCAGATGTTGACACGACGCTCTCTCTGGCTGGACTGCTCTCTGAGGGCTGCGTTGTGACTTATATAGGCGGAGACCCCGCCCCCTTATGATGTCACAGTCCCTGGGCATGCTGGGACTGTGCCGTTTTAGGGGGCGTGGTCAACATCACCCAGTGACCACGCCCCCTTAAACGTCACAGTCCCAGCATGCCCAGGGACTGTGACATCATAAGGGGGCGGGGTCTCCGCCTATATAAGTCACAACGCAGCCCTCAGAGAGCAGTCCAGCTGGAGAGAGCGTCGTGTCAACATCTGGAGAAGAGAAGACAAGAAGCCCAGAAGTCCGGACCTCTGCTGGCAAGAGAGCTACCTGAAGACAGCGGAGGAGCCGGCCGAAGAACTGGAACACCGGGAGAAGAGAGCGGAGAAGAACCAACCGGACGCCGGGAGAAGATGAACCGGAGGGACCCCCGAAGACGGAGGAATATCCCCCCCCGGAGCTGTTTAATAAAATATTTTAAAAACCTGTGCAGTGTTTTATTATTTACACTTTTTCCCTAGGTGAATGGGTAGGGGTACCATGTACCCCATACTCATTCACATAGGGTGGGGGGCCGGGTTCTGGGGGCCCTCTTATTATAGGGGGCTCCCGGATTCCGATAAGCCCCCCGCCCGCAGACCCCGACAACCAATGGCCAGGGTTGTCGGGAAGAGGTCCTTGTCCTCATCAACATGGGGACAAGGTGCTTTGGGGTGGGGGGGCCCGCAGGGCGCCCCTCTCCCCCAAAGCACACACCCCCCCATGTTGAGGGCATGCGGCCTGGTACGGTTCAGGAGGGGGGGCGCTCGCTCGTCCCCACCCCCTTTCCTGACCGGGCAGGCTGCGTACTCGGATCGGGGTCTGGTATGGATTTTAGGGGGGACCCCACGCCGTTTTTTCTGCGTAGGGGGTTCCCCTTTATAATCCATACCAGACCTAAGGGCCTGATATGCCCTGCGCTTGCCGCAATAGGAAAATTTGTTTTTCCTATTGCAGCGAGCACGAGATGCAATACCCTGCCCTCGCGTCGTATCTGGTCCGTTGGACCAGCATACACACGAGCAGGCTTTCCGTCGGACCAGCACACAGACGAGCGGACTTTCCGCCAGAAACTGAGTCCGACGGAAAGATTTAAAACTTGTTTCAAATCTAGGTCTGGCGGGCTTTTGGGAAAAAGTCCGCCGGAAAAGTCCGCCGGCGCCTACACACGGGCGGATTGTCCGGCACACTCTGGTCCACGGACCAAGTATGCCGGAAAGTCCGACCGTGTGTACGCGGCATTACATATACCCAGTGAAGTGACTGGCCTCAGGTGATACACAGAGATGAAACAAATCTCCCTACATAAGTTATACCTGTCTATCTCAAGCCCTCTCTTCTCTACATCTATTAAAAGTCCAGAATTTATAAAGCTTCTCTGAGCTGTCTGAAGAAAGGGGACAGAGAGCTGAAGTTACACTCTGCAGAGCTCAGTGAGGTGAGCTCTGAGAACTGATTGGAGAGAAGGTACACACCCTCATTCACACAGCACATGGGAATAGAGTTGGGGCTGTTAATCACAGGCTGCTTGCTGGAGATTCCTCCTCTGTCACTTTTTTCTCTTGGTGTTGGGAAAACATGTCGGATGTGATTTATTCTTGTAGCAGAGGAAGGAAGCAGCAGCCAGAATTTATACTTGGTGCTCTTAATTGAGTACACACTATAGAGGGATATGCTTTGTTTATATTTCATGTCTGAGTTTACAACCATTTTAAGGAATAAGTAAAAGGATAGGTTAAATGTCACATTAAGGGTAAGTGTTAGAACCCTTAAAACTTAAACGGAGGAGGGTTTAATGTTAGTGAATAGAAGTGTTAGTGGTGTGCTTTACAGATATGTATATTTTATGGTTAAGCATATTCTTATTTATAATGTAGAAAAAACATCCTGATGAGATCTTGAGGAGAGACGAAATGCATCAGAATCATCAACATCCAGCCTCCCTGTCATCACGAATAGAATAGAATGAATAGAATAGATTGAATAGACGTATGACTGCCGGCATACACAGCATAACATTAATTTGTGGATATGGTCTGGGGCAACATTGACTCTTGGGCATATGGCGGGTCTGCTTGACAGTGAATTTATTTGGGGTGAGGAAATAAGCTGGGATCCCATGTTATGAAGCAATGATTGTCACACTTACCTGTGCTCCATTCCAGCACTGGGTCTTGTCCTTAGCCTGCAGCCGTCAGCTTCAGTGCTAATCAAGACCCAGGCGCTTCCCTAAAAGTCAAGGCATAACAGCACCATGATTGTAGCTGATCCGCAAGTTTCTTTAGCATCTGCCTGGAACTTCCAGAGTACCACATTTCTCCACCACTTGTACAGTTTCCTCTTTGACCCCTATGCAGTCCGGGAACCCAGAATTCCTATTCTTCCTGTGACCCCTGTACATTTCTGTACAGCGGTCACATTGTCTGCTCTGATTCCCGCACTCTCGTGCTACCAGGGACTCTAACAATCAGTCCTCATGGTCACCTTCTCGAAGGGTTTGCAAAGCGCATTAAAGATGAACTGGCTGTGAGATTCCTTCCACTTTTAATGTCCTGTTAATTTTAGGCTCCCCTACTCCTAGGGGGGGAGGGGGGGGTGTATACCCTCTCATTCCTCTATGAACCAAAGCAATGTCAGAATCCATTCCTGAGAACCTCCAAAAAGGAGTTCAAAGTGGAAGTCCAGTCAAGAAATTTAAAATGTTCTACTCATAATGTGGGAAAGTTCCCCCAGAGGGGTTTTATAGCAGCGAGGTAAGTAGTTATAAAGAGTAAATGGATTTAAAAAAATAAATTCTTTATTGAAAAATTAGCATACAATATTCTCATGGCAGTTAAGATATGAGCTCTGGTAGGAGAATAAAACCATTCTGAATACAGATAGTATTCATGACATGACAGAGTGTCTGTTGTATAAAAAAAATACACTGACGCGTTTCAACCCATACAATTGGGGTCTTCTTTAGAGGATTGTTTTACTGCAAAGAAATTGCAACAAGTTTTAAAGAAATAGTACATAAATCATTGTATAAGAAGTATTGACATATCACATAATTACCAAATAGGAGATGTATTTGGGAAAGACCTTCTAACCAAGATTCCTTTAAAAGCTGTCAGATAATCCTGCATGCTCTTCAGCCAAACAACACCCCAAGGGCAGACGTCACTCCACTATGTATGGCTTACAAGAAGTCACACGTTAGAGCACCCCCAAAATGCGTGCCAAGCCTGGTGGGTCAGCACCTGTAGCAAATTCCCAGGATGTTATTATATGGTGTATTCAAAAAAATACACAAAATAAATGTAAGGTTTATTACTGAACGGTCAGAGAATTCTCCACAATATATTAAGTGTATTTGATGTATATCCTATAACTATACTATGAATAGTAAATGTTAAACAAGAAAAATAATAATGATAAATGGCCAAAGCAGCCAAATATTCTAGGTATATCCATTAATTAAATGGAAATAGTGTCAGATGGTGTGAGTGATCCTGTGCAAAAAATGTAAAAACATAAAAATGAATAAAGAAAAGAGTGATGAGAAATATCAGAAAACTCAGAAAAAAGAAAGAGGGATAAGGAATGTGAAAAGAGGAGAAACAGAAAAACAGAATGGAAGTGTCAGAGAACTCACAGTGCTAATGCCTGTCTCCATGCAGCAGTGGCTAATCCCCATTCCGCTAATGCCAATAGATATTGTCAGAGAACTCACAGTGCTAATGCCCATCTCCTTGCAGCAGTGGCTAATTCCCATTCCACTAATGCCAATGGACATTGTCAGAGAACTCACAGTGCTAATGCCCGTCTCCTTGCAGCAGTGGCTAATTCCCATTCTGCTAATGCCAATGGCCATGTGCAGTGTCCCCGACAGAGGTGAACGAGTCCTGGAATGAACGTGCGCACTCGCACACCCATGCTAACGCGTGTGCGCACTCGCGCACGCACATTCACGTCCACCAATCCTGGTGCATGGCGGCCTATATAAACAGAGTCTCTGCCTGATACCAGTGCTGGATCGTCTTCAGCTTGTTCCTGAGTTCCTGATTGCTGTTTGACTTGTTAACTTGCTCCTGACAAACCCGGCTTCCTTGACCATTCTCCTGGATCACCCCTGCCTGTTATCTACCTTTACTGATTATACAGACCTTGGCTTGGATTCTCTACTACAGCTCTGCTTCCTGATTCTGTACCTCGCTGTCAGCCCGTTGCCAACCACTGCTTGTCCTTGACTACGAACTTGCCTTCCGTTTATGTACCTTGTTGCCAGCCAGTTGCCAACCTTTGCCTGTTTCTGATGTTGCAGTTGTTCCTGAATCCATACTTACCTGCCTGGCTTCTGCTGAACAGTTCTGGTGATCAGTCTTCACGCCTTCCTCCGAGAGGACCCTGTATCTCCAAGCTTCAGTCTGCAGCCTGCAGGCACCTGCACCCTCTCGTTGCCCCAGCACTCCCTGTCCTCACTACCAGGGGTGTTGGGACCGGAACCGTGCAAGAGGCCACCCTCAGCATTTCGGACTGTAAGGTACGTGACAGGAAGAGAGAGAAGGGTGAGTGATTAAAGACACGGAAGGGAAAGAAAATAGGTGCAGATGTGTGAAACAAGGGGAATGTGATGGGAAAGAGAATGTGAACTGAACCTTGTTTAGGAGGTCTTTCCCAAATACATCTCCTATTTGGTAATTATGTGATATATCCATACTTCTTATACAATTATTTATGTACTATCTCTTTAAAACTTGATATGCTAAATGCAATTTCTTTGCAGCAAACCAATTCTTTGAAGAAGACCCAATTGTATGGGTCGACACACGTCAGTATATTTTTTATACAACAGACACTCTGACATGTAATGTTGTGTATAATTTTTTGTTTGAAACCAATGGGCTGTGATCTGTCATGCGACTTTATGTGTCCAAAGTCGCATGACAAGATGCACTAGTGGAAACAGAGCCTTAGTGTGGTTGCCTGTACTATAATCATTGTAGACTGAGCTGAGACCCCAGAGCACTTCCAGCTACACTGAAAGCTCCCCCCGTGTCCAGCTCCTTTCTCCTGTGCACAGCAATACTGTATATGTGCACAGCACCTCCCATCCCCCCTGTGTGGATGGGGCTTTTTATTTCTTCATTTTCTCATGTATTAGGATGTACAATGAGAGAAACATGGGCAGGAACCTATGATCAGCTACTCTCATCCTGTTTACGCCCACTGCCTATACAGGAACAGTGTCCCTCCCAGGAAGAAATGTCACTAGCTTTCAGTAACCAAACCTACTGGCTGATTTTAGTCTTAGAAGGAAGTAGATCCAAAGTCATGTGACGGCACTGGATTCGTCAAAATAAAGGTAGAAAAACTGTGATTTTTTTTTCATTTTGAGACATAAGGCTGAACTTAGCTCACATTAATGATTGCAGGGGAGAATTTAAGTGTTAGGGTGGACTTCCACTTTAAATACAAGTCTTCTTCCCCTGGGTGGAGAATGGAAAGAAAGAAAAGGGGGATTCCTAGAGGAGGCCTGTTAATAGAAAAGAGAGTAGGGTTTAACTATGGGTGTGGGCCTTGCTTCACCCCAAACTCCCATATCCATCGCTTATCTTTACGGACCTTATGTAAGAAAAGCGTGCGGACGGTAGCACTCCGATATATTCACCTTTTAGAACCCATACAGCACAGGACGGTGAACCAGAACAGTAACAGCTAACGTGTTTCACACGTAGACTGGTGCTTAGTCATAGCTGAAATACTGAACGCACACATACACACATATAAATATATATATATATATATATATATATATATATATATATATATATATATATATATATAAACACATGTAAAAGGTCTGATGGCAATCAACCCAAGAACCGAAAACACTTGTGTGTAGTCCCCAATAGGGAGACCTGAGCACCTGTTCAACACTAAGGCCTCATACACACGGACGCTTTAAAAAAACGAGCTAGTACCAACGCCAGGAAAAAAGCGGCGTTAAAAACCTGATTTTATCTGCATTTTGCATTGGTGTCAATGCGCGTTTAGCAGAGCTAGCTTTCAGCAGCATTTCTCTTCCTCTGTTCAAAATCAATGGTTCCTTATGGGAGCCCATTGATTTGAATAGAAGTCGCACCAGAAGTCGGATCAAGCCAACGGCAAGGGTTGTCAGGAAGAGGCCCTTGTCCTCATGAACATGAGGACAAGGTGCTTTGGGGCGGAGGTTTCCCTTCAAGATTCTCATCTTAAACCGACTTCTGGTGCGACTTCTATTCAAATCAATGGTCTCCCATAGGGAACCATTGATTTTGAATAGAGGCAGAGAAATGCTGGACAAGGCCTAACACTGTGTATACAGCGTTAAGAATCGTTAAACCGCGTTTAACACCTTTTACCGGCTTCTGGCGTTTTTACAGCTCTAGCGCTGGAGCCTCAGAACGCGCTGGTGCTGGGGTTTTTTTTGGAGCTTAATAACGCCAATGCCTGTTACAGCTCAAAAACGCTGTGGTGTGTATGAGGCCATTGAATAACATGGAGTAGTGTTTTTAAGCTGCAAATAAAGCTAAAAAACTTTGCTGTGTGTTTTTGAGGCCTTAAAAGTAGAACTCTTCTAAACACAATAATCTATACATCTTAAAAACAAAATATAACCATAAAAATTCATAGTTCGAAAATGAAATAATTGTTGACTCTATATTTAAATATGTATATATGTACATAACTGCAAGCACAAACATATGGTGATTGATTCATGTCCATAAATACAGATTGTAATGAAAATAAAAATTAAAAAATAAATGAAAAAACCCCACAACCAAAAAACAAACATGGTTTAGAATGTGTTGTGCCTGAACAAGTATAAGCCCCTCCACAACTAAAGTATCACCAAAAAAATCTGAAACCTCACCAATAAAATAAGAGAAAAAGGAGGAAGGCAAGAAATTCAAGAGATATATATCAACTTCTACAGCACTATGAGTATGGAAACATATGAAATGTATATCGTGTATAATTTCCATATCAAAATACATAAGAATAGGTACATGGATCAAAAACCTGTAACTTATGCATATACATGTGTCCCTTACTCATGGAAAACGCCCCATTTAAAATTAAGGCCCGTCGGCTTTCTAGTATTCAAATTAAATATTCAAAAAACCTAAACTTGTCACCTCCTTTAGGTAGTAAAGTCTTCTCCACCCCCGTACACCTAAACTTGTTATATCTTTATTGTGACATTAATTTCAATGTTTTGCTACATTTGTGGAATGATTCTTTACAATGTCGTACAGGTGGTCATGGAGACGATCTCTCAACCTACGTCGTTCGGCCCACATATTGAACCGAAAATAACTTGCATGTGATGACATATACAAGATACCTGATGTTACAGTTGATAAATTAACTAATTTTGAAATCCCTATTGGTGGCTGTGGAATGGACCGTATCGCCTCTCTTAATGAGAGCACAGCACGAACATCCACCCACAGCACACCAAAACGTTCCCTTAAATTGTAGCCAATGGGAAAAATGTGGTTTACTGGTGTATAAACTGGGGGAAAAAGTTCTACACAAAGTAGGGGCTCGGCGGGACACTGTTCTAACCCCTTTAGACAGGACTTGAGCATAGATAGAATCATTATATAAAACTGGTAAATACTTAATTTTATCAAATTCTGTGCTAAAGGGGGGTAGAAAAAACTGGAGTCTTGATGGACTCTGAGGATCTCTTTTTATCTTTCAACAAACTGCTCCTCGTTGTACTGTTGGCAATGGCCATAGCTCAATTTAAAGTGGACCTAGAATATCCCCTATCTTCAAACCGTTGTCTCATATGTAGGGCTTTCCTTTTGGAAATCCTCATCATCACTTCAAATTCTTTCGAGCCTCAAGAATTGTCCCACAAGTATACCTCTAATAGTGTGTTTGGGGTGGCCAGAATCTGCTCTTAAGAGCGATTTAGTGGTGAATGGTTTCCTGAATTGTTTGGCTATTACCCTTCCCTCATCACCGATAAGAGTGACATCCAAAAAGATAAATGGATTTAGCATCGACATGAAAATAGTAAATTGTTGGTTAAGATTGTTATCATTCAGATATGAAAGCCACTCCTTAAGGCTACCTACCTCCCTAGAACTAACAAAAAACAGGTCATCAATGTAGCTTCAAAAGAACTTTATACCTGCACAATAGGGACAATCAGCCCCAAAAACTGGGCCCTCTCCCACCATCCCATATAGAGATTAGCAAGGGAGGGTGAAATCCATAGAGGTTCCGCACTTCTGGAGGTAATAGTCCCCATCGAACATAAAAGAAATTGTGAGTCAAAAAACACTCTTAGCTCAATAAAATAAACTGATGGACAAGAGAATAGCTACTAGAAAACCTAAGGAAATGAGACACAGCCTGGAGACTCAAGGAGTGGGGGATGGACGAGTACAGACTCAAAATACCACACACATAATCCACATATACTCAGGATGCCACTTAAATCCTTGTAGATCAGCCAGCAGCTGTTTCGTGTCCCTGAGAAAACCTGGCAGACTGGTGACAAGAGGCTGTAATTGGTGATCCACCCACTGTGTGCTGTGGGTAGATGTTCGTGCTGTCCTTTCATTAAAAGAGGCGATACGGTCCATTCCACTGCCACCGATAAGGATTTCAAGATCGGTTCATTTATCAAACACCAGGTATTTTGCATATGTCATCACATACGAGTTATGTTTGGTTCAATACGTGGGCCGAATGACCTGTAGGTTGAGAGATCGTCTCCGTGACCACCTATAGGACATTGTAAAGAATCATTCCACAAATGTAGAAAAACATTGTAATGAATGTCACAATAAAGATATAACAAGTTTACGTGTACCGGGGAAGGACAAGGCTTTATTACCTAAAGGAGGTGACAAGTTTCGTTTTTTTGAATATTTAATTTGAATACTAGAAAGTCAGCAGGCCTTCATTTTGAGTGGGAAGTTTCCCACTTTTATGAGTAAGGGACACATATATATGCATAAGTTACAAGTTTTTGATCCATGTACGTATTCTTATGTATTTTGATATGGAAATTCGTCCGCAAGCGGACGCTGGTTCAGCACGCCATTTATTTCAAAGTGAGGTAGGTTTGGATATTAATAATCAATCCAATTTTTCTGAATATATTATGTTCCTTTTGACATCTGCCTTTTCCCTAAATATCGAGCTTTACTCTTTTACCCTATGTCTTCTATATGACTAATACATTTGGACCATCTACATCCTATCCACGGACGTTTTGGCTTTAGGTCGGGCCTCTTCCCCTCACTATTGTTCCCCCCTTTTGATGTCCATTGCTGTCCGGCTCCTGTCTTTTGGGACACTGTGGAGCTCAGCGCAGCTTTCTCTTCCTTGTGATTTGTCTTTTATCCTTTACTCCACACTCAAGATATCTGTTTCCACATAACTGGTCAGTAGATATGGTTTTTAATCTTTAATCTTTAACCTTTAATCTATAAAATCAAGTGCCTGCCTGTAGATAAAGGAATTTTCTGTTTTTCAAACAGTTGTATGCATATATTCTGTTCTTATTGGTATTTTTTGAATTGTAGATATCATAAATCTCCTTAACACTTGCTCCTGATGAAGAGGAATGACGCATAATCTCGAAACGCGTAGAGTTTCACTCTGTACACTTGCACAAGAGCGATGTAAACGAAGTGTTTTTTTATGATTTCATGTGGTTATATTATATTGTACGTGTAAACTTGAGATACAAACTCTCTATGTATTGATTCTTCTTTTAGACATTTGTACCATTAAACTTATACATTTTACATATTTCTCGCTTGCATACGCATTTTTGCAGTTATCACCTCTTTAAAGACCCACTAGAGGGTTTATGTTTGCTATTCTTACGCAATTTGTACAACAATATTTTGATATATATATATATATATATATATATATATATATATATATATATATATATATATATGCATATTTGATTATAGAGTCACCAATTATTTAGTTTTTGAGTTATGCATTATGATTATATTTTGTTTTTAAGATGTATAGATTATTGTGTTAAGAGTTCTACTTTTTAGTGTTGAACAGGTGCTCGGGTCTCCCAATTGGGTAGCTGATCACCTGTCCATGCTTCACTGACTATACACAAGTGTTTTCAATTCTTGGGTTGATTGCGATCAAGCCTTTTACATGTGTTTGAATATACAGTGAATATAAAAAGTCTACACACCCCTGTTAAAATGTCAGGTTTCTGCGATGTAAAAAAATGAGACAAAGATAATTCATTTCAGAACTTTTTCCATGTTTGAGGTGACCTATAAACTGTACAACTCAGTTAAACAACAAACTGAAATCTTTTAGTTGGAGCAGGTAAAAATAAAATAATAAAATAATATGGTTGCATAAGTGTGCACACTCTTAAATGAATACTTTGTTGAAGCACCTTTTGATTTTATTGCAGCACTGATTCTTTTTGGGTATGAGTCTATCAGCATGACACATCTTGACTTGGCAATATTTGCCCACTCTTCTTTGCAAAAACACTCCAAATCTGCCAGAGTGCAAGGGCATCTCCTGTGCACAGCCCTCTACAGATCACCCCACAGATTTCCAATTGGATTCAGGTCTGGGCCATTCCAAAACTTTCATATTCTTCTGGTGAATCTATTCCTTTGTTGATTTGGATGTATGCTTTGGGTCGTTGTCATGCTGAAAGATGAAGTTCCTCTTCATATTCAGCTTTCTAGCAGAAGCCTGAAGATTTTGTGTCAATATTGACTGGTATTTGGAACTTTTCACAATTCCCTCTACCTTGACTAAGACCCCTGTTCCAGCTGAAGAAAAACAGCCCTGAAGCATGATGCTGCCACCACCATGATTCACTGTGGCTATGGTGTTCTTTTGGAGATGTGCAGTGTTGTTTTTGCACCAAACATATCTTTTGGAGTTATGGCCAAAAACTTCAATCTTGGTTTCTTCAGACCATAACACATTTTCCCACATGCTTTTGGAGACTTCAGATGTGTTTTTGCTAAATTTAGCCCGGCCTCGATGTTTTTCTTCCTAAGTAAAGCCTTCCGTCTTGTCACTCTAACCCATAGCCCAGACGTATGAAGAATACGGGAGATTGTTGTTACTTGCCAGATATTCATGCAGATCCTTTAATGTTGCTGTAGGCCTCTTGGCAGCCTCCCTGACCAGTTTTCTTCTGGTCTTTTCATCAATTTTGGAGGGACATCCAGTTCTTGGTAATGTCACTGCTGTGCCATATTTTCTCCACTTGATGATGACTGTCTTCACTGTGTTCCATGGTATAGCTAATGCCTTGGAAATTCTTTTTGTACCCTTCTCCTGACTGATACCTTTTAACAACGAGATCCCTCTGATGCTTTGGAAGCTCTCTGCGGACCATAGCTTTTGCTGTAGGATGTGACTAAGAAAATTTCAGGAAAAACTTACTGGAACAGCTAAACTTTATTTAGTGTTAAGCAGAGGCACTTTAAATAATAGTAGGTGTGTAATGACTCCTATTTAACATGAGTTTGAATGTGATTGCTTAATTCTGAACACAGCTACAACCCCAGTTATAAGAGGGTGTGCACACTTATGCAACCACATAATTTTTTTTTCATATGTTCTTTATTGAGATACTTAGTTATGGTACAACAATTGTATCGTAGATGTCGCAAAACAATACAAGGGAATTGATAATATCAGGTCTGACCCAAAATAGAAAGGGTCTAGTATCCAGGGTATCGTTTTCTTAAAGGGAGGGGTAGTAGGAATAGGTGGGGAGAAAGAGAAAAATCAGGAAAGTGGTAAGGGAAGGGATTTGGAAAGCATGAAAATGGTTTAGCAATATCAGTTTATACTCTACAATGAATAGTAAGCAGTGGTCAATCCCAGATGGCTCAATTTGGGGCGAGCTATTAGGCATATAGATGATCCTCTATAAGAGGGGCATCAGACTAAAAAATGGTGGCAATGCAAGTTTTTAATTTTTACTCCCCCCGCCTAAAAGATTTTGGTTTGTTTTTCAATTGAGTTGTACAGTTTATAGGTCACATTTGAAGTGGAAAAAGTGCTGAAATGATTTATCTTTGTCTAACTTTTTTTACATCACAGAAACCTGACATTTTAACAGGGGTGTGTAGGATTTTCATATCCACTATAATATACATATATAAATTAATATATATATAAAATATGTGTGTGTGTGCGTTCAGTATTTCAGTTATAACTAAGCACCAGTCTAGGTGTGAAATGCATTAGCTGTTACTGTTGGTTCACCATCCTGTGCCGTATAGGTTCTGTATTCTTTTATTGCATGGATTAATTAACCACTTTAGCCCTGGAAGAATTTACCCCCTTCCTAGGGAGTGTTACTAACTGTGTGGGGGCGTGGCTACATGTGACACGTCACTGATCTCTGCTCCCCATCACAGGGAGCAGAGATCAGTGACTCTGTCACTAGGCAGAACGGGGAGATGCTTGTTTACATTAGCATCTCCCCGTTCGTCCTCTCAGTGAGGCGATCGCGGGTATCCCCGTGGCGATCGAGCCCACGGGACCCGCGACCCGACTCACGGAGCTCCCGGACAGCGCGCACGCAAAGGCATGGCGGCAAATTCAAAGGGACGTACGGGTACACCCATTTGCCCAGCCGTGCCATTCTGCTGATTTACATAGGCGTGCGCCGGTCGGGAACTGGTTAAAGATGAATCTATCAGAGTGCTGCCACCTGGACTCTTTTCTTCCATATGTGGCTGATGCACACAGGGCTGGCACCTGCTTCATTAGTAGAGATAGTTGAGCAGTAGGGGAGTAGTTTTCTTGGAGCAAAGCACCTCTTGTTTAGGTTGGACTGGATCTTTATGGACCTTGCTTTGTGCACTGGTACACAGTCATTTTGGAACAGGAAGAGGCCATCCCCAAACTGTTCGCACAAAGTTGGGAGCATGAAATTGTCCAAAATGTTTTCGTATGCAGCAGGATCATAAGAGCGCAGAGTAACATCGCTGTAACAGCTTTCATTAGACATGCCGAGTGTCAGTGTTCCCTGCACTCGCTGTCACACACCGCCTTGGGTACTTCATGGGTACTTTGAAAGACAGATCACCCGTCTAATGCCAGGACGTGTGACATGTATCAAAGTACCCGGGCAAGGAGGCGGGGTTGTATGCGACGGTGAGCGGTGGGAACACTCAGCAATTCTAATGAAAGCTGTTATAGTGATATTCCTTGGCGCTCTGATGATCCAGCCGGCAATCCTCTTCCTCTCCTTTCTTCCCCTGCACAGGTAGGTTGCATTGATGGGCACAGGTAGGCTGCATTGATGGACACAGGTAGGCTGCATTGATGGGCACATGTAGGCTGCATTGTTGGGCACAGGTGAAGCGGCATTGTTGGGCACAGGTGAAGCAGCATTGATGGACACAGGTATCGGTTGCATTGTTGGGCACAGGTGAAGTGGCATTGATGGACACATGTAGGCTGCATTGTTGGGCACAGGTGAGGCTGCACTGATGGGCACTGATAAAGAAGTTCATATTTATTTTTGTAACTTAATTCTGCATAAAACATTTAAGTGTCATTTCATGAGATAATTTATGAGGGCGTGTTTAGGGGCGGGGCAAGGAAGGGGATGGGTGGGGCAACTGGTGGCGAGTAACCCTTAAGGCCTGGCTAGTAGCTCAGGACTTGAAATTTTGAGCCCTGCTGTATATATATGTGTGTGTGCGTGTCAGGAAAAGCCCTCTTGCAGTTATCCCAGCAGATTGAGGGTTAAACGAATGCCTGTGCATAGAAGCGCCATCCGGCGCTCGCGCAATAGCGCCAATAGTGCCAATGGTGCTAATAAACGTACGCGCATGCGCAATAGCGCCAATAGCGCTAACGTGCGCATGCGCGATAGCGCCAATGGCGCCAAAGATAGGCTATTTAAAGAAGACTGTTCCAATGCTGCCTTGCTGTCCGGTCTACAGCGTTTCCTGAGACCCCTGCTACCTTGTTACCAGTTTTCCTGTATCCAGGACTTACTTGGCTTGTTCCTGACTTACCTGCTAGCTGCCCGCCCCGATCTCGGCTTGGACTCTGACTATTCTCTTGGTTTGCCCTTCTGTACCTGACCCGCCAGTACCTTGACCCGGCTTGTCTGCACCTCCCTGCTGTCTGCAACCTGCTACAGGACTACAGTGCACCTCCCTGCTATCTGCTTCCTGCTACAGTACTACAGTGCACCTCCCTGCTGTCTGCAACCTGCTACAGGACTACAGTGCACCTCCCTGCTATCCGCATCCTGCTACAGTACTACAGTGCACCTCCCTGCTATCCGCAACCGGCTACAGGACTACAGTGCACCTCCCTGCTATCCGCATCCTGCTACAGTACTACAGTGCACCTCCCTGCTGTCTGCAACCTGCTACAGGACTACAGTGCACCTCCCTGCTGTCTTCATCCGGCTACGGGACTACAGTGCACCTCCCTGTTACCTGCACCCTGCTACAGTACTACAGTGCACCTCCCTGCTGTCTGTAACCTGCTACAGGACTACGGTGCACCTCCCTGCTGACTACAGGATCCTGCCTTCTACTTCAATGTTCCAGTCAGGCACTTGTGCCCCTCTGTACTTTCGAGTCCCTGTTCACACCTTCAGGGGTTCTTAAGTCGGAGGCATATGAGAGGCCGTTCTCTGCATTCCGGGCTCCACCTACCAGGTACGTGACAGTGCGCACTGTGTGTGTAAGGCCCCTTTTACACTGGGGCGGGGGCGGCGGTAAAGCGCCGCTGTTGTTAGCGGCGCTTTACCATCCGGATTCGGCCGCTAGCAGGGCAGTTTTTCCCCCCGCTAGCGGCCAAGAAAGGGTTAAAAACCACCGCAAAGCGCTCTACAGAGGCGCTTTGCCGGCGGTATAGCCACGCTGTCCCATTGATTTTAATGGGCAGGAGCGGTGAAGGAGCGGTGTATACACTGCTCCTTCACCGCTCCAAAGATGCTGCTAGCAGGACTTTTTTTCCTGTCCTGCTAGCGCACTGCTCCAGTGTGAAAGCCCTCGGGGCTTTCACACTGAAGAGACAGCAGCAGCTGTTTCGGGTCGGTTTGCAGGCACTAGGGCTTTTTTTCAGGGGGAACTTGGTGGAACTCGGTTCCACCACCTCCGGCTCAAACCTTTTGGTGCCTGCTCACCACAATCACTTGTAAACACAGAAGTCTGGTTCCTGTGTTTACAAGTGACAGCTCTGCACCCCCATGAACTCTGCACTCTGTATGTAATGCAATCCAGATATTTAATGCCCCTTTAAGACCCTTCTACTGTTTGTGAAATATGACCATACCCACTATTTGATGTGATTTAGAGGGTGTGTTGGGGGGGGGGGGGTTTGGGGGGTTGTGATTGAGTTCCAGCACCTATTGTTTGAGAAAAAAAGCCCTGGCAGGCGCTATTATTAGCGCAATAGCGCCTGCAAACCGCCCCAGTGTGAAAGGGGCCTAACTGTAATGGGGGATGTTAGCAACAGATTTTTGAACAAGAGCCTCCCACAGGTCCTTACAAAGGTTGATAAGCAGAATTGAGTAGATCATGGTATAGAACAGGGATCTCCAATTTTGTAAAAAAAAAAAAAGGGCCAGTTTACCGTCCTTTAAACTTTAGAGGGGCTGGACTATGGTTATCGGGAGTACAAAATGTCCCAGCATCAGTGGCAGTAAACAATCCCCCATCATTGGTGTCATTGGGAGCAATAAGGCCTCAACTGTGCCCTATTGTTGTGGTCATTGGTGGGAATTGTGCCCCATCAGTGGTGTCATTGGGAGGAATTGTGCCCTTCATTGTTGTCAGTGAATAAAATAGTGCCCCAAGGGCTGGATAAAAGCAAGCAATGGGCCGCAGTTTGGATACCACAGATATAGACCCTTAGACCCCTTTCACACTGGGGCGGTTTGCAGGCGGTATTGCGCTAAAAATACCGCCTGCAAACCGCCCCTAAACAGCCTCCGCTGTTTGTTCAGTGTGAAAGCCCGAGGGCTTTCACACTGAAGCGGTGCACAGGCAGGACGGTGAAAAAAGTCCTGCAAACCGCTTTTTTGGAGCGGTGAAGGAGCGGTGTGTTCACTGCTCCTTCAACGCTCCTGCCCATTGAAATCAATGGGACAGCGCGGCAATACCGTGGCTATAGCCGCGCTGTATGAGGGATTTTAACCCTTTTTCGGCCACCAGCGGGGGTTAAAACTGCACCGCTAGCGGCCAAATACAGCTGCAAGAACGACGGTACAGCAGCGCTAAATATAGCGCTGTTGTACCGCCGATGCCCCCACCGCCCCATTGTGAAAGGGGCCTTATTCACAAGCAGCAACATCTAGGTTAGGTCCACCAAAAATGCATCATGTCTCCTGTATCTTGGCACCCTCTGAAACAAGAAGCAGGGTAAGACAATGCATTTAGTGATTCTTTTGATAGTAAAGTAATACCTAGACATAACTTTATAGAAATGTTCCACTGCATGCACTTTACAAATCAAATTTCACCTAAGCCCTCCAGAGAGAGGGTTTTCTTAAGCTCAGTTTCCTATCACAGGCAATAGGAGAGAGCCTGGCATAAGGAATTGTTCAAGATAGAATATATCACAGATCTCACTCTTTTCATCATAGGGTTGGAAAAAAAAGAAAAATGATTACCTAGGGAAAGGTAAGGCAAGATAAGGCTTGTGGGATATTTAATTGAGTCCCTTATAGACAGGGTATTATGTTAGGACCAGATCAAGGGGTTTGGGGCATACGGCAGGAGGAATCCAGGTAAGGCAGGAAAGGGAGACTGAGTGGAAAATCCAGCACATCCAGAAAGGTGATTCTAAGATGGAATGTAATTTAAGGTGAATTTTGCTTTGTAATAGAAAGATATATCTGGAATGCAAAGTCCTTCTTTTACGCTTAGATTTATAAAGGGTATTTCTTTTGAGTCTGGGCAAGTAGAACCCCATATGAATTTAAAGATTTATGTTTGCAAGGAGTGTAAAATGTGAGAGGGGAGAGGGGGATAAATAAGACTTGCAAGCGGTATAGTAGCTTAGGTAAATATGACATTTAGATTATATGGATGCAACGAAACCAGCAAATTTACTTGTAATTCCAAGATGACAATAATTGTTTCTGTAAAAGATTGTAGGGAAAGCAAGGAACAAGTGACATTCAAGGCATTAGATTTAGAGTGATTAACATGAAAGCCTGCCAAGAAAGCAAATCTGGAGAGAAGTCTTAGCATATTGGAAAGATAAATGTGGAGGTGACTTATGTATAGTAGGATGTCATCAGCAAACAGGGCAGTTTTGTGGCAGACCCTGCGACATATAGGCCCCTGGCATGTACCCAATTGGATTTGAACAGGGATCAATTCGAAGCTGTGATATTTAGACGCCTCTTAACAGATCTCATAAACTGGTCCCTGAAGCTTGTCATAAAGCGATTTTTAAATTGTACCAGGATAGAGTGATGAAAGCTTGCGCATATTCAGTGAAAGCAAAATGTTACTGGAACTGTTGACAAGAAAAATTAATGTGGACAATGATCCACCTGTCACTATCCTGACACCTGGATAAGCTAAAGGCTGATGGAGAGATGGCTGTCAATATTATCAAGATTGTTTTAGGGGGTTAAAGTAAACCTGTGTTGATAGAAATAAAGAAGCATCCATTTCTGACCTCATTCTCAAAATGCTAGTTTTATGTCTACTATGTTGACTCAAAAGCGTTACTACTGATCACTATCTCGGTAGTGCCTTGAAAAAGTATTCATACCCCTTTAAAGTTTCCACATTTTGTCCTGTTACAACCAAAAACGTAAATGTATTTTATTCAGATTTTATGTGATAGACCAACACAAAGTGGCACATAATTGTGAAGTGGAAAGAAAATGATAAATGGTTTTCAAATTTCTTTACAAATAAATATGTGAAAAGTGTGGCGTGCATTTGTATTCAGCCCCCCCCGAGTCAATACTTTGTAGAACCACCTTTCATTGCAATTACAACTGCAAGTCTTTTTGGGTATGTCTCTACCAGCTTTGCACATCTAGAGAGTGACATTTTTGCCCATTCTTCTTTGCAAAACAGCTCAAGCTCTGTCAGATTAGATGGAGAGTGTCTGTGAACAGAAATTTTCAAGTCTTGCCACAGATTCTCAATTGGATTTAGGTCTGGACATTGACTGAGCCATTCTAACACATGAATATCCTTTGATCGAAACCATTCCATTGTAGCTCTGGCTGTATATTTAGGGTCGTTGTCCTGCAGGAAGGTGAACCTCCACCCCAGTCTCAAGTCTTTTGCAGTCTCTAACAGGTTTTCTTCTAAGATTGCCCTTTATTTGGCTCCATCTCTCTTCCCAACAACTCTGACCAGCTTCCGGTCCCTGCTGAAGAAAAGCATCCCAACAACATGATGCTGCCACAATCATGCCTCACGGTGGGGATGGTGTGTTCAGGGTGATGTGCAGTGCTAGTTTTCCGCCACACATAGTGTTTTGCATTTAGGCCCAGAAATTCAATTTTGGTCTCACCTGACCAGAGCACCTGCCACATGTTTGCAGTGTCCCCCACATTTCTTCTCACAAACTACAACAGGACTTCTTATGGCTTTCTTTCAAAAATGGCTTTCTTCTTGCCACTCTTCCATAAAGGCCAGATTTGTGGAGTGCACGACTAATAGTTGTCCTGTGGACAGATTCTCCCACCTGAGCTGTGGATCTCTGCAGCTCCCTCAGAGTTACCATGGGCCTGTTCTGATTAATGCTCTCCTTGCCTGGCCTGTCAGTTTAGGTGGATAGCCATGTCTTGGTAGGTTTGTAGTTGTGCCATACTCTTTCCATTTTCGGATGATGGATTAAACAGTGCTCTGTGAGATGTTCAAAGCGTGGGATGTTTTTTATAACCTAACCCTGCTTTAAATGTCTCCACAACTTTATCTCTGACCTATCTGGTGTGTTCCTTGGCCTTCATGATGCGGTTTGTTTACTAAGGTTCTCTAACAGACCTCAGAGGGCTTCACCGAACAGCTGTATTTATGTCGATATTAAATGACATACAGATGGACTCTAGTTACTAATTAGGTGACTTCTAAAGGCACTTGGTTGTACTAGATTTTAGTTAGGGGGATCAAAGTAAAGGGGGCTGAATGCAAATGCACGTCAAACTTTTCACATATTTATTTTAAAAAAAATCTTGAAAACCATTTATAATTTTCCTTCCACTTCACAATTACGTGTCACTTTGTGTTGGTCTATCACATAAAATCCCAATAAAATACATTTACATTTTTGGTTGTAACATGACAAAATTTGGAGAATTTCAAGGCACTGTGTACATATCAGGAAAGATGAAAAAAGGGGTCACAAGGCTTTATCTGCATAATTGTCCCACAACAGTTACTTGGAAAGTATTTAAAACAGAAATGCCAAGCCAACTAGCATTTTCAGAAGGTCCTCCTTTGAAGCCTCTATTTCCCCAATGACAGGTTTACGTTAAATTCCTGATGCTCATTTGAAATGTTATAGAGAAGTTGGACAACATCAAATCAATGTGCAGTATTGGGGTTATGTGTGACATGGGATGGCAGTACAAAAAGTAGGGAGGGTGGCAACTTCTCCAGCAAATTTGAATTGTTCTCTCCTCTGGGGGAGTTATTGAATCCTAATGATTCCCTATTATGCTGGCTCTGTTTTTAGATATTTAAAAACAGCATACCTTTTCTTTTTTTCCAAACTTGACTGTTTCTTTAGCTTAATATGGCTGTCCTTGTTAGGGTAGTACTGTGGTCCTAAAACACTGCTGTCCTACATTTAATTCCTAACTGGGAGCAGAAACCGCAATGAGTTTGCAGGTAAACATCATGATTTTGGGATTATCCTCCTGGTGCTTTAGTTTCTTCAAACAATCCAAAAACATTTAGGCAGGTTAAATAGTTTTTGACAAAGTTGCCTGCATATATGGTGGCTTTAAGACTGTGTTGAGGACAAAGCTATTGTCTCCTGTGTGGGCAGAGTTTTAATTTAAAAATGAAGATATTTCAATATCAATATTCAACATAACTGTGTAACTATATCAAGGCTTATAAGAAATGTGTTCACTTTGATAGTGGCCCCACCATTAGCTTATACGGACCATCACTTTGCTTCGGTCACTTCTTTTTGCAGCCAGGAGCAAAGACAAATACTCAGAACTTTCAGGTATGGGGAGCATGTGACTCACTGCCATTCCTCCAGTGCAACAGTGTTAGTGCTTGGTACATGGATGCTCACATGGGGGCAGAGTCCTCACAGCCCTGTGTAAGCATCAAGATGTAAGCTCACACATTTTCACTCCCTGTAGTTGAGAGATTTCAGGGGCTGAAGAGAAGGTACCGTATATACTCGAGTATAAGTCGAGATTTTCAGCCCTTTTTTTGGGGCTGAAAGTGCCCTCCTCGACTTATACTCCAGTCACTGCCGTCTGCCTACATGATCAGCGTGTCATGCAGGCAGACGGCGGCCAGCGTTTGCTATTACTATTCGGCAGCCAATTACTGTTCAAAAGCCGCGCCTCCTCCTCGTCTGTGATAGGCAGAAAACTCCATTTCTCAGCAGCCAGTGTACAGCCTATCACGAACATTCTCTCATCCTTGTCTGTGGTATGAGGATGAGAGAATGTCCGTGATAGGCTGACCGCTGACTGCTGGGAAATGGAGTTTTCTGCCTATCACAGATGAGGAGGAGGCGCGGCTTTTGAACAGTGAATGGCCGCCGAATAATAATAGCAAACACTGATCAATGCAGAGCGGCACACGGAAGGAATGCAAAGGACACAGGTAGGATGCACATATACACAGGACACAGACACATGCATACAGGCACATGCACACATACACAGGACATATACACAGGACACATACACAGGTACATATACACATGACACATGCACATATACACAGGACACATACACAGGTACAGGACACATGTACATATACACAGGACATATGCACAGGACACATGCACAGGACACAGGGAGGTATACAGCTGAAGATGGGCATTGTTAACCCTCTTTTTCCACTTACAGTAGCTGCTGCATTTCTCACCCTCGTCTTATACTAGGGTCAATAAGTTTTTCCCATTTTTTGTGATAAATTAGGGCCTTGACTTATACTCGGATCGACCTATACTCGGTAAGTATAAGGTGCTGGTGGTACCAGTATTAAAGTTAAACAGTTAATCTGCCCTAGGGGCAAAGCACATGTGCACTTTAAAACAGAGCAACAGTTTTTTTTAGTGTTGGTGGATTGGGAAAGGGTTTACATATATATATATATTTTTTTTGTCTGTGACGGCAATGATTTCTCCTTACTTTGTGTCACCAGTACAAGAAAAGGTGTTGGGATGTTCAGTTGTCAGTGCGACAAGATAAGACAGCAACCAAAAACACTGTCGGGATTTCTTTTTTTTTTTTTTTAATTCTTTATTTATTTTAAATAGAAAAAACAAAACAGATCATATACCAAAGTATTATGAGAAAACACAATAAAAGATACTTTCAATACAAAACCCCCGCCCATCCCAAGTACCCCTCCCACCTTCCCCCTCCATCTTGCAGTGGCTTCTGAAATAAAGGCCATTGACCTATTATATTCCTATTCTTGGCCACTTTACATTTAACGTATAATCTCCTCAACATATCTCCATGTTTTTTTAAATGATAGCCATGTTTCCCATTTGTCAATCCTCTCCGTCCGTTTGTCAGCTTCTGATCCCTGATCTTCATACCTCTCTAAGTTCTGTATTTCATTGACACTAAAAATCCAATCTGGAATTTTTGGACTCTCCGCTTCCTGCCATTTTTTCGGGATCTGGCTTTTTCCAGTGTACAACAAGATGGGAACAATAGAGGCTTTGTATTGTCTAACTGAAACGGCTGTCCCGTGGAATAAACATGTCCACGGGTCTTCCGGAATTACCTCGTTGGTAATTACCTTAATACACTGTAAAACTTCCTTCCAATATACAATGATGATAGGACATTCCCACCAAATGTGGGACATTGTTCCCTGAGCCTTACAGCCTCTCCCACACTCGCCAGATTTCTCCGGGATAAACTTACTAATTTTATCTGGTGTCGCATACCACCTGGCTAAGCACTTATAATTTGTCTCGGTTGTCTTAATACCGCCGAATAGTGTGACAAATTAAAAATGTTATACTTCATATTCCCATCGCACACTTTCCTGGATGAGCTCACGAAATATGGGTGCTGCAGCAACAACCAGCTGGATACTGGTTCAAGTCAAAATTCATCACATGCCTGACGAAGGGGTCCTGCGTGACTCCGAAACGTTGTACTCTCTTTGTGTTGTGATCATGCAATAAACTACACGTTTGGACGCCATCTACGCCGTTCCATGGTGTGCTGGCAAATATTTTCAAATTAAAAATGTTATCTACTACGTGTTGATTACATTGTGAACCTAGTTCAATTTCCCGCTTCTTGATGTATGGCAGCACATCCGACTCGTCACCAATCATCTGTATTTTATATAGCCTTGATATATTATTTTTTGATTTTTCTCTCAGACAGAGCTGCTCCAACGGCCTATAGTCTTCAACAGCCCTGAGAGGCTGAGGCAATTTCTTTATAAACTGAGACAGCTGGGCATACCGCCATAAATCAATCTTCATTAATTCCGTGTCTAAAATCCTCTCATTATATGTGTTTATTCTACCCTTCTTGATTATATCCTTTAATTGTGCATTTCCTTTTTTAATCCAATTCCCTCCCACCGACCCCATCCCTGGTGCAAATAGCTCATTGTCTTTCAAGTAAATCAAAGGTGAATTAAACTCCCATTTGTTCTGTAGGTGAATCTGACCCCATATTTTAAATGCATTACGTGTTATCACATGTGTGTCTTCGGTCCCAGTGTCCTAAATTGTGGCGCGTTCCATATTACGTGACTTAGTTGTGTATTACTCGTGAAATTTTCAATGTTCACCCATCTCTTGTCATTGGCTTCTTTAGCCCATTCCATCACCCGTGCAAGTGCCACAGCTTTATAGTACTTTGTGAAGTCCGGGACAGCTAAGCCACCCCGCTTTTTCCCCCTACTAAGAACCGAGTAAGCTATTCGTGGTTTTTTATTACTCCAGATAAGTTTTGATATTAATGTTCTCAAATATGATTGTGGGAGTGGAATTGGCAGCATCTGGAACTTATATAAAATTTTCAGGGCGAGCACCATTTTAACTGTATTAACCACTGGGCACTTAAACCCCCTTCCTAACCAGACCAATTTTCAGCTTTTGGTGCTCTCACATTTTGAATGACAATTACTCAGTCATGCAACACTGTACCATATGAAATTTTTGTCCTTTTTTTCACACAAATAGAGCTTTCTTTTGGTGGTATTTAATCACCGCTGGGTTTTTTATTTTTTGCGCTATCAATCAAAAAAGACTGAAAATTCGATAAAAAAAATAAAAAAAATTCTTTGTTTCTGTTTAAATTGATTGCAGAGTATTGGTGAGTATTGGTAGAGTATTGGCAGAGTTTTGCAGAGTATTGCACAGTGTTGCAGAGTATTGCACCATGTTGCAGAGTATTGCATAGTGTTGCAGAGTATTTACATTAAGCAGCGCTGTGGGCACTAAAATCCAGCCCACAGCGCTACTGCCATCTCTCCCCCTCTCCCTGTACCGATCAGTACACAGAGGGGAGGGAGGAACCGGCGTCACGTCATGACGCCAGTTCCTCCCTCCCCTCTGTGTACCGGTTTGTTTACATGTGATTGCTCCATCATTTGACGGAACGATCACGTGGTAAACGGCCGCGATCAGCGGCTATTTACCGTGATCTGTGATGTGCCGGGTCCTCTGGACCCAGCGTTCACGGATGTTCCCGGGTGCGTGCCCCAGGGGGCACGCGGGAGCAACATTTTGGAATGACGTCCCATGGATGTCCACCCAGAAAAACCCGACCGCGCTGTTGCCGTCTTTCGGCAATGGCCCGGTCGGCAAGTGGTTAATACGCCCTATCCATGATAGTTGACAAGCAGAAACATTTTGTATTTCCTTCTTAATTTCAGCTAATAGTGGGACAAAGTTTAACAAATAAGTTTTCCTTAAGTAGTCGGTTAGTCTGATTCCCAGGTATTTAAGGTCTTTCTTCCAAGGGAAAGGAAATTCCCTAAGAAGTTTTAAAGCTTCCTGTTTAGTCAAACTGACATTTAGAATTATGGACTTGTTAAGGTTAATTTTAAAATTTGAGAGGTTTTCATTCAGTCGCCATGTGAACGGTTGTCTTTGGGTCTCAGGAGCCTTCATCCTCATAACTGGGGCGTGATCTGAAAGTGAGGTTATTTCGATCTTGGTATCACTTATCAGATCCAACATTCTGTGGTCTACCATAATATAATCTAACCTTGAGTACGTCCCGTGCACAGGGAAAAAAAAAAAAGGTATAATCCCGCTCATCAGCGTGTTGCACCCTCCACACATCTATTAGTTGACATTGATGCAATCTGCGTCTGATAGCGTTTAATGTTGCCCTGCCCGTCCCCTGCGCACGGGACGTACTGTCCTGAGAAAGTTTCAGGCAAAAATTAAAATCCCCCGCCAGGATGACCTCTGTCTTGAAATCCATTAATCTACTCAATACTCAATTTAGAAAACTTATTGAGTTTTTATTTGGGCAATAGATGTTTGCCAAGGTGAGTATCTTATCTCCCAGTTTCCCCTTCAGGAACAGGTAGCGACCCTCCGGGTCTGTCATTCTGTTCGTCAGCGAAAACTTTGTCGCCTTCGCAAACCCGATCGCCACTCCCTTAGCTCTCCTGATCGGAGAGTCACTGTAGAACCAAATCAGGAAATCTTTAGAATAAAGTTTAATACAGGTTTCGTGGACTAGATGGGTCGATAATGCTGGAGTTCTTTTAAAATTTTGTGTCTCCTGATGGGAGAGTTCAACCCTCTGACGTATGTCAGGAAGTTAGTTACTGTCATTTATGATGGTCTGAGGAGGGCCCACACTTCAAAGCAATCGCCTGCCTTCTAAAGGGGCAATTTGTTTGACCTTGCAAGATAGAGCACCCCCCCCCCCCATAATCTCCCCCCCCTCTCCCAAAGGCCGTACTTCGGCCAAAAATTCACAGATAGGAGAACCCATCTTGCAAACTTCTTCACCTAGGGTTGGGCTCCAACCGCGACCACCGTGTCCTTGTCCCTCCTCCCCCTCGGGACTCGGGGGTAGGAGGGGCAGGAGCGAGCTCAAAAGGAGGCGTTTACTCCCCCCCATAACCTGCCTCCTTCTTCGACTCCTTCCTATGTAGCTTAGGCCACCCTCCTCCCTCCCCACCCAATTCAGCCCCCGCACTCTATTCAGAATATGAATTAAGGTTTGAGAGTCTCCCAATTAGTAAGGCTGATCCTCTAGGTCCGTCAAGGTTCTTCTCTCTTTCCTTTCCCTTCTTTCCCCTTCTTCTCTTTTCTGTTCCATCCCCCCTTCCTTATTCTCCCATCTTTTCCCTATCTTCTCCTCCTTCCCTCCTGTCTAGAGAATATTTGGAACTGGAATGTCAAAGCCTCTGCAAAATTCTTGAAGACCTTCCAGGAACTTTAGTCTAACTGTTCTTCCTTCTTTCATCACCAGTAAGGCTGCTGGGAAACCCCAACTATATTTAATGTTATAACAGTCAAAAGTATGTGGCGCTAGTCTAAGTGTACCACTCATATTAAATCGAAATCTCAAAATAGCATAAATCTCAATACTTCCTAAATAGACAATATTTAATACTTCCTTAATAGACAATACTAACTTCTCCCATTAGGGGGCAGCCAAACCAACTGAATTGTTAAATTCTGGTTATCATTCCTAATAAAATTATATAAAATAAATCATCCAATGAATTTAATGTTTCTCGACCAAACTATGTAGAAACTGTGACCAAAGGTGATTTTAAACTTAGTGATAATAATCAAATAAAATATTTTAAAATGAATGACGATTCCTCAAAGTGTGTCATACAATGTGCATGATTTTCCTCAACATAATAAGTTGAGGAAAATCATGCACATTGTATGACACACTTTGAGGAATCGTCATTCATGAACATTATATTCATTGGATGATTTATTTTATATAATTTTATTAGGAATGATAACCAGCATTTAACAATTCAGTTGGTTTGGCTGCCCCCTAATGGGAGAAGTTAGTATTGTCTATTAAGGAAGTATTAAATATTGTCTATTTAGGAAGTATTGAGATTTATGCTATTTTGAGATTTCGATTTAATATGAGTGGTACACTTAGACTAGCGCCACATACTTTTGACTGTTATCACGTTACTTTTTAGGGTGGGTGAGGCCACCTCTTATGTTGGCAGCTTCTCTATTTTTGTCCCATTGCCCAGGATCCTTTGAGAGCGTGGTTGTGCGCATTAGTTCTCTATTATTTTAGTATATTTAATGTTAGCCGCCCTTAGTTGCTCCAACAGTGGTTTTAGTTGGCGTCTCCGAGCCAAAGTCCCAGTTGATAAGTCAGAGAATATTTGTAGATCCGTATTCTCGAATTTCACTGTGGAAACTACTCCCCAAATTCTGGATTTGTCTTCATAGAGATGAAATTTGACAATGACGTCTCTGGTAAATTCCTCTTTCAGGCCAGGGGATTTTCTAACCCTATGGACACGATCAATCTTGAGGTCTTCATCTAGGCCTCTGTCCAGGATTGGATTAAATATTTTTTTCATTTTGAGCAACAGGTCTTCTCCTTGCTGTTCCGGTAGTGCTCTAATCCTGAGGTTCTGACGGCGACTTTGATTTTCTTGCTCTTCTAGTTTATATAATATATCACAGTGATCATTTTGCATTCTCCTCATTTGCATTTTCAAATCTGATATTTCTTGGGACTATTTTCCAGATACTTCCTCCACTTCAACTCTTCTCAGTAAGTGGCCCATATCCATCCTGACATTAGAAATTTCTGCTTTAATCGAGTTCTCTAATTTCTCGAACATTTCCATCATATCCGTTTTTGTTGGTATAAGGGCCATCTTCCTTTGTTCTTCCATTATGCTGGAATCAGGTTCCCCCTCTAGGTCCAATCCTTCTCTGGATCTTTCACTATGATCCGCTTTAAGTTTTGCTAGTGCTTTCTTCTTTTCCTTTGCACCTGTTTGCTTCCTTTCCTGCCCCGGACTTTTTGAGCTTGCTTCCTTAAGGTATTTCTGGATTGTACTCGTGTTTAGGCTCTCTTTAGTGGTCTTGGACTCTGTAACTTTTTGTGAACGACCTCTCATGGTCTCTTTTATTGACTTCCACACTTCCCTATTAATCGAGGATTGTTTAAAGCGGGGTTCCACCCAAATTTTGAACATTATCTCTATGCATTCTCTTCCTTGCTCAGATGCTGATATGCTGTGTAAAAAAATTTAAATCGCCGTAATTACCTTTTATTTTCTAATCTTAGCACTTCCTGGTTTTCCTCCCATGGGAGTAGGCGTGTTTCTAGCCTCTCCCAGACCTCCCACAGTCCCCTGGGAGCTAGTCTCAGGCTTCCCAGCATGCATTGTGCAACAGCGTCATCACAACATCTCGCTGAATGCTGGGAGCACAGCATTCACCGCATCCAGGAAATACATGCTTGTGGGCTTCAAATGCCCACAATGAAGATGGAAACCGCCTTCAGTGAATTTTATAAGTTATTCTTTACAACAAAATCGGACACAGGCGGACTTATTACACAGAACATGTGAGTAGATAATCATGAGAAGAAAAGTTTGTGAATGAGCTCCAAAAAAAAAAAAAGAGATAGATAGGTGGACCCCCGCTTTAAGGAGCCAACAGAGTTTAACCCCCCCCCCCCCCCCGAAATCCGTCGCTTCCCCTTGCACTCTGCTCCAAGGGCAAAAAATAAAAAAGGAAAAACAGTTCAAGCTCAGACTGAGCGAAGCCCAGATCTATCTAAACAGATCGTATTTTTAAGGAAGAGAAGCCCCTTAAGTGGCTCAGCAACACTGCAAGCAGGTAGGATAATCTGTCAGGATTTCTAACATCTCTCTTATGCGATTGTTTTTTCTGAGTCTTCATTGGAGAGACTTCCTGAAAGGATGTGAGTGTAAATGCCCCCAATATGGAGAGATAGCAATACAAACAGAGGCCTTAAACCTCCCCCATTCTACACAATACAAAATACACACATGTGGCTGGAGTTGGGCTTTAGGTCTTATCAGGTTTGCATAAAACAACAAAATGTAAATAGGAGTGGCCAGATTTATGTTCTTAAAATTCTTACATTTTTCATATCTGCACAAATAACAAAGAAAGTCACAAATTACAGTACAAAAATCTTTTATTACATAAAAAATCTATACATCTGTTAGACTAAAATACAATTGCATCAATACTCTGACAAACAGTTATTTTGCAAAAGCAGAAAAGCTTATTGTTATTAGGCTTCCATATCTTCTCATTTAAAAAGGGAAAAGTTCATTTTCTTAAACAATATACAGTTTTTCCTAGTACTGTAATCAGTCTTACATAGCGAGCTTCACTGATGGGAGAACAATGTTAGTGAATATATAGTTTATTGGAAACAGCTGTAGGCAATAATTGTCAGCCTCCAGGGGCAAAACAAAGAAAAAAAATGTGTTAACATATTAAATAAGTACAGTACATACCAACCAATTAATAGTAACCTCAGCAGTTAACCATTTTATGTTGTCAGTATTCAAGCTTTAAAGAATCTATATAACCATAAGTAAAGAAACGTCTATATATTCATGTCAACAAACTACATAAAACATTCACATGTGTGCCAAATTCAGACGTTTCAAATGATGAAATTTTGATGAGCAGCCTATTGCTCTGTGTAAGTTGCCATTTGAGGCACAAGAAGGCAAGAAAATGACAATTGGTGGTTTTCTTTAATGGTTATATTGATTAAAGAGAACCCTTAATGTTTATGTTTACATGTATACAAGATTCTGAATATTCTGTTAAATTATAATTAATGCACAGGCTTATTTGTGAAAGGTTTATTTTTACTCTTGATTTGTCTTTACCTAATTAAAATGTGTCCCTTCAGCCCGAGAGTCAGGGGCTAGAGGTCAAAAGAAGTTGTTTATGCCCTGTTAACTGCCTGCCTGACCTCACATACAGTTTTCTAGTTTCTGAAAGTGCATAAGAGTATTGAATGCTATAGTTGTAAAAAAAGTGTGTACATTTTAACTATGGTGCTTTGTGGACATTGTTATGCACTCTGAGAAGAGAAAGGGGGGAAGTGTGCATGTAAGGCTAAGAGGTAACAATTGTAAAATCAGGTCAATGATATCAGCATTGAAGCTTGCACCCTTAAAAAAAACCCCCAAAAAAACAAAAAAAAAAAACAGCTCCCACGTTCCTACCGTGAAATGACATTAAAGGATGGGGAGTTAACTCTCCATTGTAAAGTATTTCTTACTATGTATAGTAAGAGTGTGCTATCTTTATTTTAAATGTCTTCTCTCCATAGTCTTCTGAACCTTTTACTTATTCACAAATGTTGTCAAAACATTTTTACTTAAAGCAAACCTCTATGATCAACAAACAGGTTAAGCTAACCTTATGTGTTGCTAGTAGGCACTGCCTGGTGTCTAATGTGGTTTGTGGACTCCAAAATGTCTTTACTGTGCCTCAGAACCCCCCAAATCTTTGCCATATTGTTGTCTTTGTGACCAGTTGAGAAGTGACCACTTTTTGTGGGATGTGATGGAGACATGCCTATGCTGGAGGTTCTGAAAAGTTGAAATTTGCATTGAACCTCTTCCAGGATGTAGGAGAGGTTTTGAATGTAGTAACTTTGGTCTCCAGAAACCAGACAATGCCTACTGTCAACAAATGAGGGTCATGGAACATGTTTGTTCATTGTACATGTACACTTTAAAATCATTTATAAAAAAAATTCTATGTACAGTGGCACTGAATATACCTAGTAATATTCTTTTCAGAGTTGTATTAAGGAAAACATACTTTCATCATTGTAGACAGTAAGCAGTTTAGAGTTAGGGGTTACAAGCTTGATTTATATGAATTCTCAGACCAACAGATTGCAACAACATTTATGCTCTCTACACTATGAAGGAGAAATTAAGGATTTGGCCATTCTGAACCTGATCTATAAACAGTGGAGGTGATTACCATAGCAACCAGATGCTTTTATTCATTCCCTGTCTAATAATATCAAACGAGATTTGAACTCTGCTTGTTTGGTCCATCACCTCCACTCTTCTCCAGACTTTATATGCATAAAAAGTCCAGTGCTGCTTACATTTTTGTGCATGATCTCATCCTCATTTGCAGATCCATGCAAAATTTAAACTGAATCTGTCACTTAAAAAGCACTGTATGGAAGACCAGATTAAAACAATGCAGACATTTTTTGTTAATTCAGCTAAGTTCAGCAATCATTCTTCTGCTTTATTTAATGGTCGTATCCCTATGCCTCGGCTTCCATATACACTTTAGTTTCAGATATCTGCCTGACGCTGGGTGTTATATACATACACACACACACACACACACAGGTGCATCTCATAAAATTAGATCATCAAAAAGTTAAATTCAACATCAATGAAAAAAGTGGAACTCATATTTTAAATAGATGCGTTACACACAGAGTGATATATTTCAAGTATTTCTTTCTTTTAATTGTGATGATTATGATTTACAGCTAGTGAAAACCCAAAATTCAGTATCGCAGAAAATTAAAATATTACATAAGACAAATTAAAAAAAGTTTTTTTAATACAGAAATGTTGGCTTACTGAAAAGCATGTCCATGTACAGTATAGTATGCACTCAATACTTGGTCCGGGCTCCTTTTGCATGAATTACTGCATCAATGTGGCTTGGCATGGAGGCGACCAGCCGGTGGCACTGCCGAGGTGTTATGGAAGCCCAGGATGCTTTGATAGTGGTCTTCAGTTTGTCTACATTGTTGGGTCTGGTGTCTCATCTTCCTCTTGACAATACCCCATGGATTCTCTAAGGGATTTAGGTCAGACGAGTTTGCTGGCCAATCAAGCACAGTGATACCATAATCATTAAACCAGGTATTGGTACTTTTGGCAGTGTGGGTAGGTGCCAAGTCCTGCTGGAAAATGAAATCAGCATCACCATAAAGCTGGTCAGCAGAGAGAAGCATGAAACGCTCTAGAATTTCCTGGTGAAGGGCTGTGCTGGCTTTGGATTTGGACTATGGAAAAAACACAGTGGACCAACACCAGCAGATGACATGGCTCACCAAATCATCACATACTGTGGAAAATTTTGCTTTTCATTTGAAAATCAAGGTCCCAGAGTCTGCAGAAAGAGTGGAGAGGCAAAGAATCCAAGTTGCATGAGGTACAGTGTAAAGTTTCCACAGTCAGTGATGATTTGGGGAGCCATGTCATCTGCTGGTGTTGGTCCACTGTGTTTTATCAAGTCCAAAGTCAGCACAGCCCTCTACCAGGAAATTCTAGAGCACTTCATGCTTCCCTTTGCGGACCAGCTTTATGGAGATGCGGATTTCATTTTCCAGCAGGACTTGGCACCTGCCCACACTGCCAAATGTACCAATACCTGGTTTAATGATCATGGCATCACTGTGCTTGATTGGCTAGCAATCTCGCTTGACCTAAACCCCATAGAGAATCTGCGGGGTATTGTCATGAGGAAGATGAGAGACACCAGACCCAACAATGCAGATGAGCTGAAGGCCGCTATCAAAGCAACCTGGGCTTCCATAACACCTATAGCAGTGCCACAGGCTGATAGCCTCCATGCAACGCTGCATTGATGCAGTAATTAATGTAAAAGAAGCCCCGACCAAGTATTGAGTGCATACTATACTGTGCATGGACATACTTTTCAGTAAGCCAACATTTGTGTATTAAATTTTTTTTCTTATTGGTCTTAATATTCTAATTTTCTGAGCTACTGAATTTTGGGTTTTTACTAGCTCTAAGCCATAATCAAAATTAAAAGAAAGAAATGCTTGAAATATATCACTCTCTGTTGTACGCCTCTAAATAAAACATACAAGTTTCACTTTTTGAATTGAATTACTGAAATAAATTAACTTTTTGATGATATTCTAATTTTATGAGACGCACCTGTTCATACACACATATCTACATAAGCTCTGTGCCTGGCTTTCCAATATCGGTGTGATGTTTGCATGCATTCTGGCTGGATATCAAGCAACTTGAGACTGCTCTTTGGAGACAGGCTAGGCAGCTCATTTAACACAACACCGAGCCAGTCTCCCAACAATGCCCCCTAGTAAAAAATTGCTCACCATCCAGAGGAACATAAACAAAAGTCTGGCAGGCTACAGGCTATGCTGCTGGAAACTCTAGTTACTGGTTGTAAAGATCACTTTACCTCCTTATTCTAAAAATAGAGGCTGTGAAAGTGATGTACTTGTAAAGTTAAAAGTAAAGGTGCTTGGCAAAACATGTTGCATATGTAATTAGCAAACTTGGCAACAAATTTATTTAGGAAATGTGGCTTTCGATGGAACATGTCAAGGTAGCTGTTGCCAGACACGGTGCTGTCATCGGGAAAAACATGATGCATGGTGCTGCTCATAAAATAGCACCACTGTATAGTGGCTTCCCTCAGCATTGGATGGGAACCTCCATCATAACCTATAACCATATTTAATCAGGAGCCTCTGTAGATCACCAAACAGGGATTACACTAAAGTTAGTATTACATGAATGGGGTGAAGGATGCAATATAATTCACAGTGTAAGTTAAATATGAAGTATGATGTCGTAGCAGATGATGTAATGTGGTTTTACAAGTTAGATCCTGGAGTACTATGTCATAGCGATTGTCATTACTTCATATGGAATATATTTTAGAATGGGGGTGAGGAATTCACTGCTATTTTGAACTTGATGGATCTAGCATCCATTAATGCTTGCTCTGCCCAGGCACCATTCACAGAACACCTTGCATTTTCTCCATGGAGGCAAAGCATTCTTTGCTTTAAAGTGGTGGAAATCTCAACATTACTGCCCTATGTCTCCACCTAGTCCAATCAGGGAATGCCTTGCATTAATTGAGAAGAATGCAAGGCTTTCTGCGAATGGTGACCATACTGAGCAAGTGACCCCCCCCTATGGTTACAATGCAAAAGGGCAGCTGCTCAGCATGAGACACGGAACACAATGGAATCACTGTAGTAACAGTGACTACTGCAGTGATTCTGCACTTCCACAGCGCTCCGGCAGATACATACTTACATTGGTCAAAGCTGGACAAGTGTAACTATGCAATAAAATCCATAACTGAAATTAAGCTTTGAGTATCAAGCAAGTTTTTTTTTTCTTTCCAATAAGCCACTTCTTTTAAAGTGTCTTCCCACTTTTACAGTTAAATTCGGGTTAAAACCTACTTTGTTTGTTACATGTTCCCCTTCACATAGCATAACTTTAAATATGTAATGGAATGGGGGTGCTGGGGAGTTAATGTTTACCATAACTACCCGTCTATACTGTACTGGCAAATCTCATTATCAGTTGTAAACTAGATTTGCTCAAAGAATTTGCACACTATTCTAGAAAATCGGTTAAAGAGCTCAAGGTTTAGGTGGCACATTGTACATTATGCACTTTTACCAATCTGCCCCTAAAGGATATGTTCACTCTTGGGAACATGTTACACGTTCCACCCATTTTTAGGGTGGAACATGTAACATGTTCTTGCTCCTGTAGCTGCTCCCCAATCTCCCCTCCCCCTGTAAGAGCGGGCCGGGGATCTTCTCCCCGAACCTGCTGAACCTATTTGAAAAGAGCGTGGCTTTGTAGGGCTCCGTCCACTTGGCTGTGTCAATTATTCACAGAGTCCTGTGAATCAATGAACTACAAGTACTGACAGCCTGTGCAGCTGACGACTTGTAGTTCTCGATGAACTACCAGGGCTCTGTTGAGTGATCTAGGTAGTTAATTGATTCTTCCTGTCAGTGTGTAATTTCCTGTCTGTAAGAGGTACAAGCAGACAGCTTACACTGACAGTCTGCAGGAGCCTTGCATTGCACCAGCAATCTGCTAACTGCTGGTGCAATGCTTTCCAGGCTCCTACAGAAAAAAAAAAAAAAACAGTAAATGCACATTTTTTTTCATTCTTTAAATATATCCCTTACAAGTTATTTTGAACAATACAAACTGATTGTATTGTCGTACTCAAATAGAACTAGAAAGAAATTAAATTTAAAAAAAATTGGTTTTAGGTATGCTGTGTAAATTGGAACGTGTAGCAAACATATAGTGAGGGGGTTCTCAAAATTTGTCTGCAACAATGGAAAGTCACTTCAAAACTTGTTTGCAGTGTAGCAAATGCAATGCACATTAAAGACTATAACTCTAATTGCTTTTTTAACTAGTCTGCACTATTTGAATTACCTTTAGTCAGTGAAGGCACCTCCTTGATGAAGTGCACAGAACACTTTATTGGATTTTCAGTTGCTATCTCATACTGTGTACCTCTAGGCATGCTACTGAGGTTATGCTTAATAGACTGCAACAGCACAGCAGTTCCAATCCAAACTGTGAATTAAATTAGATAATGAGATTATTTAACAGAGAAAGTGACACTGTTAAGTGTACTAGAATACCAGGAGTTTTAGCTTTTTGGATGCACTTAGTTATGAAATGTGATTCACAACTATGCATGTTTTTTTTTTTTTTTTTAAAGGGCTTTGTTTCTGCTTGTAACAGCTCAATCAGACAAGGATTATGTATTTCAGAATACTCTTGTGCAGTGTACTCTGTAGGTTTGAGGCTGGATTTACAAGACAATAGATAGAAGCACTTGGTAAGAAAGTCTCATCCTAAGCAGTAAGGCGCGTGTCAATGCAACGCACCCTATCACAAAAGTGTGTTTCAGCCCTTAGGTTCTAATTTTTCAAATTTAAAGGCACTGCAACACACTAAGGCAATACAGTTTTTTGTGCATATATGTTCCCTTAGGCCTCATACACGCTGGACACTTTAGCCATCTCTTCTGGATGCCTTTTCTCCTGGAAGTGTTTTGGCAGAAAAAATATTTGAGGCTTGTAAACATGTGTAATGTTTGGCACATTTAATCGCACACTTAGCACTTGGGCATGAACTCATTAAATTGGCCAGAATAACAATTTATTCTTGAAATTGAAATAAATTAATGTCCAAGCGCTAAACATGTGTTTAGATGCATATAAGCGCATCAATCGGATTTTTCTGCAAGAAATGCTGCTGCTCCTGGTCATGCTGGCAGTGCTTTTTTCTGCCTCTAAACGCCTATGTGTCCAGGGACATAATGGACACAGAAGCTAACATGCAGGGAAGTTTAGAGGCAGAAAAAAAAAACAAAAAAAACCACAACACGCCCCTAAGGGCAGCATTAAAAGCCTCCAGTGTGCATGAGGCCTTAGTATCTTGAAAACACGCGCTGCATATCTGAGTTCTTTCAAAATGAATTGGCTTCCTTAAAGCAACCTACAGGAACAGAAAAATGTGAATGTGGTGTAAATGATGCATCAGATGTAGTAGAGAGCTAAATGTGAGCTCTTGGCAGGCTTTGTGATAGCCCAAACTTTCCATTAAAGTTTAGATTTGTGGCTGGCTTTTCATTTCTATCAACTCCCCAGCAGTCCACCCTACCTAGAAAGCAGCATGACTGGTAAAACACCCTACCAACACAAGCACTGAATGCTTTTCTGCACCTGGTACCCATATAAATCCAGCCTAATGTTTTTCAAAGCCTGGGTGCAATGCTTTTATCTGTGCTGTAAATTCACAGTCAAGTACATGTGTGGTCTCATGGTTTTGTTTTAAATGGTTACACAGCCAATTGGTTTAAACACACACAAGTCCTCAGGAAATGCATACATGTGCAATTTAAAATTCATAGGCGCTAAAACACTTTCACCTTCTTTAGCATGCTTCTACATGCTTTGTAAAAACATCACACTGATGGAATGCATTGGTGATGCTGCTTTAGTAAAAAAGCCACTAATGTGGCTCCTATGTAAATAGTTTTAAGTTAGTGGTCCTTTGGTGTTGCTCACAGGAGGCTCCTTCTAAGGCACCTTTCACACTGGTGGCCCGATTGGGTCTGCCTGTTAGTTTTTCAGGTGGACCCAATCAGGCCCTCCATTCTCCTCTATGGAGCAGCGGGTATAAACAAATATGTGTTTGTTTACAACCCCTTACATCCAATCTGATAAAAATATTCCGTCTAGTAGATCGGATGGCAATAGGTTGTAAATGGACAAGCGGTCCATTTACATCCGACTGACCATAGAGGAGAGTGGGCAGTGTCTGTTTCCGCTCTATACAGGCGGAGCCAACATGGACCAGTCATCTGCCCGTTCAGAGGGTTAAGCAGGCAGACTCCTTGCAGAATACGCCCCATGTGAGAGGGGCCTAAGTTGGTTTTCTCTTAACGCCTGCTGCAGTATGTAGAAGTAATTTGTACTCATCCTTGAAAATGTTTAACTATGACCTCCAGGTTGCAAAAGTCTCCAAACTGGCATAAGGCAAGTGTAATTAAGAACACTTCCAGCCATTCTGCTAATTCAGAGGCTGACAGAATTAGCTGAAAAAAAAAAAAAAAAAAGAGAATACAAAAGCGCCTCTAACTGCAGACTTTTACTGTTCAATAAAAAGAGTAATGTAGGCAACTCACATTTATTAGGATTAAAAAGTGCACATCAACAAGTCCATCTGTGGTGGTGGAGCGCGGCGTCGGGTGTGATGTCACTGGGCATATTGCAACACATTTCCAAGCATGCGCACTGAGAATGTCCAGTCAGGTGTGCTCCTTTGTCAATCAATGATTATGGAGCTGGTTGGGCCCTCCATATATAGCGCTAACCGTTGCCAGGATAACGCCTGTCTAGAGACTCAGTTAGCGCTATATATGGAAGGTCCAACCAGCCCTATACTTATTGTTTGACAAAGGAGCTGACATGACTGGACATTCTCAGTGTGCATGCTCGGAAATGCGCCACGACACACCCGATGATGTCATCACGCCCGACGCTGCGCTCCACGAGTGCTCCAGCCCTCGTTCCTGTCTCTTTTCTACACACAGCCCATTTTAGGATCCAGACGAGCGGCAGAAATGTACCACCAGCATGGGTATTGACTTCCCGACCGGAGATGGACTTGCTGATGTGCCCTTTTAATACTAATAAATGTGAATTCCCAGCATTACATTATTTTTATTGAACAGTAAAAGTCTGCACTTAGAGGTGCTTCTGAATTCTCTTTTTTATGCATGTACCTGGAGACTGCTTCTGCTCCTATCAAGAGGCTTGCCCTAAACTGCTTACACTTATGTGATCCCTGCCTCCACCTATCCCTGGGTGGACTTGTTCTTTATCTTATTTGTGCCATTATCCATTAGAATGGACTATATTCCCCTGTCAGTGATTTATTTAATTTGCGCCTCTAATTTATTTTATCTGCCAGAATTAACTGTGAACCCCAATGAAGTTTGTGGAATTTTCCAGACAACTGCCCAGCCGAAGAGCAACTAGCAGGAGGGAAATGTTTACCAGCTTCCTAATTTTACACATGGGAGCTGATTTACTAAAAGCAAAAAGGCTGTTCAGTTTGAAAGAGGGGTTCCCCAGAGATTAGTGAATGCAGTAAAAAACAGCAATTTTGCTTGCACATAATTGGATAATGGAGGTCAGCAGAGCTTCAATTCATTCACTAAGCTTTGGGGCAAATTCCTTTGAAAAGCAAATATTCTATTTGCCTTTAGTAAATCAACCCCATGGTCTCTGCATTGGTGAACAGGAGACCATGACAACCCGGAGTTGTACTTTAAATGCAGTGTGTCTTCATCATCACAATGAAGCTCTATACTAGGTGAAAGGGCTTCTTACAATGGTAATGGAATATGCACAGAAAACCAGATAGCTTGTGATTTATATGCAAAAATGCCACATTAAAGTCTTGGAAATATATGATGGTACGCATGGAGATGCTGGCATGTGGGAAACTTGGTTTTAGGGTAGCAGAGGGGAACTAAACCTGAAATTTTGCCTAGACCCCTGTTGGTCTTATTCTGGGTCTATCTGTGTTCTGAGAGGTATATGTACACACTTTTATTGTATGATATCACAGGTATAAATCTATCTGTGTATGTAATACATTTTGTAAGATCAAACTGAGAATAGAAACCAGCAAACATAAGTACTGGCTTTAGCTTTATATGTGTAAAGCTCACAAAATAGTTATTCTGTTGTATATAACGGTTAAGAAAAGCACATTTTCTATTATGATTCATAAAGCAGTATTAAACCCAAAAATGTATTATATTGCAGCTTACCGATCATTAGATGTGGTATCTGCATTTGTTTTCTTTCCTTGGCTTCTTCTCCTCTGTTTTCACCTGGTTATCTGACCATTAAAACACCTCCTATATTAGTGAGACACAACTTTGGAGGAATGAGAAGGAGGCACAACAGACAGCAACATTGTCAGTCTGGGGGGGGTTAAATGTTTTAGCAGATTTAGAGCTACTAAAATTGAAGCCAGACTCCAGCCTCACACTTTATAAGCTGTTACAGCAAACATTTTTTTTTCTTTTGGGCTAAAGGTTATGCATAAATAAATAAAAGCTGATCACTTTAAAATCACCCCTGCCAGTGTTAAGTGGTTTGTCTCATCCATGTAAACTGATACATTTTGCTGGAGAGTATGTGCTGTGAAAAACAACAGACTTGCTGGCTGGATTAACAAATGAAAATAGAAGAAAGCCTAAAAAAGGAAACAAATACAGCCATCATATCTAAGAATTGGTAAACTGCAATATAATAAATGTTTGCTTTTGGGTTAAATACTGCTTTAGGATGTCACTGCTCATGCTGCCTGCAAGAGACTGAATTGAAAGGCTGTACCTATGTGCAGATTTCCACTATAATAGAGAAAGTTTAGGTATTTTTAAAACATCTGGTCTTAAACAGCTTAAATGTTGCACATGCAAATGTATACATATTCCTATCTATTAGATTTACACTATTCAGATGCCTCATTGGATTGGTGATCATGATTAAAGTGATAATAAAGTCTTGGTTTTATTTGTTTAAACAGCTCCTGGCCCCTCCCTCATGCTGAGTGCCCCCACAGCAAGCAGCTTGCTATAGGAGCACCTGAGCTGAGGCTCAGTGTATGCATTCAGACCCCGCCCCCTTGCTCCCCTCATTGGCTTACTGACTTCGATTGCCAGCAGTGGGAGCTAATAGCACTCCGCTGCTGTCTTAGCCAATGAGGAGGGAGAGTCCCGGGCAGCCGAGACTCTCATGTAACATCACTGGATCGAGATGGGCTCAGGTAAGTATGAGGGGGGGGGGCTGCTGCACACAAAAGTTTTTTTGATAGAAAAAAAAAATAAAAATGGATATATATATATATATATATATATATATATATAGATATCTATCTATCTATCTATATATATCTATATATATATATATATATATATATATATATATCCACCCATCTATATCTCTATCCATCCATCATATATATATATATATATATATATATATATATATATATATATATATATATATATATATATATATATATATATATAATGCACGAATTAAGATAAAAAAACAAAAAACCTTCTGCCTTTAGAGCCACTTTTCTATAGACACTTCAACAGGATGTTTTGTACAGCTTTGTGAATACACCCGAATGCCTACAGCTGTCCCTTTTCTCTCTTACACGTAAAAATAATCCAGGTTATTCTCTTGCAATCAAAACTCCATCAAACTCTACTTCATTAACTTGACTGAAACTTCTTAGGATAATGCAGACTTTCACTTACAGGGTGGCATTTGTTATTCACATAAAATAAGTATGAACCAGGATATAAGAGTTTATTTTTAGAGTATCTTTTTCCTACAAAAGTCATTAAAAATAAGAGTATGTAAACAAAGTAAATTTGCAATTGCTAAATCAATGTTTTTCCATGTGTGAAAAATTGATAACATTGGGAAGCCTCCTTTCAGAAAGATCAATGATTTTGTTTCACTTTCAGAGAAAGTGACATGGTTATTACGTACATTTCATTAACATATTAGAACATCATTTCTTCGAAGAAAGTACAAACATTTCGCAAAAATAAGACTTACAGACTTTTCAGATATCACAAATACAGACATAATTAAAGGCTGCTTCACCTAAAGCTTTTTTTCTTATTATATCCACCTTTATAGAAACAGGCCAACTAAAATTGGCAATGTAGTCTCATGTTGAACTTTAACCTTACAAAGAGGTCTTCCCTCAAGTAGTATTGCTAAATGAGCCCTGTAAATATGAGTGTTGGTCCAATGCTAGGACTTTTTAGTTTATGAAAAACTATGAAGCTGCCTAAAGTCCCATGGAATGAACATCATGAACAGTGGATGTCAGCTGTTTTATGTCCCATGTGATGGCATAAGTGTATTCTGCATAGACACTCACCAGCAAGCCAGTTGTCTGGTAAGGTAACAAGCGAGAGGAAATAACCTGAGCTCCGCTGTGAATATCAGTACTAAATTTAAGGAAAAATGCTAACATTTACAGTCATTGTAAGATCAGGAAGTAGAGATAAAACAGCAGGCAAATCACTTTCAAAGCTGGAGCAAATGGAAATGATTTTTTCGTCTTTTGTAATGACAACATAAAACACTTTTGTCTAGTTGTGTAAACATCGGTCATTTTTTAAAAACCTGTACCATGATTTTTACTGACATTACATTGACATTTAGTGCAAAATTGGGGATAGTACTGTAGTGTCAGAGGTCATGGGGGGGGAGGGGTTCAAAAGCATAACAGAAAAATATATGTCTACATTTGTTCCCTTGTATTTGTCATTTTGTTTTAACAAATTTGTAAACCAAAAAAAAAAAAAATGTCCTCCCATAGATTCTTTACATGTAACAAAAATACCACAGAAGAAGCACAGGGGGTGAAAAAAACTGCTTCTTGTGTATTAAAGCATCAAACCTCATTTGAGGAAAAGGAGGAGAATATAGCAGGAAGATTTTATTTCCCCTCAGTGGAAATACCTTGATCTTTCACACGCTGTACACCCGAAACAAAAGGTATAGCATTGATGCTGCTTGCAGCAACCCAGAAGAGACGGAGCAAAATATATACGTATATAGAAACAGGAGGTTTATTAACCCTGCTTATGTTTTGGCTGATCGGTTTTATTTTGGAATGTCAATGGGGTCCAGTATTGCTGGGCTAGTTTCAAGCTGAACTTGTTCCCGAAGCCTAGAAAACAAAGTCACAGGATGATCTTAGATGTAATTCAGTATGGACAACACAAACAGAAAGCACAGCACAACTAAAACTTTTTAACATCAATACCATAATATGTTGTCTGTCACTTTCCAGGACATAAAAAAACAGGCACAGTACAAAGCGCTTCTTTTTCATTATTTATTATCAGACTAAACAACTTATTGTTTCACATACAGATTACGTTGCCTGCTCCCTACCAGACATTAATACATATAAAGAGTCAAAAAAAACAGAAAACAGATTTCATCTGAAAATGACCAGCATGATCTGCATGATGGATTGTAAGAGTGGATTATGTACATTGTCATCCTTGTCCATCTGCCTTTATAAGAGTACAGGCAGTCCCCGAGTTGCATACATCCGACTCATACTTACAAACGGAGGGAGACAGCAGGAAGTGAGAAGAAATCTACCCCTAAGAAGGGAAATCCACTCCTGTAAGAGTTATCTTGGGAAAAAGTTCTCCAATGATGTTTTATCACCAATCTTTGTTTCCGCGACAACCCACATTTTTCAAAATCCAATTGTCACAGAGACAGAAAGTGAGGTGAAATCTTCTGATGGGACAGCAAAACAAATGTTACAGGGATGTAACCTTCCCTATGCTACCCAACAAACTTAAACATTCTATTTTTGGCTGGAGTTACACTTAAAATATTTACCTGTTCCAACTTACATACAAATTCTACTTGAGAACAAACCTCCAGAACCCATTAGGTTGTAACCCAGGGACTTCCTGCACACGATTATATTTCTCTGCTGATCATATTTTTTGGGCAAGAGAAAGGTATGGGGTGCAGAAAGAGGTGGACCAAAACTAAAACATAGACCTTAGGGTGGATACTTGCATAACAAAGCGCTACAAGTTTTTGAAGTCGTGGAGTCCTCTGAAGATGCGATAAGGCTTCCTGAGGGGCCTGTTATATGAATCTATGACCATTTTGCAAGCTAAGGTAGTCAAGGGGTTTGCTTTAAAGGGTTAAATCACATAAAAAAGTGAACTCATAACACCCTCCCCACACCTCCAGTCCCCTCTGAACTTACCTCCTTGTATGATGTAACATGTGGATGTAACAGTCTAGGCATTTGAAAGCTGCACTCTTCTGCACCCCTCTTTTTGGTGAGACGCCGGGACAGCTCCGAGCATTTCTCACTAGTCAGATCACGTGCCAGCACTGACCAATGGCCGCTCGCCATTGCGAGCATTATGATGCTTACACAGCCTTTGGACTGTGTATTGCATTTTTCAGATTCCCAGACAACTACACCTGCTGTGTAGACAGCAGACAATCAAAGAAGAGGAGTGCAGCAGGGACTGGGAGTGTGGGAGAGGGTAGTGAGTTAGTCCTTTTCATTTTTGTGGAACAGTAGAACTAACCCTTTAAGGAAATTCTCAATAATTTTGCAGGGATTTTGTTCCTCTCAGAAAAGGTAAAATCTTTGACACATTGGATGCGTAGCTGTAAATAACTACCCTTGATAATTTAACATCAATTACATTAATATACTATTTACATAAAAAATGTAGAGAGGGTTACCGTTCTTACTCACAATAGGCTGCTTCAACAATAGAATCAATGTCTAAGTATTGTAGCTATTGTTGCATTATCACAAAAAAAAAAAATTGGCCTGGATATTTATGCATCAACGAGCTCTGGTCACAAACTAGTTGCACATATAGACATACTGTAAAGTCCACAGGCTGACAACTTAACAGGCCACACTGTTATCCCCAACCTGTAACGATTCTCTACCTTCTCATCTGACACTCCTAGAAAGTTAACAACAATATGGAGGAATAACAGAGAGACTTACAGGTTGGATGTCTACTTTATGGTACCATGTTTGCCACAGTCACCATCAGTTAAAAAAGTATGCATGTTTATTAATTGCAGGATACCTGAAAATAAGCCCCGCTTGAGGGGAAAAAGTCAGTCTTAGCAGTGACAGTGAGGTTAAAGGGGTTGTAAAGGCAGAAGTTTTTTTTTTTTTTATCTTAATGCATTCTATGCATTAAGATAAAAAGCCTTCTGTGTGCAGCAGCTGCCCTCAGCCCCCCTAATACTTACCTGAGGTCCCTCGCTGTCCAGCAATGTCCACGAATGTCTCAGCCATCCGAGATTCTCCTTCCTGGTTGACTGAGACACAGTGGCTATTGGCTAACTGACTTCAACAGCAGAGGGAGCCAATCGGAAGAGAGAGGGGGTGGGGGCACTGTGTCTGAAAGGACACATGGAGCTGCGACTCAGCTTGGGTCCCCCCCCCCCATAGCAAGCTGCTTTCTGTGGGTGCACTGAACAGGAGGGAGGGGCCAGGAGCAGCAAAGAGGCACCCAAGAAGAGGAGGATCAGGGCTGCTCTGTGAAAATCCACTGCAACAGAGCAGGTAAGTATAACATGTTTGTTAATTTTATAGGAAAAAAAAACAAGACTTTACAATAACTTTAACCCGCAGTCTTAGAAGATGACAGGAATAAGTTTCAATGATTTCTCAGGAGTTTTACATAAGCACCTCTTTCAGATTTTTATCTTTTCCTATACTCCCTAAAGACCAGCTCAAAATGCTTAAAGTAGAATTCCAGTCAAAAGCTACTCACATTCTAATGCCCCGTACACGCGGTCGGACATTGATCGGACATTCCGACAACAAAATCCTAGGATTTTTTCCGATGGATGAGGGCTCAAACTTGTCTTGCATACACACGGTCACACAAAGTTGTCGGAAAATCCGATCATTCTGAACGCGGTGACATAAAACACGTACGTCGGGACTATAAACGGGGGAGTAGCCAATAGCTTTCATCTCTTTATTTATTCTGAGCATGCATGGCACTTTGTGCTTCAGGTTTGTGTACACACGATCGGAAATTCCGACAACGGATTTTGTTGTCAGAAAATTTTATAGCCTGCTCTCAAACTTTGTGTGTCGGAAAATCCGATGGAAAATGTGTGATGGAGCCCACACATGGTCGGAATTTCCGACAACAAGGTCCTATCACACATTTTCCGTCAGAAAATCCGACCGTGTGTACGGGGCATAAGCCTATTCTATCTACCCTGTAAAAGAAAAGATGAAAATAGATAAATAAAAGTTTATTATTTGAAGAGACAGCGCGGTATACTTTTTATGTTTTCCACCTGTAAAAGAAAAGATGCCTATACTTACTTATTCTGAAGATGCTCCAGTCCAGTCACATGGCTGGCTTCAGTGCAGAGGAGGGATAGCCGACAACGGATATCCCATAGTAAGCCTACATGTGATGTCATTGCCCTGGCTTTGCAGCCGTTGTCAGTGATCTTTCTTCACCGACTGCCAGCGCTAGAGAGATCATGTGACAGGACCTGAGTGACTTTTACAGGGTAGATAGAAAAAACTGAGAATGGGGGTGGGAGTAGATTTAGGCTTAGTTGGGTTTTGACATTAAAGTGGCATTAAAAGTCAATGTTTCTCATAAAAATGATGATAATAATATAACTTACACATATTAGCTGTTTTTTTTTTTTCAATAAATTTCTTTCTCCAAGTTTACTTTTACAATTGTCCCCCAGTCACGCTGAGACACTCCTCGTTACAATATGTTCTCTGTGCCGCCGGGACCTAAGGAGTCCTGTACAAGTCCCCTCTATGTGCGAGCTCCAACTTTGTACAACTGTACGTGTGCCACAAACACAGGCACTGCGAGAGGAACACAAGTGCAAAAACCACACCTCTCCCCCTTTAAAGCAGTGATTAACGGCAACTCTGTGTCCCTCTTGTCCTGCCCCTGTGTGCAGAACTTGGCCTGCTGCACGTACAGTTGTAGTATGAAGCAGGACACGCATGTAGAGGGGACTCCTACAGGACTTTAAAGGGGGAACATATAGGGTGGAGAGTGTCAGAACGGCCAAAGTTGTATTGGGAGAATAAACTCAGAGGAGGAAATTTGTTGAATATACAGCTGATACATGTAAGTTATATTTCTGTAAGAATATACAGTGGGGACAGAAAGTATTCAGACCCCCTTAAAATTTTCACTCTTTGTTATATTGCAGCCATTTGCTAAAATCATTTAAGTGCATTTTTTTTCCTCATTAATCATTATCACAGCACCCCATATTGACAGAAAAACATAGAATTTTTGACATTTTTGCAGATTTATTAAAAAAGAAAAACTGAAATATCACATGGTCTTAAGTATTCAGACCCTTTGCTGTGACACTCATATATTTAACTCAGGTGCTGGCCATTTCTTCTGATCATCCTTAAGATGGTTCTACACCTTCATTTGAGTCCAGCTGCGTTTGATTATACTGATTGAACTTGATTAGGAAAGCCACACAGTTGTCTATAATAAGACCTTACAGCTCACAGTGCATGTCAGAGCAAATGAGAATCATGAGGTCAAAAGGAACTGCCTGAAGAGCTCAGAGACAGAATTGTAGCAAGGCACAGATCTGGCCAAGGTTACAAAAAAAATTCTGCTGCACTTAAGGTTCCTAAGAGCACATTGGCCACCATAATCCTTAAATGGAAGACGTTTGGGAAGACCAGAACGCTTCCTAGAGCTGGCCGTCCGGCCAAACTGAGCTATCGGGGGAGAAGAGCCTTGGTGAGAGAGGTAAAGAAGAACCCAAAGATCACTATGGCTGAGCTCCAGAGATGCAGTCGGGAGATGGGAGAAAGTTGTAGAAAGTCAACCATCACTGCAGCCCTCCACCAGTCAGGGCTTTATGGCAGAGTGGCCCAACGGAAGCCTCTCCTCAGTGCAAGACACATGAAAGTCCGCATGGAGTTTGCTAAAAAAAAACACCTGAAGGACTCCAAGATGGTGAGAAATAAGATTCTCTGGTCTGATGAGACAAAGATAGAACTTTTTGGCCTTAATTTTAAGCGGTATGTGTGGAGAAAACCAGGCACTGCTCATCACCTGTCCAATACAGTCCCAACAGTGAAGCATGGTGGTGGCAGCATCATACTGTGGCGGTGTGTTTTTTCAGCTGCAGGGACAGGACGACTGGTTGCAATCGAGGGAAAGATGAATGCGGCCAAGTACAGGGATATCCTGGACGAAAACCTTCTCCAGAGTGCTCAGGACCTCAGACTGGGCCGAAGGTTTACCTTCCAACAAGACAATGACCCTAAGCACACAGCTAAAATAACGAATGAGTGTCTTCACAACAACTCTGACTGTTCTTGAATAGCCCAGCCAGAGCCCTGACTTAAACCCAATTGAGCATCTCTGAAGAGACCTAAAAATGGCTGTCCACCAATTTACCATCCAACCTGACAGAACTGGAGAGGATCTACAATAAGGAATGGCAGAGGATCCCCAGGTGTGAAAAACTTGTAGCATCTTTCCCAAAAGACTCATGGCTGTATTAGATCAAAAGGGTGCTTCTACTAAATACTGAGCAAAGGGTCTGAATACTTAGGATCATATGATATTTCAGTTTTTCTTTTTTAATAAATCTGCAAAAATGTCAACAATTCTGTGTTTTTCTGTCAATATGGGGTGCTATGTGTACATTAATGAGGAAAAAAAAAATTAACCTAAATGATTTTAGCAAATGGCTGCAATATAACAAAGAGTGAAAAATTTAAGGGGGTCCGAATACTTTCCGTCCCCACTATATATATATATATCTATATATAGATCTCTCTCTCTCTCTCTCTCTCTATATATATATATATATATATATACACATATACATATATATACATATACACACACACACACAGTATCTCACAAAAGTGAGTACAACCCTCACATTTTTGTAAATATTTTATTATATCTTTGCATGTGACAACACTGAAGAAATGACACTTTGCTACAATGTAAAGTACTAAGTGTACAGCTTGTATAACAGTGTCAATTTGCTGTCCTCTCAAAATAACTCAACACACAACCGCTGATTCCTTCCCTAGAGATACCGCACTGTCATCCTCGCAGCAGGGCAGAGGACAGGAGAGATGGCAGGTTTGGACTGAGTGCAGGAGCTGCAAGCGGGTGATTGGTTGCTAAGATGCTGGGCATCACCAACTTGTTACCAAGAAAGGCTGGGTAGCTCCTGCCTGTTGTCCACACCTGTCCTGTGAAAAACAGGAATGAAAATGCTGCTGGGGGGCGTGTGGACACTGCTATAAAGGGGAGAGGGCTAAGGACATTGCTATAAGGGGAGGGGGGTGAGGACACTGCTATAAAGAAGGGGGGGGGTGAGGTGAGGACACTGCTATAAAGAAGGGGGGGAGTGAGGTGAGGACACTGCTATAAAGGAGGGTGGGCGAGGACACTGCAATAAAAGGGAGAGGGCTAAGGACATTGCTATAAGAAGAGGGTTACAGGTTTAGGACACTGCTACAGTGGGGCAAAAAAGTATTTGTGCACGTTCTCCCACTTAAAAAAATGAGAGAGGCCTGTAATTGTCATCATAGGTATACCTCAACTATGAGAGACAAAATGTGAAAACAATCACATTGTCTGATTTTTGAAAGAATTTATTTGCATATTATGGTGGAAAATAAGTACCGTATTTATCGGCGTATAACACGCACCCCAATTTAGGAGGGAATTTTAAGGAAAAAAAACTTTTAGGAGGGAAGTTAAAAGGGAAAAAATCTTACATTTAAATGCCCATCATTGCAGCCTTCTCAGTGCAGCCTTGCCCCAGTGCAGCCATGTCAGTGCAGCCTTGTCAGTGCAGCCTTGCCCCAGTGCAGCCTTGCCCCAGTCCAGCCTTGCCCCAGTCCAGCCTTGCCGCTCGCTGAGCTTCAAAATCGCCAACCGCGATTTGAAAATGGCGCCGCTGGCACCGAAATACACAGAGCCGGTCCTCAGCTCTTCTCGGCGGCTCTCGTTCACTTTCGGCTCCACTCGGGATGGGCGTGACGGTGAGCGGAGCTATCCGAACCTAGCCAAGTACACTCGGCTAGGTTCGGGCGGCGCTCGAGTGAAGCCGAAAGTGGCCGAGAAGAGCCGAGGACCGGCACTGTGTATTTCGGCGCCATTTTCAAATCGCGGTCGGCGGTTTTTTAGATCTGACAGGTCAGGATCGCAGGGGATCGGCGTACAACACGCACCCGCAATTTTCCCCTGATTTTAAGGGGAAAAAAAGTGCGTGCTATACGCCGATAAGTACGGTATTTGGTCAATATCAAAAGTTCATCTCAATACTTTGTTATATGTCCTTTGTTGGCAATGACAGAGGTCAAACGTTTTCTGTAAGTCTTCACAAGGTTGTCACACACTGTTGCTGGTATGTTGGCCCATTCCTCCATGCAGATCTCCTCTAGAGCAGTGATGTTTTGGGGCTGTCACTGGGCAACACGGACTTTCAACTCCCTTCAAAGGTTTTCTAAAGGGTTGAGATCTGGAGACTGGCTAGGCTACTCCAGGACCTTGAAATGCTTCTTACGAAGCCACTCCTTCGTTGCCCGGGCAGTGTGTTTGGGATCATTGTCATGCTGAAAGACCCAGCCACGTTTCATCTTCAATGCCCTTGCTGATGGGATGATGTTTGCTCTCAAAATCTCACGATACATGGCCCCATTCATTCTTTCATGTACACGGATCAGTCATCCTGTTCCCTTTGCAGAGAAACAGCCCCAAAGCATGATTTTGCCACCCCCATGCTTCACAGTAGGTATGATGTTCTTTGCTTGCAACTCAGCATTTTCTCTCCTCCAAACACGACGAGTTGTGTTTCTACCAAACAGTTCTACTTTGGTTTCATCTGACCATATGACATTCTCCCAATCCTCTTCTGGATCATCCAAATGCTCTCTAGCAAACCTCAGACGGGCCCGGACATGTATTGGCCTAAGTAGGGGGACACGTCTGGCACTGCAGGATCTGAGTCCCTGGCGGCGTAGTGTGTTACTGATGGTAGCCTTTGTTACATTAGTCCCAGCTCTCTGCAGGTCATTCACTAGGTCCCCTGTGTCTTTCTGGGATTTTTGCTCACTGTTCTTGTGATCATTTTGATCCCACGGGGTGAGATCTTGCGTGGAGCCCCAGATCGAGGGAGATTATCAGTGGTCTTGTATGTCTTCCATTTTCTAATTATTGCTCCCACAGTTGATTTTTCACACCAAGCTGCTTGCCTATTGCAGTTTGTCTTCCCAGCCTGGTGCAGGTCTACAATTTTGTTTCTGGTGTCCTTCGACAGCTCTTTGGTCTTCACCATAGTGGAGTTTGGAGTGTGACTGTTCGAGGTTGTGGACAGGTGTCTTTTATACTGATAACAAGTTCAAACAGGTGCCATTAATACAGGTAATGAGTGAAGGACAGAGGTGCCTCTTAACTAATAAGATACAGGTCTGAGAGCCAGAAATCTTGCTTGTTTGTAGGTGACCAAATACTTATTTTCCACCATAATTTGTAAATAAATTCTTTCAAAAATCAGACAATGTGATTGTCTGGATTTGTTTCCACATTTTGTCCCATAGTTGAGGTATACCTATGATGACAATTACAGGCCTCTCTCATCTTTTTAAGTGGGAGAACTTGCACAATTGGTGGCTGACTAAATACTTTTTTGCCCCACTGTATAAAGGAAGGGGGGGGGGGGTGAGGACACTGCTATAAAGGGGGGGGGTTGAGATGAGGACACGGCTATAAAGGAGGGTGGGTGAGGAGACTGCTATAAAGGGGAGGGGGTGAGGAAACTGCTGTAAAAAAGGGGGGGGGGGTTGAGGACACTGTTATAAAGGGGGAGGGGGTGATAACACTGCTATAAAGGGGAGGGGGTGATGACATTGCTATAAAGGGGAGTGGGGTGATGACATTGCTATGAAGGGGGTGATAACACTGCTATAAAGGGGAGGGGGGTGAGGACACTGCTATAAAAAGGAGGGTGGGTGAGGACACTTCTATAAAAGGGAGAGGGCTAAGGACATTGCTATAAGAGGAGAGGGTGAGGACACGGCTATAAAGGAAGAGGGGGGGTGAGGTGAAGACACTGCTATAAAAGGAGGGTGGGTGAGGACACTGCTATAAAGGAAGGGGGGGTGAGGTGAAGACACACCTATAAAAGGAGGGTGACTGAGGACACTGCTATAAAGGGGAGGGGGACACTGCTATAAAAGGAGGGTGGGTGAGGACACTGCTATAAAAGGGAGAGGGCTAAGGACATTGCTATAAGGGAAGAGGGTGAGGAAACAGCTATAAAGGAAGAGGGGGTGAGGTGAAGACACTGCTTTAAAGGAGGGTGGGTGAGGACACTGCTATAAAGGAAGGGGGGGTGAGGTGAAGACACTGCTTTAAAGGAGGGTGGGTGAGGACACTGCTATAAAAGGGGAGGGGGTGAGGACACTGCTATGGGGGGGGGGGCACTGCTATAAAAAGGAGGGTGGGCGAGGACACTGCTATAAAAGGGGAGGGGGGTGAGGACACTGCTATAAAGGGGAGGGGGGCACTGCTATAAAAGGAGGGTGGGTGAGGACACTGCTATAAAGGAGGGTGGGTGAGGACACTGCTATAAAGGAAAGGGGGGGTGAGGTAAAGACGCTGCTATAAAAGGAGGGTGACTGAGGACACTGCTATAAATGGGAGGGTGGTGAGGACACTGCTATAAAGGGGAAGGGGACAATGCTATAAAAGGAGGGTGGGTGAGGACACTGCTATAAAGGAAGGGGGGGTGAGGTGAAGACGCTGCTAAAAAAGGAGGGTGGCTGAGGACACTGCTATATAAGGGAGAGGGCTAAGGACATTGCTATAAGGGGAGAGGGTGAGGACACGGCTATAAAGGAAGGGGGGGGGGTGAGGTGAAGACACTGCTTTAAAGGAGGGTGGGTGAGGACACTGCTATAAAGGAGGGTGGGTGAGGACACTGCTATAAAGGAAGGGGGGGGGGGTGAGGTAAAGACGCTGCTATAAAAGGAGGGTGACTGAGGACACTGCTATAAATGGGAGGGTGGTGAGGACACTGCTATAAAGGGGAAGGGGACAATGCTATAAAGGGGAAGGGGACAATGCTATAAAAGGAGGGTGGGTGAGGACACTGCTATAAAGGAAGGGGGGGTGAGGTGAAGACGCTGCTAAAAAAGGAGGGTGGCTGAGGACACTGCTATATAAGGGAGAGGGCTAAGGACATTGCTATAAGGGGAGAGGGTGAGGACACGGCTATAGAGGAAGGGGGGGGGGGTGAGGTGAAGACACTGCTTTAAAGGAGGGTGGGTGAGGACACTGCTATAAAGGAGGGGGGGGGGTGAGGTGAAGACACTGCTATATAAGAGGGTGGGTGAGGACACTGCTATAAAGGAAGGGGGGGGGTGAGGTGAAGACACTGCTATAAAGGAGGGTGGGTGAGGACACTGCTATAAAAGGGGAGGGGGTGAGGACACTGCTATGGGGAGGGGCACTGCTATAAAAGGAGGGTGGGCGAGGACACTGCTATAAAAGGGGAGGGGGTGAGGACACTGCTATAAAAGGGGAGGGGGTGAGGACACTGCTATAAAGGGGAGGGGGGCAGGACACTGCTATAAAGGGGAGTGGGGCACTGCTAGAAAAGGAGGGTGGGTGAGGGCACTGCTATAAATGGGAGAGGGCTAAGGACATTGCTATAAGGGGAAGGGGTGAAGACGCTGCTATAAAGGGGAGGGGGCAAAGGACACTGCTATAAGAGGGTGGTGAGGACACTGCTATAAAGGGGGAGGGGGTGAGGACACTGCTATAAAGGGGAGTGGGGCACTGCTATAAAAGGAGGGTGAGTGAGGACACTGCTATAAGGCCTCTTTCACACTGGGGCGGTGGGGGCGTCGGCGGTACAACAGCGCTATTTTTAGCGCTGCTGTACCGTCGTTCTTGCAGCGGTATTCGGCCGCTAGCGGTGCGGTTTTACCCCCCGCTGGCGGCCGAAAAAGGGTTAAAATCCCTCGTACAGCGCGGCTATAGCCGCGGTATTGCCGCACTGTCCCATTGATTTCAATGGGCAGGAGCAGGGAAGGAGCGGTGAATACACCGCTCCTTCCCCGCTCCAAAAAAGCGGTTTGCAGGACTTTTTTCACCGCCCTGCCTGCGCACCACTTCAGTGTGAAAGCCCTCGGGCTTTCACACTGAACAAACAGCGGAGGCTGTTTAGGGGCGGTTTTCAGGCGGTATTTTTAGCGCAATACCGCCTGAAAACCGCTCCAGTGTGAAAGGGGCCTAAAAGGGAGAGGGCTAAGGACATTGCTATAAGGATGGGGGTGAAGACCTCGCTATAAAGGGGAGGGGGCAAATGACACTGCTATAAAAGGGTGGTGAGGACACTGCTTTAAAGGGGGATGAGGGTGGAAGACACTGACATGAAGGGGGAATTGTGACGTAAAGGGGGGGGGGGGGACTGACATGGGGAGGAATTGTGATGTAAAGGGGGAACTGAGATCTGTGATGTGTGGGGGGGGGGGTGACTGTGACATAAAGGGGAGGAACTGTGATGTGAAGGGGGACTTTGATGTGAAGCTGGGGACTGAGGACAAGGATGTAAAGGGGGACTGTAATATAAATGTGGGGGCTGTGATGTAAAGGATCTGAGTCATTGGACAAACATGCGATTCGGACCTCTGCTGGAAGAAATTTTTACTGACCAGACCTATGTGAAATTTAGTTCAATACCCCTGTCCTAAAGGGAACCAAACTACTATGTTACATGTTTTATACAAATAAGTCCCCTAACACAAGTCCATACTTTTCCACAGAATGTTTAGCCAATTTTTATTATAAACATGTTGTTTATGAAAGTTAGGGCAGATCATTTTGCACCCATAAATATGCTCTTTAAAGAGTAACACCACTTTTTTTGAGAAAAAAAAAAAGCTCCTGGGTGATCTATGTATATTGCAGGGACTTTACCAAACTTTGTTGCAGATTCCTACTTCTTTAGTTATTCTAAAGAAATAGCGGTTTGTGTCCATGTGCAAAGTGAAGGTGAATGGGAGTGGTTTTATAATGATCAATCAGCTGCTGCACTTGAGGAAAGTGGCAGGGTCTGCATCCCTTTAGGCATGAACTCCCTTTAGGAATATCTCACCAAAAATTTAATTTTTTTGTTGCAGGGGATGCCACACAAGAAGGAAATTACTTTTCCGGGGGGGGGGGGGTAATCTGTGTACAGAGCACTTCCAAGTTGCTATATAGCATTGCATTTTACATAAATTGACAGCGGCTACAGATTAAAAAGGAATAGCAATTCATTAATGACATTCAATTACAATATGACTAGTGTCACAAAAGTGGAGTTACCCTTTAACGGAAGAAATGGGTATTATTATTTTCATCCATCACCAATTTATTTGATTAAGAGATAATGTCATTTGGAATGCAGGAATTGAAAACAATTTTCTGTTGCTCCATAGCCTTGGCCTTCATAGGGGTTTTGGTTTTCTTGTCTTAAAATCCTCTGTCTGCTGGTATGTTTTTGTTAAAGCCTTTGTTGCTTTATACAACTCTCCTAAAACTCATACCAAACTCCTGGGTTACAGTTCTGAAGAAGAGAAGGATCGAGGCCACTCTGTGCAAAACCATCTGCACAGAGGAGGTAAGTATGACTTTTTTTAATTTTTTTTTTTAAACAAACCTTTACATATCCTTTAACGCAGTGTTTCTCAACTTCAGTCCTCAAGGCGCCCCAACAGGTCATGTTTTCAGGATATCCCTCAAATGAAACAGTTGTGGTAATTACTAAGGCAGTGAAACTGATAAAATCACCTGTGCAAATTAATGGACAGCCTGAAAACATGACCTGTTGGGGCGCCTTAAGGACTGGAGTTGAGAAACACCGCTTTAACGTTCACTTTAATTGGTGCTCATGCTCAACCCAGATTCCCTAGATAGGCATTCATTTACCTGTACTCATCTCCATTTGATACCAATTATTCTCAGTTAATGAGAAAATTAAAATACCTTTTGAAGGAATGGTCACCCCAAGATAACATGCACGCCTGTCAGTTATACATGATACAGTGTTGCATAGTTCTGACACTAAGCAGCAGCTGCTCTGTTTGTGGTAATTGCAGGCACTGCTGTCATTTTGACAGCTGGGTCCAGTATATGCCTCAAGAGCACTGACAGCTGCTTCCACATGAACACTTATTCATAGGAGTGCTTTTGGAATATCAGTTTAAGCAATCTTGTATGTGAAAAATAAAAGCCTTTAAACTCCAATCCAACTACTTCTTTATGGTAAATCATCCATAACTACCTCGCCACTAAAACGTTTGTTCAGATTTTTTTTTTTTACTATTCCAAAAAGAAAGGCCTTTATTTCAATTGCAAATAGTTTTACTTAAAGTGCAGTCAACCAATACCATATTACATTAAAGTGGATGTAAACCCAATTCACGAAATTTGACCTAGGCACATATATCTATAGTGTTTTCTTGTCTCTCTACAAAGCCCTGAGTCCGGTGTTTTTATGCTGCTCCCTTCTGTTGTCAGCATGAGAACTTCTGACAAGTTCTCTGACAGGGGAGAGAAAAGCAGCTGGAAATTTGTGTAGAGGGAGGTTGCTATAAATCAATTAGCAGAGAGCTTGTCTTGTCACAGTATAGCTCCAAGTCTCTATGTGGAGGGGGGGGGGGGTGCCTTTCCCCCATTTAGCTGTCTCCCACTGTAATCCAAGACTGCACTGCTACTGCTGAATGAGGAAGTGAAAATTCTAACCCGATGTAAGGATTCTAAAGAATATAGCATGCTGAAGATAGGAGATATACATGTAAAACTTATATAGGGAGATTTGTTTCATCCCTGTGTATCTATCATCTGAGGCTGTTCACTTCACTGGGTATATGTGAGGGTTTACATCCACTAAGTTTTCTTCATCCAGTGCATAAAAAAAATGTGATAGAGTAGTGAAAACCTCGGATTCTTCAAAATTTTGTATTCCAATTTCCAAAATTGAATAAAAAACTTTTTATGATACTAAAACATATACAACACCACTTTGTATTTCCATGTGTATTGTCCTTTAAAGTCTAAAATAACAGTATACCTGTGCTCCACTTGTGTTGGTATTTTATTTTTTGTTTGTTTATTAAAAATCTTGCAAACATACAGCAGGTTACTAAAGACATATTTACATATATACAAAAATAAATAAAAATGAATACATACATTAATAAACAAAAACAAACAAGCTTACACTAGCAGATAACAGACTAAAAATGGCTTTTTGCCAAAAATAACACAGAACTATATACAAAGAAACATAATTTTATTATCAGTAAACTACTAAATTAAGCAAAACACAACCCTACTGCCACCTAAAACACATCCTCAGTCTAGGAGATGATTAAACATTTAACCCATGCATGCAGCCCTATTTAGAAAAATTGATTGCAACAAAATCAAGGGGATGGGAAAAGGACAGAAAGAAAAGCCACACACCCATAAACAGACAGACAATGGATACAAAGACCTGACATTCCTCCTCCCCGAATTTTCAGGACCTCACCCAGAATTCTGCACCACCACCCTGGCACGGTCTTTTTTACAAGTGGAAACCTGACACCGTGCATTCCACGTGTAGTAACGGACTACTAAACGGACTAGAAAAAGTGTCCCGAAATTGAAATCCCTGCGAGTCTGATAAGCCCCATATGCACACTCCGCATAACACATGCGGGAAAGGAAAGGGATACCCAGAGCCCCACCTATCCACTTATATACTTCTATATTGAAGGGGCAATAAAGCAAGAAATGGTCCATCGACTCCTCCACTCTACGACACTCCATTCCACTCTTGGACAACCTTGGTTCGCCACAGAGCGATGCGCTTCAGGTTGCCCTTCACAAAGAGTCTGCTTTATTCTTTATTGTAATCACGTGTGCTCCATCACCTATCACACCATATGCTCACCTAAGAGAATCAACCTAGAATACAAATAGGTTTCATACGCTTTTCCCTATATATGGGGTGTTCATCTTCTATGGATTTTTTTTGAAATTCATCAGCAGACCACCTTCCCTCTATATAGTTCCAATGTTGGGCTCCAGGTAAACGGTGACACGATTCATTTACCAATTGCACCTCAAAATTGATAAAGGGCATCATTGTATATATATCCTAAAATATCATTCCTTTATTAAGAACCACATGAATACCACTCACAATAAAAGCGCACCTTAAATAGTGCACATCTGTAAGATCACTTCATAAGCTGTTACACTGCCCCCCTAAGAAACAGAACATCAATTGTGGAAACCGTCCATCCACATCTGGGTTTGCGTGTGACGTCACTAGCTTCACCCTGATGGGTATTGTCACAGACCATGTGACTTCCTCCAAGTGAAAGCTTGGGGAAGTCATGTGGTCAGTGACTAAATGCATTTGACGACGCTAATAATGTCACATGCAAACCCGGAAGTGGATTTACGGCGCTGTTTCCACAGAAACAATGCCAATACTTTATTTCTTAAAGGGGCAATGTAACAACTTATGAGCAATCTTACCGATGTGCGCTGGTTTAAATGCACTTTTATTGTGAGTGGTTTTCAATAAAGGAATGGTATTGTAAGATGATGGCCTTTTATTATTTTTGAGTTACAACTGGTGTATGAACAGTGTCACCATTTACCTGGAACCACTGGAACCATATAGAGGGAAGATCTATTGCTGAATTTGGAGAAATCCGTGGCCGATGAATGCCCCAAATATAGGGAAAAGCGCATGGTGACCTATTTATATTTCAGGCCGGGTTCACACTGGTATGACACAACAGTCGTACGACTGTGGATCCGACTTTGATCCTGACCTCAATGAACAGAGATCTGACTTTGATCCCGACAATGCCAGCACTTTGTGTCTGGTATGAAACTTTAGGGGGAACTCCATGCCAAATAAAAAAAATAAAAAAATAAAAAAATGCCATCGGTTTCCCCTCCAAGAGCATACCAGGCACTTCAGTCTGGTATGGCTTTTAAGGGAAACCCCCACGCTGAAAAAACGTGCCCCCCCCCCCCAAATCCATACCCATCCTTATCCGAGCACGCGGCATGGCAAGTCAGGAAAGGGGTTTGACGCGGGCGGGGTCACCGGGTGATGTAATCTGGAGGCCCCCGCCCTTTATGACATCACCGCTTGGGGCATGATGGGGCGGTGACATCATAAGGGGCGGGGCCTCCGGATGTCACCCAGTGACCTCACCCCATGCCAATATAAGTAGTGGCACACTGCGCACCCAGCATTAGAGCAGGAGAGAGTGTCGAGTCAACAATGGAAGAAGAACAGAGGGAGAAGACAGCAGAGAAGACCCATCAAATGAGTGAGAAGACAGCGGAGAAGACCCGGCAGAGGCAAAAGAGAGTGGACAGAGGGAAAACAACGGGAAAGAGCTAGAAGACATCAGCGGAGAAGACCCGGAGAGGGAAGAACCACCAGAAGACATCAGCGGAGGTGGCAGAGGGGAGAAGAAATCGGAAGCGACGCCGGAGCTGCCTTAATAAATTACCTTAAAAACTTGTGTACTGCGTTTTATTTTTGACACTTTTTTTTGGGTAGGGGCACAATGTACCAGATACTCATTTACATAGGGTGGGGGGCCGGGAACTGGGAGCGGCTTCCAGATTTCGATAAGCCCCCCATCCGCAGACCCCGACAATCAACGCCCAGGGTTGTCGGGAAGAAGCCCTTGTCCTCATCAACATGGGGAACAAGGTGCTTTGGGGGGGGAGCAAGGCTCCCCCTGCCCCAAAACACCCACCCCCCATGTTGAGGGCATGCAGTTCGGTATGGTTCTGGAGGGGGGGGGCTCTCGCTCGTCCCCACTCTCTTTCCTGACCTGCCGGGCTGCGTGCTTGGATAAGGGTCTGGTATGGATTTTGGGGGGGACCCCATGCCACTTTTTCGGCGTTAGGGTTCCCCTTAAAATCCATACCAGACCGAAGGGCCTGGTATGCTCTTGGAGGGGGTACCCATGCAATTTTTTTTTTATTGTGGCGCGGGGTTCCCCTTCAAGATCAGAGCACACGTCGCATGACAAAGTTGGATCAGTTAAGACCGCGATCTGACTTCAGTGCTAGTCAATGGGCTGAAGTAGGATCAAAGACGGACCAAAGTAGTGCAGGGAGCATTTTCAAAGTTGGACTGACTTGTGTCGAACCAGTTGAGACGGCTCTCATAGGGAAACATTGATTTTTACATGTCATGCGATATGAGCTCCCAATGTCGGAGCGTTTGCCGTACAAGTCTCAAGGTCAATTCTCTCAGGTGAGCACATGGTGTGACAGGTTACACTAAAGGATAAAACAAGAATACAAATGCTGTTATTTTGGACTTTAAAGGACAATATACATGGACATGTGAAGTGGTGTTGTATATGTTATTGGCATCATTAAAAGTTTTCTTTAATTTTGGAAACTGGAATAGAACATTTTGAAGGATACAAGGTTTTTACTACTATAGAACATTTTGTTATACACTGGATGAAGAAAATTTCACGTAAGAAGGTATTAATTGGTTATAAATATATATAAAGAATATTCTGCGCTTACTCAAACTTATGTGAAAAATAATAATTGAAAACAAAGACGGTGTGCTACTTACGCAAGCCTGAATACACAACTAATCCATATGTATATAAAATATAAGTGCGCAACCTTAAGATCATACAGTGCCTTGAAAATGTATTCATACCCCTTGAAATTTTAAATTTTTTTTCATGTGACAATCAAAAACATAAATGTATTTTTGGGGGATTTTATGCAATAGACCAACACAAAGTGGCACATAATTCTGAAATGGAAGTAAAATGATAAATGGTTTTCAAAATTTTTTACAAATAAATATCTGAAAAATGTGGCATGCATTTATATTCAACCCCGGGTCAATACTTCGTAGAACCATCTTTCGCTGCAATTACAGCTGCAAGTCTTTTTTGGGTATGTCTCTACCAGCTTTGCACATCTAGAGAGTGAAATTTTTGCCCACTATGCTTTAAAAAATAGCTCAAGCTTTGTCAAATTGGATGGAGAGCATCTGTGAACATCAATTTTCAAGTCTTGCCACAGATTCTCAGCTGGATTTAAGACTGGACTTTGACTGGGCCATTCTAACACATGAATATGCTTTGATCTAAACCATTCCATTGTAGCTCAGGCTGTATGTTTAGGGTCGTTGTCCTGCTGGAAGGAGAACCTCCGTTCCAGTCTCAAGTCTTTTGCAGACTCTAATGCCCCGTACACACGGTCGGACTTTGTTCGGACATTCCGACAACAAAATCCTAGGATTTTTTCCGACGGATGTTGGCTCAAACTTGTCTTGCATACACACGGTCACACAAAGTTGTCGGAAAATCCGATCATTCTGAATGCGGTGACGTAAAACACGTACGTCGGGACTATAAACAGGGCAGTGGCCAATAGCTTTCATCTCTTTATTTATTCTGAGCATGCGTGGCACTTTGTCCGTCACATTTGTGTACACACGATCGGAATTTCCGACAACGGATTTTGTTGTCGGAAAATTTTATATCCTGTTCTCAAACTTTGTGTGTCGGAAAATCCGATGGAAAATGTGTGATGGAGCCTACACACGGTCGGAATTTCCGACAACAAGGTCCTATCACACATTTTCCGTCGGAAAATCCGACCGTGTGTGCGGGGCATATCAGGATTTCTTCTAAGATTGCCCTGTATTTGACTCCATCCATCTTCCCATCAACTCTCACCAGCGTCCCTGTCCCTGCTGAAGAAAAGCATCCCCACAACATGATGCTACCACCACCATGTTTCACGGTGGGGATGGTGTGTTCAGGGTGATGTGCAGTGTTCGTTTTCTGCCACATATAGCGTTTTGCTTTTAGGCCAAAAAGTTTGATTTTGGCCTCATCTGACCACCGTCTTTCACATGTTTGCTGTGTCCCCCACATCCAAACTGCAAACAGAACTTCTTATGGCTTTCTTTCAACAATGGCTTTCTTATTGCCACTCCTCCATAAAGGTCAGATTTGTGGAGTGCACGACTAATAGTTGTCCTGTGGACAGATTCTCCCACTTGAGCTGTGGATCTCTGCAGCTCCTCCAGAGTTACCATGGGTCTCTAGGCTGCTTCTCTGATTAATGCTCTACTTGCCCAGGCCTGACAGTTTAGGTGGACGACTATGTCTTGGTAGGTTTGCAGTTATGCCATACTCTTTCCATTTTCGGATGATGGATGAAGAGTGCTCCAAAAGATGTGCAAAGCTTGGGATATTTTTTTTATAACTTAACCCTGCTTTGAACTTCTCCACAACTTTATCCTCGACCTGTCTGGTGTGTTCCTTGGCCTTCATGATACTGTTTGTTCACTAAGGTTCTCTAACAAACCTCTGAGTGCTTCACAGAACAGCTGTATTTATACTAAGATTAAATTACACACAGGTGGACTCTATTCACTAATTAGGTGACTTCTAAAGTCAATTGAGTCATTAGATTTTGGTTAGGGGTATCAGAGTAAAGCGGGCTGAATAAAAAATGCACGCCACACTTTTCAGATATTTATTTGTAAAAATTTTTGAAAACCATTTATCATTTTCCTTCCACTTCACAATTATGTACCATTTTGCGTTGGTCTATCACATAAAATCCCAATAAAATACATTGACGTTTTTGTTAGTAACATGACAAAATGTGGAAAATTTCCAGGGGTATGAATACTTTTTCATAAATTACAATAAATGTAAACTAATACTAGTGAAAAATTTCAATGAGATGAAAAAGTCCATTAAAATATATCCAGTCCAAAGTGAAAATAGTCCAACAATAATTGCTCAATCAGTGAAAGGTGATTGACAGTGAAAAGCAGCAAGGCGCCTTCCCCACATAAACACATGCCTCTTACCAGAAGGATTGGATCTCAAAATTATAGAGATCAAACTCGCTCTCACAGATGTCAGCCACTAGAGATATTCCACTCATCAGCTCTATTAAGGGCGCTCTTTCTGTGTAGGACTCCTGCTTCACCCGTTATATGTCTCATGTATCTGCCAGATTGATATAAACGTGCCGCTGCAGGTTCTTTCAAGCCTCATGGCTTATCGTACGCTCTCATGGCACTGGTATGACACAGACAATGTCACCGAGGTGGACTATTTTCACTTTGGACTGGATATATTTTGATGGACTTTTTCATCTCAATTTAATTTTTCACAAGTATTGGTTCACATTCAAATGTAATTTATGAATATATGGTCTTAAGGTTCCACACTTATATTTTATATACACTATTAATTGGTTGCGCTACACATTTTTTTGCACTTCTTGGTGTAGGAATGCATTGCAGTGTTCAGAGACAACAAGGTATAAAATGTAATTTATTTGGAATTTTGGTTTTTGGATCAGGTTTGGTAGCGTAGTAGATTTTTTAACTTTACTATTCATTGTAGCCAGAGATTAAATTTTTGTGTCATTATATACAGAACAATCACAGGATAAAATGTGTGCTTTTACCTACATCAACACTAGTTGTTTTAAGAACACTGGCCAAACTAGAACAAATTTGTATTTTTTTTTTTTTTAAGTCCTTTGGTCTTTAGAATGAAAAATAAAAAGGAATTATGATTTAAATTGTACATCTTGGAGTACAGTACGGGACACTGGAGTTGATGGGTTTTATGCAACTACTTTCAGGTGAGTGGACATTGGCTAAATCTTTGCTGGTATTCACCCTCCAGTGTACTCCTATAACCGTGCCCACTTTGTGAGGCTCCAGATTTTTAGCAAGCAGTGAGGAATCTGTGTCTGTACTGTACTCCAAGATATGGAATTTACAGGTATGTCAAAATTCCTATTATCTTAATCGGACAGTACAGAACATAGGAGTTGATTCCTAGACCATGGGATCCCAAGAACCCCAACCTCTTCAGGGAATGGATTCAAGTAGGGATGGAGGGACTCATACCCTAAGGGTAGAAGCCTTGGAAGAGGTGCAATTTTAACCACCCAGCCAGGTGGAAGAGGAGGGAGGAATCCCACAGAGTCACCACCTCATGAGGAATTAAAAGAGAGGTCAAATTGCAAGAGAATACATGGTAGATCACCATAGATGACAGTCCTGTCCCCAGCCACAAAAGGGAGGCTCTGTATGGGCAAGAACACCTGAGGGAAGCCCCATAGGTGCACATAAAATTGCAACAGAAATAAAGAAACGTAAGAGGGAGTGCAAAATAAAGGTGTTAGAAAGAGGATGTACTAGGCCCAACCAAGATTGGTATCTGGGTTGTTGATGTTTGTTGATGGTTGATGTTTAGTGATTCCAAACAGAAGAAGTTGCAGCATGAGAAATGAAAAAAAGTTCTTGGATGGGGTTCCCTATTATCACAATAGGTGAGAACTGACTCACACGATAGATTACAGAGTGTCAGGGGAGCAATCTGCATGTCTTTGAGAAATTGGCAGCATCCAGCCACGAGGTTGGAATGGTCCTAATTGATGAATATCAAGGAATTAGAGATGCTGGAAGATCTCTGGGCAAAGTTTGTAGAGTAATCACATAATAAAAAATGTATGTTAAGATGGGCAGGCAAGTGCCAGGGCGCCTAGAGACTGCATCTGGAAGGGATAAAACTCATGGGGGGATTACTGAGAACAGGGGCCTGTAACTTTTCCAGAACTATGTTGGCGAAAGAAGTCGAGCCGTGCAAAGACCAGTTTATTTTGAGAAGGCAAGAGAAGAATGACTTCTTGACTCGTAAAATGGGTAGCCTGTTGATTATGAGTAGAAGAGAGGATCTGTGTAATGGAGCCAACCTCTGTGTATTGTAAAGAGTAAGGTTCCAGTAACGTGGCACCGGTTCTCTCAAAGGAGTCCACTAGTATAATCTAAGGGAAATTTTCATGAAGATGCAACCGAAGGGTGCCAATGGCAGCATGTTCACGAACACGGGATCAGCGTTAGACAAAATGTTATGCTGAAGGGACTAGAAATATCATGATATTAAATTAGGCCCAGAGATCCCGAGCAGCACTAGGCCGGAGGAAGGAGCCAGAGAATTGGGGGTATCAATTGCAGAGAGATAGAAGCAGTGTTTGGCCCTATGATCAGAGATTTGACTCAGGAGCCTTTTTGAGAAAAAAAAGGGTGCCCAAGGCACCTTGGGACACGAAGGATCAGGGTTTGATTAGGAGTCTAATAATATAGCACCAGAAGGTGTAGCAAGTTCAGCAATGTAAAAACTAGGGATGCACCGATACCAATTTTTTTTTTACAACCAGTACCGATACTTTTTTTTTTTTTAGTACTCGATGATACCAATTACCGATACCTACCGCAACTGTTTTGTTTACACTTCAGCTGTCAGCAATGGTACAAAACATTGAAAAGTAATTTACAAATGAAATAGATTTTGTTTTTTAATTTTGCGCTTTTTTAATGTAAAATGTGTAAATATATGTTAATATATATGTGTGAAAATATTCACTAACAAAGCAAACAAAAAAAAAAAGTTTTAATTGTTTATCATTTATAAAATAGACGTGAACAAAAAAAAAAACAAAACAGGAAAATAACAATTAAATGGAGGAGAATAGGGAGTTAATTAAGGCGGATTAGAGTAAATTAAGTGTAAATAAGGGGTTAAACAGAGGAACATTTGTTCATCCCCACTGTCAGCTCAAATAACCAAGCCTGAAAGTTTCAGTTTCAGGTATCGGTGCATTTGCATGAGTACCGATACTTGTGCAAATACTCGGTATCGGTACCGATACTGGTATCGGTGCAACCCTAGTAAAAACTATATTAAAGTGTCGACAAATGGGGAGTTGCAGTTGCTATTAAAAGGTAGAAAATTACTACGAAGAGAGATATAGTGGTAGGTCTATAGAAAACCAGGCAGACGTCATGCTGCTGCAGTAGATTTAGTGACAAGGGTACAGTAGACCAGCCATGAATATGGTAACTGCAGTAATTAGAATAGATGACTTTAGGAGCATAATGGAACTTGCGCTACCAGTGTCCAATCACTTGTACGTACAATTAAAATATCATTTTTGCAAGACCATATTGCCAAAAGAGAGCCTTGTATGTCTCAAAAAACAGTATGTATTACTTTTATATCACATATAATGACACCATATGAATCCATAGTTTAGGTAGTGCAACAGTTCCTCTCAGTGGAGATAGTGCACATTTCTTACCAATAATGTATTAAAGTGGTTATTAAGCCACTTAGTGTTTTTTTCCACAATCCCCTCTGTTATAGTAAATAATGTCCCCAGTGTATGTGTTTTTTTTTTTTTTAAATAAGCAGCTATATACCTTATTTTATAGCGCTGATCGGCGCTCACGTGACCGGCCACCTCTTGATCTGACAGCTACAGTGGGAGGGGTCGAGAAACCCCCCTGATGTCAGCCGGAAGGAGGAGAGGAGAGGGGCGGCTGGTCACGTGAGCTCTGAGCGGCACTATGAAAAAGGTATACAGTGGCTTATTTCTAAAAAACCACATACACTGGGAACATTATTTACTATAACAGAGAGGATTGTAGAAAGAACATCAAGTTATGATAGCAGCAGGATAGGAGGGATGGGGAGCGGACAGAGCTAACAGGCAGGGAGGGGGGAGAGGACAGAGGAGAGCTGCAGATGACGGAGGCACGTAAACTGACCACGGTGTCGGGGCTCAGCAGCCATGATAAACCGTGGTCAATTTACAGAGGGGAGGGCAGAACCAGGCAGGCTCAGCCAGGTATTTCAGGTGATACAAGAGCAAAATGACACAGCACAAGCACTGTGCTGTTCATGCTTTAAAGGAACAGTATCCATTTTTTTTTTTTAGGGTAACAAACACTTTAAATGCACCCGTTGCATCTCTCCCTCTACTGCTTCTTGAAAACTGGTATCTGCCATCTAGGAGTCAATGTGGATTAGATCTCCTACCAATCAGTAGATACAGGGATTAGACAGCAAAAATGCAAAGCTTAGATCTCTCTTTTTTTATTTTATTTTTGAGACAGTCAGCCTTGGCCACTCCCCTAGTACCTTCAGAGTCTCTCCACTAGTTAGTGAGAGCACCAGTCACAATAAAGCTGGTTTTATACATTGCTAATATAATTTTTTGCTTTCCCATTCTATGTTTTACTTTTACTTTTTCTTTCATTCAGTTTCATGTGTTGTTGCCTGCAGCATGAATGTTGGCTGCTTGTCTCATCTTTTTACCGGATTTCCCCTGATGATGGGAGGTCTGTTAAGCTATATATACTGTATGTGTTTAGGTGATGGTCACTTTTGTAGACTATGAATAAGCTCTAGATTAGCATGAAGCGTGTTAGATTCTTTTTGTTTTTTGCCTGTGCTGTGTGTTAGGGCTCTCTCACACGGGTGGTCTGGCCGGCGGACTCTGCTTTGCTCAGTAGGGGATCAATCCGCTGATCCCCGCTGAGCAGGCGGATGACAGGTCCATCTCCACTCACTGTGCTGAGACAGACCTGTCAGAGCCCCACTCTCCTCTATGGGGAGATCGGATGAAAATGGACCGCCTGTCAGTTTTCATTCGATCTTCCAGACGGATGGTAAATAGGGTCGCCATCTCTCTGGACTTCACGGAAAGGATCGGATTGGATATCGGCGGATGTCAGCGGACATATCACAACTGACATCCGCCACTCCGTAGAGGTGAATGGAGTGTCCGATCAGGTCTGCCTGAAAAAATGACAGGCGGACCTGATCGGAAAGGCTGTGTGAAAGGGGCCATATTGTGATTTTATGGAAGATTTGTACAATAAAGGTGATTTTAGAAGTGCTGCCAATCAAAACTTTTCCTATGCCACAGTAAAGGGCCAATAGGAAAGAATATATTTTAAAAGATATATTTTTATTTTTTACGTGAATAATTGAGCTTTGCATATGTAACTTTACCTGCCTACAGTGCCTTGCAAAAGTATTCACCCCCTTGGCTTTTTACCTATTTTGTTACATTACAGCCTTTAGTTCAATTTTTTTTAACCTAATTATTTGTGATGGATCAGAACACAATAGTCTAAGTTGGTGAAGTAAAATTAGAAAAATATATGCATAAAATAATTTTTCAGAAATAATAAAAATGATAATTGGCATGTGCGTATGTATTCACCCCCTTTGTTATGAAGCCCATAAAAAGCTCTGGTGCAATCAGTTACCTTCAGAAGTCACATAATTAGTGAAATGATGTCCACCTGTGTGCAATCTAAGTGTCACATGATCTGTCATTACCTATACACACCTTTTTGTACAACAGCAAACCTGCCAAGAGACGGCCGCACACCAAAACTCACGGACCGGGCAAGGAGGGAATTAATCAGAGAGGCAGCACAGAGACCTAAGGTAACCCTGGAGGAGCTGCAGAGTTCCACAGCAGAGACTGGAGTATCTGTACATAGGACGCCAATAAGCTGCACGCTCCATAGAGTTGGGCTTTATGGCAGAGTGGCCAGAAGAAAGCCATTACTTTCAGCAAAAAACAAAAAGGCACGTTTTGAGTTTGCGAAAAGGAATGTGGGAAACTTACAAAATGTATGGAGGAAGGTGCTCTGGTCTGATGAGACTAAAATTGAACTTTTTGGCCATCAAAGAAAACGCTATGTCTGGCGTAAGCCCAACACATCACATCACCCAAAGAACACCATCCTCACAGTGAAACATGGTGGTGGCAGCATCATGCTGTGGGGATGTTTTTCAGTAGTCGGGACTGGGAAACTAGTCAGGGTTGAGGGAAAGATGGATGGTAAATACAGGGATATTCTTGAGCAAAACTTGTACCACTCTGTGTGTGATTTGAGGCTCGGACAGAGGTTCACCTTCCAGCAGGACAATGACCCCAAACACACTGCTACAGCAACACTTGAGTGGTTTAAGGGGAAACATGTAAATGTGTTGGAATGGCCTAGTCAAAGCCCAGACCTCAATCCAATAGACAATCTGTGGTCAGACTTAAAGATTGCTGTTCACAAGCGCAAACCATCCAACTTGACGAAGCTGGAGCAGTTTTGTAAGATGTGACAAGCTCAGAGACTTATCCAAAGTGACTTGGAGCTGTGATAGCCGCAAAAGGTGGCTCTACAAAGTATTGACTTTAGGGGGGTAAATAGTTATGCACATTTACTTTTTCTGTTATTTTGTCCAATTTGTTGTTTGCTTCACAATAAAAAAAAATATTCAAAGTTGTGGGTATGTTCTGTAAATTAAATGATGCAAATCCTCAAACAATCCATGTTAATTCCAGGTTGTGAGGCAACAAAACATGGAAAATGCCAAGGGGGTGAATACTTTTTCAAGGCACTGTATATCTCTAAATCTACAGATTATTTTTTACATAATAATTATGTGGTTTTCTCTGAAAGTATAGGGTATATTTTTTGCACCATATGCTTAGCTTGAAATACACAGTTTTTCGATAGGTTTATCTTCATGTGCAATTTTAATTCTTCCTTTCTACACTAGCAATCATGTCAAGAAATCCTTCATACTCTAGCCAGAAAAAAACCTTGGTTTTGCATTTTAATTGGAATTTCTCAAGACTAACATTTTATATATTCAAATAGTATCATTAATAGTGTCATCAAACTGGACATACTGTTGTAAAGATTGTTTCAGCAGTTTATAAACTGCTGAAAGGAGAATTACAAAGTGTCATCCTGAAATGACACTCTTTATTCATAGTTTCCCTCCTGCTGGTCCATCTCCTGCTGTTGTGAAAACATTGTCTTCTACATTGGACTTACTGTAATAATCTTTGATGTCTTTTTCAGTGGATTTGCCCATATTTATTTACTATTGGTCTTTGTTAGAATATTCTAAGACATGCCAGTCAAACTGGATGCTATTAAAAATTCTTTTTCACTGTAATTGGCAAGTCAAAGCTTTTCATGTCTACTTTATACTTTTTATATTCTACAGAAAGGTAATGACAGAGTTTTTGAACTGCATAATGTAACAAAAACACACAGCATGTTAGTGGATCAATGCAAATGATCCATAAGCTATATGATTCCGGGATACAATATCAGATTTATTCATTCTAAAAGGCAATGTCAAGTGAGCAATTTGGTGTGTGGCTGCTTTTTGTCAGTTCAAAACTACAACATGCATTTTCTTCTCTACCATGTCTCAGGTACCTTGCTGTCCTATAAGCAAGACTTTCTAAAACCACTATCCAAAGAGACAATGGGGTTGATTTACTAAAGGCAAATCCACTCTGCACTACAAGTGTTAGAATATTGTGCATTTACAAGTGCAGCCACTGTAAATCCGAGGGGAAGATCTGAAATGAGGGGAAGTTCTGCTGATTTTATCATCCAATCACGTACAAGCAAAAATTATGTTTTTTATTTTCTTTGCATGTCCCCCTTGGATCTACAGCGACTGCACTTCCAAGTGCACTTGTACGAAAAGTGGATTTGCCTTTAGTAAATAAACCCCATTGTAAAATAAATAGACTTGGTTTACATTCACAGAGGAGTCTCCAATGTGTCAATACAATCTAGTTGCAAAGGATATTGGTTCCATTTTCTCCAGTTGGAACACCACATTGACCTGTAAGCAATTCAAAGAGCAAACAGCAAGAGGCAGCCAAATAGCATAAGCCATTTACTTGTATTAGGACAGTCAAATTTCACACAAGTTTTAGGACAAAGCTCATCAGTAAAGTGGTATTGCTGCCTAACCATAATTATTCTTAAAAATGTCCCATCCTCCTCCTGCTACCTATTCTGCCTACCCTATGTACAACCCCAATTCCAAAAAAGTTGTAACGCATTGAAAAATCTATATAAAAGCAGAATGCAGTGATTTTCAAATCTCATAAACCCATATTTTAAATGAACATAGATAACAGAAAACAGAAAATATAGCAGGGTCCTCTGATTCCTCCTGTATTTAAATGTATTGCAACCGTACTGTCTGCCCTCGTGTTGTAAAGAGCTACGCAAACTGTTGGCACTATATAAATCCTGTATAAGAATAATATTAAATGTTTAAAGTGAGAGAAAGCACAGTTTTAAGAAAAAATAAGGTAATTTTGAAGTTAATGGCAGCAACAGGTCTCAAAAAAGTTAGGCTAGGCTGACAAAAAGCTGGCAAAATGACTCAGAGTGTTAGAGTGTCTCAGAAGTATAGACGGGCAGAGGTTCACCAATCTGTGAAAAGCAGCTTCTAAAAATTGTCAAACAATTTCAGAATAATGTCCCTCAATGTAAAATTGCAAAGACTTTAACCACTTAACGCTCCACCATATTTAATGCCGTTGGGCAGCACATGCTGGTTCAAACAAGTATATATATGTGATTGAGCCTGCTGCAGTTTAGGAGCATCAGACACAGTGGATCATTGTTACCGATAAACGTGTATCATGTGATCACTATGATTGGTCAAACATGGCTTTCCTTTCATGAATAGCTTGCTTAAGGTTGTGATCTGTGATGGCTCACATGATACCTGGCTACATGTACCATGTGATTAGGTTAGCAAATCAAAAGCAACCCATTCATGACAGCTAAAGCTGTTGCTTATACAGTGATCATCAAAAAAAAAAAAAAAAAATTTTTTTTTTAACCACTTCAGCCCCGGAAGGATTTACCTTCCTGACCAGAGAATTTTTTGCGATTCTGTACTGTGTCGCTTTAACTGACAATTGCGCGGTCGTGCTACGTTGTACCTGATTTGTTGTACAAAATTGACGTCCTTTTTCCCCACAAATATAGCTGTCTTTTGGCGGTATTTGATCACCTCTGCGGTTTTTATTTTTTGTAATATAAACAAAAAATTAGCGACAATTTTGAAAAAAAAAAAGCAATATTTTTTACTTTTTGCTATAATAAATATCCCCAAAAATATATATAAAAAAACAAAATTTCTTCCACAGTTTAGGCCAATATGTATTCTTCTACATATTTTTGTAAAAAAAAAAAAAAAATTGCAATACGTCTATATTGATTGGTTTGCGCAAAAGTTATAGCGTCTACAAAATAGGGATAGATTTATGGCATTTTTATTATTAATTTTTGTAATGTCGGCGATCTGCAATTTTTATCGGGACTGCGACATTATGGCGGACACATTTGACACTATTTTGGGACCATTGTCATTTATACAGGGATCAGTGCTATAAAAAGCCAATCTTTACTGTATAAATGACACTGGCAGGGAAGGGGTTAAACACAAGGGGGTGATCAAGGGCTTAAGTGTGTTCTAGGGAGTGATTCTAACTGTGGGGGGGGGGGGGGGTTGGTCTCACTACAACATGACAGAGATCACTGCTCCCGATGACAGGGAGCAGTATATCCCTGTCATGTTGCTAGGCAGAACAGGGAAATGCCTTGTTTACATAGGCATCTCCCCGTTCTGCCTCTCCTCGCCACAATCGCGGTTGTGGGACCCACGGGCAGGCCCGATAGGCGGCAAATTCAAAGGAGCATACAGGTACGCCCATTTGCCTGCCTGTGCCATTCTGCTGACGTATATGTGTGTGCGGCGGTCGGCAAGCGGTTAACATCAGTCAGTATCCTTGTTCACTGCCATACCAGTCATATGAAGATGCTGTATTGCACTGGTGACAGTCTCTAGAAAAAAATAAATAAATAAACGAAAAAACCCCCAAAAAACACAAAAAAAAAACCAACCAACATATTTGATTTAATTTCTTCATATCGATCGATCGCTGAGGGTTCTGGATGTATTTATACCAAGGCCTGACTTGACCTGTAGGGGCCTTTATATAGGGTGAGAGGCTAGGGGAAATGAGTGGCGCACCACGGATGGTAATATTTATTGGATGAAGCGGATTTCGTTCGGTCATACTGCACATGCACTTTGGCCTTTTTATATGAACTGTCACTGGGAGATCTGTTCCTCTTTTTTGGACTTTGATTACACTCTTGCACTTTATTGCTTTGTCTGCACTTTCAGCACATCAGTTTTTAGCACAGTTTTGGAAGTGTTATTCATTGATGATTTCCGTTTATCAATATTATGAATGTTTATTATCGTTCTAATATGTTGAAGATTATCAGCACCTGATCATTTAGCACATCAGCATTAGCACGGTCCTGGAAGTGTCATTTAATGTGTTTATCACACTTATTTTATTATTTATCATTTTTAGTTAGCGCCACATACCTCTTTACTCATTTATTTTTTCTGCGTGGGAACACTTTCATAACTTTCATATGTTGGCAGCTTCTCTTATCCTTATTTCATTTATTTGAGCGAGTTTAGGTTTTGTGCATAAGTTTCATTATATATATATATATATATATATATATATATATATATATATATATATATATATATATATATATATATATATATATATATATATATATATATATATATAATGGTAAACAGGACAAAATCGAGAGGGTGAATCTCCCTAAAGGGGACACAGACAACAATAAAAACTGACAGGTGTTCAAATCCCTCTCCCCTCTATCCAAAATGATGGCCTTTAGTTATTCTTTACTATACACCTATTGGGATTTTACTTTACCAAAGACATGTAGCAGAATACAATTTTACTTTATTGGATATATTTTAGAACAGAAAGTAGAAAATATATATTTTTTTTTTCAACATTTACAGTCTTTGTTAGTTTATATAGCAAAAATGAAAACCCAGTGGTGATCAAATGCCACCAAAAGAAAAAACTATTTGTGTGAAAAAAATTATATAAATGTAATTTGGTATAGTAATGCACGACCGCACAATTTCCAGTTAGAGTAGGGCAGTGCCGAATACCAAAAAATGGCCTGGTCATTCTTTTTGGCAACCGTGTGTGCCACCTCCTCCGGACTATAGAAGAGAGGGACCTTCCAGCTTTTTATCAGATCTCAGTTCAAAAGCCTGCATCTTTGATAGCATAGGAGTGCACAGGTGCGTATGGAATAGGCAGCTTGCACTTCTGGAAAGGCACCAATGTTCAAAGATACATCCAAGTTTTAGAGGAGCTTATACTCCTATCTAGACAGTCTTTTTCAGGAAAGTCCTTGCATATTTCAGCAGGATAATGCTAAACCTCATACTGTATCTAGGACAACAGTATGGCTTCATAGTGGAATGGTCTGGGTGCTTAACCACTTCCGGACCGCTGCACGTCGATATACGCCCTAAATTTGAAGAGGGATATCTTTGTTATGGCAGCAGCTAGCTGCCATAACCCTGGTATCCTCTTCTTCGGCGGGCGGTCCGGTTTCCGATAATACTGGTCTCTGTGGCGGATTTGCCGCAAGATTACTTTTAATCGGCAGCGGGAGAGGCCCCCCCTCCTGCCGCTCTCCGGTGCCCTCTGCCACTTACCGGAGCCGTCAGTAGCGGCAGAGGCGATTGGATCCTTCTCCTTCCTGGGTATGGAGACAAGTGTGGGGAAGATGGCCCCCACCCGTCTCCATACCATTGCAGGGCAGAAGCGACGTCAAAACGTTTTAGTGTAAATATGAGATCTGAGTTCTTTTTTACCCCAGATGTCATATTTAAGAGGTCCTGTCATGCTTTTTTTCTATTACAAGGGATGTTTGTCCCACCGAGCTCGCGTACAGAAGCGAACGCATACGTGAGTAGCACCCACATATGAAAACGGTATTCAAACCACACATGTGAGGTATCGCCACGATCGGTAGAGCGGGAGCAATTATTCTAGCCCTAGACCTCCTCTAACTCAAAACATGCAACCTGTAGAATTTTTTAAACGTCGCCTATGGAGATTTTTAAGGGTAAAAATGTTTCGCCATTACACGAGCGGGTGCAATTTTGAAGCGTGACATGTTGGGTATCAATTTACTCGGCGTAACGATATCTTTCACAATATTAAAAAAAAATGGGCTAACTTTACTGTTGTCTTATTTTTTTAGTTCAAAATATATAAAGTATATTTTTTCCCAAAAAAGTGCGCTTGTAAGACGGCTGTGTGACAGAAAGTATTGCAACGACCATCATTTTATTCTCTAGGGTGTTAGAAAAAAAAAATATATAATGTTCGGGGGTTCTAAGTAATTTTCTAGCAAAAAAAAAAAGTTTTTAACTTGTAAACAACAAATCTCAGAGAGAGGCTTGGTCCTTAAGTGGTTAACTGGCCTGACTGCAAGCCAGATCTTTTAGCAATTTAAAATGTTTGGTGCACAAAAATACGACAAAGACAACCCAGGATTGTTGAACACTTACAATCCTATATCAGGCAAGAATAGGACAATATTCCTCTCACAAAACTCCAGCAGCTGGTCTCCTTAGTTCCCAGACTTTTACGCTGTTGTTAAAGGAGAAGCACAGCCAAAGCTCATTTGGCTGTACCTCTCCCGTAGATCACAGGAGTGCAGTTCCTGAAGCCTGCTGTTGGCCGACATCACAGAGCCGATCCAGGCTCGGGCAAGATCGCGACAATGAAGTCGGATCCGCCCACATGCCTGGATCGGTACCCGGCTCAGCCCCTCAGCGACCCACAGAGCCTGAGCCAGCCGCTCCAGTCCCATCGACAGCTCAGCGCTCCCGTGAGCGAGGGGGGGGGGGGGGCGAGCAGACAGCGGTGTAGGAAAGTCACCAGCTCTCTGCACCCACCTGGGTAAGAATGATTCTAAAAAAATAAAAATAAATAAAATACCCATACTTCTCTTTTAAAAAGAAGAGGGCATGCTACACTGTGGTAAGCATGGCCTTGTCCCAACTTTATTGACCCATGTTGCTGCCATCAATTTCAAAACTACCTTTTTTCTTAAAATTGTACATTTTCTTAGTTTAAACATTTGATATTTTTCCATTTTCTATTGTGAATAAAATATGAGATTTGCAAATCAGTACATTCTGTTTATATGCAAATTTTACACAGCTTCCCAACTTTTTTAGAATTGCGGGTGTCTTTTTTTTTAGGCTGCTCCAGCTCCCTTGTGTCAGGGAGAACTCAACAATGGCTGGGAATTTTGAGAGCTGTGACATCACTCAAAAGCCCCCATAGCCCAGCCGTTGTTGGCACTCCCTCTTCTCTACTGCAACCCTCCACTCAGGGTCACAGGGGAGCCAGAAATGCGGCATCATGTGACTGGACGATGGTGGGCTGAAAAAAAGGTAAGTATACAGATCTTTTTTACACAGGGTAAGCAGCATAGGTAGCCGTATTAAGTATACCACCACCAATATCATAATCTAATAGCATCCTCCTACTTATATCCAAACAAGAAGACTTGCTGCTCCAGGTGAGGGTTTGAAAGCCTGATGATCTGGACAGGTGCCCGCTTCAGCTCGCCTCCGCATATAATCAAAAGAAGAAATGGCCGCACTCTGTACTCGATCAAAATTATTTTATTCAGAACATCCCAAGGTGTTGATGGAATGCTTTCCGTCAACACTTTGGGATGTTCTGAATAAAATAATTTTGATCGAGTACAGAGTGCGGCCATTTCTTCTTTCCTTATCCTCTAGGTAGGATTGGTTTGACAAGTTTGAATAAATTAACAAGAAAGGCTTTGCTACAAGTTGAAATTTTTCAGCTTAGTTAAGACTCTACATGCACAGTTTCTCACTTAGAAAAAAAAAAAAGACATTACTGTACTTAATCACCTTTCTGGCATTCCCTAAAAGCAGTGTTTGCTTTAGAAGAGGGAGATTAATGAATTGGTAGCAGATTCTATTGCGACAGACAAACCGTAAATAATTTATGGAAAATCAGTCATTGAACTATGCTCGTTTTTATATGGCAACTGGATATGAAAACAACATCATGATTTATTAGAGCACAGTGATGCATCTTTCTTGTACATTAAATAAAAAGCAATAATAAGCATGAATGTTGGTTACATAAAAACAGTGTTATTTTATAGAAGTTAATATACAAATAGAGAAAAGTTACAAATACATTACAAGCAAGCTAATATGTATAAAATGATGTGTTTTGAAAAGCTGAAAGGACATTTTGCTTGTTCCCCACACAGGTACAGCATTAACGGATAATTGTTTAACAAACTGAACCAGCAGGCCATTTCTGTAAAAATGGGACCTGTCAGGTAGAATTCAAATACTCTTCCGTGTTAATTACAGCCTCAGTAAAATCTAAATTTTAAAGTATATTTGAACGAATACACATCTTTTATCATTTCAGCAGCAAATTTCTCCCTCTACTCTGAGCATGAAAAATTTTAGAAGAAGCTTTAAAAAGGAGTGGTACATGACAATGCATTGTAATTCATAAATCTTCAGTGCCAAATAGGAAATAGGGAAAAAAAATCCCTGTTGAGGTTTTTTGTAGTATAGCAAACTGTAATATGCCAGTAAGTGGTCTGTTCATACCATTATAAAAACTTATTAAAATAGTGGCATTTATTATAAAAGAAAACATGATTCTTTAACACGCACCATGACGTGGGTTTATTCTTTTTTGTCTCTATAATTTTATGATAAGGTTATAGAATGAAATATTCAAAATAGACCTTACTTAAATATCTTTATAAATATGGGAATTGCCATTAATATAATGGACACATTACCTCTATAAGAGTTAATGTATTTCACAAACGGATAATTATATTAACCCAGTTCTCCTCCCATAGGAGGAACAGAGGCAATATTCCTTTCAGCTTGCCTTGACAGAAGATGGTCTTAGCTGTGATAAGGAATCTGCCAGCCAACTGATGGGCAAGCTAAAAAGAAGGAAAAGAAGGACATCTTGAGTTACGCAGACAACAAAGAAGTCACCAGAAGAAGCCCAGTCAGTGAAGACAGAAAGGGACAGGAAGTAAAAGTGAAATTCTTGGAGTATGTTCATCTCCTCGCTTGCACCTACCATCGGTTTCAGTTCCCTGCTCTCAGCTCCACTTCCCTCTTTCATGGCTTTTCTACTGTTTTCCACAAATTCCTGTAGAAAAACAAAGAAATGTATCACCACCATACCATCAGCAGCCTTTAAAGAAAAGACGGTGAGCAAAAGTTACTTACCATTAGCACTTTGTCCATGTAGAATTCCTTTCCAGGGCTCCCATCATTATATTTAGTGTCAACAGCAAAACACAGGAATAATACGTCTACCGCCATTTCATAGATGGAGAGGAAGCAGTGAGCAACAAGAAAGGCAAAAAGGCAGACAATGATGAGTGGCAGCACCCACACTGTGTAGTCCCTCTGGTAGTTAAGCAGCAAAATGCCTGCAAGGCCTGTGGTGCTCACAATCAAAATCTAAAAGAGAACAAAGAAGAAACAATACTGTAATCTTGTGCATCATGACCCTTTTTATGGTATGTTCACTGTTAGAAAATGAATTAGTAGAAAAGGCTGGCATGTAGTGTGAAATCACATTGTCAAAAATTAGGCCTGTTGCCCAACAGGAAAAAATATTTCAACTGTGGTTTTCCTAGTGTAGGTTTAAAAACAGAATTCCAATTTTCATAGAAGAGACCTAGTATATTTCTTTATAATAGATCCCTAAGCATACCTTAAGGCCTCATGCACACTGGGTGCATAAGCACAGGGATGAATTTTCTGCATTTTTCTGCCTCTCTTAGGCTTGTACAGACATCTGTGATGTCCGACACTTTTCAATTAACTTTCTGCCCTCCAACCTCTTACAAGTTCCAACTAGCCTGTCATTATAACTGATGGTCTTACTAGGCAATGCTAAAGATAGGTCCATAGGTCCAACAAATCAACATACATGTGAAACGTTGCATTTTATAGAAGTATAATGAAGTCTTTAAGTACATTTATACACTGCATAAGTACTGTATAGATCTTTATTTAAAAGCTTAATTTTAGATAACATTGAAGGATTAAACTGTAAGTTTCAGTTATGTTCTAAATATAAAATTCAACCGGTTTACACAGTTTGATGCCTCTGTGTACACCAAATTAACATACTGAACAAATAAAACCATACTGCTATTGCTATTTTTCATCTGTCAAAGCTTCCTCCAGTAAACCATACTCGCTGACACCTTTGCATTTTCTTTTACCCACAATTTAAGGTTATAATGGTCTGTTCTGGCTTTCTTTGTTAAATGCCTTTTCTCTTATGATAGCAATATACAAACTCTTACAATGAAATATTGATGAAATAATGCTTTAGATAGCTTTATACAAATAGCTTTTATGTAATCTGTAAACACTGGGACAGGAATTCTATTGAAATTGTTTGCATCAATATTCAAGACTTGCTTTACTTCCGTTGTTGCAGAAAAGTTGTAAGTTTACCCTTTATTTGCCCCTCAAAAAAGCCATTATCTTTTAGTGTTTGAGAATTTAACTGGCAGTTTACTACTTACATTTGTATTATTTCATGTTATGCACTGGACTTGAACTGCTTACATTTCTATAAAAACCTGGACAAATGGTGCTTTAGACTGGGTTCACACTATTGCCGCATGCGGCTCCCTGCAGGAGTCCAATGCATCCTGGTCCACAGCAAATTTTTTGCTGAATTCGGACCTGAAACGGACCAAAAGACGCACAGGTCTCCTGTGCAAATTCACACCAGAGCCGCAGCGGAGATATGTGAACCGGCTCCATAGAGAGCCGGTCAAAATCTCCTGCTATTGCGAATTGGATGTGGGGAACCTGCATCCAATTCTCAATGGTGTGAACCCAGCCTTAAACTGGAGTTCAAAAACTTTTGACTGGTAGTGTAAATAAATCTTGTGTATCATACTCATAGCAACAAATTCCAATATGAAACCTAACATTTTAAACACCACTCTTACATTTTTTTTTTTTTTTTATGGCCGATGATGTGCAACATTTACCTATGTGTTCCACTGAACAACTCCTTTTGTGAGAGTAAAAGCTCTGGGCGTGACAGAAAAAATAGCCTTGCATTGGGCTCAGCTACGTTAGGTCTAGGGGGTTCTGTAATAATTATTAACCTTATTCTGGAATATCTACCTACCTTATACTGCACTCTAGTAGGCTCCCTCCACCAAGTCACTGCAGCTTCCTCTCTAAGCTGCTCACAGCCACAGTTGCATGCTCCTTCCCTCCTGTACAATGCAGGGTTACCAGCCCTGCACTGTACTGTACATGCTGCCACCAAGGGACTGCCCTCAGACTGGAGCTTTGGGCAGAGGAGGACAGTAGAGGAGGAGGGATTAGGGTAAGTAATACTGCCTCTTGCTCTACCCTCTAGACATAACAAGCATTTTACCCTTGCAGTGTGGGAGACTCCATTATAAAGGTACATTTTGACTAATTCCCAGAGTTGGACTTTAAAGGCAGGCAAAATATAAAGAAGGGTGCTCTAAATAGGTCTTTGAATTATGTAGCCCATCGCAGAACCACCACCATATGATGAATAAAAAAAAAAAAAAAAAAAGACTTATTTTAAAACAAAGGGGTTGGAGTTACCAAAAGAAGCACTTTTTCAATGAGCCATAAACATGCAGCTCTTTTCTAGGGAGGTACTTTTGTTTCTTATTTCAGTTCATAGCACAAGTTAGGTGTTTGGGTAGAGTTTAAGGCCTCTTGCACACTCCACTTTGAAAAAGCTCAGTACAGAGTTTTTTTTTTACAAAGCTAAAATATATCCCATTAACTGTAATGTGCCTATGCACACAGACAAACAAACAAGCGCCTTGCATTCTTCAGTAAGAAAAAAAAATAGAAAAATCTTTTTTGGTCAGTAATTTACACCCCAGGCATGCAAATGTGCAAAAATGCAGAATACGTTTTTGCACAATTACGCGTAACTACGTGCAAATACATACAAACAGGGACTTGTAAGCACACAAACCCCTGTTCTGTCAGGGGAGAGGAGACACATCGTTTGTTCCTACTAAATAGGAACGATATGTCTCCTCCCCCAGGCAGTCCTATCCCCATACATTTAGAAACACTAACGAGGGAACACATTTAACCCCTTGATCTCCTCCTAGTGTTAACCCCTTCCCTGCCAGTGACATTTACACAGTAATCAGTGCATTTTTATAGCGCTCATTGCTGTACAAATGTCAATGGTCCCAAAAATGTGTCAAAAGTGTCCGATCTGTCCACTGCAATGTCGCAGTTCCAATAAAAATCGCAGATCGCCGCCATTACTAGTAAAAAAAAATAGAAATGGCATAAATCTATCCCGTTTTGTAGAAGCTATAACTTTTGCGCAAATCAATCAATATACGCTTATTGCGATTTTTTTTTACCAAAAATATGTAAAATAAATTTGTCTATTTTAAAAAAAAATTGTGGATATTTATTATAGCAAAAAGTAAAAAATATTTTTTTTTCAAAATTGTCGCTCTTTTTTTGTTTATAGCGCAAAAAATAAAAACCGCAGAGGTGATCAAATACCAGCAAAAGAAAGCTCTATTTGTAGGAAAAAAAGGACGTACATTTCGTTTGGGTACAGTATCGCACAACCGCGCAATTGTCAGTTAAAGCGGCGCAGTATCAAATTCTAAAAAGTGCTCTGTTCAGGAAGGGGGTAAAATCTTCTGGGGTTGAAGCGGTTAAGAGAAAAAGAAAAAACTCCTTGAAAAAGTTAAATACACAAGAAAAGTGTATTTCTACAACATTGCAGCATACCAACATTGATTTACTACTTGGGCCATAGCATTTATCACCTAGCTCCTTAAACCGGGAACACTAGACCATTTGACAAATGTCAGTGTCAGTTTATGGCAGCCTGGTTTACTCATCATTTGTGATTCATGCACCGTGGAAAGAAAAACAATATAAAATGTATTTTGTAAGCTTTGGTCTTCAAACACAACAGCATCATTTGTTACTGAAGAGGCCTTTGTGTCAAGGGCTCTTCACGTCAGCCTAAATACATTTGTTTTTTCTTTCATTCCTAAATTGAACTTTAAGGTAATAGGGAGATTGCAGATGTATAAATACTAAAGAAGTTGAATATACAGGAAGGTTTGTGACCAACAAACTGACAACAACCGAGTGTCTAAAATCCCAGTTCCTCAACAGAGGAAAACTTAAGGTATACCAGGATAACGTGGACCACATAGGGCCCAACTACAGTAAGTCATAGTGCAATATGCAGTAGTGATACAATCACTTTCAATACATTCATACACACACATACACGCACACACATACACTCAATCACTGCAGATGTAGAAGCCATTCCATCCTCACCGCCCCCCCACACCCTCTACCAGTCCACAGGAGCACAGAGCCTACAATAGGGCACTCGACAGCCTACAGACACCGCAGTCCCCTCAGAGGGGGCAGAAGTCCCCTATTGCTGAAAGAGCGGGGTTTCATTCCAGAAGGAATCAGCTATGTCAAGCCAAAGTTGCCATATCTTAGTAAACTTTTGGGACAGGCCCTTCCATTATAAATGAGTTTAAAGATGGGTATAATCTTATTTATCATGCGGTACAACATTTGAACATTTGGAGCAGATACATTTTTCCATTGTAGCAAATTTAATTTCCTAGCATAAAACAATACTATGCGAGCCAGAGTTCGAGTATGGGTCTTGTGTAGGAAGTTGTTAGGTACACCCAATAGTCTGACTTCTGGAGTGCAAGGTACTGGTAAATGTAAGGCGTCTTCAAAAAAAGAGAATAAGTCCTTCCAGAATGTTGACAGGGCTGGGCAGGACCAAAACATAAGCATGTATCTGGCATCAGCGGAGCCACACTTGAAACAGGAGGCAAAGGAAGCATAACCCATACGAGCGAGTCTGGCAGGAGTATAGTGCAACTGGTGTATAAATTTAAACTGTACAGATTGTTCATTAGATCCAATAAGATCCAGAAAGCAGACCTCCGAGGCCTCCTCCCCCCTCTCCTCGGACAGCCCGGGAATTTCTACTTCCCATTTCCGCTGAGCAATCTGGAAAGGTCTAACCCCAGCAGTTTGCAAGTGTGTATAGATAGTCATAACCAGTTTTTCAATGTCCAGGTATGACAGTAGCACCTCCAATAATTCAGTAATTCAGTAATTCAGTGAGCTCCTGAGTCAGACCACTGAATTGTACCCGGATGGCATGACGTAATAAAAGATATTTAAAGAAAAATTTATTCGAAACTCCACACCATGCCTTCAAGCCTTCGAAGGAAATGAATGCATTGTTAACAAAAACATGGGAGCCGTGAGTGACACCAAGTTATGTCCACCACAGGGAATCTGGGTGACCCAGTAGCTCTAAGAAGTTAGAATTGTGCCATAAGGGGGCTTTGGGAGACACCCCACCCGAGTTTTTGAGAACCTTATTTCCTTCATGCCAGGCTAACCAGCTAACTTCTATCGGACAGCCATGGGAGCAAAGTTTAGGTATAGAGCTATGTAGTATGTCGATAAGTGAGGCCCCGGGAACCAGCAAGAGCAGTCAATAGAGCAGTGGAACAGGACGAGGAGGCCTCCAGAAACCATAAACGTATGCAAGCTGTGACGCTATAAAGTAGTGTCGTAGGTTGGGGCAGGCTAGTCCCCCATCTACCTTAGCGGCCTGGAGAGAGGCCCTCGCAATTCTTGGGTTTGACCCCTGCCAGAGGAAGGAGTATAAAAGTGCATTCATTTTGGTTTTTTTAAACAAAAAGACTGGGGGTGGCCAGAAAACAAAGAAATTTAGGTAAGTATATCAATTTAAAAATATTCACACGAAATTTTCTGTTAAAAAAAAAAAAAAAAATATTCACACGACCAATTAAATTTAGTGATAGGGAGGCCCAGGTACGTAGCCTGGTCTCCATGTGTGTTATAATTGGGGTAATGTTAAGGGATTCAAAAATAAAGTCTGCGTTAATATAGATCCCCAAATATTTAAATGTGGGTTGGATGGTCAATTTGGATTGAGATAGGTAGGTATAGTTTGGGGCCTATAGGGCATGCCACAGACTTGTCCCAGCCAACTTTTAGCCTGGAGACCTTCCCAAACTCCTCTACAACTCCCAATAGGGAAATAAAGGATTGCTCTGAGCCATCTAAATAATGGGGCTGTCACACAGCAAGTCCATGACATACAGGAACACATATAAGACAGGCAATAACCCAAATTTAACCCCTGCCATTCCCCAAAAACAAGGGGCTGGCTTATTCCCCAAACTTCTGGTAGATACTAGGAACATAGCCAATACAGGCAAGTCAGCGAACAAACTTTAGATCAGTCAGTGATCAAGAGTAAACGAACATTAACAGCATAGTAACCAAGTGGAGATCTGCGTCCTCTTGACGTAGCAAACAACTTGGAATACCTGCCACAGGTATGGTCCCAATGGTTGGAGTGGAGAAAAGAAATGGAGCACATAACTGGGGAAAAAACCCCCAGATCAGGTGTCAGGTGCCCAGTCGGACATGCGGCCAGGCTGTCACTGTGGTCACTGTGGAACTTTAAAGCTGTAGACTTGCAGAGCTCCTACTGTAGACTCACCACTGCAACTTTGCTCTTGCTAGAGACTTGGCACGCAAATTTACTACAAATTGGAAAAGTGTCAAGAACTTGTGCTTCAAGTGCTCTGCAAGTGTACAACTTGCTAGTGAAAACGTGCAGCAAGTTAATAGACGTACAATTCAACACTGCCACAAATTTGTGGCAAGTTATCCTTGATATCTTGGATTGTGGCTGGGTCACCACGAGGTGCATTTGATCTCTATATGTTGTGGTCTTTCCATCCATCTGGAAACATATCAGACCTGAATAGCCATTGGGGATATTGTGGCTTTATCACAGCAAAGCGCAACTGATCTCCGTTTATTCATCTCTCCATCTGATAAGAATCGGGTGAGCACTGGTATCGTTCACTTGGAGTGCACTTATCATTCGTATTGCTTCACAGTTCGATACTGCCAACTTTGGGACTTTTTGCACTCTATTTCACATATATGGACTTTTATTAATCTTTGATCGTTTTTATTCTTAATTTTCTTTACATTTTTCCACTAATTTTATAATACATTGTTGTTGTATCTAAATTGGTATGAATAGTACCTTAAAGTGACAGCGCACCTATTTAGTGAGAAGTATGTTTTGATATCTAGTATTCTGATATTTCAGTGTTGCTGTTGTCACATATCTTTACTTTGTACGTCAAGCACAGCAGATTTCTTTTTGGTTTTGCATGACGGTTTCTGTATATCACAGGGGGAAGAACACAGGCTTTGAAGACAGGAAATTTAGAGCACAGCAGCGATTCTCTGCTGAACGGCATCCTGAAGCTGCTGGTTTCTGTATAGCACAAGGGGAAGGACAGTTAGAGGCAGGACATTTAGGCTGCATTCACACCTGAGCGTATAGTTTTCAGGCGGAAATTTGCACGATTTTGCCACAATTTTGTACAGGTCAAAAGGTCACCAATGTAAAAAGCAGAAAACTGCCTGTAATCTGCCCAAAAAGAAGCTCATGTACTTTGAGGTTCAGGCGACAGAACGCTCAGATGTGAACAGGGGCCATTTAAATTATTGGGATTTTGCTTGTTGGCTATTTTTGAACTTTTGAGATGAACGTTTTACGAGCTGAAAACGCTCAGGTGTGAATGCAGCCTTAGAGCACAGCAGCAATTCTCTGCTGAATGGCATCCTGCAGCTGCCAGTTTCTGAATAGCACAGGGGGAAGGACAGGTGCAGTCAGAAGCAGAACATCCAGAGCACAGCAGCTATTCTCTGCTGAACGACATCCTGCAGCTGCTGGTTTCTGTATAGCACAGAGGGAAGGAAAGGGGCAGGGAAGGGCAGGGAGAGGCAGGACATTTAGAGCACAGCAGCGATTCTCTGCTGAATGGCATCCTGAAGCGGCTGGTTTCTGTATAGCACAGAGGGAAGGACAGGGGCAGGGAAGGGCAGGGAGAGGCAGGACATTTAGAGCACAGCAGCGATTCTCTGCTGAATGGCATCCTGAAGCTGCTGGTTTTTGTATAGCACAGGGGGAAGGACACAGACAGAGAGAGGTAGAACAATTAGATTGTAAGCTCTTCTGAGCAGGGCCCTCTTAATCCTCTTGCATTATAACTGTATTGTCTCCCTTTTATATTGTAAAGCTCTGCGTAAACTGTTGGCGCTATATAAATCCTGTATAATAATAATAATAATAATAATAATATGGAGAGCACAGCAGCTTTTCTCTGCAGAGCATGGCTGATGAGATTACAGCAAAATGTAAACACTAGAACCCAACAGAGAAAACCACCAGAAATGAAAATGTAATATTCTACTGGATGTACCGTGAAATGGCCATATCTTGAATTCCAACAGTTGTGATATCCTTTTTCTGCCAATAAGATACTGTATCTATTGGTTGGAGGAGTTCTTTTTACTATGCAGGAAGGATTTTCAACAAATCATGTCTGAAACACTGTAATATCAAATTAAAATGATTTATGTTTATTAGAGTAAGGGGAACGTTAAAACCCATGCCAGCGTCTTATTGCAGTTTGTGTCCATATTGCAGATTTTACCTCAATTCTTATTTGGTGAAACCACACTGACACAGAATCTGAGGGGAAATCTCTCTGACGGAGGAGCCCCAGATTGCCGTAAAATTTGGCAGTATTTCAAATCCTCCCCTACTCCATCCAAAAGGGAAAACATGTTTTAGCTAGTCAAAATTTAAGCTACTTTCTTTGCAGGATTCCAGGTAAACATCTACCAAATGTCATGAAAAATAAAAAAAAAGCATGTTACTATTCCTCACACTCAGGAGATATCAAACAATGGACAGGTAAATGTGTCATCAAGAACCAAATTAAAACCACAGTTACTAAACTTCTAAGGACAGATGAATAATAAACTATTAGAAAATTCAGGTTTGGCATCATAGCATCTGGTATTGAACAATCTTGACATACAAAATAATGTTGCTGCTTGGTGGAAAACCTGATAGAGTCTCCAGAGTTTTTTTTTTTTTTAAATAATGGCATAAACACCGTTAGGGTCACCTACAATGGTCCCAGATGACAACCACAGAGGTTTTAAAAGGGATTGATATACCTTTTTATCTGTTGTTTAGTACAATAAATAGGCTTTAGAAGTGGACATGGCTGTTGATTGTCAAACAAAAACAATGTAATGCATTTTTTTAATAGTTTACTGTGATCTCAACTACCTGCAAAAGTCTAGTAATAGCTTTTTTTTTTTGGTGGTTTTTGGATGTAAAGTCACTGTAGACTCCAAGCAGGTTCCTATTCATTAACTTAATATTTCAACATTTTTTTTTTCTGTTGTGCTTCCACTAATAAGATTGCTGGTTAACACACCTCTACAAGGCCTAACCTCTGCAAGCATAGCATGAATTATATAAAGATGGTTAGTCTTTGTATACTAAAACCATCTGTGCACAGCAGTACTCACAGAAGTTGCTAATGACATCACAGATATTCAAGGCACTGTACATGTGATTTCATAAGTTACCATTTGGAATCTGCATGTGTGCCTTTAAATGCATTTACGCAGAAGAAAAGTTTAGAATGGATTATGCAAGGTAACTTAAATTACTGCTTTGGCATTTCCTAGATCATTTGTTGTTAATAATGTATATAGAAAAAGATGCAAGCATCAAGATGTGAACATCAGTATTTATTTGCTCATTTCTGTTTTGTTGTATTTCTTTTATGTTTAAATAAATTACTGCTAGAATTCAGCTATGAGGATAAGCAAAGAACGGAGCATGAGAATAGGAGGCAAAGTCTGTTTTCAAAGAACCAGAAAAGCAACTAAAATTTATAGTACGTGACCACATTTGCTTCATTTCTAGGAAAGGATAACTAAAAATGATAGAACGTGGCTGATGAGTCAACAATAAAAGCTGACCATCAGAACATTTGGTGAACACAGAAAACTACAAAAAATGGTAACCCAATCCTCCACTAGATGAAATAATGAAGTGATCAAATCATGGATTCCAGCATTTTACATCTTCGTTCTGCCAATCAAAGTTTGAAGTCCATTTATTATGCAGGGATGATTGTCAGAAAGTTGGGTCTAAAATCTAAAATCCCATCACATTTGCATTGCAGTATGAGCACATTAAAACGTCTTTTACAAATACAAAATAGAAATGATTGCAATTATTACATACATTAGTCTCTGATACTTCTATGTTTACTGTTATTTCAGAAACATTTACAAAAACTACATCCCAATCTTACTTCTCACCAATTAAAGCGGTTGTATACCTTTATTTTTAACTTTTACCTACAGGTAAGCCTATAATAAGGCTTACCTGTAGGTAAAAAAAATATCTCCTAAACCTGTAAGGTTTAGGTGATATTCCCCTCGCAATGAGCCGCTGACTGCAGCGGCGCATGCGCACAGGGGATTCTCGGCTGACAGCCCGGCAAACTCCGGAGCTTGCCGGGCAGAAGTCTCCCGCACGCATGCGCGGGAGTGACGACATCGCGGCTTCGGCCACTCACAGCGCCGGAGCCGCGATACCCGGAAGACACGCCGAGGGGAGATGTCAGCTCCCTCGGCGTGGACCAGGTAAGATGCCGGCACCTCGTTCTAAGGTAAGTATCTCATAATGAGCTAATATGCGGTGCATACTAGCTCATTATGCCTTTTCCCTTGCAGATGTAGAAAAAAAAAAAAAGACAGCGGGTATACAACCGCTTTAAAATAACCACATTTTAAAGCATTTTTACATTGGTTGACCTCACCTTCCCAAGGAAGAGTACAAAATCGCCCACTGTATTGATGGTAGCAACCCTTAGAGCATTTTCCACAAGGATAACAAGTGCATCTTTCGCAGAAGTGCAGAAGTTTGTGCTATTGATGGCAGTCGCTGTGTAAGCATTCTAGAGAAATGAATCAGAATTTTGAATAAGAAGATTGCATCTTATGTAAATGATAACATAATGGGGTTGATTTACTAAAAGCAAAAGAGGGATTTTCCCCAGAGTAGAATGAAGGTGGCAAAGTTTCACTTTGCAAAGAATAACCAATCACATGCACGGAAAAAAAAAAAAAAATAAACAGCATTGTTTCTTGTGTGACTGGATGATGGAAGTATCCAGAGCTTCACCTCATTCACTGAGCTGTAGGAAGCATTCTCTGGCAAAGTGCAACTGCCCTTGCAAACCAAACAGCCTATTTACTTTTTTTAGTAAATCAACCCCAGTGACTTCTATGGATCAACTTAAAAATGTTCTTTAAAAAGGCCAGTGGCTCAGATTAGAACATCATTTATAACATTCACTAAAAGGGTTTCATGAGCTTAGGGTTTCATGAGCTTATCAGATGGGAATAACTGTGAACATAGACTGAAAGCTTTTACCATCTGACTTCCATTAAGCAATCTCACGAAGGACTGTGCAGTCAGCCTCTTCACAGCCTGACATGGCTATAAACAAAAGTATGGTAAATTAAGCTCTGCTTTACCAAAAACATCAACACAGTGGGGTTGATTTACTAAAACTGGAGAGTGCAAAATCCAGGGCAGCTGTGCACGGTATTGAGTCCGCTTCTAACTTCAGCTTCTTCAATTAAGCTTTGACAAACCTGGAAGCTGATTGCTTTCTATGCAGAACTGCACCAGATTTTGAACTCTCTGATTTTAGTAACTCAACCTCAATATCATAGATATCAATTTATTGGTCGCTATAGAGACTCGTGTATACTCTAGTATGAGGATCTCATTGATGACCCATAGTTTCTAGGCACATCGGCACGTCCAATCCATGGTGACACACATAGGCCAGTGTCAAGAGCAGCCCGGAAAATGGAAAAGCATCAAGCCTCAAAATGTAAAAACATGTCAACTTTTTCCTTGTCTCCGTCCTCTGTCCACCACTGGATTTTTCTGGTTAAATTCAGTGAAAATGTAGATATAAGGGGCTTCAAGAGGTGTTGAGAGATGTCAGGCAGCTCTTTGTAATTCATGAAAACATCACAGTCTGTGTGGTTGAAAAGTAGTTCTGCATATAAATCGGATTAAGAGCAGTCTCCAATAGCTCAAAAGTATGCCCAGGGAAGCATACGTTTTAAAATCATATTAAAGTATTACCTTGGGGAGATGCAGACTAGGATACTGTAATCACTGAGCAGCAAATTATATCACCTGTGATGTATTTCAGTTATCTTGCAAACCTGGCCTGTTAGTGAGTCCTGAGGATAGGAGTTGAGAACCACTGCTCTAGATGAACAGGGGGCAGATTTGGACAGCAGCATTGTCAGTCTGGGGGGTAGGGGGTGTCAGATGGACAAGCAGATTTAAATACAATAACAAATTGAAGCTTAAAGTGATTGTTAACCCACTGAGACATTTTATATAATCCTCTCTGTCTTGTTATCCTAGGTGCAATCTGTTTTATTAAAAAAGTGCCCGCTATACCTTATTTCACAGGACCACACGGCGCTCACATGACCAGCCGCTTCTCTCTCCTCTCGATCTGACAGCTAGAGCGGGAGGGGCGGAGTGTCCCTACTGATGTCAGTCGGGACGAGAGGAGGAGAGAGCCAGCCGGTCACATGAGCGCTGTGAAATAAGGTATAGCAGGCATTTTTTTTCATAAAACACAGACATAGGAGCACAAAGTATAACAAGACAGAGAGGATTATATAAAACAATACATGTTATTCCATCAGCAGGAGGGGGTGGGCACTGACATAGGAACAGATAGGCAGGGAGGGGAGGGGGGAGAGGACACAGGAGAGGTGCAGATGATGGAGGCATGTAAACTGACCACAGTTTCAGGGCTCAGCACCATGATACACCGTGGTGAGTTTACGGGGGGGCAGAACCAGGCAGGATCAGCCAGGTATTTCAGCTGATAGAAGGGGCCAAATTACACCACACAAACACTGTGCTGTATAACATGCATTAAAGGAACAGGATCAATATTTCTTTTTTTTTTTTACGTTAACAAACACTTTAAAGTTTTTGTAAACAATCACCTTGTAAAACAACCCATTTAGTTTAAAATTGAAATGAAAGGCAAAACAATTTTGTATAGATATTAAAAAAAAAAAAAACTTTTTTTTTTTTTTTTAATATAGGTGATCATATTCCCTCTGTACTCAGCTGCATAAGAGCAGAGGGAGGATTAGATCATTGTAGGAGAGCACACAGAGTTCCCACGGCGTGTTCTCCTGCTTAGTGTGGTCGGTTTTTAAAAGGAAACAGAGGGACCAGCAGGAATGACAGGAATTTCATACAAAGGAAGCAATAAAAAGACAACAGGATACCTTCTCATACAAGTACATAGTACAGCAGGCACATATCAGAAATATGAAATATTGGGGTAACAAACGCTTTAACTCTAGCTACTACTTTAGTTACAACAAACAGCCTTTTTTCCTTCTGGGATAAAGGTTGTACATAAATAAAAGCTGATCATTTTAAGCACCCCCGCCAGTGGTAAATGGTCTGTCTCATCTCTAACTGCAAGAGAACTTTTCTGTTGAAATACAACAGACCTACTGGCTGGATCACCAGATGGAAATAGAAGAAAGCAAGCCTATAAAAGAAAACTAACGCAGCCATCACATCTAATGCAGCGTACACACGGTCGGACTTTTCAACCGGACTTGTCTGACAGACGCCGACTGACCAAATCCGGCGAACAATCCGATCGTGTGTGGGCTTCACCGAACCTTCAGCTGACTTTTCCAGTCGCAAATGTGACGGACTTTAGATTTGGAACATGCTTCAAATCTTTACGTCGTAACTCCGCCGGACCCAGAAATCCGCTTGTCTGTATGCTAGTCCGACGGACAAAAAACCACGCTAGGGCAGCTATTGGCTACTGGCTATCAACTTCCTTATTTTAGTCCAGTGTACGTCATCACGTACGAATCCGTCGGACTTTGGTGTGATCATGTGTAGGCAAGTCCAGTCGTTAGAAAGTCCGTTGAAAGTCCGCTGAAGGGCTGTCTGACGGGCTGTCTGACGGGCTGTCTTACGGGCTGTCTGACAAGTCTGACTGTGTGCACACGGCATAACAATTGGAAAGCTGCAATATAATAAAGGTTTGCTTTTGGGTAGAATACTGCTTTAAACAAGCCCAAGGTCTAATCTATTAAGCTTATACATGAAATGTACATTACTCACCTGATTTAAATATGTGAGGCACTTTTCCAGACACCAAAGGCAGCAGATACAGGATTTCAGCATACACCTTGCACAGGCATTCTCCTAGAAGATGGACGTTAAAACATTTCAGAAACAAACACTTAAAGATGTCAAAAAGAAGTCACAACCAACTAAAAACAATAGTTTACAAGACTGTCTTCTCAAACAGCTTTAGAGCAGCTTTTACACAGTCCCAATAAAGCTGTTTGGCGGGGGTCCATACAGGGTGAACCCTGCTGTACATCATAGAAGGGCAAGTGTCTGCACAGTGAGAAGAATGCATTAAAAAGAAATGCGATTGTGATTCCATAGATGAAATGACTGTGTTATCTTAACATCCTTTTAACAGATGTAAATTTAAATGTCTTCTCTATATGCATGAATTTCACATTATGACACTGAAAAATATTTATTAGCCAAAGTATTGTAGTGCCGATGTTCACTGCATTGTGATGTAATATTTAATACCTCATAGGTACTTTAAAGCAGTTTTAAAGGCATTTTTTATTAAAATAATAAACATGTTATACACACCACTCTGTGCAGGTGCATAGAACACTTCTGGAGGTTGTGGACCTGCAGGCGATCTTGGCTCCTTCCCTTCTATGTTTGCCCCTACAGCAAGCACTTGCTATAGGGGCAGGCATGGGGCTCGATCCCAAGCCCAGCTGTGTGCGCCCATTGACACAAATAGCACGGCTCAGCCCCACCCCCTGCTCTTTGCTCATTGGATTTGACTGACAGCTGCAGGGGCTGCTGCTCTGCAGGGGTTGTAAGAGTAAAGAAGACCGGTGGGTAAGCCAAAAATGTATTGTGTAAATTCAGAAAACTATTGCTCTTGTGGTTATATCAGTAAGTACCAGATCCAATTTCTGACATAATACTAATTTTTACACATGTGTTGATGTAGGTGTATGCATACCAATGCTGCTTCTGAAATGCACATGAGGCTGCTTAAAAAAAGTGGAGACTTTTTGGAGATATGTTGACTCTCTGCACATTGAATTCACTTCCCCCTTTAGCCCTCAGCAAACCAAAAGGATGCCCTTTCCCAGATACACACATGGGGTGTTTTACTGGAGGAAAGGCAAGCCTGTCAAATTCATAGACAATCAAGTAGTGCTTTGTGTAGATCTCATAAAATAACATTCCTATAAAATATAGTTTGGACATGAGGTATATAAACAAAAGTGCCATACTGGATGAGCATTTTGCTGACAAGCTAAAATGTTTGTAACCCCCACCCCCTCCTCAAAAGCAGCTGTGTCTCCCTATATTATTTTATAATGTTATAGTGCCAACAGTTTTTTTTAATTATTAATAAAATAATAATAAAAGTCTAAAATAACTGTTGATCCTACCAGTGCTCTTTTCTGGGATCTGTGCGTCTACACTATCTGCGAGCTCTCTTCCCACTGAGCGTAGTTATATGTTTTCCTCAATTCTAGCACAGCCAACGCCCTCTCCTATTCTCTTTCTTACACAGAATGATTAACCACTTAAGCCTCTTTCTTAGATTTATTTACAAGTTAAAAACAGTTCTTTTGCTAGAAAATTACTTAGAACCCCCAAACATTACACATTTTTTTCCTAACACCCTAGAGAATAAAATGGCGGTCGTTGTAATACTTTGTCACACCGTATTTGCGCAGCGGTCTTACAAGCGCACTTTTTTTGGAAAAAATAAACTTTTTTGAATTAAAAAAATAAGACAACAGTAGAGTTAGCCCATTTTTTTTATATTGTGAAAGATAATGTTACGCCAAGTAAATTGATACCCAACATGTCACGCTTCAAAATTGCACCCGCTTATGGAATGGTAACAAACTTTTACCCTTAAAAATCTCCACAGGCGACATTTAAAAAATTCTACAGGTTGCATGTTTTGAGTTACAGAGGAAGTCTAGGGCTAAAATGAATGCTCTTGCTCTACCGATCGCGACGATACCTCACATGTGTGGTTTGAACACTGTTTTCATATGAGGGCGCTACTCACATATGCGTTCGCTTCTGCACGCGAGCTCGTCTTCTTATTTATTTTACCTTTAATTTTTTATTTTTACACTGTTCTTTTTAAAAAAAAATTGTGTCACTTTTATTCCTATTACAGGGAATGTAAAAAAGAGACCCAGATCTGCTGGAGCGTTGATACTTGGCATAGCAACGTCTTTAGGTCTTATAGTAATATATGTAACACGGTCTTGATTGAAGCGAATCTCAAAATACTGACCAGATGGTACCTTGTTCCAGCGAGGTTGGCCATGAGGTTCCCCTCCTCCTCACCGCTATGCTTTCGAGAGTTCAACATGTACGGCTCAATGTTGCACACTTGGTGGGAGTGCCCGAACATTAGGGGATTATGGAACAAAATATTCTATATGATTAGCAAGGTAACGGGCTGTCAAATTCCAAAAGATCCATCCATTGCATTACTCAATGACAGGATACCCAAGGTCACCAAAGCTATCCAATCACTAATTTTCTACATCTTTCTGGGTACCAAATTGACCATAGCTAAGGCATGGAAAAAGAATAGAGTCTCCTTCATTGCAGCCAAAAGAAAAATCTCCTGGATTATGGCTCAAGAAAAAATGGCAAGCTCCTTAACAGACACTGTGGCAAAATTTGAATCGGTCTGGGAACCATGGGCCACCTATGTTGGTGCCCCCAGATGATCCCATATCATTAATCTACGGTGTGTGTGGGCCCTGGGGGCTGGCGGGGAGGGAGGGGGAACTTCACTTCTTCATTCCTATCTCTCTCTCTTTTCCTCTTGTTTCCTTCTTTTCCACTTTTCCTTCCTTTCACTCTTCTCTTTATTTTTGAGCTCTTGGCTCTGTTGGATCCACAAAGAGCCCAAGGAATGTTTCCTCTGAGGTCTATTAAATAACATCCTAAAAATGTTCAAAGTTAGCTTAACAATTAGCTTTCCTGCCAAACCAATAGGAGTTTAACCTCCAGCATGAACAAACCACCTATATGTGTTTTTTACTCCCACATTCTGAACTCACTCAGGAAATTATTGTTTCAACTCTAGTGTTCACTATTAGATTTGATTTTCCCTGACTTCTTGTTATATCGTTGTAATGATCACCACATGCATTGTATGGTTTCACACTGGGGGGGTTTGCAGGCGCTATTGCGCTAATAATAGCGACTGCAAACCGACCCGAAAGTGCCGCTGCTTTGATTCCAGTGTGAAAGCCCCGAGGGCTTTCACACTGGAGCGGTACGCTAGCAGGACGGGAAAAAAAGTCCTGCTAGCAGCATCTTCAGAGCAGTGAAGGAGCGGAGTGTATACCGCTCCTTTACTGCTCCTGCCCATTGAAATCAATGGGACGGCGCGGCTATACCGCCCGCAAAGCGGTGAAGCGGTGCTTTATGGTGGTTATTAACCCTTTCTCGGCCGCTAGTGGGGGGTAAAACCGCCCCGCTAGCGGCCAAATACCAACAGTAAAACGCCGCTTTACCGCCGACGCTGCCCCCGCCTCAGTGTGAAAGGGCCTTTACAAGAGTGAGAGAGAGCTGTGCATGATGTCATAAGCCTAGGCTTTTTACCAGACAAGAAACAGGAAGTGGGCTGTATAAGGCAGAAAAAAAAAGGTTTTACTATCCAAAAGGTAAAACAACAAGGGCAGACGATTTAATAGATGGAAAGATGAAAAAATGATTGAAGGTCTGCTTTAAGTGCACACATTGCTCTATAGAGAGCCACCAATAATAGGAGCCACTACAGAAGTCAGGCGGGCAAAAGCAAAAATGATCAAGTGCTGTAAAGCAGAGACAGTTCACAAAATAAATGTAAGTGTGATAATTTAATAATGTGGGTTTAATAACACTTTAACAGCTGGAGAGGTTGGTAAAATTTACAAACACTTCAAGCTCTTGCCAAGTCTGTCACCCAGCAGAACAGGCTTCATAAAAGAAAAAGGAGCAAGATCGAGGACCATTTTGCTCTTTAAATTTCATTAATCCCTGACTCATAAAGAAGTTCAAAAGTGGCAGAGAAAGCGTGACACTTGCCAGGCACGGTTATGTAATTACCACATTTTAATAAGAATCCAATAGAAAATCATTCATCATAGTTAATTTAGAATCAAGCAATTTGCATTCCCATTTCTGAAAGACTGATAAGCCTCAAAATAATGTAAAAACACTTTTACAGCCAATTAACTTCATAGTAAATTGGAATGAAAAAAAAAAGTCCTGTCTTGTGTCTGAGAAGTCAAAAGTTGATCATATACTCTGATTATACATCTAGTGGAAATCAGGTATTTTGCATTTCTGGCTCAAACATGGCAAGATAGCACAGCAATCTCTAGAAACAACTGAAATAAGAAAATTATTTGTGCCTTGTGACTGGAATTTAAAGTAATATTAAAGGGTCAGCTTTTAAAATAACAAACAAATTATACTTACCTGCTCTATGCAATGGTTTTACACAGAGTAGCCCTGATCCTCCTCTTCTCTGGTCCTTCACCAGCGCTCTGCCCCCCCCCCCCTCCACTGACTGCCCCCATAGCAATCTGCTTGCTATAAGGGCACTTGTGCATGCTCGCTCTCAAGTCCTGCTCTGTGTATGCATAAGACATACAGAGCAGGGCTTGGCCCCGCCCCCTGCTCTCTAATCACTGGCTCTGACTGACAGCAGAGGGAGCCTCGGCTCCTGTCCACATCACTAGATCATGATCAGGCTCATGTATTTAGGGGGGCTGTAGGGGAAGCTGCATGCAGGTGTTTTTTTTTTTTATCTTACTGCATATGATGCAGCAAGGTAAAAAAACCTTCTGCCCTTACAACCACTTTAAGCCAGCCATAGACAGTTCGATTCTCAGCCAATTCAGCAGGGACAGGCCGAGATTCAAACCAAGTTCCCGCCTAGGCAGCCCAAATTGCAGTATCAGTGTATAACACGCACACAATATTTGCACCCGGTTTTCAGGGTGAAAAAGTACGTGTTATATGCCAATAAACACAGTATTTACCACTACTAATTAGTCCAGATTTACAAGCACTGCTGCCCATTCTGGATAATGGCCGACTACAGAAGTACCCAGTTTTTCAAATGAAAGATTTTCATCAACAAAAACAGATGGCTGAGCTGCGGTTTTACCACCCCTCAGTCGCCCACCGGAATTTTGCACACATGCTGCAATCTCAGCAATTTTAACTTGGGCTGCAAAGTTTAACAGTATTGCCTGTCAAGCTCACCCATTGAGATCAATAGGGAGGCCCCACAATCAACAGCCAAACCCTCGGCTTGCGGGTTCTGGGCAGTGCAGTAATGTAAAATTGCCACTCTGCAATTATAAAAAAAGAAAGCAAAAAACAAGCGTCAGCAGGTGACAGTAGCACCTCCTTAATGCCTGCCAGTGGCTTATATAACCCTTTAGATTACCTTTCAGAGGGCGGTAAACAACACCGCCAGTGTGAAAGAGCCCCAATAGCAGCAGCTGGTAAAATACAGGCAGTAAAACATAAAATTAAAAATATACACTTTAAGCTTTTAAGTTTTATTTCTCTTTTTTTTATGCTTTTGTCCTTTTCACATGTTTTAATAAAAAACAGAACCATGGAATTTATTAAAATAGTGTGCCGAATAAAAGCCCTAGATGTGCTTAACCACTTCGTATCTGGGGCAATTTTTTTATTTTTCATACACGTTAAATCAGCATTTTTATGCTGGAAAATTACTTTATCCCCAAACATCATATTTTTTCTGAAAGAAAAGGCATGCCATTTGCACAGTGGTTTATCAAACACATATTGACAAAATATTACACTAAAATGAATTTGAATGCACAGAAACATAATAGAATGCTCAATTTTTTTCTAAATATAAAAAACAGGGTTGCATTGTGTAAACAGATACCAAACATGCCAAGACTCAAAATTGAGTGTGCCCACGAAATAGGGAAAAACTACAATACCTAAAACTTCATAGGTGATGCTTTAAAAGCTATTACAGGTTATCAGTTTAGAGTTAATCATGAATTATGGCCCCAGAATTATTGCTTTCCCTCCAACGTTCGCAGCAGTACCTCACATGTGTAATTACACGTGAAAGGCCCTGCATTTGCGTGTATGTGTGGGGGAAACCACGTTTTTTTTTTTGTTTTTTTTTACACTTTTCAAAAAGTGTATTTTCATTAAAAAAAAAAAAATTATTTATAGCACAAGGAGGCCAACAAGCTCCCCAGGTGACAAGTTCTCTTTATGGGTACATTAGACCCCTACAATGTTTCCCCTAACCTTCACTGCAGCCAATCAAGCACAGATCATGTTTAGTTAGCTTCTTCCCAGGCTATGGTAACCAGAGAATGGATGAACTGGAACCAGAAGCGTATGGGGAAGTTTACTGCAGTCTCGAAGAAACGGGAGAGCCTGGGAATCACGGCAGGCAGCAGTGGAGGGAGGGCTGCCCTTCTCACTACTGTAAAAAATTGAATGTCTGTAGAGCTTTAAAACAGCCTAATGCCAGCCATACACAGTTCGAATTTCGAAAGAATTTTCTTTCGAAAATAGTATCTATGAATTTTCGCATGAATTTTGCACCATTAGTGGGCTGCAGCAACGGCCGATTTTCGTGCGGCAATCAAATTTGAGGAATCGGACATGTTGGAAATTTATTGAAAAACGAACGATTTTCTAATCAATGATGGGAGAATGATGGGAGAATCATGCAAGAAATATAATAAGAAAAGAAAAATTACGGAGAAAAAAATAAGATTCCCAGCCACGAAAATTCTTTTCTGTATCAACATGAGGTGAAATTAAAGGCTTGGTCGGCTGAATTTCGAAAATCAATGGTGGCAACAAAGAATCATAAAAAAAACGAACTTTCTGATTTTGAAAATAAAATTTGTTCGAAATTCGACCGTGTATGGCCTGCTTAAGGACATTAAGCGGTTAAACAATGTAACAGAATCCTGCCATTTGTAAACTTTATACCTCAAAATGCAGCACATTATCGTATGGTGATATGAGGAGAAAAAAAAAAACCTTATACAGGTACACTCAATGCTTTCATTGCAGTATGATCATGTTAGAGTTGTAACTCACCTTGCCCTTGAGCTGGCTATGAATGTACATGAGGATCATTCGGGGTATTTTTACCAGGGTAATAATGAAGGCTCCTTTTGCCACTGTCCCCAGATGGTAGAGTATTAGTCGATTTACAGAAGCTAAAATAGGTGTAAATGGGAGGTCTCTTTTGTTTCTGTAGACACAAAGATCAGGTTATAATCTTCACAGTGAGCTCATCTAGTACAAGTGACAACATCCATTTTAAACACACTATAGCAATTGCTGAGGGCCTTTGAATATAAAAGTGTCAGACCCAACTTGTCAAACAATATTGAAGCTGAAGTTTAGCTAAAAAAACAAAAACAAAAAACCTTTACAATCACTTTAATAAGTAGGGTTATAGGGGGAAATATCTGCCCTCTAGAATTATCCCCCTCCTAAACAAGCTGACTCTCCACAATATATGTATACATATGTATATTGTAATGGGGAAAGGCTCGACTGGTATCGAAAGTGATAACCCTTGCACGAGGCAGGAGACAGGGAGACCCGCGCTTTTATTCAGCAATGCTGCAAACACACTATCAATGCAGGAGGGCTTTGTACAGTCCATAGAATAAAAAAATAAATAACCACATCATTTGCTTGCCCAAGCCACTAACTAAACTTGTGTCAAAGTTCCTGACTTATGCCCAGTACACACAATGAGAAAATCAGACGGAATAAAAAAAAAAACGCATTCGGAAGGATCGTCTGATATCTGATTGCAAATATCTGAAGGGATTAGCATGGAAAAAATTTCTTGTACGATAACAGAACAAATTACTTTTGTGTAATTCGTATAGTACTTGAACGAAAAAAAAAAAGTGACCAAGACTGCGCATCTTCGGAAACGAAAGAATTCATTACAAGACAATGCATTATGTTACATCACATCCAAAGTTGTATTCCGTCTTGTGAGAATTTTCGTAACTTTAGTAATGTCCTCGTTTTCGATATGAGACTAGCATGCAAAAAACATAAGATTGTTTGTACAATATTCTCACCATGTGTATGAGGCTTTAGCTAGGTGCCACCTAAACAGGTAGCACATGTACCTTTTTAGTATTCGGTTAGCCTTTTCAAATAATATATATATACATATATATACATACATACACACACACACACACACACACACACACACACACACACACACACATATTCCTTCCTGTGTTCTCCATATCAGTCATCATCCCCTCACCATGTGCAGATAAGAAGCCTAGGTGACACACACAGTGTCTTGAAAAGGTATTCATAGCCCTTGAAATGTTCCACATTTTGTCCTGTTACAACCAAGAATGTGAATGTATTTTATTAGGATTGTATGTGATAGACCAACACAAAGTGGCTCATAATTGTGAAGTGGAAGGAAAATGATAAAAAGGTTTTCCAAATTTTTTACATACTATCTAAAAAGTGTGGCGTGCATTTCTATTCAGCCCCCTTTACTCTGATAACCCTACAATCCCCACACTGTGCAGCAACCACCCTGTCAGACCTCCGCTCTCCCCTATGGGGTATCGGATGAGCACGGACCGTCAGTCCGTGTTCATCAGATCCGCTCTGCAGACGGATAGAAAAATAGGATTTTCCTCTGTCTGCAGAATCGGCGAGAGCGGGGACGGATGATATCGGGTGTCAGCGGATGTTTATCCGCTGACACACCCTATCCCATAGGGATGCATGTATGTCCGCATTTCATCCGAAAACGGATGGATGAAATACGGACATACGGTCTGCACGTGTGAAAGGGGCCTAACACTGCACATCACGCTGAACACACCATCCCCACTTTGAAACATGGTGGTGGCAGCATCATGTTGTGGGGATGCTTTTCTTTAGCAGGGACATGGAAGCTGGTCAGAGTTGATGGGAAGATGGATGGAGCCAAATACAGGGCAGCCCCTAGAAGAAAACCTGTTTTCACACGGTCGGACTTGCCAACGGGACAAGCTCCGTCGGCATTTCCGACGGAAAAATTTAGAGCATGTTCTCGGAAATGCCGACAGAAAAAGTCCGATGGGGCATACACACGGTTGGATTATCCGACCAAAAGCTCCCATTGAACTTTTTCTGTTGGAAATTCCGACCGTGTGTACGCGGCATCTAGAGTCTGCAAAAGACTTGAGACTGGGGGATCACAGAGGATCACCTTCAATCAGTACAACGATCCTACACATACAGCTAAGGCTACTATGGAATGGTTTCGATCAAAGCATATTCATGTGTTAGAATGGCCCAGACAAAGTCCAGATCTAAAGCCAATTGAGAATCTGCGGCAAGACTTGAAAATTGCTGTTCACAGACACTGTCCATCAAATCTGACATAGCTTGAGCTATTTTGCAAGGAAGAATGGGCAAAAATTTCACTTTCGAGATGTGCAAAGCTGGTAAAGACATCCCCAAAAAGACTTGCAGCTGTAATTTCAGCAAAAGGTGGTTCTACAAAGTTTTGACTGAGGGGCTGAATACAAATGCACCCCACACTTTTCACATATTTATTTGTAAAAAATGTTGAAAACAATTTATCATTTTCCTTTCACTTCACAATTATGTGCCACTTTGTGTTGGTCTATCACATAAAATCCCAATAAAATACATTTACGTTTTTGGGTGTAACATGACAAAATGTGGAAAATTTCAAGGGGAGCGAATACTTTTTCATGTATGTGCCTCAGACACACACACATACTGTATACAGTGGATATAAAAATCCTACACACCCCTGTTAAAATGTCAGGTTTCTGTGATGTAAAAAAAAAGGAGACAAAGATAAATCATTTCAGAACTTTTTCCACCTTTATTGTGACCTATACATGGTACAACTCAGTTGAACAACAAACTGAAATCTTTTAGGTGGAGGGAAGTAAAAATAAAAAACGAAAATAATATGGTTGCATAAGTGTGTACACCCTTAGATGAATACTTTGATTTTATTACAGCACTCAGTCTTTTGGTGATGAGTCTATCAGCATGGCACATCTTCACTTGGCAATATGTGCCCACTCTTCTTTGCAAAAACACTCCAAATCTGTCAGACTGCGAGGGCATCTCCTATGCACAGCCCTCTTCAGATCACTCCACAGATTTTCAATCAGATTTAGGTCTCGGCTCTGGCTAGGCCATTCCAAAACTTTAATCTTCTTCTGGTGAAGCCATTCCTTTATTGATCTGGATGTATGCGTTGGATTGTTGTCATGCAGAAAGGTGAAGTTCCTCTTCATGTTCAGCTTTCTAGCAGAAGCCTGCAGTTTTGTGCCAATATTGACTGGTATTTGGAACTGTTCATAATTCCCTCTACCTTGACTAAGGCCCCTGTTCCAGCTGAAGAAAAACAACCCCAAGGCATGATGCTGCCACCACCATGCTTCACTGTGGGTATGGTGTTCTTTTTGTGATGAGCAGTGTTGTTTCTGTGCCAAACATATCCTTAGGAATTATGGCCAAAACATTCCATCTTCGTTTCATCAGACCACAACACATTTTCCCACATGCTTTTGGGAGATGAGGGGCTTCAGATGTGTTTTTGCAAAATTTAGCTGGGCTTGGAAGTTTTTCTTTGTAAGAAAAGGCTCCAGTCTTGCCAATGTACCCCATAACCCAGACATATGGAGAATATGGCAGATTGTTGTCACATGTACCACACAGCCAGTACTTGCTAGATATTCCTGCAGCTCCTTTAATGTTGCTGTAGGCCTCTTGGCAGCCTCCCTTACCAGTTTTCTTCTTGCATTTTTATTAATTTTGGAGGAACGTCCAGTTCTTGGTAATGTCACTGTTGTGCCATATTTTCTCCACTTGATGATGACTGTCTTCCATTTTCCATGGTATATCTAATGCCTTGGAAATTCTTTTGTATCCTTCTCCTAACTGATACCTTTTAACAATGAGAGCCCTCTGATGCTTTGGAAGCCCTCTGCAGACCATGGCTTTTGCTGTAGGATGCGACTAAGAAATTGTCAGGAAAGACCTACTAAAACAGCTGAACTTTATTTGGGGTTAATCGGAGGCACTTTAAAAGATGGCAGGTGTGTACTGACTCCTATTTAACATGAGTTTGAATGTGATTGCTTAATTCTGAACACAGCTACATCCCCAGTTATAAGGGGTGTGCACACTTATGCAACCACATTATTTTAGTTTTTCTCTTCCCCCCCCCCCAAACTAAAAAATTTCAGTTTGTTTTTCAATTGAGTTGTGCAGTTTATAGGTCACATTAGACGTGGAAAAAGTTCTGAAATTATTTATCTTTTTCTATTTTTTTTTTATCATAGAAAACTGATGAAAGAAAACCTGAAATGTTAATAGGGGTGTGTAGGCTTTTTCTATCCACTGTATGTACAAAGGACGTGTAAGTGAGTTTTCACTTTATTTCAGCTATTATATAAGTCTGAATACACAGTTACTAAAGTTATTATATAAGCCTTGCCATTAGATCAAACTGAGTTAGGCAATAAAAAAAGAAGTACTTTATTTCATGTTCCTGCTTTGTATGTGGCATTCAGATTAAACCCAGATATTTTTTGATTTCTGTTTTTTAACAGTGACATTTTAATTAAGGTATTTGTTAAAGAATCTCACCTTGTGAAATAATATGTTACCACAGCACCAGCTATGGTCATTTGCTGGCAGGCTAAAATAAACTCACTGATCCATATGAGCCCTACAACATGATACCACCACATATACTGCAGAGGGCCATTAATCTTGAACTCCACAAAGCCTTGTTCATTAGTATATGGTTCACCTGAGAACAAAAATAGAAATCATTTTTTCACATGTGCAGAGAGCCAAGGGTTATGTATGAAATTTGGTGTATTTTGGAATGACCAACACTTTGGTCACTTTAGAGTGTATGAATAGCCCAAACTTTGAGTTTTGGGTAGAATATGGAAGGGTTAAACATCCTGCCAGGTTAATTTTTTGTCATCTACTATTGAGGAATTTCCCTTCACTTCCTGTCTTAGCTGCATTTGTATGGCTGTCATAAACAGGTTAAAACTGCTATTTCTGTATCAACTACACTCACTAATACAAACATTACCTTATTCATGACATGTATGGTTTTTGGTTGAACTAGATGGATTTGTGTCTTTTTTCAACCTGACTATGTAACTATGTATATCCAAAACACTTTAAATAGGGTATAGTTTCCCTTTAAAGACGATAGATAAAATCTGTTCTTATTCATCCCCTTATTAACCACTTGATCGCCAGAAGATTTACCCCCCTGTTTGTAACCAGGTCATTTTTGCTTTTTGGCACTGTGTTACTGACCGTGGTAGGCAACGCTGTACACAATGAAATTTATATAATTTTTTTCCCCCACAAATAAAGCTTTCTTTTGGTGGTATTTGATCACCACTGGGTTTTTTCGTTTTTTTGCACTATAAACAAAAGAAGACCAAAAATGTTGGAAAAAAAAAGCAAAAAAACCCAATTTTTTTTAACTTTCTGCAATTAAACATATCCTATACAAAAATGTAAAAAAATCTAATTTCCTTATAAATTTAGGACAATATGTATTCTGCTACATATTTTTGGTAAAAAAATCCCAATAAGCTTATATTGATTGGTTTGTACAAAAGTTATAGCGTCTACAAACTATGGTATATATATACTTTTTTTTTTTACAATAATCATGGCCGCGATCAGAGATTTATAGCGGGACTGCGATTGTATGGCGGGCAATCTGACACTGACACTTTTGATACTTTGTGGGAACCAGTGACACTAATACAGTGATCAGTGCTAAACATATAAAAGCAAGGGAGAAAACAGCGTAGCCCTCTGTTGTATTAAAAGGATCCAAGGCCTTTATTAAAAACATATTTTGTCCTGACAAAATAAAACGTGCAAAAAAAGAGTGCATATAGTCCACTAGAAAGAGCCCACACAGCACAGGGGGAGATTTACTAAAACTGGTGCACACAGAATCTGGTGCAGCTGTGCATAATAACCAATCAGCTTCCAGGTTTTATTGTCAGAGCTTAATAAAACAAGCTGAAGTTAGAAGCTGATTGGTTACTAGGGATGAGTTCGATGTTCGCCGAACAGTGAACATTATGCAGTGTTCGCGGCAAATTAGAAAGCTGCGTAATACCGTTAAAGTCTATGGGACATTACCATGAAAAACCTAAAGTGCTCATTCTAAAGGCTTATATGCAATTTATTGCCATAAAAAGTGTTTGGGGACCTGGGTCCTGCCCCAGGGGACATGTATCAATGCAAAAAAAAAGTTTTAAAAACGGCAGTTTTTTGGGAGCAGTGATTTTAACAATGCTTAAAGTGAAGCAATAAAAATTAAATATCCCTTTAACCACTTCAGCCCCGGAAGGTTTTACCCCCTTCCTGACCAGAGCACTTTTTACAATTCGGCACTGCGTCGCTTTAACTGCTAATTGCGCGGTCATGCAATGCTGTACCCAAACGAAATTTGCGTCCTTTTCTTCCCACAAATAGAGCTTTCTTTTGATGGTATTTGATCACCTCTGCCGTTTTTATTTTTTGCGCTATACGCGGAAAAAGACCGAAAATTTTGAAAAAAAATGATATTTTCTACTTTTTGTTCTAAAAAAAATCCAATAAACTCAATTTTAGTCAAACATTTAGGCCAAAATGTATTCGGCCACATGTCTTTGGTAAAAAAAATGTCAATAAGTGTATATTTATTGGTTTGCGCAAAAGTTATAGCGTCTACAAACTAGGGTACATTTTCTGGAATTTACACAGCCTTTAATTTATGACTGCCTATGTCGTTTCTTGAGGTGCTAAAATGGCAGGGCAGTACAAAACCCCCACAAATGACCCCATTTTGGAAAGTAGACACCCCAAGGAATTTGCTGAGAGGCATGTTGAGCCCATTGAATATTCATTTTTTTTGTCCCAAGTGATTGAATAATGACAAAAAAAAAAAAATAAAAAAAAAATTACAAAAAGTTGTCACTAAATGATATATTGCTCACACAGGCCATGGGCATATGTGGAATTGCACCCCAAAATACATTTAGCTGCTTCTCCTGAGTACGGGGATACCACATGTGTGGGACTTTTTGGGAGCCTAGCCGTGTACGGGGCCCCGAAAACCAAGCACCGCCTTCAGGATTTCTAAGGGCGTACATTTTTGATTTTACTCCTCACTACCTATCACAGTTTTGAAGGCCATAAAATGCCCAGATGACATAAAACCCCCCCAAATGACCCCATTTTGGAAAGTAGACACCCCAAGCTATTTGCTTTGAGGCATGTTGAGTCCATGGAATGTTTTATATTTTGACACAAGTTGCGGGAAAGTGACAAATTTTTTTTTTTTTTTTTTTTTTTTTGCACAAAGTTGTCACTAAATGATATATTGCTCACACAGGCCATGGGCATATGTGGAATTGCACCCCAAAATACATTTAGCTGCTTCTCCTGAGTACGGGGATATCACATGTGTGGGACTTTTTAGGAGCCTAGCCGCGTACGGGACCCCGAAAACCAAGCACCGCCTTCAGGATTTCTAAGGGCGTACATTTTTGATTTTACTCCTCACTGCCTATCACAGTTTCGGAGGCCATGGAATGCCCAGGTGGCACAAACCCCCCCCAAATGACCCCATTTTGGAAAGTAGACACCCCAAGCTATTTGCTGAGAGGCATGGTGAGTATTTTGCAGCTCTCATTTGTTTTTGAAAATAAAGAAAGACGAGAAAAAAAATTTTTTTTTTTCTTTTTTCAATTTTCAAAACTTTGTGACAAAAAGTGAGGTCTGCAAAATACTCACTATACCTCTCATCAAATAGCTTGGGGTGTCTACTTTCCAAAATGGGGTCATTTGGGGGGGTTTTGTGCCACCTGGGCATTCCATGGCCTCCGAAACTGTGATAGGCAGTGAAGAGTGAAATCAAAAATTTACGGCCTTAGAAAGCCTGAAGGCGGTGCTTGGTTTTCGGGGTCCCGTACGCGGCTAGGCTCCCAAAAAGTCCCACACATGTGGTATCCCCGTACTCAGGAGAAGCAACAGAATGTATTTTGGGGTGTAATTTCACATATTCCCATGGCATGTTTGAGCAATATATCATTTAGTGACAACTTTGCGCAAAAAAAAATAAAAAAAATAAAAAATTGTCTCTTTCCCGCAACTTGTGTCACAATATAAATTATTCCATGGACTCAACATGACTCTCAGCAAATAGCTTGGGGTGTCTACTTTCCAAAATGGGGTCATTTGGGGGGTTTTGAACTGTCCTGGCATTTTATGCACAACATCTAGAAGCTTATGTCACACATCACCCACTCTTCTAACCACTTGAAGACAAAGCCCTTTCTGACACTTATTGTTTACATAAAAAAATAATTTTTTTTTGCAAGAAAATTACTTTGAACCCCCAAACATTATATATTTTTTTTAAAGCAAATGCCCTACAGATTAAAATGGTGGGTGTTTCATTTTTTTTTTTCACACAGTATTTGCGCAGCGATTTTTCAAACGCATTTTTTGGGGAAAAAACACACTTTTTTACATTTTAATGCACTAAAACACACTATATTGCCCAAATGTTTGATGAGATAAAAAAGATGATCTTAGGCCGAGTACATGGATACCAAACATGACATGCTTTAAAATTGCGCACAAACGTGCAGTGGCGACAAACTAAATACATTTTTAAAAGACTTTAAAAGCCTTTACAGGTTACCACTTTAGATTTACAGAGGAGGTCTACTGCTAAACTTACTGCACTCGATCTGACCTTCGCGGCGATACCTCACATGCATGGTGCAATTGCTGTTTACATTTGACGCCAGACCAATGCTTGCGTTCACCTTAGCGCGAGAGCAGGGGGGACAGGGGTGCTTTTTTTTTTTTTTTTTTTTTTTCTTTATTATTATTATTTTTTTATCTTATTTTTAAACTGTTCCTTTCATTTTTTTTTTTTCTTTATTATTATTATTGTTATCTCAGGGAATGTAAATATCCCCTATGATAGCAATAGGTAGTGACAGGTACTCTTTTTTGCAAAAATTGGGGTCTATTAGACCCTAGATTTCTCCTCTGCCCTCAAAGCATCTGATCACACCAAGATCGGTGTGATAAAATGCTTTCCCAATTTCCCAATGGCGCTGTTTACATCCGGCGAAATCTACGTCATAAAATGCTCGTAGCTTCCGGTTTCTTAGGCCATAGAGATGTTTGGAGCCACTCTGGTCTCTGATCAGCTCTATGGTCAGCTGGCTGAATCACCGGCTGCTTTCTCAGGTTCCCTGTTGAGACAGGAGAGCCAGAGAAAAACACGGAAGATGTTGGGGGGGGGGGGCATTCCCTCCCACTGCTTGTAAAAGCAGTCTAGAGGCTAATTAGCCACTAGGATTGCTTTTACATGAAAGCCGACCGCTGGCTGAAAAGAATGATACAAAGATGATACCTAAACCTGCAGGCATCATTCTGGTATAACCACTCAAAGTCGTGAATGGCATACCTGAAGACAAAAAAATGGTTAACAATAAAGCACAGTAAACGGTAAGGTATAAAAAATTGCATACCTGAAAAGCAAACATGATAAAACATAATAACAATAAAACATTGCAGAATAGAATACAGTAAAAAAGAGCAGAACAATAGAGAGAGAATAGAGAGAGAGAGAACAATAAAACGACAACTATTTTTATTTTATATTTTTGTTTGTGTTTTTTTTTTTTACACTTTTTTTTGTAACTAACTTTTATAACTGTAACCGGTTCCAGGTTCGGGTCTCTCAAAATACGATGGCATCTTGGGAGACCCTGTGAAAGTGTGCCCTAGTCTGTGCAATGCTGTACCCTACGCTAATACTCAACTAGTGCATGGTAGCGTTCAAAACATTCACCAATGCAAAGACCAGGATTGTCAGGACAGGAGGGACAATAATAGCGGGTGTCACGCCTATATCCGCGCTAGCTGCAGACACGACATCTTTTTTGGGGGGTTCGCTGGGTAGGGGTACTCGGGAGGATATATAAATGCCTCTCATGCAGCCGACTGCATTTGGTTGGGGATGTGAATGGGGGAAGTACGGGCGCTGCAGAAGTGGTGGGTTCCCAATTAGGATTGGCGAATGCAGCAGGAAGGGCACTATGGGCACGACGGGCCTGTGTTTGTCTTTTTGGTGGCAGCGGGACACTACTTGTGCTTGCCACCTCACCAGCTTGAACTGCACTTATGGGACTCGCCACGTCACCACGTGTTACTGCAGTGCTGGTTTGACTACGACCGGGGTGTACTAGGCCGCTGGTGCTTGCCAGTTCACCAAAACGCTACCAAAAAAACTGTTAGCGATCGCAGGGATCAGGCCTGACTCTGCGAACGCTGCAGTTATGCGTTTAGTGTTTTGTAAGTGACAGTGATCGATCGATACTGCACTTGGGTGGGCTGGGCCGGGCGGAGGGGCAAAACGCAGGTGCTAGCAGGTATCTGGGCTGATCCCGCTAACACTGCGTTTTTGGGAACCCTAAACTGCTGGGGACGCTAGTATAGATCTGATCGGATCAGATATTGATCCGATCAGATACTATACCACTAAGGGAGGTATACGGTGCGTGCGTGGGTGTTAGCGGTACTGGCGCTAACCTGACGCTGCCTGGGGCTGGTGCTTGCCAGTTCACAAAAACGCTACCAAAAAAACTGTTAGCGATCGCAGGGATCAGGCCTGACTCTGCGAACGCTGCAGTTATGCGTTTAGTGTTTTGTAAGTGACAGTGATCGATCGATACTGCACTTGGGTGGGCTGGGCTGGGCTGGGCGGAGGGGCAAAACGCAGGTGCTAGCAGGTATCTGGGCTGATCCCGCTAACACTGCGTTTTCAGGAACCCTAAACTGCTGGGGACGCTAGTATAGATCTGATCGGATCAGATATTGATGCGTTCAGATACTATACCACTAAGGGAGGCGTATGCTGCGTGCGTGGGTGTTCGCGGTACTGGCGCTAATCTGACGCTGCCTGGGGCGACGCATATCACCGCCGGGCGATCAGGGGGCTAAACCTTTATTCGGTAATAAACGGCGGGTGCCCTGACACTATAAAAAATAAACGAACTAACCAGCGTCAACCGTAACGGTTATACGGTGATCAGTGGTGAAAGGGTTAACTAGGGGGCAATCAAGGGGTTAAAACATTTATTAGGTAGTATATGGGGGTCCCTGACGCTATAAAACGCTGACGGCGAACCTAAATATTTACGTTCCTAACTAGCGTCACCAGCGACACTAATACAGCGATCAGAAAAATGATCGCTTAGTGACACTGGTGAGGGGGGGTGATCAAGGGGTTAAAACTTTATTAGGGGGGGTTAGGGGGGTATCCTAGACCTAAAGGGGGGTAATACTCACTGTGCTAACACTAACTGTCACAAACTGACACTATGCAGTAATCAGAAAAAAAAAAAAAAAAAAAAAAAAAAAAATACTGCTAATGTCAGTTTGTGACAGGGGGGGGGGGTGATTGGGGGGGGATCGGGGGGCGATCGGGGGGGGGATCGGGGTGTTTTGTGTGCCTGGCATGTTCTACTGTGTGTGTGTGTGTGTTTGGTGCACTCACTTGTCTTCTCTCCTCGGCGCTGGAACGGAAACTGCCAGACCGAGGAGAGATGACATCACATCCTCTGCCTGTGTGAAACGACACACAGGCAGAGGAGGATTCCCATTGGCTGGGAGCGATCGCGAGGGGGGGGCCACGATCGGATGGTCTCCCCCTCGCCTCCCGACGCTCCCAGTCAAATGCCGACCGCCGATGGCACCGGGGGGGGGTCCGATCGGACCCCCCGCCCGCGGGAGGCAGATCACGTACGGGTACGTGATTTTGCCTGCCCGTGCCGCTCTGCCGCAGTATATATGCGGTAGGCGGTCGGCAAGTGGTTAAATATCATGCCTGGGGGGTGTCTAAAGTATGCCTGTAAAGTGGCACAGTTTTCCCGTGTTTAGAACAGTACCACAGCAAAATTAAATTTCTAAAGGAAAAAAAGTCATTCAAAACTGATCGTGGCTATAATGAATTGTCGGGTCTCGGCAATATAGATAAAAATCATTGAAAAAAACAGCATGGGCTTCCCCCCAGTCCATAACCAGGCCCTTTGGGTCTGGTATGAATATTAAGGGGAACTCCGAACCAAAAATGAAAAATTGCGTGAGGGTCCCCCCAAAATCCATACCAGGCCCTTCAGGTCTGGTATGGATATTATGGGGAACCCTGCGTTAAAAAAATGGTGTAGGGATCCCCCCAAAATCCATTTTAAGGGGAACCCTGCGCCACAGTTAAAAAAAATGGCGGAGGGGTCCCCCCCAAAATCCATACCAGACCCTTATCCGAGCACGCAACCTGGCATGCCATAGGTAAAGGGGGGGCCGAGAGAGCGCCCCCCTCCTGAACCCTACCAGGCCACATGCCCTCCACATGGGGAGGGTGCTTTGGAGTAGCCCCCCAAAGCACCTTGTCCCCATCTTGATGGGGACAAGGGCCTCATCACTACAACCCTTGCCCGGTGGTTGTGGGAGTCTGCGGGTGGGGGGTAATTGGAATCTGGAAGCCACCTTTAACAAGGGGACCCCCAGATCCCGGCCTCCCCCCCGATGTGAATTGGTAACGGGTACCCCTACCATTTCACAAAAAAAGTGTCAAAAATAGTAAAAAAGACAGGAGACTCTTTGGAACAATTCCTTTATTAAAAGATAAAAAAATAAAAGTGCACCGCGATGTAGATCCATCTCACGACGCCTGCAAGCCAAAAAAAGAAGAAAAAAAAAGCCACAACAGCTCCGCCTCCATGGGAGGCTCCCGCCGAGTGATGCTTCTTCTCGGTGACAGCTGTTATATAGCTTAAACGGGTGACCCCGCCCCCTGACACCACGTGACGTCAGAGGAAGGCGGGGTCGCCCGTTTACGTCACAAAGTGCCCCTGCCCTCAGTTATAGAACAGCTGTCACCGAGAAGAAGCGTCACTCATCGGGAGCCTCCCATGGAGGCGGAGCTGTTGCGGCTTTTTTTTTTCTTTTTTCGGTCCATTGGGCGGTGTGAGATGGATCTACATCGCGGGACATTTTTATTTCTTTAATTTTTTAATAAAGGACTTGTCCCAAAGTATCTCCTGTCTTTTTTTCTATTTTTGACACTTGTGAAATGGTAGGGGTACAATGTACCCGTTACCAATTCACATGGGGGGGGCGGATCTGGGGGTCCCCTTGTTAAAAGGGCGCTTCCAGATTCCGATAAGCCCCCCGCCTGCAGACCCCCACAACCACCGGGCAAGGGTTGTGGGGATTAGGCCCTTGCCCTCATCAACATGGGGACAAGGTGCTTTGGGGGGCTATTCCAAAGCACCCTCCCCATGTTGAGGGCATGTGGCCTGGTACGGTTCAGGAGGGGGGGCACTCTCTCGCCCCCCCCATCTTTTCCTGCGGCCTGCCAGGTTGCGTGCTCAAATAAGGGTCTGGTATGGATTTAGGGGGACCCCTGCGCCATTTTTTAAAAAAAATTGGCGCAGGGTTCCCCTTAAAATCCATACCAGACCTGAAGGGCCTGGTATGGATTTTGGGGGGGAAACCCTAAGCCATTTTTTTTTATTTGACGCAAGGTTCCCCATAATATCCATACCGGACCTGAAGGGGCTGGTATGGATTTTGGGAAACCCCCACACAATTTTTTTTTTTTTTTACATTTTTGGTTCGGGGTTCCCCTTAATATTCATATCAGACCCAAAGGGCCTGGTAATGGACTGGGGGGGAACCCATGCCGTTTTTTTCAATGAGTTTTATCTATATTGCCGAGACCTGACAATTCATTACAGCCGCCATCAGTTTTGAATTACTTTTTCCTTTAGAAATGTGATTTTGCTGTGGTACTGTTCTAAACACGGGAAAACTGTGCCACTTTAAAGGCATGCTATAGACACCCCCCAGGCACGATACTTAAAGGAATATTTAAGTTTTATTGTTTCACTTTAAGCATTATTAAAATCACTGCTCCTGAAAAAACTGCAGTTTGAAAAACTTTTTTTTGCATTGATACATGTCCCCTGGGGCAGGACCAGGGTCCCCAAACACTTTTTATGACATTAACTTACATATAAGCCTTTAAAATTAGCACTTTTGATATTTCATCTTCGTGTCCCATAGACTTTAACGGTGTTTGCGTGTTCATCCAAATTATTTGCCTGTTCGCATGTTCTGGTGCAAACCGAGCCATGGCGTGTTCGGCTCATACTTATTGGTTACTATGTATAGTTGCACCAAATTCTGTGTGCACCTGCTTTAGTAAATCTCCTCCACAGTCACAAGGAAAGGCTGGATGAGCAGCCACAGTTTCCGGCTCACACCAGAGGTCTGTGCTGTTTTCTCCTCTTCCTTGCTTTTTTGTCTTTACAGGTGGAGTTCTCTCTGCCTGATTATAGTAGCACTCCTAGTGTGTAATAGTTATTGATTGCTGCATTTATATTTACGTTTATAATTTGAGGTCATATTTATGTCATGCATAGCTTTTTGGTTTGTTATGGTCAATTCAGGGTGTAGCGCTTTGAGCCCAACACCCTCCTGTGGTTTTTGGCAGTGCTAATAATATACGGTCACTGTACTAATGACACTGGCTGGGAGGGGATTAACATCTAAGGCGATCAAAAGGTTAAATGTGTGCCCATTCAGCGTTGATGCGAGTACTGTAAGCTGCTTTTATAAAGGGATGTGCCGGTTTTTATTCCCTGCATTGCAGGGAAACAAAAAACGCCACATCCCCACTGAAAGGACAGAGCTCTGTATTGTTTACATTACCAGGCTCTGTCGTGGCCTCCCCCTTGTTGATCAGCAGGTGCGTCAGTCAATCATTGGCTGGCCCCTGGTGATCGAGGCGGTTGGCAAGCGGTTAATCCATACTTAAATAAGCAGTCCTATTTAATGTTGCTCTTCCTTTAGCTATTATTTTGATTTACATTTTTTTAATTAATATTTTAAAACTATTTTCTTTCATCTCCATTAATGTTGTCTATAGCTTGCATAGAAAATACTTTTTTTTTTACATGACAATATCACCAAAAGAAGCCTTGCTTATCCTTATGCTGGCCATACATGGATCAAAATGTATCCAGTTTAGCAGGGACTGGCTAAATTTTGCTCCATCTGTGGGCAGGCTGGTTGTATAGAAGTCGCCCTGTTGGAATTTCCCTGCTGGATCAGCGCTGCCGATATAGGGAGCAGTGCTGATCAGTGTATTCTGATAGCAGGAAATTCTACTGTCAGAATGGAACAGCTTGGGGGGAGGATTCCCCCATCCACATCTAGTGCATGGATAGGAGAATCAATTTTTTTTTTTTTAATTCAACCTGCTGATTGAACGAAAAATAACAAAAAAAAAAAAAAGACTCATCTATGGGCTGCCTTATTCTGGAGTGTCAGCTTTGTGAATCTAGCCTATATGTATTACTTTGTTATCTTAAATAATGATGGTTACTGCTGAATCAATAGGACCATAGCAGAAAATGCTCAGGTCCCTAAGAGGTCTACAGGAGCAAGAGATTAGAGACTGGTTAAGAATGTAAGGGTAAAAGTAAACTTGTACTGAAAATTATTTTAATACAAATTCTGTATAATAGGCACCAAAAGGTGCAATGATTATACCTGCAACTTTTCCCAAACACTGCCATACCCAGAATACATTAAGCTCATCACATCCGTCTCCCCAACGAGCACCATATCGCCAGCGCCAGGCCTGAGTACTTCCATGTATTAGCTGGGGCCCTGGTTATGCTTATACAATAATGATTTTCACAAAGCAGCTATCTGCATTGGATAGTCAGGGGGAAAAAAAACGCTTTGATGAGCTTTGAAGAAATTTGCAGCCAGACTCCTGCACCTTATGGTGCCTAGTATACAGAATTACTTGCATTTTTCAACTTATTTTTAAGGTACATGTGTACTTTGAAGTATAGAAACTCTTTCAGAAAAACCCATATACAGAATGTAAGACACATAAAAGAGATATCAAAGGGGGTATGAATAATTTAGATTAAAAAATTATTAAATATGTTTCATTCCAGTTTGCAGCTAAAATGGTTTTAAATAGACATACCTGCAGTTCCCAGAAAAAGCAGAACCATGACCCAGTAGACCCAAAACAGCAGAAGAGCAAAAAAGGTCCAAAAGGGCTGGAAGACTAGCAATGGGAGATGTATGAAAACCTTTCCAGCCACATTAAACAAGGCAATTGTGAGGCCAACTCGCTTCCTCATAACCAGCATGATGAGCAACAGGATCACCTGCCGGGGCAGAGAAACAAGATCAGACACAAATGAGAACAAAGAACACAAATGCAAAGACTGATCCAAAGAAATGATGGGTCACAAAGCTGCCTGTTCCTGTCAAATACAAAGCATGCATAGGTTGCCTTTTTAGATGTACAATTCATTTTTTTATGCATTAAAATCGAAAACCTTTGCAAACCTACAACTGCAAATTGACAAAATGAAATTTCTAAACTAACGAAACAGGATGATACTGCTCTAAACCTTACAATTACTATTAACATTTTATAACAGGGGTGTCAAACTCAACTTCATTGCGGGACATATCAGAATTATGGTTGCCCTCAGAGGGTTGTATCTGTAAGACTATGTATGTAGAGTTCAGGAGTGCGCTACGTAGAGAGTGCAGAGTTTAGGGGTGCACTGTGTACAGAATGAAGAGTTCAGGGGTGCGCTGCATACCGAGTGCAAGGTTTAGGAGTGTGCAGCACAGGCTGTCCAGATCTCACTTACCTGACCTCTTTACCACTTTCTCTCATCCCCCACCTCTGCACACATCTCCCTTAACAGCCCTCATCTCCTCCATCCCAAAGCTTTCTTGCATCTAACCCACCCGGCCCAGGTCTAGTACCAGTATACTAGCAGTGTACTAGTCTAGTTGTGTGTGGCTCCGCCTCACCTTACAGGGAGATCAATGGTCGGCATCTGTCCCCGCCGTGCCACGGCGTGAGTGTATGAAGGGATATGTGAGAGCTGCGAGCCACTGAGAGGAAAGCTGTCCTTGTAAACAGAAGAGACTTCTGTGTTTACAAGTGACAGCAGTGAGCGGAGAGTGGAGGGTGAGGGCTGAAAAAAAGCCCTGGGTGCGAGGGCCAGTTGAAATGACCTGGCGGACTAAATTCGGCCTGCGCGCCTTGTGTTTGACATATGTGTTTTATACAGTGTGCAATTCTATATATTTAGAGGCAGGAAATGCTATATATGCTAAACATATGCAAAACGGTTTACAAGTAAAGGCAGAAATGTGTAGGTTTGACCAGTATCAAAATCCATAAAACTGGTGAGGATTGCCTTTTTCTCAAAAAACAACTATCAATTTATCAGGTTATAAAATCTGAAATTATTTTACCTCAGAAAACAAACAAGCCCACTATGATTATTAGGGTTGCGCCGATACCACTTTAAGACAGTCAAAAGTACCAATACTTTTGTTCAAGTAAATCGCTGATACAGGTTATCAATACTTTTTTTAACCACTTCAGCCCCGGAAGGATTTGCCCCCTTCCTGACCAGGCCATTTTTTGCGATTCGGCACTGCGTCGATTTAACTAACAATTGCGCGGTCGTGCGACATTGTACCCAAACAAAATTTTATGTCCTTTTTTCCCCACAAATATAGCTTTCTTTTGGTGGTATTTGATCACCTCTGCGGTTTTTATTATTTGCGTTATAAACAAGAAAAAAAAAAAAAGCGCGACAGTTTTGAAAAAAAAAAAAAAAAAACACAATATTTTGTAGTTTTTGCTATAATAAATATCCCAATTTCTTTTTTAATAAAAACAAAAATTTTTTCCTCACTTTAGGCCGATATGTATTCTTCTACATATTTTTGGTAAAAAAAAAAATAAATAAATAAAATCGCAATAAGCATATATTGACTGGTTTGCGAAAAAGTTTTAGCGTCTACAAAATAGGGGATAGATTTATGTCATTTTTATTTATTTATTTTACTAGTAATGGCGGTGATCTGCAATTTTTATCGGGACTGCGATATTGCGGTGGTCAGATCAGGCACTTTTGACACTATTTTGGGACCACTGGCATTTATACAGCGATCAGAGCTAAAAACAGCCATTGATTACTGTATAAATGTCATTGGTAGGGAAGGGGTTAACACTAGGGGGCGATCAAGGGGTTAACTGTGTTCCCTGGGTGTGTTCCAACTGTAGGGGGATGGGACTGACTAGGGGAGGAGAGAGATCGGTGTTCATACTTAGTATGAACACACGACCTGTCTCCTCTCCCCTGAGAGAATTGGGATTTGTGTGTTTACACACAGAGATCCCTGTTCACGCTCTGTCACGAGCGATCGCAGGTGCCCGGCGTTCATTGCGCCCGCCGGGCACGTGCATCGGCTCCGGGGACACGTGCGTACGTCCTAAAAGAAGCGACATACAGCTACGGCGATTTGCCCAGCCAAGTCAACCTGCCGCAGTATAACTGCGGCGGCTGGTCGGCTAGTGGACAGTGGCACTAATATGCAGCACTGATGAGCACCGATGAGGCGTGGACTGTGTCAGTCGTTTCTTATTTTATTTATTTTTTACAATTTTATTTCTAATAATTATATATATATATATTTTTACAATGCATTCTTTTTTCTTGTGGGGGGGGGGGAGTGGATGGTGTTTGTGGTTTTATTTTATTTTTATTTTTTTACAATTTAACCTTTAAATATTTATTACAGTTCTTTTTCTTTTTTTATTATTTTTTTTTTAATCAGCCCTGTTGGGGGAAAGGGACTAAGGACAAAGAGTCCCTAGTTCCTTTCTCTGCAGCCTCAACTGCACTGAAGATAAATGGATAGGAGAGGCTCCAATTCATTCATAAACTGAGACATTGTAAACACAGTGTACGATGCTCAGTTACGAATGGACAGAGTCAGTGATCACTGACTCTGTGCATTCAGAAAAGGAAGGAGCCGGTAAATTACATATTTACTGGCTCCTTACTCCGCTCTCCAGGCTATCAGATCTGGAACGGGGGGGGGGGGGGGGGGTAGACCAGAGGAGGACCCGAGGGGAAAGTCAGGTGTTATCGGTGCGGCGGTGGGGGGAGTTACTATCACTGTTCTCCCTGTGTAGCTTTCAATAAAGCAGCTGAAAGCTGCGGGAGGGAGAGGAGGAGAAGCGCCTTATTGTGCTTTATTGAGAGCCACACAGGGAGATTGGTGCTTGTAACCCCCCCCCCCCCCACCGCCACACTGATCATCTCTGAGGTTGCCTAGGTATCAGATTAGGCATCGGAGCATTTGCAAGTACTCGTGCAAACGCTCAGTATCAGTGCAACCCTAATGATTATCCACAGGGTTTGTTTTGCCTTTTTTCCCAACAAAAACGCAAGGAATTTTATTCAAATAAATATGTACAGGTTATTGCAATCCATTTTGGATAGAGTAAGGGAGGGTTATAACCCCTGCCAGCTTTTTGCCGTCTGTGTTCCATTAGAGACGATATACCTCCATACCTGTAAAATCCTGTTGTTGGAACACAGGACAGGATATGGGTCTTTAATCATAACAGAAGGATTACTGTATATGCTGCTTTTGTTTTTTTATGTTTTTCTGATATAGGATTTGCTCATTTCAAAGCTCTAATTTACCCTTAGCAGTGCTACACAATGGTTAAGTGTTGCAAAAACACACATGTGGCCAGTGAAAATGCATTATACTTTCCCTTTAAAAGGGAAACTGTGTAATGTAATCCTTCATTACAACTTTTTTAATAATGCAGTACATCTAAATAAAATCTGGCACAATTATTGCTCTTCTAAACTTACAAATTTAAATTATTTGGTGTGATTCTATTTGAACTTTACAGAAGAGTAGGAAAGATCTTGTTGAAAATCTATCAGCAACAATGTGGGATACCTCCACATAATGCACTATGGCACAGTGTATACACTATTATTCACTCGCTTCACAACAGACTAAAGAAAAGCTTGCCTGTAAGAAACATGGAGGCTGCAATTGTTAATGTCCTAATCTGCAAATGTCACGTGCTTGGCTCTTGTTTCAAAACCCTTAAGGCTACACATGATACGAAAATCGGATGGAAAAATTCGTAGGACGAGCTGTCTGCCGATTTTCAGATTTTTAGTACGGTGCCTTTGACAGCTAATTTTGCTTTTTCATCAGATGAAAGCTGGATGTGCAGACTATAAAATTTTTGTCGGATGTGAACTCAACGTCCGATTTTCGTTTCATTAGTATGGTTTTAGTATGATAAAAATCGTAAGAGCAAGACTACACATGCTCAGAAACGAAAGAATACATACAAAACTATTTAACACATTAGGTCACTTCTAACGTTGTATTCTGTCATACGAAAATTTTCATATTGTGAGTAACCTCTTCACTTTCAACATGAGACTAGCATGCCACAAAAAACGGACGTTTGGTCTTCCGAAAATCCAAGCGTGTGTACAAGGTTTTAGACACTACCCCAGAGCAGGTATGCAGATAAGGAGTTTTGACTATGAATTTGTATACTGGTTCCAGGCCAGTGACTTAAAAGGACTTAAAGCGGTAGTAAACCCTCACGTATACTTAGTGAAGAGAACAACCTCAGATGATACACAGAGATAAAACAAATCATGGGACACAGAGCTTTGGAGAGAGATAAGTAAACACTACAGATATTTGTGCTTTGCTCAGATTCCATGACTGAGGTTTACAACCACCTTAAACACTTGCCGACCAGCCACAGTATATATACTGCGGCAAGTCGACTCTCCTGTGCAAACCGACGTACCCATACATCGGTCCGTGCATGTTAAACCACGGGTGCGCGCGATGTCCGCCGGCCACCCGCGATTGCGATGAGGAGAGGCAGAACGGGGATCTGCCAGTGTAAACAAGGCGTAAGGAGAAGGCGAGAGGCAGACCTAGGTTATTAAAACAGTGCCACATCCAATAATCAAGATGCATACAAAAAGGGTTCTCCTGGGTGGACTTTTAAGGCACTTAGTAATGTCCTATGTGAAAATGTACCAAAATATACAAAAATATAATAGTAAACAAATTTTATTTATGAATAAACAAAGTTTAAAAAATTGTAACGAAACATTGCTATATCTCTATTGTGAAAAAAAAACATTGCTATATCTAAGCAATTAGTTTCTATCACCATACAAGGTTCATACATGAAAAGAACTCCCTTCACACCCAACGCGTTCGGGATATAGTTTAGTCCTTCAGGGGTGCAGAAAAAAAGTTGTTACAATGCTTCGTTAAATTACATTAAAGCTTACAGTCAAAATAGAGAGATCTTTTCTATACCCTTCTACTGAGCCATCCCTTTGTCAGACTATGCTGTATCAGTCATGCTATCTCTTCCATCTTTCCATCTAGTATATATACTCGGGCCTATACATTTTTCTTAGTGTACCCATAAACACGTATATTTGTATCATGACTTAGTATCAGCCTTCTCACATCTGCTGTTTTCCATATCTCTAACACTATAGAAAAAATCTCTACATTCCCACTATTAGGTTTTCCCTTTCCCTTTTGGGTTAAGAGACCCAGTTTTTCTTGCACACCTAATGTCTATCTGCAGGACAATCTCTGTGCCCACATCTGCATGGCTATGCCCATGCGTGTGTGGACACAGGTATTTACCTGATTAATAAATGGCAACCGTAATAAGGATACAAAGATGTGGATAGAGATACATGGCTATGGATATGAATAGGGAGAAAGCGATGTGATTGTCTCTGCGCTATTATCAATACTATATGATTACTGTCATGTATATCATTTTACTTTGTTTAGTATTACTTCATGTCTACAAAATGTGTTATCTTTTGTTTTTGCATTATTTATTGTTGTATAATGTAAACTGGTTTTGCCGATCTTTCCTTAATATCTAGTTGGGCATCAGACAGCTACCGTATTTATAGGCATATAACACGCACTTTTTTCCCCTTAAAATCAAGGGAAAATCGTGGGTGCGTGTTATACGCCGAACCCCCGCCGATTGTGAGTCTTTTGCCCGTTCTCGGCGGCTTTCGGTTGCTTTTGGCCATTCTTACCCGCTTTCAGCGGCTTTTGGTGGCTCTCGCAGTTCCGCTGCGTCTGAAACCTGCCGAGAGCCGCCAAGAACGGCCAAGTGCGCCCGAAAGCCGCCGAGAATGGCAGCGCCATTTTTAAACAGCAGTGTACCTACAAGTTTGCAAATGACACAGGGACAAGGCTACAGATGGACACTGACAAGGCTACACTGACACTGGCTACAGATGGCCACTGGCTACAGATGGACACTGACAAGGCTACACTGACACTGGCTACGGATGGACACTGACAAGGCTACACTGACACTGACTACAGATGGACACTGACAAGCCTACAGATGAACACTGATAAGGCTGCATTGATGGGCATTTAAATGTAAGTTTTTTTCCTTAAAATTCCCTACTAAACTTGGGGTGTGTTTTGGAAGCTGTTGGACGTCCAACATCACCGCCCACAGCCTCCATCTTGCCACTCCGGCGGACATGCACAGTCCGCCGGCGAGGCATATCGTGTCGGTGGGCTGGGTGTGCGCGACGCCGCTCCAACGTGCTGATGTCCGCGCATGCATGGTAGGGGCCGCGCTGCGCACACTCAGCCCAGGGGGCAGCCGAAGGTCTCCTTGGCAACCATCCCCAGCATCAGCTATGATTCAATGCACCAGCTGACTGGGGTTTCCTGCCCTTATAAACTAAGACCAGCTCACTCTCAGATCAGGCACTTGATAGCTGGATGCTGGGACGTGTGGCTGGTCTTTTCAACCCTTCTCTGTTAAGGTAATCATTGTTTCAATATACCCCCCTTCCTTGTTAATCTATATTCTAGTATTAACTCATGCAATTACTGGCTAGTTCTTTGTTCAAGTCTCTGATTGAAGACAAACCTAAAATTATTTGGTCTATAAAATATTAAATACTGTTTTATAAGACACTCTTACATTGCATTAGAGAATGACCATATACTTCATACACAGAGGCTCTGATATCTATTTGTCCCCAATACACCACCCTCTGACCTATATTGGCTGGTTGAGTTTCCAAGCATTTCTCTTTGGTATCTGCAACCCTATAATATAGCCAATAATAATATCTATATCAATACTTTGCTGGCCATCCCAATGCCTGAATACATTTCCAGGCACTGGAGATTACGTCTTGAACTTTATTCAATTAGCTCATTTATAGCTTTATTATATTTTTTGATTTTCAGTTACAAGATTCACCCCCTTCTCCTACCAGATCATCAATCTTACTAATTTACTACTATCAACAGGTATATATACACATTTTCTGATTTGTTTAAATACTTAATTTCTTTATATATCCAGTAGTTTCAACCTGGATTTATACTCTTGGTATACTCCTTTCTTACTCCCGGAGACTCCATTTGCCCCAGTATATTACTCTGGCCGCCACGTTGCCGCGGAGCGGGGGGGGGGGAACCTCTTCCTCTAGAGGACAACATTATTCAGCTTATATTCAGCTTATATTGACAGACCTCTCTGATGCCCACCTTGTCTTAAGACAGCAATCACACCAGCATAAATATCTGGTGCTATTTTGACTGCAAGCTTTTAATGTGATTTAACGAAGCATTGTAACAACTGTTTCATCATTCAATACTATGTAAGTGTTTGATCGTAACACCCTAAGCATGTATTTTTGTGCCTTCACATTTTATGGTAATCCACTGACTATATATTTCAATTACATCTTAGATGAACCCCTCCTTTTTTCGGCACCCCTGAAGAACGACTAAACTATATCCCGAAACGCGTTGGGTGTGAGGAGAGTTCTTTTCATGTATCTACCTTGTATGGTGATAGAAACAAATTGCTTAGATATATCAATGTTTCGTTACAATTTTTTAAACTTTGTTTATTCATAAATAAAATTTGTTTACTATTATATTTTTGTATATTTTGGTACAATTTCACATAGGACATTACTAAGTGCCTTAAAAGTCCACCCAGGGGAACCCTTTTTGTATGTATAGTGTAAACAAGGCGGATCCCCGTTCTGTCAGGGGACAACTCTGAAATCTGCTGTTCCTAGTTATCAGGAACAGCGATCTCTTGTCTCTTGTTGTCCCAGGCAGCCCAGCCCCCACACAGTTAGACCACCTCCAGGGAACACAATTAACACCTTGATTGCCCCCTAGTGTTAACCCCTTCCCTGCCAGTGTCATTTATACATTGATCGGTGCATTTTTATAGCACTAATCAATGTAATAATGTCACTGGTCCCCAAAATGTGACACTTGGGGTCAGATTTGTCTGCCGCAATCCCGCTGAAAATCGCAGATCGCCACCATTACCAGTAAAAACAAAGAAAAATAAAAGTCCATAAATCTATCCCCTATTTTGTAAACGCTATAACTTTTGCGCTAATCAATCAATATATGCTTATTGTGATTTTTGAACCAAAAATATGTAGCAGAATACATATTGGCCTAAACTGATAAATACATTTTTTAATATATATATATATTCTTTGGTTATGTATTATAGGAGAAAGTAAAAATTGTTTTTTTTTTCAAAATTGTCGGTCTTTTTTGTTTATAGCACAAAAAAATTTAAAAAAACGTAAAAGGAGATCAAATACCACCAAAAGAACGCTCTATTTGTGGGGGGAAAAAAAAGAACATAAATTTTGTTTGGGTACAACGCACGCCTGCGCAAAAAATGGCCTGCTCATTAAGGGGTAAAACCTTCTGGGGCTGAAGTGGTTAAGCTAGGTCAGCATAACAGCTAGGCAATTATTCCAGCAACAAAAATGCCGCACACCATAAAATAATATTCTTCCTTCCTAAAAGCCAGCAGGAACAGCTTCTGAAATGTTTCATGCTAGGCACTGCAGTTTCTTTAAGAAAAACTAGTATTTTTAACAGGAAGTTGACAAAATTAAGACGCACATATATTTTGTCCAAATATTTTGTTTCCAAAATTAGAGTAAATTCTGAGCAATTTTTACTCAATTCTGCATTTCTTGTTGAGTGTGTGCTGTGGTGGGTGCCTTAACACCACCGACAGCGTTCAAGTTCTCTTCAGCCATAGAAAATGAACAGATTTTTATAAACCGTAAACCTATAATAAATATTAGGTAGTAAAATATTTTGAAAAGTCACTGACTCCTACAAAACTGATATAACAGATATAATGGTATAACAGCTCAGCACACAGAGGGGATACCTCTGCTGTAACAAGCAATCTAGAGTGATGTAGTTAATGAAAACTTCTAGCTGAATCTCAGCATACAAGCACTGTTTAGAAGACTCATTTAGAAGAGGTTTCACTAGCTACTCTCAGCTGTTACCACTGTCACTGCTGCTATTAATAAACAAGTGAAGGAGTGAGAAAGAGGTGACCCAGTTTCATGTACAGTCAGCATAATCAACCTAAAACAGAATCCTTACGGTAAAGACTGTGGCTGCAATGGCATAGATGAGCAAGGCTTGCTGGTTGTCTTTGGAAACTTGAAGTTGATCTGCTGGAAGATCTTCACTGAACGATTTCCTATGCTCGGCGTACAGCCACCAAAGAACACCTGTACCTCCTGTGTAGTAACAGTAAAGAAAAATGTGAATACAGCCTAACAAACAAAAGACGCAGTACTTTCGATTAATGCTATAATGAAAGAAAAACCTGCACTAAGAAAATAGTAATTAAACAAAACTGACAACTACTGAAAACAAAACGTGCCTTTTTTGGAACAGGTGTTTCATGACCATATGCTACCAAAGTATGTTAAAGAAGGCTTCTAAACAAAATAGCAATTTAATTTCTAGTGGCGATAATGCCACGATTCTCAGGATTTCCCAACATCTATTTCTACCATGTCCTGATGGAAGGAGAAGCAATGGTAGATGTTGGCTGCTGGAACTTCAAAGCATTAGATCTGTGCTAAAAAGTATTGCATTACACTCCACCTGACTGCATTCTTCTCCACTTAACACAATATTACATGATTTTACATTCATGCCTTTACATTTTATAAATGTGAAGCAATCACACTGTATTTCAAAGAGATCCATATAAAACATACAGTACTTTCAAGCAACTTTAAATTAACAACATTTTTAACTTAACCACTTCAGCCCCGGAATGACCAGGCCATTTTTTGCGATATGGCACTGCATCATTTTAACTGACAATTGCGCGGGCGCGCAAATTTGTACAAAAACAAAATTGAGGTCTTTTTTTTCCCCCACAAATAGAGTTTTCTTTTGGTGGTAATTGATCACCTCTGCGATTTTTATTTTTTGCGCCATAAACAAAAAAAGTGACATTTTTGAAAAAAAACAAACTATTTTTTTACTTTTTGCTATAATAAATATCCCCAAAAATCAGTTTAGGCCAATATGTATACTTCTACATATTTTTGGTAAAATCGCAATAAGAGTATATTGATTGGTTTGCGCAAAAGTTATAGCATCTACAAAATAGGGGCTATATTTATGGCATTTTTTTATTCATTTTTTTTTTGCGATCAGCGAATGGGGACTGCGACATTGTGGGGGACAGATCGGACACTTTTGACACTTTTTTGCGACCATTGGCATTTATACAGCGATCAGTGCTATAAAAATGCACTGATTACTGTATAAATGACACTGGCAGGGAAGGGGTTAACAGTAAGGGGCGATCAAGGAGTTAACTGTGTGTCCTAGGAGTTATTCTACCTGTGGGGGGATGGGACTGCCTGGGTGAGGAGACCGATAGTTGTTCATACTTAGTATGAACAACAGATCAGTCTCCTCTCCCCTGACAGAACAGAGATCTGACCGTTTACATTGACAGCTCTCCGTTCTGTCTCTGTGTGGAGCGATCGCGGGTGCCCGGCGGTCATCGCAACCGCGGGCACGTGCATCAGGTCCGGGCACACACTGTCTGCAAGCGCGCGCGCTCCCAAGTGGTCTGAAAGCGAGCAGACGTATAGCTATGACGGTTCTCCCAGGGGAGCCAACCTGCCGCATTGTAACTGCAGCAGCTGGTCGGGAAGTGGTTAAAAATGAAATGTAAATATAACTCCAAATGTTGGACACTGTGCAAAATCTACATAAAACAGAATGCAATGATTTGCAAATCTCATAAACCCATATTTTAATCACTATAGAGAATAGAAAACATCAAATGTTTAAACTGAAAAAATTTTGAGGAGAAAAAAAAAAAAATTTTGAAATTAAAGGCAGCAACATGTCTCAAACATTTTTTGAGTTTTGAGAAGGGAATGTTGTCCCATTCTTGCCCGATACAGGGTTCTAATTGCTCAACAACCCTGGGTCTTCCTTGTCGTATTTTTCCATTTCAAGATGCGCCAAATATTTTCAAATTGTTGAAAGGTATTGACTGCAGGCAGGCCAGTTAAGCACCTAGACTCCTCTACTACAAAGCCATGCTGTTGTCATAGATGCAGCATGCATTTTAGCATTGTCCTGCTGAAAAATGCAAGGCTTCCCCTGAAAAAATACATTGTGGTTTATTTACTAAAGCCAAATCCACTGTGCGCTACAAGTGCACTATAAGTGCACTTGGAAGTGCAGTCCCTGTAGATCTAAGGGCAACATGCAAGGAAAATAAAAAACACAGCATTTTTGCTTGCAAATGATTGGATCGAAATCAGCAAAGCTTCCCTCATTTCAAATTTTCCCATCAAATCTACAGCGACTGCACTTCCAAGTGCACTTGCAGTGCAATTGAAGAGCACGGTGGATTTGCCTTTAGTAAATCAGCCCCATTGTCTGGATGGGAGCATATGCTGCTCTCTATGGGAGCATATGCTGCTCTAAGGCTGGGTTCACACTGGTGCAAATTGGATGCGGGTTTCTCTGCATCCAATTCCCATGTCAGGAGACTGACTGCCTCTCAATGGAGCCGGTTCACACAGCTCCAGGACGGCTGTGGAGTGGTTTGCAGAAGAGTCCTGTGCATCTTCTGGTCCGTTTCAGGTCCGAATTCAGCCCAAAATTTGGGCCAGGTTCATCCCTAAAACAAAGAACTAATGGTGCCTTTCCAGATGTGCAAGCTACCAATTCCATATGCACCAATGCAACCCCATACCATCAGAAATGCTTAGCTTTTGAACAAAGCACTGATAGCAAACTGGAAGATTCCACACCTCTTTAGCTTGGAGGATGTGGTGCCCATGGTTGCCAAAAGAATGGCAAATTTCAATTTGTCTGACCACAGAACAGTTTTCCACATTGCAACAGACCACGTTAAATAAGCTTTAGTCCAGGGAAGACTATGGCGTTTCTGGATCATGTTCAGATATGGCTTCTTCCTTGCATGATAGAGCTTTAACTTGTAAGTATTCCTGAGTCCATGCAGTGATGCCCATCACAGAATCATGCCTGTTTTTAATGCAGTGCCGTCTGAGGGCCTGAAGATTATGGGCATCCAATATTGTGGCTTTTTTTTTTGTTAATGGGAGGCCATAGTTCTCCTTTAACCACTTCCATACCGGGCCTATTCTGGCACTCCTCTTCTCCTACATGTAAAAATCATAATTTTTTTGCTAGAAAATCACTCAGAACCCCCTAACATTATATATGTTTTTTTAGCAGAAACAATAGGGAATAAAATGGCGGTCGTCACACGGTATTTGTGCAACAATTTTTCAAACGCATTTTTTTTGGAAAAAAAAGTTTCATGAATTAAAAAAATAACAAAAAAGCAGTAAAGTTAGCCAAATTTTTTTGTATAATGTGAAAGATGATGTTACGCCGAGTAAATAGATACCCAACATGTCACACTTTAAAATTGCACACACTCTTGAAATGGTGCCAAACTTCGGTACTTAAAAATCCCCGTAGGCATCGCTTTCAATTTTTTTTACAGGTTAGAGTTACAGAGGAGGTCTAGTGCTAGAATTGTTGCTTGCGCTCTAATGCACGTGGCGATACCTCACATATGTGGTTTGAAGGGCGTTTACATATGTGGGCGGGACTTATGTGTGTGTTCGCTTCTGAGCGCGAGCTACTGCGAAAGGGGCGTTTACAAATTTTTTTTCTTTATTGTTTATTTTACTTTTTTATTTTTTTTTATTTTTACACTCTCTCGTTTACATTTTTTTTTTGGATCACTTTTATTCCTATTACAAGGAATGTAAACATCCCTTGTACTAGGAATGATGCGTGACAGGTCCTCTTTATGGAGAGATGCGGGGTCAATAAGACCCCACATCTCTTCTCCAGGCTGAAAAGCATGAGATCCAAAAAAAAAAAAAATTTCACGATCTCATGCTTACCAACCGCGATCGTGGCTTTGTCTACAATCATGGCCCGGACGTGACGTCACGCCCTGCCCGGGCCTCCGACGGTCATAGAGATGACTGGTGACCATCTGGTCACCGGAAATCTCTATGGTCGCCATCCAGCGGCGGCCGATTCTTTCTCCGGGTCCCCGATGGCCCGAGAAGCACCGGATGGTGGCGGGAGGGGGGGTGTCCCCTCCCGGGGCCTGTAAGAATGATCAAGCGGCGGAACTGATGCTATGATTGTTTTTATGGTGCACAGAATAGCCAGCTGAAAACAAGGATATCTGAATGAAGCCTGTAGCTGCAGGCATCATTCAGATATCCTCGCTGAAAGTCAAGGATGCCATATGACAGCCTTGGGCTGGAAGTAGTTAAGAAACAGAAAATAGACACAATGGGGTTACATAGTCACATAGTTAGTAAGGTTGAATAAAGACCCCAGTCCATCCAGTTCAACCTGAGTGAGTGTGGGTCTACAACCCTGACCCTTGTCCCTAACCCTGAACATCGCACACTCACATCAATCCCTACCCTCAATCCAAGGTCCCCATTCATATACTAGGGCCAATTTTTGGACAGAAGCCAATTAACCTACCAGCATGTCTTTGGAGTGTGGGAGGAAACCGGAGTACCCGGAGGAAACCCACGCAGGCACAGGGAGAACATGCAAACTCCAGGCAGGTAGTGTCGTGGTTGGGATTCGAACCAGCGACCCTTTTTTACTGCTAGGTGAGAGTGCTAACCACTGCACCACTGTGCCGCCGTTTTAGTTGATTTACTAAAACTGGAAAATGCTAAATTTGGTGCAGCTTTGCATGGAAACCAATCAACTTTCAGTTTTTTTGTGAAAGCTTAATTAAACAAGCTGAAGTTAGAAGCTGATTGCTTACCATGCAGAGCTGCACCAGATTTTGCACTCTCCAGTTTTAGCCCACGTTCACATCAGGCCGTGTTGACATACGATTTGACTATTACAGGCAAAGGCACTGTCTGAATCAGAGCGAAGCCAACTTTGCGGCGTCGCATCGGATTCCCAAAAGTAGTTCCTGCACTACTTTTGGCAACTTCAGGGGCGATTTCAATAGACATCTGTGCAGGAACCCCGCACAGATGTCTCTGAAATTGCTCCCGAAGTCGGACTGAAATGCGGGTTTGAAATCGTGCGAGTTCAGCTAAACTCGCATGATTGCAAACCCACCCTCAGTGTGAACCTAGGCTCAGTTACTCAATCCCAACGTATAAGGACCCGATTACAGGTGAGCGATTTTTAGTTTGTAAAACGCTGAGCTCTGAAGTTCCAAAATGCCCAAGTAGCTAAATTATATTAATTTCAATGGCCCCTGTTCACATATGAGCATTTTGTTGACTGAAGCAAAATGTCTGAAGTTCAAAAAAGTACATGAGCTTCTTTGTGGCAGATTACAAGCCTTTTTGGACCCATAGACATCAATAGAAAAGCCTGAAAAACTCTCAAATAGCAGCTCTCCACCCCTAATTTCTTCTCCCTCTTCTCCCCCTAGTGTTTTCTATTGGCTAATCAAAAACGCCTGAAGCTGTAAACGCTTGTAATATACTTCTAAAACACTTTAAAAAAGCTTGTAAAAAAACCTTTAAAAAAATTCCCGAAAAACTCCAGTAAATCGATACGCTCAGGAGTGAATGGAGCCTAAATTGAAAAAGAAAAACGGAGGTCATAAAAGGTTTCATCACCTATGAAAATTTGTGCATTTGAGGATAATGCTATAGAAAAAGCAAATGCTTGAGGATCAGCAATTCTGTACTGAACTAATCTATAACTACTCTAATGCCGCGTACACACGGTCGGACTTTTCGGCTACAAAAGTCCGACAGCCTGTCCGACAGACTTTCGACGGACTTTTGGCGGACTTGTGGCAGACTTTCTAACGAACGGACTTGCCTACATACGATCACACAAAAGTCCGACGGATTCATACGTGATGACGTACACCGGACTAAAATAAGGAAGTTGATAGCCGGTAGCCAATAGCTGCCCTAGCATGGGTTTTTGTCCGTTGGACTAGCATACAGACGAGCGGATTTCTGAGTCCGGCGTAGTTACGACGTAAAGATATGAAGCATGTTTCAAATCTAAAGTCTGTCAGATTTGCGGCTGGAAAAGTCCGCTGAAAGTCCGGGGAAGCCCACACACGATCGGATTGTCAGCCGTATTTTGTCCGTCGGCGTCCGTCGGACTTTTGTAGACGAAAAGTCCGACCGTGTGTACACGGCATAAGAAAGCGACAGGGTCAAGTAAAACAACCTCTCTGTTATGTAAGCATTTAACCCCATAAAACTGCATTGCATCAATTTTTGGTCTCTACGGTTAGGGCATAAGTGAAATGTGGGAAACTAATAGATTACAATGCTGATCAATTACAGGGCTTCATTCAAGCACCCTAGACAATATGATGAATATGTTTCTTTTCATAGTGCTCATGAAAGGTGACTTGATATGACAAAAAGACCCTGGGAGTCTGAATGAGTGAAGCTTACAATGTGATTTATTGAATGAATGACTTGTAGGTGTAACCAGGGACACATTACAGGGATTTGAAAAGTGTTAGCTAATGATGTTCTCTCTCATTCATTCCACATTGTAGGTTTCCAGCATTACAAATCACGCCATTTCACTGATTAGAGGCACAGCTTGACCATTTTTCTCAGTTATCCTAACAAAGTATAAATCTTGCATTGTCCTTCAGTGACAAAGGTCAATTGAAAAGTTCACAAGTCCAAATCAGTAGCATTTGCAGATAACTTGAACCTGTAAAGTGAAAATATTTTGTATGCACATTTTGACAAAACCTTGGTGCAACAATCTTATGGACCAACTCTGGTTCACAAATATTAGGCACTAACTCCTTGGATTCACCCCTAATATAGATGCAAATAAGAGCTGGGAACATAATGCACATCAGACTTATAGCATTAATCTGGATAGTGGGAACACTATCCAGAGGCACACAAATGCCCCTACACTCACAAAAGTCTATATTATATTCATGGGTGTCCGCAGAACTTTTTTTAGGGGCTGTATCATTTTAAAATCCCCCATGCTCTGCCCCTTTTGACAATGTCATGAAGGAGAGGGGCTTAGTCATTATCACATAAAACTCAATAAGCAAAGGTTTTTTTTTTTTTTTTACAGCTGTTAACTACTAATAGTTTATTATATTTAATAATCAGTTTATCATTTTTTGGCAACTCCGACCTATGCTATAATGAGTACAGAAACATTTTCAGTCTTGTGGAGGAAACCTGGAGAATGGGCTGTAAAGTATTTAACAATTCAGACTTTTTTAAAACTACAACATTTTTTCATGTATAGGCTGTTTTCATCAAGATCAAAATACATCCACGACAGATGTATTGCAATACATTGCAATATTAAAAGATGTACATTCTCTAGGCTTATATGGGCATGGTACACCTGAGTATCTTCCTATACAAAGTGAAGATGCATCATCTCTTATACAACACATATCTTTCCAACAATAATAGCTGTTCCAACTTTCCAAATGCCACCAATATATATTATAATATATCAAAATGCTCATCCTATTGTAACTGCTGTTACCTGTGGTTCTTCACTGTTGATGCCAGTTCAGGATTTCCTTTGATGAGTAAGTGGCCTCAGCAGCGTATAATCATTTCTACACCACTCCACTTGAGTGGGCGGTGTCGGCCAGATCTACATATCTCTCTCTACAATCTACAAGTAGGGACTGGACTGGAGTTGAGCGGCCGAGCCGAAGCCTGACCATCGGGGGTGAGGGTGGGACGGTCTCAGACTGAGTCTGAGTCAGATGTCAGAGAGCAGGTGCAACAGCAGTCAGCATACTCAGAAAAAAGTCAGCAGCAGACCCTGCAAGGACTGCTCACGGATACCAGTGTCCGTCTGACATGTGCGGACACCTTGCGGATTCCGGTGTTACAGAGACTTTCAACTACCATAATTACAAACTATCAGGCCTCATTCACATGGGTGGCAGGATTACAACGTTAAGATGTTGCAGCACTCTGTGCTTTGGCCACATACAAACTGGAGGATAAACCTCATCTAGTTTATGTGCGGTCACTAACCAGGTAATAAAGGGATCAGACTGATCCCTGAAGACATCCAATAGACAAAATGCCATTCTGTGCTATGTTCATGACGTCACAGTTCCGGTAACTGTAGGGCATCTTGGATTAGGACCAGTAGTATTGTAGTACAAAGAACATATTGTTTACATTGAATATGCTTGTGTTTTTTTAGTATTGTTATTCTAATTTTAATAAAAAGTAGTATTACGCTATTGAGACTCCCCACATTTATTTTATATGGTGGCATGGAGAAAGCAGAAGGCTGGCTCAGTTATTGAACCAGTGGAGAGCAGGAGGATCGGAAGATTGGAGATATACATGGACAAAGTGTGTTGAGACCTTCTTAAATAATAAGGGGACAGTGAGCCTGTGTGAGCTGTACATCCAAGGCACAGTTATGGGATTTTTTGGGGCACCAAAAATATTGTGGTGGATTTAAGAGTGATTCAGAACAGTTAATCCGTTTTACTGTGATACATAACATAGTGCACTGCACCTTTTTTAACCACTTTAATACCGGACGCTTTTATCCACTTCCTGTCCAGACCATATGTCAGCTTTCAGCACGGTCACACTTTGAATGACAATTACCAGTACTTAGTCATGCAACGGTATCCATACATTTTTATAATTTTTTTCACACAAATTGTGCTTTCTTTTTGTTTTTAAATTTTTTTCTAAATAAACGAAAAATGCCCAAAAAACTTTTTTCTTCTTAAATAATCTTTGTATATATTTTGTCTTGTTTTTTTTCATAAATTTAGGCCAAAAATGTATTCTGCTACATTTCTTTGGCGAAAAGAACCCAAATCAGTGTATATTATTTAGCCTGTAGGAAAGTTAGAGTCCACAAATCTATGGAATATATCTGCAAATCGATCAATGCTGATGTACTGACGGCCTATCTCCTTTCTTGAGACCTGAAAACGCCAGGACAGTACAAACATCCCCCAAATGACCTTTTTGGAAAGTAGACAGTCTGAGGTATTTAGTAGGCATTTAGTAGGCAAGAGGCATGGCACATTTTTTGAAATTGTAATTTTTCGTTGCAATGTTTTAAAAAATGAAGAAAAAAAAATAAAAATGCTCACATTTTATTTTAATTTTTTACATACTGTCACCAGTGCAGGACAGCATCATCATATAAGTGGTGTGGCAGTGACCAGGGACACTGACTGGTGACAGCATGTAAAAAAAAAAAAAAGAAAGAAGAAGAGGGATAAGGTAGGGGCGGAAGGAATGTAAGAAGAAGGGCAGGGGAAAAAGAGGCAGTCACGGGGTAGCCTCCGCCCAGGCCCTGACCGAGGCTGTGCCAAAACTTAAAGTTCAAATAGGGACGGTTGAAGTTCCTTTGGGAGAAAATTAGGGCCTCAGATCCCAAATTCTGTGAAATTTTGCCATGGTACCTTACAATTTGGATGTAGGCTTTTCGTTAACTAAGGTCCATTGCATGTGGGAGGTAACTTTGGATATCAGTACAATTCCAAATTTTTAGAAAAATACTGGTTTTCACCTTTTTTCCATCCACTGTTTCATACCAGTGCTGCTTTTTTCATGCAGCCACTTCCCGTCTGTGTATATAGCACATTCACTCAAAACAGCAACTTCAGCATTTTCTGAAGGAGTAAAGAACAAAACATGCCTTTGCACTGCAGGTTGGATGGGGAACAACGGAAAAACTGGGAGATAGGGACAAAGTGCTGTCACTTTATAACAGGGGCCTTTGTAGCGCAATAACTGAGTGCGCCTTTAACCACTTAAGGACCGAGCCTCTTTCTAAGATTTGTTTACAAGTTAAAAACTGTTTTTTTGCTAGAAAGTTACTTAGAACCCTCAAACATTATACATTTTTTTTTCTAACACCCTAGAGAATAAAATGGCGGTCGTGGCAATACTTTCTGTCACACCGTATTTGCGAAGCGGTCTTACAAGCGCACTTTTTTTTGGAAAAAATACACTTTTTTGAATTAAAAAATAAGACAACAGTAAAGTAAGCCCAATTTTTTTATATTGTGAAAGATAATGTTACAACAAGTAAATTGATACCCAACATGTCACGCTTCAAAATTGTGCCCACTCGTGGAATGGCGACAAACTTTTACCCTTAAAAATCTCTATAGGCGACGTTTACAACATTCTATAGGTTGCATGTTTTAAGTTACAGAGGAGGTCTAGGGCTAGAATTATTGCTCTCACTCTACCGATTGCGATACCTCACATGTGTGGTTTGAACACCGTTTTCATATGCGGGCACAAGTCATGTATGCGTTTGCTTTTGCACGCGAGATCGTCGGGACGGGGCGCATTTAAAAAAAAAAAGATGTTTTCTTATTTTACTTTTTTTTTTTACATTTTTACACCGATTTCTTTTTTTTTTTAAATTGTGTCACTTTTATTCCTATTACAAGGAATGTAAACATCCCTTGTGATAGAAAAAAGCATGACAGGACATCTTAAATATGAGATCTGGGGTCAAAAATACCTCAGATGTCATTTACAATTTACAATAAAATGCAATACAAAAAAAAAAATAAATGTCGTCATTTAACCGCTTCAATACAGGGCATTTCCCCCCCCCCCTTCCTTCCCAGACCAATTTTTAGTTTTCAGCGCTGTCGCAATTTAAACGACAATTGCGCGGTCGTGCGATGTTGTACCCAAACAAAATTGACGTCCTTTTTTCCCCACAAATAGAGCTTTCTTTTGGTTGTATTTGATCACCTCTGTGGTTTTTATTTTTTGCGCTAAAAACAAAAGGAGAGCGACAATTTTGAAAAAAAACAATATTTTTTACTTTTTGCTATAATAAATATCCCCATTTTTTTTTAAAAAAACACATTTTTTTCCTCAGTTTAGGCCGATATGTATTCTTCAACATATTTTTGGTAATAAAAAAAAAAATCGCAATAAGCGTATATTGATTGGTTTGCGCAAAAGTTATCGTTTCTACAAAATACGGGATAGATTTATGGCATTTTTTAAAAAATTGTATTTATTTATTTATTTTACTAGTAATAGCGGCGATCTGTGATTTTTTTCGTGACTGCGACATTATGGTGGACACATCGGACACATTTTTGGGACCATTCACATTTATACAGCGATCAATGCTATAAAATTGCATTGATTACTGTATAAATGTGACAGGCAGGGAAGGGGTTAACCACTAGGGGGAGACGAGGGGTTAAATGTGTTTCCTAGGGGAGTCTAACTGTAGGGGGAGGGGACTCACAAGGGGAGGAGACCGATCAGTGTTCCTCTGTAATGGGAACACAGATCAGTCTCCTCTCACCTGACAGGATGTGGAGCTGTGTGTTTACACACATAGATCCACGGTCCTGCTCGGTTAAAGGGCAATCTTGGCCTTTTATTGCTGCCTGTGTAGGCAGAGTCATCCTCTCTATTTGTACTGTTTATCATTATCACCTAGAGTGAAAGTAATAGAGAATCCAACATTTCAGGTTCCCACCAAAACAGGAATGTGGTGGGCGGGGGGGGGGGGGTCTTCCAGTGGGGACACTAGTTCTGATGCCAACCTGTTTTGGCTATGGGACAGGAAGTGAAGGGAAATCTCAATGGGACAGATGTCAAAAGAACCTGACAGGGCAACCCCCCCCCCCCAAAAAAAATAGTCCTTCTATAAGATGGCACTTGTAAGGCCACTTATTTCCAATTCCTAACAGTAATGGTTCATATCAGAGTAATCATGATTATTATTGTATACATACATGCACATCCACACATACATACTTTTTCATTTCATGTAGATAGCAAAGGTCATGTAAAACTCACCAAGAGAACCCAGCACGACCAAGATGGTTAAGATCCACACAAGTACTCTAGAGATGTATCTGATTATAACCATCAAAATCATTGAAAGCACTGCAAGAAAAATAAGATAGCATTGTGTAGGTCACTGTGTACTAAAACTGATTTTCAAAGTAGACAATTACCGAAACAAAATTTGTAGCAAAGTTGAAGGGCTATAAAAATTACACAAATAAGCAACTTATTGCACACACGATTACTCAGTAGAAGTCATTTAATGGAAATGGTAAAAAAGATTTGTTTATTCTCATGAAAAAGAAGAGTTTAAAACTGCGTAGGGATTTTGCATTCTCACAGTTTAAAAAGTGATGATTTCCAGCTACCATGACTACTGCTATTCCCAACACTGTTCCAGATCCATTTTTCCTAACTATGCTTACCAACCTTCCGAGAGATCCAGCATCTAGAGTGATTAAGGAACCATTCTCTCTAAAAAGTCCAATAAAACCCATAGAAGTAGACTTTTTTGTTTAGCTTATGGTATACCCCTAAAAAAGTTTTGTCAGGATAGAGTGAGAAAAACTTAGAACCTCTGAGGTTTTATTGCACTCTGTAGCCCCTTTGAGGAAAAAAAAATCTTCAACAGGTACACATATAGCAATAAAAGCTCTATTGTTTTATAGTAGAGTGAACAGGCTGGAACACAATTTTTATTGTCATCTCAGTACTCTTGGAGACCGTTTCCCTTACTTCCCATCGGGGGAGTTAATGCAGTCACCCAAAAAGAATGTAAGGGAAATCTCTTCAGTACAGCCTCAGCCAGCAATAAAAGCCTCACAGAGGTTCTAGCCCTCAACCACTATGCTCCAAAAGCAAAAGGTTCAGGCTCGCTCTAGTGTTTAATATCTGTAACTAGAATGAGTGTATTCTTGTAGAGCTGCCAGAAAGTAGACATTTCTTCTTCAAGCCCTCTTTCTGGATGCCAAGCCATTTAGTACAGACCACATGCCCTACTTCGTGAACACTGGTCTAAGAATGAAAAAGTGGTGATTTTAGGCACTTTAGTTGAATACAGTAATCACTGTAAAATCTGAAGTCACGGTTTGAAGTGTCCAACTTGAACAGGAGATGGCAGGGGACAATCTCTCCAACACTAGTAGTTATTTAACAGCAGCGATTATCAAGCAGATTCTCAGCAGACAGTTCTGCAGAGAAATTCTGAACTTGCTTGACTATGAAACGGATTCCAGTGGCTAAGTCACTTTCTGAATCACTAAGCCAAAACAAGCCTGTAGATCAGGACTTTTGATTTCACTGGCTGCATACTTGTTCCAAGTCATTGAATAAAGCAGGCCATACATGATTAATTTTCATTCATTCAACCAGAGCGTTGAACAAAAAAAAAATTAATCGCTTCCCCTATCCACACATTTGATGTGGATGGGGTAATCCCTCCCACAGAGCTATTGTATTCTGACAGCGGGGAGGCTTTTCCACTGACAAAATACACTCAGCACCGCCAGCTATAGCTGGCGGCACTGATCAAGCAAACATTTTCCAACAGGCTGGTTGTACACAAGTCAATTGAGAGACTGACTTCTATTCCTGCCAATAGATGGATTGAAATTTGACCGGTCCCTGCTGTATTGGCTGAATTTCAATCCATCTATGGCCAGCTTTAGCAACTAGGATTCTCACAAGGAAGAGGTTAATGGCAACCCTGTATTTCTCTTAGCACAGGTTTCCTTTATAGAACACAAGTGGAAACAAAAGTAAGTAACAAAGCGCTAGAAGACTGTATATTTTGCCTGTCGGAAATCTGAGATCATCAGCACACTACTTTGCTTTAAATTGCAGAGAAAAGCTTTGCTGACTTGATGTAGTGATGTGCAGTATGACAGCAGAATGCTTATCAGTATTACAGATGACAATGTGTCAGCAAAGTGTTATAGGTGGCCTTCTGTATCAGACGTGCCTACTTTCTGCCAACTACTGTATTGATTTTACCTCTCAGCCTTGCCTGTGAATAATCTCTAGTGCTCAAAGCTAAGCATACACAAACCTGAAAATAAATGGAGCTGTGTGGGAAGATGCAGTCAAGCTGTAACTGCATTGTAACTGAGAAATACATTTACATTAATAGGCCACTTTAAATGTAGTAACATTTTGGAATGATAATTGTGATCTCAACTGATTTGCAAACGTCGTAACATAGGGTGTGAAGCTCTGTTTCAGGACAACTGTCTGCATTATGCATCTACACATATGCAGGCCTGAGCTGACAACATGTAATATCATGTAGAAACCTTCATTCATCATGAATGAGAAGAACAGAGGGCCACTTTCACCTGATGACAACTGTCAGTCAGGGGGAACCTGCAAGCTTGGAGATCATGGGGTGGCAATGCTAGTGTGAAAGTAAAATCACTGTGCTTATTCGCAATTTTTGTCATTGTTCAGTAAGATGTAATCTCATAATTCATGAAAAAAAAAAAAAAAAAAAAAAAAAAAACTATACTCACCTAGGTAGATGCAGCATTGATCTGATGCAGACCGGCTCTGTGACAGCAGCCCTCAGCTGGTTTTAGCCCAGAACGAACTGCACTCCTCTGATCCACAGAAAAACAGCCAAAAAAGCTTTGTCTATACTTCTCCTTTAAAGTGGTTGTAAGCCCTTTCATATACCCAGTGAAGGGACTATCCTCAGGTGATACACAGAGATGAAACAAATCCTCCTAGATAAGTTGTATCTGTCGTCTTTTCTTCTATACATCTCATATCTGATCAATTCCTGTGGAAGAAGGAAATCACTATAGAATATGCTTCTTCTATGGTGATGGCAGCAGTCTTCTGGGATCAGTGCAAGCAGCTCCCCTTCTGCATGGTAACCATAGGGGATTGCTCACTAAGCGCTGCAGCCATTCAGATAACACCTTGTGTTTTTTAATAAAATACAAGGTATTCCCTGATTGGACTGGGAGCAATTGTGATGTCACTGCCCTGCCTCTCGAACTCATCCAGAGAACACCTTGCATTCATTGAAAAAAACATATGAGGCATTCCCTGATTGGCAGCAGTGGTAACCAACCCCCTGTAGTAACTTTGCAGAACAGCAGCCACTTGGCACTGGACCTAGAAGACTGCTGCTATAATGTAGTAATTGTGAATAATTCAATGATTTCCAGCTTCCACAGGGCTTGGTCAGGTATAGGATATGCACACTTACATTGGTCCATGCTGCCCAATGTATACATGAAAAATCATGCCTAAACTTCAGCTTCAAATTTCACAGTGCAGGGGCAGCAGGGGAGCTTTTTTCTTTTCCCTGGAATTCAGCTTTAACAAGCAGTAAACCTCAAATATCATTTTGGAGTTTAAGTTTGTTTCTAACAGCTTAGAAACATTTATGAATGGTTTACAGTAAAATCTGGCAGGCTGCCAAGATTTGTTCCCTTGGGAAAAAAGATTTCAATGTCTGTTGTGAACTTTGAAAATTAACTTTTCCACAATGCTTATAAATACAGAAGTGATTGAGGGCTTGTTGTGAAGTGTTGTAACAGCTTGTTCAGAATTTGTAAATACTTTAAAGTGAACCTGTGCACAGATAATGCACAAGGTGGCCCAATGCACACTGGGCATTTGCCCAACTCTCCTAAATGCGTAAAGTGATGTTTTTGTTAATATGTTTGGCGCTTTTAGACACGTGTCAAGCGATTAGGCATTAATTAGTTTTATTAGCCAAAATTATAATTTATTCTGTCAAAGTATTTGCAAAAAGAGGTGACTGCACTCCAATTTTCAGAAGTATGAATGCTTTAATCGTAAAAAGCCATGCATTACATCAGGGGTCTCTAAACTGCGGCCCAAGGGCCAGATGTGGCCCTTTGCGGGCCTTTATCCGGCTCTTGGGGCACTATTCCTCCAAACTATAGGAGGCTCCAGCAATGGGGCACTATTTCTTCCACTGATACCAATGACGGGATACTTTTCCTCCTACTAATACGAATGATGGGGCACTTCTCCTAATACTGACCACTAACCCTGAGGCCATATTTATTCTCACTGATGCAGAGCTCAGGACATTTTCTACCCTCACTGGCCACAATCTGGCCCTCCTAAAGTCTGAAGGACAGTAGACTGGCCCTTTGTTTAAAACATTTGGAGACCCCTGTATTACATCAATAGACCACAATACAAGAGGACTTTAGCAGCAAGGTTAACATGTTTCATGAACCAAATTGTTATGATTAAGCGTCATGTCACATGTTCGTGAAACATGTTAACCTTACTGCTATAGTCCTGTTGTATTGTGGTCTATTGATGTAATGCATGGATTTTTACGATCAAAGCCTTCATACTTCTGAAGATTGGAGTGCGATGACCTCTTTTTGCACATACTTTGACATACTTTGATTTTGTCTTTCAGATCACAAACTTGGCTAGCACCAGATGTACAGTACAGCTATTATATCGCTTGGAGCGATATTGCAGCAACTCTTTGTCTTATAGAATTTATTCTTGCCATTAAAATGAAATAATGCTCAAGCACTAAATGTACCTGCCGTTTATACGTGTCAAGCGTTTTTTTCTGCCAAAATGCTGCTGCTCCTGAATGTACTGGCAGTGGGTTTTTTTCTGCCTCTAAACGACTGTAAATGGCTATGTGTGCAAGGACACATAGGCCAACATTAAGGGACGTTTAGAGGCAGAAATATTATGCAAACACTCCTAAAAGTGGCCTTTTTAGCACCCAGTGTGCATGAGGCCTAAATACTTGCATATCAAAACAAATTAAATCAAAGAGTATTACACAAAGTAACCTTAATCATACAAATAACAAAATCATACTTAAAAAGGAGATCCGTAGTCATAGCATACACATATTTTAGAATATTCGCATTGTAATAGCAATAGAAAAAACAGTTCTTTTAAATATGAGCTTACTTGAAAATTCTCCTTTCATGTCATAAGGTCTGCCTGTCTGCTGGCCATCTTTTTAACAACTTCCTTGATCCTCTGTATGCTTTGCAGTTTTTCCTTTGCGCATTCCTTTGGTTTAATTTAAAATTTATCTACATATACCATTATACCTTGCTACCTGCAATCAGTGATGATTTGATGTTTTTTTAATGACTGCCTCCTAAAACTCCTCCTCTCAGCACTTCTGTAGTTCAGAAGGTAGGTTCTGTGAAATGTGTGACACAGCAGTGCCTATTCACAGGAAGGACATAGTATTTATGTGTGACAGAATTCAAGAAGTAAATATGTAGGGATCTTCACAATTTTTACAAATATCAAGATGGTTTGAATTATTTGTAGCCCACTCTTATTATTTAAAACACTATGGACATAAATATATGTGGAAATGAATATATGATTTTACATTTTGACCATAGATACATTCAACCAATAGTGGGCGGACTAATAACCAATTCAGAATTGTAAATTGAGTGCAGATGATTTGGCAGAATTTTGTGTTCAGGGCAACTAGTAGCCAACAATGAATAGCAGGTTGGACATTCAATATGCAGTTTTACCCAAATCTACTGGAGTACATTCTTAAAGGAAATATACATATGCAATCTTTAGTGTATAAGGATTGTTTATTAGCAATCCTGACCTAGTTATGATGTACTTGGTCTGGTGGGGAATATTTAGAACCTCTGTACTGCCCGTTTTTCCTGTTGCAAACATTTTGCATCACCTGCTGGCTAGTCTCCAGCACAGGAAGTGAAAGGAAAGCTCTCTAAATAAGCATGCCAACTGCTATAAAACACTTCTGTAGTACATTAAGAAAATGTTAGAATCTCACAGACATTAATAAAGACTTAACAGAAGTTTGAATATATTCCTACTTTATTTAAAAACTGTCTAGACCAGTGATGGCGAACCTTGGCACCCCAGATGTTTTGGAACTACATTTCCCATGATGTTCAACTACACTGCAAAGTGCATGAGCATCATGGGAAATGTAGTTCCAAAACATCTGGGGTGCCAAGGTGCACCATCACTGGTCTAGAATCTGGAGTATTACTGAAGCAGCAAATTAGCTTTTAACAGCTGGCAGCATTTTTTGATATGTAACATTTTAGGCTTTTGAAACATTCAACTGGTTTCTGATAAGTGAAGTCTAGTAGTAGATGGATGCATAGTAGAGCCCCTTGTCAGATTTAATCACCATGCACCATCTGAAGTATGACAGCCAAATAAGTTGCTATTACTATGAATGCAGTTAAAGTGGTTGTAAACCCTGTGCTATCACTTTTACCTACAGGTAAGTCTATACCACTCGTGCAGTTTCTTCAGTAGCTGTGCTGTGACCGGCAGCTCCCACTACGTGGGAGTGACATCAACCCGGCTCCGGTAAATCACACCCCTGGAGCCTGCAAACCCGGAAACATGTTGCCGATCACATCGGTGTACGGGGACCGCTGCAACAGCTTTGATCTAAGGTGAGTATTTTGTTTTTTTTGGGGTTTTTTTGAGAGTTTACAACCACTTTACTAAGAGGGTAAACACTTATAAATTTGCTCTACAATTCCAAATATGCTTCTGTGTATATATATATATATATATATAAAAATAAAACACCTTTTCATTTCTGCAGTATAATAGTACAGTTAGCAGCAGAACAAACGCTCACTACAAATCATATTTGAAACACCCCGGAGACACAAAATTTTCATCTTCTTCCATGAAAGTTAAAATATGTCAGGTACAGGAATAGAAATTTTTAATTCCAACGGCATAAAGATGGAGTAAAACTATGAAAGCTGCTAAAGTTTGCAAGACAAGAGCACTGGTCGTGCAATAAAAAGCACACTTCAGGGCCAACGTGACTCTTAGTAAAACAACAAATATATACGTTTTAGCCCCACAAGAACTGAAAGATGGTAAATTTCCTAGAACAGTACTACACAATGAAGTCTAATAATCAGAAAAGCCATTACCTAGTGACAAAAAGCAAAGTCCAATAATAATTTCTTTGCTGGTCATTACTCCACTAATCAGCCTGTGCAGGACACTATTGTCACTGACAAAAGTGATCAAGGCTTCTGCAAACTTGGCATAGCAGGAAATGTTCACAGGAGCACAGCGATGGAAGAATGGAATAGGTGCACTGGTGACACAAGGAGAAAAAAAAAACAAAAAAAGGAAAAAAAATTACTCCTACCGAAATATAAAATGAAAATGTAACATTAACAAACAAATGGAAAGGTGAATGGAAGCCACAATTTTGACTGTAATATTATCAATAGTGGATGACAGTCTACATAACTTTAAAAAGCTGTTATGAATGAATCTTGGGAAGGCACATGGTGAGCAGTGTTATGTGAGTGGATGCGCTGCTCCCATCTGTGCTCTCTATATTGCCTGTGTGTGAATGTGGTTAACCATCCACCTAACAAGTTATATTTCTTATATGCAATATTCATATGTCTGTCTAATTCATCACATGTGAACAAACAACTTAATCCAAATACTTTAAATCATATAAAAATCATATAAAAAGTCCAATGACATATGTCACATAATGATAGACTCTTCTTCATATGTGTTGCAAATCATCCGTTATAATTGCCGTGGGCGGCGTGCTCTTGTGTGTGGTATCAGATTAAAGTGACTTAGTGCTTCACCACCACCTGTGAGATTTGCCACTCACCAGATTAATCTTTAAAACTGCACCTTTGGTTCATTAACAGGGATAACCACTCCACTCAAAGGAAACTTTCTCCAATATCTATACCAGGTCCTCAATGTTCCTCATGCAAACGGATAAAAAATCATCATCGCGCAATACCGTTTAAAACCTTTATTCCATACATAAAAAATACTTTGCACTCACATTTCCAAGTGCCATTAGGCCGGCACCGAGCTTTTCCCGCAAGGCCGGCACCGGAAGCTTCCTGATGACGCAAATTTGATTGCGAAACGCGTAGAGGCTGCTGGGAGATTATCGTACCCACGTGACCGGGAACGAACGGGGTTTGGAGAGGACGCGAACGCAAGCAGGGGGGAACGTAGCGGCAACGGAGACCATCTAGCACACACCAGGCGAACCGGGCTGCAGTGCCCACCCGTCCTTAACTGCGGGAAAAGCTCGGTGCCGGCCTAATGGCACTTGGAAATGTGAGTGCAAAGTATTTTTTATGTATGGAATAAAGGTTTTAAACGGTATTGCGCGATGATGATTTTTTATCCGTTTGCATGAGGAACATTGAGGACCTGGTATAGATATTGGAGAAAGTTTCCTTTGAGTGGAGTGGTTATCCCTGTTAATGAACCAAAGGTGCAGTTTTAAAGATTAATCTGGTGAGTGGCAAATCTCACAGGTGGTGGTGAAGCACTAAGTCACTTTAATCTGATACCACACACAAGAGCACGCCGCCCACGGCAATTATAACGGATGATTTGCAACACATATGAAGAAGAGTCTATCATTATGTGACATATGTCATTGGACTTTTTATATGATTTTTATATGATTTAAAGTATTTGGATTAAGTTGTTTGTTCACATGTGATGAATTAGACAGACATATGAATATTGCATATAAGAAATATAACTTGTTAGGTGGATGGTTAACCACATTCACACACAGGCAATATAGAGAGCACAGATGGGAGCAGCGCATCCACTCACATAACACTTTTAATTTTAATTTTTCTCTGAAAAAAATTTTTTTGGATGCAGCAGCTATAAATACACCATTTTTGATAGGATAGGTATTGCGCCAGTGACACATACATTTCCACATGGTGAGCAGTGGTTGATAATGTCATCAATGGGGTAGAATGGATGTGAAAGCCAAACCCAAAAATAGGAAAGGGACTATTCAAATAAACCAGCAATTTTGCTAAAGGCTGGCAGTTGTTTGAGGTAGTAATTCTAAATTAGGAAGAATGAGATTTCAGTCCCATGAGTCCTAATTTCATAAACTTGCTCTTAAGGTATAATATTTTATCTGTATTGTCAACTTACCTGAGAATGCATAAAACGTCTTTTTTGTACAACATGTAATCACAAGTACAGTCTTCTGAATTTTCACAGTCAGAAATAATTAATTGCATGTATATACTGACCAATATTAACAAAATTAAAATTATATTTTACTATACTCAACCATTATAATAATGAGGGCAAAAACGTTAGTCAACACGGGGTTATTGATGCAGCCACAGTTCCGTTTGATTTAGCAGGGCAGTGGGCAGCTAGAATTTTCAGGACATATTAAAAGGATACGTTCACTTTTCTGAACATGTTACCCCCCGTATTTAGTTGCAACATGTTCAGCATCCTCCCTCCACACCATCAATATCCCCCCCCCCCCCCAAATTGTGATGGTGGGCGTGGGATCCTCTCACTGCACCCACTGTCACAATTCGAAAACAGCGCAGCCGTGTGGGGCTCTGCCCACACAGTCGTGTCATTTATTCACATAGCTCTGGGAATGAACTAAAAGTACCATCTTCCATTGCTTAAGATGGCTTGTAGTTCTCAATGAACTGCGAGGATGCTGATGACCGATCTCATAATTCATCGATTCTTCCTGCTCTCCAGTAACTGTCTACCTGTATAGGTGGTATGAGCAGAAAGCTTTATTGAAAGATTGCAGGAGACTGGCATTGCACCCACAATCTGCTGATTGAGGGTGCAATGCTCTGCAGGCTCCTAAAAAAATGATAGATGCACAATTTTTACCTGCATTTTTTTTTTTTTTTTTAACATGAACTTATCCTTTAAAATGGTAACCTACATACTTCCTCGGTGCAGGTTTACTGTGGCACGAGCTACCGGATAATGTTAAAGGTTAGCTTGGGAAATGTTTGTATGCACTTAAGCCCAACCTGACCATGGCACATGTTTCCTTCAGGGTCTGTTGGTTTTTGTTTTTACCAAAGAGTGGTTAGTGTCAGGGATATGTGCAAAATACTCCTTATCCTCATTCTATAGGCACTGACATGTTGGTCAGTGTAAATGTGTGCATTAGGGGAGATTTACTAAAACTGGCGCACACAGAATCCGGTGCAGCTGTGCATAGTAACCAATCAGCTTCTGCCTTCAGCTTATTCAATTAAGCTTTGGACAATAAGCCCACATTCACATCAGAGCGTTTTGACATGTCAAATCGCCGGCTATTGCCGGCAACTACACCGTCAAAGCGGCGCGACGCCGACTTTGCGGTGCCGCATCAATTCTCAAACGTAGTTCCTGCACTGCTTTTGGCCACTTGGAGGGCAAGTTCAATAGACATCTCCGCAGAAACCCGAACAGATGTCTCTGAAATCGCTCCCAAACTCGGACTGACATGCGGGTCAGTAGAACTCACCCGATTTCAAACCCACATCAGTGTGAACCTAGGCTAAAACCTAGAAGCTAACTGGTTACTGTGCACCAGTTTTAGTAAAATTTCCCCCATTATGTCTATAGGAAGACTACTTAGCTGGCAGACCATGCACAAACGATCAGCAGAATTGTCAATAGATTGTCTCCACCAATGTGTTATAAAATGATAGTTTTAGATTACTTCTAATATTTGACAATACAGAGTAAATAGAGATAGAGATTTGGTACAGGATGCAAAACACTAATTTACCTATTTTAATAAAAGTGCAAATATAGACAAAGAGTTCATTTTAAATGATCCCACGATGAGTTTTTTAGTTTTCTTTATTAAGCATAAAACAAATAAAAAGGTAAAGAAAGATCTTCTGTTTATCACACTGTATATATCAAATGACCAACATTGGAAATAAAAAAAACATTCTACAAGAATAATTCATATATACGAGAGGAGATTTTTTTTTTATTAGAACAAGACATTATGCAGATTTCAACTCAATATTTAGCAATATTCCATTAGCTGGATTGAAAGCATACCCTCACCAAGAGTTGCTCATGTGATCAGCATTTTTTCAATCATCATAAAGATCACCGAAAATAATCAAGTACAAGATTGTGGCATTATCAAGCAAAACATATTATAAAGGAAAGCTTGGCTGTGTCCACTCTGCCCACATGGGTCATAAGAAAAAAAAAGAATGCAGTGATCATGTTTTGGGAAAAATAAATATAAAGAATACAATGGAGAGAATTAACAAAGAGTAGCGCAAACACAATGCATGCACCATTCTTCAAAACAGACAAAAATGCTGCTCCTAATTAACAAAGGGGCGCAAGCCCTTTTGTTATTCAGGAGCAGCCCAATTTGTGTTCTGCTATGTCTGATGGATGCAGCACAGAGAACATGAAAGCTGGAGATGCATGTTCGAAAGAGCTGATGCCCATCCCTACCTGGGAGGGAGGAGGAGAATGGTTGTTAACCCTGCAGGCTTTGCTCGTGTAATGTAATCACTGCATGGGCAGAGAGAGAGGAGAGGAGACTGCTGACCGCAACAAGGTTACACCTGGTAGGAATCCGTGGCAGTTTTCTATATGCGGTCTTACCTCTGGTAATTAGGGGCAGACCAGCGTCTGAAACAGACTAGTTTCAATGTCAATCTGAAGTCGAAACTGGTGCAGGTCTGCTCAGTTAACGTGGCAAACACCACTCCTGACAATTTCCTGTGCAGTGTAAATTTAGTCGACTAAAACATTTTAGTCGACTAAAATGACAAACATTTTAGTCGACTAAATGAATACTATTTTAGTCGACTAAAATACGACTAAAACTAAAACAATTGAGATGACTAAAATACGACTAAAACTAAAAGCCATTTTAGTCAAAAGACTAAAATGAGACTAAAACTAAAATGCCATTTTAGTCAAAAGACTATGACTAAAACTAAATTACAATCACTGAAATGTACTGGAGATTTTAGTCGACTAAAACGTAGGACATTTTATTCGACTAACATGTACTGGAGATTTAGTCAGCTAAATACGACTAAAACTATTGCAGAAGACTAAAATGGGACTAAAACTAAAATGCCATTTTAGTCCTAAGACTAAAATTAACACTGTTCCTGTGCCATTATTTCTGTATCTGGATTTGTGAGGTTTGTTAATTACCAGAGTTAGTTGGTTTTAGACAGGTACTTCCTGTCCCTGTTTGCTGGGTCACAAACCTCAATTAGGAGAACTGTTATAATATATAAAGGGGAGCTTCCAGGCAGTAGAAACTGAATTGGACATCATGACCATCCATGCAGGAGCTACTGCTGTATTTTATTCAGGGCAGAAGCGGGGATTATTAGGCAAGCATTTCTATATTTAATAGTTTACTATTATTGCCCATAGCTTCTGGGTGTATATATGTATATATTTAAAGACTAGAGACAGAAGTATGCCTGTCCCCTTGTTTTTACCTCACATGCACTATACCACAAAGTTTGGTATGTGACACAGTGAGTGTGTAGTAGTCACCCTGCTATAAGTTAGTAGATGAACCTGTTTATTGAAATAGAGTTTATATGCAGCTCTTGTTTTTCTCGTTAACCTGTCCCTTCTGGTCTAGGATTCTATAGCCAGCGTTAACTCGGGGCTCAGCAACCAGCATAGGCTAAAGCCAGCAGAGGCTAAACCATGGTCCAAATGCAGTTACAGGCTGAGTTCCAGTGTCACACCACAGTTTCTGCTAGTGAGAGCTACGGTCCAGGCTGGTTGGACAACAGTTGGAGGAATTCTCCATCATCACGATTCTGTCTTTAGGTCTTCAACTCCAAGATGAATGCCACTTTGTGATCATCTTCAGGGGCCCCTGCAAATGGACTTTGATGCAACATTCATCTGGAGGTATCTATATTAATAACTATATATACCCAGGTATATGTGCACAATTCCACCAGGACAGTGCCTGTTTGTACATTGGATGTATGTACAATTATATACCTTTTATTATATAACGCTCATATTATTCCCATACTGATGTGTATCTAAACATTTATGGTTAATGTTATATGCTGGCTGGTTCCTCTTCTCTTAATTACATCATTTAGAATTTTAGTTGATCTCCCAGGAAGAGAATCCTCTCTGTTCAGAGGCCCTATCCTGGGTCATCACATGATATATTCTGGATTTGTTAACTGCTCCCAGTGCTACACATTACTGCTCCACTTCACAATGCATGTCTTCATGGTTGATTTACTAAAGGCAATACGGCTGTCCACTTTGCAAGGAAATATGCACTTTTCAATGGATATTTTCCTTAGCTTACTGAATGCGGTGAAAATTACTTTGAAAAGAATCAAGAGCATGAAAAAGTTAAAATAATAAAAAAAAAAAAAAGATTTTGACTTGTTGACTTGCACATAATCTGATGCTGGAAAGTGAACAGCTCATTTGCCTTTAGTAAAACAACCCTAATTAGTCAGACGACTCCCTAAAAATAGCCAGGGCACAAATCAGTGTAAATATTATAAAAGGGCTGTAACACTCTATAAAGGGTTTTTTTTTTGGTTTACACACAAATATGAACAAGCTTGTTTTATAGTGCGTCATCGGCTATTTTGTTGTGCAAAAAGCTTTCTTGCGCTAGAAGTCAAAATCATAGAACATAACTTGCAACTTAGATTTTCTTTTATGATGATTCTATGCCATTTAGGCTGGTTTCATAAGGGACCTATTCTAGGCTCCCTTATTAAAGAATTCTTAGCAGAATTGCATTGTCAGCAAAGTATCCACTCCAAATGATAGTTTAAATCATGCACCGAAGTCTCTAAATATTGCAACCTTTATTTTCATATGTCTAATGCAGTCCTCAGTTAGGGTTCCTCCAGAGATTGCTAAGGGTTCCTTGAGCTGTGGCTGATTGATCTCCTATCTGATGGGGCCTGCATAGTTCTGGGGCCAACACCACTTGACAGAGCAGGCTGCAAGAAGCCAATGATCTTTCTAGCTGTCTGTAGAGCAGTGATTCTCAACTCCGGTCCTCAAGACCCACTAACAGGCCAGAATTTAAGTATTACCTTGGGGAGATGCAGACTAGAATACTGCAATCACTGAGCAGCAAATGATATCACCTGTGATGTATTTCAGTTATCCTGCAAACCTGGCCTGTTAGTGGTTCCCGAGGACAGGAGTTGAGAACCACCGCTGTAGAGGTTGCATTCTGACCACTACTGTAAGGGGGCCATTCTTCCCAATAACCACCCATGTAAGGAGCATTTTACTCAATAAACCAACAACTGGCTTTAGCAGGGGTTCTTCAAGAAATGCAAATTATTTTAAAGTATAAGTTCACCTTTGGGAACATGTTACATGCTCCACCTGTTTTTAGGGGGGAACATGTAACATATTCCCAATGCTGCAGCCACTGCCAGATCCCCGCATTCCCTGTGACAGCACTACGATGAGTTCCCTGTACTAGCTTTCGCTTTTTAAAAATCAGCGCGGCCAAGCAGGGTCCCGCCCACATGGTCACGTCATTTATTCACATAGCTCTGTGTGTAAATGAACTACAAGCCCCGACATCCTTTGCAGCTTTCAGCTTGTGGTCCTCAATGAACTACCGCGGCACTGTGGAACTCCATGGTAGTTCATTGATTCTTTCTGTCAGTGTATCTGCTTGCCCGTATGGGATCTACAGCATACAGGAACACTGACAGATCTGCAAGAGATATGCTGATCGCTGGTGCAATGCTTTACATGCTCCAAAAAACCAAAACAAATGCACATTTTTTTACCTTTATAATTTTCTTTAGAAAAGTGAACTTATACTTTAGAACCCTTTCACACTGAAGACTACCCCGCGCTAGCGGTAAAGCGCCGCTCATTTTAGCGGCGCTTTACGGGCTGGGCGCTTTTAACACCAAAGAAGGAGTTAATAAGGGGTTAAAAGCACCCGAAAAGCACTTTGCAGGCACTTCGGCAGTCCTGCCCATTGATTTCAATGGCAGGTCCAGTTTAGGAGCGGTGTATACACCGCTCCCACACCACCCCAAAGACACTGCTTGCGGGACTTTTTTTTCTGTCCTGCAAGTGCACCGCTCCAGTGTGAAAGCACTCAGGCTTTCACACTGGGAGGCATGGGAGGCAGTTTACAAGAGCTTTACAGGTGCTATTTTTAGCGTTAAAAACACCTGTAAAGTGCCTTCAGAGTGAAAGGGGACTTAAGGTTTCCTCTGGGGTAAAAAGGTTGAGAAAGGCTGGTCTAGTGCATGAATCTGGCATGGGTACCTTTTTTTTACAATGCTGTCTTATAGGAGTACTTGCTAACAATGATGGTTACAGAGAAGCAACATGAGTGAAAATCTGTAAAGTAACAATTTAGGAGTACTTGTGGGGACAAAGCCAAAAATTATCCAATGTATTTCCTCTTCTTTCAGGCTTAGACAGTGTTACAGTTTTATGCTCCTCAGGACCAGATTTCTGTTTGTATACTTTTATTGTGCAGTAGTGTGTACTTGTAGGGAAGCTGCCATTGCATGCCTCCTTTTAAAAATGCTAGATGCCTGGTGATGTCTGACTTTGGTATGTTTTATTCACAATGCTGAGAAAAGCATGCTACCAATGGGTCTCGGAAAAGTTGTCAGAACTACACCTCTTCTGCCCTGTACACACGATAGGATTTTCCGACAACAAAATCCATGGGTTTTTTCCGATGGATGTTGGCTCAAACTTGTCTTGCATACACACGGTCACACAAAGTTGGACGGAAATTCCGAACGTCAAAAACACGGTGACGTACAACACGTACGACAAGCCGAGAAAAATGAAGTTTAATAGCCAGTGCTGCTCTTCTGCATGATTCCAAGCATGCGTGGAACTTTCCGATGGAAAATGTCCGACAGAGCCTACACATGGTCGGAATTTCCAACAACTAGCTCCTATCAAATATTTTCCATCGGAAAATCCTATTGCGTTTCCGGGGCATTCTGGGTCAGTTACTCGTACAGCTTTGAAGTCAAAGTGTCAAAATGACGGCCATTCTCAAAAGTTCAGTAGTGCCAGCTTCCCTTTAAACTGATGATATAATCTATTTGTACAATCTCTTTCAGATCCACCAACAACTATATAGTTAAAGTGACTGCCTTATTGGATACCAATTGAATGGATAATTTAGGGAAATTTTTATTACATAATTTTGAAAAATCTGAAGGAGAAATAATAAAAAAACAAAAGCAAAAAAAAACAAAACAAAAAAACAACACAGTGTATGGTTAGCACACGCAAATTGGCTTTTAGACTTTTGCAAAAACAAAATTAAGATACCTTTGTGTATCAAAATATACCTATATCAAAATATACCTATTAGCTGCAAGCATACAAGTGTGAATGATAAAAGCCAAAGTGATGCATTCAGTGCTGCGCTAACAATGTAAGGCACAAAAAGAAAAGAGAAAATAGTTAGTGATATTGATTGTCAACAATTTAAAGTGGCAAATCACTAAAAATATATAAACACTTTCAGAATGGCCTCAGATTTTGAGAACATGGTAGTTAACCCTCCATGTTCTCTTCCTTTTAGCACACCTGAATAATGCAATGCTACTATGTGCAACAGATCTTGTTATGTTTATTGAACTCTTGTTTTACAAGCGGATTCTGTTTTTTTTATTATACACATTGAAATGAAAAATAATATATGAACACATGAATTGTAAGACCTGTGGTTATTAAAGTCCAAAACAATCTGCGCTCAAAATTCTGTGAATCCAAATCACAAAATCACATCAATGTCCACAAAAAAAAAAAAAAGTGAGACCCAATTGATCCAAATGAATTACATATAGATTGAAGACCACCAGAAACCCTCAGGCTGGGTTCACACTGTTGCGAATTGGATGCAGTTTTCTCCGCATCCAATTCGCATAGCAGGAGATTGTGACCGGCTCTCTATGGAGCCGGTTCACAGATTTCCTCAGCGGCTCCGGGGCGAATTGCACAGGAGCCCTGTGCGTCTTTTGGTCTGTTTCAGGTCCGAATTCAGCCAAAAATTCGGACTGAAATCGGACCTGAAACAGTGAATGGGGACACATCGGACACCTGCTGTGAGCCGGAGCATGCTGCAGTGTGAACCCAGCCTTAAGGGTATTCGCTCACCTCATGGATGCATCCTCATTATAGGGGCCTTTAAAAAAAATGAGCCAGGGATTTTAAATGGCAGTTGCAGGCAGATAACTCATGGGCATGAATACACTTTCCATGGATGGTCGGTGCGCTCGACAACAACAAACCCAGCCTTAGACTGAAGTCTAGCTTTTAAAAGAAAGAAGCCTCATAATATACAGCATTTAAAACCTCTTTATTGATAAAAGAATACATATGCACTCACATTTCTAAAACATTGTAAGCAGGCAAAGGAAAGTACCAAGCCCCCACCTCTCCTCACATCTCAGTTAAGCATATGGACAAGCCGCTCTGTTCAGAGATAATTTCCGAATAGATTAGGCTTCGCCCTACCATTTTTGTCACCATGACATTATCAAGGGCACCTCCAGATACTTTTCCTGGTGTGATGTAATCAGTGAATAAACTTTTTAGTTTTTGAATCTATATTTGGTTTAACATAGGAGGGAGCCTAATTAATCCGGGAGAGAGAGGGAGAGAGGCACATAGCAGACTGCCGACTTCTACTGATCTCTGAACAGTGCAGCTTGTCCATGCGCTTAGCTGATATGTGAGGGAAGGTGGTGGCTCAGTACTTTCATTTACTTGCTACTACTGTTTATAGATGTGAATGCAAATGTATTATTTTAGCAATGAAGAGATCTTAACTGGTGTACACCAAGAAGCTTCTTTCTTTTTTAACTGGGCTTCAGTCTATGGCTGGGTCTGTTGTTGAGTGCACTGAGCATCCATAGAGTGTGTTCACATACCCATCTGCCTGCAGCAGCCATTTGAAATCCTTGGCTCGTTTTTTAAAGACTCCATTTGCCCCTCTAATAAGAGTCCATCTATGAGAAGAGCACATACCCTTGAAAGTTTCTAGCGGTGGCCTTCACACCATCTTTGATTCATCTTAGATTGGCTCTCACTTCGCACACCGACTTTTTGGACAATAATGTGGTTGGATTCACAGAATTTTTGAGCACAGATCGTTTGGGAATTTAATAACCAAATGACTCACAATTAATGTGTTTATATATTTTTATTGATTTGCCACTTTAAAATGGTGAGATCGATCTTCAACAATTTTTAAAAAAGTATGTTTTTTTTTCTTTTTGTGCTTTATATTGGTAGCACAGTACTGAACACATCAATTTAGATTTTTAGCCTTAGTGCCATCAGCCTTGGTGTGTTTTGTCAAACAATTTTAAAGACAAAAATGGTTTAAGTTGCTGTTTTTGTACAGCAGCATTCCTGTTTTATGCAGTAGTCAAAGCAGCAGGTAAACCAAATCTATCCGGGAGCGTCAGAAACCATAATGAAAACCTAGAGGTGGTTTTAAACCTTCCCTCCACTATCCAAAAAATGTTTAATATAAAAAAAATGCCCACCCTTACTATCCACCTAATCGATCTAAAATATAACCCTTATCCAGGTGCTTCTTTACATCTAGGTGAAATTGCAGGGAACATCACAAAGAGGTAAGCAAGGATCTGGGGGAATGGGGGGGGGGGGGGGTGACGCTCCCAGCTTAGAATAGGTTCAGGGGCTACAAAAGGGTAGGTCAGAATTTATTTTTGGTAAAAGTTCTACTTCAAACATAATGTGCACTGTATACGTATCCCATAATTTGTAAACATTAAATGGTAGACAGTCTAAAAACAGTAAGTAACTAATAGCAATGAATGAAAATCCATCTTGTACAACTGATTGACTGTAGTTGTCAACAGCAATAAATCAGAAGTCATTCTGCTGAAGTCAGACTAGTACAAGATTTGATTGGTTGCCATGCATTACTATACCCAAGAAATGTAACTCTTTGTTGAACAAAGTAGTATTCCTTACCAACGTTTCTGGACAACACTGCCCTGAAGACTAGGCTAGCAAAAACTGCATAAACATAGCTCATGTTTTTTTATATTGTGCATTTATGCAGTCAAGTTAATGTGTCAGCAATTTACCAATTATCTTTTACTTTGGTATATAAACATTTTAAAACCAAACATCATATCTAAATATATCTTTTCACCCCAATATTTGTAGTAATGTTTTTATAAGATTGCTTTCAGGCAATGGTTGTTTCTGTGCTATGTGCATTTGTAAATGTTAAGTGTTTCAGAAGAGCACTCTATCATCAATTTGCTTTACAAGGATGAGCTGAAATCAGATTATCAAAAGAAAATAATTATGTGTGCTGCAGATGAACGTTAAATCATGCTGGAAGCTCAGCCAATAGAGCAATGAAGGTTGATAAACTTGCTTTTTTTGTGTCATGCCCTATGCTATATACAGCAAAATAGCAAAAACACATGAAGACTCAGATAAAATGTACAGATGCATAAGGCAGTATCTTTTCTGTGCCGGCATCAAAAATAACTTCAGACATCTTAAATGGAACTCTACTAGTGGCTAAGGTCTGTGCGCAATTCTCATTTTATTTTGTGCTGGCAGTTGGGGTTAAGATTGTCAGTGGACTTTTTCCCATTATGTGAGCTAGGGTCTCACCTCTTACTAACATGAGGTTTCACAACACTTACTATAGGGTAGAAGGAAAAAGGAAAAAAAATAAATCTATCTTGTATCTAAAATGAAAAAATAAATATCATTTTAGGCCAAAGTGCAAAGCTATGAAAGAAAACAATAAAAAGCACCGATTGACTTGCCAGACAAATGTATGAAATAAATTGGGCTATTTTTGCTTAGTGCAAAAAAAAAAAAAAAAAAAAAAAGTAGAAGAGCACAGCTTACGCGGGGGACATAGAGTCATACATTTTTACCTTAAAGGGTTATTTTAAAATTTAAGAACTTTTTGTCCTCAGGTACAATTAAAAATCCAAATAAATCTGAAAAGTTTTTCTAGAATAGAAATGAAGACTTAAGTATTTCATGTTCTTTTTTGGGGACAAAAATTGTTACATGAATTATATATGAGTAGCTGTAAATATTTTTACTGGTTTCAGAAAAATAAATAAAAGGTGTGCAGTTCCAACAAGCTTGAATCTAAAAAAACAAAACAAAAAATCCCCCCCAAAACTGACCTCAATTAAAAAAAAAAAATAAAATGGGAGAAGCTAACACCTAATGGGATGTTGCTTACAAATGTTTGGTATCGTTGTCAGTCGGATTAAATGTTTCTAGCCTACTCATTTGCTTCTGGTGACAGCATGTTGTCAACACACAGAATAAAGGAGAACGTAACAGAAAAAACAAAACCATTGCCGCACCATCTATTTTATGCCAACTTGATGTTTTTTTTAATAATTTAGTTTTACCACACTCAAGTTCTAGCAGTGAAAAGAGGCAGCAGCAAGCAGTAAGTATATTAAGCAAGCAGTAAGTTTTGTGACATGGTTGTACTGCAAACTCAAGTCATTTTGGGTGCTGAGGTGGCTTCATCCAAAACAGTTCTCTGTGTACGCAATGACATACACTTTCATATGTTTCATTAAAAAGGATAAAACACAAGATGTGTACAATAGCAGAGCAGATGGGTTTCACAAACAGGACATAAACTTTTCTGATAACACTTCCCACTCACCATATAACAGAATGATGTGCGTAAAGTGGTTACGTTATCCTGACTGGACGTCATGTGACATCCAGTAGGATAAGCCCCAATCAGGCGATCGTGGTGTGGTGTGGTAAAGAGCCCATAACATAGGTTCTTTACCACATGATCAGCTGCGACCAAATCACAGCTGATCACAGTGTGTAACCAGGAAGTGCCGTTAAATGCCTTTCCTCAGTTCGCGCTGACAGGGGAGCTGATCGGCGGCTCTCCTGTCAGAGGTGGGGGAGTCTGCACTTATAATCAGCGCATTGATTATCAGCTCAGCCCCCAGAGGTGCCAACCACATCTGCCAATCACTGCCCATCAGCTGCCAGTCAGTGCCCACCAAAGCGCCAATCAGTGCCCATTAGCAACACCTGTCACTGCCCTTCACAGATGCCAATCAGTGCCCAACAGTAATGACTGTCAGTACCTCATCATCAGTGCTGCCCATCAGTGCCGCCTGTCAGTGCCCATCAATTTTACATATTAGTGCCACCTTATTAGTGTCAACTCATCAGTGCCCATCAGTGAAGGAAAAAACAAAATTTTGTAACAAACGAAGAAAAACTTTTTTTTTTTTTTCAAAAATGTCAGTCTTTTTTAGTTTTTTAGCAAAAAATAAAAACCCCGGTGGTGATCAAATACCACCAAAATAAAGCTCTATTTGTGGGAAGAAAATTATAAAAATGTAGTTTGAGTATAGTGTTGCATAACCACACAATTGTCATTCAAAGTGTGATAGTGCTGAAAGCTGAAAATTGCCTGGGCAGGAAGGGGGGAAAATGCCCGGTATTGAAGTGGTTAAAGATCATTTACCCACCAAAGCCAAATGACAAAAAATCAGAACAAAAAAAAAAAAAAAGTCAAACCTTCCTGAGCAATACTATTGCCAGACATCAGTGAGATGACCAGTCCACACTATACTATAATTATAAATTATGAGAACGCATTTGTAAGATTGGTATAAAGATGGTTAAAATAAATACATAAAAAAAAAAAATATATATATATATATATATATATATATATATATATATATATATATATATATATATATATATATATATATATATATATATATATATATATTTATATACCCTGGCAGAATTTATGATTTTTTTTGCCAATTTTTCAGAGAATATGAATGATAACACAAACATTTCTTTCACTCATGGTTAGTGTTTGGCTGAAGCCATTTATTAACAATCAACTGTGTGTACTCTTTAAATCATAATGACAACAGAAACTACCCAAATGACCCCGATCAAAAGTTTACATACCCTGGTGATTTTGGCCTGATAACATGCACACAAGTTGACACAAACGGGTTTGAATGGCTACTAAAAGGTGACTATCCTCACCTGTGATCTGTTTGCTTGTAATTAGTGTGTGTGTATAAAAGGTCAGTGAGTTTCTGGACTCCTGACAGACCCTTGCATCTTTCATCCAGTCCTGCACTGACATTTCTGGATTCCGAGTCATGGGGAAAGCAAAAGAATTGTCAAAGGATCTATGGGAAAAGGTAGTTGAACTGTATAAAACAGGAAAGGGATATAAAAAGATATCCAAGGAATTGAGAATGGCAATCAGCAGTGTTCAAACTCTAATAAAGTAGTGGAAAATGAGGGGTTCTGTTAAAACCAAACCACGGTCAGGTAGACTAACTAAAATGTCAGCCACAACTGCCAGGAAAATTGTTCGGGATGCAAAGAAAAACCCACAAATAACTTCAGGTGAAATACAGGACTCTCTGAAAACATGTGGTGTGGCTGTTTCAAGATGCACAATAAGGAGGTACTGCATTTTTCAGTCGCCAGAAGAAAGCCATTACTACGCAAATGCCACAAAGTATCCCACTTACAATACGCCAAACAGCACAGAGACAAGTCTCAAACCTTCTGGCACAAAGTCATTTGGAGTGATGAGACCAAAATTGAGCTTTTTGGCCACAACCATAAACGCTACATTTGGAGAGGAGTCAACAAGGCCCATGATGAAAGGTACACCATTCTTACTATGAAACACAGAGGTGGATGTTTTGGGGATGTGTGAGCTACAAATGCACAGGAAATTTGGTCAAAATTGATGGTAAGATGAATGCAGAATGTTATCAAAAAATACTGGAGGAACATTTGCACTCATCAGCCAGGAAGCTGCGCATGGGACGTACTTGGACATTCCAACATGACAATGATCCAAAACCCAAGGCCAAGTCGACCTGTCATTTCATTGGCTACAGCAGAATAAAGTGAAGGTTCTGGAGTGGCCATCTCAGTCTCCTGATCTCAAATCATTGAGCCACTCTGGGGAGATCTCAAATGTGCAGTTCATGCAAGACAGCCCAAGAATTCACAGGAACTGGAGGCTTTTTTCCAAGAGGAATGGACAGCTTTGCCATCTGAGAAAATAAAGAGCCTCATCCACAAAAACCACCAAGCTGTCATTGATGTTAAAGGGGACAATACACGGGATTAAGAACTGGGGTATGTAAACTTTTTATCAGGGTCATTTGGGTAGTTTCTGAGTAAACACAGTTGATTGATAATAAATGGTTTCGGCCAAACACTAACCATGAGTGAAAGAAAAGTTTTTGTGTTATTACTCATATTCTCTGAAAAATGGGCAAGAAACCCTAAATTCTGCCAGGGTGTGTAAACTTATGAGCACAACTGTGTATATATTATTTATATATATATTATTTATATATATATATATATATATATATATATATATATATATATATATATATATATATATATATATATATATATATATATATATATATATATATATATATATATATATATATATATATATATATAATAAATGTTCAAGTTGTGCTTGAAATCACGTAGAATGGTTGTAACTATCTTTAACTCACCTTACTGGCACTGGAAGCTTCGGGCACAGAGATGATGCTTTCATACTGTTCGTGTACTGGCTAGGGGATAGTGCATAATCACAAAGATGTGATCCTGTGAAGATAAAGCAAAGCTCATAATTATTACAAGCAAAGATCACAATTTCAATCACATGGCAAATAGTACAACGGGTATTTAAAAAGGTTCATACACACATACATACATTATATATATATATATATATATATATATATATATATATATATATATATATATATATATATTGCAGTGGAACCTCGGGTTACAAGCATAATCCGCTGCAAGAGTATGCTCGTAATCCAAAGTACTCGCATATCAAAGCGAGTTTTCCCATTGAAGTCAATGGAAACGAAAATAATTAGTTCCGCATTGACTTCAATGTGATGCAATACCGCATGCGGCCAGAGGCGCCAGAGAGCCTTGGAAACGGCCGAAAAGACCTGAGCACACTTCGGTTGACCTCTGCAAACCTCGGAAAGACTCCATTCACGAGCCTTTCCGAGGTCAGCCGAACTGTCCTCGGGCCTTTCCGTGCATTTCCGAACGACGACGATTGGCGCTGTTTGGCTCCGGCGCCCCACCTCAGGCCAAAAGCGGTACTGCACACCGCTTTTGGCCTGAATTCTGCTCGTTTTGCGACACAACACTCGCAAACCGAATCAGGATTTTTATAAAATACAGTGCTCGTTTTGCGAAACGCTCGTTAACTGCGTTACTCGTAAACCGAGGTTTCACTGTGTGTATACATCTATATATGGAACGAAAACTTTTTGAAGAATCATAAAAACTAATTTCATGTGCCTCTTCTGTAATGGCTGTTTGCTTAAGAATACTATAGGCGTTAAAAGAATTAACTCTATCATAAGAGAAACTTGGGAAGCTGCCATTGCTAACGCTTTTATAAAAAATGAGTTGCCTGATCCGCTAGCACCTACAAAAGGTGATCCGTACATTACATACTTTACTTTTTTATTAGGCACAAATAATGATTATTCTGTCATGGAAAAAAACAGAGGCCCTTACTGTATTGGCATGGAAGGCGTTTATAAATAGAGCATTGCCCTTGTATAAAGCTACATACGCCAATAAAGGTGTACCAACTAAATTCGACATAGTGTAGGGAGGTTGGATAAATGATAGCTCCACTGTATCTGACTGATGGTCTATATACTGCTTTGCTTTTTGGAGGGTACGGTACTGGCGTTTGACGGTCCCTGTGGAAATAGATTCCATTTGCTCTCTGTCCCTCGGGGGTTTGAATATTGTGATTCACAACTGTCTAGAACGTAATGTGTGTTGAAAATACTTGTGCGCTCCTATGTGTATTTGGTTAACAACTTCCTTCAAAGTCGTATTTATGAACAGCTGCAACCATTTAATAGAGATCTCACACCAAAATAGAAATAATATTAATAGATTAATAGTGCGCTTGTTCTGGAACATATGTGAATCAACCAATTATGGTAAACCAAGCACTAAATAAATTAATAAATCCTAAACATCCATATATTAGTGCTTGAATTCAGTGACTTCAAGGGATATCCCTTGAAGTCATGTGACAAGTGACGCAAAACACATCGGATAGAGCCAGTGACGTAATTTCCGGGGTCTCGTATACCAGGAAAAGCGGTGAGGTGGCGATGAGCTGTCATCAAAATTTGTTAAATGTGATGTGTAAAGATTTTTAAATGTGAGTGAGCATTACATATTTTAATAAACAAAAGAAAGTGTTTAAAGCAATATTGCGCAATGAAATGTTCTTCTATACCCGGAGTAAACGGGAGACGAAAAGGATGGTTTCTGCTTAACGGGGATTTGAATCACACCAGGATGATACCTTTAGAAACTGAAGATCATTTCACCAACAAAAGGCTTTGTTTGACCTATATTGTTCATACCCTGAAGGTGAGTGGCCAATTCACTCAAGGTGACTGGTAGAGGATTTTGTTTGTCACGAAAATAAGCACATTTTGAGCAGGCACTGGAGAAGGGACAATTTTTGTGCTATTGTAATAACTGCTTTAATTATAGGAGTATAACATATTTATTTTTGACTATTTTTGATGGTTTTAATATGCATTTATTATTTTGATATTTGGTTTATATATGAATTTGCTGTGTGTTATCTTGTTACACTGAATTCAAGCACTAATATATGGATGTTTAGGATTGAAGGATTTATTAATTTATTTAGTGCTTGGTTTACCATAATTGGTTGATTGATTCACATAGGTTCAAGAACAAGCGCACTGTTAATTTGTTAATACTATAACGTAACGTGTTGTTGTTTCCCTAAATGTTTATGTCACTATTCTACATAATTGCTGCATTGCTTAATGGTGCTGATGCATTGTAGTGCTGAATGTCGACGGTTTTCCCTATTTTTGTACTTGCATATGAAAACATTAAAAAAAAAAGAAGTTAAAAAAAATCAACGAGTTGCCTGTGCCATGTTGACTCAATGGTGCTATTACTTTTGAGTTATGATTTCTGAAGTTTGAATGACTTTTATAATCTAAATACTTGTGGATCATGGACTCAAAGCATTTAAGCTAGAGCCTGGCAAATGGCAGAAGGGAAATCAGCAATCTTCTTTTGACAAAAGAAAGGGAACCCGGGCTTTCTTACCTCCCACGTGTTAGTATAAAACTCATTCTAACATGTTATATAGCATTTGTTAAAGTACATTTAATATTTATATATTTGTATTAAATACACCATTGCAATACATACAGTATATGAGAATTGTTAAACAAGCCATTAAAGTCCCCATCAGCAAAGTCCTGGACCTCTTTGATGACTACACTATATTAAAGAAATGCAGCCTAATCCAGAATCCACCCCAGCATTTGACTGGACATTGAAGTAGCTTTCGCACACAGAAGTCATCCTTCTGCTCTCCACCCAAGTGATATTTTCACATTTGTATGACAAACAGAACTACCGTATTTATCGGCGTATAACACGCAGTTTTTAAATTGGGGAAAAATCGTGAGTGCGTGTTATACGCCAGATCCCCCGTCGATTGTGAGCCTCTCGCCCGCTTTCAGCCGTTCTCGGCGGCTCTCGCAGTCCTGCGTGAGCACCCGAAAGCCGCCGAGTACGCCCGGGAGCGGCCGAAAGCCGCCGAGAATGGCGGCGCCATTTTTAAATGGGAGTTCAGTGTACTGACAAGTAAATGACACAGGGGCAAGGCTGCAATGATGTACGCCGACAAGGCTGCAATGATTTACACTGACAAGGCTGCAATGATGTAATCTGACAAGGCTGCAATGATGGACACTGACAAGGCTGCAAAGATGGACACTGACAAGGCTGCAAAGATGGACACTGACAAGGCTGCAAAGATGGACACTAACAAGGCTGCAATGATGGGACACTGACAAGGCTGCAATGATGGACACTGACAAGGCTGCAATGATGGACACTGACAAGGCTGCAATGATGGACACTGACAAGGCTGCAATAATGGACACTGACAAGGCTGCAATAATGGACACTGACAAGGCTGCAATGATAGACACTAACAAGGCTGCAATGATAGACACTGACAAGGCTGCAATGATAGACAAGGCTACAGCTGGACACTGACAATGCTACACTGACACTGACAAGGCTGCAGATGGACACTGATAAGGCTGCATTGATGGGCATTTAAATGTAAATTTTTTCCCTTAAACTTCCCTCCTAAACTTGGGGTGTGTGTTATACGCCGATAAATACGGTATTTAAACAAACAGGCCTTGAGTGCTGCCCTCCAAACCTCTATAATTCATAGATTTGCAATACTATTAAAGTGTAAGTAAACCCCCCCTATCGTTTTCAGTCAAGGAAGCTGCCATATTTGCCTCTGTTTAATCTACAACTGCCATGATGCTGCATATGTGATCAGTTATGACACCAGCCATCGGATGATTTGACAGTTTGGTTGAGAGCACAAGCAATGGTAGTGTTACATTTCCGGCAGTTAAACTGTTTTATGGATGGGTTTACTTCCGCTTTAAGTGACTATTGGGTGACTATTGTGCTGGAGGGGGAATGAGCAGACAGACCCCCGAGCCTGGAGTTGCTTTACGTGGCATAATGTTGAACATACTATAGGTCAAATTACTGCTCAAGCTTGTTGTATATATAAAAATGCTGTATAACTACTTAATAAAGATGATTCTTCCTCCAAAATGCTTATATGTGACCTCCATATACCCACAGCAGTGCACAAGTCGTTCTTTAACTACTTCAGCCCCGGAAGAATTTACCCCCTTCCTGACCAGGCAATTTTTGCGATACGGCACTGCGTCGCTTTAACTGACAATTGCGCGGTCGTGCGACGTTGTACCCAAACAAATATTATGTCCTTTTCTTGCCACAAATAGAGCTTTCTTTTGGGGGTATTTGATCACCTCTGCAGTTTTTATTTTTTGCACTATAAACAAAAGAAGAGTGACAATTTTGAAAAAAACAAAAAATAGGATTTTTAAAATGGCTTACCTGTAAAATCCTTTTCTTGGAGTACATCATAGGACACAGAGCCTTAAGTATTTACTTAGTGGGTTATAGCTACCTTCAGGCGTTGACACTGGCACACCCAATACAGGAAGTTGACTCCCCTATATAACCCCTCCTCCTTCCAGGAGTCCTCAGTTTTTGTAGCCAAGCAATATAAGCAATATACTTACACTCCATAAAAAGAGGGGTGGGACCTCTGTGTCCTATGATGTACTCCAAGAAAAGGATTTTACAGGTAAGCTATTTTAACCACTTCAATACCAGGCACTTAGACACCTTCCCGCCCAGCCCAATTTTCACCTTTCAGCGCTGTTGCAATTTGAATGACAATTGCGCGGTCATGCTACACTGTACTCAAACAATTTTTTTATCATTTTGTTCCCACAAATAGAGCTTTCTTTTGGTGGTATTTGATCACCTCTGCGGTTTTTATTTTTTGTGCAACAAATAAAAAAAGATCGAAAATTTCGAAAAAAAACAAGTTTTTCTTTGTTTCTGTTAAATTTTTTTGTAAATAAGTACGCTTTCTCCTTCAATAATGGGCACTGATATAGCTGCACTGATGGGCACTGATACGGCGGCACTGATGGGCACCGATGAGGTGGCACCAATGAGGTGGCACTGATGAGGTGGCACTAACGGGCACTGATGATGGGCACTGATAGGTGGCACTGATGGGCACTGATGGGCACTGATAGGTGGCACTGGTATGCGGCACTGATGGGCACTCATAGGTGGCACCGATGGGCACACATAGGCGGCACTGATGGGCACTCGTAGGTGGCATTAATTGGTATATATGGGTGGCACTGATGGGTACTTATGTGTGGCACTGATGTGTGGCACTGATGAGCACTGATAGGTGGGCACTGATGGGCACAGATGGGCACAGATGGGCACTGACAGGTGGCACCGATGGGCAGTGACAGGTGGCACAGATAGGCAATGACAGGTGGCACTGATACAGCATTGCTCAGCATTGCTGGGCATTGCTGGCAATATCATTGGCATAATAGTGCCAATCAGTGCCCATTTGTGGGCACTGAATGGCACAGATTGGGCACATGTGGATGGCCATGGGGTACATACCTGGCCATCCACGTTGCCCCTTCCCTGGTGGTCCTAGTGGCATCCCTGGTAGTCCAGTGGGGTGATCTGCGGGGGGGCTGCGCTGATAAACAATCAGCGCAGACCCCCCCTGCCAGGAGAGCCGCCGATCGGCTCTCGTCTACTTGCGTCTGTCAGACGCGAGTGAGGAAGAGCCGATCAACGGCTCTTCCTATTGACAGCGTGATCAGCCGTGATTGGACACGGCTGATCACGTGGTAAAGAGCCTCCGCCGGAGGCTTTTTACCAAGATCAGTGTAGCGGTGTGTCAGACTGACACACCGCTCCACCGATCGCCGCGATGCGCGCCCCCGGGGGCGCGCTGCGGCATGTTATCCTGAAGGACGTCATATGACGCCCAGTCAGGATAACACAACCACTTCCCGGACGTCAATCCGCCATAGGGCGGGCGGGAAGTGGTTAAAAATCCTATTTTCTTTATCGTACATCATAGGACACAGAGCCTTAAGTATTTACTTAGTGGGACATCCCATAACAATGCTACTTGAGGGGAGGGAGACACAACCTGTAGGGCACCGTCAGACCTTGAGGACTTATACGGATGCCTGCAGCACACTGCACCCGAAGGCGATATCCTCATTCCTTCTTACATCCACTTTTTTTGTGAATGTATGGACCGAAGACCAAGTTGCGGCCTTGCAGATATGAGCAAAGGAGGCCTGGTGACGCACTGCCCAAGAAGCACTAACCGCTCTGGTAGAGTGAGCCTTAACTTGAATAGGGGGAATCTTACCCCTTAAATCATAAGTTTGAATTATAACTTGGTTTGTAGCAAGAGAAATACAAATAAGCCGCCCCTGAATCCCTCTTACTCCACTGCGCCAAAGAAAAGTGCAAAGCTATATAAAAGATGTATAAATGAATACAAAATGTGTGTACATACATAGTGTACAGTGAAAAAAGCTGCCACTGAAATAAAAACGTAAATTGATTAGAATCCCAAAACTATACCTCTCACATGTGTACAGATAGAGATAGTGGCGCTAATATAAATTGTGTAAAATAATGAGTCCGAGCAGCGCGATGCCTATGACCCTCTAATTATACATAAAAATAATAGTAATAATAGTATTATGAAAAAAAATGATTTTTATCATGAAAAAAATGTTCAACACCCAGTGAAAAGTGTCAATATAGATAATAAATTACAAGAATTGAATGATTAAGTTCAACAGTTGTTTTTCAATCTTCTTGTGTGATAAATCATAAATCTGGGGGTGACATCAGTCTTACGAATCTGAGCAGTTTTCTTTAAATAGATTTTCACTGCTCTCACTACATCAAGACAATGTAGTGACTTTTCTTCCCTGGAACATGGTTTTAGGAAAAACGGTGGCAGGACAATATCTTCATTCAGATGAAAGCCTGAAACCACTTTTTGTAAAAAGCCTGGACGAGGGCATAACACCACTCTGTCCTCATGAATAATCAAATATGGCTCTTTACAAGAAAGAGCAGCCAATTCTGAAACCCTCCTTGCTGAGGATATAGCAACCAAAAATATCAGCTTCCTAGTCAGAAGGACTAAGGGAACATGCTGTAATGGTTCAAATGGTGTTTTTTGTAACACTGACAAAACTAAATTCAAGTCCCAAGGGGTTGAAGGTGATTTAACTGGCGGATTAATCCGCATCACCCCTTGCATAAAACCATGGACTAAAGAATGCGTGGCAAGCGGTCTTTGAAATAAAACCGATAAGGCTGAGACTTGGCCCTTAATAGTACTTAGGGCTAACTTCATCTCTACGCCCAATTGTAGAAAGGCAAGAATTCTGCCTATAATATATCTCCGAGGGTGCCAACCCTTGGATTCACACCAGGAAACGTAAGCTTTCCAAACTCTATAATATACAGCTCTGGAAACTGGTTTCCTTGCACTGATTAAAGTTGAGATAACTGACCTGGAAAGCCCACGTTTCTTCAGAATATGGGTTTCAATAGCCAAGCCGTTAAATTTAGCGTTCATAAAGTAGGATGGAATATCGGCCCCTGCGATAGCAGGTCTGGCCTTAGTGGGAGAGGCCAAGGACCCTCCACTGTCATTTTTACGATCTCTGCGTACCATGGCCTTCTGGGCCATGCTGGTGCTACCAGAATTACCGGCTTTCTTTCCAGCTTGATTCTGCAAAGAAGTGGAGGCAGCAACTGAATTGGGGGAAAAGCGTAGATCAGTGAAAACTGATCCCACAGAGTTACCAGCGAATCTGTTCCGTATGCGAATGGATCCCTTGTTCTGGACACAAAGTTGACTAACTTCATGTTGAATCTGGACGCTAGAAGATCTATGTCCGGAGTCCCCCATCTTTGGCAAACAGCCCGAAACACTTTGGGGTGAAGAGACCATTTCCCTGGGAATAACTGCTGGCGACTTAGATAGTCCGCCTGCCAATTTTTTACTCCCGGAATGAAAACTGCCGATAGGAATAGGACATTCCTTTCTGCCCAGGTTAGGATATGGTTCACCTCTCTCTGAGCTGAGAGACTCTTGGTGCCCCCTTGGTGATTGATACAGGCCACAGCCGTGGCATTGTCTGATTGAATCCGGACTGGACAATTCTTTAACCTGGGAGGTCCAGGTTTTCAGAGCCAGATACACTGCCCGAATCTCTAGGATGTTGATGGGCAGGGCTCTTTCGAATCTTGATCACTGCCCATGGACAGTCGTCTCTTCTAGTACCGCTCCCCAGCCTGAGAGGCTGGCATCTGTCGTTACTACTTTCCAGATTATTGGTCTGAAGGATTTCCCCTTCAGCAAATTCTGGCTTTGTAACCACCAACTGAGGCTTTGAGACACTCTTGGGGACAGCCGCATTGGCAAGTCCAACGCTTGGATCGTCTTGTTCCAAGCAGAGAGGATTCTGTTTTGCAAGAGTCTTGAATGGAACTGGGCATAGGGGACTGCTTCGAATTAAGCTACCATCTTTCCTAACAACCTCATGCAAAGGCGAATTGAAGGATTTGCTTTTGACCTGACCATCCGTACCAGCTCTTGTATGGAGCTGATCTTTGCTGGAGGCAAGAACACCCTTTTCTGGGCTGTATGTATGATCAGGCCTAAGTAATCCAGCCATCTTACTGGTTTTAAGGAAGATTTCTCTAGGTTGAGGATCCAACCGAGACTTTCCAGGTAACGGGTTGTAATGCGTACACTTTGCCTTAAGCGAGTTACTGACTGGTCTATTAAAAATAGATCGTCTAGGTACGCCAACACGGTTATGCCCTGTGCCCCCAACCTGGCTAGAGGTGGGGCCAATATTTTTGTGAATACCCGTGGTGCTGTGGCTAGCCGAAGGGTAAAGCCACAAACTGAAAGTGCCATTGTTCCACTTCGAATCGCAGAAACCTTTGGTGAGCTGATCGACTCCATTCGAAATTTTTAGGAACCGATTTAGATTTTTTAGATCCAGAATGGGCCTGACATCTCCATTCGGTTTTGGTACCATAAACAGGTTTGCATAGAAACCTAAACCTTGTTCTTCTGTGGGGGATCTGTATGATTACCCCTTGAGTCAACAATCAGTCTAATGCTTGAAACAGGGATTGTCTTTTCCCTGGATCCTTTGGAACTTTTGATCTCAGAAAGTGAGATGGTGGAAACTCCCAAAACTCTAGTTTGTATCCTAGAGTCACTGTGGAGAGAGCCCACCTGTCCTGAGTTTCCCTCTGCCAGACTTCTGTGAAATGCAGAAGTCCTCCCCCCACCTTGGTGAGGGTAGACACCTCTTAATGAAGAGGTCCTAGCATTCTGCTTTGTAGTCTTGTGGCTCCAGGTCTTCCTTTTGAGCCTGGGCCTGACCCTGCGATTTTCCTCTGGAATCTGACAGTGGAAGCCGTCACCACTGCCTAGAGGCGGATGCGCTTGGTGCAAGAGAGAAAGTCTGTTTAAATGAAGGACGTTTATACTTTCTTTTGACTGGCAAAAGAGTACTTTTTCCACTGGAAATTGTCTGGATGTGTTTATCCAAATCATCGCCAAATAGTTGCTCCCCATGAAACTAGACAGTAGGTTTTTGCAGGGTGCTTTGGCAGACCAACCCTTTAGCCAAAGGGTCCTACGCATGTGTACTAGCACAAGTGCAAGGCAAAACGCCTGGTGAAAAGAATCCTTTATAGCATCTATGGCAAAACATAATGCTTTTGGTAAATCGGCCAACTCACTGGCCTGTTGTGTAGGGAGCTCGTTAAGGGCCTCTGTGAACTGGTCTTTTAAGACTGACAGATGCCTATAGCTGCAATTGCAGGCTGAGCAACAGTACCTGCTAAAGAAAAAGAGGATTTTAACAGGAATTCCAACTTTTTATCTGTTGGATCCTTTAGCATTTGTACATTGTCCACTGGACAAGTTAAACTTTTATTCACACTGGAAATCGCAGCATCTACTGCTGGAACTTTCCATTTTTTGATGAATTTTTCCTCCATAGGATAGAGAACCGAGAATCTCTTTGGAGAGAGAAAATGCTTATCCGAATGATCCCATTCAATATAAATAAGCTTCTCTAGTAATGTGTGAACTGGAAACGCATGCACTGGTTGTGACGGTTTCAAGGAACCCAAAGAAGAAACCAGATTTTCAGCTGACTCTGTTAGAGGTAGCATGAAAGCGGAGCGAACCATGTCCGTAAGGATTTGTACCTTAGATTGTGAAGCTGAAACTTCAACTGTTGTTTCCTCGGCAGAGGAGTAATCGGCTTGTTTTTCCCGATCGTTTGAGGGTAATACCTCATCCTGCCCCCACTGTTCTCCCCACTCCGGGAGAGAGGGATCTAGCACGCTTCTTATCCCCTTTAATGGAGGACTAAAGCCGCTAATCTTCCTTCTAAGCCCTGCAGGGCAGAGGAAAATGCATCTTCAGTTACGTATACAGGGGCTGAAGTGTGAGAAGCAGTTGCACCACCAATTGATTCCAAAGACTTACCCTGGCTTGCCATGTCAGGAGTTCCCTGCGCCTAGGGGTGGTTTTGGTGCCTTAGTAGTAAGCCTTGAAGCCATAGTGCAAAGCACAAAAAGCAAAGGTACTCTAAGAACTGTTATTTGAACAATAGTAGGATAAACAGTGGTAGCATAGAATGATCTAATGCTAAACAAGTTTTTTCCTGTACTGCAAATGCCTGTGCAAACCCCTCACATGCACCAGCACTTCTGTGTCCTGTGGCAGCCTCGCTTCAGCTGCTCTGATAGACAGTGTCTTTTCCCAGAGTATCAGCTTTAAGCTTTTTCAGGTGTGAGCCTGATTGTTTATGCACCACACCCTTTCCTGTGCTTTAGCAAGAGTCACCTCAGAGGGGTGGCGGGGGAAGGGGATTTACACAGCCTTTTTATCAGCTTTTCAGATTTAAGCTTGTTTAAACATAACATGTATCCCTATCCACTCAGTTTCCCCATTTAGGGGGAGAGGAAACCCCCCCTCCAGCTGCTGAGACACACGCTGTATTAGCACAGATTTAAACAGGGTCTATACACGATTACTCCCTCTAGAGGAGTTTAAGGCATTTTACAATATAATTGAAAGAAAAGTCATAGGTGGACTTTGCAGTTCCTATGCTTTCCTCTTACCTTTTCCTCGCTGCAGGATATTGCTGTAAACAGACTTCACCCTTCACAGCAGGCAGCGTTTAAACCTTCAAAGACTGGGGCCCTTTTAATAGGGGTTCCACTCCTTTGGACCATGTATAGCACCCCTCAGGACAGCTTTACTTAATGTAGCAAGACCAAAAAGAGTCCTGGTTCCTAGGGTCCAGCCCTCAAAGAGGAGCATTACAGGCAAAACCTTGTTCTTCTATGCGAGGCCTGGGTACCATCCTGGAGCCACAGTGGTGGGATGGATCCGTTATGGAGGCTTTTTAAATCCAGCATAGATCCCTCCTGGAGCTCCGCAGAGCACATCTTCACTCATGCCAACACCTTTAGACATTGGCGAAAAAACTGAGGACTCCTGGAAGGAGGAGGGGTTATATAGGGGAGTAAACTTCCTGTATTGGGTGTGCCAGTGTCAACACCTGAAGGTAGCTATAACCCACTACTAAATACTTGAGGCTGTGTCTTATGATTTTACTGAAACTTACTATCCTACAACGGCCTAAAGCTGAAGCTGGCATGGCACTTCCCAATATGTCAGAGCCGATCCTAGGGTCACAGGCACCTGGGTGCAGAAATATTTCTGGCGCCCCACATGGCCGTGGTCATTTTACTAACTCCTCCCCTTTACAAATATTTCTATGGCAACGACTCAACCACAGAGATGCTTCCCCATGAAGTCTTCATTACCCTGGGATCCTTACAGGTACAATAAACAAAATACAGGAAGAGAAGCAAGAGTACTTTATTGGGACCTGGAGGGGGGCCTCTCTGATGGAGACAGAGAGCGCTTCTGTTAGAGAGTCGGTTAGAAAGAGCCCCTAGAAATACTACAGACATGATACAGGAGACGGAGACTGCAGACATAGTACAGGAGACGGATCGGAGACTGCAGATATGATATAGGAGATGATCAGAGATCGCAGACATAGTACAGGAGATGGTCAGAGACTGCAGACATAGTACAGGAGATGATCAGAGACTGCAGACATAGTACAGGAGATGATCAGAGACTGCAGACATAGTACAGGAGAAGATCAGAGACTGCAGAAATAGTACAGGAGATGATCAGAGACTGCAGACATAGTACAGGAGATGATCAGAGACTGCAGACATAGTACAGGAGGTGATCAGAGACTGCAGACATAGTACAGGAGATGATCAGAGACTGCAGACATAATACAGGAGATGGTCAGAGACTGCAGACATAGTACAGGAGACGGTCAGAGGCCGCAGACATGGTACAGGAGACGATCAGAGACCGCAGACATGGTACAGGAGACGGTCAGAGACCGCAGACATGGTATAGGAGACGGTCAGAGATTACAGACTTGGTACAGGAGATGGTCAGAGAGTACAGACATAATACAAGAGATGGTCAGAGAGTACAGACATAATACAAGAGATGGTCAGAGAGTACAGACATAATACAAGAGATGGTCCGAGACTGCAGACTAAGGATGAGCTCCGTCGTGTTTGTAAGCTGCACGTGCCGAGCCCGCCAGGAAGTCGGCAATGCGCTGCGCTAATCACAGGCAGTGAGACATTTCCTGATCTCTGCAGCCGCACATCGGGAAATGTCTCACTGCTTGTGATTAGCGCTGTGTAGTGCAGAGTTCCTGGTGGGCTCGGCACGTGCAGCTTGCGAACACGCCAGAGTTCATTCTTACTGCAGACATAGTACAGGAGATGGTCAGAGACTGCAGACACAGTACAGGAGATGGTCCATTAGACCCCTTTCACATTGGAGGAGTTTTTCAGGCGCTTTGCCCGAATGCTTTCACACTGGAGCAGGCACTGGCACGACGTCCAAAAAATTCCTGTAAGTAACTTCTTTGAGGAGCTGCAATGGGCATCAATGGGCAGTGCCTGCAAAGCGCCTCCGCAGTTGCGCCTTTGAATCCTTTAGTGGGGGTTAAATGTACCTCTAAAGCGACGGTAAAGCACCACTAAATGTAGAGGCGCATTACCGCCGACGCCCCCACACTGTCAGTGTGAAAGGGCTCTTAGTACATCTCATTATACATCACATCTGTAGATGGACTACTGAGGTGCAGGAAGGGACAGGGCCTGTGTATCCTATGTAATCTATCATGCCATAAAACATCTCCTAGCAGGGGCAGCCCAGAGCACATGTAAAGGTGTATTGGGGAAGCCATCCTCAGCACACTGAACACTGACTCACCTCGGTTCTCTCTCCTTGCAGCCCGAGATAGAGATGGGAGGGGGAGGCATTCGAACTGGAGTTGGTAGAGACAGTGCGGGATCCCAGTGTGAGGAATTCATTCCTGCACATCAGCACTCAGCAGCAACTGACTAGAACCCTCGTGTCAGGAAGAGGAGCGGCCCCTCCCCCGAGCACTGCCAGGCTGGACGGGCTGCCCTATGCTCACACTGGTGTTCTGGACGGACACTCACAAGGAGAGAAGGAGGGAAGGAAGAATTCTGGCACTTCGGCGCCCCACCTCTGCAGGCGCCCGGGTGCAAAGCACCCTGCGCACCCCGGCTAGGATTGGCCCTGCAATATGTACTACTACTGTTTGGCAGGGAAATTACGTAATTTGATCAACTGGTTGACACCTGTCACTCTGGGGGTAGTGGAATAACACCTGGCTTGGGTATTAAACCTTAAAAACTTGCTGATAGCGCTGGAGGCTCCATTATCTGCTTTGGGAAGGGAACGTATACATATCTTGACTCTGCCACGTATGGTGTGGAGGGAGGCTAAACAGCTGAATCCTGAATTTTGCAGATTACTCCTTTTGGGAAAACAAGGGAATTGTTACACTACAGGATGTATACACAGGGAATGTAATGGCCTCCCTCACGGATCTACAGAGAAAGTATGAACTCCCCTGTACAGTATTTTATAGATGCCTCCAGCTGCATCATGCTCTAAGGACTCAATTTGGTGTTACTAGTACGAAGTTCTCAGACTATCCACTGATTAAAGTATTAAGGTCACAGGGCCCTAAAGGCTTAATTTCTACCGTTTATTCACATTTATTGGCTACCTCACCTAATACAAGTCCTCTGGAGGTTTGCAATAAATGGCAAACACTTATACCTGATTGTCGAATGAGGACTGGGAGGAAGCGTGTGCCTCCCATTTAACAGTTTCACCGGCTATTAATAACAAGCTTATGCAACTATACATAGTACATCAGTCTTACTTAACACCAGTAAGTATACATGCGATGCATTGTATTCCAACGCCGGCATGTACTACATGTACCTGCCAACGTGCAGACTTTGTCCATGAAATGTGGCTGTGCCCTGTTATTACTATATACTGGAAACGGGTGATAGATATCCGGTCTAAAATTCTTTCGGTACCCGTGCCATGTGATCCACGCATCTGTCTATTAGGTATACTTGATGAAGAACACTGCCCAAAGTTTACTAGAATAATGCTGAGAGAAACACTATTCTTGGCTCGAAAGGCTATAGAGCTTAAGTGGAATCAGTCTCCTCTGCCATCTATTTGTCAATGGATTCAGATCGTGAATCAGATACTACCGTATGAAAAAAAAAAAAAAAAAAAAATTTGAACATAGGGGATGTCCCAACAAATATGATAAGGTGTGGAAGATCTGCTGCTCATCCACGCTTACCATTTCTAGTCTGTGAGCAAATTCTTCTCTATACTCAACATGTGTGAGAATGGGAAAAAAAAAAAATCTTGTACTGGGAACAATGTAATAACAATACCAAAATTACTTTGTACTTGTAGGCAATCACTTTTTATTAGAACTGGACATTCAAGTATATACAACTATGAATATGTTCTTCTTGTGTATTTATGTAACAAACACTAATTCTTTACGCTTATGTTGAGCGTGTTTGAAGCTGTACCAATATGTTGTTTTTCTATATTAGTCAATAGAAAGACTTTAGAAAAAAAATATGCTGTATAAAAAAAAAGAAAAAAAACCAAAACACACCCACTACATATACTGTACATACAAACGTAAAGGTGGTATGGTACCCATACTAATGTCAGATTGCAATAAAAATTATCACATTGGCACCATTTCTCCTGTCAAGTTCTGTAAGAACCCACATATATATCTACATCTTAGAAATCTGTAGTTTCAAGACAAAAATCAAAGTAAAACATTTTTGCAAGAGGCTTTTTTTTTTCCTTAAACCTAAAATCCTGGAATTGCCAAAGTCTTGATTTTTCTCTGGTTTAGAACTGTAATTTAAATTACATGAACTGCACACAGGTTTTTGCATTTGAGTCACTAAACATCTTTTTTTTTTTTTTTACTTAGATTTGTAGTCCCCTTTAGAACGTTTATTAATTTTAATCTAAAATAAGTTAATTATTTTGATCTATATACTTGAAGATATAGGATTTTGTCAAATGCATTAAAATGCTAATTCTTAAACACCATTCATGCTACTTTTTATTTTATAAATAATGTGAAATGGAGCAAGACTTTTTTACTACTATGGCTCAGAATTGCTCCAGAGGTCAAATGTTCCCCTGACTGTTATTCTTTTGCATTTCTCCATCAGGATTAACATCTACAGCAGCAATAAAAAGAAATTTATGTATTCATCTCCACTCTCAGTGGGTCATAAAAGAGTCCTTGCAGTGTTTTATGTGTCCATGGAGCTGTTCCTTACATGTTTTGGCGCTTTAGATACAAGCTAAAGAAACTGCCAAGAGAAAAAAAAGAAGATGGTTACAGTACAGATCAGAGAGTGACTATTGGTTGGCCATAAATTGGCAAATATCTCACTAAGAATAACTGGCAGGGAGACAGCTAACTGACTATGAATGCAGCATTACTGCACCACTGCCCTGCCATTATCTTTTATTTTATTTAAATGACAGGTATTGATCGGTCTATGTGGCATTCAATACTTACTATTATGGTTGATGATGCTATGGAGAATAGACCCCTGTCGTAACTACTTCCAAAGATGTTGGAAGTTGGAAAAATCATTATGAAGCAATATATGCTTCTATATTTGTTACTGCCCTCTGCTGTACACCAGACAATTATTTTTTGAATGATGCACTTAACTGGTGATACTTGAAATAGGAACAGTGTGGAGACCTAGGCATGTATGGTCAAACCCAAGTACTTTCATGAAAAGTGTTTTTTGTATTTAAAGTAAATAACACTTTTTTTCTATATCAGCTGTGAATGAATCAGGAATACAGAGTGAATCTTCCAAAAGAGAAAGAAGAAAGAAGTAGTATAAAAATAAAGAAGAAGAAAAAAGGAAGAACAACTCTCTAGTCTATCGCAAAACTAAAAAAGTTTGATGAAACCCTAAATTCATACTTTACCCGAAGTAATGAAAATCTTTAGCTGTATTCATAAAGCTTTTTTTCAATAAAATCAGATGGTTTAGGTCACTTACCATTATTTTCAGCAAATTTTTGAACATCAGACAATGTTTTAAGCTCCTCTTGCGGACACTGGGAAACACACAATGCTATAGATTTTATTTTTCTGTTTATCAAGTCCAGCTTGCAAGGATCCAGAAAGAATACATACCTAAATGTAACAAATAAGAAAAGGGAGTACATTATTTTTGGTGTCTAGCTAATAGTAAAACAATAAATTGTTTTTTTTTTCCTTTTGTTTTTTTTATTGTTTAGAATACAATAGCCTAATCAGAACAATGGCAACAAAGCAATTACAAAGTACACAGAAGAACACAAAAGGGTTATTTTACTAAAACTGGAGAGTGCAAAATCTGGTGCATGCTGTGCATTAGCTTTGCCAAAAAAAAAAACTGGAAGCTGGGGTTAAAATGTTTCTAAACCCAGGACCCTGCATTCACTATATCTGGTCTCTCACAGTATACAGAACATGGAAATGCAATTTTAGTAAATATAAACTGCTAAATACCTTTTCTCATCATCAGTATATAGCAGTCTTGTGACTTCTATCAGTGTCTGGTTAAAGCTTGTAATAGGAGTTTTCATTCTACTCTGACTGTCCTATGAGGCTGCAGGATCCCTGACTCTGTCTGCACAGTGCTGATTGGCACTGTCCAGACAAAAAAAAAAACTCACATCAAACTGAGCATGTGCAGAGTGACTCCAAAGGCTCTGTAATATCAGGAGATTAAGGACTGTAGAAGAAGGGGAAGATCAGAAGAGACAGGATTAAACCGCCTTTTTACACAATGCGGAGGATTAACCCCTCAGGTTTCACAGGGAGTATAAAAAGCATGCTTATATATACATATATACAGACTGATTTTACTGTTGTGGGTTTAGTAACACTAATTTACTAAAATTGCAAAATCTGGTGCAGCTCTGCATAGAAACCAAAGTATGCACTTGTGAGTGTAATGTAATACAGGTTTTTGATAGTGATTGATTAACAAGAAAACTTAGTAACAGCCTTTTATGTGAATTCTAGTAGTTTATGGGTAATCACTTCTGTGTAGGTATAGATCTATGGCTATTTCTGTTAGTTGTGACCCTCTGACCTTACCATATATACCATCACATTACTTTCTATTTAGTGGGAACTGGTTTTAACTAGTTTCTGAGTATATATACAGATTTACAGCACTTTGGCACTTATATTGCACTTTGTATGAAATTGGATAGCACTTGTATGAATTTACGATCTATAGAATATAGGTTAGGAGTGAGGAGGCACAGCTCATGTTTATTAACATTTAAAACATAGGAACCTGGGAAACCTGGAAGTAATAAAGTTAAACCTTTTATTACATAATGACGCTGCAAGCAGGGTGTTTAACCCTTTCAGTGCTGGCATCAAGACATGCTACATTAAAGGCAGATTTTTTTTTTAAATAACAAACATGACATACTGCATGGAGCAGCTCTGATCCTCCTCTTCTAGGGAACCCGTCAACGTTCCCTACCCTCCCGCTGAGTGCCCCCATAGCAAGCAGCTTCCTGAACCACTGCTAAGTGTCCATTCACAAACAGAGCGTGGCTAGGCCCAGCCCCCGCTCTCTCCTTATTGGCTCACTGGCTGTGATTGACAGTCTCAGCCAATGAGGAAGAGACCCAGGAAAGCCACTGCTAAGAGAAGCACATCTCTGGATCGAGCTGGGGCTCAAGTAAGTATTAGGGTGGCTGCTGAACAGAGGCTTTTTACCTTCATGCATAGAATGCACAAAGTTAAAAAACCATGAGCCTTTAGAACCACTTCAAGGGTCAAGTAATGCACTTAAGAATACATTCAACATTGTAATACAAGACAGGGTTTTGCTTACTGAGCTGCTAAAAAGGACACTTTTAGTATAACACTTCTAGTCCACAGAACCTGGTGAGGTCATGAAACACTAGAGGCCTAGAAGTTGATAAAGAGGTTTAATTTAAATTTAGGGCCCAACTCCAGCCAAATTTTTTTTGAGAGTGGGGGAGAATAAGCACTTCGGTCACATTTAAAATGCAATGGCCCAGTTTAGGAAAATTTTTTTTAGAAAATCTGCTGCTCCTAAAGAGATTACCTCATTCCTTTTTTTTCTTTCCAATACCTGTCACTTGGACACTAAGTGAACAAAAATCTCACATACTGAAATAGAAAAAATACAATAAATAGGTAAATAATGTAGAAAGATTTCCACACAATGTTTTGGCTGAAGTTGGGCTTTTAAATTATTAAATTAATATCTTGATGCTTTGCTATTCCAATAAAACTTGTCACAGCAGAAAAAGTTGTTTAAGAAGGCAGCAGTCTAACTTAGTTTGGTAAGAAAGTAACTTATTATTGCCCAGTTCGCTCATATTTCTGCAATACAGAATATTTAAGCAGACCTCCAGTCTAAACTTCAGAGTCGAAAAACTCTGGAAAGCTTCTTCAGTAAAGCATACAAAATATCTACATTATACACAGTATATATACTGTATATATGCAACCAGAGCCATGCCTTCCAGGCTCGCCATGTAGAGAAAAATCCAAAAGGGGTTGCAGCATATAGAAAAAGTTTATTGTAGAATAAAAAGTGACAAAACATGATGGCAACAGTCCCTTTTGATCTACAATAAACGTTATTCATATGCTGCAACCCCTTTTTGGATTTTCCTCTACATATTGAGCCTGAAAGGTGGGGCTCTGGTCGCTTTCTGCCATTAACTGGATAACAACTTGCCTGTAAAATCCTTTTCTTGGAGTACATCATGGGACACAGAGCCATAGTATTAACTATATGGGTATATAGGCACCTTCAGGCACACCCAAGACAGGAAGTTCACTCCCTATATAACCCCTCCTCCTACCAGGAGGACCTCAGTTTTTGTAGCAAAATACCAAAAGAGGGGACGGACCTCTGTGTCCCGTGATGTACTCTAAGAAAAGGATTTTACAGATAAGCTGTTAAAAAAATCCTATTTTCTTTATTGTACATCACGGGACACAGAGACATAATATTAACTATATGGAACGTCCCATTCTAATGCTATTTGAGGGGAGGGAGACACAACCCGCAGGGCGCCCACAGACTTGAGGACCTATACTGCTGCCTGCAGCACACTGCACCAAAAGGCGACATCCTCATGCCTTTTTACATCCACCTGATAAAACCTGGTGAATGTATGTACTGATGACCAAGTTGTGGCCTTACAGATCTGAGCCATGGAGGCCTGGTGATGCACTGCCCAAGAAGCACTAACTGCTCTGGTAGAGTGCGCCTTCACTTGAAAAGGCGGAATCTTACCTTTTAAACCATAAGCCTGAATTATAACTTGCCGAATCCACTTAGAAATAGTGGATTTCTGCCTTTCCTTTCCTAGGACCTTCTGGCAGCACAAATAAGACATCAGTCTTCCGGATCTGAACAGTCGTCTCTAAATAGACCTTGACTGCTCTCACCACATCAAGACAATGTAGTGACTTCTCTTCCTTAGAACATGGTTTTGGAAAAAACGATGGTAGGACAATATCTTGGTTCAGGTGAAAGCCTGAGACCACCTTAGGCAGAAAACCTGGACGAGGACACAACACGACCCTGTCCTCATGAATAATTAAATATGGCTCTTTACAGCAAAGAGCAGCCAGTGCCAAAACCCTCCTTGCTGAGGATATAGCAACCAAGAACACTAATTTCCTTGTCAGAAAGACTAAAGGAGTATGCTGTATCGGTTCAAAGGGCTGCTTTTGCAACGCTAACAAAACTAAGTTCAAGTCCCAAGGGTTCAAAGGTGATCTAACTGGCGGATTAATCCGCATCACCCCTTGCATAAAAACCCGAACCAAAGAATGCGAAGCAAGCGGTCTTTGAAATAAGACCGATAAAGCCGAGATTTGGCCCGTAATAGTACTAAAAGCCAGCTTCACCTCTACCCCCAATTGTAGAAAAGCAAGAATTCTGTATGTTATACTTCCAAGGGTGCCAACCCTTGGACTCACACCAGGAAACATAAGCCCTCCAGACTCTATAATATATGATTCTGGAAGCTGGCTTCCTTGCATTAATAAAGGTAGAGACAACTGACGCGGATAGCCCACGTTTCTTCAGAATGTGGGTCTCAATAGCCAAGCCGTTAAATTTAGAGTTTGTAAGGTAGGATGGAAGATCAGCCCCTGCAAGAGTAGTTCTGGACGCAGTGAAAGGGACTATGGATCCCCCACCGCTATCGTTACGATTTCTGCATACCAGGACCTTCTGGGCCATGCTGGGGCTACAAGAATTACCGGCTTTCTTTCCAGCTTGATTCTGCAAAGAAGTTGTGGCAGCAGCTGAATAGGGGGAAATGCATAAATCAGTGAGAACTGATCCCACGGGGTCACCAATGCATCTGTTCTGCATGAGAGTGGATCCCTTGTCCTGGACACAAAGTGGACCAACTTCATGTTGAACCTGGAAGCCAAAAGATCTACGTCCGGGGTCCCCCATCTTTGTCAAATAGCCAGAAAAATGTCGGGGTGAATGGACCATTCCCCCGGAAACAATTGCTAGTGACTCAAGTAGTCCGCCTGCCAATTCTCTATTCCAGGAATGAAGACTGCCAATAGGCAAGGAACATGGTATCCTTTCTGCCCAAGTTAGAATATGGTTCACCTCCTTCTGAGCTGCGAGACTCTTGGTGCCCCCTTGGTGATTGATAAAGGCCACAGCTGTGGCATTGTCTGATTGGATCCTGACAGGACAACCCCGTAACCTGAATGTCCAGGCCTTCAGAGGCAGACACACTGCCCGAATCTCTAGGATATTGATGGGCAAGGTTTATTCGGTTCTTGACCACTGTCCCTGGACAGCTGTCTTTTCTAGTACCGCTCCCCAAACGGAAAGGGGACCACTTTCCAGATCAGCAGATTCCAGGTTATCAACCACCAACTGAGGCTCTGGGACACCTTCCGGGACAGCCGCATTGGCAAATCTAGAGCTTGGACCCTTTTGTTCCAAGCAGACAGGATACTGTTTTGCAACAGTCTCAAATGGAACTGGGCATAGGAAACTGCTTCGAATCAAGCCACCATCTTTCCTAACAACCTCATGCAAAGGCGAATGGAGGGATCTCTCTTCGACCTGATCATTTGCACCAGCTCTCTTATGGCGCTGATCTTTGCCTGGGGAAAAAACACCTTTTTCTGGACTGTGTCTATGATCAGACTTAAGTACTCCAGCCTTTTAGTGGTTTTAAGGAAGACTTCTCTAGGTTAAGAATCCAACCCAGGTATTCCAGGTATTTGGTTGTACTGCGCACGCTTTGATCCAAGCGGACACCTGACCGATCTATTAGCAATAGATCGGCCAGGTATGCCAAGACTGTTATGCCCTGTGCCCTTAGCCTGGCTAGAGGCGGAGCCAGAACCTTTGTGAATACCTGGGGTGCTGTAGCCAGTCCGAAGGGCAAGGCTACAAACTGAAAATGATGCTGTTCTACCTCGAACCGCAAAAATCTTTGGTGCGCAGGAAATATAGGAACATGCAGATATGCATCCCTGATGTCGATAGATGCTAGAAGTTCCCCTCCTTGTAGGATTGAATCCACCGACCTGATCGACTCCATGCGAAAAGAGCGAACCTTCAGGAATTTATTCCGATTTTTGAGATCTAGAATGGGTCTGACATCTCCATTTGGTTTTATTACCGTGAAGAGGTTTGAATAGAACCCCAAACCTTGCTCTTCTGTGGGGATTTCCACGATCACCCCTTGAGCCAGTAACCGGTCTAATGCCTGAAACAGGGATTGTCTGTTTCCTGGATCTTTGGGAACGTTTGACCTCAGAAAACAAGGCAGACGAAACTCTCGAAACTCCAGTTTGTAAACTGGTGCTATCGTGGAGATGACCCATCTGTCCTGAATTTCCTCCTGCCAGACCTTTGAAAACTGCTGAAGGCTTCCCCCCCACCCTGACGAGTGGGGGCACCCCTTCATAATGAGGCTTTAGAATACTGTTTTGCAGTCTTCTGCCCCCAGGACTTCTTTTGTCCCTGGGGCTGACCCTGAGGCTTTTCTCTAGACCCTGACGGCGGAGGCAGCTGCGACTGCCTAGAGGCTGATGCCCCTGGCGCTGGAGAAAAAGACCGCTTAAATGAAGGGCATTTATTCCTTCTTTTGACTGGCAAAAGTGTACTTTTCCCGCTTGAAATCTTTTGGATGGATTTGTCCAAATCATCCCCAAATAGCCAATCCCCATGAAAAGAAAAAACAGTCAGGAGCCTTTTGCATGGTGCCTCGGCTGACTAATTTTTCAACCACAGGATCCTACGCATGTGCACTAGAACAAGCGCAAGGCGAGACGCCTGGTGAATAGAATCTTTAATGGCGTCAATAGCAAAACATAATGCTCTTGGCAGTTTAGCCAAGTCCTGGGCCTGTTGTACAGGAACCTCCTTAATCGCCTGTCTAAACCAGTCCTTCAGGGATTGACAGGTGCCTATTGCAGTGAATGCAGGCTGAGTAACTGCACCTGCCAAAGAAAAAGAGGATTTTAACAGGAATTCCAATCTTTTAACTATTGGATCCTTAAGCAATTGAGCATTGTCTACTGGACAAGTTAGACTTTTATTCACACTGGATAGGGCAGCGTCAACTGCTGGTACATTCCATCTTTTGGTGAATTTCTCCTCCATGGGATAAAGTACTGAAAACCTTTTTGGAGGGAGAAAATGCTTATCCGGATGATACCATTCAGCATAAATAAGCTGTTCCAGTAATGCATGGATGGGAAACGCATGCAAAGTCTGCGGATGTTTTAAGGAACCCAAAGAAGAAACTGAACTTTCGGCTGACTCAATTAGGGGCAGCTTGAAAGCAGAACGAACCATTTCTGTAAGAGACTGTACCAGCAACTTTTCAGATTGCAAGGCTGAAAAAAGGGTTCACCCACCGTTGATTCCTCAATAGAGTCATCATTGGATTGCCTTTCCTCCTGATCCCCTGAGGGTAATACCTCATCCTCCACCCACTGTTCCCTTGATAAAGGGTCTGAGGTGGGGGAGGGGATATACCACGCTTCCTATCCCTTTGGATGGAAGATGGGATTAAAGCCGCTAGTCTCTCCTCTAGCCCCAGCAGGGCGGAGGAAAAAGGCATCTACAGTCACGTATACAGGGGCTGAGATGTTAGAAGCAGCTGCAACACCCCCTGGTTCCAATAGCTCACCCTGGCTAGCCACTTCTGGTATTTCAGGAGAAGATGACAATGTGGAGGCATGACTAGAGTCCTCAGCGCCTGGGGGTGATGCTTTAGGTACCTTTTTTGAGGTGTTTGCACCGGCCTTTTTTGGAGGCTTAGACCTAAGCACAAAAGCAGAGGCACCAAGTAAATGCGCTACTTGCTGAGCAATAGTCTAGCAATACAATGCCGCTAATAAAGTTCAGGCTGGTGCTGAGTAAAATTTATTTCCTCTAATTGGGAATGCCTGTATGCAGCGCCTTACATGCCCCCACCGCTCCTGTGTCCTGTATGGTCAGCAGCTGTACTCTCACTACTAGCTGAGGATAGTTTGTATTTTGGGCTCGGTGTCCCCAGCGCCTGCGCCGTGTGTCCTTGTGAACGCTACGTCCTGCACACAGCGCCGTACTTAAGCCACGCCCCCTCCTTTAATCAACCCTCCCCCCTTGGTTTTAAAATTTCAAGCAGTTCCCGCGTGCGCGAGCGGGCGGCGTTTGGGTCTGTTAGTCGGCAGACCCAGCGACAAGGGAGGCCGGATCAAGACAACATACAAATACAATATATGGGAAAGCCGCTGCACTCCCCCCGAGGAAGGGGGGTGTTAGGGGGACTACAAACTGCTGTTGTACCTTCCAGCCCCTTGGGGGGGAAAATGCAGTAATGGCAAACTTTTTCCTGGATAGGAATCCCCCCTGAACAATGCTGCATGAACGAGACCACACACATGCTGTTCTAGCTGAACTGAGAGGCAACGTACAAAAGGTATGTGCATTTACTCCCTCTAGCGGAGAACTTAAGGCATGACAACATTTTACTCAAGGAAAAAAAAACATGGGTGGACTTTTTACAGTTCCTAGGCTTCTTCCCTTATCCTCGCAGCTATAATTATATATATATATATATATATACATACATACATACACACACACACACACATACCGTATTTATCGGCGTATAACACGCACTTTTTTCCTCTTAAAATCAGGGGAAAATCGCGGGTGCGTGTTATTCGCCGATCCCCTGCGATCCCCCGCTGACCGTGAGTGGAGCGATCGCCGGCCGCCGATATACATAGATAGTAGAGTTTGAAAATGGCGCCGCCGGCGCAGAGAGACATAGACATGACTAGCTCCACTCACGGTCACGCCGAGTCCCGCCCTATGATGGACACAGGGACTGGGCGTGACTGTGAGCGGAGCTAGCCGAACCTAGCCGAGTACACTCGGCTATCTGTATATGGGGGGCGCTCGCTCCGCTCACAGTCACGTCCATCCCAGACGGGACTACAAGTGGAGCCGAAAGTGGCCGAGAGCCGCTGCAAGTCACGGCTATGTATCTTGGCGCCGGCGGCGCCATTTTCAAACTGAAGTGACACTGCCAAGTCACTGCAGTTTAACTGCAGCCTGGGCAAGGCTGCAAATGGACACAGACAAAGCTGCAGATGGGCACTGACAAAGCTGCAAGGCTGCAAATGGACACTGATAAGGCTGCAAATGACACCAAGACTGCAAGGCTGCAAATGACACCAAGGCTGCAAATGACTGCAAGGCTGCAAATAACTGCAATGCTGCAAATGACACTGGACAAGCATGCAGATGGACGATGTGCAAGGCTGCATTGATGGGCATTTAAATGTAAGTTTTTTTCCTTAAAATTCCCTCCTAAACTTGGGGTGCGTGTTATACGATAAATACGGTATATATACACACACACACACATATATATACATACACACACAGTGGGGACGGAAAGTATTCAGGCCCTCTTACATTTTTCACTCTGTTATATTGCAGCCATTTGCTAAAATCATTTAAGTTCATTTTTTCCCTCATTAATGTACACACAGCACCCTATATTGACAGAAAAACACAGAATTGTTGTCATTTTTGCAGATTTATTAAAAAAGAAAAACTGAAATATCACATGGTCCTAAGTATTCAAACCCTTTGCTCAGTATTTAGTAGAAGGACCCTTTTGATCTAATACAGCCATGAGTCTTTTTGGGAAAGATGCAACAAGTTTTTCACACCTGGATTTGGGGATCCTCTGCCATTCCTCCTTGCAGATCCTCTCCAGTTCTGTCAGGTTGGATGGTAAAAGTTGGTGGACAGCCATTTTTAGGTCTCTCCAGAGATGCCCACTTGGGTTTAAGTCAGGGCTCTGGCTGGGTCATTCCAGAACAGTCACGGAGTTGTTGTGAAGCCACTCTGTTATTTTAGCTGTGTGCCTGGGGTCATTGTCTTGTTGGAAGGTAAACCTTCGGCCCAGTCTGAGGTCCTGAGCACACTGGAGAAGGTTTTCGTCCAGGATATCCCTGTACTTGGCCGCATTCATCTTTCCCTCGATTGCAACCAGTCATCCTGTCCATGCAGCTGAAAAACACCCCCACAGCATGATGCTGCCACCACCATGCTTCACTGTTGGGACTGTATTGGACACGTGATGAGCAGTGCCTGGTTTTCTCCACACATACCTCTTAGAATTAAGGCCAAAAAGTTCTATCTTGGTCTCATCAGACCAGAGAATTTTATTTCTCACCATCTTGGAGTCCTTCAGGTGTTTTTAAGCAAACTCCATGCGGGCTTTCATGTGTCTTGCACTGAGAAGAGGCTTCCGTCGGGCCACTCTGCCATAGAGCCCCGACTGGTGGAGGGCTGCAGTGATGGTTGACTTTCTACAACTTTCTCCCATCTCTCGACTGCATCTCTGGAGCTCAGCCACAGTGATCTTTGGGTTCTTCTTTACCTTTCTCACCAAGGCTCTTCTCCCTCAATAGCTCAGTTTGACCGGACGGCCAGCTCTAGGAAGGGTTCTGGTCGTCCCAAACGTCTTCCATTTAAGGATTATGGAGGCCACTGTGCTCTTAGGAACCTTAAGTGCAGCAGAACATTTTTTTGTAACCTTGGCCAGATCTGTGCCTTGCCACAATTCTGTCTCTGAGCTCTTCAGGCAGTTCCTTTGACCTCATGATTCTCATTTGCTCTGACATGCACTGTGAGCTGTAAGGTCTTATATAGACAGGTGTGTGGCTTTCCTAATTAAGTCCAATCAGTATAATCAAACACAGCTGGACTCAAATGAAGGTGTAGAACCATCTCAAGGATGATCAGAAGAAATGGACAGCACCTGAGTTAAATATATGAGTGTCACAGCAAAGGGTCTGAATACTTAGGACCATGTGATATTTCAGTTTTTCTTTTTTAATAAATCTGCAAAAATGTCAACAATTCTGTGTTTTTCTGTCAATATGGGGTGCTGTGTGTACATTAATGAGGAAAAAAATGAACTTAAATGATTTTAGCAAATGGCTGCAATATAACAGAGTGAAAAATTTAAGAGGGCCTGAATACTTTCCATCCCCACTATATATACACATACATACATATACACACACACACACACACACACACTCTAAAATACTGTACATACATAAAACTTTGAAGTTATTTTACTTACTTGCGGTTGGTATGGTCTAAACCACTGTTTTCAAAGCCTTCTACCTTAGCATTCTTCTGTCCACAAATATTCCCATAGCTGTCATAACCAGAGATTAAACGTGAGGCAGCTCCAGTGGCTACAGAAAAGCCACAAATAAAGCCCTGCAAAAATAGAATGGAAGAGCAATCACTTCTTAATGTATGCTTTCAGATTCTTATAAACCATTATCGAGGCCTATTTAAAAAGTATATGTGTGGCCAAAAAAACAAAACCACACACACACAGTACACATCTGCCCAGGTTCTGTCTCTTTAAAAATGCCAAAATGCAGAAAAATATCTGATGATCCTGACAGAAATTCAATGAGCTTGAACTTTTTGTGCACACTGCCTTTGCTACATTTAAATATTAAGCAGTGTTATCAGCCATGTCCAGTTTTCTCTGTGGACCACAAAACACCTGCCCACAAGTTGTGGAGTTGAGGAAAGAAGAGTTGCTCTGTAGTACTAACTCACTACCTGTCATGTGAAGGAATGTCTGGAAGGTAGCATTACAAAAAAAAAAATTACCTGTGATTTCAAAAAACATAAAATAACAGTCCATACAGCAAGCCAGGGGAAAAGATACAGCAAGCAACACAGCTTATGTGTTTTACACAATTCTTGGTGCTTAATCATAGCCATAACTCACTACCTGTCCTAAGGCAATGATGCTGCGCCTCAACAGATAAAGCACCATGAATGAGCATCGTCACCCTAGTATAGGAAGTATGTTACTGGCAGGATCATCAGGTGAAAAAAAAAAAAGGAAAACTAATACAGCCACCATATCTCAGGATTGGCAAGGTGTCAGTTCTTGGGTTTGGTCACATCTTACTATTTTGGGAACAGCTATCATTTTTGGCAAATGCTGAGACAGGATTGTGAAGATTTACTTGTCTAGGCTGTGTGCATGTAATAGGCAACACGTGACACCATGAAACTACATTATCAATGTGGATCTTATGCTGGTGAAAAAACAAAAACAAAACATGTTTACATGCATTTGAATAAACTTTTCATGGGAGAGAGCGAGATGTGATACCATAAGACGTATGCCTCCTGAGCTCCACTCTTGCAGTTGTCCTTTAAATTCTCCCAAACTTATTGGACACAGTTTTGAGCCTTTCTGCACTGCCTTTACCCCCTATGCCTTGGGCATCCTCTTCACTGTCCTCCTCATGTCTTCCAACAACCTTAATCCCGCCTTCACACCAGCGCCTTCTTCCCTCATTCCCACTCTGGTGGCCATTTTTGAGACCTCTCCAGCATGTCAGAGGATGTTTGCAGCCACACAGAGGATTCAGGAGGGAGGGTGAGGCTGATAATCTGTCAGTAGCTGACACCCTGGAGACATTCACCACATGCAGGGAAGCGCTCATGGAATAGATTAACTCTGTCTCCACGGACATTAGTTTTATCAGTAATGATCTGATGCAGAGGGCTGCATCTCTCACGTGGAGGATGTGGTTCGCTCTGACTCTAATGAACTGCAGACACTGCAGCTTCAATTTAAGGCACTACATGAGAAGTTGGTGGACACAGAGAACTGGCTCTGCTGAAACATTTGTGTGCTAGGCATTCCGGAGCATGCAGAAGGCCCCAAGCCAGCTGAATTTGTAGAAACATTCCTTACTACCATACTGGGCCTCAGGGATCTCCAATCAACGTTCGTTGTAGAGAGGGCACGCAGAGTACCACCGCTCCCTCTGATCCCAGGTTCCGCAGCCATTCCTCATCTGCCTGCTAAACTATCAAGATCACAATAAATGATTATCTCCACTGCCAGAACCCAAGTGGACCTCCACTATCCAGCAACAACGGCAGTCCCCCAAAGAGGTCTTGAAGCGTCTCCGGGACAAGGGCATCAGGTAAAGCCTTCTCTACCCCAGCCGACTTTGCATCCTAGATGGAGAGATGACCAGATTCTTCGCTACCCCAGATGCTGTGGATAATCGTTAATCTGTCTGGGCCTTTTCCACGTCGACTCATTTTCTCTCTGGGATCTGCTATTTTGGGATGACTAATTATAGCACCCCGTATCTATGTTTTAGTGCTCTGGGTCTCCTATCTGCTTATCTCACCCTCACCATATTGCCTGTTGGCACCTAATTCTCTGCACGTACTTAAATATGTTCACCAGCACAGTATTACAAAAGGAGTGATGCTGGTCTTCCTTAATTACTACATTGCTATCGCCTTATTTTTCTGACTCAAGTTGCGTGCTTCAAAAAGGGTCTAAGTTCTTCATTGAACTCTCCCCCCCACTGAGGACTGTTCCATTTGGGATGTTAATTTGTAGGGCTTTCCCTAAGAGTTTTGGGTAGAAGTTTTCTGTTGCATATTTTTTGGAGTACACAATGGGAGGTTATTTTGTGTTAAAATGTATGTTTATCATTGCACAGAGTTGTATTTCTACTTTGGCTCATGTCCCATCTACAATGCTGTTATGCATCTTCCATTGCATGTGTACTAAACGGTTTATTTTAAAGGATAACCTTAAAATGCCCCAATCTGATATCCTGGACTAGCAGAGGCCTCAACTCTAAATTTAAAAGGGCCTTGCTATTCAAATAAATCAAATCATAGCCCCCCCCCATATGTTCTCTTCTTACAAGAAACACACTTCAAGGGAAGTAAGGTCCTCGCTCTGAATATCCTGGATCCAAAAGGCTTTTCACACCGCATACTCCTCATAGTCCATTCTTATTAGTAAATATCTAGGAGACATGGGAAGATTGTGTCTCAACTTTTATTCCTTACATGATAGCGGCAAAAGACAGGTTGGTACAACTGAAGTTCCTTCACAGGGTCGAATATACTCTGCAAATAATGTCCCATATATAAATACTCAGCTGGATCCGAAGTGTTCTAGATGTAACCTTGAGGTGGGGAACTTTTGGCATATGGTCTGGTCATGTCCCAAACTGCACCCTTATTGCGAGGCGATAGTAACCACTCTGAGTGATATATGTGGTATAAGTGTACCCCCCTTAGACCCACTTGTGCTACTGTTAAGTCAATTGGAACACATAGAAGGGGATAAATATACTAAGCTCTGCCTAACTTTTACTCTGTTTTATGTACGGTGAGAAATCCTCCTGAGATGGAAATCATTAGAGCCACCGACTCATACTTCATGGATACACTCAGTTAAGGTCTTCTACCCCTCTATAGAATCACGTATGAGAGCAGTGTCCGCGGAAATTTGACAAAATCTGGTCAGGATGAATAGATGCATGTGGCTGACCTCTAAGGTTCAGAAGTAGATTCCTATATCTCTGGGTACAAACTTTGGGTGCTCTGGGTTTTACCTAGCCTCTTATTCCCCTCCTTTAACTTTCCTCCATTTCACCTCCTTCTTCCCCCCCTCCCCCTCCTTAATCCTGCCTTCCATTGCCTCCTGCCCACCCCAAAGGTTCTCGCTCTCTCTCTCTCTCAAATGTAACCTTTATAAGTGCTAGCTATAAACGGTTAGTGTACTGAGAACTGCTACCTGAGATTACATATTTCCTTCGTACAGTTTCTATTAGTTGGCATTATAGTTTGTACGGTATAATCAGGGGTTAATCCCCTTGAATCTGATAAACCTCACTGTCAATAATTTTGTCATGGAATTGGAGTATGCCTGTTGTTCAAAAAGAAAAAAATCTGTTAAAAAAAATAAATAAATAAATAAATAAAATATCTATTTTGTGCTGTGCAGGGTGTACACACTGACCCGAATGGCAAATATGTAATCTTGATACTTACTATTTTGAATCAGAGTCATGCTCTTGTTATTACTTACCTTCCACCTCTGTTCTGATACATTTCTAGAGAACGTCAGCCCCTATTATCCAGCCAGGGTTCTCTTCCATGGGGGACTTTAATGCTACTTTATCCCCAGAGCTTGACAGAATGACCCCGTCCACCCCACATATGGGGGATCTCTACAATTGGGCACTGGCAGCTAACCTAGTTGAAGTCCAATAAAAACCTGGCATTTGCTAACCCCCTGCTGGTTGCTTTCTGATGTCCTGGACACAGAGTGTCTCCCTGGAGACATTCTAGACCATTATCCATGGTCTCTGACATTGGGAACCTCTCAGGCCTGTAAAAGATCTATGTGGAGACTGGGCCCGCAGTGGATATCTCACCAGACAGAATTCAAGCAGACTCCCAATGTTATACAGGATTATTGGCATATTAGAGAGGCTTCCACCTCCTTCTCTGACTTGGTCTGGGATGCCTTCAAGGAGTTCATGTGAGGACACTATATTTTATCTTCTTACAGAAAGCCATCATATCTGATCAGCAGAACTACTCCTTTTGATCTCCTTATGTCCAAGGCGAGGGACCTGCAGCTCCATATGGCTGAAATTACCAGGACAGACATATACTAGCATAGGCAAGAGTTCTTTAAACAGGGGAGCAAAAATGGTAAGCTCTTGGCTATGCTTTCCCAATACTGGACTCCTTACAATTGTATCAGAATTTCAATCCTCTGAAGGCACTTTACTTACTGCCCAAGGAGGACATTTCACATGAATTTTCCAGTTATTATGCTAAGTTATATGCTTCCTCTCTATCCCCAAACCTTGACTCTTCTGAGATTGGTTATCGGATTTGGAAATGCACCCCATCTCCACCTAGGAAGTGGCATCATCCATTGCTTCTTTTCCTAACGGGAAAACCCGAGTCCGGACGGGATACCTATTGAGTTCTTCAAAACTCATGCAGATATTTTATCTCCCATCCTATCCGCTACCTCTTCCACTTGTTTACAAAACAATGTCCACCCTCCATCCATGAAAGAGGCCCAGGTTATTTGAATCCATAAACTTCCCAAAAGACCCATCTATATAGGCATTTTATCGACCTATTACACTCCTAAACTGTGACCTAAAAATTCTCACAAAACTCCTGAAAACTAAACTTAGTTGTTGCATAGTCTCACTGACCCCCACCAAACAGGAGTCATTCCCCATAAATCCACGCACATTAAAATCTGCAGATTATTTACAAATATTTGGACACAGTATATGGCACTAGGCCTGCAGCATCCTTAGACATAAAAAAGGCCTTTGATACCGTGGAGTGGTCTAATTTACAGAAGTTCTTGAGGAGAATGGGATTCCCTTTACATTTCATTACATGGCTACAATTGTTGTACTCTGGGCCTGTGCGTCAGGGAGGGGGGGGTCCTCTGTCTCTGCCCTTTTCATTATACAGATCACATGGCACAGCTGTCCCCCCCTCTCCTACATGCGGATGACCTCCTACTTTTTCTGAATGATGCTGGTCACTCCTTGCAGGGGGTCATGCGTGTTTTACAAAGATTTCCATGGGTCTACAGCCTCAAAATGAATTACCACAAGTGTATAAAATGGTGGTGTTGTGTTGTAAGATGATGGTAACGGAGGAATCACAAACCTGATGAACAAATGTAATGTAAATTGATGAGAATCATAATGCGCAAACAAAGCAAATGGTTGAAATACCAAGCAACAAGTGAAAATGCATAAATCAATCTGATTGGATGAATGATGATTCGCTTCACCGTGGACAGTGAATAAATGGCTGATGCCTAGCCAATCTGTGATGACACCTTACTGCTGTAAGGCAACAGCATATAAAACTTGATCAGGTACTCCAGACAGCCTCCATGGGTCCTCTGGGGGTCTCTCTCTAATAGGACTAGCAGTGGTTACTTATGATGAATACAGCCTCCTATAGGATTACCTCAGTGCCGGTAATGGAGGTGGAAGACAGATCTCAGATGGTGTGATAACATTTAAAAGGGGGTCTATTGAAATAAAACACAGCTGAAAAGTTCACATAAACAATCCACGAGTGGCGAGCTCGTATTCCTGCGTCACTTCCGGTTTTGCCTATTGCTCAATCCCCACACGTATTGTTACACCCACGTGACTTCATCAGGGGTTCTGGCACATTGAACATCTTATTTGCACATTTATTTTATTGCACTGTTTCAACCATTTGCCTTGTTTGCACATTATGATTCTCAATAATTTATGTTACATTTGTTCATCATCTTTGTGATTCCTCCGTTACATGAAATAATTTATTGTGGTTCATTTGCATATTAAAGTTATTAGCACTTGCACTTTAAACTGTAGACATGGTTTCACTTAGTTTTTTCATTAGTCATCTTACAGCGCAGCACTACCATTTTTAATACTTTCCATATATCTGCTACGGATCAGCCAAACGCTGTTTGCCGCAGTAGGTTGTCTAGTTAAGTTACCTAACTCCAGTTGACAGCGCGAGAGTACCACCTTTTTATTAATTGCCACAAGTGATTTCTTTCCTATTGACTCTGGAGATTCGGCCCCACCCCCCCTCGGACGTGCAGCTGCAGCGGGTTAAATAATTTACATGTCCTGGGAGTGACTGTATCATGAACTGTGAAATCCTATGTGGAACTGAATTTACTTTGTGTTCTTAGAAGTTAAAAACAAGCTGAAGGCGTGGAGAAATTTGCCCTCATCTTTGCTTGAATTTGATTAAAGTGAAGGTTTTACCTAAATTTATTTACCCATTTCAAATATCCCCTGTCTGGATCCCCAAGTCCTTCTTTAAACAGCTTAACCAAATGTTGCTCCTCAGGCTACAAATTAGACATTGACCATACCACACATCTATAAGTATTTCATAGCCACTTAGTTAGCAACTGCCTACTGGTGACTAATACCAAACCTAAATAACTCCTGTACCGTGCTCAAAGTAGGATCAAGCAGCTGCCATCCTGAACTCCTTGGAAAATCTGACATTTATTATGCAATGGTCCCAGCGTCCCTTATCCTCATCCTCTTACTCCCCTGATGAAAACCACCATCAGTGCTTGGTTGGTGGGTCTTTGGTGGGAAGGGCAGCCACTCCTAAACTTCTCCCCTTTCACCTCACTGTGGAACAACCACTCCCTTTCCTATTTCCAACTGTTCCCTGACCAACTGCTGGGCCAAGTTTTAAATTAAAACTGGCAAATATTCTCAAGAAATGGCGACTGATGTATTTTGATCATATAACCTGCCATCTTGCTACCAATTTAAAAACCCGCAACTTTATCACACCTTCTCTAACCAGTTTCCACTTCAGGCACGGTCACTAGGTTGTTCCTCGCTAAAGAACTTTTTGTGCACTGACGAACTCTCCAAACCGCATTCTCCCTGTATCAACACGTCATCTTTATTACCATTTCAGATCTCTCTGGCCTACAGAGAAAGTGGCAAGAAGATATACTGGAAATGTACAAGGAGTACTGGACCAACTTATGGTATGCATGCTTCTGCCAGCTGGTCTCTATTAGGATGATCCAAATGAAAATCCTCCACAGGGTGTTCTTCACTCCTCACAGGATTTACAAGCGAAGGCCATCTCTGTCATCATCTTGTTGGAGATTTTTTAAATCTTTTGGAAATTCTTGACAATAATTATGGTCATCCACGTTCGTCTCACTCAAATGGCAAGAATATGGGTATTGGGCTTGGTCGAAGACATAGCCCCTACGGTGGACAAACGTCTGCTTCTTTTCTATGCTAGGAAATCAATAGACATGCACTGGAAGGTGGCTTCTCCTCCTCCTCTTTGTTTCTGGAATGTTTGGGTAACTTGAACCTCCCTCTTTACTGGGACAATTCCCAAAATAGGGGTTGTAAGAAAAGGTTTATTCAAGTATGTAAAGTAAAGGTTTATTAACGTATGGGCATGATGGCTCGAGGACCCATCTACTGCTGTGGATTCAGCCCCCTGATGCTTGTCCATGATTCTTGAGAGCTAATCCGTGCTCTCCATAGTGTTGTGGACTAGTACGCGAGGCACTTGTTAGTTGTACGAGTGTAGGGTTTTTGTTTTTTTTCACAAGTGAAGACCCCCCTCCAAGTGGGTTGTCAAACTTGCTGTCGGTTTTAATTTTTTTTATCTACTCAAGAGCTACTAGAAGTTTTCATGGGAGAAAAATACAAGCATTGCAATTTTGGACCTCCTAAAAATGCTCATTACATGGCTGTTATGCCGACCCACTAGCTTCATTACTTCCTGGGTCACCAACATAAATCAAAGGCACAGATGTAATAAGTCCTTATCTGCGTACTCACTTTAAGTTTGATTAATGTACTGAAAACAAGAGCCCAACTGCCAGACAAAGGAAAGTTAGCTTTTCCCACATCAAGTTTCCTTTAAACCATAGTAAAAGCTGATTTTCATGGAGTTCTAAAATTCCAGGCAGAAAAAGCATTTGAAAACAAAAAAAAAAACATTTTTTTATTCTGTAACTTTTGCTGTAAATACAAAACAAAAAAAGCGACAGGTAAAGTTTTTCTTCACTCATTTCTCAGCATGGAGAGAGGCATGGTTGCCACCTTTGTTCACCTCCTTTAGGCTATGCCCACAAAAGCAGCCAAAAAGCTGTAAAAATATGCAGTTGATCCTACAATGAGATGGCTGTTTAAGTTTGTTCATATTTTCTTGGCTGTGATACTTTGCGGTGACACATTCATAACTTGGTGTGTCGAGTTTGACAGTTGGCAACCTCTTGTCAAACTCACCCATTGAAGTCAATGAGACTGTGCTGCAGCCACATGGCAAATGCAGCTATGGCACTTGCGGTACAGGAGTGCAAAGTAAAATCTCCATTGGGATTGGAAAAGAAAAAAAGCCATTTAGGAGGAGGCGGCTGTATCACCTCCTAAATGCCTGTAAACCATCTCTAAACCGCCCCTGAAAGAGCAATCCACAGTGGATCGTGTGAATGAGCCCCAACATAGTGGATTGACGGGATTAGTAGTTTACACAAGAAAAGATGGATATGGGGCGTGGCCTGAGGAGCTATGGAGTAGGACGCTTGGAAAGAGAGCTCCGTTTGCCCAAAATCCTTTAACTGACATCCTGCTCCAATCCTAACAACCCTGCCAAGAAAAGACACCTCAATAGGCTTGTCCCATCACCTGTGTGGTCCTGGGTGCTGCCTGGCCGTCTGGAGCGCTGCCCGAGGCCGCGGAGACCGGATCGTCCCGCCCCGGGCCCTGCCTGTAGGAAAGTCCCTGGCTTCGGCCTAGTGCTTGGAGCGGCGGCCATCTTGCTCCACCTGGCGGCGGCTCCTGCACATCTCCCGGACATACAAAGCTCCCCAGAGACGGATCTCTGCCTGCCTGTGGCCCCCAGCGCTGAACCTCTGCACCCTGAAACAGCTCCTAGGACGGCCCGGGGCTCCGGCCTGGTCCTCGGAACGGCGGCCATCTTGCTGCACCCAGCAACGGCCCTACAGGTCCTCCTGACTTGCCTGGCTCCCCAAAGGACTGTTCTCTGCGTGCATGAGCCTCCGGATCTCCTCTAAGGACACAGCACCTGAGGAGAGGCCTAACAGGTGGGGGAGTGAGACACAGAAAGAGCAAACTTCCAGCACACAAACTCCTGATAGAAGTCCTGTGGGAAGATACACCAAAGTAATTCATCACAAGGACTCCCCTTCTGTCCTGGGACCGCAGTGGACTATGTCACCGCCAAAGCGGAACACTGGGACGACAGACAAGCTCGCTCAATTTTGCCGCCTGGAGAAAGACATGCAGCAGGAGGGTAGCGCAGACACGTGTACGGGCCCCGCTCCTCAGACGTCAGACACCGCCAAAGTGCTGGACGCTAAAGCCGCCTTGCAAGGTACTCTGACCGCGAAGATAGACGAAGTAAAAATCGATATATCCCTGATGAGACAGGACTTCTCAAAACTGAAAGACAGGGTTACGGAGGCAGAAACCAGAATCAGCAACGCGGAAGATGCCCTGCACCCCATGAGACATAATACAGAGGAGATGCAGAGACAAATACAGCAACTTCATGCCCACCAAGATGACATGGAGAACCGCCTTAGACGCTGTAACCTCCGCTTCATAGGGCTGCCGGAGAAAGAGGAAGGCGCGGACCCGGCAACCTATCTAGAAGAAAAGATGGATATGTGCGCTTTCTTTATAACTCAAAGGAAGTGACAAGGTCACTACATTCCTAGCAAGCCAAAACAAACTGGTATTTTCTATACTGGGTTAAATTGTTCTTAGTCTGAAAAATGAAAACGGATGCAGCCACTGCATTGAACGACTGGTAAGCTGCAATAGTATACAGTTTTGTTTATTTTTTTTCCCCCCAATAGATACACCTTCCAAAGAAAGGATTTTGACAGTTTAATGTAAGCATCATGAACTGCAGTCTATTATTTTTGGCTGTATAATAAAGAGTGCAGAAATGCTCAAGTAGCTATACAAACTCAGAGGTTTCAGCTAGTTGTCATCACTTGACCAAGTAACCACTATTTGACTTTGTGAGCCTGATTAGCTTCTTTATTTATAATGTGAGCCATTTCTTCTAATATATGCATCTCTAGTATTCTCAGATGAAACTTTTGACCACCGATAAGCATAATATTAAAAGGTCCAGTTCACACCACATGCAGTCCAGTGTGTTTTTTTTTTCTGCATCAAAAACACAGGGAAAGTAGGTTATATGATTTTCAATGGTATAATTCATGCCAGGGCAGTTCCAGTGCATTCCAGTTCAAAGAAAAAAAGTAGAACATGCTGCATTTTTCCTGCACTGGAATGCTGTAAAACACATCAAAAACGCACCAAAAAAGGCACTGGAAAACACGTCCTTATTTAAAGTTAAGAAAAAAAGAGGGGGGGGGATGCACTGGATTGCATCAAAAACACACTGGAATGCATCAAAAGCGCGCATGCAGAAAAGCATCTGGAATGCATCCGGACTGCGTTTCTATGGTGTGAACTGGGCCTAAAACAAACTACAATTCACTTAATGAATATTTTTTTATTATTATTAACTCATTTGAATGAAACCTGCTGCATTTAATTTTATGACATTTTATGGCTTTGAAATGCAAAACCTTATTACATGGCGATATAAAATGTATAAATAAACAACGAGTCTTTGAAACCATTTATGTAGTGCAATATGTCTTGCACGTCCAATTTCTGACTACACAAACTGAACAAGGGGTCATTTGACTTTGAAGGGCAAATGCATCTTATTACTACTATGTAATTTTCACAAGTGAAAGACCGACCTTGTTCAGCTTTACAAACATGAGCGACTGTTTAAAAGGAGACAAAATTGCAAAGTGTTGAAAAAGCTTCTAGTATTCTGGAAAGATCAGACTTTAAAGTGGAATTTCACTCTCTCAATCAATCTTGTCCATTTTTAATCTTTATGCTGATTGCATTAGTAAGGGGAATAGGAAAGTATATCATATTTCCTTTTTTTTTACCTTTTAATTATTTTTTCTCTCTTCAGTTACTTTCTGGTTCCCAGGCCTAGGCAAATGTTGTCATACATCTCAAAAGTCTTCAGGAGGGAAGGAGGGTTTTTTCTCAGCTAAGCACACCCTTCTGCCTGCATGCCTGAGCTAAAGGCAAATGGATTCCAGAAAGTAAATGCTACATGAATCATCAGCCCTTACTCAAGATGGCCACGACCAGAAGTGCTAGGGGATGTTTTTCAAAGTGATAGCTCAGCAAAATAAAGCATGGAGACATGGATGGATGGAGAAGTTTGCTTTAAATAATACAATTTAATTAACCACTACAGCCCTGGAAGAATTTGCCTCCTTCCTGACCAGGGCATTTTTTGCGATACGGCACTGCATCTCTTTAACTAACAAATGTGTGGTCGTGCAACGCTGTACACAAACAAAATTTATGTCCATTTTTCCTCACAAATAGAGTTTCTTTTGGTGGTATTTGATCACCTCAGTGGGTTTTTTCATTTTCTGCGCTATAAACAAAAAAAGAGCGACAAATTTAAAAAAAAAAAACAATATTTTGAATTTTTTGCTATAATAAATATCCCAATTTTAAAAAAATAAATAAAAAAAAATTTCCTCAGTTTTATGTATTCTACATATTTTTGATAAAAAAATATCGCAATAAGCTTATATTGATTGATTTGCGCAAAAGTTCTAGCATCTACAAAATAGGGGCTAGATTTATGGCATTTTTATCATTTTTTTTTTTTTTACTAGTAATGGCGGCGATCTGCGATTTTTATTAGGACTGTGACATTGCAGTGGACAGATTGGACACTTTTGACACTATTTTGGGATCATTGATATTTATACAGTGATCAGAGCTAAAAATAGCCATTAATTACTGTATAAATGTCACTGGCAGGGAAGGGGTTAACACTAGGGGGCTATCAAGGGGGTTAACTGTGTTCCCTCAGCATGTTCTAACTGTAGGGGGGATGGGACTGACTAGGGGAGGAGAGAGATCGGTGTTCATACTTTGTTTACACAAAAAGATACCAGTTTTCACTCTGTCACGAGAGATCGCAGGTGCCCGGCGGGCATGCGCATCCCCTCCGGGGACTCGCCGCGGGTGCGCGCCTGCTGTGAAGTCTTAAAGAAGCGACGTACGGCTAGGGCAATTTGCTCAGCCATGCCAACCTGCCGCAGTATAACTGCGGCGGCTGGTCGGCTAGCGGTTAAATGGTGTTTTCAGTTTGAGGTGCTCAGATGCAGTGTAGTTCCGCTTAAAGCTGAAGTATAAAAATAGGTTAGTGTTAATGATGTATGCCACATCTTAGGCTGCTGCAGCGTTTGTTACAAATATTACTTTTACACTGACAGCAGTCTCCTGTTGATGTCCAACATTCGATGCTGAGAATTGCAGTTCCAGTACAGTACTCTGTTTATTGTGGGTCAATTGTTCAGCACCTCTTTCATACATAGAAAGCCTTGAATTCTTTTCAATACATGCAAGGCGCTTTGTGATTGAAGGAGGTGTGGATGAATGTCAAGATCTTCCCTCCTCTAATCACTGAATGCCGTGCATTCACTAAAGCCTCCGTGAAGACAACAAAGTGTGTAAAAAAAAAAAAATGTGAAAATATATAAATATATTTACACACACACAAACACGCTAAATAAAAATATTCCTTCCCAAAAAATTCCCATGTTGCAACAATGGTGTTGGATGATCTGAATGACATTTGCCTTTACTGTACATACATCAATTGTTTACATAAGAACGCAAGCTCATACAAATTTTTAGCCATCACAAACCTGTGATAAAATCACTGTTGTGTTAATTTGTGCCCTCATCAATCCAACAATCTTATGCCAATGTTATACGCTTGAGTTAATCTTAACCTAATGTTAGTGTAACAATTTAGAAAAAACAATTTTTTTGCTCTGTGTGCTTTGCAAGTCAGCCTATTCTTCCCACGGTAGTAAAAGTTTTGCAATGCATTTTTTAGAGGATGCAGGAAGGAGAGATTCCTTCATCCACACTGTTTAGCGCAGATGGGAAATGGATTGATTTCTCTTTATTAGTCCTCGGGGTCTAATGGTGCATGGCTAGCTTAAGTATACCATAAAGACAACTGCCATGCAAAGTAATAAAGATTTCACCTTGCATTTTGTGGCAAGTGTTATCTTGTCAGGGCAAATTCACACCAATGCATTTTTTCATTATTTTTGCAGAAATGCAGGACAATATTTTTAACATGGGTTCCTATGGAACACGTTCACATCAATGCATTTATGTGCCACTGCCTTATTGGAAACGGTCAGGGACTTTTTAAATGCAAAATGCTGCTTTTTTGGTTCGATAGACTACAATAGAGAAGCTGCAGAAAAAGCATGCAGTGCGTTTTTACACCGGTTTACCATGATTATGCCGCAATTTGCATTTTTAAATCTGCCCAACAACAAATGTGTTTGTTTTTTTTGTTTTTTTTAAGACAACAAAAAAATGCAAAAACACACAAATTATGGCAAAAAATGCAGTAAATAAAAAATGCAAAAAGCATAACAGAACGCACTGTAGAAACACTCAAAAGCAACATGCAAAGGTGTGAATAGAGCCTAAGGGTCGGTTCACACTGGGGCGACTTGGGATCCGACTTGTACGCCCTCAAGTCGCCCCAGAAAGAGATTCAATGGGAGTGAACGCTAGCGTCTTAATAGACACTACTGAAGTCGCTCCGACTTCAGAGCGTACTCCCTGTACTACTTTGATCCGACTTGTTAGGTACCATAGAAATCAATGGAAGTCGCCTCCAAGTCGGATATCTCTGTAAAGTCAAGCGACTTTGCAGGGAAAACCCCTCCCTCCCCCCCTCCCTCCCAGAGAGCTGATTGCCCTGTGATTGGCCACAGCCGAAGTCGCCTGTCATGGAGGCGACTTCAAGTCGGGTTGTAATTTGCTGAAGTCGCGCTGAAGTCGCGCTGAAGCCGCGTTGAAGTCGCGGTACAAAGTTGCGCTGAAGTCGTGTTGCCCCAGTGTGAACCGACCCTTAAGGCCCCTTTCACACTTATACGACTTGTCCCACGATTTTGTACTGCAAAATCGTATGACAAGTCATTCTCCATGATTTGCAATGACTACCATTCATATTGGCACGACTTTAAGTCGTGCCGACTTGAAAGTAGTCCCTGCACTACTTTGGTCCAACTTCTATGCGAGTTGTACTCCATAGACCTCAATGTTAAACCCTGAAGTAGCATGAAAGTCGTGCCTGAATAATATAGACACGACTTCAGTACGACTTTGTAAGCACAAGCCTGGCTCGCTGATCGGGAAAGGAAAACTTTTTTTTCCCTTTCCCGATGAGCGACAGGCAGTGCTGACAGCTGTCTGGTATGAATCCAGAGGGGGAACGCCGCGCCAAGTTTTAAATGAAAAAACCGGACCACCGCTGGCAAAAGAGCGCCAGAAGATAGCGGTGGAGCCGGCAGAAGATGCGGACACCGGGAGAAGACGCCGGAGAGACACCAGAAGTCGGAAGAGGACCCCCGAAGTCGGAAGAAGATCCCGGAGCTGCCTAATAAATTATTTTAAAAACCTGTGTACTGTGTTTTTTTATTGACGCTTTTTTCCCTAGGTGAATGGCTAGGGGTACCAAGTACCCCATACTTATTCACATAGGGTGGGGGGCCGGGATCTGGGGGCCCCCTTATTAAAGGGGGCTCCCAGATTCCGATAAGCCCCCCGCCCGCAGACCCCGACAACCAACGGCCAGGGTTGTCGGGAAGAGGCCCTTGTCCTCATCAACATGGGGACAAGGTGCTTTGGGGTGGGGGGGCCGCAGGGCGCCCCCCCATGCCCCAAAGCACCCACCCCCCATGTTGAGGGCATGCGGCCTGGTACGGTCCAGGAGGAGGGGGGCGCTAGCTCGTCCCCACCCCCATTCCTGACCGGCCGGGCTGCGTGCTCGGATAAGGGTCTGGTATGGATTTTGGGGGGACCCCCACGCCGATTCTTCGGCGTAGGGGGTTCCCCTTACAATCCATACCAGACCTAAGGGCCTGGTATGCCCCTGGGGGGGAACCCACGCCAGTTTTTTTATTTAAAACTTGGCGTGGAGTTCCCCCTTATGATTCATACCAACTACTGTATGTTTTCATTTGTTAATGCCAAAAACGTGGCAAAGTAGTATTGCTCCCAAATCGCTGTAAAATCGCGGCCGCGAAATCGCAGTAAAATCGTGCGATTTTGAAGTCGTATAAGTGTGAAAGGGGCCTAAAGCAGAGTTCCAGTCATAATTTCTGTTTTACTAAAAGTCAGCAGCTACAAAAAGTATAGCTGCTGCCTTTAATAAACACACTCACCCACGCCGTGTTCCCCCTCGGCGGCCCAGCATCTTTACTCTGGGCACCCGGCTAAGACAGCTTGCGGCTTAACAGCTGGGTGCTCACTGCACATGTGCGAGCGGCACTGCGCTCTGTGACTGGTCCCGCAGTCTTCTAGGAACTGTCATGTGTCCCAGAAGACTTTGGGAGGGAGAACTTCCACTTCCGATCGCCTAAAGTGCTCGGAACGGAAATGGGAGCAGGTAATTGTCAAAATCGTGTACCTGCTCTAAATCGGAAGTTCCACTGTTGGGTGGAACGCCACTTTAAGCCTTGGAATCTCCAGAACAGGAAGGCTAGAGCAAACCAACATAGGGGGAGCCAGGACGGAGAGAAACCAAAAAGTATTCTCACCTCAAAGGGCAGTGGCGGCCCGTGCACTAAGGGTGGGCTTGGAGTGCAGAGAATGCGTTCACAGCCCACCCAGGTGTGTTACAACAGTGAATGAATATTCGCTATTGTAACACTGATCCTCCTCCCGGACAACCAGGAAGCGGGTTTTGACACTCTTCACCCAACTGGCTGACAGAACAGGCGATCCTACTGGACGCCTAGGAGGAGCCGCACGCTGGAAGCCACCTATTAGGAGGGGACAGGTAGCCGCTGCACGCCACAATGGGGTAAGTGCCGGACTGACCGGCAAACAGCAGGAGAGGAGGTGCCGCCGGCCACCTGGGGGCATATATACAGTATCTCACAAAAGTGAGTAAACCCCTCACATTTTTTAAAATATTTTATTATATCTTTTTATGTGACAACACTAAAGCAATGACACTTTGATACAAAGTAAAGTAGTGAGTGTACAGCTTGTATAACAGTGTAAATTTGCTGCCCCCTCAAAATAACAACACACAGTCATTAATGTCTAAACTGCTGGCAACATGAGTGAGTACACCTCTAAGTAAAAATGTCCAAATTGGGCCCAATTAGCCATTTTTCTTCCCCATTGTCATGTGACTCATTAGTGTTACAAGGTCTCAGGTGTGAATGAGGAGCAGGTGTGTTAAATTTGGTGTTATCGCTCTCACACTCTCATCCTGGTCACTGGAAGTTCAACATGGCACCTCATGGCAAAGAACTCTCTGAGGATCTGAAAGAAAGAATTGTTGCAGCACGCTGCATCAAATTGGTCTGCATGGCTGTCATCCCAGAAGGAAGCCTCTTCTAAAGATGATGCACAAGAAAGCCCGCAAACAGTTTGCTGAAGACAAGACGACTGTGACAGACCTAGCCGGGACAGAGGCTGTTGGAGAGGACTGAATGCAAGCCTGTTGCCTTTTGATTATGGGCCCTGGATTTTCAATGGAACAATACGCTTTGTGAGGTGAATGAGAAATCCAGTCTGAACTGTACTAATCGGACTCAGTTGTGTATATATGTATATATTGTATGTTGTTTGATTCTGTTGGGGGCTCCTTGCTGTGGATTTGTGTCCCTGAACAGGGAGGGGGGATTCCTCCAGCAGCCCCCTGCTGATAAGACTGATTCATACTGTTGGGACACAACCTGTGAGGAGATGCTGGTGTCATCAACTCCAACTACCTGTGTTTATGTTAATTGAATGAGCTGATCACATTGTTCTCCATACAATGTAGGAGACGGGATGACTCCTATTGGAGCTGCTGCTATTGTGAGAAAATGTCATGTGATAATTAACTCAGTCTGGGCAATAGGTCATGTCTCAGTCACCTAGGCTGTATAAAGGATTAGTTAATTAGCTCATGTTAATTATGTTAATTAGGTTACAGTTGTATTGTTAGAGGAGGTTCCAACGGCATATAAAGTCTTGTAATTTTGATTCTAAATAAAGTGAGTTCATGTTAGCAACAAGCAAGTGTCGCCTTGTTTTGTGCTCAGAGAGGTTAGTCCTGATGTACTCCAAGACTGGTGTTGTCTAGTTCTTGGGGGTTCCTAAAGCCGGATCCATTGGACTCGTGTTCCAGAACTTAGGAAGCAGTATACTGACGGAAGCACTCAAGTGGAGTGAGGGACGTTCCGTGACAAAGACTAAGGACATGGATTACTGGAACCATGTCCTGTGGTCTGATGAGACCAAGATAAACTTATTTGGTTCAGATGGTGTCAAGCGTGTGTGGCGGCAACCAGGTGAGGAGTACAAAGACAAGTGTGTCTTGTCTACAGTCAAGCATGGTGGTGGGAGTGTCATGGTTTGGGGCTGCATGAGTGTTGCCGACACTGGGCAGCTACAGTTCATTGAGGGAACCATGAATACCAACATGTATTGTGATATAATAAAGCAGAGCATGGTCCCCCTCCCTTCGGAGACTGAGCCGCAGTGCAGTAGTCTAACATAACAACCCCAAACACACCTCCAAGACGACCACTGCCTTGCTAAAGAAGCTGAGGGTAAAGGCGATGGACTGGCCAAGAAGGTCTCCAGACCTAAACCCTATTGAGCATCTGCAGGGCATCCTCAAACGGAAGGTGGAGGAGCGCAAGGTCCCTACATCCACCAGCTCAGTGATGTCGTCACGGAGGAGTGGAAGAGAACTCCAGTGGCAACCCGTGAAGCTCTGGTGAACTCTATGCCCAAGAGGGTTAAGGCAGTGCTGGAAAATAATGGTGGCCACCCAAAATATTGACACTTTGGGCCCAATTTGGGCATTTTCACTTAGGGGTGTACTCAATTTTGTTTCCAGCGGTTTAGACATTAATGGCTGTGTGTTGAGTTATTTTGAGGGGACAGCAAATTTACACAGTTATACAAGCTGTACACTCATTACTTTACATTGTAGTAAAGTGTTATCACTTCAGTGTTGTCACATTAAAAAAGATATATATAATTAAATATTTACAAAAATGTGAGGGGTGCACTCACTTTTGGGAAATATATACATACATACATACATACATACATACACACACACACACATACATACACATACATACATACAGTGTGTGTGTGTGTGTGTGTGGGGGGGGGGGGGGTAGTATTTGATCCCCTGCTGATTTTGTACATTTGCCCACTGACAAATGAAATGATCAGTCTATAATTTTAATGGTAGGATTATTTTAAGAGTGAGCGACAGACCAACAACAACATAAGAAAAACAGAAAAACGCATTTCAAAAGAGTTATAAATTGATTTGCATTTTAATGAATATAAAATAAGTATTTGACCCATGCGCAAAACATGACTTCGTACTTGAGGGCAAAACCCTTGTTGGCAATCACAGAGGTCAGAAGTTTCTTGTAGTTGGCCACCAGGTTAGCACACATCTCAGGAGGGATTAGGTCCACTCCTCTTTGCAGATCCTCCCCAAGTCATTAAGGTTTCGAGGCTGATGTTTGTTAACTCGAACCTTCAGCTCCCTCCACTTATTTTCTATGGGATTAAGGTCTGGAGACTGGCTAGTCCACTCCAGGACCTTAATGTGCTTGTTCTTGAGCCACTCCTTTGTTGCCTTGGGTCATTGTCATGCTGGAATACCCATCCACGATCCATTTTCGATGCCCTGGCTGAGGGAGAGGTTCTTACCGAAGATTTGACGGTATATGATGCGGTGAAGTTGTCCTGTCCCCATAGCAGGAAAACACCCCCAAAGCATAATGTTTCCACCTCCATGTTTGACGGTGGGGATGGTGTTCTTGGGGTCATAGGCAGCATTCCTCCTCCTTCAAACATGGAGAGTTGAGTTGATGCCAAAGAGCTTGATTTTGGTCTCATCTGACCACAACACTTTCGCCCAGTTCTCCTCTGAATCATTCAGATGTTCATTAGCAAACTTCAGACAGGCCTGTACATGTGCATTCTTGAGCAGGGGGAACTTGCGGGCGCTGTTACTAATTGTTTTCTTGGTGACTATGGTCCCAGCTGCCTTGAGATCACTGACAAGATTCTCCCGTGTAGTTCAGGGCTGATACCTCACCGTTCTCATGATCATTAAAACTCCACGAGGTGAGATCTTGCATGGATCCCCAGCTTGAGGGAGATTGACAGTTATTTTGTGTTTCATCCATTTGTGAAAAATCGCACCAACTGTTGTCACCTTGGACAGCTCTTTGGTCTTGGCCATGGTGGAGAGATTGGAATCTGATTGATTGATTGCTTCTGTGGACAGGTGTCTTTTATAGAGGTAACAAGTTGAGATTAGGAGCACTCCCTTTAGGGGAGTGCTCCTAATCTCAACTCGTTACCTCTGTAGAAGACACCTGGGAGCCAGAAATCTTGGCGATTGATAGGGGATCATATACTAATTTTACTTATTAAAATGCAAATCAATGTATCATTTTTTTGAAATGCGTATTTCTGGATATTTCTGTTTTTCTCTTGCTCACTGTTAAAATAAACCTACCATTAAAATTATAAATTGATAATTTCTTTGCCAGTGGGCAAACGTACAATATCAGCAGGGGATCAAATGTTTTTTCCCCTTTTTTGTGAGATAGAGATATACAATATCTCACAAAAGGTGGCAACCTGTGAAGCTCTGGTGAACTCCATGCCCATAAGGGGTTAAGGCAGTGCTGGAAAATTATGGTGCCCACACAAAATATTGACACTTTGGGCCCAATTTGGACATTTCCACTTAGGGGTGTACTCACTTTTGTTGCCAGCAGTTTAGACATTAATGGCTGTGTTGAGTTATTTTGAGGGGACAGCAAATTTACACTGTTACACAAGCTGTACACCCACTATTTTACATTGTAGCAAAGTGCCATTTCTTCAGTGTAGTCACATGAAAAGATATAATAAAATATTTACAAAAAATATAAGGGGTGTACTCACTTTTGTGAGATACTGTGTATAATATATATATATATATATATATATATATATATATATATATATATATATATATATATATATACACATATATATATATATACACATATATATATATATATATATACACATACATACATACACACACACACATTATATATATATACATATATATACACACACACACACACACACACATTAATATATATATATATATATATATATATATATATATATATATATATATATATATATATATATATATATATATATATATATATATAAACAAATATTTAAAAATGTATTAAATTTTGACATGGACAGTGTTAGTAGAGCAGTTGACGTGTCAGTAGGGAAGAGGATGATGTCAGTCAGTAGAGCAGAGGACAGTGTCAGTAATACAGTGAACGGTGCCCGACAACAAATTGGTAATGTTACATGCTCACAACAAAACACTGTAGGTAGTGCTGGGAAGATGGGGGTCGCACATGTAGGCATCCTTAATGCCCACAGAGGTCAGACGGTCTCCCAGCAATGACTGACCAGGTGGATTCCAAGTAAAGTTATAAGAATCTTTAGCTCCTGTATAGGGCCAATGCCCCTTTTGCTTTGGGAATGGAGAACATGTTAGAAAAGAAAGAATCCTCTAAACGTCTGCCAATCTTTGCAGGGATGTTATCAAGTTTTACAACATGATGCCAGGTGGAGGCAGAAACTGAATTTTCCATTTGTACCCCCTGGATACACTGTTCTGGACCCAAACATTTCAAAGGTCCTGGGACCAGATGACCAAGATGGACACCCCCACCCCGCATTCTGACAAGTAGGGTGCCCTCATTATAAGGAGGACTGGTCATGGACCTGGAGGACTTGGGGTTCTGGGACTTATGGTGGAACAGAGTTTCAGGCTTCGCCTTGGACCCGGAGGCATGAGAGAAACATAAGGTAGAGTAGAAAATTTCCCAGATGAACATTTTTGCCTTTTTTTCTGGGGCAAAAAGGGTACCTCTTCCCCCAGTAACTCCTTTAAGTCGTCTAGGGATTTGCCAAAGCGGCATTCCCCAAAAGGGCATATGCAAGAATAATTGCTTGTCATAATGCTCCACAGGCCAACCTTTGAGCCAAAGAGTCCTTTGCATATTTTCCAAAAGGAGGCCTATTCTGCATTTTTTGGCCTATATGTAATTGCTCCTAGCCCATCAATACAATAGTATGGCTAATTAGTATGAGCTTCAGTTGCTGGAAGACAGAGGATCTGTAAGAATAGTTCCAGGATCAAGTGACATACCGTTGGGCCAGACAACCAAATTTTTACAAACATCATCACAATAGCAGACTGCAGAGTAGGGAGCATCCAGCCAAGGCCCAGAATAACTTTAAACATAGCTCCACACTAAATCCAGAAGCTGGCTTGTGCCTGAAAGCGTCACAGCTGTTATCAGACCCAAAACTAAATCTGGCACAGCAATGACAGCCATATCGCTGTGCTGCCAGAAGCTAGCAGCCATAGCTTTTGAGTTAATTACGTAGGGGACTACTATTCACCGCAGCAACGGTGCAGTTCTCACTGATCAGATTAGAGATGCCATCAGGATCGAGGGGACATGCCCAATTCAAAAAGTCTTTGTCCCTCTGGTGGGCATACCCCCTACATACAGGATCTTCACAGACAGACTTCCTTAAGTGGGTGCAACATGACCTTGGGCCTGTAAGGCACTCTACAACTGACTCAAATCATTGCACCGTAGGTACTTAGGCAAGAACCTTTGACAGAATCCAGTGTGAAAAGACACATTACAGGCCTGGCCCTGCTTTTCTCAGCAGAGCCCGGGTATAGCTTATGTGGCAATGCTGAGGATCAGGTGATCTGGAAACCTGCAAAATGAGCCCCTTCTGGCTCTGCAGCAACTAAAAAAAAATTGCTAGGTGAAAAAGAAATCTTGCTAAAAACTAAGAAAAAAAAAAAGTTTATTCTCTCAGACGAGAGAAGACGTCCGCTCAATTAAACGCTTCAGCCCCGGAAGATTTTACCCCCTTCCTGACCAGAGCACTTTTTGCGATTCGCCACTGCGTTGCTTTAACTGACAATTGCGCGGTCGTGCAATGTTGCACCCAAACAAAATTGACGTCCTTTTTCCCCACAAATAGAGATTTCTTTTGGTGGTATTTGATCACCTCTGCGGTTTTTATTTTTTGCGCTATAAACAAAAAAAAAAAAGCGACAATTTTGAAAAAAACTCTATATTTTTTACTTTTTGCTATAATAAATATCCCCCAAAAATATATAGAAAAACAATTTTTTTCCTCAGTTTAGGCCGATATGTATTCTTCTGCATATTTTTGATTAAAAAAAAAAAATACATAAAAAAAAAAAAAAGTCGTAATAATCGTATATTGATTGGTTTGCGCAAAAGTTATAGCGTCTACAAAGTAGGGGATAGTTTTATAGCATTTTTATTATTTTTTTTTTTTACTAGTAATGGCGGTGATCTGAGATTTTTATCATGACTGGGGAACTCCGCACCAGATTTTAAATAAAAAACCAGCATGGGTTCCCCCACCAAGAGCATACCAGGCCCTTCGGTCTGGTATGGATCTTAAGGGGAACACCCTATGCCGAAAAACCGACATGGGCCCCCCCCCCCCAAATCCATACCAGACTCTTATCCGAGCACGCAGCCTGGCTGGCCAGGAAAAGGGGTTGGGATGAGCGAGTGCCCCCCCTCCTAAACCGTACCAGGCCGCATGTCCTCAACACGGGGGGAGATGGGTGCTTTGGGGCAGGGGGCGCCCTGCGGCCCCCCCACCCCAAAGCACCTTGTTCCCATGTTGATGAGGACAAGGGCCTCTTTAATAAGGGGGCCCCCAGATCCCGCCCCCCCACCCTTTGTGAATGAGTATGGAGTACATCGTACCTCTACCCATTCACCTAGGAGAAAAAAAAGTGTCAAAAAAAACACGACATGTTTTTAAAGTAATTTATTAGGCAGCTCTGGGGGTCTTCTTTCAACTTCGGGGGTCTCTTCCTTCTTCTCCCGGGCTCCTCCGCTATCTTCTGCTCTTTTGACAGCTCTTTTGCTAGCAGTGGCCTGGTCTTCTCCGCCGTCTTCTTCCCTCTTCTCTTCTTCCAATGTCGACACGACGCTCTCTCCCACTGTAATGCCGCAGTCCGCAATGACTTATATAGGGATGGGGCATGGTCACTGGGTGATGTCACCCGGTGACTCCGCCCCTTATTACGTCACAGTCCCATCATGCCCCGGGACTGTGATGTAATAAGGGGCAGGGTCACCGGGTGACATCACTCAGTGACCATGCCCCATCCCTATATAAGTCATTGCGGACTGCGCATACGGCATTACAGTGGGAGAGAGCATCGTGTTAACATCGGAAGAAGAGAGAAGAAGAAGACGGCGGAGAAGACCGGCCACCGCTAGCAAAAGGGTGGAAAAAAGATCAGAAGATAGCGGAGGAGCCCGGGAGAAGAAGTCGGAGAGCGCGGAGAAGGAAGAGACTGCGGAGAAGAACGAAGAGACCCTGAAGTCGGAAAAAGACCCCCGGAGCTGCCTAATAAATTTTAAAAACCTGTCTTTTTTTTTTTTATTGACACTTTTTTTCCTAGGTGAATGGGTAGGGGTACGATGTACCCCATACTCATTCACACAGGGTGGAGGGCCGGGATCTGGGGGCCCCCTTATTATTATAGATTCCGGTAAGCCCCCCGCCCACAGACCCCGACAACCAATGGCCAGGGTTGTCGGGAAGAGGCCCTTGTCCTCATCAACATGGTGCTTTGGGGTGGGGGGGGCGCAGGGCGCCCCCCTGCCCCAAAGCACCCACCCCTCCATGTTGAGAGCATGCGGCCTGGTATGGTTCAGGAGGGGGGGGGCTCGTCCCCACCCCCATTCCTGATCGGCCAGGCTGCGTGCTCGGATAAGGGTCTGGTATGGATTTGGGGGGACCCCGACTGTTTTTTCGGCGTAGGGGGTTCCCCTTAAGATCCATACCAGACCCAGGGGCCTGGTATGCTCTTGGAGGGGGAAACCATGCCGGTTTTTTATTTAAAATTTGGCGTGGAGTTCTCCCTCAAGATTCATACCAAACAGTGCCTGGCATTGACGGGGATCCAAGTCGGATCCCCGTTCATTGAAAGTCGGACGTATGTCGGCTTCAAGTCGCGCGGCAAAGTCGGATCCAAAGTAGGACGGCTGTCTTGTCGCACCAGTGTGAACCCGGCCTTAAGCTTTGACAATAAAACCTAGAAGCTGGTTGGATACTATGCACAGCTGCACCAGATTCAGTGTGCACCAGTTTTAGTAAATCGCCCCTACTGTGTTCTGACTGTAATGCCCCGTACACACGGTCGGACTTTGTTTGGACATTCTGACAACAAAATCCTAGGATTTTTTCCGACGGATGTTGGCTCAAACTTGTCTTGCATACACACGGTCACACAAAGTTGTCGGAAAATCCGATCGTTCTGAACGCGGTGACGTAAAACACGTACGTTGGGACTATAAACGGGGCAGTGGCCAATCTCTTTATTTATTCTGAGCATGCGTGGCACTTTGTCCATCAGATTTGTGTACACACGATCGGAATTTCCGACAACGGATTTTGTTGTCGGAAAATTTTATATCCTGCTCTCAAACTTTGTGTGTCGGAAAATCCGATGGAAAATGTGTGATGGAGCCTAAACACGGTCGGAATTTCCGACAACAAGGTCCTATCACACATTTTCCGTCAGAAAATCCAACCGTGTGTACGGGGCATAAGAGGTGTAGGTAAGCAGGGCACCTCCTCACCATCTATCAAACATAACCTAAAAATATTGCTTTTAAGGAGGGTTGGCAGTATAGCTGCATGTGTGAACGAGCTCCAGAACCTGTTATTTAATTTTTAATTTGATTCCTATTTTAATTATTACCATTTCTGAAATGGAAAACTAAATATTGGTGGTTTTCATTTTCGTAGTTAAGCCCTAATCCGTTGAGGCCCAGGAGTTACCAATTTCAAAAGGTAAGAGGGAAAAAATCTGGGTGCTCTGCCTGTAGAAAACACTCATGCATTAGCTTTCCTTAAGTCCTAATTCAGATGGGCATACCTATCCGTACACCCCTGCAAAGGGCTGTTTTCACCCACATGAAAAGCAAAGGTGTTTCTTTCAGACCCGTGCAGGCAGTCTGTGGAAATCAATGCAGACGGAGACAGGGAGGCTCCATGCAGCTGGCCATCAGTCAATAACTTTAAACAGGTTACCTGCACAGGTCTACACAGAACATCTGTACAACCCATGCACGTAAAGACAGCCCTTCACACGGGTGTACAGACAGATATGCATGTGTGAATGAGGCCTTATAGCCACAAACTGGTTGCTATAAGCATTAGTTCTGAATTTCCGCTCTTAGAGAGGTTACATATTACACTACTTAGTAGTACTTACTAATAGTGGATATTCCATCAGGAAGGTTTACTTTCCAAAAAATGCTTAGGATTTCCATTAAATAAATGTTGCCTGTAAAATAAAATTGGACTAGGCTAAGCAGTGCGCCAATTTTCCGCAACCAGTTTTGTGTTTCCTGTGTTTCTTTTTTTGCCAGTAAACATAGAAGAAAGCCAGCCCATAATACGAAATTTAGAGGTGTCTGCAGTTTTAATCAGCATGACAATTACGGGGCAGCAAGCAGAGCTTTCACATTTTGCTTCTTTTTGCTGTTTAGTATACAAGTAATTAACTTTCACTACGATATTCTTTTCATTTTGAAGCTGGCGTGTTAACATGTTTTGACAACAAAAAATACATTACAGAACATTGCAACCCAGATTTTGTGAAAGCCGAATAACAAACCGGTGCCTGTTCCAGAGGGGGAGAGTTCCATACCTTTCACAACAACCTTTCACAAGGTATTGGTGTACAATTTTTTATGGTAATAGCTAAGTTTGTAAATTACTCTAGGAAAAAAAGTTCTACTTACAATTCAATTCCTCGGCTACTATGTTTGTTTATTATTTTTTACATTTTGTGTGCAGGTGTTCCATGTTCGGTCACTCAAAAAGTGTGCCTTTGGCTGGAAACACAAAGGAAAATGCAGATCACAGAGGGACAGTCTGACATTGTTATGCAACTATATGACAATTAAAAGATCCTTTCCTCAGTACCTCCTGTACATGCATATGTGCAATCATCTAACCAGCATACAAGCTATAAAGAATATGTATTAAAGGTGCACCTCTCATGTCTTCTGATGCTGAGATAAGGAGATGCCGATTTACCTAAAATATATCAAGTGGGGAAAAATTATTTGATTCCCTGCAGATTTTGTAAGTATGCCCACTTATAAAGAAATTAAGGGTCTATAATTTTTATCATAGGTGTATTTTAAATGATAGAGACAGAATATTAACCAAAAAATCCACAAACAAAACATGATACAAATGTTATAAATGGAGTTGCAGTTCAGCAAGTAAAATGGGTATTTGATCCCCAAGCAAAATATGACTTAGTACTTGGTGGAGAAACCCTTGATGGCAAGCAGAAGTAAGACATTTCTTGTAGTTGGTTACAAGGTTTGCACACATCTCAGGAGGGATTTTGGTCCTCTCTTCTTTACAGATCTTCTCTAAATCCTTAAGGTTTCTTGACAACTCAAAGTTTCAGCTCCCTCCATAAATTTTCTATAGGTTTAAGGTCTGGAAACTGGCTAGGCCACTCACTGACCTTAATGTGCTTCCTCTTGAGCCACTTCTTTGTTGCCTTGGCGGTATGTTTTAGGTCATTGTCATGTTGGAAGACCCATCCATGACCCATCTTCATCCAAGATTTTACAATACATGGCCCCGCCCATTGGCTCCTTAAGGTGGCAAAGTCGGCCTGTACCTTTAGCAAAGAAACAGCCCCAAAGCATAATGTTTCCACCTCCGTGCTTGACTGTGATGATGTCCTTAGGGTCAGTCAGCATTTTTCTTCCTCCAAACAAGGCGAATCAAGGTAAAGTGATTGTAAAGTCTCGCTTTTTTTGTTTGGTAAAAATAAACATGTTGTGCTTGTCTGCTCTGTAAAGGGTATTTGCACAGAGCAGCCCGGATCCTCCTTTTCTCGGGTCCCTCTTCGCCTCTCCTCATCCTGTTGAGTGCCCCCACAGCACTCATTAGCAAACTTCAGACGGGCCTGTACATGTGCCTTCTTGAAGAGGGGGACCTTACGGGGGCTGCAGGATTTCAATCCATGGTGGCAGATTGTGTTACAAATGATTTGTTTGGTGACTGTGGTCAAAAACTGCCTTGAGATAATCCACAAGCTCCTCCTGAGTAGTTCTGGGCTAATCTCTCACTTTTCTCATGATCATCCTTACCCCATGAGGCAAAATCTTGCATGGCGCTCCAGACCGATGGCGATTGATGGTTATTTTGTATTTCTTTAATTTGCGAATAATCGCTCCAACAGCTGTCTCCTTCTCACTAAACTTCTTGCTGATGCTCTCGTAGCCCATTCCAGCCTTGTGCTGGTCTATAATTTTGTTACCGACGTCCTTTGACAGCTCTTCGGTCTTGCCCATGATGTCGAGTATTGAATGGAAGAAAGATTCCGTGGACAGGTGTCTTACACACAAAGAGTTGTCGTTAGGAGCAACTTCTCAAAATGGATAGGACTAATCCGTGTATCACATGAGCACATACTGTAGCCAGTCTGTGGGAGCCAGAATTATTGTTGGTTGGTAGGGGATCAAATACTTGATGATATGATAACTATGATAACAATTTATATATATATATATATATATTTTTTTTTATTTTTTTTTTTTTTTTTTAAGAAAAAGGCCTCTTTAGTAACCTTTACAGAATATTGCTCCGAAAGATACCTACCAATTAACTACTTGCAGCCATCTCCAGCAGAATTATTATATTCAGTATTTAAAAAAAAGGCCTAGTTAGCCATTTTACACCTATGGATTACCAGCTATAAAAAAAAAAAAAAACACACATTATAAATTTTGTTCACTCCTCATTTACCTGAATCGGAAGTATCGCTGTGCAGAGATGTGCCGATTAAATATAGCACAGCTGTGCATGGCTTGGCCCCCACAGCAACATCAACCATTCATGGTGATCTGTGAATAGGAAGACTACAAGACTCACAGGTAGTACTGGCAGCAGGGCAGTGAGATCACTGCACTTGTAAACCATTGATTACTTTCTTGAGGGCCAAATTAGAGGATTCATACATCCATACAGACCTGAGGCTGGTGGTAAACAAAGCAGAAACCTATGCATTGCACCTTGGGAGCACTGATCAAGGTTAAAATGCTCTGTAGCCTTAATTGCCAACTACATGAACTCTTATCCACCCGCTCTGCCATAGCAGCCACCTATATTTTTTTTGTTTAGAAAGATTTTCCAGATTACTTGTCTCCTACTCATTGCTGGCTTCTATTTTCACTGAACTATGCACAGAGACTAAGCTCAGATTAGGCAGACCATAGATGAGCAGATATCTCTTTGATAGTGGCAACAGGCAGAAACCAACCCAATCCAAATTACTTATTCCTTTGTTTGTCCGATTGCGGCATTGGTTCAGTCAGTACTTGCGATCCTTTACTCATTTATATGGAAGAATGAAGCATCAGAAAAAGTTCTCACAGCGGTTTGTGACCTGTTATAGCAGATAAAACAGCCTGATAACAAAGCTTTTATTAAAGTGGTGTTCCGGCCGAAATTATACTTTTTAAATAAAAATACCCCTATAATACACAAGCTTGATGTATTCTATTAAAGTTAGTCTGTAAACTAAGGTCTGTTTTGTTAGTTTATAGCAGTAATTTGTTATTTTATAAACTTACAGCAGGCCGTGGCCATCTTAAGTGTGCGCATCTGAATCTGTATTCCTTCCTGGATCTCATGCTTGCAGATCTCGCACATGCTCAGTGCAGCACAAGCAGTGTAATAGGATTCAGGTCAGGCTTCCATAGCAACAGCAGTGTCAGAGGAAGTTGCCGCCCCTTCCCAGAAGGCATTGCAAACAGGAAATGATGTGATGGGCCACGGCCAGGGAGGAGGAAGTGAAAAGTGAATACAGCAGATATACAGTAGGTGCTGAGAAAAAAAAAATTAAAAAACATCCAATTCGTTTACAGTGCACAGTTTAGTGAGGGATGCTGAAGAGTTGTAAAAGTGGGTGGTACTCCACTTTAAGTTGTTCATGGACAGCCTTACAAGCATCTCGTTGTTTAAAGTGAATTTGTGGCTGGGTGTTCTTAGCCAGGTCACAGTAGGGATCCTGATTTGAGATGGGAATTAAAGACCCCAGTAAGTAAACCCTTCTAATGAATCTCATCCCTAATCTCTGCTAGTGCTGCAGTATTGCACACAACTCTGGGTTTCAGTCTATTTTATGCACAGCTGCCTACTTGACACTTGTTTTGCAAAACATGAGCAGTGCCAGCTACCCATCTGTGGCTTTTACTAAATATCTACAAAACCAAAGTAGGAAAGATCCTTAAATGGTATGTAGGTGACCTGCATGGTTTTCTTTTCTAAGTAAAGCAGTAGATTTAGTAGATAAGCAATGTTGTATATGTGGAAGAATTAAACATATGAGCAGTGACGCTAGGATGCTACATACAGAAAGATTTAATTCATCAAGCCCTGAAGCAGAGTCCCGTTACTCAGCTTATCAGGTAAGCTCATTAGATAGATATAATAATAATGTATCTAGCAATTGAGGAAGTATGTGCAACCAAGGCAATGTAATAAATGCTGGGTATTCCGCACGGGGGGGGGGGGGGGGGGGGGGTATCCTGCAAAAGCAGATTTGTTAACTGGATAAAATGACGTGAGAATTTTTATTCTCTTAGCGTATAGGTGCTAATGTAGAAATTTAGTTTTCTTTCTTCTGAATAAATAATTTCAGTTACACGTCATTACCTGTACACAGTATATTTGACCTTTACCAGAATATTTGTGACAAAAGGCAGTGATCAATGGTCATTTGTGCAAGCATCCCAGAATCCGAGCAAAATTGGGTATATTAGACCATTTGGTTTAGATCAGGGATATGCAATTAGCGGACCTCCAGCTGTGGCAGAACTCCAAATCCCATGAGGCATAGCAAGACTCTTTACACTAATGTGTGGGAGGTACACCATCCTATTTTTAAGACTGAAAGCCATTATACAGAGTGGAAATATAGCTTAAATTGCAAGTAACACAGGTTTATACTGTTACTGGAGCATTACTGTAGCCATATAACAAATGTGTTTTTAATGTCTCCACTACATGTAATACACTTATTAGTGTCTTACACCATATTCGCTAAACAATAACACTATAAGGAAACTGGGGATTGTGTTTGATATTATTCCATTGTTAAGTGTTTAAACTTTCCAACTGGGTGGTAAAAATTCCATCATTCAAAACTTAGTTTCAGGTGAATGACTAGGTGTTACATCAGACCATAGGACACACTGTTACCACCAACTTCCATCTAGAACCCTTACAAGGGTATTCAGGCAATTCCTTCCGCTCTTAAGCCATTAGCACTTTGCTACAGATGTGTCAACACCTGCATTGTTGTGTATTCTTCTCCACATATGCTTACCCCATTTTTGCACCCTGCTCTGTGTACCTCACAGGGTAACTCAGCTAAAAGCCTGCAAAGCACTCAAACTAGACATGTGCACAGCCAAAAAATTCGTTCATTTTCGTTTTAGTTTCATTAGTTTATTATTTTTTTGTTTTTCGGGTCATTCGTTATGATAGCGATTTGTAAATTCGTTCATTCGTAAATTCTTAAATGCGTTCATTCGTACATTCGTTCATTCGTACATTCTTACATTTGTAAATTCGTAAAATCGTAAAATCGTACATTTGTAAATTCGAAAATTTGTAAATTCGAAGTTTGAAAATCCAAAAACACGAAAAATACAAAAATCTGAAATAGTAACTAACTATTAAATTATAGGTATTGTAAATTTCTTTCAAATTTGACTGTCAGTGAACGTAACAAATACGAATGTATCCGAAGTTACGAATTATCCAAAACGAATGCTGCATCTAAACAGATGGAACGGAACAAATTAATAATAAATAATAATAATAAAACGTTATTATTATTGTTATTTATTATTATTAATTACGTTCCATTCCGTTTTTTCGGATCATTCATAACTTCGGATAAATTTGTATGTGTTACGTTCACTAACAGCCAAATTTGAAAGGAAATTACAATACCTATAATTTAAAAGTTACTAATAATTACTAATAGTTAAGTTATTGTTAGTTAACTATTATTTCAGATTTCCGAATTTTTGAAATTACAAATTTAAGAATTCACTAATTTACGAATGTACGAATGTACGAATGTACATCCGTAAATTGCGAATGTACGAATGTCCAATTTTATCGCGGTTACGAATATTTGGAAAAAATTTGTTAAACGGGTTTTCGTTAATTCGGATATTCCCGAATTAACGAATTTGTCGAAATTCGTTAAAAAACTAATTCGGAATGAAACGAATTGCACATGCCTAACTCAAACCGCTCAGTGATGTTCCTTCCTTTGCACCCGAGCAGGATCCTGCTTAACACCGGTCTCTGCATCTGATTTTACCTCTATCTCAGGCATGCAACAAGGGGCCTAACTGACCAAGGCATATTTTGTATGAAAACATGTTTTAATTAAGGGCATTTGTCGTCCCAGAAATTCTGCTATTACTGTCCAGAGCACAAAAGCACCTGGGTTCTTCTACACCTCCACCTTCTCTAGCTGAGTTTGAAGTAGAACTAGCTCCCTTTTGTATGGGCAGACATGGAAAACTTTGAAGAGGACCCAGAGGTGGTGTGTTTTTTGTATGTATGTTTGTTACAAAATGCAATAAAAGATATCTTTAAAAAAATAATTACAAGCAAACAGATCACAAGTGAGGATGGTTACCTTTAATAGCCATTCAAACCTCAACTTGTGTGCATGTTATCAAACCAAAATCACCAGGGTATGTAAATCTGTTGCCATTATGATTTAAAAAGAGTAAACACAGTTGACTGATAATAAATGGCTTTAGGCAAATACTAACCATTAGTGAAAGAAGAGTTTTTGTATTATCACTCATATTCTCTGAAAAATGGCCAAGAAATCGTAAATTCTGCCAGGGTATGTAAACTTATGAGCACAACTGTAAAAATTCATAAAAGATGCCACAGGCAGAAAAGTTCTTCCACAGCATAAAGCTCCAACAGCCCCCTACCTCCTCAAAATGAAAAGTGCCACACAGCTATACTGAGGCTTCATCTTCAAAGCCAAAATTCAGCAAGTCTGCAACAAAGCCACATACACAAGGAGCACACTCACTCCTAAGGCCCCTTTCACACGGGCTTTCCAATCAGGTCCGCCTGTCAGTTTTTCAGGCGGACCTGATCGGACACTCCATGCACCTCTATGGAGCAGCGGATGTTAGCGGTGACATGTCCACTGATTGACATCTGCCAATATCTCATCCGATCCTGTCCGTGAAAATCCAGACGGATGGTGACCCTATTTTCCATTCGTCTGGAGGAGCGAATCCAGGCGGTCCGTTTTTATCCAATCTCCCCATAGAGGAGAGCGGGACTCTGACAGGTCTGTCTCTGCACAGTGAGTGGAGGCGGACCTGTCCTCCGCCTGCTCTGCAGGGATCAGCAGAGCGATCCCCCGCTGAGCAAAGCAGGATGTGTCGGGCGGACTGCCCGTGTGAAAGAGGCCTTAGAGTGTGTGTGGAGGGGTAGCTATTACAATTTGTATTCCTCTGGGACCAAAATCTGCTAGTCAGATTTACAAACTGCGCTGAACGAGCTCTTGTACCAGGGAATGGTTGTTCAGATCCCTCTGGAAGACAAGTTCAAAGGATTCCATTCAAATCTGTTCACGATAACAAAAAAAACTGAAATCTCTAAACAAGTACATTTTGCATGCACAAGTTTTGTGTGGACACTCTGTATCAGCAGACATTCAAGATGCTTACGTCTACTGTATATTCCCATTTACCTATCACATCACTGCTATTTGGGCTAAACTCTGCATCCAGAGCCCTTACAAAGATGCTTGTACCCCTTCTTGCTCTTTTAAAGCGGTGTACGACCCCTGAATGTAAAAATTAAAAGTCAGCAGCTACACATACTGTAGCTACTGACTTTTAATAATAGGACACTTACCTGTCCTGGAATGTAGCGATGTCGGCACCCCAGCCGATGTTTCCATCTGCTCTTGGGTGCTGTCGCCGCCATAGCCGGTAAAGGAAACCGGTAGTGAAGCCTTGCGGCTGCACAGCCCTTTCCCCACTGCGGATGCACGAAGCTCATAGCACTTTTACTGGGCCCACGGGGGAGGATGAGGAGGGAGGCCGAACTTCTGACGTACCTTGCCATGGAGACAGATAAGCAGAGCTTCCACTTTTGGGTGGAACTCAGCTTTAAGAACTCAGGGCTCCATTAAAAGAACTATACTGTGCTCCTCTGTTCTCTAATAGTACACCCTTAACTGTGCACACCTTCACCAGCTGCAATGCCTGCTCACCTCAAAATTGAGTTAAATGAACTCAGAAATGGTCTTTCACTCCACTATGGTTTCTCTTCTCCACACCAGAACAACTGCTCTCACGATTCAGCAACCTCACGGTGATTCCAAATGGATGCAGATAATGGTTTCTCATATAAAAGGTCTCTTCCTTCACTCTAGGACCTCCACTCTGTTATTCATCTGATACACGGCTCTGTAGTAACATGCAATCATAAAATAGACTACATAGTTTTCTCTGAATGCATATTTATTAAACTAGCCCAAATATGGGAAAACTTACAAGAAAATTCCTTTAAAAATTTGCATATACACAAAAATATTTCTTACGTCCACTCACTCACCATAGTGGAGTGAAAGAAAGACCATTTCTGAGTTTATTTAACTCAATTTTGAGGTGAGCAGGCATTGAAGCTGGTGAAGGTGTGCACAATTAAGGGTGTACTGTTGAAGAAGAGGAGCACAGCAGTGTTTTATATAAGGACTGGAGTTTCTAACAATCAAGATCTATACACATATATAAACTGTTTTTATTAGAAGATTATTTGAGTACATTTTATTAGTTTATACAAGACTGGTCAATATTTAGGGATTTTTGCACATATGATAGATGTCTGCACTATCAGAATAATGGTGTATTGACTGGTGTTGTGAATTCACTGAGAGTGCACAGCAGCTGTGGATCATTAGCTATACGTTTTTTTTATGCACAAAAATATTTATTTATTTATTAGCACATAGCACTTTATTTAAAGAAGTTGGTGGCGCTGATAGTTACACATATCAGGTTTAAGGACATAATCACCTTCTCCTGAAGAATTCCACTCCTTTATAAAAAGTCTGCAAATGCCGAAGAGACTTTTAAGTGTCTTTAGACTTTCAGTTGAGTAATCCACTTCCAAAATCTGCCCTCCAGAGTTCCTTGCATCTGGAATATCTAGGCTTTATCATATAAGCAAATGTTTTCCTTTCACCAAACAAGCTTCTCTTGATAAGGTCTCATGCTTAGACCTTAAAGTGGTTGTAAACCTTATATATATATCCATCCAGTGAAGTGACTAGCCTCAGGTGACACACAAATGAAACAAATCCTCCTACATAAGTTGTAACTGTGTATCTGCAGCCTTCTACTCAATGGCCATTCCAAGTCCATAATTTATACAGCTCGTCTGAGCTTTCAGAAAGCAGGGGCTGGGGAGCTGAAAAGAAAAACCCTGCAGAGCTCAGTGAGAGTTGATTAAGGCTGTCAATCATGTGCTTGAGCTCCCACCCCTGTAACCTTTTTATCTCATGGTGTCAGAAAAACCTGTCAGAAGTCACTCATGCTGATACCAGAGGAAAAAGACAGAAGACAGAAATTATACTCAGTGTTATGGACTGAGACAAGTACACACTATAGAGGGATACACTTTGTCCATAGTTCACAATGAGAGATGATCTGAGATTCTCAATGAATCCTAGGCCTCATGGTTGCCTCATTCAAAGCAAGGCCCCTCCAACAGAAAATTATTTTGGATAGAACAAACACTTTCCCATTTCTAGACTTTCCTATGCTTCTCTCCATCAAGCAACGATTTCCCTGGCCTAATGGACAACCATTTTCGCATTGGAAATGGGGAAAGTCTTTTCCCCACCTCCACGGAAGGCGATGAACAGATGCCAGCCTCACAGGCTGGGGAGGAGTGTTTTATTCTCTCAAATATTACTGGGTTGCAGGTAGTTGCGGCTGCCCAGTCTGTACAAAGCAATGACTAGCTGTAAATACCGTGTGAATTTCAGTAATCAAAGCTACCAATTTTTTTTTGTTAGCCACAGCCTAAAGATTCAAGCATGCATAGAAAAATTAGATTTGGAGAATCAAAATATGATTGGTGGTTGTGGGACATTGCAGAACAGTTCTTGAAGAGGTGAAACGTATGTAGAACGCATTTCCGGTTCCGGTGATTTCACAGCCAGTCCGTGGAACGCATGCCAAGGCAGCATTCCTGGATATTACTGTTGTAACACCTGGCAAATCTTTTAACAAGGGAGTATATAATTGTATATGTGTGATTTTAACAATAAACAGGTCAGATGCCTCGGTTTTAATGCATATGGAGTAAATTAAGCCATGGATGCTGGTACCGGAGAGAATGTTGAGTGCAAAGTCAGTGCTTTTTCATCCAAGCAGAAATGGAACATCACAAGCTAGTAGAGACTCATCCAGCCATATGGTTATAGGGTCAAAACCCTCCGGTAAGTGGGGAATCACTAGCAGTGGGGCACTGCATGTGTGAAGTTGCTGCAAAAAAAGAAGTAGGAGAGCTGCAGGATTCACTGTTCAGGCATTGAGCACAAGATTGCATGAATAGTACAGCACTTTATAAAGACTGCACAATATAGGACTTTTGATTTCATTTATTATTTTTTTTAATTGTGGAAATTGGTGTTAAACAGAAGATCTGCTAAATGTTCACATATGTAATTTTTGGCTTCATACACAACACCATATTATATTTATGCACAGGGACAGCGGTGTCATTTACGCTGTTCAGTTCTAAAGGGATATTACACCTTTTTATGAACAGCATATATATATATATATATATATATATATATATATATATATATATATATATATATATATACACACACACACATACATACATATATATACACACACACACACACACACACACACACACACACATACATACATACATACATATATATATATATATATATATATATATATATATATAGCGCAAAGGGTTTTTTTTGTTGTTGTTTTTTTTATAAGAACATTTTATTAAAACAGGGCCAAAACTATTAAAAGGTAAACAAGTACATTTTAAATTACCCAGTAGTGCAATATGCAGCGACTTTATGTGAAAACTGATATGGAGTAAAGACTCGTATAGCCAGACCTGCTTAAGCACAGATCTGTGTAGCTGGTTTTAGCTTAAAAAAAAAAAAAAAGATTGCCGTTCTATACAAGTGGCAGGGACATGAGTAGGGTGAATTGCTGTGTACCTCACCGTTAGCAATAATCATATATGAGCAGAGGGTAAGATGTCTCCCTCCATAATATGCAATAGCTTTAAAATGTAAAAGCTCATTGGCAAGGGCCACTATGTTCTGGCCTGATAATCTCATTTTATGATAGGAGAGTAAAGAATTTTATAAATATATAAACTGGGTTTTTCACTTTTTAATCTCTACTGTATGCTACACATTCTCAATTACAGGAAAATGCATAGTTTGTGAGAATGAAATGTGATGACCACACAAAACTGGAAATGCATTTTATTTGCAAATGCATCTTTATGGAAAGCTGGTTGGTTGCTTCTCTCTGAAGCGTTAAGCGGTGCGATGTGGAATGGAGTAGTGTGACTTGAGTCTATCTATTGCTTGAAGAAAGGATTTAGCCATGCATTCCAAGTAAACACTGCTAGCATTCTTTTTCAGACAAGATCAGGAAGTTATTGATGTTGCTTGGCTTCTCTAAGGCTGCCTGTCCCTGATAAGTTGTAAAAGGCAGAAAAGCTTTCTCCCTGCTGTTTTCATATAACCCCAAAGGTTAATGAATGAAATAACATTATAAGGGTTTAAAAAATAGTTTTTGCAATGTTTTGACACGATAAATGTTTTGGTACTGTACATAGGGTTCAAGGAGAGGAAAAACAACAGTGAAATACCCATTTGTTTTTTTTTTGTTACTATTGTAAATGTTTTATGTGTTGTGCCTGTAGTAGACATGTAATTGGTATTTAAATATCTACAAAGAGCCACATTTAGCTACAGGCTCAGCAGGCATATACTTAGGGTATCAGAGGTCAAAAGGAAATGTTTTTCTGCATGGAGATGAAGATAAGGAACGCCCATGCCAATAACTGAGAATAAGTGAGTATGTGAACTATTCTGAGTATGTTTTGAAAAGATGTAGTGCAACTGCTGCAAAATTCTAAGAAATTAGGGGTCATCTTAGATAATTGACATTTGAAGCCTTTGAGCTGTGGTGCATTCGGAACTATAGACTTTGAAAGTAGAGGTCCAATATTTGTATCTATATATATATGGATGTCTTTTTCCCCATGCATTATTGATTGTCTGCTTTGCCTTTCTAAAATTATAGAAATTAATGAATGCAGAGACATACATTTCCAAAATTAAGGCTGGGTTCACACTAGCTGCGGCCGCGGCTTATAGCATGGGGTCCGATGCATGTCTGTTCACCGTTTCAGGTGTGAATCAGTCCAAATTTTTGGCTGAATTTGCACTTGAAAATGAACCAGAAGACTCACAGGACCCCTTCTGCAATTCGGACCACGGATACCCTGGAGCTGTTTGAACCGGCTCCATTGAGAGCCAGTCACACAAATTGGATGCGGGGAAACCCGCATCAGTGTGAACCCAGCCAAAAAGAATCACTGCATGCTTGCTAAAATGGAAACACCATACTTAAATGCATATTTGGAGTACTGTGGCTTTCTGTGATCTTGCAATGATGAGGCCCTAATCAATTAATCGACAACTAATCGATTATGAAATTAATCTATTACTATTTTCATAATCGATTAATCGGCCAGTAACATAATGGGGTTAAGAAAAACTAAAATGAGCCCTTTATAGTACAAAAAGAGCAAATAATCGCTACTGTAAATGTTACTTCCACAGTTCTACAGTAAAAAAATTAACCCCTTACAGTAGTGATCTGCTTTTTTTTTGTACTATAAAGGGCTAATTTTATTTTTTTTTTCAATCCCATTATGTTACTGAATGTCTTAGACCTGGTTGCTCTACAGTTCATTTACATGATTTCCTATGGGACGCGTTCACATCTATGCTTTTTTTTAGCCGCTGCGTATTTGGAAAGGGTCAGGGACTTTTTTTAACGCAAAACGGTGCTTTTTTGGTTCAATATACTTCAATGGAGAAGCTGCAGAAAAGCATGTAATGCATTTTTGCAGAAATTTGTGTTTTTTATTCTGCCCAACAACAAGTTGGCCAAAAAAAAATGCAAAAACGCAAATCGCAGCAAAATCACGTGTGCAAAAATCAAAATGCACAGCAAAAAGCACTGCAGAAATAGACCAAAAGCAAACTGCATAGGTGTGTACCGAGCCTTATGCTGGCCACACGGATCAATTTTCAGACGAGAATATTCATACGAAAAATCTTTGTACATTCACTGAATGAAAGAATGTTTGAAATTTTCACTAGTTTTTAACATTCTGTTTTTAAAATGAAGGAAAACCACATACACCGTCGGAAAATTCCTTTGACCAAGAAGTTTTCTATTATTTCCAAATTGTCACCATGGTTGAAAATGAACATCGATTTGACCCCACTAACGATTAGAAAATCGAACTAACGTTCTTAAAATGCCATTTTTTTAATTTTTTTTTGAAGGAAGACATTGTTTTTTAAATAAAAAATATTGATCTCTGAGTCTGATGATATTTACCAGATTCACCCTTTAATAGTATATATCCTCCAATAGCATATACAGTATATCTCTCCTCTAATAGTATATACAGTACATCTCCTCTAATAGTATATCTCTTCTGTCTGTTATTCTCAGAGTGGATTAGATATTTTGCTCCCTAACCATATAGTTATTTACATTTACCACTGCATAGAGATATTTAAGAATAAATTGCCTTTTTTTTAAACTTTACATATTAACTAAATTATACACCACACTTTTTTTTTAAGCTTATTAACCGATTAATCGATACAATAATCGGCCAACTAATCGATTATGAAAATAATCGTTAGTTGCAGCCCTAAAATTATCCACATTTTATTAATTCTGTTGCAAAGCAAGCCAATGCTAATCTGGATTAGTGAGACTGTAACATAATTCCTACAAGGTTACAGCTGGAGTCATACATTCCTCCCTCAGCTTACTCAGGTCCCATTTACCCTTGGTCGAATAGGAACTGTGGGCAGAATTGGCTCAATTCTGTCAGCAATTCCAAATCGTAGCAGAAAGTGTGACGAGCATTTGGGTACCATTCATCTTGAATGACATCCCAAACGCAGTGCGATTTTGCAGTGAATGTCGCACAGAAAAATGTGCATGTAAAATTGCGCCTGGCTCAGGGACAAAATTTGGTCCCTGAGCTCCTTTGCTGTAACAAGCGTACATGCTGCAGCCTATTCAAGTGGATGGGCTGCACTATGCTTGACATGCTTGACTATGCTTGACTATGCTTTTGGCGTTTAATTCCACTTTAAGCTCCAGGCAGCAACATGATGGTTCTGGTAATGCTTTTCCTATACTTCAGTGCTTTATGCACATTGTGCGCCCTTCAGTTGGCCTTGTGCAATGGTTTGGTTTGGGCTTCAAACCTACCCTAGTTTGGATGGGGAAGGTGGGGGTATTACATGTCCCTGTTCAGTTCATTGTTTTTGATAATCTGCAACTTCTCAGCTATTGCACAAATTATACTAGGTGGCATTTCATATCAAGATATGTTCAATCTGTTTGCGTTATACGATCTCTTCTGGGCTGAGCAGGCCACCAGTCCTAGGGATTAAAATGGTTTCACATTTATCTCAAATATATCTTGGAATACAAAGGGACTACATTTTCCCATTAAGCAATGCTTAGTGTTCCAATTTCCTAAAGTGGTTGTAAACCCTTACTTATACCCAGTGAAGTGACTGGCTCCAAGTGATCCACAAAGATGAAGCAAATTCTCTGACAAAAGCTGTACCAGTTTATCTGCAGTCTTCTTTTCTCTACATCTGTTCAAAGTGCTAAATTCACAAAGCTTGCCTGAGATGTCAGAAAAAGGGGGGCGGAGAGCTGACATTACACTTTGCAGACCTCAGTGAGGAGAGCTCTGACAGCTGATTGAAGGGGACTGGAGGGGAGGGAAGGGACACCCCCCCCCCCCTTTCACACAGCATACAATAACAGAGCTGAGGTTTTCAATCCCGTCACCTTTTTTCTCTTGGCGTCAGAAAAACTTGTCAGAAGTGATTCGTGTTTGTCTCTGGCCTTTAGGTTGTTGGACCCCAGGCTAGACCTGGAGGAATGAAATGTTATTGAATGTATGGTGGTGGTGAGACAATACTTGCCCCCACCAGCCTTAACTAATGTATTAGATACATTAACTGTTAATTGCTGCCTACTCTATCAATATTACCAATAATTATCATGGGTCACTTTACCATGACCACTAACCCTGGGATGGATAGGCTGACCTCCGACGATAGATGACCACTCTAGGTGGGCTAAGGTGTACTACCTCACAGATCTATGGCAGTGGAAGGACCCCTCCGGTCTCCATCTTGCCAAGGGGAATCTCTGATCATGCCTCGATATTGCTTCAAGTAGCAAAGGGTTGTGGAGACTGTTCCTAAACCGGATATCTGACAAAGGAGTCGAATCACATATCCGACAGGCTATCGCTAAATACTGGATTCCTAAATCTGACTCTGCCCCAACAAGGGTAGTGTGGGATGCATACAAGGCAATACCAGCCAACTGTAGGGGAGGTTAGGCAAAAGTTGCAGACTGATACAGAGAGCAAGGAAATGGAAGCCCACACCCAAGAAAGGACTCTAGGGTACACAGACTCAAGAACCCCAAACCTATGATTCTTTACAAACATTGTACGGAGACACTGCCCTCCAATGTACTTCCACCACAAAAATAAATAAAATAAAATAAAAAAACTGCTACACCAGACAGAGGATATTTGAGCAGGGGGGAAAATATATGACAAATTATTGGCTTTATTAGCAAGGGAGCAGACTGTCTTAAAATCTGTATTCCCCAAATTGCAAATTCAGCTAGCGATGTTTTGAAAGACCCTATACAGAATATGCAGATTCAGTAAAATGAACCATCCTTGTATTTGGACAATACTCTCCTATACCTTGGGGATATGGACAGTGCCCTGCATTCAGCCCTGAATTTGTTTCCTTCCCGGGGGGTTTAAATGAACAGGGATAAATCCCTGTTATTCCCACCTAGCTCTTCACAACCAAAAAAAAAAAAAAAAAGACACGAACATGCTGCTCTTCCGCCTGTTGTAATGGGTTCAAATACTTTGGGATGAGGTTCGAAGGCAATTCATCTGACAACCTTGAGAATAAATCGAAATCCTCGATCTACTTAAACAAGTGACCCAGAGATGTGCCTACTGAAAATCCCTCCCATTAAACCATGTGGGCAGTCAAACTTATTAAAATGGTTTTCTTACCAAAGTTTCTATACGTCTTTTAGCAGACAACCCAACACCCAAAACATTGACAAACTTGATGAGGTTGCTTTTTCCTTTGTGTGGGCTGGAAGGTACCCAAACTTGAACGCCCTACAACTGCCTTTTTCCCTTGAATGGGCCCTTCCTAATTTCAAATTATTATTGTTGGGCAGAAGTTCTAAAACGTTTTCTCGGCCCGCAGACAACCCTGAGTTGACCCTTAAGACGGCCCTTCTAGGTTTATATGCGGCACTTAATAATCTGGCTTTTAGAGGCAAACGACCCTCATAGTAAGGAATAAAGCTAGGAGGAAGTAAGTATCCCATGCAACACTATTTCTACCCGCTTACTCCTTTCTAGGAAAATCCTACCCTTTTTCACATCAGATTAATACCAAATTCACAGGTCTGGGCCAGACGAGAAATTGTGACCTTGAAGCATTATGTTAGATGGAAACTAATGGGGTTTAATCAATTAAAGCTCAACAATAATCTACCCAACTGGATGTTTTTTTGTATACAGTACCTGTAATTTTCCTTGACTAGGCCTATATAGAGGCGAAAACTCTTAAAAACAAAAAACAAACAAAAAAAAAAAAACAGAGAACGTGAAAGCTTATTTATAAAGATTGTGCATATGGTAGATTTTATAGTACAAGAGATAAGGCTATAAACCTTTACATTTATTGAGATACTGTATGTATCCTTGTCTTCAAAGTAAGACTGACTGAACAATGTAGTTGCAATTCTACTGAATATGGAAAGCTCTAAATGAAAGGTGAATTCTGTGGGTGTATTGTACGCCATTATGAAACTCTATAAAAATGTTACCTATTAAAAAATGGAAGACACTACTCACCATGCCAATACAGAACAATATAAACAATAGTAGCCATGGGATGTCAGTACAACTATGCTCTTCCAGTGGCCTCCAGTCTCTCTTAGAGCTCTGAAAATAAAAAAGAGAGAAAAAAAAAAAAATCAGCATAATCTCCACAATTCATTAAACTCATCTTATTTTATCTTAGAGTAACCAATGTTTGTTATTGTTCACCGGTCATATTAGCTGTCCAAAAATACTGAAGGTTGGCTGGGAGTACATGCATTGCATGATTCTCCTTGGGGCAGAAAGGCCAAAGCATGGCAGAGCAAGTGCAAAAACATAAGCTAAGCAGAATATAGCCATGACTCAGAAGTTCAGGAAAGAGGTAAGGAGTGGCCTGCACCGTTTTTTAGTGCCTAAAACACTAGCAATCAAGACAAGTTGCCTACCCTGTCCTAGATCCTCCAACCAGTGGCCAGAAGCATCTTGGATCATTAATATATTAAGTCACTGCTCAACCCATAAGAAAGTGACTAGGTCAAACATCACCATTTTGAGACATACGTATAAAAGGAAGAAGAAAATGCATTTTTTGTCAAGGCAACCAATTAGAACTTGGATTTTGTTTTCCAACTTGTACATCACAAAAAGCTTTTGTAAGTGGACTGGTTTCCACGGGTAACAAGAAATGTTTTTTATTGCTCATCTTTCAAACAAAAAGGTTCTATGTTCTATCAGTTCTATGTTTATGGTCATCTTTTCACTGCTCTGTAACACAATCTCACTTACTGTCCTACACGCCAAATTAAAAACAAAATCGCTGCAAAGCACCTTTATACGAAATCAAGCCTTAAAAGCAAACGTCATAAAAATGCCAAAAATCTGCAATCAAGGCAAGATTCATTATTTTTATAACTTTTTACAGTAAATGTTGCCACTTCTTTTCAACTGAACAAAGCAATCCTAAGGGTGTTTTTTCTCCGTATAATCAATGGACATTGAAAGTTAACCACTTAACAACCGGCCCATAGCCAAATGAAGGCTACAGGGCGGTTGCTTAACTCTGGGAGGACGTCCTCCCAGAATTCCGCTCTCGCGCACCCCCTAGGGCACGCACTCGAGAGCATCCATGACCGCCGGGTCCAGAGGACCCGGCGCATCACGGATCTCGGTAAATGGCCGCTGATCGCGGCCGTTTACCATGTGATCGCTCCGTCAAATGACGGAGCGATCACATGTAAACGCCGGTTCCTCTCCTCCCCTCCTGTGTACCGATCGGTACACTGTAAGCGGAGAGGGGGATGGATAGATGTAGCAGCGCTGTGGGCTGCATCTGTAGTGCCCACAGCGCTGCACAGTGACATCCATCCATCCATCCATGCTCAGCCATCCCTCACTACTCTGCAACACTCTGCAATGCCCCACAATACTCTGCAATGCCCTCTGCAATGCCCCGCAATACTCTGCAATGCCCCGCAATACTCGGTGAAACCCAGCCATACCCAGTCATACTCGGCGATATTCTGCAATACCCAGCTATGCTCAGCCATACTCCGCCATGCTCAGCCATGCTCAGCCATACCCGGCCGTTCATTAGAGCGAGAGCAATAAATTTGGCCCTAGACCTCCTCTGTAACTCAAAATTTGTAACCAGTAAAAAATTTTAAAGCGTTGCCTATGGGGATTTTTAAGTAGCGAAGTTTGGCGCCATTCTACAAGCGTGTGCAATTTTGAAAGGTGACATGTTAGGTATCAATTTACTCGGCGTAACTTCATCTTTCATATTATGCAAAAACATTGGGCTAACCTTACTGTTTTGTTTTTTTTTAAAGCACAAAACATTTTTTTTCCTAAAAAAAACGCGTTCGAAAAATTGCTGCACAAATATCGTGCGAGATAAAAAGTTGCAATGACCGCTATTGTATTCTCTAGGGTCTTTGCTAAAAAAACATATATAATGTTTTGGGGTTCTATGTAATTTTCTAGCTAATGATGATTTTTACATGTAGGACAGAAGTGTCAGAATTGGCCTGGGTGCTCCAGAACGCCTGAAGGTGCTCCCCTGCATGTTGAGCATCTGTATGTGGCCGCGTTGTGTAAGAGTCTCACACATGTGGTATCGCCATACTCGGAAGTAATAGCAGAATGTGTTTTGGGGTGTAATTTGTGGTATGCATATGCTGTGTGTGTGAGAAATAACCTGCTAATACGACAATTTTGTGTGAAAAAAAAAAAAAAAAAAATACTTGATTTTGCAAAGAATTGTGGGAAAAAATGACAACTTCAAAAAACTCACCATGCATATTTCTAAATACCTTGGAATGTCTTCTTTCCAAAAATGGGTCATTTGGGGGGTATTTGTACTTTTCTGGCATGTTAGGGTCTCAAGAAATGAGATAGGTTGTCAATAATTCAGGTGTGATCAATTTTCAGATATTGGCACCATAGCTTTTGGACTCTATAACTTTCACAAAGACCAAATAATATTGACTGATTTGAGTTATTTTTACCAAAGATATGTAGCGGTAAAAATTTTGGCCAAAATATATGAAGAAAAAATTACTAATTTGCAAAATTTTTAACAGAAACGAAGAAAAATGCATTTTTTTTTTACACATTTTTCGGTCTTTTTTCTTTTATAGCGCAAAAAATAAAGAACCCAGCAGTGATTAAATACCACCAAAAGAAAGCTCTATTTGTGTGAAAAAAGGACAACATTTTCATATAGATACAGTGTTGCATGACTGAGTAATTGTCATTCAAAATGTGAGAGCACCAAAAGCTGAAAATTGGTCTGGTTATTAAGGTTATTAAGTGCCCAGTGGTCAAGTGGTTAAAGAGGAACTTCACCCTACAACTAAAAGGCAAAAAACTTTTTTTTTTAGTTTTGGATATAGTGGAGAGGGATTGGAAGGCTTGTCAGTTTTTAATGCTCACTGTGCTCCTGTTAGGGACATTCCCATTCTCTATTTGTTCTTTTTACCATTATCATTGAAAGTGAAAGTAAAAGAAAATCCCACATTTTGGGTTGTCCCCAGAAAAGTAATAGAGTTGAAATCTTCCAATGGTAACACTAGTTCTGGTGACCTGGGGGTCCCCAAGAAATTTGCAGGGATTTCCTCTCACTTCCTATTTGACTATGGGACAGAAAATGAAGGAAAATCTCAGCAATGAAGGCTGGAAAAAACAAAAAAATAAATTAATTATTATATATATACTTTTTTGTTTTGGTTTTTATAACCCCTGTCAGATATATAATATATATATATATATATATATATATATATATATATATATATATATAAACACACACACACACACACACACAGGTAAAAGCCAGTAAATTCGAATATTGTGAAAAACTTGATTTATTTCAGTAATTGCATTCAAAAGGTGTAACTTGTACATTATATTTATTCATTGCACACAGACTGATGCATTCAAATGTTTATTTCATTTAATTTTGATGATTTGAAGTGGCAACAAATGAAAATCCAAAATTCCGTGTGTCACAAAATTAGAATATTACTTAAGGCTAATACAAAAAAGGGATTTTTTAGAAATGTTGGCCAACTGAAAAGTATGAAAATGAAAAATATGAGCATGTACAATACTCAATACTTGGTTGGAGCTCCTTTTGCCTCAATTACTGCATTAATGCGGCGTGGCATTGAGTCGATGAGTTTCTGGCACTGCTCAGGTGTTATAAGAGCCCAGGTTGCTCTGATAGTGGCCTTCAACTCTTCTGCGTTGTTGGGTCTGGCATTCTGCATCTTCCTTTTCACAATACCCCACAGATTTTCTATGGGGCTAAGGTCAAGGGAGTTGGCTGGCCAATTTAGAACAGAAATACCATGGTCCGTAAACCAGGCACGGGTAGATTTTGCGCTGTGTGCAGGCGCCAAGTCCTGTTGGAACCTGAAATCTCCATCTCCATAGAGCAGGTCAGCAGCAGGAAGCATGAAGTGCTCTAAAACTTGCTGGTAGACGGCTGCGTTGACCCTGGATCTCAGGAAACAGAGTGGACCGACACCAGCAGATGACATGGCACCCCAAACCATCACTGATGGTGGAAACTTTACACTAGACTTCAGGCAACGTGGATCCTGTGCCTCTCCTGTCTTCCTCCAGACTCTGGGACCTCGATTTCCAAAGGAAATGCAAAATTTGCTTTCGTCAGAAAACATGACTTTGGACCACTCAGCAGCAGTCCAGCTCTTTTTTTCCTTAGCCCAGGTGAGACGCTTTTCGCGCTGTTTCTTGGTCAACAGTGGCTTGACACGAGGTATGCGGCAGTTGAAACCCATGTCTTTCAAGCGTCTCTTGGTGGTGGATCTTGAAGCACTGACTCCAGCAGCTGTCCACTCCTTGTGAATCTCCCCCACATTTTTGAAGGGGTTTTTTTTCACAATCTTGACTAGGGCGCGGTGATCCCTATCGCTTGTACACTTTTTCTGACCACAGTTTTTCCTTCCCTTTGCCTCTCTATTAATGTGTTTGGACACAGAGCTCTGAGAACAGCCAGCCTCTTCAGCAATAACCTTTTGTGTCTTTCCCTCCTTGTGCAATGTGTCGATGGTCGCCTATTGGACAGCTGTCAAATCTGAAGTCTTCCCCATGTTTGTGTAGGCTTCAGAACTGGACTGAGAGACCATTTAAAGCCCTTTGCAGGTGTTTTGAGTTAATCAGCTGATTAGTTTGTGGCACCAGGTGTCTTCAAAATTTAACCCTTACACAATATTCTAATTTTGTGACACACGGAATTTTGGATTTTCATTTGTTGCCACTTCAAATCATCAAAATTAAATGAAATAAACATTTGAATGCATCAGTCTGTGTGCAATGAATAAATATAATGTACAAGTTACACCTTTTGAATGCAATTACTGAAATAAATCAAGTTTTTCAAAATATTCTAATTTACTGGCTTTCACCTGTGTGTGTGTATATATATATATATATATATATATATATATATATATATATATATATATATATATATATATATATATATATATATATATATATATATATATTTCCATATATCTCTGACAGGGGTTATAGCCTTTCCTTACTCCATCAAAAATGAAGAAGTTTTGCCCACAGTTCTACTTTATTTCGCTTTATTTGCTGGGTTAAGCTGAAATGGCATACTCACCTACCCAGCGAACCCAGCGTTGTCCTGCTGTGATCCACTGAAGCCATCTCCCTCTTAGATGTAATTAGGAAACTGGCTGTCTGTTTCTGTAATTACATGTTCCACATAGACCCAATGCCTCCTGGTATATGTGATTAGTAATTAATAAAAATGAGTAAAAGGTCAGCATTAACGATACCGTCATACACTGTGTGCACATTAGACAACTGAGTATTTTGACCAAATACTCATTTTTTATGCATTTTGTCCAACTCCAAGCTGTATAAACTTGAACGCTTATTGTATTTAAACATATTACACATGATGTGTATTTGTGTAATGAGGGAGGGTGTGGCCTAAGGAGATCAACACCCTATATCAAGGTGTGCATAATTAGGCAAATTCTTTTCCTCAGGCAATATGGGCCAAAAAAGAAATTTAACCGACTCTGAAAAGTCAAAAATTGTAAAAAGCCTTTTAGTGGGATGCAGCACTCTTGACATTGCTAAAATATTGGGGCGTGATCACAGAACCAAACATTTTGTTGCAAATAGTCAACAGGAGCACAAAAAACATGTTGAGAAAAAAAAATGCAAATTAAAGTGGAGGTCCACCCTGTAAAAAAAAAAAAAAATGCACCAAAAAATACCTAAAAAAAAAAAAAAAAAAAATGGAGGAAAAGAAAAAAAAACATTTTTTACTTATGTGAAATGGCTGTTGCTAGGCAGTCTTCCTAATCTGCCTCTTCCTACACCACGGTGATCTTCAGTCTTCTCCTCCCTGCGTTGTCTTCTAGGGAATGGGGTGCGGTGTGTTATGGGAACTGTTTGTGTCCCACAACACATCGCGTCCCATTCACAAAGCGCCGCGCCGCTCACGCATGCCCAGTAGGAAACTGGCAGTGAAGCCGCAAGGCTCCACTGCCTGTTTCCCTTACCTAGGATGGCGGTGCCGGGACCAGAGAGCCAAGGAACGGGTCGGCCTCGGGCGGCCGACATCGCGGGCACCCAGGACAGGTAAGTACTTATTTGAAGTCAGCAGCTACAGTGTTTGTAACTGCTGACTTTTAATTTTTTTTTTTAAATGACGTAATCCCGCTCTAACTGCCAAAGATTTGAGAAGAATCAAATGTAAAGCTACCAGAGAGCCATTATCCTCCAGTGCTGTCATATTCCAGAACTACAAGGTATTCAGTGCTCAGAGACATGGCCAAGGTAAGAAAGGCTGAAACTCGACCACCACTGAACAAGACATAAGTTAAAATGTCAAGAACGGGCCAAGAAATATCTGAAGACAGATTTTTCAAAGGTTTTATGAACTGTTGAGCTGAGAACGACTCTTGACAAACCAGATGGATGGGCCTGTGGCTGGATCAGTAACGGGCACAGAGCTTCACTTCGACTCAGATGCCAGCAAGGTGCAGGTAGGGTACTGGTATGGGCTGGTATAATTACAGATGGGCTATTTGGACTTTTTTCGGGTTGAAGATGGACTCAAAACCAAACTCCCAAACCTACTGCCAATTTTTAGAAGACACTTTTTTCAAGCAGTGGTACAGAAAAAAAAAAAAAAGTCCGCATCTTTCAAGAAGACCAGTATATTTATGCAGGACAATGCTCCAACGCATGCATTGAAGTGCTCCACTGCATGCTAGCCAGTATGCCTAGACGGGGCTGTACACCCGCGTGTTTATTCACCTTAATGCATCCTGACAGTGACTGGCCCCCCAGCCCTCCGTTTTACTCACCTGAGCCCCCCTTCGTTCCCTCTGAGGAGACACGCTGGAGTTGACAGTCAACAGATCAAGAAACTGACAGACTCCATAAATGGAAGGCTTATGACTGTTATTGAAAAGAATGGTGGCTATATTGGTCATTGATTTAATTTTTAACTACTTCAGCCCCGGAAGGATTTACCCCCTTCCTGACCAGAGCATTTTTTACAATTTGGCACTGCATCGCTTTAACTGCTAATTGCGAGGTCATGCAATGCTGTACCCAAACTAAATTTGCGTCTTTTTTCCCACAAATAGAGATTTCTTTTGATGATATTTGATCACCTCTGCCGTTTTTATTTTTTGCGCTATAAACGGAAAAAGACCAAAAATTTTGAAAAAAAATATTTTCTACTTTTTGTTATAAAAAAAATCCAATAAGCTCAATTTTAGTCATACATTTAGGCCAAAATGTATTCAGCCACATGTCTTTGGTAAAAAAAAAATGTCAATAAGTGTATATTTATTGGTTTGCGCAAAAGTTATAGCGCCTACAAACTAGGGTACATTTTCTGGAATTTACACAGCCTTTAATTTATGACTGCCTATGTAATTTCTTGAGGTGCTAAAATGGCAGGGCAGTACAAACCCCCCCCAAATGACCCCATTTTGTAAAGTAGACACCCCAAGGAAATTGCTGAGAGGCATGTTGAGCCCATTGAATATTAATTTTTTTTTGTCCCAAGTGATTGAATAATGACAAAAAAAAATAAAAAAAAATTACAAACAGTTGTCACTAAATGAGCTATTGCTCACACAGGCCATGGGCATATGTGGAATTGCACCCCAAAATACATTCAGCTGCTTCTCCTGAGTACGGAGATACCACATGTGTGGGACTTTTTGGGAGCCTAGCCGCATACGGGGCCCCGAAAACCAATCACCGCTTTTAGGATTTCTAAGGGCGTAAATTTTTGATTTCACTCCTCACTACCTATCACAGTTTTGAAGGCCATAAAATGCCCAGATGGCACAAACCCCCCCAAATGACCCCATTTTGGAAAGTAGACACCCCAAGTTATTTGCTAAGGGGCATGTTGAGTCCACGGAATATTTTATATTTTGACACAAGTTGCGGGAAAGTGACAATTTTTTTATTTTTTTTGCACAAAGTTGTCACTAAATGATATATTGCTCACACAGGCCATGGGCATATGTGGAATTGCACCCCAAAATACATTTAGCTGCTTCTCCTGAGTATGGGATACCACATGTGTGGGACTTTTTGGGAGCCTAGCCGCGTACGGGGCTCCGAAAACCAATCGCTGCCTTCAGGCTTTCTAAGGGCGTAAATTTTTGATTTCACTCTTCACTGCCTATCAGTTTCGGAGGCCATGGAATGCCCAGGTGGCACAAACCCCCCCCCCCCCAAGTGAACCCATTTTGGAAAGTAGACACCCCAAGCTATTTGCTGAGAGGCATGGTGAGTATTTTGCAGCTCTCATTTGTTTTTGAAAATGAACAAAGACAAGAAAAAACATTTTTTTTTTCTTTTTTCAATTTTCAAAACTTTGTGACAAAAAGTGAGGTTTGCAAAATACTCACTATACCTCTCAGCAAAAAGCTTGGGGTGTCTACTTTCCAAAATAGGGTCATTTGGGGGGGGGGGGGGTTGTGCCACCTGGGCATTCCATGGCCTCCAAAACTGTGATAGGCAGTGAAGAGTGAAATCAAAAATTTACGCCCTTAGAAAGCCTGAAGGTGGTGCTTGGTTTTCGGGGTCCCGTACGCGGCTAGGCTCCCAAAAAGTCTCACACATGTGGTATCCCCATACTCAGGAGAAGCAACAGAATGTATTTTGGGGTGTAATTTCACATATTCCCATGGCATGTTTGAGCAATATATCATTTAGTGACAACTTTGTGCAAGAAAAAAAAAAATTGTCTTTTTCAAGCAACTTATGTCACAATATAAAATATTCCATGGACTCGACATGCCTCTCAGCAAATAGCTTGGGGTGTCTACTTTCCAAAATGGGGTAATTTGGGGGGGGGGGGGGTTTGAACTGTCCTGGCATTTTATGCACAACATTTAGAAGCTTATGCCACACATCACCCACTCTTCTAACCACTTGAAGACAAAGCCCTTTCTGACACTTTTTGTTTACATGAAAAAAAATATATTTTTTTTGCAAGAAAGTTACTTTGAACCCCCAAACATTATATATTTTTTTAAAGCAAATGCCCTACAGATTAAAATGGTGGGTGTTTCATTTTTTCTTTTTTCACACAGTATTTGCGCAGCGATTTTTCAAACACATTTTTTTTGAGAAAAAACACTTTTTTAAATTTGAATGCACTAAAACACACTATATTGCCCAAATGTTTGTTGAAATAAAAAAGATGATCTTAGGCCGAGTACATGGATACCAAACATGATATGCTTTAAAATTGCGCACAAACGTGCAGTGGCGACAAACTAAATACATTTTTAAAAGCCTTTAAAAGCCTTTACAGGTTACCACTTTAGATTTACAGAGGAGGTCTACTGCTAAAATTACTGCCCTCGATCTGACCTTCACGGTGATACCTCACATGCATGGTGCAATTGCTGTTTACATTTGACACCAGACCGACGCTTGCGTTCGCCTTTGTATTGTTATCTCAGGGAATGTAAATACCCCCTATGATAGCAATAGGTAGTGACAGGTAGAGGTCGACCGATATGGGTTTTTCTCTGGCCGATGCCGATATTTAGAAATCGCGGTGGCCGATGGCCGATATGTGATGCCGATTTTTTTGGGCCGATATATTTGGCCGATTTTTTTTTTTCTTTTTTCCCTTCATCTCATAAAATCTAACAGTTAGACCCCTTTCACACTGGGGCGTTTTTCAGGCGCTTTTGGGCTAAAAATAGCGCCTGTAAAACGGCTCCCCTGCAGTCTCAGTGTGATATCCTGAGTGCTTTCACACTGAGGCGATGCGCTGGCAGGATGTTAAAAAAAGTCCTGCAAACGGCATCTTTGGAGCAGTGTATACCGCAACTCCACCACTCCTGCCCATTGAAATGAATGCGCACCGCTGCCGAAGCGCCTGCAAAGCGTTTTGGCAGCGGCGCTTCAGGGGCGCATTTAACCCCTTCCTCGGCCGCTAGCTGGGTTATAAGCCCCCCGCTAGCAGCCGAATAGCGCCTCTAAAATGACGGTAAAGCGCCGCTAAAACTAGCAGCGTTTTACCATCAACGCATGCCCGCTCCAGTGTGAAAGCAACCTTAAGTAATACAGAATTTTTTTTTCATTTAAACATTAAACAAAACAAACCTCCAATCAGTTCACTTGTATGTATAATTTAGAAAAAAAAAAAAAAAAAAAAAACTAACTATCTTAAATATTAAATACACAAAAACAGGTAATCAAAACTTTTGGATGAAAAAAAATGGGCTAACTTTACTGCTTAGGTTTTTTTTTAATTCATTACTGTATTTTTTTTTTTTAAATTGCGTTTGAAAGACCGCTGCGCAAATACCGTGTGACATAAAATATTGCAACAATCACCATTTTATTCCCTAGGGTCTCTGCTAAAAAAATATATATAATGTTTGGGGGTTCTAAGTGATTTTCTAGCAGAAAATACAGGATTTTTACTTGTAAGCAACAAGTATCAGAAAAGATTTACTCTTTAAAATGGTTAAACTGAGAACCTCAGTCTATTGATAAAAAGAACCTGAAAGATACAATGTATCTTCTTATCAGACTTGGCAGGCTGCCCAGAGGAGGAGAGAATCCTCTCCACAGATAACGTCAGGAAACTTGCATTGACTTCTATTACAGAAGTCATTTGCAAGTCACGGCTGAAGTTATAATCGGCCTTTTTTATCAGCACAATCGGCCGATGCCGATTAAGTAAAAAACGCCAAATATCGGCCGATATATCGGCCGGCCGATATATCGGTCGACCTCTAATGACAGGTACTCTTTTCAGGTACTCTTTTTAGAAAAAATTGGGGTCTATTAGACCCTAGATCTCTCCTCTGCCCTCAAAGCATCCGACCACACCAAGATCGGTGTGATAAAATGCCTTTCCAATTTCCCAATGGCGCTGTTTACATCCGTCGTAATCTAAGTCATGAAATGCTCGTAGCTTCCGGTTTCTTCAGCCATAGAGATGTTTGGAGCCACTCTGGTCTCTGATCAGCTCTATGGTCAGCTGGCTGAATCACCGGCTGCATTCTCAGGTTCCCTGTTGGGACAGGAGAGCCAGAGAAAAACATGGAAGACGGTGGGGGGGGCATTCCCTCCCACTGCTTGTAAAAGCAGTCTAGAGGCTAATTAGACGCTAGGATTGCTTTTACATGAAAGCCAACCGCTGGCTGAAAAGAATGATACCAAGATGATACCTAAACCTGCAGGCATCATTCTGGTATAACCACTCAGAGTCCAGCAACATACCAGTACGTTGCTGGTCCTTGTTGGGCATATATTGTAATCTTTTTTTTTTCATGCAGCCTGTGGGCTGAACGAAAAAAAAAAAAAAAAGAAGGAGATTGATCGGTGGGTATGCCCACCATTAGAATACCTCCCTTCATCCACCCACTTCTAATGATGGGCATACATGCACCATTTATATATGCCGAAGCAGGGTAGCATCCTCCCGCAAAAGGTAGGAGCAAATCGCTCCTCCGCCCCTGCTGCCCCCATGCTTCGGCATATATCACCTGTAACTGTAACCGGTTCTAGGTTCGGGTCTCTCAAAATGTGATGGCATCTTGGGAGACCCCGTGAAAGTGTGCCTAGTCTGTGCAATGCTGTATCCTACGCTAATACTCAACTAGTGTATGGTAGCGTTCAAAACATTCACCAATGCAAAGACCAGGACAGGAGGGACAATAATAGCGGGTGTCACGCCTATATCCGCGCTTGCTGCAGACACAACATCTTTTTTGTGGACGTTCGTTGGGTAGGGGTACTCAGGAGGGCATAAAGAAAATGCCTATCATGCAGCCGACTGCATTTGGCTGGGGATGTGAATGGGGGGAAGTACGGGTGCTGCAGAAGTGGTGGGTTCCCAATTAGGATTGGCGAATGCAGCAGGAAGGGCACTATGGGCACGACGGGCCTGTGTTTGTCGTCTTCTTGGTGGCAGCGGGACACTACTTGTGCTTGCCACCTCACCAGCTTAAACTGCACTTATGGGACTCGTCATGTCACCCAGTGTTACTGCAGTGCTGGTTTGACTACGACCGGGGTGTACTAGGCCGCTGATGCTTGCCAGTTCACCAAAGCGCTACCAAAAAAACTGTTAACGATCGCAGGGATCAGGCCTGACTCTGCGAACGCTGCAGTTATGTGTTTAGTGTTTTGTAAGTGACAGTGATCGATCGATACTGCAGTTGGGTGGGCTGGGCGGAAGGCCAAAACGCAGGTGCTAGCAGGTATCCGGGCTGATCCCGCTAACACTGCGTTTTTGGGAACCCTAAACTGCTGGGGACGCTAGTATAGATCTGATCGGATCAGATATTGATCCGTTCAGATACTATATCACTAAGGGAGGTGTATGCTGTGTGCGTGGGTGTTAGTGGTACTGGCGCTAACCTGATGCTGCCTGGGGCGACGCAGACCCTCTCTGACCCTAAAACCTAAAAGTTATATCACCGCCGGGCGATCAGGGGGCTAAACCTTTATTCGGTAAAAAACGGCGGGTGCCCTGACACTATAAAAAATAAACGAACTAACCAGCGTCACCCATAACAGTTAAACGGTGATCACTGGTGAAAGGGTTAACTAGGGGGCAATCAAGGGGTTAAAACATTTATTAGGTAATATATGGGGGGGTCCCTGACGCTATAAAACACTGACGGTGAACCTATATATTTACCTCCCTAACTAGCGTCACCAGTGACACTAATACAGCCATCAGAAAAACGATCGCTTATTGACACTGGCAACAGGGGGTGATCAAGGGGTTAAAACTTTATTAGGGGGGGTTAGGGGGTATCCTAGACCTAAAAGGGGGCTAATACTAACTGCCCTACCACACTAACTGTCACAAACTGACACCAATGCAGTAATCAGAAAAAAAAAAAAACTGCTTGGTGCCAGTGTGACGGGGGGGGGGGGGGGGGGGATGGGGGTGTAATGTATGCCTGGCGTGTTCTACTGTGTGTGTGTTTTACACTCACTCGGATGTCTTCTCTCCTCGGCGCTGGAACGGAAAATACCGAGCCGAGGAGCGATGACATCACTTCCTTTGCCTCTGTTTACTATACAGAGGCAGAGGAAGATTCTTATTGGCTGGGAGCGATCGCGAGGGGGGGTATCACGTACAGGTGCGCGATTCTGCCTGCCCGTGCCATTCTGCCGACGTATATCGTCGTGAGGCCGTCGGCAACTGGTTAAAAGGTCAGAAAGGTTTGTTTTTTGTAAATTTTGATTTGTTGGTTTAATATTCTCACTTTAACAGATAAAAATAAACAAGTGAAGATGGGAAAATTTTCATTTTTTATTTAGCTGCATAATAATTCTGCATACTAATAGTTGTCCAATAATTGTGCAAACAGATATTCTCCTAAGAAAGCCAGAACCTCACTGTACTTTCTTAAATATTCAGGTTTGAGGTTTATTAACATTTAGGATTTGCTGAGAGCACTATAGTTGTTCAATAAAGAAATGAATCCTCAAAAAATAGGATTTTTAAAACAGCTTACCTGTAAAATCCTTTTCTTTGAAGTACATTACGGGACACAGAGCCACAGTAGTTACTATGTGGGTTATAGGCCACCTTCAGGTGATGGACACTGGCACGCCTTAAGATAAAAAGTGCACTCCCTATATAACCCCTCCCACTATACCAAAGAAGAAAGGGACCTCTGTGTCCCGTGATGTACTTCAAAAGAAAAGGATTTTACAGGCAAGCCGTTTTAAAAATCCTATTTTCTTATCATACATAACGGGACACAGAGCCACAGTAGTTACTATGTGGGATGTCCCATAGCAATGTCAACTGAAGGGAGGGAGACACAACAAAAAGTAGGGCAATAAGAGACCTGAGGACTTATACTGCAGCCTGCAGTACACTGTGCCCAAATGACCTTTTACATCTATTTGATAGAATCTGGTAAATGTATAAACTGAAGACCAAGTTGCTGCCTTGCAGATTTGAGCCATGGAGGCTTGGTGATGCACAGCCCAGGAAGCACTAACAGCCCTAGAGAAATAAGTCTTGATTCGAGAGGGTGGAATCCACCTCTTTAAACAATAAGCTTGAACAATTACTTGTCAAATCTATTTAGAATAGTAGATTTCGATGCTGCCTGTCCTCTTTTAGGACCTTCAGGCAACATGAACGAAAACATCCGTTTCCCGAATCTGAGCAATCGCCTTTAAGTAGACTATGGGGGTTATTTACGAAAGGCAAATCCACTTTGCACTGCAAGTGCACTTGAAAGTGCACTGAAAAAGTGTACTTGGAAGTAAAGTCGCTGTAGATCCGAGGGGGGCATGCAAGGAAAATAAAAAACAACATTTTAGCTTGCACATGATTGGATGATAAAATCAGCGGAGCTTCCACTCATTTCAGGTCTTCCCCTCAGATTTAGAGCGACAGCACTTCCAAGTCCACTTGCAGTGCAAAGTGGATTTGCCTTTCGTAAATAACCCCCATTGACTGCTTTCCCCACATCAGAAAAATGTAGTTGTTATTTTTCTTCCAAAGAACAGGGTTATGAAAAAAAAAAACAGTAGAACAATATCTTGGTTTAGATAAAAACCTGATACAACCTTTGGTAAAAAGTTAGGATGAGGACGCAATACTACCTTATCCTTGAACAATAAAGATATGGCTCTGTATAAGAAAGAGCATCCAATACTGATACCCCTCTTGCAGCAGATATGGTTACCAGAAAAAATAGTTTCCTTGTCAAAAAAGGACCAAGGGAATATGTTGTATCGGCCCAAAAAAAGGCTGTTTTTTTAATGCCGACAAAACTAAAATTCAAGTCCTAAGGGTTCAGGGGTTACTTAACCGGAGATTAAGCTGTGTTACCCCCTGAATAAAGTTATGGACCAAAGAATACGAAGAAAGTGGTCGTTGAAATAATACCGATAAGGCCGAGACCTGTCCTTAGAAAGCACTCAAGGCCAGCTTCATCTCTCACCCCCTCTGCAGAAAAATCAAGAACTCTACCTTGACCTATTTCCTGCGGTGCAGCTCCTGGTTTCACACTAGGAGACATATGTCTACCAGACCCCATAATATATAACCATGGAGGCCAGCTCTGCATCAACCAAGGTAGAAAACTACCGAACCTGACAGCCCACGCTTCTTCAGAGTGTGGGCCTCAATAGCCAAACCGTTAAATTTAGCGTTTGCAAAGTAGGATGGAACTCCAGACCTTGCGAGAGAAGGTCTGGCCCTGAAGGTAGGGTCCATGGGTTCCCTACTGCCATCGCTACGATCTCTGCATACCAAGATTTCCTGGACCCCGCTGGGGGTCACAAGAATCAACGACTTCCCTTCCTGCTTGATCCTGTGAAGAAGTCGTGGATGTAGGCAGAGTAGGGGTGTAAGCACAAATCAGTGAGAACCGATTCCACGGGAATAGCAAGGCATCCGTTCTGCATGCTAGCGGATCCTTTGTTCTTGACACAAAGTTGTCGATCTATTTTGTTGATTCTGGATGCAAACAGATCTATGTTTGGGATCCCCCATCCTTGACATACTGACAGGAAGATATCGGGGGGAAGGAATCATTCTCCCAGGAACAACTGCTGGCAATTCAAGTAGTCCGCCTGCCAACTTTCTATTTCTAGAATGAAAAATGCCAATAGACAAAGTACATTGTTTTCTACCCAAGATAGGATATGATTCACCTTTCTCTGGGCCGCACAATTTCTTGTGCCTCCTTGGTGATTAATATAGGCCATTGCTGTGGCATACACGGATTAAATCTTAGCAGGACAATACAGGTCAGACATATTGGGAATGTAGAGCTTGAACTCTTTGTTTCAAGCTGATAGGATACTGTTTTGCAGCAGTCTAGAATGAGACTGAGCATAAGGAACGGCCTCAAATGAAGCCACCATCTTTCCCGACAACCTCACGCAAAGCTGAATAGGAGAAAATCATCATGCTTCGACTACCTAAATCAGTTCCTTTATGGCGCTGATCTTAGCCTGGGGTACAAATACCCTTTTCTGGGTGTACCTATGATCAGACCCGAGTATTTTCTTCATGGTTTTAAAGAAGATTCCACCTAGGTTGGACCTAGATATTCCAGGTAGTTGAATGTGGTGACCATACTTTGGTCTAAGTGGGCTACCGACTGGTCTAACAAGAACAGATCGACTAGGTAAACCATAATCGTTATACCTCGGGCCCTCAATCTGGCTAGAAGAGGAGCCAGAACCTTTGTACTCAAGGTGCAGCAGCTAGATCGGAAAGTAGAGCTACACACTGAAAATGAAGATTTTCCACCTTAAAAGAAAATATTACTAGTGAATGAGGAAATATGGAACTTACTAGTGAGTGAGGAAAATATGGAGATATGCAACTTTGATGTCGATTGACGCCAGAAGTTCTCCTCCTTGTAGGATGGAGATAACAGATTGGATTGACTTCATGCAAAGACAGAGAGATCATATTCAGGAATTGAATTTTAGATCTTTTGAGATCCAGAATGT